>OU426991.1:13101632-14538572 GCA_911387755.1 Chrysotoxum bicinctum | reverse complement strand
GCCGATGACAGGCACAAAAACATATTAAAAAATATTTAAAAAAAACAAGTTGGCAACCTTCACCTTCGTCAAAAAAATACTTCCCGGCATCTGGCAACCATGAAAGTTATACCAAAATGTAGGGCCCGTTCATTACCTATCTTTTGACATATCGAGCGTATTTTTAGGACGCCGCGTTTAGCCGCTAGACGCAGAACGCCGATGACAGGCACAAAAACATATTAAAAAATATTTAAAAAAAACAAGTTGGCAACCTTCACCTTCGTCAAAAAAATACTTCCCGGCATCTGGCAACCATGAAAGTTATACCAAAATGTAGGCCTGTTCATTACCTATCTTTTGACATATCGAGCGTATTTTTAGGACGCCGCGTTTAGCCGCTAGACGCAGAACGCCGATGACAGGCACAAAAACATATTAAAAAATATTTAAAAAAAACAAGTTGGCAACCTTCACCTTCGTCAAAAAAAATACTTCCCGGTATCTGGCAACCATGAAAGTTATACCAAAATGTAGGCCTGTTCATTACCTATCTTTTGACATATCGAGCGTATTTTTAGGACGCCGCGTTTAGCCGCTAGACGCAGAACGCCGATGACAGGCACAAAAACATATTAAAAAATATTTAAAAAAAACAAGTTGGCAACCTTCACCTTCGTCAAAAAAATACTTCCCGGCATCTGGCAACCATGAAAGTTATACCAAAATGTAGGCCTGTTCATTACCTATCTTTTGACATATCGAGCGTATTTTTAGGACGCCGCGTTAGCCGCTAGACGCAGAACGCCGATGACAGGCACAAAAAAATATTAAAAAATATTTAAAAAAAACAAGTTGGCAACCTTCACCTTCGTCAAAAAAATACTTCCCGGCATCTGGCAACCATGAAAGTTATACCAAAATGTAGGGCCTGTTCATTACCTATCTTTTGACATATCGAGCGTATTTTTAGGACGCCGCGTTTAGCCGCTAGACGCAGAACGCCGATGACAGGCACAAAAACATATTAAAAAATATTTAAAAAAAACAAGTTGGCAACCTTCACCTTCGTCAAAAAAATACTTCCCGGCATCTGGCAACCATGAAAGTTATACCAAAATGTAGGCCTGTTCATTACCTATCTTTTGACATATCGAGCGTATTTTTAGGACGCCGCGTTTAGCCGCTAGACGCAGAACGCCGATGACAGGCACAAAAAAATATTAAAAAATATTTAAAAAAAAACAAGTTGGCAACCTTCACCTTCGTCAAAAAAATACTTCCCGGCATCTGGCAACCATGAAAGTTATACCCAAAATGTAGGCCTGTTCATTACCTATCTTTTGACATATCGAGCGTATTTTTAGGACGCCGCGTTTAGCCGCTAGACGCAGAACGCCGATGACAGGCACAAAAACATATTAAAAAATATTTAAAAAAAACAAGTTGGCAACCTTCACCTTCGTCAAAAAAATACTTCCCGGCATCTGGCAACCATGAAAGTTATACCAAAATGTAGGCCTGTTCATTACCTATCTTTTGACATATCGAGCGTATTTTTAGGACGCCGCGTTTAGCCGCTAGACGCAGAACGCCGATGACAGGCACAAAAACATATTAAAAAATATTTAAAAAAAACAAGTTGGCAACCTTCACCTTCGTCAAAAAAATACTTCCCGGCATCTGGCAACCATGAAAGTTATACCAAAATGTAGGCCTGTTCATTACCTATCTTTTGACATATCGAGCGTATTTTTAGGACGCCGCGTTTAGCCGCTAGACGCAGAACGCCGATGACAGGCACAAAAACATATTAAAAAATATTTAAAAAAAACAAGTTGGCAACCTTCACCTTCGTCAAAAAAATACTTCCCGGCATCTGGCAACCATGAAAGTTATACCAAAATGTAGGCCTGTTCATTACCTATCTTTTGACATATCGAGCGTATTTTTAGGACGCCGCGTTTAGCCGCTAGACGCAGAACGCCGATGACAGGCACAAAAACATATTAAAAAATATTTAAAAAAAACAAGTTGGCAACCTTCACCTTCGTCAAAAAAATACTTCCCGGCATCTGGCAACCATGAAAGTTATACCAAAATGTAGGCCTGTTCATTACCTATCTTTTGACATATCGAGCGTATTTTTAGGACGCCGCGTTTAGCCGCTAGACGCAGAACGCCGATGACAGGCACAAAAACATATTAAAAAATATTTAAAAAAAACAAGTTGGCAACCTTCACCTTCGTCAAAAAAATACTTCCCGGCATCTGGCAACCATGAAAGTTATACCAAAATGTAGGCCTGTTCATTACCTATCTTTTGACATATCGAGCGTATTTTTTGGGACGCGGTTTAGCCGCTAGACGCAGAACGCCGATGACAGGCACAAAAAAATATTAAAAAATATTTAAAAAAAACAAGTTGGCAACCTTCACCTTCGTCAAAAAAATACTTCCCGGCATCTGGCAACCATGAAAGTTATACCAAAATGTAGGCCTGTTCATTACCTATCTTTTGACATATCGAGCGTATTTTTAGGACGCCGCGTTTAGCCGCTAGACGCAGAACGCCGATGACAGGCACAAAAAATATTAAAAAATATTTAAAAAAAACAAGTTGGCAACCTTCACCTTCGTCAAAAAAATACTTCCCGGCATCTGGCAACCATGAAAGTTATACCAAAATGTAGGCCTGTTCATTACCTATCTTTTGACATATCGAGCGTATTTTTAGGACGCCGCGTTTAGCCGCTAGACGCAGAACGCCGATGACAGGCACAAAAACATATTAAAAAATATTTAAAAAAAAACAAGTTGGCAACCTTCACCTTCGTCAAAAAAATACTTCCCGGCATCTGGCAACCATGAAAGTTATACCAAAATGTAGGCCTGTTCATTACCTATCTTTTGACATATCGAGCGTATTTTTAGGACGCCGCGTTTACGCCGCTAGACGCAGAACGCCGATGACAGGCACAAAAAAATATTAAAAAATATTTAAAAAAAAACAAGTTGGCAACCTTCACCTTCGTCAAAAAAATACTTCCCGGCATCTGGCAACCATGAAAGTTATACCAAAATGTGCCTGTTCATTACCTATCTTTTGACATATCGAGCGTATTTTTAGGACGCCGCGTTTAGCCGCTAGACGCAGAACGCCGATGACAGGCACAAAAAAATATTAAAAAAATATTTAAAAAAACGAGTTGGCAACCTTCACCTTCGTCAAAAAAATACTTCCCGGCATCTGGCAACCATGAAAGTTATACCAAAATGTAGGCCTGTTCATTACCTATCTTTTGACATATCGAGCGTATTTTTAGGACGCCGCGTTTAGCCGCTAGACGCAGAACGCCGATGACAGGCACAAAAAAAATATTAAAAAATATTTAAAAAAAACGAGTTGGCAACCTTCACCTTCGTCAAAAAAATACTTCCCGGCATCTGGCAACCATTGAAAGTTATACCAAAATGTAGGCCTGTTCATTACCTATCTTTTGACATATCGAGCGTATTTTTAGGACGCCGCGTTTAGCCGCTAGACGCAGAACGCCGATGACAGGCACAAAAACATATTAAAAAATATTTAAAAAAACAAGTTGGCAACCTTCACCTTCGTCAAAAAAATACTTCCCGGCATCTGGCAACCATGAAAGTTATACCAAAATGTAGGCCTGTTCATTACCTATCTTTTGACATATCGAGCGTATTTTTAGGACGCCGCGTTTAGCCGCTAGACGCAGAACGCCGATGACAGGCACAAAAACATATTAAAAAAATATTTAAAAAAAACAAGTTGGCAACCTTCACCTTCGTCAAAAAAATACTTCCCGGCATCTGGCAACCATGAAAGTTATACCAAAATGTAGGCCTGTTCATTACCTATCTTTTGACATATCGAGCGTATTTTTAGGACGCCGCGTTTTAGCCGCTAGACGCAGAACGCCGATGACAGGCACAAAAACATATTAAAAAATATTTAAAAAAAACAAGTTGGCAACCTTCACCTTCGTCAAAAAAATACTTCCCGGCATCTGGCAACCATGAAAGTTATACCAAAATGTAGGCCTGTTCATTACCTATCTTTTGACATATCGAGCGTATTTTTAGGACGCCGCGTTTAGCCGCTAGACGCAGAACGCCGATGACAGGCACAAAAACATATTAAAAAATATTTAAAAAAAACAAGTTGGCAACCTTCACCTTCGTCAAAAAAATACTTCCCGGCATCTGGCAACCATGAAAGTTATACCAAAATGTAGGCCTGTTCATTACCTATCTTTTGACATATCGAGCGTATTTTTAGGACGCCGCGTTTAGCCGCTAGACGCAGAACGCCGATGACAGGCACAAAAAAATATTAAAAAATATTTAAAAAAAACAAGTTGGCAACCTTCACCTTCGTCAAAAAAATACTTCCCGGCATCTGGCAACCATGAAAGTTATACCAAAATGTAGGCCTGTTCATTACCTATCTTTTGACATATCGAGCGTATTTTTAGGACGCCGCGTTTAGCCGCTAGACGCAGAACGCCGATGACAGGCACAAAAAACATATTAAAAAATATTTAAAAAAAACAAGTTGGCAACCTTCACCTTCGTCAAAAAAATACTTCCCGGCATCTGGCAACCATGAAAGTTATACCAAAATGTAGGCCTGTTCATTAC
This sequence comes from Chrysotoxum bicinctum, assembly GCA_911387755.1. NCBI lineage: Eukaryota > Metazoa > Arthropoda > Insecta > Diptera > Syrphidae > Chrysotoxum > Chrysotoxum bicinctum. Next base: position 14,533,922 of record OU426991.1, on the reverse strand, counting down.
CTATCTTTTGACATATCGAGCGTATTTTTAGGACGCCGCGTTTAGCCGCTAGACGCAGAACGCCGATGACAGGCACAAAAACATATTAAAAAATATTTAAAAAAAACAAGTTGGCAACCTTCACCTTCGTCAAAAAAATACTTCCCGGCATCTGGCAACCATGAAAGTTATACCAAAATGTAGGCCTGTTCATTACCTATCTTTTGACATATCGAGCGTATTTTTAGGACGCCGCGTTTAGCCGCTAGACGCAGAACGCCGATGACAGGCACAAAAACATATTAAAAAATATTTAAAAAAAACAAGTTGGCAACCTTCACCTTCGTCAAAAAAATACTTCCCGGCATCTGGCAACCATGAAAGTTATACCAAAATGTAGGCCTGTTCATTACCTATCTTTTGACATATCGAGCGTATTTTTAGGACGCCGCGTTTAGCCGCTAGACGCAGAACGCCGATGACAGGCACAAAAAACATATTAAAAAAATATTTAAAAAAAACAAGTTGGCAACCTTCACCTTCGTCAAAAAAATACTTCCCGGCATCTGGCAACCATGAAAGTTATACCAAAATGTAGGCCTGTTCATTACCTATCTTTTGACATATCGAGCGTATTTTTAGGACGCCGCGTTTAGCCGCTAGACGCAGAACGCCGATGACAGGCACAAAAACATATTAAAAAATATTTAAAAAAAACAAGTTGGCAACCTTCACCTTCGTCAAAAAAATACTTCCCGGCATCTGGCAACCATGAAAGTTATACCAAAATGTAGGCCTGTTCATTACCTATCTTTTGACATATCGAGCGTATTTTTAGGACGCCGCGTTTAGCCGCTAGACGCAGAACGCCGATGACAGGCACAAAAAACATATTAAAAAATATTTAAAAAAAACAAGTTGGCAACCTTCACCTTCGTCAAAAAAATACTTCCCGGCATCTGGCAACCATGAAAGTTATACCAAAATGTAGGCCTGTTCATTACCTATCTTTTGACATATCGAGCGTATTTTTAGGGACGCCGCGTTTAGCCGCTAGACGCAGAACGCCGATGACAGGCACAAAAACATATTAAAAAATATTTAAAAAAAAACAAGTTGGCAACCTTCACCTTCGTCAAAAAAATACTTCCCGGCATCTGGCAACCATGAAAGTTATACCAAAATGTAGGCCTGTTCATTACCTATCTTTTGACATATCGAGCGTATTTTTAGGACGCCGCGTTTAGCCGCTAGACGCAGAACGCCGATGACAGGCACAAAAACATATTAAAAAATATTTAAAAAAAAACAAGTTGGCAACCTTCACCTTCGTCAAAAAAATACTTCCCGGCATCTGGCAACCATGAAAGTTATACCAAAATGTAGGCCTGTTCATTACCTATCTTTTGACATATCGAGCGTATTTTTAGGACGCCGCGTTTACCCGCTAGACGCAGAACGCCGATGACAGGCACAAAAAAATATTAAAAAATATTTAAAAAAAACAAGTTGGCAACCTTCACCTTCGTCAAAAAAATACTTCCCGGCATCTGGCAACCATGAAAGTTATACCAAAATGTAGGCCTGTTCATTACCTATCTTTTGACATATCGAGCGTATTTTTAGGACGCCGCGTTTAGCCGCTAGACGCAGAACGCCGATGACAGGCACAAAAAAATATTAAAAAATATTTAAAAAAAACGAGTTGGCAACCTTCACCTTCGTCAAAAAAATACTTCCCGGCATCTGGCAACCATGAAAGTTATACCAAAATGTAGGCCTGTTCATTACCTATCTTTTGACATATCGAGCGTATTTTTAGGACGCCGCGTTTAGCCGCTAGACGCAGAACGCCGATGACAGGCACAAAAACATATTAAAAAATATTTAAAAAAAACAAGTTGGCAACCTTCACCTTCGTCAAAAAAATACTTCCCGGCATCTGGCAACCATGAAAGTTATACCAAAATGTAGGCCTGTTCATTACCTATCTTTTGACATATCGAGCGTATTTTTAGGACGCCGCGTTTAGCCGCTAGACGCAGAACGCCGATGACAGGCACAAAAACATATTAAAAAATATTTAAAAAAAACAAGTTGGCAACCTTCACCTTCGTCAAAAAAATACTTCCCGGCATCTGGCAACCATGAAAGTTATACCAAAATGTAGGCCTGTTCATTACCTATCTTTTGACATATCGAGCGTATTTTTAGGACGCCGCGTTTAGCCGCTAGACGCAGAACGCCGATGACAGGCACAAAAACATATTAAAAAATATTTAAAAAAAACAAGTTGGCAACCTTCACCTTCGTCAAAAAAATACTTCCCGGTATCTGGCAACCATGAAAGTTATACCAAAATGTAGGCCTGTTCATTACCTATCTTTTGACATATCGAGCGTATTTTTAGGACGCCGCGTTTAGCCGCTAGACGCAGAACGCCGATGACAGGCACAAAAACATATTAAAAAATATTTAAAAAAAACAAGTTGGCAACCTTCACCTTCGTCAAAAAAATACTTCCCGGCATCTGGCAACCATGAAAGTTATACCAAAATGTAGGCCTGTTCATTACCTATCTTTTGACATATCGAGCGTATTTTTAGGACGCCGCGTTTAGCCGCTAGACGCAGAACGCCGATGACAGGCACAAAAAAATATTAAAAAATATTTAAAAAAAACAAGTTGGCAACCTTCACCTTCGTCAAAAAAATACTTCCCGGCATCTGGCAACCATGAAAGTTATACCAAAATGTAGGCCTGTTCATTACCTATCTTTTGACATATCGAGCGTATTTTTAGGACGCCGCGTTTAGCCGCTAGACGCAGAACGCCGATGACAGGCACAAAAACATATTAAAAAATATTTAAAAAAAACAAGTTGGCAACCTTCACCTTCGTCAAAAAAATACTTCCCGGCATCTGGCAACCATGAAAGTTATACCAAAATGTAGGCCTGTTCATTACCTATCTTTTGACATATCGAGCGTATTTTTAGGACGCCGCGTTTAGCCGCTAGACGCAGAACGCCGATGACAGGCACAAAAAAATATTAAAAAATATTTAAAAAAAACAAGTTGGCAACCTTCACCTTCGTCAAAAAAATACTTCCCGGCATCTGGCAACCATGAAAGTTATACCAAAATGTAGGCCTGTTCATTACCTATCTTTTGACATATCGAGCGTATTTTTAGGACGCCGCGTTTAGCCGCTAGACGCAGAACGCCGATGACAGGCACAAAAACATATTAAAAAATATTTAAAAAAAACAAGTTGGCAACCTTCACCTTCGTCAAAAAAATACTTCCCGGCATCTGGCAACCATGAAAGTTATACCAAAATGTAGGCCTGTTCATTACCTATCTTTTGACATATCGAGCGTATTTTTAGGACGCCGCGTTTAGCCGCTAGACGCAGAACGCCGATGACAGGCACAAAAACATATTAAAAAATATTTAAAAAAAACAAGTTGGCAACCTTCACCTTCGTCAAAAAAATACTTCCCGGCATCTGGCAACCATGAAAGTTATACCAAAATGTAGGCCTGTTCATTACCTATCTTTTGACATATCGAGCGTATTTTTAGGACGCCGCGTTTAGCCGCTAGACGCAGAACGCCGATGACAGGCACAAAAACATATTAAAAAATATTTAAAAAAAACAAGTTGGCAACCTTCACCTTCGTCAAAAAAATACTTCCCGGCATCTGGCAACCATGAAAGTTATACCAAAATGTAGGCCTGTTCATTACCTATCTTTTGACATATCGAGCGTATTTTTAGGACGCCGCGTTTAGCCGCTAGACGCAGAACGCCGATGACAGGCACAAAAACATATTAAAAAATATTTAAAAAAAACAAGTTGGCAACCTTCACCTTCGTCAAAAAAATACTTCCCGGCATCTGGCAACCATGAAAGTTATACCAAAATGTAGGCCTGTTCATTACCTATCTTTTGACATATCGAGCGTATTTTTAGGACGCCGCGTTTAGCCGCTAGACGCAGAACGCCGATGACAGGCACAAAAACATATTAAAAAATATTTAAAAAAAACAAGTTGGCAACCTTCACCTTCGTCAAAAAAATACTTCCCGGCATCTGGCAACCATGAAAGTTATACCAAAATGTAGGCCTGTTCATTACCTATCTTTTGACATATCGAGCGTATTTTTAGGACGCCGCGTTTAGCCGCTAGACGCAGAACGCCGATGACAGGCACAAAAAAATATTAAAAAATATTTAAAAAAAACAAGTTGGCAACCTTCACCTTCGTCAAAAAAATACTTCCCGGCATCTGGCAACCATGAAAGTTATACCAAAATGTAGGCCTGTTCATTACCTATCTTTTGACATATCGAGCGTATTTTTAGGACGCCGCGTTTAGCCGCTAGACGCAGAACGCCGATGACAGGCACAAAAACATATTAAAAAATATTTAAAAAAAACAAGTTGGCAACCTTCACCTTCGTCAAAAAAATACTTCCCGGCATCTGGCAACCATGAAAGTTATACCAAAATGTAGGCCTGTTCATTACCTATCTTTTGACATATCGAGCGTATTTTTAGGACGCCGCGTTTAGCCGCTAGACGCAGAACGCCGATGACAGGCACAAAAACATATTAAAAAATATTTAAAAAAAAACAAGTTGGCAACCTTCACCTTCGTCAAAAAAATACTTCCCGGCATCTGGCAACCATGAAAGTTATACCAAAATGTAGGCCTGTTCATTACCTATCTTTTGACATATCGAGCGTATTTTTAGGACGCCGCGTTTACCCGCTAGACGCAGAACGCCGATGACAGGCACAAAAAAATATTAAAAAATATTTAAAAAAAACAAGTTGGCAACCTTCACCTTCGTCAAAAAAATACTTCCCGGCATCTGGCAACCATGAAAGTTATACCAAAATGTAGGCCTGTTCATTACCTATCTTTTGACATATCGAGCGTATTTTTAGGACGCCGCGTTTAGCCGCTAGACGCAGAACGCCGATGACAGGCACAAAAAAATATTAAAAAATATTTAAAAAAAACGAGTTGGCAACCTTCACCTTCGTCAAAAAAATACTTCCCGGCATCTGGCAACCATGAAAGTTATACCAAAATGTAGGCCTGTTCATTACCTATCTTTTGACATATCGAGCGTATTTTTAGGACGCCGCGTTTAGCCGCTAGACGCAGAACGCCGATGACAGGCACAAAAACATATTAAAAAATATTTAAAAAAAACAAGTTGGCAACCTTCACCTTCGTCAAAAAAATACTTCCCGGCATCTGGCAACCATGAAAGTTATACCAAAATGTAGGCCTGTTCATTACCTATCTTTTGACATATCGAGCGTATTTTTAGGACGCCGCGTTTAGCCGCTAGACGCAGAACGCCGATGACAGGCACAAAAACATATTAAAAAATATTTAAAAAAAACAAGTTGGCAACCTTCACCTTCGTCAAAAAAATACTTCCCGGCATCTGGCAACCATGAAAGTTATACCAAAATGTAGGCCTGTTCATTACCTATCTTTTGACATATCGAGCGTATTTTTAGGACGCCGCGTTTAGCCGCTAGACGCAGAACGCCGATGACAGGCACAAAAACATATTAAAAAATATTTAAAAAAAACAAGTTGGCAACCTTCACCTTCGTCAAAAAAATACTTCCCGGCATCTGGCAACCATGAAAGTTATACCAAAATGTAGGCCTGTTCATTACCTATCTTTTGACATATCGAGCGTATTTTTAGGACGCCGCGTTTAGCCGCTAGACGCAGAACGCCGATGACAGGCACAAAAAAATATTAAAAAATATTTAAAAAAAACAAGTTGGCAACCTTCACCTTCGTCAAAAAAATACTTCCCGGCATCTGGCAACCATGAAAGTTATACCAAAATGTAGGCCTGTTCATTACCTATCTTTTGACATATCGAGCGTATTTTTAGGACGCCGCGTTTAGCCGCTAGACGCAGAACGCCGATGACAGGCACAAAAACATATTAAAAAATATTTAAAAAAAACAAGTTGGCAACCTTCACCTTCGTCAAAAAAATACTTCCCGGCATCTGGCAACCATGAAAGTTATACCAAAATGTAGGCCTGTTCATTACCTATCTTTTGACATATCGAGCGTATTTTTAGGACGCCGCGTTTAGCCGCTAGACGCAGAACGCCGATGACAGGCACAAAAACATATTAAAAAATATTTAAAAAAAACAAGTTGGCAACCTTCACCTTCGTCAAAAAAATACTTCCCGGCATCTGGCAACCATGAAAGTTATACCAAAATGTAGGCCTGTTCATTACCTATCTTTTGACATATCGAGCGTATTTTTAGGACGCCGCGTTTAGCCGCTAGACGCAGAACGCCGATGACAGGCACAAAAACATATTAAAAAATATTTAAAAAAAACAAGTTGGCAACCTTCACCTTCGTCAAAAAAATACTTCCCGGCATCTGGCAACCATGAAAGTTATACCAAAATGTAGGCCTGTTCATTACCTATCTTTTGACATATCGAGCGTATTTTTAGGACGCCGCGTTTAGCCGCTAGACGCAGAACGCCGATGACAGGCACAAAAACATATTAAAAAATATTTAAAAAAAACAAGTTGGCAACCTTCACCTTCGTCAAAAAAATACTTCCCGGCATCTGGCAACCATGAAAGTTATACCAAAATGTAGGCCTGTTCATTACCTATCTTTTGACATATCGAGCGTATTTTTAGGACGCCGCGTTTAGCCGCTAGACGCAGAACGCCGATGACAGGCACAAAAACATATTAAAAAATATTTAAAAAAAACAAGTTGGCAACCTTCACCTTCGTCAAAAAAATACTTCCCGGCATCTGGCAACCATGAAAGTTATACCAAAATGTAGGCCTGTTCATTACCTATCTTTTGACATATCGAGCGTATTTTTAGGACGCCGCGTTTAGCCGCTAGACGCAGAACGCCGATGACAGGCACAAAAAAATATTAAAAAATATTTAAAAAAAACAAGTTGGCAACCTTCACCTTCGTCAAAAAAATACTTCCCGGCATCTGGCAACCATGAAAGTTATACCAAAATGTAGGCCTGTTCATTACCTATCTTTTGACATATCGAGCGTATTTTTAGGACGCCGCGTTTAGCCGCTAGACGCAGAACGCCGATGACAGGCACAAAAACATATTAAAAAATATTTAAAAAAAACAAGTTGGCAACCTTCACCTTCGTCAAAAAAATACTTCCCGGCATCTGGCAACCATGAAAGTTATACCAAAATGTAGGCCTGTTCATTACCTATCTTTTGACATATCGAGCGTATTTTTAGGACGCCGCGTTTAGCCGCTAGACGCAGAACGCCGATGACAGGCACAAAAACATATTAAAAAATATTTAAAAAAAAACAAGTTGGCAACCTTCACCTTCGTCAAAAAAATACTTCCCGGCATCTGGCAACCATGAAAGTTATACCAAAATGTAGGCCTGTTCATTACCTATCTTTTGACATATCGAGCGTATTTTTAGGACGCCGCGTTTACCCGCTAGACGCAGAACGCCGATGACAGGCACAAAAAAATATTAAAAAATATTTAAAAAAAACAAGTTGGCAACCTTCACCTTCGTCAAAAAAATACTTCCCGGCATCTGGCAACCATGAAAGTTATACCAAAATGTAGGCCTGTTCATTACCTATCTTTTGACATATCGAGCGTATTTTTAGGACGCCGCGTTTAGCCGCTAGACGCAGAACGCCGATGACAGGCACAAAAAAATATTAAAAAATATTTAAAAAAAACGAGTTGGCAACCTTCACCTTCGTCAAAAAAATACTTCCCGGCATCTGGCAACCATGAAAGTTATACCAAAATGTAGGCCTGTTCATTACCTATCTTTTGACATATCGAGCGTATTTTTAGGACGCCGCGTTTAGCCGCTAGACGCAGAACGCCGATGACAGGCACAAAAACATATTAAAAAATATTTAAAAAAAACAAGTTGGCAACCTTCACCTTCGTCAAAAAAATACTTCCCGGCATCTGGCAACCATGAAAGTTATACCAAAATGTAGGCCTGTTCATTACCTATCTTTTGACATATCGAGCGTATTTTTAGGACGCCGCGTTTAGCCGCTAGACGCAGAACGCCGATGACAGGCACAAAAACATATTAAAAAATATTTAAAAAAAACAAGTTGGCAACCTTCACCTTCGTCAAAAAAATACTTCCCGGCATCTGGCAACCATGAAAGTTATACCAAAATGTAGGCCTGTTCATTACCTATCTTTTGACATATCGAGCGTATTTTTAGGACGCCGCGTTTAGCCGCTAGACGCAGAACGCCGATGACAGGCACAAAAACATATTAAAAAATATTTAAAAAAAACAAGTTGGCAACCTTCACCTTCGTCAAAAAAATACTTCCCGGTATCTGGCAACCATGAAAGTTATACCAAAATGTAGGCCTGTTCATTACCTATCTTTTGACATATCGAGCGTATTTTTAGGACGCCGCGTTTAGCCGCTAGACGCAGAACGCCGATGACAGGCACAAAAACATATTAAAAAATATTTAAAAAAAACAAGTTGGCAACCTTCACCTTCGTCAAAAAAATACTTCCCGGCATCTGGCAACCATGAAAGTTATACCAAAATGTAGGCCTGTTCATTACCTATCTTTTGACATATCGAGCGTATTTTTAGGACGCCGCGTTTAGCCGCTAGACGCAGAACGCCGATGACAGGCACAAAAAAATATTAAAAAATATTTAAAAAAAACAAGTTGGCAACCTTCACCTTCGTCAAAAAAATACTTCCCGGCATCTGGCAACCATGAAAGTTATACCAAAATGTAGGCCTGTTCATTACCTATCTTTTGACATATCGAGCGTATTTTTAGGACGCCGCGTTTAGCCGCTAGACGCAGAACGCCGATGACAGGCACAAAAACATATTAAAAAATATTTAAAAAAAACAAGTTGGCAACCTTCACCTTCGTCAAAAAAATACTTCCCGGCATCTGGCAACCATGAAAGTTATACCAAAATGTAGGCCTGTTCATTACCTATCTTTTGACATATCGAGCGTATTTTTAGGACGCCGCGTTTAGCCGCTAGACGCAGAACGCCGATGACAGGCACAAAAAAATATTAAAAAATATTTAAAAAAAACAAGTTGGCAACCTTCACCTTCGTCAAAAAAATACTTCCCGGCATCTGGCAACCATGAAAGTTATACCAAAATGTAGGCCTGTTCATTACCTATCTTTTGACATATCGAGCGTATTTTTAGGACGCCGCGTTTAGCCGCTAGACGCAGAACGCCGATGACAGGCACAAAAACATATTAAAAAATATTTAAAAAAAACAAGTTGGCAACCTTCACCTTCGTCAAAAAAATACTTCCCGGCATCTGGCAACCATGAAAGTTATACCAAAATGTAGGCCTGTTCATTACCTATCTTTTGACATATCGAGCGTATTTTTAGGACGCCGCGTTTAGCCGCTAGACGCAGAACGCCGATGACAGGCACAAAAACATATTAAAAAATATTTAAAAAAAACAAGTTGGCAACCTTCACCTTCGTCAAAAAAATACTTCCCGGCATCTGGCAACCATGAAAGTTATACCAAAATGTAGGCCTGTTCATTACCTATCTTTTGACATATCGAGCGTATTTTTAGGACGCCGCGTTTAGCCGCTAGACGCAGAACGCCGATGACAGGCACAAAAACATATTAAAAAATATTTAAAAAAAACAAGTTGGCAACCTTCACCTTCGTCAAAAAAATACTTCCCGGCATCTGGCAACCATGAAAGTTATACCAAAATGTAGGCCTGTTCATTACCTATCTTTTGACATATCGAGCGTATTTTTAGGACGCCGCGTTTAGCCGCTAGACGCAGAACGCCGATGACAGGCACAAAAACATATTAAAAAATATTTAAAAAAAACAAGTTGGCAACCTTCACCTTCGTCAAAAAAATACTTCCCGGCATCTGGCAACCATGAAAGTTATACCAAAATGTAGGCCTGTTCATTACCTATCTTTTGACATATCGAGCGTATTTTTAGGACGCCGCGTTTAGCCGCTAGACGCAGAACGCCGATGACAGGCACAAAAACATATTAAAAAATATTTAAAAAAAACAAGTTGGCAACCTTCACCTTCGTCAAAAAAATACTTCCCGGCATCTGGCAACCATGAAAGTTATACCAAAATGTAGGCCTGTTCATTACCTATCTTTTGACATATCGAGCGTATTTTTAGGACGCCGCGTTTAGCCGCTAGACGCAGAACGCCGATGACAGGCACAAAAAAATATTAAAAAATATTTAAAAAAAACAAGTTGGCAACCTTCACCTTCGTCAAAAAAATACTTCCCGGCATCTGGCAACCATGAAAGTTATACCAAAATGTAGGCCTGTTCATTACCTATCTTTTGACATATCGAGCGTATTTTTAGGACGCCGCGTTTAGCCGCTAGACGCAGAACGCCGATGACAGGCACAAAAACATATTAAAAAATATTTAAAAAAAACAAGTTGGCAACCTTCACCTTCGTCAAAAAAATACTTCCCGGCATCTGGCAACCATGAAAGTTATACCAAAATGTAGGCCTGTTCATTACCTATCTTTTGACATATCGAGCGTATTTTTAGGACGCCGCGTTTAGCCGCTAGACGCAGAACGCCGATGACAGGCACAAAAAAATATTAAAAAATATTTAAAAAAAAACAAGTTGGCAACCTTCACCTTCGTCAAAAAAATACTTCCCGGCATCTGGCAACCATGAAAGTTATACCAAAATGTAGGCCTGTTCATTACCTATCTTTTGACATATCGAGCGTATTTTTAGGACGCCGCGTTTACCCGCTAGACGCAGAACGCCGATGACAGGCACAAAAAAATATTAAAAAATATTTAAAAAAAACAAGTTGGCAACCTTCACCTTCGTCAAAAAAATACTTCCCGGCATCTGGCAACCATGAAAGTTATACCAAAATGTAGGCCTGTTCATTACCTATCTTTTGACATATCGAGCGTATTTTTAGGACGCCGCGTTTAGCCGCTAGACGCAGAACGCCGATGACAGGCACAAAAAAATATTAAAAAATATTTAAAAAAAACGAGTTGGCAACCTTCACCTTCGTCAAAAAAATACTTCCCGGCATCTGGCAACCATGAAAGTTATACCAAAATGTAGGCCTGTTCATTACCTATCTTTTGACATATCGAGCGTATTTTTAGGACGCCGCGTTTAGCCGCTAGACGCAGAACGCCGATGACAGGCACAAAAACATATTAAAAAATATTTAAAAAAAACAAGTTGGCAACCTTCACCTTCGTCAAAAAAATACTTCCCGGCATCTGGCAACCATGAAAGTTATACCAAAATGTAGGCCTGTTCATTACCTATCTTTTGACATATCGAGCGTATTTTTAGGACGCCGCGTTTAGCCGCTAGACGCAGAACGCCGATGACAGGCACAAAAACATATTAAAAAATATTTAAAAAAAACAAGTTGGCAACCTTCACCTTCGTCAAAAAAATACTTCCCGGCATCTGGCAACCATGAAAGTTATACCAAAATGTAGGCCTGTTCATTACCTATCTTTTGACATATCGAGCGTATTTTTAGGACGCCGCGTTTAGCCGCTAGACGCAGAACGCCGATGACAGGCACAAAAACATATTAAAAAATATTTAAAAAAAACAAGTTGGCAACCTTCACCTTCGTCAAAAAAATACTTCCCGGTATCTGGCAACCAGGAAAGTTATACCAAAATGTAGGCCTGTTCATTACCTATCTTTTGACATATCGAGCGTATTTTTAGGACGCCGCGTTTAGCCGCTAGACGCAGAACGCCGATGACAGGCACAAAAACATATTAAAAAATATTTAAAAAAAACAAGTTGGCAACCTTCACCTTCGTCAAAAAAATACTTCCCGGCATCTGGCAACCATGAAAGTTATACCAAAATGTAGGCCTGTTCATTACCTATCTTTTGACATATCGAGCGTATTTTTAGGACGCCGCGTTTAGCCGCTAGACGCAGAACGCCGATGACAGGCACAAAAAAATATTAAAAAATATTTAAAAAAAACAAGTTGGCAACCTTCACCTTCGTCAAAAAAATACTTCCCGGCATCTGGCAACCATGAAAGTTATACCAAAATGTAGGCCTGTTCATTACCTATCTTTTGACATATCGAGCGTATTTTTAGGACGCCGCGTTTAGCCGCTAGACGCAGAACGCCGATGACAGGCACAAAAACATATTAAAAAATATTTAAAAAAAACAAGTTGGCAACCTTCACCTTCGTCAAAAAAATACTTCCCGGCATCTGGCAACCATGAAAGTTATACCAAAATGTAGGCCTGTTCATTACCTATCTTTTGACATATCGACCGTATTTTTAGGACGCCGCGTTCAGCCGCTAGAGACAGTTTTGTGATTATGGTTATGTAAAAACTACTAAATTATTGCCAGAAATGAGGTGGCTGTAGGTGGATAATGAGAGATATGCAAGAGAAATAAAAATAGTTTTTTGGCGGCATTGACAGCCGCGCCGCGGCTGTCAATGCCGCCAAAAAACTATTTTTATTTCTCTTGCATGTCTCTTACCCACCCCCTTATCATATGACCTCCTCTCTTCCACCTCTCCCACCCACCACTCTTTCATAACCCTTACTTTCCTTATCTATCTAATCTCTGTTCCAGTACTTATGTTCTTCATATATAAGTTTATAATTTAAGTCTCCCGCACAAGGATCGAACTTGCTCCACCATACTAGTAGATACACTCATCAACCAGCTCCACCATACTTTAATATAAAAGTTGTCATCCGAATTTTCATTACTTTCTAACTTTTTGTGTGATTTTATTGAAAGATTTTGTTACTGTTTTGAAACGCGGAAAAAAAATTTTAAGTTGGTGGAACGGGTTAAGAGGTCATCACTTTTATCAATCATGTCAAGGTTCGGTTCCCAATAGGGTAAGCAAGTTTTTTATTTTTTTTTTTTTTTTTCATGGATCGAATTATTTTCAAGGTTCGGTTCCCAATAGCAGAAAGATTTTTTTTTAATTAATCGAATATTTTAAGGTTCGGTTCCCAATAGGGTAAAGATTTTTTTTTTAATTGATCGAATATATCAAGGTTCGGTTCCCAATAGGATACAGATTTTTTTTTTATTTATGTATCGATATTAGTCCGACTGATTTAATTAAAAAAAAAATGTACTTCTAACTAGTAGATATTGTGCTAAGTCCTTTTTTTAGTAAATTGTATCCTTACGTGCAAAAAAACTTAATCAACAGCTTTTTTAATACACTAGTAAATGTAAAAATGATATACATATTAATGTATGTATCTACATATGTATGAAGCAGAACACTTAAAAGATAAAAGCACAAGATAAGCACATTTGGTTATTAGATACGTATATACATATATATAGATAGTTAAAAAAAATTGATTCATTTACAGACAAACAAAATATATCCATTTTGAAACGAGGATTTAATCAAGTTTATACTGTGCAAATTCCGATTTCAATATTGGATTTGTAAAATGTTTAAATTTCAGAAGGAACATGTAATCTGCACCGTCAATTAACAAAAAATTTGACGTACATATCTATTTAATTTTATTTGGAATTGATAAAACTTATCAATATAAGAACTTTACCAACAACTGCAAAAACATGTTTCATAATAGTTTTATTCAGAGAGAAAAATGAAATAAAGAACCGAAACGTGAGGACGTTTTTATTTAAATTCAGAATAAATGAAAACATGACCTTTAATTGGAAGACATTTGATTTGAAATCGGGATCATGTATATGGTAGATATTTTTCTTATAATTTTATTCATGAACATTTTTACAAAATTTATACTTAATTTAAAAGTATGGGTACACATTTATCTGTTTTCGGGTATGAGCGTTTGAATAAATGTGAACAAAAAATAGTGATTTTATTTGATTTACAATTTTATGAAAAATTCACAAACTGCTCAATGTTATTAGCATCTGTTCGTTGTCTGAAAAAAAAAAACGCATAAACATATGATGAGATTAACGTATGTATGTCTGTTTGGAAACTGCAATTTTTTATTTATAATAATCAATTAATTATTATCTTATCCAATCAAAACTATATACATAATATTTTCCATAAAGCTTATATGGGATTGAAATCGAATTATTTTCTCCGTCTAGTCTTATTGGATATAATCCCCTTTTCTTTATCTTAAGAAGACTAATAGACATAAACTTAACTAAAGCAGTAAAATACTAAAATTCCTACCTTCAATACACTATAAAAATTATAATCCATGAACTATATTTACATGTATTTATAAGAGCTTGTCTCTAAAATAATATAAATATCTATTTTATCGTTTTCGTTTATTTTCATATAAAATACGACTTACCCTCAATGTTAACTTCGAGCAGACTATCTTTTTGTGAATTTCTATTATTTTATTGAATTTTAAATTACGCTTTTCTTAGGCAGTATTCAACTGTCTTTTTTATATTCTATCTGCTTTAAGATTATTTTAAATTGCACTAGGGCCATTCATGTATGTAATTAATTATATTCATGCCACAATTGAACCAATTAATACAGAATAAATGTAATAAAAATAAAATGCACGACTGGGTCGCACGAACTTGCTCCTATTTAATAGACTAGAAATTTTAAAAACGAATGTGATTAGAGAAAACTGTTCATAAGGATCAAATTAATTTATTAAATTCTTATAATAGTAAGAGACGAAAACAGAATGCTATGCAAATATGAATTTATTTAAGAACAAAAATTATAAGTCGTTTTAGTGGTTTCTTAAAAAAAGCTTTTATATACAAACTTTTTAAAAGATTTTTAAGAAAAAATTTTGGTTCGCCAATTTAAAGTTTTTATTATCGTTCGAATAAAAATTAAATTTAAAAAAAAAAAATATTGAGCTGTTTCTGAGATATCGAATTTTCAAAAAAGAAAAAAATAGTTTTTTTTTTTTTTCAAAAATTCAAAAAATATTTATTTTAAAGTTTTGAAATGCAATGTGTTTTAGACTTTTTAGAAGCTTCTCTATAAAAAAATTCATTAAAAACCGTTATGTGGATAATGAGAAATTCAAAATTCGAAAAAATGGTTCTATGGTAGGTACAAGCTGTAATATCTTAATTTCAAATTTTTTTTAATAAATTAAAGATCATAAAAATTAATTGAAAGAAAAAAAATTTTATCAAAATTCTAGCGGCCGTTTTCGAGAAAAATACGATTTTTAAAAACCATTTTTTTTTAATATTTTAACATTTGTATGGTGGGTACCTTTATTTTCAGGTAAAATGAAATTTTTTTCCTCACATCTTGTAGATTATATTAAGAAACTTTTATTTATCAAGTTTAAAAGAAATGAATGGGATTTTCGAAATATTGAGTTTTGAAAAAAAAATTTTGAAATTTTTTTTTAAAAATCCAAAAAATTTTTTTTTGAAAATTTGAATAAACAATTCTATTTAAATTTTTGAAGAGCCTTCGCAAAAAAAAATGATCAAAATCGGTGGTACCGTTTTTGAGAAAATCAAAAACAAAAAAATGGTTCCATGGGGGGTACCCTCAATAACCATTTTTCGGAAAATTTTTTTCAAGCATTACCTAGATTTAACTAAATGAAATTTTTCTGTGTTTTTAGTTCTTAAATCTGTTTATCATTTTTTGAGAAAAAAAAATATTTATAAAATTTCGAAAAAAAATTCGTATGGCAGGTACCGTTATTTTTGGTCCTTTTTTTCAAAATCTGTATGCAAGTTTAAAATGTACTTTTCTCGGCGAAAAAATATTTGGTTTGAAGTTTATTTTGTTCTTTTTAAATTTTTTCTTCTTTGTGTAGTTGTGTTTGAGTTCTTTATGTTTCTCATTAAAGGTTGTTCAGATTAAATTTGCTTAGGTTCTGTTGCAAAACCACATTATTTAAAAGAGTTGTATAACGTATTTAAAATTATGATAAAGTTAGACAAAGTCTCCAAACTAAACGACTGTATTAAGTAGAGCCGGTTTAACCCTTAAACGAGCAACGTTTAAAATTCTGCGCTTAAGACTTTAATCTTTTTAACAGCATACCATAGAACTTAGCTGGCGTGAAGGAAGGAAGTTTTGTAGCTTTTTCGTCGACCCAAGTACCGCTTTCGATTCGATTGAAGGAAATGCACTTTTGTTATCCAATTTATGTCAATTCGTATTTAGCAAGCTCATTCAATTTTCAAAAAATATGTACAAAGGTACAAAATCAGCAATGTGTTTCGGGTATAAATCATCTGAATATTTTCATATTAATAAATGTTAATTTTGTTTTTAAACGATTTAAGCGATCTTATTGGCGGGTGTATTGAAATTTGCAATCAAAACCTTGGATGTTTTATTTAAACATACATCTCAGACAACCCATTTAAAATGCAAGACATGATCAACAAGTTTAAGTTTTCTCTGCAGTCTCTCGGTCGATAATGTGTTATGGTACAGAAATTTGGGGCTATGTCCAACATGAATCGGTTGAGAAATTAAAGAGTTTTTTTTATAAAGAAACTATTTCTATGGCCATATAACACACTGAACTACATGATGGGACTCGAAACCAGTCTCCCGGATTTGTTTTCGCGCACCCTGAAGCTACATCTCAAATACCTTCTTAAATTACTTGACATGTATAAGCTTAGGCTGCCCAAAATATTGTCAATTAAATTGTGGAAAAAAATATCATGCTATATACATCTTTTAAAACTGGCAGAAAAACTTAACTTAAACTTAGAAATAACAACAAATAAGCTAAATGGACTTCTTCACAAAGAAGATTTATAGCTCCATGATAGACAAATAGAAAGAGCTAGGATAGGTACTCGTATCAGGCATGATTTCTACGCAGGATTTAGCTTTTCTCTAGCCGACAATTCTATCCTGTACTTAAGGAATTTCGTAAAAATACTTAAGAAACTATTTTGTATATACATATATAAATTTTTGAATTCAGCCCTAGAGTTTCCAAAGTTCATGATACCTCAATACAATTAACATACATTATTTAGTTGTTCTTTAATTTATTATTTAAATACAAATTAATTTGTATTTATATTAATTTAAAATAAAAATATAACGAATCTTTGTTTTCAATAAATCAGTTAATAATAATAATAATAATAATAATAATAATAATAATAATAATAATACCAAATTTATATTTTTGGAAAGAGAAAAATAACCTTACAAAACACATACAGTTTACGTTTGTTTTATAGCAATTTTTAAAAAAAGACCCAAAACTCGGTTTTCTACATACATACATATATACTACTTTAAAAAAAATGGTTACAAATTTTTGGAATGTTTATTTCGTGTGAGCAAACCAATATATTCGACATTTGACCGTGGTTGACTTTTTATGTTCATAATTCTTTATGATGATATGATGAACAAAAACGTTAGTCTCTATTTTATCTGACTTATTAATTAAAAATATTATGCGTTAAATATTCCTAACGTTGTGATTTAGAAAAGATATTTTATGAATGCCGTATCAATTAAAACGTTCCACTTCCTTCAAAAAAAAGTAATTTCAAACAAGTGACGCTTCCAACAACAATGTAAAAAGTTAATCATTGAGGACTTTAGTATCTACAATATGTATTTTGACTGCCGTATGTGAATTTTTTATATGAAAACGATATAAAAGTTACGTCAGTATTTTATTTTATGGACAGCATCTGTTCACATTTCGTCAAAGTATAAAAATGAAAAAACATACATACAAAACTTTTTTATAGCAGAAGGCACGCGTACGATACACAACCAATTATTTTAAAAATACTTTTTCGGAAACACTCAGCAGGTTTACTTAACTACAAAATGATGAATACAATAATTCGACCAAAATGTTGAATTCTTTGTTTCCAAAAATCATAATATGTATTTTACACTACCTGCAAAAGTTTGGAAACAATTCTTCGAAAAATACTATTTTTTTGTATCTGTCGCTTTTTTTCTCAATGTTAGTCAATTATTTTAGAATAAACTTTGATTAATAATTACTGCAAAACAGCGAAAAATTTTCAAATTCGTCTCTCAAAAAACGTCTGTTATATTATAATGTATAAGGCAGGTACACCAATTTTAAGTTCTTATTTATTTTAAATTTCATGCAAAATAACTGTTCCGTTTTTTGAAATATCGAATTTCCATAACAAAATGAAATTAAATCGAAACTCCATTTTTTTTGAAAATCGTATTTTTCTCGACAACGGCACCTAGTCTTTTGATAAAATTTTGTTCTATAACTAAACTTCTAAGATCTTTAATTGAAAAAAAAATACACCACTGGGTCGCACGAACTTGCTCCTATGTAATAGATTAGGAATTAAAAACGAATGTTATTAGAGAAAACTCTTCATAAGGATAAAATTAATTTTTTTTAATTCTTTTAGTAGTAAGAGATAAAAACAGAATGCTATGCAAATATGGATTTTTGCAAGAATAAAAATTATAGGTCACTGTAGTGGTTATATTGTGCCGTTTTTGAGATATAGAATTTTTCAAAAAAAGAAAAGATTTCTTGTTTTCAAAAATTCAAAAAATATTTTTTTTTTAAGTTTTGAAATGCAATATTTTTCAAACTTTTTAGAAGCTTCTCTAAACAAAATTTCATTAAAATCCATTCAGTAATATCTTAATTTCAATTTCTTTTAAATAAAAATAAATCGAAAGAAAAAAAATTATCAAAATTCTAGGCGCTGTTTTCGGGAAAAATACGATTTTCTAAAACCATTTTTTAACATTTGTATGGTGGGTACCGTTATTTTCAGGTAAATTATTTTTTTTCTCACATACTGCAGATTGTAACAAAAAACTTTTCTTTATCAAGTTTCATAAAAATCTAGCATGGGGTTTTCGAAATATTGAGTTTTGAAAAAAAATTTTGAAACTTTTTTCAAAAATCCAAACAAAAACAATTTTTGATAATTTGAATACAAATTTTCAAATTTTCGGGGAGCTTTAGCATAAAAAAAAATGATCAAAATCGGTTATACGAAAATCAAAAACAAAAAAAATGGTTCCATTGGGGGTACCATTAATAACCACTTTTCTGAAAATTTTATCTTTCTTTTTTAAATCTGTCGAACAGTTTTTAAGATAAAAAAAAATATTTATAAAATTTCGAAAAAAATCGTATGGCAGGTACCGTTATTTTCGGTCTTAAAAAAAAGAAAAAACGTGTGAGCTTAAAAATTAAAAATGATATCTACCAAGTTTAAAGAAAATCGCCAGTCTCGTTTAGGATGTAGTCGAACAGACAGACAGACAGAATTGCGAAACCCACTTTTTTAGCCTTCGTTATCATCGTAATGTCAACTTTGATTAAAATCTCGAGTTCGATTTTTTTTATCGAATGCATAAATTGCCTTCTAGTACCAAGTATAAATTATAATAGCAAGTAAAAAACAAAATTGAAATTATGGCATACGAGTAACTGACTGTACCTATCCTAAAACCATTTGTTTGTCTTTCTCATTATTAGCAAAACGGATCTTAATTATTTTTTTTATACGGAAGCTTCAAAAAACATTACTATCAAAACTTTAACAAAAATAGTTTTAAGAACGGTTTGATAATTTTTCCACAATAATAAAAACTTAAGATTTGCGTACCAATTTTTTTTTTTGTATTAAAAATGATTTTTTTTTTAATTTTGTCTGGAAAATTCATATTTTCTTGATATATTAGATGACATTCTATTTGTTTAACTTCATACTATTTTAAGAGTTTTATACATTTTTCTCGAATTACATCCATGTATTTATTACTCAATTTTTTAATTTCAAAGCCTTTGTACATAAGAGCAAGTACGTGCGATCCAGTAGCTATTTTTTTCATACATCTTTTAGAAAGTATTTAAAAACTGTGAATTGTCAAGATTCAAAAAAATAAAGCATGGAGTTATCAAAATATAGGGTTTTCAAAATTAGTTTTTGAAAATTTTAATACACAATATTGTTTTAACTTTTAAGGAGCTTAAGCATACAAAAATTGATCAAATTCAATTGCACCGTTTTTGAAAAAATCGATCACTGGCAACCATTTTTCGGAATTTTTTTCAACAATTAGCTAGGTTTTACCAAAATATATTTTCTGATTTTTTTTTAAATTATTGTGGAATAGTGATTAATAAAAATGATGTGCTAAAATTTTTGCACGAACTGACATTGTCTTAGGTGTTGTTAAAAAAAGCCTTAGTACGATACTAGTTAAAAAAAATGTTTAAAATTAAGAAAGAGTTAGTAAACTACTATAAAGTTAGAAAACTGTTAAAATTACTAATACCTTAACACTAAGCTGTTGAAAATTGTGCACCATTGTATTTTAAGTGCAACAGTTCTCTCTACCGATTAATAATTAAAAATTTGACTATGTAAGCAGCGAAACCAAGACATTGCTCGCTTAGATTAAAAGTGCATACAATTAACTAAAATGTACTTAACTGTTGGAGAAAAAAATTTTAATTTTTAGTAGGAGAAAATAAATATGTATTGTAAATTTTGACTGGCACTTTTTTATAGTAACAAACATTTAAGAAAATTACAAACAAATTTTCTTCTAAAAGCTAACAATTTTTCCATATTTAAAAATCTAGAAATTGAAACTGAAAAAGAATTGTGAGTTGTTTTTTTTTAAGTTTTTTCCAGACTTGTCCAGGGTAGTGTATATTGGAGGTGTTCGAGAGAGTAATTCTCGTAATATTTCTCAATGTATTTTTGTTTGTAGTTTCCTCGACCTTGAATTTGTAATTTTAATCTAAATATTAAGAGAATGCAGGTGAACATTTCTTTTATTTTGATTTCAAATTTTTTATTTTCTCAGTTTTCATGTTTGAATTCTGTACGTTCTTTATAAGAATAAGAACAGAACATTCGAAAAGCTTAAGATTAAGAATAAATAATAAAGATCGAAAGGAAATTTATGCTCAATGCAAACCAAACTGATACACAAAAGCCAAATATTAAATAATATACTTTCGTTTTGAAATATATTTTTATTGAAAACTTGAATGAAAAACTTTGCATTCCACATCTTTCGAAATAGTTTTTAAAGACCTCCCATCTTCCGTTCTAAGGCCGGTATTGAATCTATATTTATATATCAGACATCAAATAGTGCTGCAAGAAAAATCGGCATAGTAGATATATTCGGCGGGAAGAAATCTTTATTTACAGTTTTTCATTCGTTCTTTCTTTTTTTTTTATTTTCCTCAAACGTATGTTTTTGTTTCTATCGTCACGTTGTGCTTGGAATCACATTCTATTTTCTAATATGTGTGTTGATAAGATTCACGTAGAACAGTTGCTTGATTCTAATTTAATTTATAATATCTTTATTTGAAAAATACAATAAAATTGGGGAATAGAGCAAAAAATAAATAATAAGTTTTCTTATAACAAACAAGAAAAAACAAAACACATTTTCGTTGGCCCACACATAATTTCAAGTCAAATTTTTTGTGCGAATCTCTCACCATTAGTCTACAGCTGACCGCTTAACGGATCAAATCATAAATCAACAGCTTTTTTATTTTTTTTGAACCCAAGTAATTAAGTAATTAGGCAAAGTAATCAATCCGAGAATAATTTTTAGTTTGTCTATATACAAGTGGTAAACTATTCGTACGTAATTTCCATAGTAATAACGGTTTTAAGTCCATTTATTAAATTTCAGTGCTATATATAACCTTGCCAAAACTGGGACAGAAAATAATTTTAATAAAAGCATCTACATGCGTTTGTATTATTTTCAAAAAAGCTTATACGTAAATTGTTTGGATTTGGTCTTTTGCCAAAGTGAACCATAAAAGACGATATAATTAGCGCAAAACACATACAATATTCATTTCGAATTGTTTATCGCCGGAATATACATATATATATTTTTTGGTAAGTGAATATTGTTTTAAAGAGTCGGAATATGATATGGCCTCAAATATTTTTCTACATGAGAGATGCTTTTTCTTATAACAAAAACTACGTATTAATTTGCTAAAATTTAAGATACAGGAAAATTTGTTTTTTTTTTGAAGAGACAAGTTATCGGAAAGTAAAACATCATTGTATGAGTTTTTAATTCTTTAAATATATAAAGCACAAACATCTGAAATTCGATATGTTCTAAACTATGATAAATGTTATTTTTCTAACGTCTCTGGTAATTGATTTAAACACTCTTATAATTCCAAAAAAATCTCAATCGAAGCCTTGTTGTTTCAGTAAAAAGCTAATAAATTTAAATAATCGGAAAAACAAAGCTTTTAAACTTTATCGTTATTCCAGGGATGATAATGTTTTATATATGTATGAGCTACCTTCGATGTGATCGTGAATTTAATTTTCTCAACAAATTTCCTTATAATCAATACCTATTAAGAATTGAATCTAAGCTGAAAAGAAATAAATAATGTTTGTGGAAGTTTATTAATAAGAAGAAATATTCTAACGGAATTCCAAGTTCAATCCGATATATGGGGGAAACTTCTAGTGACCCGTTGACTTGTATGTAATTTCTTTGCTTGTTTCGTTCTGTCTTTAAGCCGCCTAGTCATCAAACGAGTCCCACCTTTATGTCTTCATCTGAATTAATTAATCTAATTCATTTATATGTGAACAAAAATTATACATTTAATGAACTATTAAAATTAAAAGATGAAAACCAAACTGGATTTGATGGTAGATATAGTTCCATATTTTTTTAGAAAAAATGTCCTTTCTATAGCAATCCATCTGGAAATCATCTTAAATCGCTTTCTTCGAGATGGTCACTTCATAAAACAATGGAAAAATTCTTACGTCTACCCTGTTTTTAAATCTGTATCTAAAATTTAAGTTATAAACTATCGCCCCATTTGTAAAATATCTGTAATTCCCAAACTATTCGAAAAAAATGTTTATAATAAAATGAGCTTGTTTTCTCAGTGAAAGAAATAATCTCCCCTTTGCAGCATGGGTTATCGGTGGCAGATCAACCTCGACCCATCTTAAGATTTTTAGTATTTATATAGGTATTAGGTGCTCTTGAACAGGGGTATCAATGTGATATCATTATACTGATTTCTCTAAAGCGTATAAAAGGGTTGATCATGCAATATTAACTGTCAAACTTCATAATTTAGGGTTTCATTCTAACTTATTAAATTGGTTTGAGTCCTATCTTACTGGTAGGATTTAACACGTTCGAATCAAAACTTTATTTCCAACACGGTTGTTGTAACTTCCTGTATAACTTATCTGTTTGGTGTACTAATAACTATTCGTATCTACATTTGAATGTTTCTAAATGTCAAAGCATGATGTTTTACCGTGGTACGGACAAAAATATTTGGCTGTGACCTTTGATTTAAAATTCATGTTTTCCATGCTCCGAATGCTAAAGACTTCTAGCCCTTTTAAAGAACTTTATTTATTATTTTATATTTTTTTTATATGTTGTTAATTATTTTTGTAAGTTATCTATAAGAACTGCGTCTCTGCTTGATGAATAAATAAATAAATAAAAGAGGAATATATCTTTAACGTTCATTCAACCTCCCCATGTTTAAGTAAAAAACAAAAATCAATAAGCAATGCTAGTGTCATAGAAAACATAAATGCACAACGACGAAATATCGTCAGATTATAAAACTTTTTTAATAAAAACAAAAATTGGAAGATAAGTCAAATTATTTTAGAATATAAAATACAATAAATTAGAATATATTACACCAAAATAAATTAAAATAAATTATTTAATAAATATAAAATGATTAATATGAAAATATAGATTAAATTAGTTTTTAAAATACCACAACATTAATTTTATTTTTAAATGACGCGTTTCGAATTTTATTTATCCATCATCGGGCTCAACTTCGTAAGCACACAACATGGAGACTACAACACTAAATAATGTTCTCAATACAACTATGTAGGAGGTTATTTAAAGAAAATATTTACATCAGTATAAACTAGGCAATATTTAAAACAACATTTCGGTTTTCAGACTCACAGCTAGGTGAATTCTTCTGATTGACCAGAGCTTGGCAAAAATCTTGAACATGTGGAGAAACTGAATGGTCTTCTAAGGTTTGTATTCAAGCGTTACCTCTTTTTTATGTCGATCAGACATATACGATGAAAGGAAATTACTGTCAGTAAAAATGTTGCAGTTGAAAGAGACAATTTCTGTAACCCGAAAGGCACTTTATACACTTTGGAGGGAATGCTTATACAAAAAGCATTTGCAAGACACTCTGAAATGTCATAAATAGTTAAGGGCTTAGAAGAATTTGAAGCATCCAGTTGTTGCAAGTAGTGTTGTAGCAGGCTTTTAGTGTTCCAAACAGAGTTCTGTCTAGTAGTTTGGCTTAGTACAGAGGTGGTGGTGCAAAGAAGATTTCTATTTTCCTTTGCAAAATTTAAGGATTCAGTGCTCAGGAGGTTGCCATGATTGTCTGATATTACTAAACGCGGAGATTCCCAGGAACACTTTCACAATTTGTGCTTCCGTTATATAAGTTATATAAGTCTGTTATAGAACATTCCAAATAACCACCTATCATACTGGTTACTGGTTGCTTATCTTACGACACGCTCGTCGATTGCTGAATTTTATTTAGATAAGTACCTCCACAACAACAACTTTCCGTAACAAACTTTCTTTAACGTTTAAATTTGAACAAAACTTTCTTCGATATTAAAAGTATCTTAAGTAGTAGGTTTTGGCCGGTTCTGGATCAATGAAGTGGAGGAATTTAAGTGGAGGAAAGTGGATTTTTAAGAGAGAATTTAAGGGGATTTTTAAGTTGGATTTTTTTAAGTTGGATTTTTTAGTTGGAATTTAGAGAGTAGTAGGTTTTGGCCGGTTCTGGATCAATGAAGTGGAGGAATTTAAGTGGAGGAAAGTGGATTTTTAAGAGAGAATTTAAGGGGATTTTTAAGTTGGATTTTTTTAAGTTGGATTTTTTAGTTGGAATTTAGAGAGTAGTAGGTTTTGGCCGGTTCTGGATCAATGAAGTGGAGTAATTTAAGTGGAGCAAAGTGGATTTTTAAGAGAGAATTTAAGGGGATTTTTAAGTTGGATTTTTTTAAGTTGGATTTTTAAGTTGGAATTTAGAGAGTAGTAGGTTTTGGCCTGGGATTTTTAAGTTGGATTTTTTTAAGTTGGATTTTTAAGTTGGAATTTAGAGAGTAGTAGGTTTTGGCCGGTTCTGGATCAATGAAGTGGAGTAATTTAAGTGGAGCAAAGTGGATTTTTAAGAGAGAATTTAATGGGATTTTTAAGTTGGATTTTTTTAAGTTGGATTTTTTAGTTGGAATTTAGAGAGTAGTAGGTTTTGGCCGGTTCTGGATCAATGAAGTGGAGTAATTTAAGTGGAGCAAAGTGGATTTTTAAGAGAGAATTTAAGGGGATTTTTAAGTTGGATTTTTTTAAGTTGGATTTTTTAGTTGGAATTTAGAGAGTAGTAGGTTTTGGCCGGTTCTGGATCAATGAAGTGGAGGAATTTAAGTGGAGGAAAGTGGATTTTTAAGAGAGAATTTAATGGGATTTTTAAGTTGGATTTTTTTAAGTTGGATTTTTTAGTTGGAATTTAGAGAGTAGTAGGTTTTGGCCGGTTCTGGATCAATGAAGTGGAGTAATTTAAGTGGAGCAAAGTGGATTTTTAAGAGAGAATTTAAGGGGATTTTTAAGTTGGATTTTTTTAAGTTGGATTTTTAAGTTGGAATTTAGAGAGTAGTAGGTTTTGGCCTGGGATTTTTAAGTTGGATTTTTTTAAGTTGGATTTTTAAGTTGGAATTTAGAGAGTAGTAGGTTTTGGCCGGTTCTGGATCAATGAAGTGGAGTAATTTAAGTGGAGCAAAGTGGATTTTTAAGAGAGAATTTAATGGGATTTTTAAGTTGGATTTTTTTAAGTTGGATTTTTTAGTTGGAATTTAGAGAGTAGTAGGTTTTGGCCGGTTCTGGATCAATGAAGTGGAGTAATTTAAGTGGAGCAAAGTGGATTTTTAAGAGAGAATTTAAGGGGATTTTTAAGTTGGATTTTTTTAAGTTGGATTTTTTAGTTGGAATTTAGAGAGTAGTAGGTTTTGGCCGGTTCTGGATCAATGAAGTGGAGTAATTTAAGTGGAGCAAAGTGGATTTTTAAGAGAGAATTTAATGGGATTTTTAAGTTGGATTTTTTTAAGTTGGATTTTTTAGTTGGAATTTAGAGAGTAGTAGGTTTTGGCCGGTTCTGGATCAATGAAGTGGAGTAATTTAAGTGGAGCAAAGTGGATTTTTAAGAGAGAATTTAAGGGGATTTTTAAGTTGGATTTTTTTAAGTTGGATTTTTAAGTTGGAATTTAGAGAGTAGTAGGTTTTGGCCGGTTCTGGATCAATGAAGTGGAGGAATTTAAGTGGAGGAATTTAAGTGGAGGAACTTAAGCGGAGCAATTTAAGCGGAGCAATTTAAGCGGAGCAATTTAAGCGGAGCAATTTAAGCGGAGCAATTTAAGTGGAGGAATTTAAGTGGAGGAACTTAAGCGGAGCAATTTAAGCGGAGCAATTTAAGTGGAGGAATTTAAGTGGAGGAACTTAAGCGGAGCAATTTAAGCGGAGCAATTTAAGCGGAGCAATTTAAGCGGAGCAATTTAAGCGGAGCAATTTAAGTGGAGGAATTTAAGTGGAGGAACTTAAGCGGAGCAATTTAAGCGGAGCAATTTAAGCGGAGCAATTTAAGCGGAGCAATTTCAGCGGAGCAATTTAAGCGGAGCAATTTAAGCGGAGCAATTTAAGTGGAGGAATTTAATGGAGGAACTTAAGCGGAGCAATTTAAGCGGAGCAATTTAAGCGGAGCAATTTAAGCGGAGCAATTTAAGTGGAGGAATTTAAGTGGAGGAACTTAAGCGGAGCAATTTAAGCGGAGCAATTTAAGCGGAGCAATTTAAGCGGAGCAATTTAAGTGGAGGAATTTAAGTGGAGGAACTTAAGCGGAGCAATTTAAGCGGAGCAATTTAAGCGGAGCAATTTAAGTGGAGGAATTTAAGTGGAGGAACTTAAGCGGAGCAATTTAAGCGGAGCAATTTAAGCGGAGCAATTTAAGCGGAGCAATTTAAGCGGAGCAATTTAAGCGGAGCAATTTAAGTGGAGGAATTTAAGTGGAGGAACTTAAGCGGAGCAATTTAAGCGGAGCAATTTAAGCGGAGCAATTTAAGCGGAGCAATTTAAGTGGAGGAATTTAAGTGGAGGAACTTAAGCGGAGCAATTTAAGCGGAGCAATTTAAGCGGAGCAATTTAAGCGGAGCAATTTAAGCGGAGCAATTTAAGTGGAGGAATTTAAGTGGAGGAACTTAAGTGGAGGAATTTAAGTGGAGGAATTTAAGTGGAGGAATTTAAGTGGAGGAACTTAAGTGGAGGAACTTAAGTGGAGGAATTTAAGTGGAGGAATTTAAGTGGAGGAACTTAAGTGGAGGAACTTAAGTGGAGGAACTTAAGTGGAGGAATTTAAGTGGAGGAACTTAAGTGGAGGAATTTAAGTGGAGGAAGTTAAGTGGATGAATTTAAGCATAGAGTAGTATGTTTTGGACGGTTCGGGGAAATCAAATTATGTCCTTTTTGGTGCTATGGATGCTTAACAAAAGAGAAGAAAGAAATATGCCCTAGTAAAAAATAAAAATACAAAGTTTTTAATATGATTCAAATTTTTATTTATTTTATTTAAACTTGATAGGTTTTACAGTGTTAATGTGAAAAATTATCTTTATTTTATTTAAACATTTTTCGTTTTAAAACTACTAAAATATACTATTTTATTTATAGATACATATATACAATAGACAATCATTTTGGAATATTCTTATGCCCCCATGCATATGTGGTCTTTGAATCCGCACAAATAAATCCTTTTGTATCACCACAACTTAATGCTAACTTATTAATATTTTCAGTATATATTTTATGATTTCTACTTCTAAAGGTATACATTGATCTATATTGATCTTGTTTCTTAATTAAACAATTTCTATAATCTCTTAATTCTAAATTATTTGTTACATATTTTTTAATACCTTTCGCCTTTTTTGTAACCTCACCGGTATCTACTCTATAGCAATATAGTTTTGCACGTAATCCAACGAAATCTAACATTATTCTCGAGTTATTTTCATCTTTAAATAGACCTATTTCCTTGCCATTATTTAAGGGAAAGTTGTGTATATTGTTGGGGGGATACTCAGAAGTATCAAATCTAGATCTATCAGGATTTATTACGTCATCATAGATATCAGCATAAAAATCATCTGTAAATATGGAATAGATGAAAGAATCTGTATCCATATAGTTCAAACGAATTTTGTTGTTAAATTTTGGTTTCATGTAGTCGTAGTGAAAGTCGTACATTAACCACTTTGATAGGTCAAAAACAACAAAGCCCAAGTAAATTGGTTTATCGAGTTTTATACTTCCTTTCTTCATTTCAATAGCACACATATTCGGTGAAAATATGTTACTACTATGAAAATTCGGATGAGCAATTAGCTTTCTTGCTGAAAATTGGTTTCTTATTGCATGCCACTCAGAAACAATTTTTACATCTCTACGTTTTTCAACATTTTCCATGGTCTTACCATAAACGCTATTGTTCATCAATTTAAAAAAATCTTTTTCAAACTTATTTTTGGCTACTTTTCTGTATTCAGTGTTAAGCAAAATATATTTCTGAAGCCAGTTTGATTGATTAAACGTCATGACTCTGTGCACTTTAGTCACTATTAATTCATTAGAGATACACTGCTGTAAGTTTCTTAAATGGATTGTGAATTTTTTTCTTGAATTGAGATGAGCAATAAGCTTAGGAATATTACATCCCGAAGTAATTATGTTTTCAGGGCAGAATGGAAGATCATTATGTAAATCGTGGATACTAGATGGGTAATCTAAGTCTACTTCCAATACATATCCAACATTATCATCTTTAATGTTAGATATATACTCAGTTGTATATAACTCAGGATTATCACACTGAAAATTACCATAGGGAAGGGGTTGTGACATAGCCCATCCATATAAATTATTAGCATCCAGATACATTAAATATTCCGATGCTTTATTTGGATCATAGCTTGACATATATTTATTATTTGCAACGGCATCTCTGTGACTGCACTGACACAACCCACCCCAAATTCCACTTTTAAAGAAGTTGTACATATCAACGTCTGTTCAAAGCTCCAACTTTATTTTTGTTGTTTTGACCATAGCATCCCATGATAAACCAGGAGCGGTAAAATAATGGCAAGGGTCAAGTTCGTATATAGAATTACAAACTGTTCTGAATTTTTCAAAAATGTCTGCTAAGAGGAGAGCATCACTCTTTAGATATAGAATGGTATAGTCTTTAAATGTTTTACATTTAAAATGATTCCATACCATTAGAGCATGATTATAATCCCCATCTAAACATGCTTCATCTACCATCTTATTATGAAATTTAGTAATAGATGGAAGTGATGGATCTTCAAATCGCTCCCATGAATCTAAATGATCATAAGGGAATACGCCTTTCCTTATCATTAAATTGAATGATTCGCTCTCTTGAAAAACACTCTTTGTATTTTACAAGTCACCAAGAGATAAATTATTTGCTAAAGAAGCAAGGCTTGATTGAAGAAATCTATTTGAATCTAAAAATCTTATTTCAAAAAATCTTTTTTCACCCAAATAAATTCTTTTAGATAGGGATATATAATTTTCCTTGTTCATCGGAATGATGTTAATGTCTCCTTGAATTTTTGTGAGACTTTTAATAAACATGTGACAATCATAGCCCGAGAAATTATGAAAGAGAACTGGAAAAAATTTTGGGACACGAAAATCTAAATTACACTTCACATGTGCAGGTCCTATAAATATACCAGTGAGAGGCAATGGTGCCTTACTCTAAGCTCGCGGATGGACTCAAAGTCAGCGTACACTACTAGTGGAACTTGAAGTTGTCTTCCATAATTTTTGAAATAAATATTTGTGTTATCTCCCTCTGGCATTTTTGTTATAAGTCTACAACATTCGCTTTTGTGGTTTTCAAGTTTAGTCTTACTAGCAAAATGTTGTAGACATCCGTTACAGAGATGCATTTGATGTTCTTTACCCGAAATTTGACTACATATTAAGCGAGAGATATTTTTGATATAAACGTAGTGAGTTCTACGAATAATATTTATACAATACATCAAATTAATGTATATATTCTGCTCCTTTTGTGTATCATATAATGGACCAATGATTTGAACATTTTTCTTTTTATCATCAGATTCATATCCAAACACATTCACACTTATCTCTGGGTTGTTCTCTTCAATTTTGTTTTTTTAAATCTTTTAATACCAGAGGGAACTGCAAATTTTTAAAACTGATTAGCTTACCGCATACTACATCAATCAACTCATCTGTTATGTTTTTCATATTATACGAACTAGTTCTCGAGCGATTATTCGTAACTTCTGTGCTTAGAGCAGCTATGATGCTCCATTTAAAACAATAATCATCATTATTTTGAACATTGATGCAGGCTTTCTTTTTTATTAATTGAAGTGGTAGCTTGAAATATGAAGATCCACTAATAGGTCTATATTTGTTAATGTTTACCTCTATCCTTAAAAATGACAATAAAGCCCATCCACTGTCTTTACATTGGAATTCCTCCAATTTATTTTTTATTTTGGTATACATTTTTTCAAAATGATCATCCAATTCATCTTCTGAAACTACACTTAACATTTTGGTTTGCATGCTTTTAGTGGCAATAATTGCACTATCAGAATCATCCGAATGTTTTATAAATTCCCCAAACACTTCGAGATTGAATTTAAAGGAATTCATCGCTTGAATTTCCTATTGTAGAAGCCGCATGATTATGGGGTGCTTCTTATCAACAAGCATCTTTATGTCAAGAATGCTTTCATCCAAATTTTTAATGGAGAAAGTCTTAATTCTATTATTGAAAGCGGACGTCGTTGTACGTTTTGAACCTCTTTGTACGTTTTAAACCTAGTTGTTAAAGTCGTTTTGGGTTTTGTTATATTTTCTTTTCATATAAATAACGAATATATTCGGACATCACTATCATCTCTTAGAAAAATACCTCTATAAACCATTTCAACTAATAGGAAGTATCCTTTTAAAGATCTATAAATGTAAGAAAATCTATCTTTGAATGTATCCTGAAACCACTATTACTTGTTAGAAAAAGACGTCTCCCATAATCATTCAAAATAATGGGATAATAAAACGTCGTTGTACGTTTTGAACCTCTTTGTACGTTCTAAACCTAGTTGTCAACGTCGTTTTGGGTTTGGGGTTTTGGTTTTGGGTTAAGTCTATCTCCCCCTATCATGAATATGAATGGACATGATCGGGTTTTTTATTGGGTTTTGCTTTTTTTCTTTTTTTCTTTTATTCTCATTTTCCCAATCTGAATTACACATCTTTCTCATCCAAAACAAAGAATTTTTATTTTTATTTTATTTTAATTTTTATCTTTTCATAGAAACAGTTAATGCATCCTGAAACCACTATCACAACATGGCTCCTATATATCATTGAAACTAATGGGGTAATAAAAGATTACGGTCATCCTTAAACATTCTCGATTATCGGG
Source organism: Chrysotoxum bicinctum (assembly GCA_911387755.1). Classification (NCBI taxonomy): domain Eukaryota; kingdom Metazoa; phylum Arthropoda; class Insecta; order Diptera; family Syrphidae; genus Chrysotoxum; species Chrysotoxum bicinctum. The sequence continues at coordinate 14,502,250 of OU426991.1, read as the reverse complement.
AATAATGTATATTATAGGGTTTTTTAATGCTATTAAAAGAAATTACAAAATTAGGAAAAAATATAAAAATTTTTAATGTATCCTGAATCCACTATCACTTGTTAGAAAAATACCTCTCCCATATATCATTCAAACTAATAGGTTAATAAAACGTCGTTATACGTTTTGAACCTCGTTTTACGTTCTAAACCTAGTTATTTTGGGTTTTGGGTTGTGGGTTTTGGTTTTGGAGTAAGTCTATCTCCCCCCTATCATGAACATGAATGGACATGATCGGTTGAATGAAAATCTAAATTTAATATGTATTGAAAGACATATCTGAGAAGATTTTCTTATAAAAACACAAATATTTGTTGGAGAACATCACAGTTATTCTCAAGATTGTAAGAAGACAACACTAAAATGCATTTCGAGGAAGAGTATTCAATTTTTACCTTAGATGATTTTGCTGTGAGGGAGGCAAATTCACTAAACCAAAACAGTGGTTTTAAACCAACGAGGAAGTTGTCCGAGTTGGACATAGGATTCAAAACTAATATTTTCTCCCTACAAAAGGTTAAAACTAGATGGGGTGATCGAATCGTAGCAGATCTCGGGGAATATAAGGTAAGTCAAACATTTTCTTTCTTTTTTATCAAATTAATTTTTTGATTACTTTTGTAGGTCTTTTTACCTGGCAGATATTCAGATCTAACATCGAACAGTATGGCAGCAATTGGTGGAGGAGGTTATGTATTTGAGATAGTGAGAACACTTGGAACAACCTTCGAGCTAAAATTTGCAAAAATTAAATAATTTGTTGTTCATATTTTAGTTTTATATATACAACATTAATAATAACAAGGATAAGAGAAAAATAAAAATCATTTAAACAGATTGTACATAAACATGTTTATTATTATTATTATTACATTACTTTTTATAGAATAGTCTTATAGAATCTCATTTTTATTGATCCAGGAGTTATGTTCTGTTGGAAATCCCAACCACTTAACAAAAACATTATTCCCTCTTCTTTGTAGAACTTTTTCTACTAGAAATATATCTGCGCAGTTAGTTTTTAACAGTTCTGCTTCATAAAAACTACCTTGTACAGGTTTCCCTTGATAGTCCTCAAGGAGATATGTAATAGGTCTTGTAGTTTGAACTTTTCTTATTTTAAAAACCTCAGTAGTCCAGTTCGGTGTGTACCCCTTTTCAAATAAATGTTTGTATTTACTGATTCTTACTTTATCGTCAACTTTAAATTTTTGTTTACTTTCTTCTTTTGTATTATTTTTGAAACGTGGTAATAATGATTTTGAATTTTTCTTGTCGACATCTGAAGGTTTGCAACGAATGGTTCGGTGGAAGGAGTGATTGTAATCATAAAGTATTTTCTTGTAAATATTCATCCACTTATAGCTGCCATTGAAACTAAACTCTTTCCACATTTTTTCTTTGAAAGTTCTATTAAATCTTTCAACAATTGAAGCCTTTAACGAACTGAATGTAGAGTAATGATTTACTTTATATTTTCCCATCAAACTTTTGAATTTTGTATTGAAGAATTCTTTTCCATCGTCTGTTTGTAAATTTTTTGGAATTCTAGAAGAATCTATAAATATTTTTTCAATTGCTTTTGAAATAGTAATCGCTTTTTTATTTTTCATCGGGATGACCCAAGCGAATTTCGAAAAAGTATCGATAACTGTCATCAAATAACTAAACCCGTTATTTTGATCGCTGTAAGGTATCATTTCAACTAGATCGGCTTGCCACAAATCATCAGAACCTTTAGTGATAACATTACGACGTTTGAAATTTCGACGTGCAGCTTTATGTAACTCTTCAACAACCTTTTGCTTACTCATATTTACAAAGAGTGAATTCAACCAAATAAAAAGTAGACTTATTTATATATTTAAAATTCTTTTATTTCAATCTTTTATATAATAACATAAGTTTCCTAATTCTAACTAAACGGCTTTCTATAATATAACAAGCACAAGTATCCGGTCCTAGTGTACATTGATTGGATGCCCAGCAACAATTTGAGTAATGACATCCGTGAATTGATTGGATGTAGAAAGCGTTTTCAAATCTTTTTATTAAAGATATACAATTTAAAAACTCTTCGTAATGCTCATCTAACATTCCATTGCGATATGTTTTTAAAAAATCACAGATCTCTTTTAATATTTTCTCAGAGTCCATTTTTAAAGATGTTGTTCGTTTTAGTGTTGAATGCCTACTAACAAATTTTTATTCTGCCATGCGCTCTGGAAAAAATGCCTTCATGATTATATCAACTTTTTTGTATTTTTTCGTCAATTTGTTTTTCATTCAACCGATCATGTCCATTCACGTTCATGATAGGGGGAGATAGACTTAACCGAAAACCCAAAATAACTAGGTTTAGAACGTAAAACGAGGTTCAAAACGTACAACGACGTTTTATTATCCCATTATTTTGAATGATATAGTATGGGAGACGTCTTTTTCTAACAAGTAATAGTGGTTTCAGGATACATTCAAAGATACTCCTCCACCAATTGCTGCCATGCTGTTCGATGTTAGATCTGAATATCTGCCAGGTAAAAAGACCTACAAAAGTAATCAAAAAATTAATTTGATAAAAAAGAAAGAAAATGTTTGACTTACCTTATATTCCCCGAGATCTGCTACGATTCGATCACCCCATCTAGTTTTAACCTTTTGTAGGGAGAAAATATTAGTTTTGAATCCTATGTCCAACTCGGACAACTTCCTCGTTGGTTTAAAACCACTGTTTTGGTTTAGTGAATTTGCCTCCCTCACAGCAAAATCATCTAAGGTAAAAATTGAATACTCTTCCTCGAAATGCATTTTAGTGTTGTCTTCTTACAATCTTGAGAATAACTGTGATGTTCTCCAACAAATATTTGTGTTTTTATAAGAAAATCTTCTCAGATATGTCTTTCAATACATATTAAATTTAGATTTTCATTCAACCGATCATGTCCATTCATGTTCATGATAGGGGGGAGATAGACTTACTCCAAAACCAAAACCCACAACCCAAAACCCAAAATAACTAGGTTTAGAACGTAAAACGAGGTTCAAAACGTATAACGACGTTTTATTAACCTATTAGTTTGAATGATATATGGGAGAGGTATTTTTCTAACAAGTGATAGTGGATTCAGGATACATTAAAAATTTTTATATTTTTTCCTAATTTTGTAATTTCTTTTAATAGCATTAAAAAACCCTATAATATACATTATTCCCGATAATCGAGAATGTTTAAGGATGACCGTAATCTTTTATTACCCCATTAGTTTCAATGATATATAGGAGCCATGTTGTGATAGTGGTTTCAGGATGCATTAACTGTTTCTATGAAAAGATAAAAATTAAAATAAAATAAAAATAAAAATTCTTTGTTTTGGATGAGAAAGATGTGTAATTCAGATTGGGAAAATGAGAATAAAAGAAAAAAAGAAAAAAAGCAAAACCCAATAAAAAACCCGATCATGTCCATTCATATTCATGATAGGGGGAGATAGACTTAACCCAAAACCAAAACCCCAAACCCAAAACGACGTTGACAACTAGGTTTAGAACGTACAAAGAGGTTCAAAACGTACAACGACGTTTTATTATCCCATTATTTTGAATGATTATGGGAGACGTCTTTTTCTAACAAGTAATAGTGGTTTCAGGATACATTCAAAGATAGATTTTCTTACATTTATAGATCTTTAAAAGGATACTTCCTATTAGTTGAAATGGTTTATAGAGGTATTTTTCTAAGAGATGATAGTGATGTCCGAATATATTCGTTATTTATATGAAAAGAAAATATAACAAAACCCAAAACGACTTTAACAACTAGGTTTAAAACGTACAAAGAGGTTCAAAACGTACAACGACGTCCGCTTTCAATAATAGAATTAAGACTTTCTCCATTAAAAATTTGGATGAAAGCATTCTTGACATAAAGATGCTTGTTGATAAGAAGCACCCCATAATCATGCGGCTTCTACAATAGGAAATTCAAGCGATGAATTCCTTTAAATTCAATCTCGAAGTGTTTGGGGAATTTATAAAACATTCGGATGATTCTGATAGTGCAATTATTGCCACTAAAAGCATGCAAACCAAAATGTTAAGTGTAGTTTCAGAAGATGAATTGGATGATCATTTTGAAAAAATGTATACCAAAATAAAAAATAAATTGGAGGAATTCCAATGTAAAGACAGTGGATGGGCTTTATTGTCATTTTTAAGGATAGAGGTAAACATTAACAAATATAGACCTATTAGTGGATCTTCATATTTCAAGCTACCACTTCAATTAATAAAAAAGAAAGCCTGCATCAATGTTCAAAATAATGATGATTATTGTTTTAAATGGAGCATCATAGCTGCTCTAAGCACAGAAGTTACGAATAATCGCTCGAGAACTAGTTCGTATAATATGAAAAACATAACAGATGAGTTGATTGATGTAGTATGCGGTAAGCTAATCAGTTTTAAAAATTTGCAGTTCCCTCTGGTATTAAAAGATTTAAAAAAACAAAATTGAAGAGAACAACCCAGAGATAAGTGTGAATGTGTTTGGATATGAATCTGATGATAAAAAGAAAAATGTTCAAATCATTGGTCCATTATATGATACACAAAAGGAGCAGAATATATACATTAATTTGATGTATTGTATAAATATTATTCGTAGAACTCACTACGTTTATATCAAAAATATCTCTCGCTTAATATGTAGTCAAATTTCGGGTAAAGAACATCAAATGCATCTCTGTAACGGATGTCTACAACATTTTGCTAGTAAGACTAAACTTGAAAACCACAAAAGCGAATGTTGTAGACTTATAACAAAAATGCCAGAGGGAGATAACACAAATATTTATTTCAAAAATTATGGAAGACAACTTCAAGTTCCACTAGTAGTGTACGCTGACTTTGAGTCCATCCGCGAGCTTAGAGTAAGGCACCATTGCCTCTCACTGGTATATTTATAGGACCTGCACATGTGAAGTGTAATTTAGATTTTCGTGTCCCAAAATTTTTTCCAGTTCTCTTTCATAATTTCTCGGGCTATGATTGTCACATGTTTATTAAAAGTCTCACAAAAATTCAAGGAGACATTAACATCATTCCGATGAACAAGGAAAATTATATATCCCTATCTAAAAGAATTTATTTGGGTGAAAAAAGATTTTTTGAAATAAGATTTTTAGATTCAAATAGATTTCTTCAATCAAGCCTTGCTTCTTTAGCAAATAATTTATCTCTTGGTGACTTGTAAAATACAAAGAGTGTTTTTCAAGAGAGCGAATCATTCAATTTAATGATAAGGAAAGGCGTATTCCCTTATGATCATTTAGATTCATGGGAGCGATTTGAAGATCCATCACTTCCATCTATTACTAAATTTCATAATAAGATGGTAGATGAAGCATGTTTAGATGGGGATTATAATCATGCTCTAATGGTATGGAATCATTTTAAATGTAAAACATTTAAAGACTATACCATTCTATATCTAAAGAGTGATGCTCTCCTCTTAGCAGACATTTTTGAAAAATTCAGAACAGTTTGTAATTCTATATACGAACTTGACCCTTGCCATTATTTTACCGCTCCTGGTTTATCATGGGATGCTATGGTCAAAACAACAAAAATAAAGTTGGAGCTTTGAACAGACGTTGATATGTACAACTTCTTTAAAAGTGGAATTTGGGGTGGGTTGTGTCAGTGCAGTCACAGAGATGCCGTTGCAAATAATAAATATATGTCAAGCTATGATCCAAATAAAGCATCGGAATATTTAATGTATCTGGATGCTAATAATTTATATGGATGGGCTATGTCACAACCCCTTCCCTATGGTAATTTTCAGTGTGATAATCCTGAGTTATATACAACTGAGTATATATCTAACATTAAAGATGATAATGTTGGATATGTATTGGAAGTAGACTTAGATTACCCATCTAGTATCCACGATTTACATAATGATCTTCCATTCTGCCCTGAAAATATAATTACTTCGGGATGTAATATTCCTAAGCTTATTGCTCATCTCAATTCAAGAAAAAAATTCACAATCCATTTAAGAAACTTACAGCAGTGTATCTCTAATGAATTAATAGTGACTAAAGTGCACAGAGTCATGACGTTTAATCAATCAAACTGGCTTCAGAAATATATTTTGCTTAACACTGAATACAGAAAAGTAGCCAAAAATAAGTTTGAAAAAGATTTTTTTAAATTGATGAACAATAGCGTTTATGGTAAGACCATGGAAAATGTTGAAAAACGTAGAGATGTAAAAATTGTTTCTGAGTGGCATGCAATAAGAAACCAATTTTCAGCAAGAAAGCTAATTGCTCATCCGAATTTTCATAGTAGTAACATATTTTCACCGAATATGTGTGCTATTGAAATGAAGAAAGGAAGTATAAAACTCGATAAACCAATTTACTTGGGCTTTGTTGTTTTTGACCTATCAAAGTGGTTAATGTACGACTTTCACTACGACTACATGAAACCAAAATTTAACAACAAAATTCGTTTGAACTATATGGATACAGATTCTTTCATCTATTCCATATTTACAGATGATTTTTATGCTGATATCTATGATGACGTAATAAATCCTGATAGATCTAGATTTGATACTTCTGAGTATCCCCCCAACAATATACACAACTTTCCCTTAAATAATGGCAAGGAAATAGGTCTATTTAAAGATGAAAATAACTCGAGAATAATGTTAGATTTCGTTGGATTACGTGCAAAACTATATTGCTATAGAGTAGATACCGGTGAGGTTACAAAAAAGGCGAAAGGTATTAAAAAATATGTAACAAATAATTTAGAATTAAGAGATTATAGAAATTGTTTAATTAAGAAACAAGATCAATATAGATCAATGTATACCTTTAGAAGTAGAAATCATAAAATATATACTGAAAATATTAATAAGTTAGCATTAAGTTGTGGTGATACAAAAGGATTTATTTGTGCGGATTCAAAGACCACATATGCATGGGGGCATAAGAATATTCCAAAATGATTGTCTATTGTATATATGTATCTATAAATAAAATAGTATATTTTAGTAGTTTTAAAACGAAAAATGTTTAAATAAAATAAAGATAATTTTTCACATTAACACTGTAAAACCTATCAAGTTTAAATAAAATAAATAAAAATTTGAATCATATTAAAAACTTTGTATTTTTATTTTTTACTAGGGCATATTTCTTTCTTCTCTTTTGTTAAGCATCCATAGCACCAAAAAGGACATAATTTGATTTCCCCGAACCGTCCAAAACATATGCTTAAATTCATCCACTTAACTTCCTCCACTTAAATTCCTCCACTTAAGTTCCTCCACTTAAATTCCTCCACTTAAGTTCCTCCACTTAAGTTCCTCCACTTAAGTTCCTCCACTTAAATTCCTCCACTTAAATTCCTCCACTTAAGTTCCTCCACTTAAGTTCCTCCACTTAAATTCCTCCACTTAAATTCCTCCACTTAAATTCCTCCACTTAAGTTCCTCCACTTAAATTCCTCCACTTAAATTGCTCCGCTTAAATTGCTCCGCTTAAATTGCTCCGCTTAAATTGCTCCGCTTAAATTGCTCCGCTTAAGTTCCTCCACTTAAATTCCTCCACTTAAATTGCTCCGCTTAAATTGCTCCGCTTAAATTGCTCCGCTTAAATTGCTCCGCTTAAGTTCCTCCACTTAAATTCCTCCACTTAAATTGCTCCGCTTAAATTGCTCCGCTTAAATTGCTCCGCTTAAATTGCTCCGCTTAAATTGCTCCGCTTAAATTGCTCCGCTTAAGTTCCTCCACTTAAATTCCTCCACTTAAATTGCTCCGCTTAAATTGCTCCGCTTAAATTGCTCCGCTTAAGTTCCTCCACTTAAATTCCTCCACTTAAATTGCTCCGCTTAAATTGCTCCGCTTAAATTGCTCCGCTTAAATTGCTCCGCTTAAGTTCCTCCACTTAAATTCCTCCACTTAAATTGCTCCGCTTAAATTGCTCCGCTTAAATTGCTCCGCTTAAATTGCTCCGCTTAAGTTCCTCCATTAAATTCCTCCACTTAAATTGCTCCGCTTAAATTGCTCCGCTTAAATTGCTCCGCTGAAATTGCTCCGCTTAAATTGCTCCGCTTAAATTGCTCCGCTTAAATTGCTCCGCTTAAGTTCCTCCACTTAAATTCCTCCACTTAAATTGCTCCGCTTAAATTGCTCCGCTTAAATTGCTCCGCTTAAATTGCTCCGCTTAAATTGCTCCGCTTAAGTTCCTCCACTTAAATTCCTCCACTTAAATTGCTCCGCTTAAATTGCTCCGCTTAAGTTCCTCCACTTAAATTCCTCCACTTAAATTGCTCCGCTTAAATTGCTCCGCTTAAATTGCTCCGCTTAAATTGCTCCGCTTAAATTGCTCCGCTTAAGTTCCTCCACTTAAATTCCTCCACTTAAATTCCTCCACTTCATTGATCCAGAACCGGCCAAAACCTACTACTCTCTAAATTCCAACTTAAAAATCCAACTTAAAAAAATCCAACTTAAAAATCCCCTTAAATTCTCTCTTAAAAATCCACTTTGTTCCACTTAAATTACTCCACTTCATTGATCCAGAACCGGCCAAAACCTACTACTCTCTAAATTCCAACTAAAAAATCCAACTTAAAAAAATCCAACTTAAAAATCCCATTAAATTCTCTCTTAAAAATCCACTTTGCTCCACTTAAATTACTCCACTTCATTGATCCAGAACCGGCCAAAACCTACTACTCTCTAAATTCCAACTAAAAAATCCAACTTAAAAAAATCCAACTTAAAAATCCCCTTAAATTCTCTCTTAAAAATCCACTTTGCTCCACTTAAATTACTCCACTTCATTGATCCAGAACCGGCCAAAACCTACTACTCTCTAAATTCCAACTAAAAAATCCAACTTAAAAAAAATCCAACTTAAAAATCCCATTAAATTCTCTCTTAAAAATCCACTTTGCTCCACTTAAATTACTCCACTTCATTGATCCAGAACCGGCCAAAACCTACTACTCTCTAAATTCCAACTTAAAAATCCAACTTAAAAAAATCCAACTTAAAAATCCCATTAAATTCTCTCTTAAAAATCCACTTTGCTCCACTTAAATTACTCCACTTCATTGATCCAGAACCGGCCAAAACCTACTACTCTCTAAATTCCAACTAAAAAATCCAACTTAAAAAAATCCAACTTAAAAATCCCCTTAAATTCTCTCTTAAAAATCCACTTTGCTCCACTTAAATTACTCCACTTCATTGATCCAGAACCGGCCAAAACCTACTACTCTCTAAATTCCAACTAAAAAATCCAACTTAAAAAAATCCAACTTAAAAATCCCATTAAATTCTCTCTTAAAAATCCACTTTGCTCCACTTAAATTACTCCACTTCATTGATCCAGAACCGGCCAAAACCTACTACTCTCTAAATTCCAACTTAAAAATCCAACTTAAAAAAATCCAACTTAAAAATCCCAGGCCAAAACCTACTACTCTCTAAATTCCAACTTAAAAATCCAACTTAAAAAAATCCAACTTAAAAATCCCCTTAAATTCTCTCTTAAAAATCCACTTTCCTCCACTTAAATTCCTCCACTTCATTGATCCAGAACCGGCCAAAACCTACTACTATCTTAGTCTCCAGATTAAGATAGTTTATTTTAAATCCCATGACCCATGTATGTCGGATGTAATGATTTATTTAATAATATAATATTTTTTTTCCTTTCAGGAAAAACGAATAAAATATAAGCACAATGGAAAAAGCAGAACTTCAAACTAAAACTGGTGCTTCAAATAGTTCTTCTTCTGTGTCGTCTGAAAGTTCTAAACAAGTAAATGAAATCTACGATTATTAATTTGCTGCGTTATAATTCCAACTAATATTTGCGTTAACGAAAAAAACATAATCGAACTTCTTTATTTTTATTAATACATTAATTTTTGTGTTTGGCTTTTGACAATAATTCTTACACGTATTTAGCTCTGTTCGTTTACTGTCAAAACTGTATAAGTAACATTTTTTGTATATGAGCTTTTTGAGTACGCAAAGTACTTTGAAAAAAATTAAACATATATCGGCAGTTTATGACGTTATCGAACAGATCTTTCATTTTATTTTATTGATTTTATTTTCATAATACTTTTAGTTTTGTTATGTTTGGTTATGTTATGTTATGTTTCTTACAGTTGTGTTTAAACATTTTCTGTCCTTTCAAAATCATAACAATCCAGAATTGACGGATTTTATGTTAAATAGTGTTAACATTGTTTTTAAAGCCATGACGAAAACCTTTTATCTTTTTCGAGAATCAAAAAAAAACAGTCAACAATTTATTATGAATTAAGGTCTCCATAAAATACACAATCCTACAAATTCGGAAAAGTGCAGTTGGGTAATTATTTACACTTCAATCATCAGAAACGTATGACTAGGGAATAGTCCTGCGTTCAAAGATTAGATTTCTGTAAATTTGCTTAACAGATTTTATTCATCCCAGAGTTAATAAAAAAATAAAATAATATAAAAGAGAATATCTTGTCCAAAAACTACGGACACATCATTTAAAACTTGTAAAAAAGTAAATGAACAAAATAAAATCCTTTTTCAGATAATTGCATCTGGAGTAGCGCAGCAATCTTTAAGCAGTGAGAATAGTATTGAGAGATCTGTAGAGCAGTCGATTCAACAGAATGTTGCACAAGACACCATACAGGTTGTTAAAAAATCCGTTATCTCTTCATTGTCGGTGAGTTCTACATCTTCATTTACCCGACAGGTTGTGTCGTCGTCTAGTTCATCTCTTCAAAGCAAATATATTGAATCCATAGAAACTGTTGAAGATTCAAATTTATAAGAAAGCGTGATTAGCTTTTAAAGACAAACTTTATATTTATAAAAAGTTAATTAATTGATTAAACAATACAAACATTTTTATCATACACTCACAGAACCTTTATAATAAACCCTAGTCCTCAATACCAGTTTTTGATTTTTATCGTATGTAAAACTCATTTGCTTTTTAAATTTTTAAAGATGTTTTTTAATCATTGCCTATTGCGGGGTGAAATGTTATTAATTAACAAGTTCTTTAAACAAATTTAATTTTTCAACCCTTTTCATTTAACGAGAGACTCTTGGATCAAATAACTGAACACAATTTAGTAAATCTGAGTATTTGAATCTTATTTTACATAAATATTTTTTTTCAGCTAATCAAAAGTGCGCATTACCACTAAGTTTCTGTGACAATGTTTATTTTCTCAAAGAATTTCTTAATTTCAGTTATTGGGCATAGTATTACTTTAAACAATATTTAAATTGTTTTGGAAATATTTTACTTTGATGTAAATAATACTTTGCATAATACTATTTCCGCATTTAAACTCATACATCTCCTATAAAACACACCAAACATAATTGAACGACCAATACATAACATAATTAAAATATTACATTTATTGTTTATTAATTGCTTTTTCAAACTCGTATTTACTTATTTTGCCAAATTTTGTTTTTGTAATATTAATATTTAAGAAATAAAGTATTTTCCTCGTTTGTGTTATCAAAAGATGTTTTCTTGAGATATATATAAATTTCTGTAGGTATATTTATATTCATTGGAAAGGGTTGATTATGATAAAAATTAAGATTCCAGCAAAAAATAACTTTAAGTGCCATGAATAAATACAAAATTATTTTCCTTGGGAATTGTGCTTTGCTCTGTCTGTTCTGGTATTGGAAAGTATATTTATCAAACTAACAGACCAGTGCTTTGTTATACGAATATAATTGTTTACTAAAAATGCATAGAGAAATCGTAAAAACCATAACCGAATATAGAATTTGATGTTCTCCTAACGAAACAGCTGAAATTACAATTATTTTAATTATTTTTGATTTAAAGCAAGTATCTAGAAAAATCGCCGCTGAAATAAAAACAAAACATGGTAATTGTTTTTGTAATCACGTACAAACAAAAAATAGAATATATTTTATAAATTTTATGCACGTATACATTGATAGTATGAAATGATTAAAAAGATAAAGTTTTTCGAAACTTACCGCGTTTAATTTCTTTAGAAATAATTATAATTTCTTTTTCCCGACGTTTCTAACAAGTTTCATTGTTCATGGTCACGGGATAAGACTGACATTTGATAGGTGTAAAAGCTATTGTTTATTGGTACTCCCACAATAACTTTTACACCTATCAAATGTCAGTCTTATCTGTGACCAGTAACAATGAAATTTCTTCGAAACGTCGCGTCGGGAAAAAGAAATTATAATTATTTCTAAAGAAATTAAACGCGGTAAGTTCCGAAAAACCTTATCTATTTAACATGAATAACGTCCGCGAAAAGATAAACTTAAAATCTCATAGTATTAAATGATAATGATAAAATTAAAAGAGTGTCGATCTGCAACCGACAATGAACGGGCGGCCGTATATCAAGTTCTCTGTTTCAGTCAACTAATACCGGTCGGTTATTTTCCCTCTAAACATAAAAAACACCCCTTACTACTCTCTCTCAATCACTGTTACCTGGGTCTGGTTATCGACCATACGTCTATAGCTGCTGGTGGATAATTTTTTCTTCACATAGCTAATGGGTTAGATGATAAGACTCAAATAATGTTTTGCGCATTGCTTAGTGATTGTTGCAAACTGAGTGGATTCAAATATGTAACCTGAAAAATTGGCATAGCACTAATTTTAGTTTGTATGTTGTTAATAAGCTTAGGTTTTGTTATCGTCAAAATTGTGTTTTAAAAGTTTGTGTACTTTCGGGTGAGAGAATTTTCTTGCTGCGTACACCCACGCGGCTAAATAAAGGCTAGCTATTTTGTGAAACCCAAGTGGTTGAAAATAATGATATCTCAGAATTAAGCCTACAGAGTTATAACTTAGTGCCACTTTTTTCTCACATCACGGTCATGACTTGTACATTCGAAATAATGTTGCTTACACCTCAGTATGGCCATCGTTCATGCCCGAATAAATACCTATCAATTCGATGCGCTATCTGAGTTAATATTAAAATTTGTAGCTCACTTTCATCGCAATGATATTAAGAGGGATTTCAATGTTCATAATTGTTCTTGGCTTCGACATTCTGGTCAGACAACACCTGAATGAAGATATGTTGAGATCTTTGCTGCCTTAAACCATTTAACTTAGCTCGTGAACGAGCCATCTGGAATACCTGAAATTGAAGGCCATTTCGCCATAACGCTTGATCTGTTCCTCACATCTGATCCTGATATATATTAGTGTATTAGCACCTCTAGGTACGTCTGACTACTGTGTTATATATCGACAAATTTCTCATGCTCCACAAACACAGTTAAATAAAAAAAATTCTTACATGACCAAAATCAACAATATCCCAAGGGTAGTAAAAACCTTAACAGCCGTATTTATTAGAATTCCTTAAACGCGTGAATAGTTATGCAATGCATAAGGACTTATTCATCCACTATGCAAATTCATATTTATAAAACATTTGCCTACCCTGCATAGTTATAATGAGCTTATGTCAAAAAAGGCACCAAAAAGTAAGAATCTATTACATTTAGCCTTCATAACGCCCAGCTGTTTACCAAAAAACAAAAAAAAAACATTTTGTCTGTCTATCGAATTTAATAAACAAAACGAAACTACCAAAAGCTAAAAGAATTCCAACAATTAATTTTGATTCATCAGATAAAGTATGTTATTATCTCTAGCACAATACTGGAAATCAAATTGTTATTCGTTTCATTATAGCTGGAATACTCCTCAGACAAGTTCTTGAGGATAAAATTCAATAATGCAAAAGAATAATTACAACACTAACACACCGGATGAAGAAGGATGCGTGGAGAGACATCACCAACAAGTATATTTATCTACTTATATTCTAAACAATTTTCAATTCAATTTGTTTTTAATATATTAGTATAACATTTTTGTTTCAATAAATAAAAATAACACAAAGTTTTAGTTGCAATATCAAGTCAAAGGCATTTTATTTTGTTGATAATCTTTATAATTCAATATGATGTCAAAGTGAATGTGACAGTTCAATACTAAAATGTCCTTATGTATTCAACCTCCAAACGCGTTTAGCTTATAATGCCTCTATTCAACGTCACATAAGTTTTATAAATAACGATTTTGCGTTTAGAGGCATTATAAGGGTTGCATAGCCGTATGTACTCACTATAATGAGTTTATAAATATGGCTGTAAGTCTTTTGTAAAAAATATTAAAAACACTCCTAAATCATCGGTTCCAAAACTTGTTCACAATAACACTCCTAAAAGTAACTGCTTGCAGTGCAGTTGGCTGCAAAATCAATTTTGCCATTTAGTCTTATGACTCCTCCTGTACTTGAAAGCTTAAATGGTTCTAAGGGACAAATCTTCTTTCGCGCTAGTACAGAAGCAAAGTCTTTAACGATCTTGACATTCCAAAATCCGCTAGTCCAGATTGTATATCCCCCATTGCGTAAGCTTTTCATCTGTCTACTCCTCGGGGCTCTTTCCAAGTAGATTGATAACAACATTTTTTGTCCAGGCAGTCCCTAAAAAATTAAATTACCGACCGATTGCACTAACATCCCCTCTTTCCAAGGTCATGAACACGCTGATCATTGTACTCAACCAGGAAATACAAAATTGAGTTTTTTGACAAATTCAATAATTCCATCAAAAGGTATTACTCAAGTTGCATTCCCGAACACCTTAAATCCACCCAAACCAAATATAGTTCAACTCACCAATTTTCATGTAATTGATCTAAAGAAAAACTTTGAAAGCAACAAAAAAGAGGACCAATATGAAACACTTAACATCGACATATCAGATGATAGAGCAAAACAATCCATTTAAGAGATATGTTAAGAATTTGCGGATGATTTTCTTCTAGATGGAGACACATCGACAGTAAATAACTTTTACAAATAAAGGATAATAAATAATAAATATAAGAAAACTAAAAGTTATAAAAATGCTAAAAGAAATAAAATGCACGACTGGATCGCACGAACTTGCTCTTATGTAAAAGTACTTTGGAATTTAAGATACATTTTATAAATATAAAACATGAATTTAAAATGAAATTGCCGTCTGATTTCTAGAAAGTATGAATTTATGCAAACAAACTTTAAAAAATCGTTTTACATATTATTAAATAAATAAATTTTTTATACAAGAAATTTCTTTAAAATTTTTCAAGAAAAAAATGTGGGATGCGAATTTTAAGTATTTAATAATATTGATTTTAGGAAATAATTTCAAAAAATAATCGTTCATAGGTTTTGAACATATTGATTTTTCAAAAAAAAATTTTTTTTTTTTCAAAAAAACCCAACAAATAATTTTTCAAATATTCATTATAAGGGTTGCATAGCCGTATGTACTCACTATAATGAGTTTATAAATATGGCTGTAAGTCTTTTGTAAAAAATATTAAAAACACTCCTAAATCATCGGTTCCAAAACTTGTTCACAATAACACTCCTAAAAGTAACTGCTTGCAGTGCAGTTGGCTGCAAAATCAATTTTGCCATTTAGTCTTATGACTCCTCCTGTACTTGAAAGCTTAAATGGTTCTAAGGGACAAATCTTCTTTCGCGCTAGTACAGAAGCAAAGTCTTTAACGATCTTGACATTCCAAAATCCGCTAGTCCAGATTGTATATCCCCCATTGCGTAAGCTTTTCATCTGTCTACTCCTCGGGGCTCTTTCCAAGTAGATTGATAACAACATTTTTTGTCCAGGCAGTCCCTAAAAAATTAAATTACCGACCGATTGCACTAACATCCCCTCTTTCCAAGGTCATGAACACGCTGATCATTGTACTCAACCAGGAAATACAAAATTGAGTTTTTTGACAAATTCAATAATTCCATCAAAAGGTATTACTCAAGTTGCATTCCCGAACACCTTAAATCCACCCAAACCAAATATAGTTCAACTCACCAATTTTCATGTAATTGATCTAAAGAAAAACTTTGAAAGCAACAAAAAAGAGGACCAATATGAAACACTTAACATCGACATATCAGATGATAGAGCAAAACAATCCATTTAAGAGATATGTTAAGAATTTGCGGATGATTTTCTTCTAGATGGAGACACATCGACAGTAAATAACTTTTACAAATAAAGGATAATAAATAATAAATATAAGAAAACTAAAAGTTATAAAAATGCTAAAAGAAATAAAATGCACGACTGGATCGCACGAACTTGCTCTTATGTAAAAGTACTTTGGAATTTAAGATACATTTTATAAATATAAAACATGAATTTAAAATGAAATTGCCGTCTGATTTCTAGAAAGTATGAATTTATGCAAACAAACTTTAAAAAATCGTTTTACATATTATTAAATAAATAAATTTTTTATACAAGAAATTTCTTTAAAATTTTTCAAGAAAAAAATGTGGGATGCGAATTTTAAGTATTTAATAATATTGATTTTAGGAAATAATTTCAAAAAATAATCGTTCATAGGTTTTGAACATATTGATTTTTCAAAAAAAAATTTTTTTTTTTCAAAAAAACCCAACAAATAATTTTTCAAATATTCTTATATACAATATTATTTTAAACTTAGGGGGACTCCTGCTGAAAATTTTTGGTTAAAATCGTTAGAGCCATTAATGAGAAAGTCGAAAATCAAAAAAAACGGTTCTATGACAGGTACCGTTAATAACATTTTGCCCCAAATTTTTTTTACCAAAACGTAGTCCATGTCCATAATATCACACCTAATTTTTTTTTATCAAAAACGTTAGAGCCGTTTTCGAGATAAATAAGATTTTGCATTACGGGTGTATGGGGGGTACCGTTAGTTTTAGAGCTAAAAAAATTTCAATTTCTCCTCTAGGGAATCATCGAAGACCCATAACTACCGAGTTTGAAGAAAATAGTTCCAGTAGCTTAGGCTCTAGATCGAGGTACAGACATACAGACAGACAGACAGATAGACAGACAGACAGACAGACATACAGACAGACAGAAGGAATTGTCAGACCCACTTTATTCGTCTTCGCTATCATCATAATGTCAACTTTGATCAAAATCTCGAGTTCGATTTTTTTTCCAAATGCAGAACTTGCCCTATAGTACCTATGTATATCGCAAGTAAAAAATTAAGTACACCAGCTAAAATCCTTTTTACTTGCGATATATGTAGGTAGATACTATAGGGCAAGTTCTGCATTTGGAAAAAAAATCGAACTCGAGATTTTGATCAAAGTTGACATTACGATGATAGAGAAGACGAAAAAAGTAGGTCCGGCAATTCCATCTGTCTGTCTGTCTGTCTGTATGTCTGTACCTCGAACTACAGCCTAAACTACTGGAGGTATTTTCTTCAAACTCGGTATTTAAGAGTCTCTGGTGATTCCCTAGAGGGGAAATTGAAATATTTTTTTTAGCTCTAAGACAAACGGTACCCCCATACACCCATAATGCATAATCTTATTTATCTCGAAAACGGCTCTAACGATTTTGATAAAAAAAATTTCAGCAGGAGTCCCCCTAAGTTTAAAATAATATTGTATATAAGAATATTTGAAAAATTATATGTTGGGTTTTTTTGAAAAATTTTTTTTTTTTGAAAAATCAATATCTTCAAAACCTATGAACGATTATTTTTTTTGAAATTATTTCGTAAAATCAATATTATTAAATACTTAAAATTCGCATCCCACATTTTTTTCTTGAAAAATTTTAAAGAAATTTCTTATAGATATAAAAAATTTATGTATTTAATAATAAAACGGTTTTTTAAAGTTTGTTTGCATAAATTCATACTTTTCCAGAAATCAGACGGCAATTTCATTTTAAATTCATGTTTTATATTTATAAAATGTATCTTAAATTCCAAAGTACTTTTACATAAGAGCAAGTTCGTGCGATCCAGTCGTGCATTTTATTGTTCTTGCAAATTCATATTTGCATAGCATTCTGTTTTTATCTCTTACTACTAAAAGAATTTAAAAACTTTATTTTATCCTTATGAACAGTTTTCTTTAATAACATTCATTTTTAAAATTCCTAGTCTATTACGTAGGAGCAAGTTCGTGCGACCTAGTCGTGCATTTAATTTACTTGCGACTTATACATATTATGTATACTATAAGGCAAGTTATGCATTCGTAAAAAAAATCGAACTCGAGATTTTGATCAAAGTTGACATTACGATGATAGCGAAGACTTAAAAAATGGGGTGTCGGAATTCTGTCTGTCGGTCTGTCTGTCGGTTCGACTACAGCCTAAACGGCTCGCCCGATTTTCTTTAAACTTGGTAGATATCATTTTTAATTTTTTCCCCCACACGTTTTGTTCTTTTTTTTAAGACTAAAAATAACGGTATACCTGCCATATGATGTTGTAGGGAACGGTTCGAAAAGTAATTTCTTATCCAACGAAGAAGAGATTCATCGATACCAAATGCGCGCATTTTCTATAAGAGAGTTTGATGCCAAACTCTATTAAATGCCTTTACAATATCAAGTGCAATAATCTTAGTTTCTCCAAAACGATGTAAAGATTTGTTCCACTGCTCGGTGAGATAAACCATCAGATCACCAATAGACGTATTGCTACGAAAGCCATACTGCCGGTCATTGAGAAGCTTTTGTTCGAGATATTTCTTAAGCTGAAAATTGATCAGCGTTTCCATGACCTTGCATAATGGCTAGTGCGTTGGACTGTCATGCAGAAGGTCTTTGGTTCGATTCTCAGCCGCTGCAAAAAAGTTTTTTGAATGACAGCTCATTTAGCCGTTTGGAATCGGCAGAAAATTGCAGGTCCCCTCCATTCCTGGTAACACGCACTAGCAACCGCACGAGTGCGATAGAAGGTTTGTCCCATAAAATCGTTTACGCTCTCAACTACAGGAGGAGTTATTTCACTCTCTGGTAGCGTGCGTCGAATTGATAGTACACTGTGCTGCAAGCAAATTCGCTTTATTTATTGAGCTTACAACAGTAATGTCATCACTTCAAATATTACGTTACGACACAAATCATAAATTTGTTTGCTATATATCGAACGCATGAACATCGCTGATCCACTTAGAGGCAGTGCTGTTTGCCCTTGATCGTTGATTTAGGGTATCGATCGGCATTGAATCATATTTCATTATACTATGAAGTATCAAATCGGGGTAAAATGCATATAGAGTGAATACATACATGGTATGTGTATACATTCTGCGTACGAAAAACAAAACGATAATATGATTTGGACATTAACATTGATATTGATATGAGGTATCAGAGTGAAGCTACTACGTATACAGGGCTAGTGCATGGCGTCAGCATTACTGTGATTCATGATGTAGTGGGAAAGAGGATTATTTAAGGAGAGGAGATGAGGCCACATGTAGTGGGATCACTACATTTATAACAGATGCTCAAAGATGCTCGTTGGTTTTGTATGCATGCTAGAGCCCGTTTTTTGATTTCGCTGCTAATATTTGTATTATTGTTACGTTCATTAAAAAATAAATAGTAAAATATTATATTTGTTAAGCATTGGGTGCTTTCATAAATGCATGGTTGCGAAAGTCTGACGAATGCATAACTTTCATAAATGCAAATGATAGATGTCAGATTTTCATAAAAGCAAAACGCAAATATTTGCAGCGCAAATGTGCAACTATAAAAACTCACATGCAATCTGAATTTCTTTCTTAATGAAAGAGACAGGTATATAATATAAATGATTTCCTTTCCTTTATTGTTCCATCTGTCTAATTCTTTCCCTTGAAAATTCAAAGTTGAATTGAAAACAGTAACAAACGGCACCACAACATTGTTCTGGCTCAAAATAAAGGTAAATGTTTGCAAAAAACTAAAATATTGTTCTAAAAAATTGACATATGACGAAAATCAAGAAAAAGTGTTCATAAATGCAGCGTAAAACACATGCGCAAATATTTTGTATGACTTTAATATGATTGCAATTGATCGCATGTAAACAAAGCAACCATGCATTTATGAAAACACCCATTTTCTAAAAAAAATTACCTCAAAGTTAAAAATGGTGGTTAAAAAAAATTAACAGCTTAAGAAATTGGATATCTGAAGACCCCAACAAGATATCACCTATATTTAAACGCAATTGTAAATGCTTGTATATCTTCTTTAAATAAAGTCCTAAACAACATGAATCAAGGTAGACCAGAGTAGACGTTTTTTATAACTCCAAAATATTGTAGCAACATTGGAACTACACCCATACTGTACAACAATTTTATTCTTAGAATGTACCCAAGAATCATATCCCAATATGCTTTACTGGGGCTCATACTCGTATAGATGCTTCGCTATTTGTGTCAAGATTGAGAATAAGGAGAAACCCGGAGAGATAAATGAAGAACAATACATTAAGACAGCATCAAATTCTTCATTTTTGATAGTCAGAAATATTACTTTCAAAGTACATACATTATGTTAAAATTATTTTTGAATGGTAGTTGTAATTGGAAGTCACGTTTTTTTTTTATTTTTTAAACGAATAAAGGCAAATTTTAATATTTCCTCTTTATTTTATATACAAAAATTAATATAACAAAATAAGACAATTTTTCCTTGTTACATACATATATGTTGCTTCATCCTTTATATTAGAACAATTTGCTTATGAATACTTAGTTACATAACTTTTCTAAGTGGAGAAGGTACAAATTTTATTTTCCGGTTGCCTTTTTCTTCCATGTTTTATGATCGGTTTCTTATATTTATCAAAAACAATTAACAGCGGTTTCACAACGAAAATAAATCATACTTATGATTATGAAGAATTGATCAGTTATATTGAAATTAATTGTGTGCGTTAATTGAGCTTTCTGATCTTTTATTTTTGTATGCAATTAATAAAACAAATTAATCCATTTTTTAAATTATTCCCGACGTTTCGTTGGGTATTTTCCAACTTTTTCAAGGGATATTTTTATTGGACTATAGGCAGTTACATTTACAGTTTTTAGACATTTATATTGCACTTTTATATTTTTTTAAAATTTTTTAAAACGGAAAACTAAATAAATAAATAAATTAAAAAACCAAGACAAAACAAAAATTATGAACTTATATCACAGAATCATTATTTACTTTAAATAAATCATACTATTAGTTAGGTTTTGTATAATCATTTTGAATTCTAACCTCTTAAATAAGCAAATAAATGAATAATACTTTTAATAAAAAAAACCTTAAATAAAGCTTATTTTTTCATTTCTACTTCTTCTATCGGGAACAAATTAAAACAAACAAATTGTATCTTCTCCATTTTTGAAGTTAACTTTAAATAAGCCAATAATACACCTATCACATTAATTTTCTAATATTTTTTGTTTTACCCAACAACCATAACGTGTGTACCTTGTACCTTTACCTGCCATGTGTACATAAATTATCAAAAACAGGAGGTTGATGCTTCACATGTTTCAAAAAGTGAAGTCTTATCGGAAGCAGAAAACCATGAAAAAGAAGCTTCAAACTCTATAAGATTAGAAGATTGCACTGATGATACTTCAGATGGCGAAATCTCTGATACGACTAATGTTCTTGTTTCCAAAACAAACTTCACCGCTGACCCTGAAAAAAGTTCGCCAGAAGAAGATGGCCAAAATGAAGTAATTAAAATAGTCAAAAGCGATGAAAGCCGTAAAGATGCTGAAATAAACGAGAAGATTTTAGTTGAGAAACCAGTAATACAACTTGATGACCCTGCAATTACTGAAACCAACGTTGCAGGCGTCACTAAACCAGATCCTGTAGTTGTTCAAAATGAACAAAATATTGTTGAAGAAGATATGAAACCCCATCAACTACAAAATCACACATCCACTACAAAAAACACTGACACTTTTATACAAACAGCTCAACCAATCACAAAAACAACAACGAATGAAAAGCAAACTGACACTGAAATAATAACTGAAATAACCCAATCAATTAAACTATCACCCCAGCAGGTTGAATCCAGTATCGATGAACCAACTCTGAAATCTGCTTTGGTTCTCGTTTCGGAGACATCGGCTCCAGAAGCAACTGTTCCTCCACAAGAACAACCATTAGTTGCATCACAACGAAAAGATCAACAGCAAAACCAAAAACAGGTAGGCGTGCAGCAATTTGCTCATGGCGTTACAAATTTAACATCTAATAACGGTAGTACAATCAACAATAATCAGGATAATATTAACAATACGTTAAAGGAAATAATATCGGATATTGATCGTGTAATCGAGCAGGAAGATGACCAACAACAGCATCAGTATGTTTTTCAGGATGAGCAACATGCGAAAGAGCAACAACGTCTGTTCGATGAAAAAAAAATTACGATGCAGCGAATCCAAAACCAACAGAACTTGAATCAACTACAAGCATCACCCATGGTACAACACGTTCCACACTACCAAACACCACTAATGCTGCAAGAACAACAGCCAACTACAACAACGAAATCTCTTAGTAAAGAAGAATCACAGTCTGAAACTGGATACGTGAAGAAAAACGAGAGCTATGAAATAGAGGTAAGTGACTTATATTATATTTAAAACAAATTTCTTTAACTCTTTGCTTATATTTCTTATACATTATTCATTGTATGTATATAAATTCTATAGTCCTCTCACGAAGATGAAGAGGAACGATTGACAATTGTGGAGAGTTAAGGCCAGTTGAGAAATTAGACATAGAAGAAAACACAAGATATTCAAAAAAGAGACAAGAAAAATATATTTTATTTTTTCATTTGATTATTGATTCATTTCTATAAAAATGACTAGATGTGGCTTTTGTTTGCTCTATGCAAAGAGAAAAGACGGCATTGTTGCTTGAAAGTAAATTAAAATATTTTTTTCGCCATGACGTACATAATAATTATGTATGTTGGAAAATAAAAAAAAATTTAAATAGGCATTGGTAGGATGTTATTTTTTTATCGGTACAAGTACTTTTGAGTTTTGTTCTTTTACTGCAACCTATTTTTGGATATAGAAGAAAATTATTTATTTAGATATATGTACCTTTGTATATAAAACGTATAGTACTCTCTTTTTTACAACTTGTTTTGTATATCTTCAGCGCCACCACCAGGATAGCGTTGGTACCACAAAATCACGCTCCATGATAAGACTATAGGTTATAAATACAAAGGATATACATATGTACATATGTATATGTAATGTTGGGTGGGTATTTTTGTTAGTTATTTACAAAAGGCAGTTTCGATTTATTTATGTAGGTATGTACAGTACATACCTACATACATACATTTGTATTCACCTAGTTATTTTCGATAAAAGGTTTCATAATGAATCGTTATTCTAGCCATAAATATAAAAATATGATATTGATTTTGTCAGCGGGTACTGCATAACAAAATAAATTATAATGAATTAGGTATAGGTAGCTATGTACGAGTAAGTACGAGTATCTACCTTTATCAGAATTCTTAAATTGCATTTTAATACTAATGAAACCAAAATCAATCGATATGGTTAACCATTTATTGCTCTAAAATAAGCTGAGTCATAGATTTAACATTTCTTCAGAAGCAGTAAAATTGACCTCATTTTACCTAAGCGGTAGGAAGCAAGCCGTATACATTCAAAATAGATTCTATGAGTGTCTTACCATATTACGAGGTGTTCCCCAGAGATCGATTCTAACTCCACTTTTGTTTTCATTGTATGTTAACGAAATACCCTCAATAATCTTGGAAGCATTCAAATACTTCTATGCTGACGAAATACATTATTTTAAAAAGCTCCCCCTGGGAATAATCAAAAATTGTGTCTCTTCAATTAATGATGATCTTGAGCAGATCTTCAATTGACCAACTCTGAACCGAAATAAATGTTTGTTTGGATATATCCTATTTCCCATCGATTATGATGAGCGGATTTCCCTTAGAATTTGCAGATACATCAAAACATTTAGGCATGATATGTAATTGAACTCTGACGTGAAATAACCACATCAATTCAATAGTGGGGAAAGCCTATGGAGTTCTTAGAACTTTGTGGACCGTCCAGCAATTTACTCCAATAACTTAAAGAATCATTCTTTCCAAGTCTTTGGTCATCCCAGTTCTTATAATATGGATGTGAAATATTTTACAACTGTGATTCTATGTGCATCCATCTACGAACCTCCTTAAATTGACCTTTGAAATCTTTATTCAGTATCGTTTAATATTTTAAGAACACGTCAACCTACATTCATCAACCAGATCAATTTCCTTAATACTCCCTCGGTTCTCTTGTCTCACTTTTGAGAGACAGTTCCTTATTGCTGCAATCCGCCTTTGAAATTCACTTCCAATTTATCTGCGAGAGTTTAGCAACATGCTACAAATTCAGGGTAGATGGAAACTTTTTTCTTGCCCAAAGCAACTAACTTCTTCTTTTCCGTATAGACTTTTGCCTATTGACTTTTCTTCTTTTCCTTAGACTTATTTTCTTTTTCTACCATTTTTTTTTCAAATAATCTTTTTCTTTTAGTCGAAATATTGTGTTTTTTTTCTTAAATTATATACAGGGTGTCCGGTAATTCGTGTGCCATACTTTGGCATGTGATTCTTGATCATATTCTAAGAAAAAAATTGTTCTACAGTAAAGTCTGAATTTCAACTTTGACATCACTTTTTGACGATTTAAAAAAAGGCTAACTTTGCTGTACCCTGACTCGTGTTAAGGTCGATTTCTCTGTTAGTACTAATAGTGGGGAGCTCATTTTAGACTTTTTTTAGTAGAAATACTAACTTCGAACTTTCTTCTTAAATTTACAGGATGGCTAGTGTTGCTACCACGAATATGTTGATCCCTGTGTTTGTCATATTTTTTGTCTTCAGCAAATTGATATGTTCTGTACTGTTATCTTGTCGTTCATTTATCATTTCCAAATATAAAATTTCTTCTATGATCTGTACTGATGATCTAGGTTGCAATATTGCTCACAGACGTTGGTATTTTAAATGTTCGTTTTAAATGTTTTCCATTGGCAGGGATTGTAGTGTTGAAGTGTTCGATAATATAAGTGCCTTCTATTTTTATAGTATCATTGTTGATTGTCACCGAGTGGTTGAAATGGTTGAAAAATAGTGCGCCTGCTGAGATTTCCTCGATGGATAGGATTTTCCTGTTGTTGGTAGTAATGCATGTTGGTACTTGGCTTTTTAAGTGGTTGGGAAAACATATCGAGTTACTTGTGTCTACAATATTGTTACTGTTACAAACAGAATGTTCATTTTATATTAGGCAGTTTAGTTTAACACCATATACATATGGCGTTTTCTCATTTTAATATTTTTTCAACAGGTATCTTATTTAATTTTAGAATTGGCTGTAGGTAAAGTTACCATCGGAAGCAAAGTCTAGGTGTTTCATCGATGTTAATAAATGGAATATTTCCGTATGAAATATGAACTATGAAGTATGAACTAGAGGAACAAAAGAGTGTTTCCATGCATTTTGAAACACATCTTCAGCTAAAGAGAAGTTGAAAATGATGAACAGAGGACTAATGCTTTCAATGGCAAGATTTGAAAAAGATAGGAGATAAATTGTCTGGTGCCAAGCTTAACAAATCTTCTAGATTAGATAGTTCAGTAAAAATCTCAACTTCAGAAATAGACATTAAACCGAAAGCTATTACAGGATGTCTAGATCAGATCATGACAATCAAGAATTGATGATTCCAATTTATAATTTACCTTAAAGAAATTTGCAAGTATATCACAATTGGTGCTTAACTTATTGCTAGTTTCACCATTAGAGCTCATTTTAGACGGTATTCCAATGATTTCTTTTAGGTGTTTACTTAACTTCAAAAAGCCGATAAGTTATTTTTGATTTTTGCTTCCATTGAATGTACTACATAAAATCCTTTCAAGAATTCATATTATTTTCTTAGACAACATTGTGTAAGGCGGAAGAAAATTCAATTAGTTGAGATAGATTTTCGTAGTGAACCGTTGTGTTAAGAGAGTGACAGTATCTCTTGTTACAAAAGAGCTTTATATCTTAGACTTTCTTTCATTTTAGAAAATGGTAGTTCTCTCCAATTTCTGACGACCATATGTATCCAGGAATGATTGTTGTACTTCGCAATTATTAATTTTATTTTATTATTTTAAAAAGTAAGGTTTTGACTAGAATATTTTTTTTTTTTTTTTTTTGAAATCTTTTTTTAACTAATATTGCTGTTACGAACGATTTGATGATAGCTTTTTCGGGATTCGTAAAAGTGCCGATTACGATGGAATTTATGATAGGGCTGACTATCACTATTTTTAATTATATATGCTTAGCGTAATCAAAAATTTACATTTAATAACTATTAATCTCACTCAATAAAACACTCGTAGGAACACGATGGTTTCCGTATGGCACGATCGAGCAAAACAATAGTTCAAGAGAGCCATAATCCCATGCACATGACAGTAAAGGAGCACAGATCGATGTCATTGCCATCATGGAAGAACAACAACACAACACTTAAGGTACACAAATAATATTTAACGAGTACGCATAACATATTCTTAATTAACATAAATACTTATACCATTTTTACTACATATGTTGATTTTATAATTATTATCATTATTATTATTATTATTATTATTAATATTATTATTATTATTATTATTATCGAGTTTCGTCATTTCTCAGAAATATTGCCCATGTATATTTACCACAAGGATTAGGCTCGGAACGAGATGTAGTTAAGTTGTTGTAATTATAATTATTGAAATTTCAGAATTATTTAATTGGCATCCATGAAGCGGCGAACAATTCTTGTACTTGCAATAACCACAGACTTTTGGAAATCTTTGTACAAATCTTTGTCAAGACCAAGTATTTCCAACCCGTCAAAAAGATTGTGTGGTATGACTGCTGTACTTGAAACAATAAGTGGGATTACTTTGACATCTTTGACCTTCCACTGTCTTTTTGATTGTGGATTGCATGTTATGATTAAGTGGAATCGCAATGTCGTATATTTCTATGTTGTTTTGTTCTTTGTCAAACAGAACAATATCAGGTCTATTTGCATGGATAGTCCGATCTGTGATTAGTGATCAGTCCCAGTAAAGCACAGCTGCTGTGTCTCTAAAATTGGGATGCGAATTTTAAGTATATTAAATAATATTGATTTTAGAAAATAATTTCAAAAAATAATCGTTCATACTCGTAGGTTTTGAAAAAAAAAATTTTCAAAAAAATCCAACAAATATTTTTTTGAATATTTTTAAATACAATATTATTTTAAACTTAAGGGGGCTCCTGCTGAAAATTTTGCGTTAAAACCCTTAGAGCAGTTAATGAGAAAGTCGAAAATAAAAAAAAAACGGGTCTATGGCAGGTAATTTCAATTTCCCCTCTAGGGAATCACCGAAGATCCTTAACTACCGCGATTGAAAGAAATAGGTCCAGTGGCTTAGGCTGTAGTGAGAGGTACAGACATACAGACACACTGAAACATGTTTTTTGTGTACTAAATTTTCCTTAAAATTTTTATAAAAAAAATTGATATGCAAATCGTTAGTATTTAATAAATTTTAAAACGAAATTTAAATAAAATACACGACTGGATCGCACGAACTTGCTCTTATGTAAAAGTACTTTGGAATTTAAGATACATTTTATAAATATAAAACATGAATTTAAAATGAAATTTCCGTCTAATTTCTAGAAAAGTATGAATTTATGCAAACGAACTTTAAAAAATCGTTTTATTATTAAAAATATTTTTTATATAAGAAATTTCTTTAAAATTTTTCAAGAAAAAAATGTGGGATGCGGATTTTAAGTATTTAATGAAATTGATTTTAGGAAATAATTTCAAAAAATAATCGTTCATAGGTTTTGAAGATATTGATTTTTCAAAAAAAAAAATTTTTCAAAAAAACCCAACAAATAATTTTTCGAATATTTTTATATACAATATTATTTTAAACTTAGGGGGACTCCTGCTGAAAATTTTTGGTTAAAATCGTTAGAGCCGTTAATGAGAAAGTCGAAAATCAAAAAAACGGTTCTATGACAGGTACCGTTAATAACATTTTGCCCCAAATTTTTTTTTTGACCAAAACGTAATCCATGTCCATAATATCACACCTATTTTTTTTATCAAAATCGTTAGAGCAGTTTTCGAGATAAATAAGATTTTGCATTACGGGTGTGTGGGGGGTACCGTTAGTTTTAGAGCTAAAAAAAAATTTTCAATTTCCCCTCTAGGGAATCACCGAAGACCCTTAATTACCGAGTTTGAAGAAAATAGGTCCAGTGGGTTAGGCTCTAGATCGAGGTACAGACATACAGACAGACAGACAGACAGACGGAATTGCCGGACCCACTTTATTCGTCTTCGCTATCATCGTTATGTCAACTTTGATCAAAATCTCGAGTTCGATTTTTTTTCCAAATGCAGAACTTGCCCTATAGTACCTATATCGCAAATAAAAATTTAATCGTGTATCGGTTTTCAAGATATTGAATTTTCAAAAAAAAAATTGTATTATTTTTTTAAAAATCCAAAAACTATTTTTTCGAAAAAAAAAATTAGTTTTTATTTTTTCAAATGCAAAGCAGCTCCTGCATAAAAATTTTGGTTAAAATCGTTAGAGCCGTTGGTGAGAAATTCGAAAATCAAAAAAACCGTTCTATGACAGGTACCCCTAATAACATTTCCCTCCAATTTTTTTTTTGACCAAAATATAGTCCCTGTCCATAATATCACTCTTATTTTTTTTATCAAAATCGTTAGAGCCGTTTTCGAGATAAATAAGATTTTGCATTACGGGTGTATGGGGGGTACCGTTAGTTTTAGAGCTAAAAAAAAATTTCAGTTTCCCCTCTAGGGAATCACCGAAGACCCATAACTACCGAGTTTGAAGAAAATAGGTCCAGTGGCTTAGGCTCTAGATCGAGGTACAGACTTACAGACAGACAGACGGATTTGCCGGACCTACTTTATTCGTCTTCGCTATCATCGTAATGTCAATTTTGATCAAAATCTCGAGTTCGATTTTTTTCCAAATGCAGAACTTGCCCTATAGTACCTATATCGCAAGTAAAAAGAGAATGTTTCATTATTGCAGACAAACAACAATTAAAATAGCATTTATGTAAAATATGACATTTTTGATGACATCCGTTTATGTAACTGACAAAATGTCCATACCTAATTCATACTTTATTCCTTCTTTATTGGGTAGGTGTGCCAATTTATGGCTACTTAATTCCGTCTTAATTTCGTCTTTTTTAGGTATTGCTTTACAGAACTTAACATGGTGTGTTTACTTCTACTTAAAGCATTCTTAAATACTTCTTAAATTGGCATTTCTTAAATCGGTTTTTTTGTTACTTAATTCCTTCTTTAATCCTTCTAGAAACATAACTTTTTTGTTATGGTCTTAAATCGGTATTTTTCAGATTCTTTAATACGTAGTTAAGTCTTCTTAAACAGTATAATATTAAAACACGAGAGAGTTATTTGAGTAGCACTTTGAGACAAGAAATTTTATGTATCACAGTGGCACAATAGGTAGAGCACAAGCACGGCAAGCGAGAGGGCTCGGGTTCGAATCTCAGTGGAGCACAGATGTAAATTAAAAAAAAAATAACCTTTAAAATCTTTTCATTCCAGCAAAAAATCACATAGAGTCGAATATGATCAACAATAATAAAAAAACAAACAGTTAATAAAAAAACTTCATTTTTATTGTTTCTAATAATTTTTTTAAGAATAAATTGCCGTAGCTCTTTAAGAAGGAGTTAAGAAGTATTTAAGAAGATGTAAGGAACTATTTAAGAAGGAGTAATGAAGTATTTGAGAAGAATGATATCCCGATTTAAGAACATTTAAAGACTCAATTTATCTTCTTATTTCCTTTTATCGGGCCGCCCACTTGCGCCTTTTCTCTACTTAATATGAACTTAAATCCATCTTATAGAAGATGTCAGATACCGATTTAGAATTCTTAAAGACTTCGTTAAGTAATTCTGTGCTACTTGTGCAGGAGTTAGGGGCTGCAAAATCATCTTCGTTTTTACTTGCGATATACATAGGTACTATAGGGCAAGTTCTGCATTTGGAAAAAAAATCGAACTCGAGATTTTGATCAAAGTTGACATTACGATGATAGCGAAGACGAATAAAGTGGGTCCGGCAATTCCGTCTGTCTGTCTGTCTGTATGTCTGTACCTCGATCTAGAGCCTAAGCCACTGGACCTATTTTCTTCAAACTCGGTAGTTATGGGTCTTCGGTGATTCCCTAGAGGGGAAATTGAAATTTTTTTTTAGCTCTAAAACTGACGGTACCCCCCATACACCCGTAATACAAAATCTTATTTATCTCGAAAACGGCTCTAACGATTTTGATAAAAAAAATTAGGTGTGATATTATGGACATGGACTACGTTTTGGTAAAAAAAAAAATTGGGGCAAAATGTTATTAACGGTACCTGTCATAGAACCGTTTTTTTGATTTTCGACTTTCTCATTAACGGCTCTAACGATTTTAACCCAAAATTTTTAGCAGGAGTCCCCCTAAGTTTAAAATAATATTGTATATAAAAATATTCGAAAAATTATTTGTTGGGTTTTTTTGAAAAATTTTTTTTTTTGAAAAATCAATATCTTCAAAACCTATGAACGATTATTTTTTGAAATTATTTCCTAAGATCAATATTATTAAATACTTAAAATTCGCATCCCACATTTTTTTCTTGAAAAATTTTAAAGAAATTTCTTATACAGGGTGATTGGCATAAAGCTAGGGCGTGTAGGTTGGACTTAGACAAGAAAAAAATCGTATGGGAGGGGGGGGTCTATTTCCCCCCGTTTAGGCAGGAGGGGCAATTTAAGAAAAAAATCACTTAAAACAGAAAAAAAATTATTAAAATAACGGTGATACCTACAGAGTAATGCTATAGCATTTTGAAAAGCCAGAAATACATTCTTTAATTTTGTTTTCAAATAAAGTTGTTCGAGTGAATAGTTTTTGAAGAATTAATTTTCAAAATCAAAATTTTGAAAAAAAAAAAATGAAATTTTTTTTTTAAACAATTTTTTTTCAAAATTTTACGTAATTAAGTATTATTTTTTTATTCAATATTCAATGCTCTTATTAATTTTTAATCAAACACAAAAAACCGGATGTCAAAATGTTTTGTAGTTTTTGAGAAAATTAAAAATAACAAAAACTACTTTTGTTTTTTTTGTTTTTGGATTCTTATGTAGGTGAATTTACGATTGAAAGGATTAACTTTCTTTTTACTATTCTTTTAATTATCGTCTTATTATAAGCATACAATAATGTGACAAAGTACTGGATGAACCATATTTCACACATTTTTTCATTGAGAACACCTGCGTGAGAGCATTGGTTTAAAATTGACCTGCCACTTTTTTATTATGGTGGGGTCGGCTTGGCTTAGGTGCATTTACGAAAGAAAGGATTAACTTTTTTTGTAAAATTTTTTTATTATCAGTCTTATAAGCATACAATAACACATTTTTTCATTGAGAACACCTGCGTGAGAGCATTGGATTAATATTGATCTGCGAATGTTTTTTAAATAATGCAGCGTTACACGCCCTAACTAGTGACAGAAAAATGCAATTGCGAAATAAGAACAAAAATGTTCCTGAATCTTGAAATTAATTAAAATAAGAAATACATGCATATTTAGATAAAATGCATAATTACTGTTTCTTTAAAGTTAATCCTTTCTTTCGTAAATGCACCTAAGCCAAGCCGACCCCACCATAATAAAAAAGTGGCAGGTCAATTTTAAACCAATGCTCTCACGCGGGTGTTCTCAATGAAAAAATGTGTGAAATATGGTTAATCCAGTACTTTGTCACATTATTGTATGCTTATAAGACGATAATTAAAAGAATAGTAAAAAGAAAGTTAATCCTTTCAATCGTAAATTCACCTACATAAGAATCCAAAAACGTAAAAACTAAAATAAAAGGCTTTTCTTAGAACAAAAGTAGTTTTTGTTATTTTTGATTTTCTCAAAAACTACAAAACATTTTGACATCCGGTTTTTTGTGTTTGATCAAAAATTAAAAAGAGCATTGAATACTGAATAAAAAAATAATACTTAATTACGTAAAATTTAAAAAAAAAAAAATTGTTTAAAAAAAAAAATTTTCATTTTTTTTTTCAAAATTTTGATTTTGAAAATTAATTTTTCAAAAACTATTCACTCGAACAACTTTATTTAAAAACAAAATTAAAGAATGTATTTCTGGCTTTTCAAAATGCCATAGCATTACTCTGTAGGTATCACCGTTATTTTCTAATAATTTTTTTTCTGTTTTAAGTGATTTTTTTCTTAAATTGCCCCTCCCGCCTAAACGGGGGGAAATAGACCCCCCCTCCCATACGATTTTTTTCTTGTCTAAGTCCAACCTACACGCCCTAGCTTTTTGTCACACCTTATGCCAATCACCCTGTATAAAAAATTTATTTATTTAATAATAAAACGATTTTTTAATACGAAACTCGATTTTATAAATCACATAGATATTGTTGTCGCTAAAGATAGTGCCATACTTTTTACTTGCGACTTATAGGTATTATAAGGCAAGTTATGCATTCGTAAAAAAAATCGAACTCGAGATTTTGATCAACGTTGACATACGGATGATAGCGACGACCAAAAAAGTGGGTCTCGCAATTTGTCTGTCTGTCTTTTCGACTACAGCGTAAAAGGCTCGGCCGATTTTTTTTAAACTTGGTAGATAGTATTTTCAATTTTTTCCCCCACATGTTTTTTTTAAGACTAAAAATAACAGTACCTGTCAAACGATTTTTTTTTTCGAAATTTTGTAAATATTTTTTTTTCTCAAAAACTGTTCGACAAATTAAAAAAAAAAGATACAAAAAAATTTCATTATGGTAAAACTAGATAATGATTGAAAAACAATGTCCGAAAAATGATTATTGTTTTTGATTTTTTGTTTTTGATTTTCTCAAAAATGGTACAACCGATTTTAATCATTTTTTTTATGCTAAGGCTCTCCAAAAATTTAAAAAGAATTGTGTATTCAAATTTTCAAAAAAAAATTTGTTTGGATAGTTTCATTTTTTTTTTCAAAACTCAATATTTCAAAAAAAAATTCATTTAAAAATGGTTTTCGAAAATCGTATTTTTCTCGAAAACGGTTCCGAGAATTTTGATGTGGTTTTGCCCTATTTAGAATATTGAAGTGTTGTTTATTTTGAGAATCGAAAGGATACAGAAAAAAAATACGGGTTTTGCTCTAAGGAAATTAAACTGGTCGGGTGAGTTGCCTGATTATGCTTCTAGATATGCTCTTATACTCTAATGCTAATTATTTGTAAAAACGTTTTTGATAATAGAACCATTTCTAATGAATTTCTTTCCCTAATGTTCTCTTATATTCCCGAAAGGTAATTGATAAATATTGTAGAACTATTTAAGGAACCTTCACATAGAACTTATTACGGATTAAATGAACCTTTTACTCGCTTTTTGAAACTTTTCAATTCGGTTTGCAGCGAAGTTTTTTTAAGCATGCAAAAAGATTCTTCTAAAAAAGAAGTTATTATTCCATGTAACCTTTGTTAGAATTTTGATATTGTATAATGTATAATAATGGCATCTATGGTTAGCTGATCGTTAACATGGGTCAGGGTACACCAAAATAGGCCTTTTCTTAAATTCCCGATATATGATATAAAAATTGGAGATAGACCCTTAATGTAGAATGATTTTTTTCTTAGAATATACCCATGAAACACGCCCTAAAACATTATGCACGAATCAAGGGACACCCTGTATAAAAATAATTTAATAAAAAAGCAAATTTTCAAATATTGTTTGCATAAGTTCATACTTTTTTACAAATCAGACGGCAATTTTATGCATTTGAACATTTTTCTCTTTTTTAATCCATGTTTTAAACTTATGCATTTATAAACAATTTTTAAATTTCGAGGTAAATGCGATCCAGTCGAGCATTTTATTTTATAAATTCCGCAATTGCAACAAAAAATAATTGAGCAAGTTAGTAAACAAATTTCGTCTCAGCTTCCTTACAAAAGGTCTTATTACGTGACTCTACTTGAAAAAAAATATTTTTCCAGCATTTTCGCACATACAATCACCATTTGACCTTAACTTAACTTCTTGGACCAATTTTAAACGGAGTACTGATAAATCTGTAAGTCTTATAATTTCTTATTTTTATTCCGTTTTTAAAATAAATTTGAATAAAATAAGCTTATACAAAATCTGGTAGGAAAAGCAGTTTAAGGCACGGCTATACAAAGGATGGATTTATATATTAATAAAGAAGAATATATCTATGGAGTCTGGTCATAATAGCATAAGTCATTTTTTTTCGAAAATGAGTTAAATATGCAGAACTATTTAAAAAAATCTATTTTCGTTTGGTCTTAACAGCATAACTCTAAGTTAACTAGTTCCATAGATATTCAATGGTCCTAACCAAACTTAAATCCTTTTTTCTAAATATCTTATCATAATGGCATAACACAACTTGTGCTGTTTTGACCAAGCAAAAATGTTTAAATTTTAAATAAGTGTTTGGTCAAAATAACACAACTCAAACTGAGTTCGCTTTTTGTGTAACGATGGTTTATTTTCAAAACTAATCGTAAAAGACAGGTAGTTTTCTTTGGAATCTTAGCATAAGCCACAAGTTATTTTAACACGTTACTTTAACACGTTTTATTTGTTTAAGTAACGTTTAACGTCTTTTTGTGCAGTGATTTGTAAATTTCGTTGTGAAGTGCGCATTTCTGAAAACATGTATAACAGAGCGAGAATGCATTGAGACAGCTGAGCATACATTTTTAATTCCTGGCCACACACACATTCTGTCATCGAAAAAAAGAAGTATTCAAATTTAGAAATTTACCACCCGCACGATAGGTACCAGCTTTTGAAATCATGTAGAAAAAAAAATATTGGTAGATGAATTAAGTTTTGAATTTTACAAATTTATTGAAACCAAATGCGGGTTTGGTTGTGCGAAAGAAAGATGAAGATGGGAACATGTTTGGTTTTCAAACCCTTAAATGGTTGCATTTTTCAAAATCAGATCCCGGAAAAGTCTACTTTAAAACAATGCTACATAAAGAAACGGATTTTCGATGTGTAAGTTTCAAACGAAGGGGTAAAAACTCATCAAACTTTTCTTTGGAAAACGTGATACCAGCACCGATATAAAAAGAAAGAAAAAATGCCAAAATATCTCTTCTTCCATTGATTCCTACAATTTTCCACGATTTCTATAAAATCTTGAAATCACAAAATGGAAAAGAGGATATAGATCCAGATTTATCTGATTCATCTGATGACGAAAATTAATTTTTAAAAATTAAACCAAAAATCTATAACTTCCTTATTCGTTCTGTTTTCCAATTCTGAATTTTATTAAAATGTTTTTTTTTTTTAAGTTTTTACTTATTTTATTTTGTTAATAAAGTAATTTTATTTTGTTAATAAAGTAAAATAAATTTGTTTTTCAAAAAAAGGTCGTAATTTAAAACTTATTCCAATATGGATATTCAGGACACAACTCGAAATAAACTTTTTCTTGAATGAAAAACAGTTTGGTCCAAACAACATATCTCACTAAAAACATACATATAACATATCTATATATCGTCGTCGTTCTATGAAAACTCCCTAACTTCATTTTTTGTGTTTTGAGATATTTGCATTTAAACTTGGAAATTAATATAAAAAAATCCAAAAATTATCAGAATAGCACGATCTCAGGCTTCAACTGTAGAATGGGTTTGGCGTAGCCATTGTGCAAACAAATTTTTTGCAAATGGTTTATCCGAAATGAATTAAATAAGAATTGAATCACATATTTTTTTAAAATGGACTTAGGGAGTTTTCATAGAACGACGACGATATATTCGTGTATATATTATTTTTTTTTAAATTGCATCCCAATATAATTATAAGTATTAAATAAAATGGATTTGGAGGAATTTTTCTAACTTTAAAATCGATTTATATCAAAACGAAGATTTTGGTCTTATGCTGTTTTGACCACACTCCATAGATGCATATTATGCGTTTCGGTAGGTTATATTTGAAAATTATAAAGTTGAACTTTTCAATATAAATATTTTGAAGCTTCTTTATAACATCTTTCCTATCCTTCTTTCTCTTTATTAACATCCACCCGCGCTGTGTTGAAACATTTAAAGGGTAATCATAATCCCTTGAGCGCGGGTAGATTATAAAAAAAAAAACATCGCACCTCCGGTGCAATATCGACGTTAATGCAATTTTTGACACAAAAGCTGAAACGTATTGTATTTTGATAAACAAGAAAACTTTAAACGTGATTTCCCAACATTTAGGAAAATTGCACTTACGTCGTTATTGCACCGGAGAATATGTATCTCATTTAACTTTGGAAAAAAAAACCTGGACGCACTAATTTTCTTATATCTTTTTTTTCTATTTGAGACACGCAAGTAAAATAAAAACAAAAAGTATCCTGAGAACAAAACTTCATTTTCATAATAATACTACTATCTATCTGTCATTGCTTTGCAGTTCTTTCAAAAAAATTCGAAAAAAAACCTGCTGCAATTACGTTCAACCAAACCCAAAAACCTTATCTTCAAATATTTACTAGAATAATGATGGCTATGATGTAAGCTAATAAATCGAATCTTTCTCTAATATTTTAAATAACTTTAAAAATATCGTATATCCAATTTCTTTGCCGCAACACTACCTGTTTATTTTTACTTGCGATGTACATAGGTTATAAAGGACAAGTTTTGCATTTGGAAAAAATTCGAACTCGAGATTTTGATCAAATTTTACATAAAAATAATTGAGAACACGGAAAAAGTGGGAGCAGCAATTCAGAATCTCTATATGCAAAATAGAGCTTCAAGGCCGCAGAAGCTACTAAGGGAGTCGAGAATTGTATTCCTTCATTTTATGTGGTCTATTAAAATAATTGAAGAAAAAATTTAAATAGTAAAACTAAGCTCTTATTATTTTAGTTTTAAACGGTTTTCAGTTCTTGCGATGTTTCTTATTTTTTTGATTGTTTTTATAAAAATTTGCCAAGTCTGACTCGAGGCAGATATTTCTTCAACTAATAGCCGCGACGAGGCCGAGAATATAACTTTCAAGAGAACACTTGGTAATGGGAGACAAATAGCGAGACGATACTAAGAAAAATCGACTTTAACGACCGATACGAGACGTGTTCTGTTGTCTCATCTCATGGCCAGTTCTATAACTATAATGCCACAAAATAATTGCTTCAAGCTCATTATTAAAGAATTAGTTTTTGTTAGGTAGATTATTAGCGTCGTCTTTTGAAAATATTTGAGTCCAAGTTTTATTTTTGCACCGTGTCACTTGCTTCCTTTGTTTCATATCAAAGGAATCATGTTATAAGCTGAAAAATATCATTACTTAATACACCGGTGAATGGATGCATAATAGAATAATAAAACATAATAGAGTCTTCTCCCTTTTTAGATTTAATAAAAATATATATTTTGCGCATATACATTTAAAACAATAGCTAAAAATAAAACAGATACACAAACTATATTATGCTCGAAAATTAAATAGAGATCAATTCAGCATCAACAAGAGAATCGTCAAAGTTTAATAATAGTTTGCAAGACTATGTGCTACCAACAAAACCGAACGATAAAAATCCAATAAAAATAAAGCCTTATATTAATAGCTAGTATAGTAAAAATATGCATGTATGTACTTATATAAAAATTAATTTAACTTTATTTGTGCATAAGAATGTAGGTCGTTTCATATAGAGCTTCGGGTCACTTAGAAAATAAACACTTCTTTCATTCTGTCTTTTCTGACATTAAAATTTACGAAATCAAAAGCAAACAACAACAACAACCAAAAAAATCGAATCTCAATCCCACACATCGTTAAGGAAAATCTTAAATACAAATAAATTCTTTGTCTTTCTTTGCTTGTCTTTTGACGTTATAAAATGCTATTCTTGTACAATAATTAATTTTCACCTTATAAAAGGGAGAAAGCATAGCAACTTGGATCGAAAAAGATAACATTTTTGTACGCTTGTGCATCTTATTTTCTTGTATTTATTTTTCCTCAAAATTTGAGTACAAAATATAAATATTTATGTTGTTTTTGCGGATTTTAAAATGTTACCTTTCCCCACTTTACAGCAAAAAGCTCTTGTGCTAGGCATTTTTGATCTCGAAAACACTAAAAAATCGAATAAGTATTCTCTTTGTACTCAACGAGTAGGTATTGACGATTGTGGAAGTGTGCACGAAAATATTTTAATCTTTCGAATAAAAATTAAGTTTTGATCCTGTTTTCGTTTGTCAACTTTATTTCTGTAGAGATTAATTACTCTTTATATTTGTAAATATCATTTAAAGATACATAAATGGGTTGATCTAAAATTATTTTGCTGTATTAAAACTGAAAAGAAATAGATATTTTTAAATTAATTTTACAATCAATAGTTTTTAAGATAGAAAAAAAACGATGCAGAAAAGTGTCAGTTCAAATAATGTGTCATCTGATGGTGACATGTCTAGATATGAGTCCCAGTACAGTAAGGTACAAAAATCAAAATCTATGGACAATTGCGTTATAGAAAAGGAGCGTGGCTTCAAGCCAAGCGATCGACATGATCCCGCCAAAAGAGAGTTTCTGTCACATTTAAGTAAACAAATCTGGCATAAGTCTAAGGTGTGCATTAAAAAAGTTCTTTTGAAACAAAGAAAGTTTTTCACCTTAAAAATGAACAAATTGTTTTCTTTAACTCTCAGGAATCATCATCGTCAACGGTTTCAAACAGAGTTGATTTGCAGAAAATATTTACACCAGCAACGGATTCTGAAGAAATTTTGCCAAAGAACCGTAAGTAAATTAATCATAGTAAAAATATGCATCGTTATATCTAAGGATTTTTTTTTGGTTGCGATTATGTTGCATTTTGTGATGATGTGTTTGGAACCTATACGTAATAACTAACAAGATATTAACTACTTTTCCTTTGTATACCCATCTTTCCACTATTTCATTTTAATTTTAAGGCAACTCAAGTAACAAAACTTTACACACATGACACTAAACCTAATTTAAACTCTTTAAAGAAGCATAAAACATAATATTATAAATTCAATTTGCGAGTAACTTTAAAAGGCGATTGTTTTAATAAATAAAAAGCCATATCCACTACATTTTTGAATATATGCCTATATATTACTGTGTAATTATTTTATTTAATGTTCCTTATGCATGTTTGAAATTATTAAATTGAAAATATGGAATCATTTGAAAACCAAAGATGGTATCCAATTAAATTCCAAGTTGAATTCGAGAATATAGAAATATAATGTTTTAGAAAAAGAAGTTAACTAATTTTTAGTAACATTCCTGGTTTGTTGACAGGAAAACTTTATGCATCGTCAGCGTTTTATTCGTCAAATCTTCATCCTACAGTCGAGGATCAGGTCGCACTTGCGCGAAGGATATCGCATTCGTTGAGTGACATTAGCAACCATCAATCGAAGGGTCAATCGATGTATGTAAATCGAAAGAAGCGGTCTGTTAAATGGGTTCACGAAGGTTCAGGAAAAGGTTTGTGAACTAATTCATAAGTTGTTCGAAGTAGAATTGGTTATTGAGTTTTTATTGTATGCACCAAATGCTACAAACAATGTTTATCGTATAGGTCAACCGGAAATACAGGAATATTACGAAGAAAGGAAGGAGAACGAATACGATTCAAGGAATCATTATAATGAGAAAGTTCCTTTAAAGTTGGTTATGAATCCACGCGGTCAAGTGCGAGATTTAAATTCGGTACGTGAGCCATTAAGTGAGACAGGATTGCTGTCTCCAGATAGATGTGCTGAATTAGTAACAGCACTTAATGCTCCGAAAGGACGAGGTAATCATCCCAACTTATAACCTTGTATGTAAATATGGAAGGGTTGTTATTGGAAAACTTAACACATAACCACTCAATAAGGTTCTAAAACAAGAAATAATACTTAGCATAATTAGAAATAGTACAAAATTTTCAAATAAAAGCCAATACGTTTTTCGATCGACATTAAATATTCATTCTTTTAGTTGTTATTTTCTTATGTATCTGTATTGATATAACTAAAGAGCAAACTTCTTCCTCTTTATTCATTAACAGAAATAAAGCAAAAAAGGAATAGTAATATTATCAATTTTATACTTCATTTAATCAGGATCTTAAAACTAAAATTATTAATTTTTCATTCACCTTTTATTGCTTACTATCAAAAATTTGCGGTTTATTTATTTAAATTAATTAAAAATAAAGCATCGGTTCTTATATTGCTTATCATTGCGATTGGCATTTTAATAAAATTTTGGCATCGGCAGATTCAAGCCTTTATTTCTTGGTTCATCAATTCATCGACTTAAATGCTTTAAGCCTTTACTTCTTTAAAGCTTTTCATTTCAAACTTACGAGTATTCATACTTTATATTATTTCACTGAATCTAATGAAACTTTTTTAATCCTCTATTCTAAATACAAACAAAAATCAAAAGGTGCTGAACTTTTCGCTAAGCGCCGCAGGAAAGCCGAAAAATGGATTGTTGATGAAAACAATGCTTGTACCGAGTCCCCATCAGGTATAATAGATCACCAACAAAGCCACAAGCCAACTTCGCCAGCAAGTATGGTGCCAGCATACTCTGATGTTGGTATACATCGCGTTCAATTGAACATGCAGCAGGATAAAATTCAAGATATGTACAGTCAGCCTAGTTTAAAAATTGTCAAATCACCGTGGGAAGCTGCTTTAGAAACAGGTTCAGCTAGTAACGCTTTTGAAGAGGTAAACAAACATGGTGGACAATATCCTCATTATGGCCAGTATGAACATCCACAAGCATCACACATTTCAGTCACACCGACACCCCTACAAGTATGATACCTATCCACCAAAATTATATAGCATTTTCATTTTCAATTCAACGCCCTTTATTTTTGTTTAATTTTTTTTTTTTTATTTCAAATAACCATATAGGACAAAGCTTCGACGTTTACTCAGCCAAGATCATCGGTATCCAACAGTCAACGTGATCTGGCATATAAGCCAAACATAGCACAAGGTTGGAAAGCACCGGCTGTTATTTTGCCAAAAGGTATGTTATAAACAGATATTTTTAAAGTTGTATTGTTTTAAAGCGTAAATGTTTGCTTCTAAGTTATAAATGAGGCAGTGATTGAAAAATTGGTTATAACTCATGTTTTTGCAAATCTTGGTACTTTCAGATTGAGTTTTATTTATCAGTTGCTTACTTAGCCATCAAAACAGCCATTAGCAAGGGTATTTGTACGCTGATTATAGCGCTGATGTTATGTTACCCAGGTAGACAAATTCATTGACCACTTCGAAGTTAAAGCTATTAATAGTCGTATTCTGACAATGTAAACAAACTCTATTTGATGACAAAATAAACTTCGCCTTTTTCTCATTTTGTTCGCTTCTGACTCGATGCTAGGAAAGATACCCGTATACCCGTAAAAAAAAAAAAAAAAAAAAAAAAACTTATCAAATATCTTGACCATATGCATAAAACTGAAAACAAGTACTAGAAGATTTGATATAGTGGTATTTCGTTTGGCTTGCATACAACTAAGTAAGTTTATACTGCTAACCATTTACTAGCAGTAAATACTGTATTCATCAAAAAGGCTAAGGCAGACACTATTAAGGAACTTTCGAAACGGTAAAACATTTTAAAATTGTCTTCACCCCTTTTAAACTATGTCTGGGCTAATGGATAAAACTGCTGCTATTTAGAATTCAAAACGTAGACTCATGAATAGGTATTTTCTCATGAATAAGTATTTTTTTATAAAATATGGTACAATACAATATCATCCCTGCCAACGCTGTCATAAGCTGCTTTGAAATGTATGAAAAGGTGGTACGTATCGATATTAAACTTTTGTGTTTTCTGCATGACTTGACGCGGGTGTAATAATCCCAGCAACTTATTGTCATTTTTGTAAGGGTCTTCAGGATTCATCTCATCAGAAGTAGAAGTTTTCGCAAGTCGTATGAATACTTAACAAGCATAAGCATAACATCCAGTCTGCTCCGATTGCAGTCTTCCTCTTCATGGTTGCCTTTGTAGATATCAAAACGAGGAAATCTAGTGCTTCTCAACACCATGTTCTTTCCCGTTAAAAAGTCTATAAGCGTGAGTCCGTTTCCGGAAATGATGTCGCATGGACTATGTTTTCCTGCTATCCTACCAAAGACGTACTCCTTACCAATTTTCGTATTAAATCTCTAGAGAGTATTTTAATATTATTTTAAGAACTCTTGACGTAGTGATTTTCTTCTCTTCCGGAGGGGCATTTCCGCTGATAAAGCCCAAGTGGTGGAATTTGGCATTGATGCTGATTGTCTTCACTCTCGGTGATATGATAAAAACTTATCGAACTCGAGATTTTGATCAAAGTTGACATTACGATGATAGAAAAGACGAAAAAAGTGGGTCTGGCAATTCTGTCTGTCTGTCTGTTCGATTACAGCTAAACGGCTCGGCCGATTTTCTTCAAAATTGGTAGATATGGGTTTTAATTTTTTAACCCCGGATGTTTTTTGATTTGATTTTTTAAGACCAAAAATAATAATAAATAAGTTCGTGTGACCCAGTCGTG
This sequence comes from Chrysotoxum bicinctum, assembly GCA_911387755.1. Lineage (NCBI taxonomy): Eukaryota > Metazoa > Arthropoda > Insecta > Diptera > Syrphidae > Chrysotoxum > Chrysotoxum bicinctum. The sequence goes on along the minus strand of OU426991.1, from coordinate 14,459,434 downwards.
CATTTGATTTTTATTCCAATTTCACTAAATCTCAGTTTCACATCAGAAAATTGGGCTGAGTGATGAGGTATGACCGAACCTTCAATGAAATATAAAAATTTTTTCGGTCACAATCTTTATGCTTTAGAAAAATCATACTTCTAGCAAATACCACTCGTTTCTTTTAATAAAGGTTTAACTACATTTTTATTAAAAAAAATAAAATAAAAAAAATGGAGCATTAGTCCAGAAAAACAAATTCGGGACTTATCATCTCTGCGCCGTTTAGATCATGCTCGAAAATAAAAAAAAAAAAAGTTAACTGTAAAATTGACTATGCAGGCGCTTTACTCTTCAATATGGTACATGTGCTTTATTTTTGCCCACTTACTTTTTAATAACTTCTGAATTATTTTGTTGAATTTAAAATTTAGTATACATTCATATCAATCCCAATAATAAACTAGTGCACCAGTGAACTACATTTAGGTTGTGCATAGGTCAGTGTTTCAAAGAGCGACATAATCGTTTTGCCTGAGCTAATCATATGACATTGCAATTGCCTTTCGCAGTGCACAATGTAATTGATTATTTTATTTTGCTTATGACCTCACTTGAAGGTGTTGTAATGACTATGATATCGGTTCACTATTGAGTGGACTGAACTGAGATTATTGTATACAAGTTTTCACGTTTCATAAGGTTAGACTTTCTTGGCTTTATATTACCGATATTTCTATAAACATTATTCTAGCGAAATAGCCAGTTGTATACCTCCCCTTAAACAATTTAACCGTAACACTCGCGCTTTTAGAAATGCTCATTAGTTTACCCTTGAGTCTTATTCAGACGTGTTGTGAAATACCGACATTCTTTTTTCAGCCGGACTGCAGGAATGTTGAATGCTCTACCTAACTCTATTTTTCCTTGCTATTGTAATATTCAGAAATTCAAAACTAATGTGCATCGGTATTTCCTTTTAAACCCTTTCTTGTTTTCCTCACGCTCGTACTATAATTATCATTTTAAGGGAAGTAATAACCCCTTGGATTCCTTAATCTCTTTAACTTTTTTATAAATTGAAATCATTTCGTCTTTATTCATTCGTTTTTTTTTTTTTTTTTGCAAGTACATTTGATTTTGATACACATTATATGGGGATCTAAAATATAAATCTTTCCTGTTTTTATATTTTGATTTATGAAGAATAAAGGACTGATGAAAAACAAACACACGTTGGAAACGTCGTAACAAAACAACATAATTTGTTGATCAAGAGCCTGCATAAAATAGCTTCTATCGAATAAATAGAGAGACACTCTATTTTACAGGTCAACAATGTTCTTGGTGCAGAAACCAAAATGTACTTTTCTGAAGGGTTTTGGAGCGCTGAACTTGAATCCGAAGTCAATAACTGTATTGTAATCGATTTCAGAAGCTGTATCTGCTTAAAAAGATAACACCCCCTAGGATGATAGCCTTTCCTGTCCCATTTTAAGCTCAAATATGTTTCTTTTCAGTTGAGACTTTTTTTATTGTCAGCATAATTTGAAAACCAAATAACGAAATAAAACCTACAACTGGAAAACTACAAAGGTCAACAAAATTATATATTATTTTTTTCAGAACTTTTCCAAAGATATTTGGTGTGTTGAACTCGAATTCGATGTTAGAAATATTAAAGATGTAACTTTTTTGACATATCCCGTTTCAATTTTAAAAAATCGTGTTTTCGCTTTCTGATGTTATGTTATAACTTGAGTTAATTTTAGTTTCGAATATCCTTAAATTGTTGAACACATTGAATAGTGTTAGGAAAACAGCGAGGCCCCCGAATTTAATTATGTACACCCAACACCCCTCATTTTGGTCTAGTGCAATTACGCCTCTTACTCAAAACAGTTTTAACATTACAATCATTAAATCCTTTAAATAAATTTAATTGCTTTTTTTTACAGTGGAATAATAACAGTTCTTATTGGTTTTCTAAAAAAATATCAAATTGCGTCTTATGTACCCAATTTATGTATCCAAATTGTGTCCAGAAAACTTAAAAATTCTCATATTTAAAGATTTTAGGGAAGATTTGTTTCTTCGATTTTCTTAAAGACAGATACAAATTTTTCAGAAAAGGCATGATATACATATCTACCTCTCTATTGATTATGGACTGATATAGTTTTGGAAATAACTTCTGTAAGCTCTAAAAAAGATTTTTAGATAAGAAAGTGTTTATTGGGCGTTTACAATAAAAAAACGATTTTCAAATAACACATGCTTAAGAGGCCACTCATTTTTCAAAAATTTAGTTTTATGTGTAAGAAAAATTTTGTTCGTAGAAATCAAAAAAGTTGCACAGTTTTTTTATTTTGCTAATGTTTCTATTTTTGTAATTATTTTTATTTATGCAACATCATTAATTTATCATAAAATGCTTAAACAAAAAAGATTCTACTTCACAACCGTCACCTAGTACTTCATTAAATTCTAAAAATGCCGTTAAAGAACATTTCGAAACAACATCAAACACCGAGCAAAATTCCAGTGCAGGAACAAGATGGGAAGACCTTCAACGAAATGATGAAGACGAGATCATTCATTTGATGACTAAAGCCAAATTTGAAATGCCAAAACAACAAGACAGGGTGACAGTTGCGTGTGCTAAGGATTGCCTAGTAAACTATGATAGTGCCCTGCAAGAGTTACAAACTGCTCTTGAGTGTGTTGAAAGGCGAGAAATGTTCCATAAACAGCAATTTTTAAACCAACAAGAAGAATATCGACAATTCTCAGAATACTTACTTAACCAAAATAAGGGTAGTATTCTTAAGCACGAAAAACCCAAATTTGAGGTAGCTAAAGTAATATGCCAGCAGAATCAATATCTTCCTCCGGATGAAAACATTAAAATTATGACTTCCATCGATAACATTGAACCCCAGGAACAATCCACCAATAGTATTAACAATAAAGCTGCATCAAATAATAAAGGGGAAGATAATGAAGATTATATTAAAGTCCCAGTAAAGGACCTTATTTTAACATTTGAACAACAAGTGGAGGCTGAAAAAATATCTGCGGAGGGTCAGTTAATAACTAAGCAAATATCTAAGCAACAGAAATTTATGATTAGTGAACAGGAACATAATAAAAAGACACATGGTGAGTACGAAGAATTTTCTAGACAGACGGACTCATCAGACAGCGAAGAACAGCAAAAGAAGATTAAGGCCGCTGTAGAAAACAATTATCAGTTCAAAAGCGTGAGCGACAGTGACGAACTGCAACCACAATTGCAGAATAGTAAAGGCAAGCCATAAGTGAAGTTACAGCTCGAAACATAAAACTTGACTAGCAGAGAATGTTGATTGTATCTTAAGTAAATGCTTTGCTCCCCATTTATACATACATGTATCATACAATATTAAAGCCATATATTATTTGTTTTGCTTTCTATTCCTTGACAAATATGCTCATTTGTTTTTTGGTATCATCCCTTATTGAAATATTTGTGTTTTTATCTTGAATTATTTAAACAAAAACAAAGTCTAACATTTTTCTTCTTTTTCTTCTGTTTTTCTACTAAAATTTTCATTTTAGAACTGTATGTTCCGAAGGAGATACCTCTTGAAAGCTATGCACCACCACCCGCAACATCTGATTATGTATCAATCGGCACCTTTCCGGTGTACCAACCTCCATCTGCCTTTCCAGCACCAATTGAGAACAAGTCATATTCTGGTTTCCCATTGACTAAACCTGGAGCATATAATCCTTCACCATCATCACATCCATTTTCAAGAGGGTCTCAATCTCAAAAACAGCAACCATGGGTTCCATCTGCATATCAACAACAACAACCGTCTTCAACTCATTCAACCCCAGTGAACTTCAACCCATCACCGTTGCCATTCGAGAAGCTGGCCAAATTTGAACAACTTGATTCATCGACAACGCTATCGTATCAAGTACCTCATCAACGTCCTTTAGATGTCCCGTCATTTTCAAACAAACTAGAAAACGCTTCACCAATACATTTTTCGAGTGCTCCAATGAAATCTCCATACAAACCTATTTATCAAGCAGAAGCTGATCAGCCAACGAGATCGAGATTCAACACACTAACTTCACCTCGGCCTTCCTCTAAACAATTCCCTAGCCAAGACTACAAATATAATACTCAAGGGAGCTTGGGAAATGAAAGCTCGCCTTATTCCAAGGCTTCCTTGGTGGACTTGTCACATTGTCAAAATTTTAATGTTTCTGCTCGCGGCTGGGGTGGCGCAAGAAAAAACGAACCTTACCGTCCAATTCTAGTGGGACCAAAAGTCGTCGGAAATCTTCGTTATTCAGATTTTTAAATGACAAAATTCATATCGACAATCAAGCCAGGGTTATGATATACTATATAAAGTGAATCTTGTTGTTTATAATACAATAAATGTAAATCTATTTATTCATACGTAAATAAATCTTTATATCTCATTTGCAAACTCTTATTATCCATGAAATGTAATTAATACCAATTGAAAGCTTTTGCAACCAAAAGCGTTTCGACTATGCACAACAGTTGGTCTCATCAGTTAGATACTGTCATTTAGTACCTTTGAGAATCTAGAATGTCAGCTAACATTTATTATATAAACTAAAAATGGATTTTATAAACATATAATATACATATTTTATTTGTTGTTTCTTCCTCCGTGATTCTTACATTTAAGGGTGAGCTAAACAAAAAATATTATAATTTTAGAATCATAGCAGTTCACGCAATGTGGCGACGACGACGGCCAGGCCTGATTTTAATGCAATGGTAATGAACACATAGAATATGGGCATAGTACCTTTAAATAGTTCTTTCAAGTGCTTACAAAAAACGTTGAGAAGAGAAACGAAATTTTTCAATAATACATAGATATTTCCGTATTTTCAATAAGAAAACTGTTGCCATTGGTGACTGCCATGACGATGTTTTTCTATCATCGAACAGGAACACTACCTTTTTCGTGAGGCTACTTATTAGTTTATACACTCCCGTATGTCACTGACCAACCACTACCTTAAATTGGAAGAAAACAATTATAAAATCATGTTCATTTTATATACGAGTATGTATGGCTTTACAGTGGCGTAATTAGGGGTGCGAAGGGGTGATCGCCCCGGGCGCCAGGAGTTGGGGGCGGCTAAATTATCTTTGTTGTACATTGTAAGTTGTAAACCATTAGCAGTTTTTTTTATTTAAAATTAAACTATTTTTTTTTTTAGAAAATACGATTTTTTTTTTTTTTTATAATCTACCCGCGCTCAAGGGATTATGATTACCCTTTAAATGTTTCAACACAGCGCGGGCGTGAAGTTACGGAAGAGAAAGAAGGATAGGAAAGATGTGTGGCACGATGTTCTGAGACTGAAGGTTGTTGTCTCAGATATTTTTATCTCCAGGGATGGCGGCTGAACTAAAGCGGAGAATGCCGTGTCTCATGTCTATGTCGCTTGTAATTCACATTATTTTTATTCGTGTTCATCCTTGTTGGGCATACTAGTTTAACTCAACTACATGTTGTTAGTGTTATGCCTGAACAACATGTAATGAGTAAACCAGCAACCCATTGATGACAATTTTAGAAGGTTTTTAATGGAATACGACATAGACGACGGCAGGGATCGAACCTGTGATCATGAGGTTCACAGGCGAGCACACATCTATCGCGCCACGGCCACCCCCAAATTTGTATATTTTTTTTTTGTATAGTATTTAAATTTACAGGGGCGGCAAAATCATCATCGTTTTTTATTAAAGAAGTTGGAAATAAACAAAATAAAATGCACGACTGGGTCGCACGAACTTGCTCCTATGTAATAGACTAGGAATTTTAAAAACGAATGTTATTAAAGAAAACTGTCCATAAGGATAAAATTAATTTTTTAAATTCTTTTAGTAGTAAGAGATAAAAACAGAATGCTATGCAAATATGAATTTATTCAAGAACAAAAATTATAAGTCGTTGTAGTGGTTCCTTAAAAAAATAAGCTTTTATGTACAAAATTTTTAAAACATTTTTAAGAAAAAATTTTGGTACGCCAACCTTAAGCTTTTATTATTGTACGAATAAAGGTCTAATTTCCAATAAAAAATAATAAGCCGTTCTTGAGATATCGATTTTTTCAAAAAAAAAAAACGACTTTTTTTTCTAAAAATTGAAAAAATATTTTTTCTTAAGTTTTTAAATGCAAAGTTTTTTAAACTTTTTTGGAGCTTTTTCATAAAAAATTTCATTAAAATCCGTTATGTCGATAATGAGAAATTCAAAATTCGAAAAAATCGTTCTATGGTAGGTACAGTCAGTAATATCTAGATTAAAAATTTTTTTTTATTAAATTATAGATCGTAAAGATTAATCAAAAGAAAAAAAATTTTAGCAAAATTCTCGGAACCGTTTTCGAGAAAAATACGATTTTCGAAAACCATTTTTTAAAATTTGTATGGAAGGTACCGTTAGTTTTAGATGAAACAAAATTTTTTTTCTCAAATCTTGTAGATTATGTTAAAAAACTTTTTTTTGTCAAGTTTGAAAAAAATCGAGCATGGGGTTTTCGAAATATTGAGTTTCCAAAAAAAAATTTTGATTTTTTTTTTAAAAATCCAAAAAAATAAAAATTGAAAATTTGAATATGCAATAATATTCAAACTTTGGAGGAGCTTTGGCATAAAAAAAATTATTTAAATCGGCTGTACCGTTTTCGAGAAAATCAAAAACAAAAAAAATGGACCCAGGGGGTCTACCAAAAATAACAATTTTTTGTAAAATTTTTTTCAACAATTAGCTAGTTTTAACCAAATGAAATTTTTCAAATTTTTTTTAAAAAATTCTGTGGGACAGTTTTTGAGAAAAAAAAATATTTATAAAATTTCGAAAAAAAATCGTATGGCAGGTACCGTTATTTTTGGTCTTAAAAAAAAAAAAAAAAAAAACGTCCGGGGGTAAAAAATTAAAACCCATATCTACCAAGTTTGAAGAAAATCGGCCGAGCCGTTTAGGCTGTAGTCGAACCGACAGACAGACAGACAGACAGACAGACAGACAGACAGACAGACAGACAGACAGACAGAATTGCGAGACCCACTTTTTTGGTCTTCGCTATCATCGTAATGTCAACTTTGATCAAAATCTCGAGTTCGATTTTTTTTACGAATGCATAACTTGCCTTATAGTACCTATAAGTCGCAAGTAAAAATTGAAATCAAAAAATCTATTAAATTTTAATAAGATCGTATAATTTTTTCATTGTATTCATTTTAAAAAGTGACACACCCTAGTATATACATATGTATATTAAATGAAAATTCCTTTTTTGTATTTTGAAATCCTGATGTCAAAAAACGTTGCGGTTATTTAAACAAAAATTTGAAAAAAAAACTCAGAAATGGATATATGTATGTATAACCTTCCATACTAATGCGAAATCTATGAAAACCAAACTTCAAATTTCCTATGGATATAGGACTTTTATGCACTGGACGTTCGGAAACCAACGAAAGCAAAAATAGTAAAAAAAAAATATAAATTTCAAGCATTATTAATTTTTGTAATTTTACTTTGAGTGATAAAAACATAAAACAAAAAGTAATATTAATTTAGTGGCTATGCCTTTCTCTTTACCACATTGGGTTATTCTTAAGTCTATAATAAGCGTATGAAAATGATGAAGTGTTTAAACACTTAATTATGAAAAATACTGAACATGAACTTTGGCCCATAAAAATCCCAAGAAAAATACATTCAATTTTATTCGAAATTAATTTTAAAAATACTTCAACATTTGTAAGAGTAAGTTTTGGTATTTTTTCACACTGTTTTTAAATTAGTTTTTTTACCTTTTTTGTTTTATCCATTTTCGTAAAAAAAAATTCAATGGGGCATTTAAGCATCAAGCGTTTGTTTTTTTAAAAATTTATACAAAAATTGCCCCACCTAGTACACATTTTGGATATACTGCAAATAAGCATCAAAAGCACCCCAAAATTTGTGGTTTATAGTGCAAAAGTGCTTTCTGTAACTTCGTTAATAATGAAGATAGAGTAACGAGGATAGCGCCAAACGATAGAAAATATTTGAATTAGTTTAACTGCATCTTTAACTCAGTTTCCCGAAAAAGCGGTCTGTGGGGCACTTAAGTATTCGGCCGGCATTTTTCCATGTACTGACTTTTGTGAAAACATTTTTTCATTGTTATTTCGAACTAAACGTTCCACTCAATGATTTAAAGAACAACAACGACCAAAATAATCGGTTTTCTTAAAAGGTGAAAGACCAGTTCGTGAGATAAAGGACGATGTTGAAATAATGAAAACATTGAAATTAAAAAATAACTTATTTTAACATTGTTTTCTATTGGGTTTTTTAAATAAAATTTAATAACAATTTTAGGATTCTGTTTGAAAGAAACAGAAGCAACAAAAAAATTTAAAAGAAGTTGTAGGGAAAGAGGAAATTGATGAATTTGGAATTATTGCTGCTTTTGCTGTTCATTTGACTCCATTTGACGAAAGGACCAACTCCCTTGTCCACTGAATTCAAGTATATGAGTGTGGAAACGCCTGTAGAGAAAAGAAAACAAACAATAGAAAATACATCTTTCTGAATCAAATTCAATTGTTTTACCACAAAGTGGGCCGATGTGTGATAGTTAATAAAGTAATTCCCATGCTTTTAGCAATTTCATAAATAGAACTTTCCACGTCAATAGAAACAGCGCTTGTACATTCGTCAAGAAGGGCATATTTCGGCCTAATTGAACAAGATTATTTTCTAAGTGTTACCAAAATATGGAGAAAATTGGTTTACAACTTACTTATGGTAAAAAAGCCGTGCCACAGCCATACGTTGCTTTTCACCACCCGACAAAATGTCTTTCCAATCACGAATATTATCAAAGTTATCCCTTAATGTCAATAAAAAAAGATTCAGATGTATTAAATGAACGATAAGTATTTTAGTTAGTTTTACCTTTGCGCAATATGTTCCAGGCTGACCATTTTTAAGATACTTTTTAAATGGGCCTCAGTAACACCTTTTCTAAGCATATCTTCTCGACATTCTGGATAAATGATTTGATCGCATAAACTACCAATGGACATATACGGTCTTTGTGGTATGTAGAACATACATGGTTTGCCTTCAATAGGTCGGGGTATATGCAATTCTCCAGCATAAATCGGCCAAAGTCCACTCAAAATCCGGAACAAACTTGACTTTCCACATCCATTTGGGCCAGTGATAAGCAAGTGCATTCCAGGATCAATACGAAGCGTAAGACTTGGCACGACAACATCGCAATTAGGTGTTACAACAGGTACCTTATTTAACATTATGGACATGCTTTCGCTATCGGTGTATATAATTTTACCCTTTGGCACAGGACGGTTATTGCGATACTCTACGACCCCATATGCTTCATTTTGGGGATCAACAGTCACAGTGTTCTTGCTGTAGATGCCCTGCGCTGTTTCTTCAAATACTTGTAACATACCAGCCACTCTGTAAGTATATCCTGCTAAAGCAACTATTTCTTTATATGATGACATCAGGCGTTCAATAGCATCAGCAGCGGAAATTAGAAGATTTCTTGCGGTCGTCAGGTACTGTGTGCGCTCACTTACTGAGCTTTCAATGTTGGTGATATTGCCTAGGTTATCTATAACCTAAGAGTTTAAGAATTCGAATGTTTTATGAATATTTAAGTCTTACCAATTTTAGGTTTGGCTGAAGTAGTAAGTATAGGCAATGATACCATCACCATTCCTGTACCAGACCATACGTATTTCATAAAAAACTGTTCAAGCATTACAAACCACAATCGTTGGGTAAAAATTGTGTTCATTTGGTTAACCAGGCGGTTGTAGGCTTGGCGGAGTTGTGACAATTCAACCTTAAAAAAAATATATTTTTGCTTTGAAATGAGAAAAACGATAACTAAAGCAAAAGGCCATACGATAGAGAAAACACACCCGAATAGGTTTTAATATAATATACTTTCCTACCTTGTGTCCACCATAGAAAGCAATCTCTTCGGCGTTTGTTATTATACGCGAATGGATATGTCTCAAGTAGCCATAGCGATTTGCCTCTTCTGAGACAAGCTGCCCAAATTTAGGTGATACAATTCGAAGGATATGAGCAGTCAGTGATATAACACCTATCGAAAAAGCTGGTCCTACATAAGACATAAATTTGTGAAGTCCTTGTTAAAAGAAACAAACATTTACATACCGGAAAAGATATTAGCTTTCATTTTCTGTGAGGATCGCATCAGAGCAAATCCAATGAGCATTAAATCAAAACATGGTTTTGTCAAACTACTATAAAGATGTGCAATTGAACTTGAAAATACTGCAATGTCCTCAGTTAATCTATAGAAAGAAGATACGGTTAAATAAACAAAATATGCTATCGATTTCTTTTAACTGCTTCAAAATTATTCAAAATTCCACCAATTTTGAGATCAATACAAAATATTTTACCTATGGTCAGCGTTTTCGATTCTCCCATCCAAGTTTGATACACGATAGTAGTTTTGGTTTTTAAAATATAAGCGATACGAATGTCTTACAAGTCTTGTTCTAGATATAAAATAAAAGATGATAAAATTCAAATTATTATCATAATTTATATGGTGCTTACCTAAAAGCTAAAGCTAATTTATTCTCCAGGTATCTTATCATTGAGTTGATGAATGTAGCTGGTATTGCAATGCCAAACCATTTCATCAGCATCACTGCAAATTGTTTAACATCCTTGCGCACGATAAATTTAACAATGGCCCCCTCTAGAGATGCTACATAAATACTGAGAAAAGTTCGTGACACCAAACAGACGGTATGTACTCCTAGCAAACCAGTTTCATAGCAAAACGGCCTTGGAATCATAATCCTGAGCAACTGTTGTAACTGAGCAAGAAACTCCTCATTTAATCCTGGTAGTACGAGCACCTCTTGGCTCTCCTTTTTTGCTGCTAATAGTAGCTTTTCGACCTCAGCTATTTTTGCTTCTTCGTCATTGAGTATGATTGTTTGTTGTATATTTATTGGTTTGAACGAAACTGTGTTATTGTTTTCCTTGCAATCACCTTTCACCACAGGCTTTTCATTGTGGACAGCATCAACTTCCGCCACGGCAAGATTCTTTTTTATCAGTGGATATGTTATTTTCAGAGCGTATGCCAGAATGGCAGCACCTACAACAGCTTGGCTAAAACCGTGAGTAGTATAACCAAGTTCCTCATATTTGTGGACTGTTTGGTGGTAGTATTTTGATAAAGTTGCCATAATCAACTAATGGTATTTCTTTGAGTTTTTGATTCTGCTAAAATTTGAATATGATTTTGTTTTAAAAACTATTGCAGCTTTTTAGTGTACGATTTTTGTTTTGTTTTTGTGAGTTGATTCTTAAACGGATAAGATAAAAAAGCGTTGTTTATCAAAGAATATGCATTAGAAATTTTCTCGCGTCGTTTTTATGTATATTCACAACACAATGATAGAACTGTGTAGAAATAAAATGAAAATGATTAGGTTAGTCCAAGTATGAAAACATTTATGTTTGCATAACAGATAAAATAAAACAGTTAAGGGCGATAGGTTAGAATACATATTTATGGCGAAGAAAGTCCAATATTTTAGATACCAATGTATCAAAGCATATGACATTTCTTTTTTATGAAATGTCAAATATAACAATAAAATTGCCTTAACTGCAGCGATCAAACAACATTTATTAACATTTATGATTTTAAGATCTTTTTCAATGAGTGATTATGTATGTCCGAGTTTCAAGTCAGTTATAATTTCACATTAAAATTCTACTTTCATTATTATTATTTCTTATTATTTATTTTTGAGTATATGAAGGCGCGATTTAAAATACCATGTAAATTACAATAAAACGATAACCTTTATCCGAAAAAAATTATTTTATATTAAATTTGAAATTTTGAAATTGACTTCAATGAATATCTACACATTTAAATTATACTTCTTATAAATTAGTTCAAGGCTAAATTTTACAATGGCGTAAAGAAAAGCTTTAATAATATGTACAAATGTATTTTTGAACATTTAATTTCAAAAAGTTTTAATAAATATCCATGAAAAAAAAACAATAAGCAATCGGAAAAGGGATTAAAAAGTTAAAAATTAAATTAAAAAGTTAAAAAGTTAAACCAGAAACTACAGCTTTAATATAAAAAAGAAAGAGAGAAGAAAAAATATTTAAGAAAAATAATTACAATTACATCTCAATTTAAAAAAATAGTTATTTTGGTTTTATGTTAAGAATAAAACAGAAATAATTTTAAAAATGAGTACGTAGCGCTCTTCGAAACTGTGCTTCTTCACTTACTCTCCTCATGTGCCTCGGCAGGGAGTTCCACAGTCGGGTGGCGTTGACGAAAAACGTTCTCTCAAAAGTTAAACAAGCATAACGGGGATGTCTGAGATGTCTGAGATCATGAGATTTATTCGAGGATCCAAACTGTATCCTATTGAATAGACATCGTTCATGAGTATGGATAATATTGAACAGTAATAGGTACAAGTGTTCATAAGTGCAAAAGGTTTTTAAGGCAAATTGTTTATATTTGTATGGAGAAATTCGACTCACGGAATAAACATATATGGTGCTTATTTCAGTTGGCTTTATGATAACCTTTTATATTGATATGTTTCCACCGAAACTTTATATTAGTTAAGATTAAATAAATCTATGTAGTGTTTCTACCCCACAAATTAGATTAATTAGAAGATTAACTCTGACAGCACCCTTCAAAATGCTTATTTCGAATGTTAGCAGAACAGATATATGTATGTATTTTATTAATCTATAGTAGTAATCTTCAGATAGCCAATGTTTGTATTATCCGAACTAAACTATGTCAGAGTTAAAATTTCTATCTCACTTCTACTCCATAAGAATAAAATGTGTGTTGTGAAAATGTTTTTTGTAATTTTACCACCGTTTAGTAAAAACGACGAGAACTTAATATGAGACCCCAATGCACGTTGATTTTGAAATCATGTACATAACAATGAGGAAAGTCAAGTAAACAAGGTACATATTACCAAACAGTTTTAAGTGACCTAAATGTCATCATTTTTCCTGATTGTATGTTTATTTTACAATTCAGTTAATTGATGATTTTAGCACTTAATTTAAAAAAAAATATCTATTGGTCTTGAGTAGCAAGAAAAACCTTGGTTTCTTAATCAAATCCGACATTACCATGATGGAGAATTCGTCAAAAGATATCGATTCGATAAACTGGTTTCGTACATTATAAATATAATATAAAATAAGCTTCATGGACTTAAATCTTAATCAAAACCGATTAACTTTTTCCTGAGGGGTACAAGTACAATAAGTAATGTTAAGTAGTTTTAATTGGCTTTTGTTTTAGGTTATCTGTAAGTTATGTATAACACAAAAATAATGATAATGACTTCAAGTTTATTTTTAAACTTTTTTTTGAAAAAAAAAAAAAAATAAAAAAAACGATTATATTATATAATATTATACGAGCACTCTGTTGGTTATGAATACTGTTAAACTAAATATTGTTAAACTCAGTGCGAGCAATCAGTAAAGTAGGATAGGATTAGAAAGGAGATACCGATTCACATTGGTTTTTAATGTCTGCGCATTGCAATTAGCGGGAAATATTGAGTCGGGTAAAGCATTCCACATTCGGGTAGTGCGGCTAAAAAAGAATCTCTGTACTTGACAGTACGTCCGAAATTTGTCCAAGTTTAAACTGATGAGCATTCCTATAAGTACGAGTATTACTGTTGAATTGAATCACTAGAGCACTGTTTATGAAAATAGCGGTAAAATAATGATAGGCATGAAATATTGCGGTGGTGCTCGAGAGATACAAATGTTTCAGTTAGACATTGGTCGCCTATTATTTTTAGAGCTCTCTTTTGAATTCTGTCCAAGAGACTCAAGTGGGTTTTTGGAGCACCTGCCCGGATATGGTAACTGTACTCGAGCTTCGCAAGAACAAAGGATTTTTATGAATTTAAGTATATAGTTAGTTTTTTAGTTTGAAAGGCTTTAGTATTATGTTATTAACTATAGTTTAACCTAGAGCTCTCGATTGGTTTTTCATATTTTTTTTATCTAGCTTAACATAGTTATAAGTTTAAATTTTTATGTCGAAAATATTTGCGTAAGATTTTAGTTGAATTAGTACGATGTTAAAGCTGTTTTAGTATGAAACTAGGTTGAAACAACGATTTTGCAAATTTTAATCATACTTTCGTACCTTTTTATTAAAATCATCGAACACCTATTATATTTTCTTAGTATCGTGCAACTTACCTAACTTTTTGTACGAACTGTCATTGTTTTAGGTGTGTTCGTTTTTTAGTCGCACAACACGATTATGGAATAACTTGCCTGGCACAGTTTTCCCTCGCCATTTCAATTTGCAAACATTCAAAACCAATGTTCATCGTCACCTCCTTTCTTATAAGGGTCTATAAACATACCCTTAAGCACGAGTGCATTATACAAAAAAAAAGTAGTAGCCAATATAAACTTTTTTTTATGTTTTTTTTTCGAAATTAGTTTGAAATTAGTTTTTTCGAAAACTTTTTATGAAAATTACTTGATGTAAGAACCAGATGAACAGACTTTAAGCTTTAAAAACTGTGCAATACTTAATTGTACGTTATTTAATTTTTATTTTTATTATTTTTTTTTTAAGTGTAATTTTTTAAATTGAATATTAAAAAAACAGTTATTTACGAAACTGTTCTATACAAATCCGCCATTTAACTTTGTCGCTTGTTTATCGTACTCTCCGTCCAAAAATTATCACTTGGAATTATTGGTAGCTCACAAAGAACCACGATTTTGATTCAACCTAGATTTTATTGTTTACAATCAGAGCGTACGTTTTTTGTCAATGCCACCCAATTATGGAAAACATTACCGACAATTATTGACAATTAAGAGAAACAAAATAATAATAATAAAAATAAAGGGAAAAAGAATAAAAATTTTATACTATAGATTTGATTTCTTAAAATGAATAATGTATATAAATTTGAAATATTATACTTTTGTTTATATTAACATTTTCTTACATTCTTAAATACTTTAATTTTGTAAGGCCCTCACTAATAATAAGATCGTGATCTTAAAATAAAAAAAAAACACGAATTATTTGACTTTATGAATCATAATTGACATAGCTTTATTAACTGAAACCGGAGATAATAATTGTGCATGCTATAGACTTGATGGGCAATGTGGTAAAGACAGTGGGGTTGCTATTTTAGTAAATAAATCTATTAAACATGCTGCCATTCCCGCTTTTAAGCTTGATTAAAGCTATATGTATTGAAATAGTTTTACATAGATTCAACTAATTTAAAAGAGATATTTTAAAATTGCTTAGAAGATATGAAATTTTTTTAATTGGAGGAGACATACTCGTAATCTGTAGATATCAATCGTGGGGATGGCTGAGAGCAAACTGTTGGGGTAATATTCGTCATGGTACTATCGCATTTAACAGAACTCTTACTGTAATAATTTTTTGCAGCCAGATAAGTTACACTTTAAGCTTTAAGTTCTTATCACTTGCTTGTCTACACTTCCATTGATAAATCTGTAAGCCAAAGTAATGTGGTTCCTGTCAGTTACAACTATTCCGCTACAAGCTGGAATCATTGCGGTACTATGTACCATTACAAATTTGACAGGGTTTTTCATTTGTTCAGCGCAAAAGCAACCACTTTAGGTGGACACAGAAGATTTAGGCAGATGTATCGGCAGACAATAATGTTAAGATTCTGAACATAAAAATAAAATCGAAAGGGAATTTTTTTCAAAAATAAAAATTGGAATAACCTCTTCTCTAGTTTTGATAAAGGATCTAAATCTTTTTGAAAGGTTACGAATTTAATAAAGAAAAAAAGTTCAAACATTCCACTTCTTCAAGTTAATGATAATATTCTTGTTAACGAATTTAATAGCGTACCGGCACTGGCTGACACTTTTTACCACAATCATTCAATATAATGTCATCTCAGTGATATTGTCACTGAAAATATGGCCAAAGATAAAATTATTGATCTCAATTCCTCACCAAGTACCGTTTATACAGTCAATCTTTTTAAAAACACTTCAGTGAAGAAGTTTATTGAACAATTAAACTCCAAAAAATGATCTGTGCTAGATGGAATGTGCAATAGACTACTTGAAGCATTATCGTCAACGGCCACCAAATTTCTCACAATGACTTTCAATTGTTGTTTGATCCTTTTGTATTTACCTTATGATTGCAAAAGTTGTAGCAATCTGCAAACTTGGTAATGCAAAGGATAATCCTAATAGTTAAAAGCCTATTGGTTTATAAAGTTTGAAAACCTGTTGATACTTATTGAGGATGCGAACATAAACCCTATCTAATAAACAGCTTGGTTTTAGACATACACTTCACAGTTGAAATGGTAAGTAATTTTTGTATTGTGTTTTCAAATGTTTGTGGGCTAAGAAAAAATCTATAAGGACATTGTTCTAATCGAACTTTAATTTCATGTTGCTCAAATTTACTTTCCGCAAGCACATCATCCATTATTTCTCCTATTTATAGGAGTCCAAATCAGGAGACAGACAATACTCGAAGAAAGATATGTTGAGATCTTGGCTGATGAGCCCACAGATGTTGCCAGGCAAAACGACTTGTTTCTTACTTGTAACCTTGATCAATATGCCGTAACGGTAAACTCTTTATTCGGCACTTGGGATCATTGTGTAATATCAGCCAATTTCTCGTATCACATTCATCCAGTTAAAGAGAAGCATCCCACTAAAACCGTTTGGCAATAAGAGAAAATGAACTGGGACGATCTGAATAACTTTTTTTCAAATCTTTAACTGCCCAATATGTTTCCTCGATAGTGACGTTGATAGCAGTGCTGATACTCGTATGATTACAGAGGTAATTTTTCTTGGGATGCGTACTTTTATTCATAACAGAATTAAGAGTATAAGACCTAAATAAAAGTCTTGGTCCGATACAAACTGTAAAGAAGCTATCAGATTAAGGGAAGTAAGTTTCCATTCTTAAAAAGCCAACCCGACTGAGAAAAATCAGAAAAGGCATAAACAAGTCAGAAACCATTGTCATTTGTCAAGGACGTAAAAAATGCAATTTCATCTTCGAGACTTTCTTATAAACAAATCAACTGGTCTGATAGTATACCCCGCATTCTTCTGAAGAGTTGTTTTTTATCGCTGGCAAAACCATTGCGCAAGCTTTTCCTTCACTCCTACTGTTATGGAATCTTCCCTAGAAGATGGAAAACAGAATTTGTCCAATCTGTTCCTAAGAAAGGCGACCCTTCCTCCCCCTCCTCCTATCAACCAATTGCACTTCCGCCTCTTCTTTCCAAGGTCATGGAATTGCTGATAAATCATCAGCTCAAGGAATATCTCGTAGATCGAAAGCTTCAGATAATCGCCAATACGGCTGTCGTAGCAATCGTTCCACTGGTGATAATTCTTATCTCTTATCGAAAATGCGCTCATTTGGTGTCAACGAAACCCTTATTCTTTTGATTTTGCCTTCTAAATTGTTTAATACATGTTTTATTGGACGGTATCTGCCATTGAGCCGTTTCTTGATTTTGAATATCATTTACGACTATACCGATTTTGGTTAAGATTTGAATATTTGATTTTTGGGTATGTCTCGGGGACTAGTGAACTATTGCATAACTAAAACTAGCTATCCCCATTTTTTCATAAAATGTTTAGTTAAATTTTGTATATAAAACAAACAATTATTAAAAAAAACTTTAATTTTTTTCGAATTACCCATTTGTTCAAGAAATTAGACGACATTCTATTTTTTGAGCTCAATGCACTTAAAAAGTTCTTTTATAAATTTAAAGAATAACTCTCATGCATTTGAGCATTTTTCTTTTAATACAACACGCGCACTTTGCTAATAAATATGAGCTTCCGGCAAAAGAATGGTAGCCGAGTTTGATTAATTATATCTGGAAAGTAAGGAGCCATCAAATAAGAGGTTTCATTTAAAATCGTTAAAAGAAGGATTTATGTATTTTAAATTTTCGATATTTTTATTTTTATCTAAATTGAAATGGCATACAAAAGGTAATAGTTTATCATTAATTTGTTTAATTTGTTGCTGAAAGTTAATGTCACTGGTGTCCATCTGTCCATGGCATTAATTTCAGTAACGTTATCCACTGAAACGCTCGAAACTCAAAGAAATAGTGCACATCTGCACCACCAACTTAAAAACCACACCAAACTGTCTTCCTTCGTTAATGTAGAGATTGTTCCACTATTACTCTTGGATTTTTGGAGCCCGAAATGCACAAGTTTGGTATGTTTACGTAGATATTCAGACAAATGGAAATGAGTCCCAAAACTCAGAATGATTTTGTATACAAAATCATGAAATATTCCCGCGATACACCATTTTTACTTGCGATATAGGTACTATAGGGCAAGTTATGCATTTGGAAAAAAAATCGAACTCGAGATTTTGATCAAAGTTGACATTACGATGATAGCGAAGACGAAAAAAGTGGGTCCGACAATTCCGTCTGTCTGTCTGTATGTCTGTATGTCTGTATGTTTGTATGTCTGTATGTCTGTATGGCTGTGTGTCTGTATGTCTGTATGTCTGTACCTCGAACTACAGCCTAAACTACCGGAGGTATTTTCTTCAAACACGGTAGTTAAGGGTCTTCGGTGATTCCCTAGAGGAGAAATTCAATTTTTTTTTTTAGCTCCAAAACTAACGGTACCCCCCATACACCCGTAATGCAAAATCTTATTTATCTCGAAAACGGCTCTAACGATTTTGATAACAAAAATTAGGTGTGATATTATGAACGTAGGCTACATTTTGGTCAAAAAAAAATTTGGGGCAAAATGTTATTAGGGGTTCCTGCCATAGACCCGTTTTTTTTATTTTCGACTTTCTCATTAACGGCTCTAAGGATTTTAACCCAAAATTTTTAGCAGAAGTCCTCTTAAGTTTAAAATAATATTGTATATAAAAATATTCGAAAAAATATTTATTGGTTTTAAAAAAAAAAAAAAAAATTAAATCCATACATATCTTCAAAACCTATGAACGATTATTTTTTGAAATTATTTCCTAAAACCAATATTATTAAATACTTAAAATTCGCATCCCACATTTTTTCTTGAAAAATTTTAGAGAAATTTCTTATATAAAAAATGTATTTAATAATAAAACGATTTTTTAAGGTTTATTTGCATAAATTCATACTTTTCCGGAAACCAGACGGCAATTTTATGCATTTGAACATTATTATCTCATTAAATCCAAATTTTATATTTATAAAATGTATCTTAAATTCCAAAGTATGTACTTTTATATAAGAGCAAGTTCGTGCGATCCAGTCGTGCATTTTATTTTAGGGAATTTTGAGTACTTAAAAGATATTATTTTAATTTTTCGTTAAGCAAGGGGAAGCATTATGCTTTCATCATTATTTTATTTAAAAAAAAAACCAAAAACCAAAGAACCCACCTTAATTTATGAGAAGATTATAAAAACATTCGTCCAGTCTTAGTGACTGTTGAACAAAATACGCGAAGCAAAAGTTGAAAAGATTAATGATTAATGCCTTTTTGTGTAACAGAAACCATTACTAACTTTCAAAGGTTGTCTTCAGACGATCTTCGCCTAACGCGATGAAGACACATCCAAGCAATGCGTTTCATGCCTTATTGTTCTTGCAATAAACCATATGGCTGTATATGTGCTTAAAAGAGTAGGTACAAGTATTTAAAAGGATATATGTAAGTATGTATGTAAAAGTAAGCAATACGTATGGTATGACTGATAAAAAACTCATTTTCTTAAAAAAATACAACAGTTTAATCGGTTTTTGTATTTGTTTTTATTGATAGACCAAAGTGCAAGTAACTATGTACATATGTATGTTTATCTTTAACATGATCAAGTTTCTACCTTGTTTGGTTCTAACATAGAAAATATTTTATATTATTTTGCAGGGGGTATTTCAAATAAGCTTTTTGTTTTTATTTTATCGATTAAAAGCAAATACGCGCTCACCCTGAATTTTATAATAAAATTGTTTTATTAAACATAATATGATTTGCTTATGAAATGAAAATAATGAAATTGATTGAAAGCTGCAGCTTACTTCAAGTTCATAACGAGTCTTTTTAATAATTCCTAATAATAGTTTGTTTTCAGATCAGTCCAAATTGTACCTACCTACTCGTATGTATATTTATGTATGCATTAAATAATTCTTGATGAAACGCTTTAACATTCAACCTAAACTATTTTTCTCGTGCATCATCAGTATATGTAGGTACATGTACTCATATACTTGTACTATTTAAGACAGTAGGTACCTAGTATTAGAGACAAATTAAAAAAGTCTTAACATGAAATTATAATTGTTATTACTATGACGAAAATCTTTAGATGCATTTTTTGTTTAATTTAAGCTGACAAAATTTGAAAATTTAGTAAAGCAGCAGAATTGAGAGATTCTGAAAGCTAAATGCGCCTGAAATAAGATATTTTACTTGGCTTAAGAATTATCGACTTAAAAATCAACAGTTAAGCTTGATTTTTTCTCCGATTTTCTCAAATTTGGTGTATTTTTTTCGGGTGAAGACATAGCTATGCAGTGGAAAAATTCAACCACTCTTATCATACAGAAATAAAAAAATAGATGCCATGACTTCCGTTCAGCGGTTTTATTCTCCTCTTTTTCATACTACCAACGCAGGCCGCGCAACCGCACTTAAATTGACAAACCGATATCTTTCAATAACTACGTAACAGTGTAAGCCTAAATAATAAAATAGATTAATGTCTGACGTTTGAAGAAAAAATCAAAATAAACTAAATAGATACAAAAAATAGTGTTGACAAAGAATAAGTAAATTTCTACGCACTGCAAAATAATATTTCTTCACTGTTTGTGAACCAACTGTCCAACTGACAAGTTAAAACTTATCTTAAAGACCTTTGGACACTTTTAAGTAAATTTTTGTATAATAATCTATTTAAGTATTAGATATAATCTGCTTTCTGCCCGAACGCTAAGTGAAGCGATCGACTGAACAGATAAACAGCAGGTTGCGATAAACGATGTCAAAGGCTTCATACAGACGAATTGTTTTATTTAATTCAATTTTTTTTTTGCTTTGTTTTGCTACTCACCACCAAAAAAATGTTGACACTATGACGATGCATGGTGCGTCATCAACAACCAGACAATAATATACTTCTGGACTTTGTATTACTGATACTGACACTGACTTGGTTATTGTGTTATGCTTCTTTCTTCATATCAATTAATTTTATTTCTTTTAATTCCACTTTACAATTAACTACTAACATCGCAATCCTTGTAATTCATTTCGTATGCTTCTATGATTCTTTTGTTGTTTTTGTTTGCCGATATAACTGTGTGTCTATCAACACTTATTTAGATTGGGGATTGCACTATACACTACACCCGTCAAAAAGAATAGAGATAGTAGAATATGTTATGCGCGCTTGAAGATGTTCAATCGCTTCTCAACAAACTTGTAATAATAATAAGACAGTCGCGTTATATTTTGTTTTTCTGATTATTTGTGTTTTTATATCAATGCAAACTCTATTAACTTAAACAAAGATGTAATCACAAATATATATATGATTGCTTTCAACAACAAACATAATGAAGAAAATTATAAACAAATAAGAAGCTTCGGAAACATAATCCACTATTTTTATTTCTTTAAGATGTCAACAAAATATAAAAACCAAAACCAAACACTTCTACATTAAATCGTTACACCGACAGCACATGAACTGAATGCTGAAAAATTCGTCACTCTGTACTAGAAATTAAAGTTGAATTTGATATAAAAAGTTTCGCGTATTCATGTACGTACATATTCCCATCTCACAAGTAGGTATACGGCGATGATACGAAACACGCGAAAATAATAAAAGCAACCAGAAATAGCTTTTAGAAGAGTAGATTGCATAAAAAACTTCACTTTGGAGTGAGACAGAAAAACAAAACTTTTCCAAAGTTAAATGAGAGCTTTCATGCATTATGAGTCAATAAAATGCCCGTCTGGGTCGAGTGAACTTGCTCTTTTATTAAAAATAACTAGCGAGGTCTTAATAAAATAAGTATATTCACGTAGTTATCCCACGTTTACAATTAAGGGATTTGATACAATATTGCTTATAGCGAAACAACTGTTTTAATTGTATTTTAAATAGATTTTAAATTGAATAATTTAATAAGAATAATAAGAACCATCGTTACAAGCAAAAAAGGAAAACAAAATGAAAAATTTTAATAACTTAATAATAATGACTAGAAAGCGTTAAAATATGCAATATATGCGATTCAGATAATAAAGAATAATTATTTTACATTGTATAATATATTAATTAACAAATCTAAATAAACATACATAAATATATACACTTTAAATTAATTAAATAAATTCAAAAGAAAAACAAACAAGTTAAAAAAAAAACATATATAAATAAATAACTAAATAAAAAGGTAAGTAAATAACATAACTAGGTTAATCAATAAATAAATAAATATGATAACACAGGTTGTTTATTTTTAATGAAAAAACAATTTTCGGACTTACCGCGATTATTAATTATATTTTAATCAAATTTGTATTTGATTTTACCCGACGTTTCGACAGGGTTTCGCTTGTCGTGCTCACGGGTTTGACTGATGGCTTGTAGGTATCAGTCAAACCCGTGAGCACGACAAGCGAAACCCTATCGAAACGTCGGGTAAAATCAAATACACATTTGATTAAAATATAATTAATAATCGCGGTAAGTCCGAAAATTGTTTTTTCATTAAAAATGTCTCGGAACCACGGTAAAAATAGGGATATGCTTCCGATACATGTCCAAATAAACATCGCGCGAGGTATTCGGACATTGATTATGGCAGCAGTCTACTTCGATGGTGATGAAGTCAACACTCTGCCGACAGAAGTACAGAGGCTTTTTTTATAATTCACACGCGCTCAAGGGTATAGTAAGAGACCCTTATAATGCCAAACACAGCACCGGCGATGGGGAAATGAGGGGGGCAGAGAAAGGAGGTGTCGATGAATATTTGTTTGAAATGTTTGCAAATTGAAATGGCAAGGGAAAACCGTTCCGGATAAATTATTCCGTAATCGTGTTGTGCTGGTGAATACTGCAATCAAAGAAAGCTAATAGTACTCGTATTGATAGGATGTGATGCCAATACTCACCATACTGTATGGATTAGCACCGACATTAACCAAAGGGGTGAATAACTTTTAGAGTTTATGCTGTTAAAAAATCTAGAAATATTTATAGTAGGGTAAACCACCACTTTTGTTACCAGAACTAGAAAAGAAGTCTTAGACACAACTTTCGGTACTCCGAACGTAGCCTGTCTAGTATTCTGAACACAGAATAATACTGTTTATTTTAGAAGAGAAAATACCTCTGGAAAAGTCCTAAGAAAACAAACTGGAACCTATACAAAAATGTTCTAAAAACAGACTCGGATCAATTAAGTCCAGCAAGTAGGACAAAAAGCCACGTTGAACTAGAATTTGTAGGTAATGAGTTTAGTGGAGCTATACAAGAGGCATGTGAGTTCAGTTGCCCTCTTAAACCAATAACCAGGCCAACCAATAAAAGACGCTCCATGGTGGAACAAACATCTTTTAAAGTTGAGATGCAAGGTAAGAAAGCTCTTTAATGAAGTTAAAAAAAAAACAGGGAATGGTGCAATTACTCTGCTTTATTCACAACAACAAATAAAGAGCTACGAAAAGCCAAAAGGAATAGTTTTACAAAATTTCTGTGAGAGTATTTCTTCTTTTTGCTCGCGCAAGAAAAATTAAACACCATTTAAAATTAAATATCTGGCAACCCTAAAAACATATCAGCTCAATATAAACGTAGTTTTAAGGGTTAGTATTTTAACTAACAAAAAGTTCAAAATGAGGTCCCTACCATTAGTACTGCCAAGGAAATTGATCTTTACATGAGTCAGGGTACACCAAAGTTAGCCTTTTTTTAAATCGTCAAAAAGTGATGTCAAAGTTGAAAATCAGACTTTACTGTCGAACAGTTTTTTTCTTAGAATACGACCAACAATCATATCCCAAAGTATGGCACACGAATTACCGGACGCCCTGTCATGTAGCTTGTATTAATTTTACACGATGACACAAGTTTAAATCTTGTACCTTGTTCAATATTTAACATACTTAACTTTATTGAAAAAGCCTGATAACACTTTAATTTGAGTTTTACTTTACCTGCTATTTTCGTTGAGCGTCGAATTATCTTACCTTTTTACGTTCGTATCATTCCATATTTAACATTATCCATCGACTAAAACGGTGAGTGTTGTTTTATGTTTTTTACTGAAGGATCTTTATTGTAAGTGTTATTCTTATGAAATAATAAATAAGTACTTATTTAATAGTATAATATATAATATATATTATTTTCTTATAATTTTTTTCTATCCATATTATCGTACATAAAATGTTAGGTTTTATGCGATTCTTTCACAGTTTTTCGCAATTAATAAACAATTGTCTGAATTTTCTTCCTCAAAATTCGTATTTTTACAAATTAATATATTCTATTTTCAAAATTTAATAGGCCGATTGATATTCCAAAACTTACATGTGAATTGTATATGCAATATTTTATTTCTACAATTTTATGAAAACTTTTTTTGAAGGAAAACCTTGAAAATTAATGTACTGCACAAATTAAATAACTTTATATATTAATATACATTATTACTTTTGTTTTTTTCGAGTTCTCTTTTTTATACTTATGTTTCATATTTTTTATCTGATCTCAAGTAATATATAAACAAATAAGAGGAAGAAAAACGCATTAGAGACTAAACTTTATACATTCAGTCTGTGTTTTTTCGGTTTCACATTGTGTTATGGTTTTATTTTTTAATTTAAATTCATTCTCCAAAAATGATAACTTTAAAATATCCACCAGTAGTTTCTTTTTTATATATTTAAAAATAATCAATAAAATTATTAACAAAAGTTTTTTTTTTAAATTATGATTTTAATTCTCTTTGTATAATCTACAATCAATTCGCTATTCCTTAAAAAGTTAAGGTGTCTCTTCTTTTGAATTTTTTTCGGACAAACATTCATACTATCAGTTCAGAACTGGTAAAATAGGTTTAATCATTTTTCTATATTTCTTTTTATTATTTTTTTTTTCCATTATATTTTGTGTTTGGCCGTACCCTTTTTGATATTATTGTTTTTACATTGCACATTTAATTAGGTATTAAATTATATTTAAAAATAAAATAATGCATTACGCATTCATCATTTGCTCAACATTAAATAATAAATAATAAACAAAACGTGTTATTAAATATTTTCGATTTAAATATTGTGCTAATTTAATTTATATAAATATATAATGGAATTAATATAAAATATTTGCGTCAAGAAAAAATAACTCACAAAACTAAAAATAAAATAAAATTAGAACATTTATTGTTTAAATAATTTGTTTTTGTTTTTTTTTTTTTTTTTTTTTTTTGAATTGCACTTTAAATTAACTTCAATGTAAAGAAAATTGAGGTAAATAAGTTGTAGTCGTGTACATACATACTCGTACATATGTACATACATAATGCAGACATTCAAAGTTTTGTATTGACTTAGGAAAACTTTTGATCTTTGTAAGATTAATTCATTGTTTGTTTGGTTATATAAAACCAATGAAGAAATTTTCAAAATTTATAAAATGAAACTTTACGTACAGGGACACTGTGGAAGATTTGCTCTACGAAATTTTAAAAAGAATAAAATAAGCAACATAATTTACGTTTCGCTGAATTGCGTTTATTTGATGTGGATTTAACAAATGCCCCAGGATTATATATAAATGTCTGTAATAAATACAAGTGTCATTATTTATCTCCTTTATGTCATCAAACATTTTAAGGTACATCATTTTTTTCCGAAGTTCTAAATTATGGGAATCGTCATTAACCTTACTTTGGCAAAAATTATGGAAAAATATGAAACTGACTTAAGAAGTGCAATGTTGAAAGCATTTTATTAATTACTTGGACTTGGCTTACGAATGTTTATCTAATTTTTTTGAAGGGCGTAAGATCTTCCGTAACTTAGATTGGGCCTTAGAAGTTCGAGTGTATTTTGTATATGAAAAATTAACATCTATTCTGTTTTCCAATTTAACCAAAAGAGCAAACACAAAATAAATTTTTGAAGTTTGGCATCTGCAAGTTGAAAACTATGATTTTTGTGGTTGAAAAACTACCTTGTCCGTTTCACATTACTAACTTGTATTGAGACTATGGGTTTACTTTTAAGCAAATAAGGAACTAACGTAAATTCAAATTTTGAAGAGACAGACAAGTTTTTCCACGCATCGTTAAACCAAATCTTCAGTAAATACGAGTATGTTTCCTATATACCAAAAATCATAATATAAAATACATTTTCTGGTATGCGTTATTTATTTCTACAACGTCATCTTATCCTAGTTATGTAGGTATTTAATTGTTCGTTATCTACAATATTCTGGCCAATAGGTTTAACTTTTTGGAATAAATATCGTTTCCAAGTATTGTATTGCTTTTTAAATCATTGATTTAAAAAGACAAATGCTCAAATTGAAAAAAAAAATATTTTTGAGTAACAAAATTGCGAATACAAATACACAAGTGTACCAATAAATAGTTGCTTTCACATTTTTCCCCAACGAAAATCGATTGATTTTGTTTTTTTTTTTTATTTTTAAAGTATTTTCCTTGCAAGTGCATAACTACTGTGCTGTAGTTTTTTTTTATATTCGTTCTTGATGTTGATCACTATTATTATGGGCGTAGTTTTGATATTTTCTTCAATTATTTTTTTTATTGTAGGTGTTGTTGTTTCTTGTTTTCCGTTTGTACCAAGTATATATGATATTGGTTGAAGTTTGTTTTCTTTTTTTAAGTTTGTGTTTGTTTTTACTTGACGTGTATTTTTATGATATATACTTAATTATATTATATTTACTAAGCGAATAACATTTAATGATGTTATAACTATGTATATTGATAAATGTTTTGTATTTTATTCCAAAACAGTCTATGTATGCTTGGTAATAAAGGATGGGAAAGGATTGATTTGAATATTGTTTTTTTTTAAAGCATACTGCATATTTGATTTTTTGTATTTTGAGTGATTTAAGTTTGCGTAACATTGTCAAAATTGTATTTTTTTTTTTTTTGAAGATTATTAAAAAAGTAATGCATTTTTAATTTAATTGAATTATTTTAAGTACAATATAACGTATATATCTTGAACATTTTATTTATCTTGTTGCATTATGCAATAATTTTCAAAATAATACTTACTGAGGGAATTTGGAAAATAGTTTAAATAATATATTTATAGTATGTATGTTTGAAAACAAAATAGGAACATATATGAAGTTAGTATAACAAAAAATGTTAACTGCAAGATTACAGCGTACAGTTATTTGTGTTTTCATTTACATTTTTTTTAATTTTAATTTTTAAAATATTTTTGAGTTTAGATATAAAACTACGTTCTATTTGAAAGGAAGAAATCAGATTTCGATGACTTAGTATTTATTTATTATATTTATTATTATTGCTTATCAGAGAACTATTATAAAAACATAAATGCAACTAAGAAACAATATTTTTAACAAATAAAAGTTATTGAAGAATATTTTGTTTAATGTTTTTCATAGATACCTTCCACCATAACTTACGGTTGATAACTATGCGTTTGGGCTATTGTTGTATTGATTTAACATAAGACATATTGAAACAAAAATTTAACGATACACTGTAAAAGTATTAAGTAATGTTTGTTTATTTCTATAATGTAGTTGTCATGTGAGAAACCATATATTTTCTCAGCATGATTTAGGGCTATTGCAACTGATTTGTATTTTAATTTATGTTTTTATCTGGGCTATTTCATGTTTTATGTTATTGTTAATTTTGTTGGTTTAAAAGAAAAATATGATTTTATTTTATTTATAATTGTTGTGTGACACATGTGGTTTTATCAATGCATGTGTTTTTGGGCTATTGCAAATTATTTTTTTTTATTTAATTTTATTTTTATATTTATTTTTATTATATTTAAAATTGAATCAAATAAAAATTATTTTATGGTTATTGATTGGGTGTATCCTTTATCTGAAAATGCGGTTTTTATTTGTATTTTGATCTTTAGTTGGCTGTATTTGTATGTAGGTTCACTTTCCTTTTGTTTGAGTGACAAGTTTTTGGGCTATTGCAATTGAGATTTTATTTAAAGTTTTGTTCTTTTAATATTCTTTGTTTGTTTATATCCGTCATCATTAAATGCGTTTCGCATAAGATGTTATTATTATTTCTTATTTATTTGACTTAGTTTTTATTAATTTTTCTATCCTTATTTTCTATTAACTATTTTGATTACAGAAAAAAACTAAAAAAGTTAAATAGTAAGCAAACTGTATCAACATAAAATGGCTAGGATACGTTGAAATGAAAATTTGCATGCATTACTATACATATTTAAAAACAAAATGATATGCTTGAAAAAAAAATATATATATGAACATCTATTGCAACTATCACTATTTATTTATTTCATTATTTATTTATTGTAAACACACGTCATATGTAATAATTTGAGAGAGTACTTTTGGGGGTATACTGATACAGTCACATCTCTCTGAAGCAATCTCTCAACCTGGCTTTTAGAAGTTTTTTCATTGAGTAATTTATGTTTTTTTGTTATTTCTAGTTAGTAATAATCTTTTTACATAGTATTAGCATTTAATTTTTTATAATATTTTTATTATAAATATATGATGGGGAGCCAGCTGATATTCTGTATTAAAATTCTTTTTGCAATGAACGATAATACTTAGTATGCAACTGGTTTGGTATTTTAAGGATATTTGTAAGGGGATCTATTGAAAATTAAAATTTTTAAAATGTTATCTGTATATTTTCTATCGATTTATGTATTATGCTTGCCAAAGGTTATCTTTTTGTCTTTTGAATAAAAGTTTTTTTTTTAATTATAGACCATGGATCGAAATGATTTTGTTTACAAAATGCATTTAAATAAGAAATCTTTTTTGTATTTATCTATTTTCAAAACCGTAACATAGGATGCTTAAATATTTTTATTATGTTTAGTTTATATTTATTTATTTTTTTAACATTTATGTATTATAATTATTTATTATTATGTCATCGAGGTAAATTTATACGGGACGGATTGAGGTTTTTGTCTCTTCTTGTTTTTAATTTCGGGATCACGTAAGAATTAACATTGAATAGAGATTCTAAGCAGACTAGATCACGATCATTAGAGATAATATTCAATAGATTTATGTTTGTAGATAATAAAACATCTATTGAATAAACCTTATCTTTGTTAACGAGTAGTGAAGTAGTTGACAAATGTAGAACATTTTATTTTAATAACACTGCCTTTGAACAAATTGATCACTAATTACGAGGCAAGCCTGATTTGATGCCATGAATATACAGATTTGAGCCGGTATTTTTAGACATCTGAAATTAAATGTATTTATTTTTTTTTTTTTTTTAATTTTAGGAATTATGTGGCTTTGACTTAAAATGAAGACTATATTAAAACTTTTATCAAACCTAAGGTTTTCGGAACTTACCGCGTTTACTTTCTTAAGAAATAATTAATTATAATTTCTTTCACCCGACGTTTCGAATAAGTTTCAGTATTCGTGGTCACGGGATAAGACTGAATTATAATTAATTATTTCTTAAGAAAGTAAACGCGGTAAGTTCCGAAAAACCTTATCTTTTTAACATGAATAACGTCCGCGAAAAGATAAACTTACAATCTCATATTTTATCAAACCGTTTTAAACGTAGTAAAAAAATAGTTTTTGTCTAAATGCTTTGCTCAATAAAATTTTTTGGGAACTAATAATTAAAAACAATCTCTTATAAATACATTGTTTTTATATGCAAGAAAATACATTTTTATTATTTTTCTGTAATCGTAATGCCATATTTAATAAAATTCTCTTGAATTTTATGCAGGCATAGTAAACAAAATTCTTGGAATAAGCTTTTTGAAATTATAGTTTTAAAATTTGAATTATTCCAGATGAGGTAAATTTATTCTTACCATTAAAAACTTTCGCATATTTTAGCACGGAAATGATTCCACCACTTTTATGAAACACATACCTCAATCCCTTCCCTTTACATTTCGTATTATAATATTGTACTATTTTTACATTTTGGCCGAAATGGTTTTAATTTTGATTTGTCACATCATTTGGTTTGTTTTAGAATTCATCAAAAAATTTCTATTCTCACAATTTGGTTTCATATGATGGTAGCAGAAATCCAAAATCAAAGTGAAAATTCATTTAATGTCATTGCAGGCATTGTGTGATCAACACATTCTTGAAAATCGTATCTGCTCCGTAAAGGAAACGGAAAAGGTTTCCATATTTTGACATCAATTAATATTTTTTTGTTTTACATAATGTTATTAAAAAAACTAAGATATTCATTGCACAACGTAGATATATTTATATATTTCAAAAAGAAATATATTGCACTTCTTGTTTTTGGAAAAAGAATATAAAACCTCATTTTCTGCAAACTTTTCCGGAAATTTAAAAACAATTGTAAAAGCAGTATTTAAGTTTAGTATAAAAATATATTAAACCAAAGAGGTAATTTGTTTGGTGCTTTTTATTATTTGTTTTTATGTTATGTGACATTGTTAAGAACTTGCATTTTCGTTGGTTTTTGTTTTTATTTAAGTCTGTTTTATTTTTTTATGTTTTAATTGACAAATAAAATTCAAACAAACTACTTTAAAACAGATTTTGAATTTCCTATAAAATTGTTTCGTTTTTGAAAAGTAAATACATTTTGATGTTTTTATCATAATGATTAGTTTAATTCGGGTTTTGTCTTGTATTTATTTTTTGTTTAAATTTAATTTTGAGTGTAAAAGTTAAAAACAAATAAACTTTCTAGATTTAATTAAAACCTTCAATATTGTATTTTTGCGATGAGGTTGTGGGTTGATGCACTGTACATATATGTATTTAAATTATTTTCTAGAAAAATTATAACTGTTCTTTCTTGTTTAATTTTGTCTGCTGGTGTCTTATCGATTGTTAATTATACATCATCGCTTTTTGCTTTTATGGAATAGCAAACAATGTTGGGGTTTAGGAGTTTAATTTTCTGATTTTTAGATTTTGTTTTGAAATCAGATTTGGATTTTATATGTATACATTTCTTTATTTATATATATAATATATTATGACTTATATAACTAATTTGTATTTTTAGTTTTTAATTTTTATTAAGATAGTAGGTACCTACATGAAAATGTACACATTAACTTACTATTAAGTGATATTATTCCTAAGCACATTCATTCTTTCATTTACACGCAATCATTCACAATGTAAATTTTTAATAATTTTCGCATATATAATTAGTATTTGTATATTTAAATTGTAATTTCATTTGAGTTTTTCTCTTTTATATATGTATAAAGGTAAGTTATGTTGTTTTAGTTTATTCAATTGGTTTACTCCCTCATTAGCATGAACATTGTTTTTATTTTATAATTCAGTACTAGAAGGTAACATTTTGCTTCTGGATATTTTTTATTGAACTATTTTGTATTTCCTGATTTTTTACTTTCCTTAGGCTCGGTTTAAAAGTAATATCACAGCAGCTACTCTCTTGGTTGATATTTCAAAAACGTTTGTGTTCTCCGTATTCCCAATTCAAAACAAAAATATTATCGTTATATTATGTAAGTTATTGTTATAAATTAAATGCGTAAGCAAATTCAATTTTGTCTGTTTTTGGAACTATCTTATTTCTCATTAATTACAACTCCTGTTAGAAAATTAATCTTTTTACTTAAAGTAGCTCACTCCTTTGTTACAGTTTTCAAGACAAAATTATAATATAAAGTTCAGAAAAAGAACCGATTGCTGATTCCTATAGACATTTTTATGAAGATTGCTAGTTATACCTTAATGCTTCAGAATCAGATTTGTTTTTTTTTGTAGGTAGTTTTTTCTGGTTAATTTTTCGGTTCCTTAAAATTTTTTATTGTGCTGATCAATAATTTTGTTTAAATAATTTGATGTAATTTTGATCGAAGAACATACATAATAAAACACTTTTCAAAAATGGAAACCCACTGCAATTGCTTTTTTATAAAGTATGGCACAAATATTGTTTCAATAGTAAATTTTGCAGAAATATAAATATTAGAGGAAGAGCTGTGGGTTTGAAGTTGTTTTTAATTTTCAAAATAAACTATTAGATACCTATTCAAAACAAGGTAGGTACTTTCAAACATATCTACTTTTACAGACATCATAAAATTTCTGGGACATTAACATATACGTTCTTTGACAAATATCACAATTATAATTCATTTACACAAAAAAAAATTGCTATTCGCATGAGATATCCACAAGAGAGAATTCTGCACTGTGTAAGTCCCGCCTTATGTTACCATTTATTACATCCATTGCCAATACCTTCATTTCTATCTTTTATTTACATTTGAAATATATTTATACATATATGTGCTTATGTTAATATTATTTCTTTTTTATTTAAACATACTTTTTCTTCTATTTACATAAATCTCAAATCAATCTGAGAAACTGCGAACTTTATAAAGACACATTTTCTGAACGTGAATATATATATTGTTTTTGGTTGTTAATTTTTGAATGTACGTCAGTACATAATTTGCTATCTTCCAACGCTCAGAAAAATACAAAATCTCATGGATTGTTATTGTGTTGTTGTTGTTGTTGTTGCTGTTGTTGCTGTTGTTGCTGTGTCTGTTGTTGTTGCTGTTGTTGTTGTTGTTGTTGTTGTTGCTGCTGCTGTTGTTGGTGTTGATTAACTGAATTTGCTGCTGCAACCGCTACACCATTTGAACCAGATGCAGACAGAAAATTTAGTGCTCTAGCGTCATTGTGCAAACGTAAGGCTTGTTCTAGCCTGTGTTCCTGCAGACGGATAGCTTCACTTAAATCTGGGCTAACTTGTGATTGTTGTTGTTGCTGCGGAGGCAGTTGATGCGATGATTGTTGAGTTTGTTGTTGCTGCTGGCTAATTTCACTGACAGGTGTGTGTGACTGAGGTGGATGGTGCTGCTGCGATTGCGGGTTCCCCGTACTGTTGTTTGTGGAATTACTGAGGAGACTGTTGTTTCCGGTGTTATTATTTGGTGGATTTGGAGGGACGGTCGTTGATCCACCAAACGCTGGACCAGGGCCGTTATTGAGGCGTCCATTTGGCGCGAGATCATTATTTACACTACCATTACTGCTGGACGCTGCTACTGATACTGCTAGTCGAATTGCGGCTTCAGCCTGGGAACGTAATATTGCTTCGGCTTGCTGCATTCGTAAGGCTGCTTCGGGAGAATTTTGCTGGTGGTGCTGGTGATGATGTTGGTGATGATGACCACTCTGGTGTGCGATTGGGTCGACACCCATGCTAGAACGCATCATTGAATCTGCTGCCATCGAAACTCGCATCGCGTTCATTGCTGCAACAGCTGTAGCGGCCGTATCAACATTGCTAAGTGCTGAAGGGGAGGAACATATCACTTGGCTATTCCCTGTTCCCGGCTGGCCGTTCGTTCCAAGATTTCCATTACCTGTACCTGAAACTCCAACGTTGCCCGTCACAGAACTGACACTATTTACTTGCTGATTCATTCGCATAGCGGCCGCCAAGTTTACAACGGCAGCCTGAACTGCCGCTCCAGCACTAGTGGTATCACCCGGAGAGCTCATACCTCCAGACACTCCTCCGTTGCCACTCGATTGAGAAACAATTCCCGCCGCTGCAGCAGCCATTAACGACATTCTGTTCGCGTGCAGGTCGTCAACACCGTACTGCGAGTGCATATGAGTGCTGTGACTCGATCTTAAAATATCACTCAGCTTGTTGCTACAATTGTTGTTGTTGTTGTGAAGGAGACCAGACCCGGGATCTGAACCAGCCGACGACAGTCTTCCATTAGATGAGCATTCTGAATGTGCCGACGGAGACGGACACATTGAATTTGAACCACCTCCTCCACCGTCACCACTTCCCGGTCCACCCATTGGCAATAAACCTGAACTGGAAGCAGAGACAGCCAAAGTAGCTGCAAGGATTGAATCTCGTTCACGACGTTCAGCGGCTGCTCTTGATAAAACATACTGTGCGGCGAATTGATGCTTCGGATCCATTCTCATATGTTCCATGTGCGTTAAAAGACCTTTAAGGAACCAAACGAATTTTGTGTTAGTTATGTGTTTTTATTGAAGCACATAGGAACTTTTGATTCGTCTAAAATACACTTACCATTTTCGTGGGTGAAAACTGCTTGACATACGGAACACGGCCACATTCGCAGGCTGGTGGTCAGTTGCGATGTTTCAGGATGGCAAGCCAGGTGTTTCCGCAAAGATCCTTCATTGACGTAATGCTTACCACAAACTGGACACGGATGATTTGCTGTTCGGCGTTTCGCTAAATAGGGGTCGGTGGATTGTAAACAAGGGCTGCCAAGGTTCTCAGCAAACGGATATGTTTTTTTGACAGAAAATGAGCATGTTTTCGCATTTGTTGTTGTTTGGTGTGATGGAAGTTGATTTTGTTGATGTTGCAGAGGTGGTGGTGATGAATTTGATGGATTGATGAGTTCATTTTTGAATTGAAAATCGGGAGAAAATGAAGTTGGAACAAGGTTAGTCAAATTGAAATAGAAAAAGGTCGAAAGAAGAAAAAGAGATAAATTGTTAATAATTGACATTTTCTAGTTTCAAATTGCAATTTGAATCAAATAAACCAAATATGAAAAAAATACGGATAGTTTCACGAAATAGCATTTGATAAATGATTATTTTGGAGGTTTATTCCAAAATTAAAAATTATGATAGTAAAATGGCAAAGCGATGAATTTAAATGTTAAATGTTCAAAGCTATTTTCAATAGGTTTCCAGTAGCATTTTTGAATTTTCGATAGATTATTTGAATAATTAAATACAAAAATGAATTTAAGATACCCTATTTATGGAATAAAAACCAACAAATTAATTCATCAATAAGCTTGTTTTTAAGAAAAAATGAAAAATTAATTAAAAATTCGGAATTGATACTTACTAGCAACACCGGATGCATTTGGATCCTTGTGTGCATGTTTCATATGTTCCATTAGTGCTTCTCCACCCAAAAACAATTTATGGCAAATTGGACATGAGGTCGCGTTTGGTCCACCAATGAGTGCCGCATGCTGCTGCAAGACACCAAGATGCAGCTGTAGCTCCTGCATTTGCATTTTTGGGGTTGTGCATTTTTATTTGTTTATGATTTATACAAGGAAAATCGTTGATGTTTTTTTTGTGACAAGTGAGCGATTTTTAGGTTTATTTTGTAACCGGGCACCAGATAGTAGGAATAGAAAATATTTGGGTTGGGAATTTATAATTTAAATATTTATTTTTTATATGCATTTACATACTTTTGAGACTTTCATAATATTTATAAATTTATTAAAACATAAACTAAAAGCGAAAAATAATATCTTGGCTTTGAGTTATAAATTTGTTGATGTTTTTATATTATGTACCTACTTTGCTTTCAATAAATTAATGAAAATTTTTTTCTGAGAATAACTAGAAATTAAATTGAAAACTGTGGAAAAAAGTATTAATGTGGTCCACAAAATTTATTCAGACATACAAACGGATTATCCTAGTATCATATAATTTTTTAATTTAAAAAGCGCGCACGCTTTTACATTGGAGAGTAGGATAAGATACAAAACATGTAGTAAAAAAGAGAATATTTTATTATTAAATTAGGCAGAGACAAATATAGCAAGTACTGTCCCTATACTTAAGATGTCGCCCCAATCTTTCGTCTTCTTGATAGTACTATAAGTTTTATATACAAAGATAAGAGAGTACCCATATGTGAACTTAGGTATACATACGTACCCTAATCACATAATGAAAATCACTTACCTATGTATGTAAGTTTAGGTATACCCTATTCAATATTTTTATTGAAACTCACTATACAGGACGATTTTTAATTTCTTCCTGCCCGTCAATCAATAAACAAATGCTTATTATACGTACATGCATAATTAAGATTAAACAACTAGATGTAGATCTTTATTTAACAATTCAAACAAAAAATATTAAATAATAAATTCAAATAAAGAATAAACTATAAGCATGGCATAGAAGAAGGCATTTGAGATACAAACAACTTCTTTATAATCAATTAAGTCACAAGCTACGCCATCTGTCATTTCATTAAAGCTATACAATGCTGCTTTTAACATGTTGTGAATAATGGTTGTTGTATACAATTTTCGTTAAGTAAGTAGGAGTTGGTTATTATTTGTAATAGGTACATTACGACTTACGACTCACGGTTGCAAAAGACGAACAATTTGTACTTTTTTCGATACACCTGGCTATGCTTCGTACATTCATCAGCGAATGCCGACAAAATTTTTCTATTTCAAATTTTATAAAAACAAAATGTAGAAATCTTTTACAAGTTGCACCTTTTCCTGGTCTAATTCAAACAAAGAATTTAATACAAAAAAAAATATTCATGCCAGTTTCAATATGGACAGTATTATCGAAAAATTTGCAAAATAATCCTCTTCAATCAGAAGAACTTCTGGACGTAAGCAAATTTGTAATTCTAGTACCTATTTACTATCTTATAACCTTGAATTATTATCATCGTTAACTTTTTATGATCTAGAAATTATTTTTATTTTCGCTTCAACATCATTAAATTTTTGTTTTATTATAATAAAAATAAAACTTCGTGTGGAGTGGAATTTGGTCAAAAGGCACGCAACATAACGCATCTTGATCTCTTCTTAAGCAAAACATCGCTAGAAACAACTGATATAATCCCTGCACTTCATGAGGTCATGAGACATTAAATTAACACCTTCATACAGTACCCAACGATAATACCAAGATACTTATGTGAGGGAGTTACATATCTTATACTTAAAAAGAACAACACCCAAGATCCAGCTAAATTTAGACCTATAACTTGTCTCAACACCCTATATAAGTTGTCAATCCTGCGTAGCTGAATTAATTACTAAACACTGCAATGACAATATTATTCTTGCCGAACTACAAAAAGGATGCAGGAAATGCACGTTATGGGATGCAAAGAACAATTGACTTTAGACGCAGTAGTCACCAATCAAGCATGCGCCAATCAAAGAAGTTTGTTTGCAGCGTATATCGACCACAAAAAAGCATTTGACATGGTCCCACACAGCTGGCTGTTAAGTATCTTAAAGATATACAAAATAAACGAGCACTTAGTACGTTTCTGCGAGACTATAATGTCAAATCGGAGCACAAAGCTATACGCACAGGTACGATAACATCTCATAATAATAACAATCGCCATAGGAATATTTCAAGGTGACAGCCTGAGCCCACTATGGTTTTGTTTTTCGTTAAACCCATTATACTCGTTGCTAAACAAAAGTAAACATGGATTTGAAGTAAGGAAAACTGTCCGAAGTGATAGACTAACTCACCTAATGTACATGGATGACATCAAACTGCATGCCAGTAATGAAGTGAAGTGTCGAATTATATGAATGTAAACAGATGGGTGTCTGTTTTAGACAGCTTTAATCTAGAAAGTGCGTTTAATGCATTGACTAACTCATTTCTTCTTCTTCTTCCTTTGATTCGGCGCTGTTATGATCTCGATGTGGAGGGGATCATAACTCTCCCACGTATCTGCTTCACAGTCTTCACACTAGTGATCCGCCTGTGGGGTTCGCCGGGTTGACCTCAGAAATCGGCGGCAAGCCTCCCGGTTTTGTATTGTTCCATTTCTGAGGCCAACTGAATGCTGGTGTTTTTGCATTTGTTTGTACCAGGAGTGTTTAGGCCTACCTTTCTTTTTATTCCGAATTGGAACGTTGTATGATATTGCCTTTCTGACGGGGTTCTCAGGATCTCTCCTTTGAACATGGCAATACCAACTGAGTCGGTCGTGTTCAATTTTTTGGGAAATGGTATTCTTAACATGAAGGCTTCCTCGGATCTTCGTACTTCTAATTCGATCAAGCTTTGTAACTCCTGCTGTCATACGAAGCATCTTCATCTCAGCTGCCGTTAGCTTACTCTCATACTTTTTGTACATTGTCCAACATTGTGAACCGTATGTGAGTGCTAGACGCACAACTGAAGTGTAGAGCTTTCCTTTCAGCTTAGGGGGCATTTTTCGGTCACAGAAGATAGCAGAATTTTCCCGCCACTTCATCGACCCTACGCTTACGCGATGATTGATATCGTCATCACTAACTCATTAAAGGTGGCAATTGATTTAAACACTCCAAAGTTTCTGGCAGTTTATAAATGACAAAAAACGTTCCACGGGTATCCTTAACTCCATTAATTATTTAGGTGAAACATCAAGCGACCGCTTGAAAATTTGCAATCTCTTTGCTAGTTTTTTCGCTCAGTATACAAGCCATTATGTTAAGGAAATATGTCTAACGTTGACGTGTTCCCTGAACTTATAAACATTGGAGACTTGCAGGTAAGCAAAACTGAAGTAGAGTCTGAATTAAATAATTTAAATGAAGATAAACAGCTAGGATTTTATGGCCTCGCACCCATTGTTTTAAAAAGATGTGCTATTGCCTTAGAGGTTCCACTTCAATATATTTTTAATTGTTCTCTTATGGAAGGTGTTTTCCTAGAGGATTGGAAAAATTCTTTCTTAATCCCAGTTTTTAAATCTGGGTCCAAAAGTGAGGCCACTAATTACAGGCTAATTTGCAAAATATCAGTTATTCCTAAGCTATTTGAAAAAATTGTATATAATAAACTAGTTTTTCTTTTAAGAGAAATTATTTCTCCGCTACAACGTGGTTTTATAAGTGAGAGATCAATCTCAACAAACCTTACTATTTTTAGTAACTACATATGTAGTGCATGCCCTTGAAAAAGGTCTACAATGTGATGTAGTTTAAACTGATTTCTCAAAAGCGTAAATCATGCAATTCTAAACTTAAACTTCTTAAACTTAAAAACTTGGGCTTTCACTCTACATAATTTATTAAAATGGTTTGGTTCGCACCTTACTGGTAGATCGCAGCATGTTCGAATCAATAACTTTTTATCGGATCCTATAGCAGTTACTTCTGGTGTTCCCCAAGGAAGTCATTTAGGGCCCTCCTATTTTTGATTTTCATCAACAAAATTCCAAAATATTTCAAACATTGTATGTGTTTAATGTATGTAGACGATCTAAAACTTTATCTAAGTATTAATTAAGTCAACTTCAGACTGCATTAATCTTCAGAAAGCAACAACGATCTTCATCTTAATGTTTTAAAATGTCAAAGTATATCATTCTGCCGAAAAACCTTTCCGATTACTTATGATTACAATATTAATGGAACCTTTTTAACAAGAGTAATGGAAAAACAAGATCTTGGGGTTATATTTGATACAAGGTTTACTTTCAATAGTCACATCGATTATATCGTAGCTAAGGCTCTATGCTTGATTTTATTCACCGAAATTCGAAGGATCTTACAGATCCTTTCACTCTTAAATCACTCTTTTTTAGCTACGTAAGATCTATTTTAGAGTACTGCTCTATCGTATGGAACCTACATTATAACGTTGACTCTTTAAGAATTGAAAAGGTCCAGAAACGATTAACTAGAATAGGTAGCTATGAAGACTTTGAGTTGGAACATCGATATGCCCTCTTATAAAAATAGGGATCCAATATCTGTTCTTGAATTTAATATGTTCCTAAGCAGAGATTGTTTTGTAGATAATATTTATGCATGTATCTTATGAATGATAGGTATTAAGTAGTTTATAAGCTCTGTTTGATGAATAAGGAATAAATAAGTACAATAAATAAAGTACGTCTAGTAGTCTAGAACAGTAACTTCAAATAGTTGAAAAGTTTTCAACCGACATTCAAATGGAGTTTGGAATAGACAACATTGTAAGAGGCAAGATGTACAAAGGCCTCGAATATACCACCTTCAACAATGATTGTGGGTGGCGGTGACGTTGAGGAAGAATCTGAGAACACTAAAAAATACAAACTAGAATGGAATCTATCAGGAAGTGGTCTAAAGAAAAGACATTTCTGAATGCGCTTTTTGCAACTTGTTGCCAAATAATTTAGTAAGGAATGTTACTAATTTAAACTGACGTGCCAAAAATGCAAACAAGAGGTTGAAACCAAAAACCAAACACGTATGCCAAATATTGTGGAGAAACTGGCCACCGATCAAAGAAAAAAGTCAAAAAAAAAAGAAATATCTATGGTAATGTACTGCATCAAAGTACTTAGTTCTTATAACACTGTACCAAGAAGTCGATTCAGTTTAAGACGCTTTCTTCGGATGAATGTTCAAAACATTTTCTACTCGGTGGCTGTCAGTTCAGTAGACCGTTAATAGGATATTAGAACAATTCATATCCTTAAAGCATTTCGTTCGTAATTTTCTTTTGATGAAAATAAGGAGACTAACGTTGAAAAGTTAAACGATGTAAACAAATTGGCGCCAAATTTTAAACAGTTCTCGCTTAAGCAATAAAACCGGCTCAACTTAACTTTTTCTAACTTTTTCATAATCTTAAACGCGTAAGTTAACTCTTCTAACTAATGTGGGTTTAACAACAGAATCTACGCGAATTCACCTTGAACAACCCTTAATTTGACAGATACATAACTCAAACACAACTAAATAAATTAAATTAAATTTGGTGGTGCAACAGCTCGGAGTGAACCAGGACCTAGTGACTTACAACTCTCAATCATTTCTGTGTGCGTGTTACCAGGGAACGGAGGGGACCTACAATTTTCTGCCGATTCCGAACGGCTAATGAGCAGCACTTTCCATGACAAGAGATACTCTTGGAGAATGTGTCAATTCCTCGCAAGAGGCAGTACACCCCTGAAAAAAAAAGCTTCTTTCAGCGGCCGAGAATCGAACTCGAGACCTTCCGCATGAACATGAACAGTCCAACGCACTAACCATTATGCCAAGGGGTACTACACATCTACACAAACAAAAAAAAATAAAAAGAGCAGACAACTTCAAACCAAATAATTTTTCGCCAAAAAAGTACATTTTATATACTACCTCGGTACAGATTTTGATTGTTTATAAGTTATTTACATTATTTTAGATGGAAATGAAGTATTTATCGCTAATTCACAGCATAAAAACTCAATTTTGTTGTTGCAAGTTGCAAATTCATTTTTCTATACTAGTCCCAGCATGCATACATAACATATGTACATTTGTATGTACAGATTTGTTGATCGTAGAGCACTTTTGTACGATTGGGCCTTGTAAAAAAGAAAAAAGTTAAAGCTTTTTTTGGAAGAAGCTAAAGCCAACTAGTCATAGCTTTTACTAGCAGCTAAAGCTAGACAATATGAGCACTATTATGAAATCATTATTTTAGATTTGGTGATATGATATGATTCATTTATTTATTTCTCATCAAGAGGCCCTATAGTGAATGATAATAAGCAATCTTATAGACTACTGTATACTAGTAGCATGCGGTATTTTACAATTTACTTTAAACTTAATGACTAACCGCCAGGAATAAGGGACCATAGAGATAACATGTTTTTTGAACGTATCACGACTTAGTTTGTCGGTAAAATCAATGGCGCAAAATGTTAGTTGAATTAGTACGATGTTAAAGCTCTTTTAGTATGAAACTAGGTTAAAACAATGATTTTGCACATTTAAATCGAATATAGCATCATATTTTCTCTACCATTTTATTAAAGCTAAAACAATCGAATACCTATTTCATTTTTTTAGTATCGTGCTATTTAAAAACGTCACAAAAGGTCTGCTTACATAATTTTTAGCTTTTTAACTTTAGTACAATACTAGTTAGAAAATGGTTAAAATTAAGAATGAGATAGTAAATTGCTTTAAAGTTAGCAAATTGTTAAGTAATGCTAAGACCTTAATATTAAGCTTTTTCAAATTTTGCGCCAATATGATAACAAATTAAGCTAGCTCGTTGAATGCACTGACTGATCTGTTTATTGAGTCCATAATTTACTTTATGGTAAGGAATAAAGAATAAACTATGCACTCGCAGAGCCCTAAAATCACCGTTTTACTTTTAAAATATGGCGACTTTTTATCTTTAACTCCTTTATATTGTTAATAGACACGTACTACATTTTATTCTATCCAATATGGTTTTGTATTGTTTCTGAATATTATTCTTTTCGGTATTAGATAAAGCAACAAGTTATCGTCGCACAACAATATATACAAAACAATTACAGTGCTGTTTTTTCG
Organism: Chrysotoxum bicinctum; assembly: GCA_911387755.1. NCBI lineage: Eukaryota > Metazoa > Arthropoda > Insecta > Diptera > Syrphidae > Chrysotoxum > Chrysotoxum bicinctum. The sequence goes on along the minus strand of OU426991.1, from coordinate 14,416,886 downwards.
TGAAAAGGTGTAAGTGGCAAGACAATACTGCTAAAAAGATTTTCAAAGGGTTTTCTTTTCGTGCATTGTGGAAACAAATTAAGGATATTGGCTCCGTAACTGATATCCACGCTGTATTTCGTTCTCTACTCGACATCGTCATCCCCTTCTGTCCATTTTAGTCTGTTGTTCATTTAATATCCGTTTTAATAACCTTTTAAGAAGGACGAACAGAAGGGCACGATTTGCATTTATCAGCGCAAGAGGTTTTTTAATTTATTTTTGTTTTGGTTAAATGACCTGTTATCATGAGAGATCTAGGACAAAAGAATTTTTACATTGCATGGGTCAATAGAAAACAGAACAATACATAAGTGGACAATCATCACCCTTCATTCTAAAAAAAGGAATATCACTTGGTATTTCGAGATAAAAATGTGAAAGTTTTAGCCAGACCAGACAGAAAAATCTTTCTGGGATGGAAGGTGAAAAGAGTTGGATATGAACGCTAACAAAGATGATGTAATGGAAAATGAAAAATTCAAAAAAAAGATAATCGTCATCAACTCATCATCTTTTGTGTTATTACGATTATCATTTTTCTCCGTCGCTTTTTCCTTCTCTTACAATTAGTTTTATTTTTAAGTAGATGATGGCAAAAAGGGTTGCATGATGCTTTCGAGATGTTTTAGCGGGGGAGTTGATTGACCAAATGATGATGGCTCGAAAGTGGATCAACTTAATCCTTTTATAAGCGTAAAGTTTAAAACTTCTTTTTTTCTTTGTATAATGATTGATTGATTTATATGACATGTAAAATATATATTTAATATGCCACATGTAGGTTTCTAGATGTTAGAAAATTTATTCGAGAAAATCATGATTTCTCCTTTTTTAATAGTTTGAAGAAGGCATTTAATTAATGTTAGTCCATTCTGCACATTGAAGTACTGCAATCAAAATATGAAGGTTATAGGTAGGTGTTTAAAACATTTAAGAGGTAAAGAAAAAATGACCGAGGGTTGCTTTGCGTTCACGTTTTCGCGATGGCGACGGACTTCAGTCTTTTACTGTACCAACATTACATTTTATGGATAGATGTATAAGAATCATTATTAATGAAAGCAATTTTATACATATTTAAATAACCGATCTTCAAATCTACTCAATCATTTTACAACCAAGAGTTAAAAAATAAAATAAAATTTCAAGACGCATAACGACAAAAAATAATTACAAAAAACCCTAAAGAAAAGATAAAACTGACCTTTGAAGTATGTGTTCGTAAGCTTGATTCCGTCGCGAAGCCTTTGCCACAAATATTGCAATGAAAAGGACGATTTTTTGCACGCTCCACTTGAGCGTCGTGGTTTCGTAAATGTTGCTGAAGGTTTGACAACTGGATGAATGCCCGCCCGCAATCTGGTAAATGGCACTTGTATGGTCGTTCACCTGTAAAATTTTAAATTTATTTAATAGATAATCTAAAGTGAATATTGGTTTTACAAGAAAAATAAATTGTCATAATTTTGTTAGTATTTTTTTTTATTAATGTACAATTCTAGTTTTTGTGAATTTATATGTTGGTATTGCTCATGCCCTTCAAAACTTTAAAACTTTAAAACTTCTCCGAATCAGGTAAATAAAATTTATACGAGACTTAACTTCTAAATAAGTGTGACGATTTAACTCATCAAACTCCAATTTAAGTGAGATGTAAGGTAAAACTAAGAAATAAACTTTGGAAATCCCTTATTCAAACAAAATATTCAAACATTGTTTCAAATATTTAACTAGAGCCTTTTCTTTTTCTACCGGCATTGTTTTTTTGTGCACAAAAATTCGTTGGTAAATAAAAAACGCATGCATGATTTGCTTTCAGACAAACGATATAGAAAGGCTTTCATTATTTGATATTTAAGAAAACTATGCGGTGATTTCTTTATCAAAAGTAAGATCAGTTAATACATTTTTTTTTTTTTTTTGAATTATTATGTTTGGATGGTTTTAAATCGGTTTTGAATTCGAGAAAAATAACTCTTTAATATTTCAAGATTTTTTATGCGACAGAAACAAGAATATTCAGATTGAAGCCAGACAAGAAAAAAGTGGATCTAATTCTCTCCCTAAGGAAGAGAAAAAGTTTTTTCATAGTTTTCAATCTTTATCAACATCAAATAAACTCCACACTAGATAATATGCATTATTCAGTGCGGCGTTAAACAGTGTGGTATTAATTAATGTGAACTTCCTGTGGTTAACTAGCTGTGGTTGTAGTAAAATATTAGGTGGATGTTCAACTTCGAAACAAGTAGTGAGTGAACTGAGCCCCTTCCGCTCGCCGATGAATGTGTTTGCCAAATGATCTTCATAAAACTATGAAACAGCGGTCCTCCGATTGCCATTGCCATTAATTTCGATTGAAGGAGTGGTGAAGCAAGGCTCTGTTCTCCAGGTCGTGATTCGGGCAGATGCTAACATGCACTTTGTACACTTGCTGACAAATAGTCCCCACAGTATCCACTTTTCTGCGGTTCTTTGACAATAAAGAGGTTGTCGTCCAACATATTCGGATGGCTCGAATTAACGGCATGAACTCTGTTTTCCCAAAGTAAATTAATAGACAACCGATAGTTCTCCTTGATCAATTAATTTACCTTTTTGATTGACGACTTCAGTATTCTAATCTCCAGATCGTGTGTGTGAACCGTCGGTACAAGCGTTTAAATGTCAGGTTTTTTTTCAATTTTATATTGTTTTAGTATATATTGTTCTATTAATTTTTCGTTTGTCTGTATCGTCCATTTGTTCTAAGAATTTGTTGATCTCATTGTTTGTCAAATTTTTATTATTTGGTGGGGTTATGGTTTGAACGTAGTTCCTTTTATGAAAAAAGTTGGTGAAGAGTGGCCAATACATCGAATTATAATTTCAAGAATGCACAGGCATATACTCCCCTAACTCTACAAGCTTGTTCGGAAGCTATATTACACGGCAAGTAGTATTAGATCGCTCATAAACAGTTTCTCATAATTGTCAGTCTTGTGTCTATTAGCAGTAAATCCAAATAGGCACTGCTTCTTGAAAATGATGATGTTTCTGTTGCCAAAAGGTTGATCCACGCTGTACGGAACCATCCATCCAATAACAATCATCTATTCCATACCATTCAAATCTATTCCATTTCATTCAGTTCTATTAAATTCAGTTCAATTCAATTCTGTTGCCGAAAGGTTGATCCACGCTGTACGGAACCATCCATTCAATAACAATCATCTATTCCATACCATTCAAATCTATTCTATTTCATTCAGTTCAATTCAATTCAATTCAATACAATTCAATTCAATTCAATTTTATTCTATTCTATTCTATTATATTCTATTCTATCTATTCTATTATATTCTATTCTATTCTATTCTATTCTATTCTATTCTATTCTATTCTATTCTATTCTATTCTATTCTATTCTATTCTATTCTATTCTATTCTATTCTATTCTATTCTATTCTATTCTATTCTATTCTATTCTATTCTATTCTATTCTATTCTATTCTATTCTATTCTATTCTATTCTATTCTATTCTATTCTATTCTATTCTATTCTATTCTATTCTATTCTATTCTATTCTATTCTATTCTATTCTATTCTATTCTATTCTATTCTATTCTATTCTATTCTATTCTATTCTATTCTATTCTATTCTATTCTATTCTATTCTATTCTATTCTATTCTATTCTATTCTATTCTATTCTATTCTATTCTATTCTATTCTATTCTATTCTATTCTATTCTATTCTATTCTATTCTATTCTATTCTATTCTATTCTATTCTATTCTATTCTATTCTATTCTATTCTATTCTATTCTATTCTATTCTATTCTATTCTATTCTATTCTATTCTATTCTATTCTATTCTATTCTATTCTATTCTATTCTATTCTATTCTATTCTATTCTCTTCTATTCTATTCTATTCTATTCTATTCAATTCTATTCTATTCTATTCTAAATTGGTGGTATTGAGAGACATGGTCAAATCTTTGCAAACCAAAAATGTACCTAATTATATCATTAAAATCAACAAGCAATTTACGAAGTGATTGAAAATCCAGCTTGGTAAACTACTGAAGCATAGTCAATTAGTGGCACAAGCAACGATTTGCTATTTCTCAGTTTAATTTTAACCGGTGTTAGATTAGAGAACATGTTCCGAAGACATCCATATACGTCTAACAGAGAGGTTAATATGGTCGACGGCTGAAAGTGAACGATTTATTTTAAAGCCTAGACTTAAAACAGTACTCGAAAACCCAATTTGATATTGTGCTAGAAAACAGGTGGTAGATTGCTCTCACAAAATTTCCGTCTAGAGATAATAATAATTTGTGATTTCGCTGGATTAAGCGTAAGGCCATTACATAGCGACCAATTGTGAATCACATCCAGATCTTCATTCAATTATTGCCAATTTTAATTGAATGACTCAAGTAGTCTTGTATAAGACAACCAAACTGTCAATGAAGCCAAAATAAAGTTTTAGTTTCTTGCACAGAATACTGTGATTAACTCGGTCAAATGCTTTTGTAAAATCCAGCAAACAGAGAAGCGTTCGCACTGTGTTTCACCGTAACATTATAAGTTGAACACACTCAAGGAATAATGATACAGTAAAACCCGCTTAAGAGAAACCCGCTTAAGAGAAAAACCCGCTTACCTGAAACACTTTTTTCATCCCCAAGTATTTTCCGACCAATTTCCCTTAAAGCACTCCGCTTAAGTGAAACCCGCTTAAGCGAAAAATCCGGATAACTGAAACATATTTTCAGTTAATTTTTAATATTTTTCATTGAAAAAAACTCTCTTAAGTGAAAAAAAAGATTTGAATCGAACAGAACACAAATTTGCTAGTTTTCGTTTTTCAATAAATTATTTTTGTGTTATTTAATCGTTGTTTTATTTAACTTCTTTCAAGGCAAGTTCAAAAAATAAAAACAATATTGTTTCTAGCATTAAATCTCCCCTTAATGGAATTTTTAAATCCGCTTAAGTCAAATTTTTTTTTCACTTATCCGAACTCCGCTTAAGTTTTCATATTCACCCATGATAACCCTGCACTCTGCTTCACCACACACACCCTTATACGCCTTATACGAACCTACCTACTGCTACCCTCTCAAGACCCCTATTTGTACTCACGTTTTCACCAAATATGAATCGAATATTTTCAAATCTCCATACTTACAGTATTGTGTGTTTAATGCTTAAGGCTTAGTTCCGGACAATTTTTAAATAAGAAATTATATATTTTTTTTTATTTTTCTTCAAATTTACGGTTTGAAAACAATTTTTTCGGAAACTGTGTATTGAAATATCTTGATGGATTTCTGGGATTAGATCATGATATTCTAAGCATTGCTACTGTTTTTTGTGTAATTTATTTAATTTGTTTAATTGTATGTTTATTTTAATATAAAATTGACCTTATAGCCAAAAATCGGTGGGAAATAAACAATCTCCCATTAGATATTTTCTTTGCTTTAACCCAGCTTACACCCGAAATCTGAAAATTATTTGCTTAAAAAATCTTTTTGTATGCAAACATTTTTTGTTGTTATCCATCGCATACGATGTAATGCATAAATTATGTGGAATATTGTTTGAAAAATGGTTTCACTCCTACATATTTTTTTTTTTTGCACGGGAACTGTAAACTAGGATTATAAATAATTATAAACAAGTAAAAATGGTTCTTGATCTCGTCCAAAATATGCCATTTAATAATAAACGTTTTTGATGACTTGTATCTACTCTCATCACCAAATCATCATAGCAAATAATGATAGTAGAAATTCTCGAAAATATTGAATATTAAATAAAATGTATTGTGCGATAGTAAGAATCATTTTTTTATTGATAGTAATAAAACAAAAATTCACGCGGATATTAATGATATAAGCAATTAAAAGAAAAAACATACGAAACATAATTTCCGGATTTATGAAAATAAGTTTTACCCGAGGTTTGATAGACTAACAAAAATATCAAAGCTATACCCCTTAATTTGCCCCTGGGTTTTCTTATAAGTTCTAAAACTTAGGTACAAAAATGAAGATTGACCCATGATTCGTTTTAATCATTTAAGCCAACGTTTTTTACTTACTCAATGAAAATGTGACTCTCATGCAGATTTTTTTAAGTTGTTGATATATTTTTCACATTCGAACAAAATAGCAAATTTTTTTGTCAAAAGTAACTTGTTTCACACCTTTTCTCATATTCAAACAACATCTTATTAAATAAGTATACTGCCACAGAAAAAATGTGACGATACATCCGCTTGTGAATTTGAATTTATTTCTTTTTCATAAAAACCAGTTTAACTTCCTTACAAAAATAATACAAAATAAAAGAAACGCCCAAAGCAACCATTCAACACTGTATAAAATATTCAATCAGGTGTGAATGCCAACTGCGAACAACTACTTTTATATAAAATGAGAATAGAATGAGGCTAATGAGCTTGAAAATATATAAAAAAAAAAATAAAGAAATTAATGACAGACATGGACATAGAATCAAAACCATCCTGCAGTGAGAAAAGCTATTTTTTCAGTTGAGAAAACATTACATTTTACATTATGAAGTACAAGACCATACAAATTCTTGGCTTTTATTTTATTTGTCATCTAATTATGACGAGCGAGATGACTTTTTTTAATATTTCAACCCCTTGCCTTTTTCAAAAGTCTAATCAAAAAATGTAATGTTAGATAATTCAAAACCTTCTCACTGCATCCATGATTATTCCATTAGCCGTTACTGTCTGCTGTCTTAAACCAAAAAGGAAAGGATAGAGTGCAAAAAATATTCATTAAATTACCTTCTGTCTTTCCTGATGATAAAAAACATTTAAAGATTGCTATACTCTATACACCCTTAGAGCCAGCGACAGGATGGATTATATAATTTTTCATATACATAATCATATTTGTCTTGGCGACGACGATTCATTCTTTTTTTATTTTTTTATTTTGCTGTTATCTTTTGATTCATCCTTCAAGCACTTATGATTTATTAATATCCAAGTTTCTCCAGAGAAAATCTTCATAACTGGATAACATTAAAAAAATACAATTTGGGATTGCAATAGGTTCTTATAATGAAAGGCATCCTCAATGTTTCTTAATTGCAACAAAATACACCAGATACTCTTTAAATTTCAAAAAAAATTCAGGCAAAGGATGGTATTAATGTTATACAAAGACGTGACGGCAAACATTGATTTTTTACCATGAAGAAAAAATATATAGGTCATCGTAAGGACAATACTCCCAAAAAGGACACCCTTTCTGCATTTGTAAATAGGTCAACAAATACGTTTTGTCAGTTTACATACCTACCTATCACTCAACCAAAAACGAATAAAAGTACATATGAGAAGTAGAAAAGGGTTTATTTTTTTTCTGTTTTGAAAATGAACACCTGGTTATTCTCACACAGCATGTGCATTTAAACGCGGAAGTTTGATACAGTTATTTATTCTGCAAGGAGCGCGGAAAATAATTAAGGTACAAAATCCCCTTTTCAACTTTGTAAAACATCCCTTTGAGAACAGTGCCTTCTTTATCGATTAAGATCTCGTTCGAACCCTTGTTTCTGATTGTGGATAACTATAGCACTATAGACGAAGGAAGAACTGACCATTTTTCTGGTGTTGTGGGGAAAATTTCCTCTCAAAACGACGATCGTGCGCCATCAGATGAACGATAAGTTAATGCAGATATTTAGGAATTGCAAGTGAATGAAACGTATGAGAAAAAATATTATTTGTTTGAGCACCTGGCATAATTAAATTAACACAACTACTTTGGCGTATAAATCACATCTCTTCGTACCTTCTCGTGCTGGGTACCTACCTAATTGGCATTCATTGTACTCATCTATACTTACTGTCAACCCTTTTTTCTTTCCAAACTTCCCCCACTTCAAGAAGTACAAATTTTCTCAATTAATTTCGTGATGCGTGGTAAAACGATAAAAAAGGATCATGTCACATCATACTGACGAGTTTAACTGACCGTGTAAATGGTTGTAACGTGTAATTAATCGTTTCTTATTTTTCCCGTTCATTGTCCTTACGGCTGCAAATATGAAACAAAGGGTTGAAGGATGTTGGTTGATGATAATGCATTTCTACTGATGATTATAATGGGGATATTCATTTAATAAGATGCACTGTATCGTCTTATAGGTATCTAGCAATATTGAAACCAAGTTATACTTTTAATAAATAGGTATATAGCTATCACAATAAATAATTGGAATTACTAGCATGTTAAGGAAAAAGTATGAAACAAGTGAATGGGTTCAGGAATTTCTTATTAATTAAAACTCAAAGACCAAAATCCATTTCAAACATCTGAAGAAAACTTAAAAGAACTATATTTAATAAAATTTATTTTTGACTAAAAGGTTTGATTGATTCTCTTGCCTTTTGATTTTTAAAACACATTATTTTTTTTAATTGTTCTTCAATTTTTTTCTTCTTTGGGGAGTGACATGTTTTTACTTTTCTCTCGTAAATCTTTAGATGGAAAAAGTGAATTAATGATTTCTACCAACATTTGATCTGCGAATATTTGTGTGTTTTGGAGAGGCACTTAAAATGAAAAAATCGTGGCAAATCGGAGAACTTGAGACATGTCCAAATGAGGGTGGCCACCATAAGTAAACAAACAGGCAACATAATTCAATGTCTAGACGCATTTTTAGGGATAAAGCTTTTTAACTCCGGATTTGATTCATTTTGCAAAATAAAAAGGGAAATGAAGGAGGGGCATAAAATAACATGAGGGCTTTTAAAATTTTAATGTAAAAATGATAAAAGAATAAGAAGGATATAAATAATAATTAATGTAATATTAGTTTCTTTTTTTTTATGAATCGCGTATGAAATTGATTCTCACTTCTGTAGTTAAGCAGCTATTAAGATCAATAATCAAAAATACTATTCTAAGAAAAAAAAATAATTGATTAAAATTTGATCCAGTTCTCTACTTTATCCTTAACTTTAACCACCTCCAAAGGTTTCTAGTTTTTATTATTCAACTTCAATCAATGAACTTTGATTAATTCAACTTTGGTTAATTCAATTCTCAAATCGACACCCTTGCACGTGAAATAACAAAAAAAAAGATAGAAATACAACTTGGAGGTCAATTGGAATACATTATGAATCTCTTTGCAGAGAAGAGTCCCTCTTATGATGTATTTTGTTGAAATAACTATAACCTTATGACTGTGATTTATTTTTGTTTTACACCAGATAAAATTGAAGACATATTTTATCCAATGACGTATCAGAAAAATCTTTTGGTACAACTAATATTCCTATAGTATGGGATTGGGCCTAGGCCCAGGGCCCCGCAAGCACCAGGGGCCCCCAAATTGCTGAAACATCACTTAACCTCTATTAGTCTATTTTCAAGAAAAAAATATTTGGTGTCTAATGTCCAAACTTAGCTTCATTCGTAAAAAAAATTAAAAATGTTCAACCATACATTGAGAGAGAAGTCAAAAAAGTTTTCAACCACTGTGATTGCCTATGTCTGGGTCCAGTGCCCAAGCTATTGACTCAATCGTTTTGAAAATTTCGTTATAATATTTTGAGAAAACTTGGGTTAGTTTTTTTTCTTTTTTAATTTTTTATTTCCATGGGGTAAAACAACAGTGGACATCATATACATTATTTTTTTAACAAAAATTTAAGACAATTGATATGTATGTCCAAAACACCTCTACGATTAAAAGTTCACTCCAAATGTAATTCCTAAATATTCTTAATTTTGATAAGAACAAATAATTTTTATTATTAGAATTGTATATTCAAAATTATTTATACCTCAATTTTTTTTATTAAAAACTTGATTCATAATCTCGTGCTCGCCTTGAAAACGAACCATTTGAAATTCTACTTCATCATAGTGTTATTTCGAATACTTTTTTCTTCACGAATGCAATACCTTGTAGGTATAATAAATAGAATAAATACAATGGGGTGGCCGTGGCGCGATGGATGTGTGCTCGCCTGTGAACCTCATGATCACAGGTTCGATCCCTGCCGTCGTCTATGTCGTTTTTATTCCATTGAAAACCTTCTAAAATTGTCATTAATGGGTTGCTGCGTTACTCATTACATATGTTCAGGCATAACACTAACAACATGTAATTGAGTTAAACTAGTATACCCAACAAGGATGAACACCAATAAAATAATGTGAATTATATAATAAGTACGCTGACCATCCGTCCGGTATTTTCCGGGACAGTCCCGTATTTTACTCATTTGTCCTGGCTAAATTTTAAGGAAATCCGGGCCGTACAACTGTCCCGTATTTGATTTTTTGTCACGGGTTTGTCCCGTATTTTTATATATTTTTATTATTCAAATAACGTTCAAAATTTTAAATTTTATTTTAGCTGAGCTGTTAGATGCTTTTCAAAATGTGTATTCACAAAAAAACACAATGCACAAATTTGAAATATATAAATCATCATTTTTTAAAATATAAGCTTATGTACATCTACCGAATTAAAGAAAAAATTTGAACATAAACTGGTTCAAAAAAATGGAATTTGATTCTCTTAAGAAAATTCTCTAAAGAAAAAATGTGAATTCAACGATGATCTTCAAAAGAAATTTTTCTTCATACAAAGAAAAAAATGGAAAAACCCAATATAGGTAGTAACCTGCTCAAAAATCGCTTATACGTTTTCAATACGCAGTGGTGATATTGAACAGCACTTAAGAGCAAAACAAAAAAACACAAAGAATCCGACATTGCTGCCGTATCAAGCGAAAGTTTACAATGATTTTTTAGTTCAATCATAGCTGTACAAAACTGTATCCGCTCTTAATTCGTTATTTTACACCATAACAAGGTATCGTTGTAAAGATTTTAGTTTAGTTTTTTTTTTAGTTTAGTTTAGTTTATTTTTCATCAAGCAAAGTTTTACAATCTCTTATAGATACAGATAGTTATTTCTAGAAAATTCATCACGTAGGTAGAAAAACATACGGAGACTTCTGCAAGGAAAATACAAGTTAATACATTCAAGCAAATAAGAACAATTTATGTGATTGCTTAAGATATCTTTTATCATCATTATTGAAAAATATTTCCTTCTTAACTCAAGCGTTTGCATACCAAAGAGCTGGCATCTTAGATTTTGAAAATCTTCCAGGGGAACCATCTGGCATCATTTTAAAAAATATGGCAACGTAAACTGTAGTTTTGGCGGGCCAGCAAAAAAAAATTTCAAGCCGTAACCGGTATCAATCTCATTGGAGTTAATTGTGCTGCTCACATTTTAAATAACTGTAAACAAACTGGAGTTGAATGTTCTCCAATAGATATAAAAGTTGTCATCATCAAAATCCACACTGTTCGCGTAGAAAAATTGAAAAAAAGAAGACTGAATACCTTACTCTCAATAGCTAAGCTAGTAAAATAATAATAAAACTTTATAATCCTTAAAAGAATTTGCATTTTACAATTTGCAAGAAATTTGCATTTCTAAAGTTGAAGAAGAAAAATATTAAATTGATGAAGGAAAAAGTCGAACAAAAATTAATTACTCAAAATGAATGGAAAGCAAATATTCAACAATTTTACATAACGTGTTAAAAATACTTAAACCTTTACATTTTTAAAGTTTTAAAAAAATTTTATAAACAAAGTGGTAATATTCCATCTAGAAACTCTTCAATATACAACTTACGAGTTAATAATTTAGCACTTGTTAATGTTCCAGTTCCACACAAAACACATTTTATGAATTTTTATTTAATGACATCGTCAACTGTCTTCAATAATCTTCCCATTTCAATAAGAACAACCTTTAACTTTCATTCTTTCTTGATCAAAATCAGAGATTGGCTTTTCACTAAGAACTTGATTGAAATAGAATTAGTCTATAAATTCAGTACTTGAATACATATGAAACGATTTGATTTTTTTATAACTACGTTTTTTTCTATTCTTTTTTGCTTTTAATGTTTATTTAATGTTTCTTTAAATTAAAAATAATCTCTTTTTTTTTTTTCTTAAATTAAACAATAGTTAGAAATAACAAAATATAAACTTCAAAAATCTTTTATTTATTGAAGAGTTCGACGTGTGTCTTCCAGGTTCAAATGGTCCAACCGAAAGAGTCTTTTCCATAATGAACAATATTTGAACAAATGAAAAAACGCAACTGAGTGTTGGATGGAACTTCCATAGCCATGTTAATGGTAAAATTAAATTATAATTTAATCTACCAGGAATTTAAAAAAATATTTTAAAGAAAATGGTAATATCATCTAAAAAATTTGTTAGGAAAAAAAAAAAAAAACAAACAATAATCTCTTGGACAATGTGTGATTAATGTTTATTTTTCAAAGTCTTGGTAAAAAAAGACTGAATATTTAAAAAAATGAAGGTTTTGTTTAGTTCTAAGCCTTTTGTGCTATGATTTAGTATTCTTTTGTTTTTGAAATTTTTGTTGATTTCTTACAAAATAAAAGTAAAAAAAAGTATTTCCCGGGTTTTGCTTTGAGAAATATGGTCACCGTAATTATAAGCGACATAGAAATAAGACACGGCATTCTCCGCTTTAGTTCAGCCGCCATCCCTGGAGATAAAATATCTGAGACAACAACCTTCAGTCTCAGAACATCGTGCCACACATCTTTCCTATCCTTCTTTCTCTTCCTTATCTTCACGCCCGCGCTGTGTTCAAACATTTAAAGGGTAATCATAATCCCTTGAGCGCGTGTAGATTATAAAAAAAAAAAAAAATTAAGTATACGCCCTAGTGACCTAAAATCGTTTTCATTTCATTAGTCAGTTTCTTCAGAAATATTTATACATGTATTTTTATTTAAAAAGGGCGAGCTACATGACAATAAATCGTCACCTTCTTCACAAAATTCCGGAGATGAATCAAAAAGCCAGGGGCAGGGCCCCAATCATGAAACTGCAACAACTTTGTTACCTTCACAAACGTCATCAAGTGTCTCAGTTGACCAAGAAATATCGAACGACATTGCAGATTATTTTCAAGATAATTTTGTGGAAAAGGATCTCGAAAACTTGATAAAGAAGGAACCTGCTTATTTTCAAAATAATAACTCTCACTTTTCCAATTCACATAAAGTCTACAAAGATGGAAATAGATTGAAAGCAAGATATTTCAACAAAGAATTATTCACTCGAAAATTGAAGAATAATGAACACGTCGAAAGAAAATGGTTGCTATATTCTCCTTCCAAAAATTCGGTATTTTACTTTTCATGCTGTATATTTAACCCTTGTGACGTTCATCTATGCTCTCTAAGTGGATGTAGCGATTGGAAACATATCAATCAAATAATAATTTCACATGAAAGCAGTACACCCGATCTGTCTCATGTTGATCAACTAACATTTATTATTCGTTACTTAAAAGATCACGAGCCTGTTGAAATGTTTTTGGACTTTATTCCAATTAACGAACATAGAACTGATTATTTAGCGGAAACCATACTGAAGTCTTTGACGGATCATTACATTTCGATAACAGATTGCAGAAGCCAAAGCTACGACAACCCGGCAAATATGTCATTAAAGTTTTCTGGTATGCAGGCAAGAATAAAAGAAAAATGTAAATTTGCCACTTTTGTACCATGTACAGGGCACTCATTAAACTTGGTGGGAGTGCTTGCCGCTGTGTGTGTCTTAGAAGCAACCAAATTCTTTGACATTATTTAAAAATTGTATAATTTTTTTTCGGTATCTTCCCACCGATGGAGTGGGTTGACTGCTTATTTAGGTCCAAAAAAAAGTTGTAAAAAGTCTTTCTCAAACAAGATGGATGGTAAACTCCTGAAAAACACTTTTTAAAAATTTTTAATTCCACTTCGAGAAATTGTTAGTTAGACGTATGGGTGTTATAAACTAATGGGATGCTCAGAAATTATATGGGATCGGGAAGACTAACAGTATGATTATTTAAATAAATATTCGAGGAGAGACATAATCATTTCCAATGTGAATAGGATACATACATATGTTAATACATAAACAAACATAACAAAAAAAATAGGATATTTCAAAAATGAACTTCATACATTTTGGTTGCAGCCCGGAAAAATGTGGTTGTATTATAATACCTTTTTTGTTTAATTAAAACAAACCAACTTTTACTTATCGTCACTGAAAGTTTACTTATTGATCGTTGAATTCATTTCAGATTGGACCCATACAGTAGTTTACGTAGTTACAAATGAGTTCAATCGAACTCATTAGAGCCATTTAAGAGAAAATGAAAAAAAAAGGCAAGGCTTCTAGGTGCAAAGCTACTCGTACAAATTTAAGAAAGTTCGTTTCGGTAAATCCAAACAGTCCAAACTATGACAAGTAGGCAAAATATATAAGAAGGGGGATTCAAAATAAAAGAACAAAATTTTTTCTCGGAATCATTTCTACAGCTTTAAGACTAAGTTCATGAGATTGTGATGAAGAGCCTGCTTCGCAAAAACAACAAAAGCGGTCCAATGACGAGAATGAAGAAACAAATAAGAAAAAACGTAACCTCAATAAGTACTCGTATCTACCCTATTCTGTTATGTATTTCTTTGCAAAAACCTGAACCTTATTCTTCTTTCAAGAAAGCTTAAAAATAAAAACAAAGGTATAAGAATAGAATTAGATGACTAAAAAAAATCGAATTTGTTCCCCAAAAAATCCTCTGTACAAATTTTGTTCGTGAATTTGAACCATAAATGCTCAAGGCTTAAGCTCGATGACGCAGAAATTGTCAAACAGTTCAACTTTACAATAATTATACTATCCGTATTATGTTTGATTCGGAAAAGACAGTTTAAATTATTGAGCGCTGAATAAATTCAAGTTATTTTGTAGTTTTTCCTTACATATGTAGGTCTATACGAAGATAAAATTTTTCATGCGACGATCAACTTTTCGTAAACGTTTGTAACTAAAAAAACATCTTAAATTATCTCACTACATATTTCTCAACCCTTTAATGTCATGGGAAAAATCATCCACGTTCAAACTTCGTTTAGCCCTTTACTAAATTATGCAAAAAATATGACAAAGTAACCACCACAAACGACAACGATATAGCACGCGAAACAAGTCCTCTAACCCCACAAAAAAGAAGATGAAGAAATCAACAAGATTATCGGCCAGGAATGCGCCGTGGTTGAAATTAATTCCCACACTTCTGTTGCAGCAGCAAAATCAAAGCTACAGAGTAGCCCCTGTCCAAAAGCCCAAGTTAAAGAAATGATGATTACCCCCGAAACGAGTATGACGAAAAAAGCACGACAAATAGAAAGTACAGGACAAAAAATATGTATGGTTCCATCATGGTACGTGCCTGCTCTTGGCTTGTTGGTGAAAGGGCTTCTGTCTGCATGGGCATAGACCCAGGTTCTGGTTTACTCGTTTTCGTATTTTTATCGTCCACTTAATCGCCTCTGATGACTTTAACGCGATTTTTCGCAGCATTTTTTTTTTTTTTTTTTTTTTTTTGTGGCAGTTGTGGTGAGGCCCAACCCAATATTCCGATAGCTGCTCTGTCTTCTCGTTCTAACGCTGCATATTTAACAGAAATTAAGATATTGAAATTTATTTTCACTCCTGGGCGCCAGAATACGTGAGTTAATGAGTGATTAAGGAAGGTTGCGGTTTTTTGCATTTTTTAACATCCGTTCGGGAGCATCCTTCACAGAGGGAACATGGATGTTTTTTGTGTGTCACCTTGCTGGTGGAATTTTTTTCTGCTTAATGGGTTCGTTATGGAAGGTGTTTCGGCTGTAATGACCATCAGTAGAGTATAACAGCCTAATGAATAGAGATAACGACAAATAGATTGAATCTACATTTTGCACGCTATTTTTGATAGCATTTTTTTACCGATGGTCAATTATTTTTTTGCCTCTACATCTTGCTTCCTTTGAGCCGATTAATTCAATTGATTATCCTGGTCAATGAGATTTCGGTTGACCAGAGATTAGTTTGGTCTTGGGATACTCTACAGAAGACAATTTAAGGATTAAATCTGATGATGATGAAGATGATAACAAAGATGCAATACAATAGAAACACTATAAAATATTTGATTATTAATAAAGTTAACTTACCCGTGTGTAATCGCGTGTGCTGTTGCACATGTGACAATTGTTTAAAACGTCGATCACAATAGGAACACTTGTAAGGTTTTTCTCCAGTATGTACTCTTATATGTTGCACCAATTGATGATTGCTTGAAAATGATTTCAGACACTGTTGGCATTGGTGAGGTTTTGATTCAGCACCCATACCGCCAGGACCCAATCCAACACGAGGTATTTGCTGAATTTGTTGCATTGCGCTTTTGTGCATGAAGAGCTGTAAAATTTTACATAGCAAAATGTTTGTTTTTTTAATTCTCTTTAACTTTCATCATCTTTTATTATTTTCTTAATAATACAAATATAAGTAGTAATTTTTATTCAAAAAGTTTAATGCATTACAACTTTAATCCTGTGCTGCTGAACGCTTGTAAAGAAGAAGAAATTGACAGAAACATATTGAATTTGGATTCTTCTAATATATAATTTCCACTTTATCAATGACATTGAATATTCAAAAATAATTAGTAACTCAAATGAGTTTGTCTCAAGAAAGTCAAAACATAAGCAAAAAAATTGCGTTTTTGTAAATTGTGACATTTGAAGAGCGGTTAATCTTTGACACAATCACATATATGTATAGTGTTCATTTAAGTGTCATTTTCAATAAATAAGATTATTTACTGTGGTTATCTTATGAAAAACTATTTTAATGCGCCTTTTTATCAGTTAACCTATTTTAAATTAAAAAAAAAATAAGTTTGTACGCTAAAAAAAAACGATTTTTTTTATCATTTTGGCTTAGTATCAAATTGAATAATTCAACTAAATAAAATCTCTTCCTAAAACATATATGGTAGTCCAGTCAAAGCGTCATGAAAAAGGGCCTGACCTTGCGCGCAGAGGCATGGTCTATTTTTTTTTCATGGATCGATAGGTGCTTATGAGAAAAGCTTAAAACCACATTTGCACCACATGACAACTTTTTTTTACCAAAGTTATTGGTAAAAATGTGTTTTGGGTCGTTTTTTGGTCATTTGCGAATAACTCGGCTCCACTATCTCCTACAAACAAAAATTAAACATGTTTTTATTCCTAATAAAATTATCTATTATGTTATAAACAAAAACATTTGTTTAAACAAATGAAAAAAAATATATTAAGTTAAAATAATTTGTTGTTGTTTAAAAATCACTTTTTAGTGATTATTAAGAAAAAAACTCATTTAATGATGAAATTTTTATTTTTTATTATTAAAGTTCTTGTAATTCCCTACAATTTAAAAAAAAATCAACGCTCTACAATTACAGTTTTGGATTTTTGTTTTATAGTCCTGCTAATTTTCTTCGGTTACAAATATACAATATTTGAATCATGTCGGTCAGGACCGACGATTTATGTTATTCATAATTAACTTTGAAAAATGCCGCGAAAATTTTAACTTAACTTTACATTAACCTAATAACATTGCCGCAAAATTTTAAACAGCATATCATTAAGGTTCATATTAGTATGACACTACCTAACAAATTGCTAACTTTTTAGTAGTTTACTAACTCGTTCTTAATTTTAAACATTTTGTAACTAAGGCTTACATACTCTAGTTCAACTAAAATTTTGCGCTTATAGGTATACAATTTACCTAGTAACATATTGTGTTTACGAGTATTCATTGTACGCCCTTGGATTTAATTCGTTACTAGCTTATGTTTCATTTGTGATATGATCCTTAGTACTTCAATACACCGGATATCTAGTATAGCGAAAAGTATTTGCTATGCCCATTCGAAAGATTCGTTACATCAAGAGCAGCGCTTTCCACAAAAAAAAAAAATAAAAAATGATAACAGAAGACTGATCATTAAATTATTGGATTCAAAATAGATTTTTTGGGCGTTTTATCATTTTAAAAGTTTATTGTTATTATAGTATTTAAGAAAAAAACACCCAATTTTGTCGAAGATAGTCGTGCCTATTATGGAATCCGTAAGATTTCACTACCCAGGAGTCGAAGACTACATTTTTGATTTCAAAAACTGCCATATGGAATCAACAACCACACAAGATTCCAGGAGAGTTTAAGAGTTTAAGAAGAAATAATTCACCGAATTTTTCGTTTTATTTTTTTTTGCATGAAATTGATGAGCATTTATTATGTAGAGTAGTAAAATTTATTATTATTTGCTATTGAGAGATATCAGCAATGATTACGCGTGACTTCAAGCATATAACCTGAATTAAGCCAGAAGATACAAATACCCAAGAACTATTTCACCCAGCCCAATGTTGTATATCACATACACATTTCAAAGTCATATATGTACCTAAAAATCTTGAGGCAAATATTTACAACTTTTTCTCCAATTTTTTTTTCAAGTTTCGCCAACGACTATAGGTAGATATACTCGTACAGAAGAATTAATACAAAAAAAATAAACACATTGCACATTGCAAATTGACTCCAACGGAAAAATAAAATTAAAAAAAGTGCAACACAAAATTAAAAGAAAAATATTTACCCCTCGCACTGACAAAAACGAAGAAGGAGGAAAGCTTGTAGAGAAAAAAAAATTATTTTTCTATTATTTACTTTTTTGTTTTCTTCATTTTTTTATACGCCTATATGTGCAGTGGTGCACTCACATTCATTTTCGTCTACAATCTACTACCATCCCACACCCTTTTCTCCCTTCAAATAGACCTCGTCTTCATCTTAACGAAGAAAAAATAATTTGAAAAAAAAAATACGAGTAGGTACCTAGTAAGAAAAAATCTTGCAGATCTGAAAATAAAAGCAGCGGAGGATAAGGCAGTTGTGGCTTCTCCGCGCGTTCGTTATATATTTTTTAGCTGATTTGTGGATTTTTTCGCTTGCTGGAGGATGGGTTGTTGGAGATTTTTTTTCCTTATTTGTCTGGTTTTCTTTACTTGAGAAAAGCACCTTGAATCAAATGTAAGACTTTCAATGGTAAGAACTTTGTGCGAAAGAATACCTACTGTGTGGAGACAGTGGACTATTTTTTTTTTTTTTTTTTTTTTAAATCATTATTTTCCGTTAGGGAATATATTTTCTATGTTCAATGCTTGTCAATATCCTATGGATGTAAAATGTAAAAAAAACAAATATTGCTAGACAAAAAGTTAAGGAAAATCTAGATTTTTTTAAAAATGTCAATAAGCCTTGAAAGCAGGAAACAGGTCCTAACATGGCCTTAAATCACAACCCTAAAAAATTCACATTGAGGTCTTAGCACGAAAGGGTCTGCCTAAGTACCTATTTAAGTTTCGTTTAAATGCTTATAGGTCGGTTACACGTGCATTTTAATGAAAAATGATAATTTGGCATACCCACAAAATACAATTTGGTCTAGGTAATCTTTTTTTGTTATACATATAAATATTGATGGGTATCTTCCTACAACGTATGCGTATATAAATACATACACAAATACTTCAAACAACTGATTCTGAGTCTTAATAATTTTTATTGGAAATGTAACTGACCTCTCACATGAAAAAAATATTATACCCATTACGACTATACCATGCCAAAATGTATATTGTACAACCTCCAACAACAACACACATCTCTAGCAAAAACACAGCATCAGCGACTAAAAGCCTCCACCTTCTTCATAATAGTAAGGATGCAAAAAAATCAACCTAAAAAATCAGAAAGACGGGCAAGAAGGACAGGAAACTATAGCTAGGGAACGAGAATGAACTCCAGGTCTTAAAAAATAATCCGACTGATATTTACGGGTTTTTCGCCGTAATTTATTATCTCTGTTCGGTTTTTATTTTTGTTGTTGCTGATTTTTTTCTTTGACGGTTGTGTGTGTTTATATCAACGTATAACGCAAGTCATTTTATTATTTTTTTGTTCTTAATGTTGTTGCATCGTTTGTGTTTTCATTATTATTTTTTTAGCCGCACTCTTTGTGGCGCATGCACTGCGCTTCAGTTCACCAGAGTTGAATTTTCTATTTTTGGGCAAAGAGGCAAATGATCTTTTGACTTCATCAGAAGGAATTTGGTATTTTTTTCTACGATACCTACATGTTTGTTCTTTGAACGCCTTCTTATGAAAAACAAAAAAATAGATGCTTTGTACCTATGTATGTGATGAACAAAAATTATTTGATTCCTTGTTATAGGTATCTTCAGAGTGGATAACAAAGGCAACAACTACCTACATATTTAGTTATAGGTTCATATTTAAATAAATTATTTTCAAGAAAGTACCTATCTAATGAATCGGTTGCAATCTGTTTCTGTTTGTATTGTTTAAACAAATCCGTTTGTATTGTTTGACAAATACAAAAACAAATAACAATTATGTTGTCGTTTGATTGTTTGGATAAAACACCTTCGCGCCCAATGCAACTATTTTGTTCTGTTTTGTACAAAAAACATTCCACATAAGCTCGTATTTTGTCCTTGCCAACATTTCCGTTATACCTACATACCTAAATTCACAATTAAAAAACGCAAAGATCAAACAAATAAACGTCATAAACACATGTTCTGTAACAAAAACACGAACATTTTTACTTTTGCGAACACAAAGGTATTCTGACATTGACATAAGTTGATTAAAGATACACATTTAAAAAAATGATTATTCATACGATTTTATGGTCAACATACCTAAGTATGTTTTAAATAAATTAATGTTTGTCTGGTTTACATAGGTATGTATGTGCCGAAAAAACTTCTCGGCTGTCAGCTACCTAACAGCAATAAAAATAAATGATGACAATGACAAACATAACAGAATCAAAACAATATTGCAAAAAAGAATATAATACGTATACAAATATAAATATATATTAGTAATATATCTATCAACAGAAAGAAGGAAATTTACAAAAACAAATTCTTGAATATAATATTAAAGTGCCTCGTACGAAAGACGACCAAGTTGATGTACACTTGTATGTCTATCGATAAAGAATAATCGATCCGAGCGATCGGTGGCGAAGGAGGTAATGTAAACAAAAATACGACTGAAAATAAAGTTTTCAAAGCTTACTTTACATACATATGTAGGTAGATATATATAAAATATAAGATCGTTACATTGGAATAAATTTTTCAAAAGATTTATATTTTGGAGATCATTATTTAATTTTTTTTTTCATATTAAACATATTTTCATTTTTCTATTACTAGTGATCGATCACGTTATAGCACTGTAAATATAGCGATAAGCATCGTGAGCCGGGAAATTAAACTCATTGTCACTATCATTTTTATCACTTGTGGCTATTTAGCCATCATTATTATGATAACATTTTATGCCAAACAAGGGTTGCGCGCCCAGGTTCGTATAAATCCGTTTTTTTTTTACTTTTTTAGATAATCAAATCTTAAAAGTTCTAAAGTTTAAGGGTGTAAAATAGTAAAGGTTTACAAGTTCGGATTAAAACAATAAAAATAATGAAACAATTCAGCCCAGCAAAAACTAACAAACGAATCGATCGCGCGCTCAAACGTTTGTATTTGCGCGACCATCGCGCACTCCACAGTGTTGTCTGTGGGACGGGACGACATCGGTTGTTGCAGTTTGCCGCAGCGCAGTGCAGCCGGCGCTTTGCATTATTGCTGCTGCAGTTTTGCTGCCCTCTGTGTTGCACACATTGGCCTATGTTCGCACATACATTCGCACGATGAAGAGGTGGACTGCGCGGTAGTTTGTTTTGCTTTTACACACCCGCTGTAGATCACCACTTCCATCCTTCCTCCCCCCTTTTGCAGCCGCCGTTCAAACTGTCTAGAGCCAGAATTGATGGCGGTCTTTATTAGTAATTGCAATGTGATTATAGGCAAAGGATAAAGAAGCGGTGGTGAAAGCGGCAGCAGCAGCAGCATGGTTGGCGTTGTGAGTTTGATTAACATACTACGACCTCCACTTAACTCTGCGTGCTGCGGCGCAGCGGAAAGAATAGTGCAAACAAAAGTTGTACTCATATGTGGCATTCAAATTGGAGAGTGATTTGAAGCATTTAATTTTTACTCTTATAGATTATGATTTAGTTTTCTTATCAAAAGAGGTGAGCTTTCAGTCAGTCATCTTCCGCGTCGGCGGCTTTGGTGGTATGAGACAACTGAGCAAGGTTAATAAATAACATATTGTTGGCTAAATTAATTTAGAATGATAAACAATTAATTGTTCTTCAAATTTGTTACTAGGGTAATCAATTCGAAAATTTTCAAAGGAAGCCAGTTTCACGATTTTATATCTTAGCGCTATGTGGTTAAGAGCAATAACGGCTCGTGTCTATTAGTATACATTTTTTAAACTATTTCCTTAAACAACACTTTTATATACCTAAGTAAAAAAAGGACATTGGATCATTATATTAAATAGCCTTAATTTAAAATTAATTTAAAAATTCGAGTTTTATGATTCTCCAAATAATACCTTTAAATTTTTTGATTTACTTGTCAACGGACAGATCCAAAACTATATGAAGGTATGATATTGAAAATCAAAAAAATAAGTTTAGAACACGAAGACCATTAGTTCAGTCTACTTGTTTGAATTCACAACTTTGGGAAAAGGAAAGATATTATTTAAGGAAGAAATACACAAAATTTGAACTTTCAAGGAAAAGGGAAGTGTTCACTTTTTTGCCGAGAATATCATAATTCGAGACAAGTGTTCTAGTATAACGAATGATAAAAGTAAAAATTATATTTTGACTTAATGTATCTACATATTATTATGTAGTTCTATTCAATCGTGTTTATTTAAGAAAATAAAATTATAACTGCCGCCCTAATACCCTTTTTTACGATTTTACAGTAGAGAGTAGGATAAGATGTGTTTGCGGTCCTTGGCCTTAAGATGTCGCCACAATCTTTCGTCTTCTTGATAGTACTATTGTATATAAAACTTATAGTACTATCAAGAAGACGAAAGATTGTGGCGACATCTTAAGGCCAGGGACTGCAATTGCTAGATTTGTCTTTGCTAAATTAATAAAATGTTCACTTTTTTACTACTTGTTTTGTATGTTATCCTACTATCCACTGTAAAAGCGTGCGCTAATTTCTGCGCCACCACCAGGGTAGCGTTCGCAATACAAAATCACGCTTCATGATAATGCTATAGGTTCTACATATATACAAAGAGTTTTATATTCAAAGCTATTACTGCAGTTGATTGATTTAAAAGACGTACTCCATTTCACTTGATTACGAACATGTTTTTATTTTTATAATTCACTGTCGCTCAAGGGATTATTGAGACCCTTATAATGTTAAGACGGGCACGAGCAACGTTGAAAGTTATGGAGGTCGAAAAGGGAAGTAGAGAAAGGAGCTGTCAATGAACATTGGTTTTAAAAGTTTGCATATCGAAATGTGTTTTTTTTAAAATTAGATATTTGCTAATTTGGGGAAAACCAAATGTAATATGAAAGAAAAATGTACATATATCTATGTTGTAAAAAATAAAATAAACGACTGATTCGCACGAACTTGCTTGTAAATACTTATATCTAAATGTATACAAGAAAAAAATTATAAGTCGTTGTAGCTGTTTCTTAAAATAAATTAGCCTCTATATTCGAAATTTTTAAAAGATTTTCAAGAAAGTTGGTACGGCAACCCTAAAATTTTAATATTTAACGAATACAAACTAAATTTCAATAAAAATATTGACCTGTTCTTTTATTCTATAAATTCAAAAAATATTATTTTTTTTTTCAGTTTTGAAATGCAATGTTTTTGGAATTTTTCAGAAGCTTCTCTATCCGTTATAACGATAATGAGAATTCAAAATTCAAAAAATGTTTCTATGGTAGGTACTGTAAGTGATATCATTTGTCACCATTTGTATATTGGGCACCGTTATTTTTAGATAAAATAATTTTTGTTTCTCCCATCTTGTAGATTGTTTTAAAGGACGTTTAATTTTCAAGTTTAAGGAAAATCGATGGTGTTTGAAATACTGAGTTTAAAAAAAAATAATGTTAAACCTTTTTTTTTTAAATCCAAAAAATTTAATACACAATATCATCCGCAAACATTTGGGCAGCTAAAGCATAATCATACAAAAAAAAAATGGATATTTTTTCGATGAGTGAAAAAGTTTTTGAGAAATAAATATTTTATGAAATTTCGAAGAAAATTTGTGTGTACGGCAGGTACCGTTATTTTTTAATTGCGAGGCTTTTCATCTTCTCTATCATCGTTATTTTAAGTCTGATCAAAATCTCGAGTTCGATTTTTTTTTCAAGAATGCATAACCTGCCATATTATAATCAATATATCGCAAGTAAGAATAAGGGATATGTAAATAAATTAAATTTGTATGATTGTTTTTCAATTAAGTCAAAAAATGTGTCCTTTTTTGTTCTTGCTTGCAGATATACTATATATATACGTGTTATCATATTCTCAAATATAAGGGCATTACTCTAAATGAATTTAGTTTTAGACATAAAGTTCTTCATAGCTATCTTAAAGACCCTGAGAACTATGGAAAAAACGACGGGGGAGTTAGCTAAGCAACTGCCAGTCTGGATTCAGGAATCATGGATCATGCTGACAGCTGCTTTAAATTCAAGATTTTTTATCGCGTGACACAGAAGGCCAATCATAGGCACCAATATACGAGTATATAAAAAA
Source organism: Chrysotoxum bicinctum (assembly GCA_911387755.1). Classification (NCBI taxonomy): domain Eukaryota; kingdom Metazoa; phylum Arthropoda; class Insecta; order Diptera; family Syrphidae; genus Chrysotoxum; species Chrysotoxum bicinctum. The sequence goes on along the minus strand of OU426991.1, from coordinate 14,392,100 downwards.
AAAACAACATCACGCAAAAGTTAGCGACTTCACTTTGCAATATCCCACATCAGGTGGAGTATTTTCTGATGAAATCAGGATGTACCTAATGGGTACAACTTTTTTTCACGATCTGAGAAATTTAAATACAACTTGAAAAGCGACTTCGCCAAGGAGGTGGAGTAATAGTTTTGGGGACAGTAATATTCTACGGACCTACAAAGCTTACGAGTAATTTTCAAAGCTCAAAAATGACGCAATCACCTACAAACAAATATTGAAAATTATTGAGTTATTAGGTGGACACCGATGAGCGATGACAAAGCGCCAATAAGATTGGATTCAGAGGTGGCATGGTCGCCATATTTACCGGATTCATAATAGAAAACATGTGGGTTGGCTCTCAAGAAAAGTCTACAAATGAGGAAAGCAATACTCCATCGCGGTGGAGATAATTGAAGTCATGAAACGAGCCTGGTACGAACTTTCACTAAATAAGAACTAAAAAATCTCTTCATAGCAGGCTTCTTGATACAGCGATTGGGAGGCAGTACACAGTATTTAAAATTATTAAAAAAAAACGTTTACTTCTATTTTGCTCCGTTTCATAAAACAAATTTATTGATTAGATAAAACATTTCTTAATGAGAAGAGAAAAAGAATGCTATCTGTTATTTAGAAATAGTTTTTCTTTCCAACTCTAAAATGCTTTTTACTTGCGACTTATAGGTACTATAAGGCAAGTTATGCATTCGTAAAAAAAATCGAACTCGAGATTTTGATCAAAGTTGACATTACGATGATAGCGAAGACCAAAAAAGTGGGTCTCGCAATTCTGTCTGTCTGTCTGTCTGTCTGTCTGTCTGTCTGTCTGTCTGTCTGTCTGTCTGTCGGTTCGACTACAGCCTAAACGGCTCGGCCGATTTTCTTCAAACTTGGTAGATATGGGTTTTAATTTTTTACCCCCGGACGTTTTTTTCTATTTTTTTTTAAGACCAAAAATAACGGTACCTGCCATACGATTTTTTTTCGAAATTTTATAAATATTTTTTTTTCTCAAAAACTGTCCCACAGAATTTTTTAAAAAATTCCAAAAATTTCATTTGGTTAAAACTAGCTAACGGTTGAAAAAAATTTTACAAAAAATTGTTATTTTCGGTAGCCCCCCTGGGTCCATTTTTTTTGTTTTTGATTTTCTCGAAAACGGTACAGCCGATTTTAATAATTTTTTTTATGCCAAAGCTCCTCCAAAGTTTGAATATTATTACATATTCAAATTTTCAATTTTTAATTTTTTGGATTTTTAAAAAAAAATTCAAAATTTTTTTTTGGAATCTCAATATTTCGAAAACCCCATGCTCGATTTTTTTCAAACTTAGCAAATAAAAGTTTCTTAATATAATCTACAAGATTTGAGAAAAAAAAATTTGTTTTATCTAAAACTAACGGTACCTTCCATACAAATTTTAAAAAATGGTTTTCGAAAATCGCATTTTTCTCGAAAACGGTTCCGAGAATTTTGCTAAAATTTTTTTTCTTTTGATTAATCTTTACGATTTATAATTTAATAAAAAAAAATTTTAAATCTAGATATTACTGACTGTACCTACCATAGAACGATTTTTTCGAATTTTGAATTTCTCATTATCGACTTAACGGATTTTAATGAAATTTTTTATAAAAAAGCTCCTAAAAAGTTTAAAAAACATTGCATTTAAAAACTTAAGAAAAAATATTTTTTCAATTTTTAGAAAAAAAAGTAATTTTTTTTTTTTGAAAAATTCGATATCTCAAGAACGGCTTAGTATTTTTTTTGGAAATTAGACTCTTATTCGTACAATAATAAAAACTTAAGGTTGGCGTACCAAAATTTTTTCTTAAAAATGTTTTAAAAATTTTTTACATAAAAGCTTATTTTTTTAAGGAACCACTACAAAGACTTATAATTTTTGTTCCTGCATAAATTCATATTTGCATATCATTCTGTTTTTATCTCTTACTACTTAAAGAATTAAAAAAAATTTATTTTATCCTTATGAACAGTTTTCTCTAATAACATTCGTTTTTAAAATTCCTAGTCTATTACATAGGAGCAAGTTCGTGCGACCCAGTCGTGCATTTTATTTATTTTTGAAATCAAAACATAAAAAATGAATTTGAAAACACAAATGCTCTCTATTTAATACAGAAAGTTTGAATTAATCCAATAAATGTTAATTATAATATATCTAATTGTATTACTATAAGTCCAAACTATGGAGAATTATTGTGGAAATGGATATTGTATGCTATACACCTTAAGGAAGAAAAACTATCCACATCGGGATATCAAATCTGTTTGTAAAAACAAACAAATATACTAACTACCTACTCAAATATTTGTCTAAAAAGAGGAGTTTTTACAAATTGTAATATTCTAAAAAACTGAAATACGAAAGACCGTTTTTTTTTTTGTAAAGGGTTTTCCAATAAGAGGTGTTATTTTGATATTCAAAGAAAAATGGCATTTTTGGAGATAATTGATCGGATGTTTATTTCATTATAAAGAGGAAGCTATGCCGTTAATAATGGAACACAACATCAGCCAAATGGCCGCCAAGACCACGCTTACAGGACCATATCCTTTTCATGAAATTTTCCATAACCAAATCGCAAAGTGGCTGCCCTATGTCCTCGATAGCCTCACGAATTTCATCTTTGAGGTCTTGAATCGACGCTGGGCTGTTGGCGTAGACCTTATCTTTCACGTGGCCCCAAAGGAAGAAGTCGCAAGGTGTTAAATCACAAGATCTCGGTGGCCAATTGTGATCACCTCTTCGAGAGATAACACGGTCCGGAAACTTTTCCCGTAAAAGATCGATGGTTTCATTGCTTGTGTGGCACGTAGCGCCGTCTTGTTGAAAGTAAACGTTGTCCAGATCAATACCATCCAATTCAGGCCATAAAAAATCATTAATCATCTCTCGATAGCGCAATCCATTGACCGTAACTGTTGCTCCAGCCTCATTTTCGAAAAAGTAAGGTCCAATGACCCCGCGGGACCATAAACCGCACCAAACAGTCACGCGTTGAGGATGGAGAGGCTTTTCAACAATAACTCTTGGGTTTTCCGAGCCCCAGATGCGACAGTTTTGCTTGTTGACGTAGCCTCCGAGGTGGAAATGGGCCTCATCAGTCAAGATGATTTTTCGATGAAATTCCGGATCATTTTCATGCATTTCAAGGACCCAATCAGCAAAGACACACACACGGCCATTTGGCTGATGTTGTGTTCCATTATTAACGGCATAGCTTCCTCTTTATAATGAAATAAACATCCGATCATTTATCTCCAAAAATGCCATTTTTCTTTGAATATCAAAATAACACCTCTTATTGGAAAACCCTTTAGTATTCGACTGAATAAATAAATTAGTTAATTTTTCAGTCAATATTTTAGGAAATTATTTCTCCCCTATAAAAGGAGGGCGATTTTCTAAATGATTTATTTGGAATATATCAAAAAATCGTTCATGCTATTCAAATTGCAACATCAATAATTAAGAGTAATTTGAGCTCTGAGTAAGAGCGAAAAAAATCAATCGATTTGGGAGAAATAATTTGGCTGCTACATCACGCGCTTTGTATCGTAACATACATATGTATGTATTTATGTAAATATATATATATTTTTCAGCCTCATCAGTATATTTTTAAACTTGAATTTTATCGTTCCCTTGAACATACAACAGTCCCCAACTATTAGGATTTTCCCTCGGTATTTTTCCTTGCTAACAAGTGTTACCGACACCAAAATAATAAAAAAACAATACTTGTAGTTATGCATAACCTTGCGAACAATCAACTCACAACAAAATGAAGATTGATAATATTTGTCAATTAAAATCAATTTTGGTAGTGCAGTTGAAAGAATCATGCACTATTGTGAATGTCATTTTCACAGTTGTGAATTAGATACCTAGGCGCTTGGCAGGAGTTTGTTTTCTTAAAGAACGTACAAAGAATAATATTGCAACATTTTTATTGAAATTAACAATGAAAAACAGAAAAATGACTTGGATTGAGTTATTTTTCGATGAAGATTAAGAGTCGAATGATGCTCCTTATATTGAAATAGCTACATAACTAGAATGCGAAGGAGTGTAAGAGATGCATTCAATCCTTTAAAATTGGAAACGATTATGCAAGTAAACGTTTTGTTCTGCTAAACCAATCGTCCTGATTGATCTGTACGATTGAAAGAAAAATAAAGTGAATTCAAAATAGATGATAGAAACTCACACTGGTTTAAAAATCCATTGAAAATATGTAATTGACAGTCACAATACAGGGTGTCCGGTAATTCGTGTGCCACACTTTGGGATATGTGATACTTGGTCATATTCGAAGAAAAAAATTTTTCTACAGTAAAGTCTGATTTTCAACTTTGACATCACTTTTTGACGATTTAAAAAAGGCTAACTTTGGTGTACCCTGACCCATGTTATGGTCAAGAGGGAAAATCTTTATTCATATATGCTAACATTCCTTAGTAAAAACAAAATCAAATAATTAATCGCTTTGGCGAAATATATCCACGATAAACTAAATATTTCTGAGCAGAACTCACCTATATTGATAGAAAAATGACTGTAACTGCCATCATATTGAACACACTTCTTATGATGTTCGTTTGACAAATTCATTAATTCTCATACTTTTGCAACGTTCATCTAACCACTCTTTTTTACAAAAAAGCTTACAGGTACACGTGTTATATTCAATTTGTATCCAGAGGAGATATTAAAGAATATTAAACGAAATTTAAGAATATTAAGAAAGTTTAATTTGTATACATCAGATTTGGCTAGGTAAAGTCCTCAGTTGGTACAAGTCGCAAGGAGATATACTTTGTAAATATGAGTAAAGATTGGGATTCTGGTAGACGCCTATTTATTTAGGAAAGATCAAATAAGGTGTTACTCGGTTAACATAAATATAAATGCTGCAGCATACGCAGTATATAAAGATCGTTAAGAGAAAGCACCTGAAATAGCCACCGCATACTTGGCTCATTGTTTCGAGTTCTTACAAACACTCTGATTAGATAAATAAGACCTACATGATATACTTTAAAACTATCTGATCTTAATTCAGAACAAATGCAATCGTTTTCATGATAATATCCACGCCCACATTTACCATATATTGCAACGGATGGGTGAATTTAAACTTTTTTTTTATTTTGTTCTCATTCTTTGCCTGTTTTTTTTTTTGCTATCATTTCACGTTCAATGGTTTTGTTTGCAGAGTTTGTTATTCAAATTGTATATTTTTTTATATAACTCCCCTCCCACTTTATGAGCTGACTCCTCGAACAAAATGAACTCCATCCTTATATAGCATTAAATTTCTTCAAATTTAAATGTGCAGCTAATTGAAGAAACATAAAATTAATTTCCCATTTTTAAATTGAATTTATATACAGATATAGGTACCTATGTATGTTTATATATTTTTTTATATAATCCCCTCGTTCTGCAAAAAAAAATATATATAAAAATAAAGTGCCTCTCGTACTTGCATTGGTCGCTAGACTACCCACCAATCTTTGGGATTGGACCCTTTTCTGGTCATGCGGAATATATATTCACTGCAAGAATTCTCTCTGGACACACAAATACAGAGAGGCAAGGATATAAAATAGGATAAAGACAGAACATTTAAGTTTTCCTTTTTATATATTTTTTTCTGATATCCTTGTAGATTTTAAGCTATTTTGCAGTTTATAATGTATATATTATATATTTTTTTCAAGAAACTTTCTTTCTATTTCTGAAAAATATTCCGCTCTTGTCTGTGGCAGTATAACTTAGAGGAATTCTCCAATCATCCTTGTTGGATCCAAGTATGCTTTTAATATACATTGGGTTCAATTGCCGTACAGAAAGTTTTTCCACAGGTAAAGAGATGGGAAGATTAAAAACAAAGCTATCCGACCTGGACACTTTCTCAATTATTCTGGAAAAAAATCTATTGAACTACAGAAGAATCAATTTGAAAGTTGATTTTTAGTAAAACATTAAAAAACATGTGTTTTAAGACCGTTGAAACAATTTAAATACGTACATAAAATTACATCAATTTAGCCAAATCTCTCCTTAGTATTTATATAAAGCTTGCGATAGAAGCATAGTTTCAGAAATGCATTTAAGTATATTAATAAATTAAATAAATGTGTTTTTAAACTTTTCAAAATAATTTATTAAATCTCTCAATTTTAATTTTAAATAGATTTCATGTGATTGAAATTAGGAGAACTTCTATTAGCTTTGGCTTAATGGATAAAACCTTTAATTACACAAAATCTTGAATCTTAACTTGGAAAACTGAGCCAATGTTAGTTATAGATAGCTTTCCCTTGGATAACGGATAACGTTTTGCTTAAAAACACTTCGCTTACTGCTTTGTCTTATACAACTGAAGCTTAAGAACTTAAAAACACATGTCTCAAAAAGACCATCTTTGTATTTATCAATTCGTTTTCATTACTTGAAAACCCAAACAGCATTAAAACTTTATTTTTGCAAATTATTCAGGTGCTTTTGATTCAAAGTTGGAGCAAAGAATTCCTTGGTTTCAAACCTGTTTGCTAGTTTGCAAGAAAAAATTGTGTTTGACTTTTAAAGGAGTCAGTACCTACTTCTAGAGAATTCAATAATCAAATGTGTATTATTTTTGTAAAATCTTTCAACTGAAGGTAAGTTCTTTGTTGTGTAGGTTTCATGTTTAATTTTCATTTGGTGTCGAATTTTATTGACCACGGTTCATCAACGCCCAAGACTGGTTGAGGCAGTAAGAAAAACTGCTGGCGAGAATTCACTTGGGTCATATCGTCACCGCGCTCACTATCTTCGCAGCACATTTTGAAATATGGTTTACATTTTATTTCGTATAAAGTGCAATTACCAACACAAAAGATGGCGTACCCTCCATAAAAACTTATATCAGAAGTTTTGAGGTCTTAACCACTTTGATAATATCAATTAGGGTTTTCCGTTTTTTATAACGAAGACTCATATTTATTTTTACCTATGTACTACGATCCACTCATACGAGTATATTTAGTTGATATAACCCGAATCGGTATCGATTCTCTATCAAATTGATAGGTTTACTTATGTGACTTTGTATTGAGAACTCTAACTCGGTAATCGAGTATAACAAAAATATCAGGTACATTATCTGAAGTAAGTTGTTGTTTTAATGTTAGCCTCCTTGAACTTAAAACTGCCCATTGCGCTCAAATCCTTGTTCAAATGCACTTATGGTTGCTTTATCGGGTTATCTGAATTATGTAAATGTTCACTCTACCTTTACATTCTGCTATACGTGAACTGTGATACGAACACAAGATCCAGCTTCTGTGAGCTTAAAACTTTATATAAAAAGCGTGTTTATAATGATTTATTATTTTTCCATGAACTTCTCAATGGTCAAATTGATGCGCCTAACTTCTTAGTTTTTATAGTCATTCATTTTCTGAGCTTCTTTTTCATCAAACTACCTAACTATGGCACGAGCGAAGATCTCGTATGTGAAAGCTTTTTTATTCAAACGCTTCTTCAAAAAGTGAAAAAAAAATTAAAAACATTGCTCGTTTAAGGAGCCAGCTCTCGCTTTAAAAATAATTTTTAAAGTGGACTTCGTTGATGATTTGATGTTCTATCTTATGTAAATATTTAATATATCGCATGCTTAATGGAATACTGACCCATTAGCTGATAGGTCAAAATTGAGTTACGTACCTACAGATACAGGCTTTTGCAATATCTTTTTTTCCAATTTCCCAAAAATCGTCTTTTTCGAGTTAGGTCAATATTCCATTAAGCATGCGATATATCTACATACATATATATGCATATGTTTATTTTCCTAATTCTTACTCATAATGAGCCCCTGATTCTGCGTTACAACTCTTAGTTCACTACAACAATTAACTTGAAGTCTTAATCAAAATATTTCGATTTGACATTCTAACTAACTTGAGTCAGCATTAGCTGTTCATTTAAGGTTCAATTTTTTAATCATGCTGTTCGTTAATTTATTATTGATGGTGCAAAACAAAAGCAGGTCAGGTTTCAGGTTTCATTTTATTTTTTTGTATGTATTGTTTTACACAGAAACGCGATGATTTGGTTTAATTTCATTGCCCAAATCAATTGGTGAATATTTATTTATTTAATCCTTGACCTCTAAAAATATAGAAATCCATTATTTAGGAACGAATAAATCCAAATCGATTATTATGAAGCCGCAACAACCAAAAAGGACGGATCCGTATAATTTGATAAGCGAATTTGATTTTTAGATACAGAATGAATTGGTTCACGCGAATAGCATATTAGTAGTAACATTACAGACACGTTACAGTTACAGATTCACTCCGAGAGTGCTGGTAAACTGTTTGTATTTGCTTTAAAGTTTAAAGCTATTTATTAAAAAAAAAACATTAAAAAAAAAAACAAAATTAAATTAAATTAAAAAATTAAATATCAAGTTTGGCAACTCAAGTTATACCCACTGTATATACCATTGCGTCATTGTTACATACAGAATAATATCTATTGCGAATAATACACATTACATCTAAATTATATAGATACATTTCTAGCTATTTACAACACTCTAGCCTAAGCTTAGTATAGGAGCACATTAACATTTTTAAGTTAGTACTTTAAGCATTCGTAAACGCACTTTTCGATAATTTTAACTAGCCCAGAAATTTTAATTTTATTTACTCGGTTTGGGAAAGTGATGAAATTTTAACAACGTACCAGTGTCAGCAATGTGCCGTATTATATTCTTTGCAAAGTGTTCACTTCTAAGCTCATAGAAATAGCAAGCCCACATACGAGTATGATTTAAAAAAGTTTGTTTTCGAACATTACACAAAATGGAAAGCATCGCATTTCAGCGATATATTAAATATATCTAGGTCCAAATTCAATATGCTGCCAATTCCGGTTCCTCTTTCTACATTCATACATTATTTTTGTCCGAGTTTCAGAACTTACCATCTTTAATATAAATATTTTAATACTTTTAAAAATAATACTTTTAACAATTTAATTTGATTCTTGTTCTATCGAGGAATGGATTTAAGGGAAAATTAATTGAAAAAATCATAAATGTTTTCAAGTATACATTTTGTTTTGTGTGAAAAAGAAATTGATTTTAAAATGTAAATTATTATAAAACAAAACACATAATATGTAGGTACATGTATGCAAACATAATAAATACTCTTCGAAACATTGATGACAAAAATTATATGATTTGTGGTGGAGGTGTCTTTTGAATATGTTGGAAATGTAGAAATATAATCAGAGAAAAAAAGGGGAAGATTAAAGGAAGAATATGGACATGAAACTGGTAAGAAAAATTTAAATCTTTTTTCCTGACTTCGTTAATACATAGGTATTTCGATTTTTTTGTATTCGTTTAAAAACACTAATCTACCTATTTTAAAAATATAGCTTCGCTATACCTACAACTTATTTTTAAAAGCAGATAAGAACCTACTTAAATTTCTACTTGGAAGGTACTGAAGAGGAATAATTATTTTTAAAACTAAAAACAAATGCCAATTTCATTATACGTACGATTGTATACCTGTCGTTCACTAAAATAGAGACCGTTTTATTTTTTGGTTTTATGTTTATTAAATATACATATATGTATAGAGAACGGGAAGTGCATTTAAATAGAATGTTGTACATAATTTACTTTATTTTCAATGTATTTATCTTGAACATTTTTTTTGTACGGATAGTAATCTTTTATAACTACATGCCTATATATCTATACTGTGCACATATTTTGCTGAGAATAACTAATTGACAATTTAATAAATCTTCCTCCAGAATTTCAATTTCGCCCTCAATTGATTTAACGACAAAATTTATCACCTTTTTTTTGTTTTTTTTTTTTTTTTAAATATTTTCTTAAACATTAATCTTTCTATTACCTGCCTGGTCGTCTTTATATTTAAGTTTACCTAGTACAAAAATAGCTAGCTTTCCAAAACCTAAGACTCTGATTTTGAAATATATCGAAACAACTAGGTATGTACTACCTACCTATTCTTTTATTTTTGTATTACTCTGCAAATGTTTTCCTATTAGTAATTATACCATATTACCTATAAAACAAAAATAAACTAATAGGTAACTAAATTGTTAACAGGATATTGGGGAAATGGAGTGGCTAGGATTTTTCTTTCATATTTTTGTCCTTAATGTGGAAGAGTACTATACACAACGGAAGAGATGCCAACTCACTCGTTGCAGGGTTGACCAGCATTCTTCAAGGGTGCGTTCACTTATTGCTGCTGCACTATTCGATCTGGATAACTGTAGCTGTTGTTATTTTGAATTCATTAATGTCATTTCACATTTTAATTATATTTAATTTCACATTATTCCATTTTAATATTTTTTGCAAATTCCCGGTTGAAAATGTTTATGAAGAAAAGAACAAAAGGATATATATTTCTTATTAGCTTTTCTCTATTTCAACATGTTTATTATAAACAAATTTACAAAAAAAAAAAAACTCTCACACAAATAATAATAATTCTGCCCTTAATTATAATTATGTTTATCCTTAGAATGTACAAATGCAATCTTAAACAATTGAAACATATAAATTATTTTATTTTGTATACTTGTACATTCAGCATATTTTTTAATCTAAAACAAATCACACATCACTCTTCTAAAATGTTTGCATTGAGACTCAAGAAATTACAAAACCGGTGAAAACTCAACATTAGCCGTCGGCAAATCCAAAGAAACAAGAAACACAAATGAACTAAAAAAAAAACAATAAAATCAACAAAAAATAATAATGAATCAAATTGGAACAAAAAATCAAACAAAATGTGGGATAATTTTTAAAACATATATTTTTATTTAAATTGATATAACTTAAAAATATATAATAAGGTAGGTACAAGCACAGAAAAACAGCAAACGAATAATCCAGTTCAAATCAATTAGTTACATTTTCATCTTCACAGTCCAGTGTCATTTTTCGTTCAAAAACAAAAATAACAAACTTATTAGAAAATAATAAAATCGTTTGTAGGTAGGTAGGTAGGTAGGTAGGTAGGTAGGTAATCCGTTTTTTTTTTTTAACAAAATCTTTTGGTTGCAAAATATCACCTTAAACTGTTTTCTTAATAAAAAGGACAGTTTTCACAGGCTTTTTATATACTGTTTGTCACTCGCGAATTTTCTGTGAACTCTTCGAAGTCGTAAAAGTTTCACGTTTGATGTTTTCAAACCGAAAAAGATGACCTGAACCGTCGACATCAATGTCGCAAGTGATTTCCCACTGACATCGCCACCGAGAAAAATCCTATTAGAAAAATGTATTCGTCTTGAGAATATATTAACGAGAAGGACAAGCGCACGATAAGGAATAAGATGACGACGACAGCGACAACGAAGACGACTACAACGAAAGCAAATATAAGAAATCTTTCAATAACAAAACATCCTGATCCTAATAGAATGGTTTCCTTTCGCGTCCTGAGTGTGTTGTATTTTATATCAAATTCAAAGAAGGACTGCGTGACTCCAGAAAAAGTATGCCCTTTCTAATGTCGATTTCCTTTTACACTAGGGATTTTAGGGATTGCGATCCCTTGTCAAATTTTGACTTTTACCACACCAAAAAAATCGATTTTTTTTTGACAGAGATCAAATCTTTCGAATCCGTATTTGGAGAGGGATTTACATGTATACGAAATACGCACACTAAAAAGACAAAATTTGACAAGGGATCGCAATCCCTAAAATCCCTAGTGTAAAAGGAAATCGACATAAGATACAACAGAGAAAGAATAATATAAAAAAGAAAAAATGTTTTTTTTTTTTTGTATTTACAATCTATGAATTATATACCCATACATCCAAGAACCAGGAAGAAGACACAACCACCATTAACACAGAACGACGACAAAAAACACCACTTTACCACTTTCTTTATTTTCTATCGGAAATTTGAGTGAGGGTAGCACCGGGAAAAGAGAAAAAATCCTTACACATCCCGGCAAAAAATTAACAAAAAATCTACCCTCTAAAGTACTTTAGAGAAATCCCATCCCCTTCGAAGTAGTGCCAGCACCACTACAACTGCCGAGAATAGGTACTCCATTAAAATATTAGACTGTTCTTTGTAGGTATTCCACAGTCCTGTTCTTTACTCGCTCGCCATCGCCATACCATAGCCATCATCGTCGTCGTCGCCGTTGTCAATTTCGTCAGCGTTACCGTCACTATCTTTCTCGACGCTGCAAAATGGAAACACAATTCTGAGTTTCGTTTCTGTGCAACTGTTATCCTGAGGAAAAGCCAAGTCAAATGAATTTAGCAACACACCAACACTGAGAAAACACCACCCACACACAAACCCAAGTTACTAACTGAAGGCAACTTAAGCGAGCGTACAAGAAATATGGGATGAGAAGAAACAAGAAACATATATATTTACATGATTGAACCCCGGCAAAAAATTCAAACCTTTTTGTCCAAAAGACGACGACAACGATGTGACGGAATGAAACGGAAAGGAGAACTCTAAGTCTGCCAGTGTATTCCTTTTACGGAACGTTTTTCTTTGGCTCGTGATCCTTGTGATTCCTTTTCTTTGTTGCTTTATTTTTTTAGGATTATTTTATTTCATTTATTTCATTCGCTGTTTCGCGCCTTAACTGAAAACCAAAATGTACTTATTAAGGGAAACACACCAACACTTATTCGTCCTTCGTCCTTTCATAGAAAAATTCTCTCTCTCTTTTTCGTTTGTCCCGTTTGCTTCTAAGACATTTATATTTTATAATTACATTTTATTCTGCTCACTTTTATTTTTGAGCGGAAAAATTTCCCCTCTGTATTTTCATTTTTATTCATCTGATTTTTATGTACAGTTTTTATACCCCATCACTAACTACCTGAATAACTATTTAAACCGTAGTAGGTAGTTAGGTGGATTAGCCTTAGAAAAATACACATAGTTGTATAGTACCTATCTATGTATTGTGTTTTTTTTTTTGTTTCTGATTTTGTATAGATAGCAACAAGCGGTGGGTGTAAGCGGCGCAAGTAGCTGGGTAACATGAGAAAGTTAAACAATTAGGAAATTTTTGATGCAGAGAAAACAGAAATAGGCACCTATTTAAATGATCCTATCATCTCGAACAGGTTGGGGTGGGTATTTTTTTTTGAAAGTAATGATGTTTGATTATAAACCTGAAACGAGTGATATACCTACCTCATTTCCTTTTTTTAAGTTGAGGGCTTTATTGACCTAGTTTAACATTTAAGGTGGATAGGATTGTACATACATATAGTAAGTAGGAAAGTAGATATCTTGAGGGCTATCTGCCAACCTAGAATTGTTTTTGAAATAAATGTTTTATTTTGCCAACATAACAATTTATTTTACGCCTGTAGGTAAATAATCAAAAACTTGAATTGATTTGTGATAAATATAAACCTACAAAAGGACCTGATAAAAGCTTCATGACCATGAGCTCGTTGACACATTAGTGACTAATAGAAACCTACAAAGAGTCCAATAATAAATTATTTAAAGTCAAGTCAAGTCAAATAAAATAAAAATTATGCTTTTCCAAGCGAAGACTAGATCCCCTTAGACCCCTGTCTCTTTCATAATTTCACCATACGATCTATTGCAGAATGGAATGCATACTTTTAAACCATGATAAATATAAGAAAACATCCATAGATGGGTGGGTAGGTACTAGACAAAACTAAGACTCTAATAGGAAACAATTGCATACACGACAACACGAAGAAGTTCCCCAACAACATTATACAACTTTATTCAACCATGTTCCAAAGTGAAAAAAACTACAAGGCGAAGTCCAGTATGTTTCTACTACTATACCTATAGTATTTTTCTTTAGTTTTTACTGGTATTCTTTTTGGCGTTATAAAAAAATACAGAAACAAATATGGGAACTACTACTTCTTCGCTTTCATGTAGATAACAAAAGTTGAGTTTGTTCCAATAATAGAAACGACTCCCACCAAAAGCCTTTCTATTCTCCTACTAGGTATATCAGAATATGTAGATTATTTTAAACGAAGGAAGATATATAGGTAGATATGTATAAAATGAAACAATATCATTTATTATATTTATTTTTAACTATTATTACAGTAAGGTTAACCTATTGAACTAACAACACATTTGTATCTATAACTATAGATACCTACATATTCAAAAATCATTATTCGGTTTTAATCAATTTAAGATTAGGATTTAATTTTGTACGTGTTTTTTGTATTTCAGAGCTCCAAAGACCGAAATTCAAACTCAAAGTAGGTGGGTGTCTACTTATTTTATTAAATTGTAATGGACTCATAAAAATGGCATAGGTACTTCTTTCGTGAAGTAGCGTTGGGTACTTACTTATTCCTGTGTAGGTAGCTACATATAGCTTTATGTATAAATAATAAGACAAAAGGTCTTACAATATATCTACCTAAGCATAATATCCTTTTTGTCAAGAAACAAAGGGTACTCCAAAGCGAACTAAAATTGCAAGGCAAATGAGTATATTGAGAATATAAACAAAATAGAAAACATAAAAAAGACAATAACTGTCCGTCTGTCCCACCCATAAAAAAGGACAAAATAGGGTAAAAATGTGAAAAAAAAACAAACATATTTTTTCTAAATCCCTCCTCCTTATGTGTTTTTTTTTTTGTTTGTAGGTATAACTTTTCTTTCGGTTTTTTCTCTCGTCCTTTTCTACGATATATTTTTGAATGTGTATTTTAATTGCTTAACAAGAAAAAACCAAAGAGTGAAGGGAATTGGATTAAACAACCACCACCACGGTTGATATAGTGTTTTTTTGCTATATTTTTTTTGTAGTGTACATAAGTGAATGATAGTGAAAAAAACTATTTCCTTATGTAGTGTCCTTTGTGGTAGTGTGAGTCTCTAACAGTTTTGCCGTAGGTATTTTGTTGGACTGTACTATACCGACCTTAGTGGCAACAACAGGAAAGAAGGATAGTCGTATACCTACATAGGTAGGTACAAAACTATTATCCTTCATTTTATATGTATTGTTGAAGATGAAGTGCAGTTAAAGGAAAATAAACATACGTATTGATATACAACCTACCTAATAGTTATTTCGAGTTAGAAATTTGTAATAACTTGTAGGTAATTTCTTATTAAACTTTCAATTACTGTTGATAGGTACCTACCGATATTTAGTATTATATAACTCACCTACATATCTACAATACGATCTCGCTGAAGAAAACTAAATTCACAAGGATCTCAAGTTGTGAATCTATGAAACAAATTATCAAAAGCTGGAAGATTTTTTTTTCTTATTTATAATATACCTACCTACATATAAGAACTATTATGTTGCTTTTCAAACACCTATAGATAGAGTTTGTAACTGCCCCAACACAAATCTTTACCTATTAAATCATATTTTTTTTTAATTTGCATTCTATAATCTACCTACCACCTATGTACCTAGTTCCCAATCAATAAATTCCAGTAGAAAAATCGCAATCAAACTATGTTTAATAAATAACATAAATTATTTCCCTACTGCTTACTCGTAAGGCGAATAGTTATTACTTATGATCATCAAAATCTTTCTGAAGAAATGATTACACATAGAAATATACCTACCCATCTACAGCTACTCTAATATCCATCAGTATGTTACAACAAAACAAGCTTAAAAAAGAGTTAGGTACCTTCTCAATAAATTTGTATGTAGAGTCAAGGATAAATGCGTCATCTTTATTATAACTCACTCAATTCTTGAATGTTTTAAAGCAATGTAGGTACAAAAAAACATTAAGGAAAAGGATATCCCCGATGACGTTCGACTTTGTATGACTAGACATTTAAGGATTTTCCGAATACAAAGTATGCTCTCTTGTTTCTCTCTTCTTGCTTATTCACATGGCCCACTTAAATAGAGTAAACTTGTGAAGTAAGTACGTAGGTATATTGCATTTGGCGCTGAAAATCAAAAAAGGATCTAGGCAAGCCGAAAAATAAAGATTTCAAGAAAATCCCCCTACAATACAAGCAAGTAATGTTATAAATTTTAAGTAAAAAGGTAAACAAATTGTATAGAGATTGGTAAAAATTAATAAACCTTGTATTTACTGCCACTGTGCTTTTTCAATTTGCTGCGAGAACTGTGCGAGCTGACCAATGCAAATATTTTCGTAGTCTTGTGGAAGTATTTAGGTAGGTGCGTACCTACCTAAGCTTTTCATGTTATGTAGAGATTACCTGGTAGGTATATCCTTTAAAAATAGATGCAACATTTCGTTTTGTTGTTTTCTATGTAGGGGATGGTACTTGATAAGATGAACGGAGGATAACTCATGACGTGTTGTTGATATACTCAAGGACACAGACGCTTGTGACAGAAAGAAAAACGAGAAAGGCCGCCGTAGTTGTGTATGTACATACATATGTATATGTAGATATATGATTAAGGAAGAAAAGTCGTGACATTGGAAATTAATTTTGATTTCTTTGCTTTCGTTCCCGGAACGTATATTTATATGCATGCTACGAGGTGTATTGTGGGGTTCTGGTGTTAAGAGGGAAAGTGTGTCTGTGTCGTCATTGAAAATGTGGGTTTTTTTATTCATCGCGATTTTGTGTACGTCGTACGTCATCTTTGTTTCATCTTCGTTGCTTGAAGAGATTAAGGAGAAATTGCAGTTTTGTTTTTTTTTTTTTCTTTCTTGAGTCTTAACCACACTCTCACTCATATTGTTTCACACTCAGGCAAACAAAATAATAAGAAACTAATATAAAAAGTTCTACAAAAATCTAAAATTTTTTTCTTAAGGACTCACCTGAATCTCACTGACTAACTTCTCGCTGTTGAACTTGATATCGGGAGTTGAGCTTCCCCCAGATGGGGTAAGTGCCTGTGGTGGATGCGATAAGGATGTTGCTGCGACCGCCGCCTGTTGCTGTGACAAATTCAATTGTGGACTGTGTTGCTGCTGCTGATGAGATTGAGAGTGCTGCGTTTGTTGTTGCATGAGACTTTGCTGCTGCTGCTGAAGTTGTTGCATTTGTTGTAAGTGGTTTGGAGTCATGTGGTGACCTATGGGGATCGGTGTCGTTAGACTGCTTGTTCCGGAAACTCCAGTGTCTCCTCCGTTTGGCAGAGATTCATTTTGGCTGACCTCAGCTTGCTGCTGTTGCTGCATATGATGGTGGATTTGCTGTTGCAACTGATGATGCAGGTGTGCAGAGGCCGGAGTAGGGCTGTTGGCCGAATGTTGATTGTTCTGATCGGAGTTAGGTGCGTTTTGCAGAGGACTCCTTGGGTTGCCACAGTTTGTATCACCGGATCGTGAAATCGCAGACGTTGCATTCTCTGATGCCGTTACAGCATCAGCGCCACTATTTACTTCGATGATGTCGGGATTCGAGGGCAGGTTATTGGTGGGAGCTCCCGCACTATTACTGGTCCCAGTAGCAGCATTGAACAACGACATGGACTGATGGTTTTGTAGGTGTGTGTGTTGTTGATGATGTTGATGCTGGAGCTGTGGATGGTGGTGGTGGTGTGTTACGGACGTGAGACCTATAGGCGGCCCACGCGGCTGTTGCCAAAAGTCGGTTTCCATTTTGAATAGCGCGCGGTTATTCGCTTGATGCTGAAGCTGTATCTCTGTAGTCATTTGGGTATCGGCAGTTGCAACAGCTGCGGAGCCAGCGGGAAGGGTGTCGGGATTATGTTGCTGAGATTGCGTTGGCAGTTTTGCCAAATGCTCAGGTCCACCGTCTAGAGGACGATGTTGCTGCTGTTCCAAGAGTTCGTGTGGATGATGTTGATGGAGATGATGCTGTTGCAGTTGTGAGAATAGCGGCGTGGATCTTAAATCAAGGGCAGCTTCAGTTGCTATTTTGAACTGATTGAACAGCCACTGATCCACTTTTGAGTGACTTCCCAGAATCTGTCCACTTGAAATAGGAGCTGTTGTCGTTGGTTGTTGAATCTGAGAAGTTACCGCCGCGAGCGGAAGCGATGATGTTTGTGATGTTTTGCCTGCGGTCGGTTCGTATTTGTATTCTGGTTGATTATTGTTATTTCTTACACTCTCAAAGTGCTGTTCTAAATGATGTTGCTGAAGTTGATAGTGCTGTTGTTGATGCTGTGGCTGCTGCTGTTGTTGTGGATGAGCTTGCTCCTGCTGTTGGAAATGAGTCTTGGTGGTGTATTGCAAAGTATCGCGATGCTCGTCTAATTCATTTTTTTGATGTTGGTGATGATGATGGTGATTGTTTTGTGGTTGTTGCGTTATATGATGATCAGAGTTGCGGTCACCGGAATATACAGCAACGTTACCTCCGGCAAATGGCACAAGATATGAATGATAATCGTCCAGTTTTAAGGATTAAAGGTAAGTTTTCTTTTGAACTTTTATATTTTTTCTAAGGACAGGCATCGAAATAAACCAATATAGCATATTGTACGTATTCATAAATTATCTAGTCAATTTTCTTGAGAAAATTAGATTATGCTGATGAGAAATTCCTTGGATCATTCTTTAGTTTTTCACTGAGGAGTTTGTTAGTTAGCTTACTTAGTCTTTTCAGCTGGGGTTTCGGAAACTGTCTTTAAATGGTTTTATTTTCTACTGTCTTTATTGTTATGTAAATGCGGGATCGACATGGTTTCAGTACGTATTCTTATGTGAGTGAGAGCTTTTATTTGCCTGAAAATATAAAAAGGGTTTTCAGTTAGAGAATTCGTTTTCGGTTATAATGGAAAAACAGTTTTATATTTTTTTACTTTTTTCCTAAAACGATAAAGCGTTTTTTTTTTGCTTGCTATATTTAAAAAAATAGGATTTTTGATACACCAAATTCTCGAACCAAAGATTTACATGCATAAGCCAATAACCATAAGATCATACAATTTTTTAGTTCAATCATTTTATAAAAGAACACAACCTTTCATATAGAGATGTGCTAGGTTTATTGCACGAGAATTTCTCATAAGATATACAGACCTATTCTACGAGTATTATGCCGATTTATTATCGATGTGCTATATAATATAAACATTTAATTTAAGTGATTATTATGCAGTGCTAAACCTTCGCTAAGAATTAAATTGAAGCATTTTTCGGGATAGTTTCCGATTATAAATACATTTACAAAAGTTTATCAACAAATTTAGAGCTGCAATTCGTAGGTCTTACTCCTGTTTTCTAAAATTACTTTTATTATTATGTAACAGTTTCATCCAGACTTAAAGATTATTTGTATCCACTTAACTTAAAAAGTACCTAAGTTAGTGGTGTTTACTCATCATAAATAAATTGTAACTCAGTATTCTCATACGATTTAAAGTAAATAGAAGCATATTCAGAATTAAAAGAAATAATAAGAATTTTGATCTCAGTTTTCTAATACTTACTTAAAATTTTTTCCAAACTTCACAGGTAGATGACACTAGTATCTATCTAATACTCACTTAAACTTAAACCTCCCGATCCTTAATATTTTAAATCTGAGATTAAGTTTAACAAATTATAGAACTCATGAACTTTTGTTTGCTGTATGTGCAACTTTTGATAAATATGCTTACGTTATTGATTTCGATGTATCAAATACCTATTGTTCAAAAAACAATTTTATAGAACTCTTGAAACTCAACGCCGAACAAATTGTAAATTTTTAGTTAAATAAATGAATAGAACTCTCATTCTAGTGGGACTGTAATATTTTTCTATAATTTCGTTTAGTTACAAACCTAAAAGTTGTAAAAAGTTGTGCCGACAACACGCACATCAAATATAAATGTTTTTTTTTTTAATATGGTGACCGCGGTATTGTAATAAGTATAGCTCGGCTAATGCACTGTCATCCTTGAGGTCTGGGTTCTGAATTCGGCAGAAATTGTTGGGAGTTGTAAGTCAATTTGTTGTGCGGGGCTTTAATTTATTTTTATTTATTTATTTGAATGCGTTAAACTTTCAGATTTTAGTCAATTGTTCTATTTAAAATGAGTCAAAATAATAACTATCTACCTATTTTAAGGATGCCTTCGACACAAAAAATAGAAAACCTCTGTTAGACAAGCTTTATAATTTAGGAATCTGTAAGAATTTTGTCTGCATTATTGAGAAAATGTGCAAACAAACATTGGCATAAGGTATATTTATAATGGAACAGTTCAAAGTAATTATGTATGTAGATGACATAGTTACAGATACTAGCTGAATCGCCTAATAGTTTGCACCTTATGATAAATAGGCTAGCTTCGCAAGTTAGACTTCAACAGCGAGTAATCTCAAATCTTTGTTTTTAAAAAGGGCAAGAGAAGAACAGTGGAAATACGAGGGAAGGCACATTGAGGGAGTTAATATAGTAGCATATCTATATCTGCGAGTGAAATCCACATAGATACAATATGAAATTAAATAAAGCCAAAAACAAATTGGAAACAAAATATTTAACAACATCATTATATCTCTCAATAAGAAGCATAAAGTGTTTAATGCAACGGCTAAATCTATTTTGTCTAGAAATTCGAGCTTCATTTTTTTTTAATGTTTTTGTCTAGCAACACAACTTACTACATATGTATATGTATTACTTGGAAAACGGTTTTCCAAACATGTTTATTTCGACTTTAAAACTCAGTGCGGATTACACTTTAACGCTGTTGCTTATGGATCAATATAGGCTTCCGAAGAAGACTGGAATTTGCAGTGAGTTAAAAGACGTTTTTGGTAAAGGATTGGGACCTGTTAGGAACGAACTATTAATATGAATTTAGCTGATTGGTTTAAATCTCTATACGAATTAATCACTGTCACTGTTGATGAAAATAAAAGATATGCGTTCATAGAAAAAGCATGCCTATTTTATGAGAGACAAAATGTAACCTGGATCTCAATAAGACAAATATTTCATAGTTCTTACATCAGGAACATAATTTCAATTATATTCAAATTAAGGGGAGAAATGCGGTAAATCTTAACTACAAGCTTCATGAAAATGAAGAAATTGTCATCTGAACGCTTTCAATCTTCGAAGGAAGGAAGACCTGATACTTTTCGTTGGGGTTTGCCGAATTATGATGAGATAAGACGGGTGTATTTTCAAACAAAATACCACGCAATGAGAAGAATTGGCTACCTATTTGAATGTATACAAGATTGGATACTCTTACACGAATACTGTGAAGCGATGTCGCTTGGGTCACGAATCACCAGTGGAAGCTTTCAACCAGACGTTTTTGGGTTTTTTTTATAGTATCTATTGATTAAAAGAATTACAACTGCCAAAATCTAGAGTTCCCTTGAAACTCCGATTTAACCAATCTAAAAGTCTTTGTATATTTTTTTAATTTTTCTTAAAGAGAATAGAATCACAATTTTTTTTTACCTGAACATAAAACAATAGAACCCATACTTTGTTTTAAATAAACAAAAAGTCCAAAGATTTCAAATTTGTTTTGTTAACTAAAAGTTGCAGGAAAAAAACTTCAGGCCAATAATAAATATTAAATATATTCAATACAGCTGCAACGTTTCCTGTGCGTATACCCCCTTCTTCAGGCAACTGAAAAACTGTAAGCGCACCCGATGCGTTGCAGCTGTATTGATTATATTCAATATTTAATATTGACCTCAAACTCACTTAAGGACATATTATTAATTAAAAAAAAGGTCACGTAAACAGGAAAGAAACCAAAAAATTGAAATAAAAGTGTGTGGATTTATGATTAATGATTTGTTTTAATTGCAAGCACACATTATTTTTAATAAGGTTTAAGTTTTTCTCGATAGCTATCAAAGGTGTATAAACTACGTGTGAAAAATATTTTGATTACTTATAGACAGCCATTGGTAATATGAAGATACATTTATGTATGTATGTACGTTGCAGGAACCCATGCTTTTTATTTAAGGGCTTTTCTATTTGTGTTTTTTTTTTCTAAAATAAATTTTATAAGTACATATCTAGAGGTACATAATTGAATTTTAAATATAAAACTTTAACGCATCATAGATCAAACTTGTTTTATGGTTTTCTTTATAGGATCATTGTGGTTTACAAACTTCCTTTCCTATTAAGTAGCGAATTTCAAAAGCTAAATTAAATTTGGTTCAGACTGTAGATCTCACACACACACTTTTGAAATGTGCACAGCACCAAAAAACAGAAGATTAATTTCAACTGACTATTTTTAGTCCCAGTAGACAATCTTCTTTCCTTCTTATAAAAATGTGGACGGAAAATCCATGCAGTTCCCCCTAACTCGTGATAAAAAAAATTAAATAGTACTTAACACGCGAAATAGTTCCTAATTTCCTTGTTTTTCATTCAATGTTGTGATAAGAGCACCGCGACGGAGTTCTAGGTTAGTTCAATTTTGTTTTGTCAGGGATACTGTCTCTTACTAGAAAATGGCAAATCCTCTAAGAACAGTATCTCTTGGCATGAAAACTTGCATATCAACTTAACCTTTATGGGTATGGTTCATTGCATATAAGGTTACTTCATTAATTTTTGGATTTATTGCACGATTTTTGTATAAGAATCCTATTAGGTCTTAAGTTTACACAAAGAAATAAATTATAATAAGGAGTTATTGGACGCAATGTCTTGGGTGTTTACTTGTAACTGTTAACCACTTTACCATTTTTATATCATAGCTGAAAATAACAATTTTTCATTATGTTTATTTTGCAATAAAATACATACGTCAAAATATTTTATTAAATCCCATATCTAATATATAGAAAAATATTGATACCTTCCCGTAAGAATGTATTAAGCGATATTTTTAAAATTGTTCAGGAAAGGAAAAAAACGTCTCATTTAGTTATTTTTTTGTGTATTTTATTGGACGAAACAAATTTAAAAATGTCGCTTAATACATTCTTACGGGAAACAAATCTGTTTCGTCCAATAAAATACACAAAAAAATAACTAAATGAGACGTTTTTTTTCGTTTCCTGAACAATTTTAAAAATGTCGCTTAATACATTCTTACGGGAAGGTATCGATATGATTTTCACATGCCAAAGCATTATTACCGATGAATTTATAACTATGTAGATGCATGTAGAAAGAAGATTTATAACTTGTTATGTTGTTCTCCTTAGGACTTTTTTTGCATATTTTATTGCTCAAAGTTATGTACGAGTATCTTCATAAATTAACTCTTACGATTGTTCAGAAATATTTATATTTTGAGATAAGATCTTTTATATTTTTATTAAGTGCTTATTTCATTTTTAAGGTTATGATGTATTGTATTTCTTACGAGGAATTATTTTACTAAGTTCATATTCGTAAGGAACTGCATATACAGTTAAAGGATATTCAAATGTATAAAACCTCGGAACTCATTAAAAACTTTAGATAATTTTCAGAAACTTCTCAAATATTATCATAATCGTCGGTATCAACACCTTCTGCGGAATGGACACGAACTTCAAGTATGAAACCGTATGTATATTTTGGACTTATAACCTTATACTTTGGCTATACGTTTTTCACTAAAGGAATAATTGAATGGCGGAAGCGACATAATACAAGTTGCACAGGAAACATATTATTTGGTGTTTTTATGAGCAATGCTACGTACCAGTGAAATGTCAGAATTAAATATTATTAACAGTATAGGTACTTTTAATAGTTTTCATGCTCAAGAAAAAATTAAATAATTAAATTCCTTTTAAATTTGAATTTTTTCACTATCGATATGTTTTGTAAAAATATTCATATTTAAGCAAAAAGTGGATTGAAAAATTTAATTTTTTAGTTGGGTTGCATGATTTTATTTTCTATTACTTTGAATCCCACGGCACTAAGATTGTCTTCAATATCTGAGAAACCAGAAAAACCAAGTGCTAATAAAGAACACTAAACTTAAGTTTTTAGTATGTATTAATTCCTTCTTTCTTGCAATTTTATTTACATTTCAACGTAACAATTTATTTTTAACACATATTTTTTAAGATCAGCTAACAAAGTACTGACATGAAAAAATAATATTTTTTTGTATAAAACTTGTCGGTGGAATAAAATTTGTTCTAACTAAATTAATATCAAGGAAACAAGAAAAATTTGTCACATGGTCTATATGTTAATAATAATGTATCCAATTTACGTGACGTCATTGAATAAAAAACATAACAGTTCAGTTAGTAAAACAAAATTAATTAATAAAATACCTTATTAAAATAAATAAAATAATATGATGATATGTTATTCGAATAAACACGTAAATACGTCTTTAGATTCAATTTAAGATATTCTTTGATATTATGATAACAAAATAAAATTGATTTCATGTGTTAAATTTGAATACGGATTTTAATCGATCAATCATTTAATTATAAAAAAAACAAAATTACTCCAATAGATAATTCACTAAATACTTAAAGCTTGATTCAGAAAAAAGTATAATAGCCCTCCTAAAGAGTTTATTATTTAATCTAACTTCTAACACATTGAGCGGGAAAAAAATAGATGGCGATACAATTATAGACAAATGTAAAAAAGGAGTTAGTTATTTAAAATTATAGTAATAACTATCCATCCTTTCATAAGTATAACTCTTACTCGTCTTTTAAATTAATTTAAAAAAAAAATAGGAAATGCACAAGGCAACTAAATTATCCACATACGTCTCGAAATGCTGCAAATACTTTTGTTTCAGGAACTTAGGCACTTCAACTTCAAAAAGTTTTAGAATTTGTACTTTTCATCAATTCACTACATTTTATGCAAACAATTATTTTCTCGTTACTTTTATTTCAAAATCTCCACACAAGTATTGAATTAAATATATTTCCCGCCAAAAACATTTATTTTCCCACGAATTGAATTCAATGCAAAACACCCACTGCGCTCTCAAAATAATCGACGAGGATGACATTAATTTTTCCCTTATTGATGTAGACTAGAACGTTTTCAACATTCAATATGAGTGTGTATGATATAATTTTTCGATAAATTGACCTCAGAACCGTTTTCTTAGAAATTTCAGCTCCTTCTTGAACAACAGATCCCGAGAAACTAACGTCAAAATGCCGTCTTTCTTAAGTATAAATATTTGTGTCTTATATTTTAAAGTGAAACGGCGCGCCGTGTAGAAGTCACCCCCGATATAATATTCGAAACTTTAAGGAAGGTGTCTTCTTGTGCTCCATCATTTATTGTCAACTCCCAAATCTAACGCGTAGTCGTTTTTATCGTTGAGAACTTGAGGAATCCCACAAAATACCCTCAAGAAAACTTTCAAGAAAAGAACTCTTTTCTTAAGCTCTTGAAAGGAAATTACGGCTAGTGGGGTTGGATGTGTGATGGTGGATGCGCGCGGAACGGCGCTTAATCACATCGACATTTTCTTAGAAAATTTCACTCAAAGAAAATTTGTTTCGCGATAGAAAGAGAATATTTTTAAGGAGCAAACTGTAAAAGAGTTTGTTGAAATTTCCAACGAGAGAGTATAAAAATAATTGATTTTTTTGTATTCCAGCGACAGCGAGTTAGAGGAGGTGTGGGAAACCTTCCAAATTGAGTGAGTGGTAATTGTGGGTGGTTTCTTGTTTTCCACTTGTTGGTTGAGAATATAAATTAAAGGCGCGGGGATATTTTATCCTTCAAAGTGATGATGTTAAATTTTAGAGTGAAAATGTTCAGGTTAGGGGAAATTTTTGAGTAGTTTATTTGATTAGTATAGCAAAGAGAAACCAACCCAAAGAGAACAATTTCTGTCCTTGAAGAAAGTTAAATCTTATATCAAAATATTTATGCATAATATTTTTTTTTTATTTTAAGCGTATTTTAGCTTTGTTTAATAGTTGAACAATATATATGTATATATATATATATATATTTATGTTAGGGAGCCAGTTAAGTTTATTAGCCTTTTCAAAATCTTATTTCTGAATTCTAACAGAATACCTTACTCATTATTTTCTAGTTGAGAAAAAAAGTAGAACAACAAATTTTCTACCTTTTTTGGTAATATGTAAATCATTAACACATATTTATTAAATTCAAGGTTTAAAAAAGAGACAATTCTGTTTGGAATTTTCCAGTTTTTGCAATATTTTATTGATAAGAAATCTTTATGGACTTTGTTGTCATAATTCTACACTTGAAGAAATTAAGCTAACTACTGCTGCATTTCAATACCATACAGTATATCTTGTAAGTTGTAAGCAAAAGCATCGTTTCATACTCATATTTGCAAAGCTTCCTTACAAATGTGTTCAAATGTGTTCCTATTAAAAGTTTTCCTTGCATAAGTTGCAAGGACAAGACAAATGCAAAAGAAGACTGCTTTCATTTCTTAAAAGTGGAACTAACTTACTTTTTATTAATAAATCCAGTTAACTGTATGCTTCAATGAATAAATCAAAACTCCACATTTTATTTAATTAGGTATTAAAATGATAAATCAAAATATCAAAAAATTATTTTCGAATTTACAAACATAGTTTTTGCAAACAAATTCGAATTGTGCAAATATAACCAACTGTGTCCATTAATCACTTAGTCTTGAACAAAACATAGGAAAGCATGATATGGTCGAATTTAAGCCTTTCCAAGCCCTTATATCTCAAAAGAAGAGAAATCAATCACTCGAAGATCGCTTTAATTTTTTTACCATGTAAACACTTAAGCAAATATTTGTTTAAAACCTTATCAGTTGAACTGTCAGTCCAATTTAACGCATACCGTTAGTTAGTTTTCCAAAATATAGTATTTTTGAATACAACACTTCAATTTCTCACTAAAGGTAAACACAGTTCCAAGCAATTTTTTTTTAAATTAAGAAAAAAATATATATGATGAAACTGTCTAAAAACATCACTTTCATAATTCTGAGTTAGAAATGAAAAACGAGCAAACCGAACAAAAACTAACAACTCATCTAAATCGTATGGATAATTACAATTTCGATTTTTACACTAACAAGTTGAATTTTTTACTCTGTTGTTGACTTGTATATACATATTTCTTTTTTTCTGTTTGTATAGGTGTTATTTTTTGTTTGTACGAGTATGTGCACTAAATTTGCACTATAATTACGATGCAAACAGATATAATATTTGACTTGGAATTCTATAGAAAGTATTGTGTTTTTTTTCCTTGGTTTATTGTAATCTAGTTGAGGTGTTGAGCGCATATCTGCGTCGGGGTCGAGAAACTTTATAAGATTGCTCAGTTTTATTAAATGGAATACCTTCATAAAATGTTGTCTGGGAGTGGATTTTGAAGTGTATTTTTTCAATGATTTTTTTTTTAAATATAAGAAAACCGTCGATTTTTTTGTTACTTAATTTAATAGAAAAGTAGATGGCCTTTCTTATAGCTGGAGAAAAGTTTGTCTACATATTTTTTTTATATCCAGTAGAACGTGGTCCCTACTTTGATGTTCTACTTATTCTTGTGGAGAACTTTGTATGAAGTAATAGAACTGGTAAAATTATTTGTATGTAAAATAAATTTTTAAAGCAAAAAAACGTGAACAAGAATCTAACAAGTGCATGTTCTATAAAAAATGCACTTGTCAGATGCATTGGTTTTTATATTTTTTCCGCATTCGTTTCTTTAACTGTTGATTTTAGCTTTTAGAAATAGATAGTAGACATAGGGACACTAGCAACGGAAGATAAGAGTAATAAAAGAAATTACTGTCATCACTACACCCTATTATAATTATTAGAGACTTTTGCACCAGTTGAAAAAGTGTCGCAGTTTTTTTTCAGTTTTATTATATTTTTTGTTTGCACAACCTATACTCATATTTGTGTTATAAAGATCAGTTTTGTCGTCGTCAATCCCATTCTAAGAGTAAACAATAAATACAGTTTATGAAGGGATATTATGATGATAATAATATTATTCTCGTGAAGTAAAGTATTTTCGAACAAGAGGAGACTTTGAATTATTCAAAATGGAAAATCAAACTTTTTCAAAGGTTCTACTTTTACATTTGCATAGCAAATTGTAAATATAGTAACAGTAGATATAAAAGGTAAGAACATGTTCCAATTATTTGAATAAGTGTTAAGACTCGAATTGAGTTTTATAATATAACGTATACACTTACTCTTAAAAGAATGGTTTTTCAAAATTTAAGAGTTTTTTTGTGCCTGTTATTTCAAAAAGCGGGTCGGAAACGTAAATAGTAGTGGACTAAAATTTTAAGCAGCCTAGTATGATGCTACCTTTGTATATAAAACTTATAGTACTATCAAGAAGACGAAAGATTGTGGCGACATCTTAAGTATAGGGAAAGTACTTGCTAGATTTGTCTCTGCTAAATTTAATAATAATATAATTCTCTTTTTTACTACTTGTTTTGTATGTTATCCTACTCTCCACTGTAAAAGCGTGTGCTAATTTCAGCACCACCGCCAGGCTAGAGTTAGCAATACAAAATCACGCTCCATGATAATACTATAGGTTATACATACATACAAAGATACTACCTAATAAATTGCTAACTTTAAAGTAGTTTACCAACTCATTCTTAATTTTAAACATTTTCTAACTAGTATCGTACTAAAGGAATTTTCTTTATTAATTGCTTCTGAGCCCACCTAAGAAAATGACAGTTCCTGCAACAGACTTTTTTTGACGTTTGTAAATGTCAAAGAGTCCCGTGAAGTTAGCACGATACTAAAAAAATAAAATAGCTGTTGATGAGTTAAAATTTAATAAAATGCTGGAGAAAGTGTTATGCTTAACATAATTATAATTAGCAGAGGTCGTTTTAACCAAGTATCATACTAAAACAGTTTTAACATCGTACTATTTGGACTAAAATGTTGTGTCACTGTTTTTATAAATTTGAAATTGGTTTGTACAAAAAAACAACTTATTTTAATTTAGGTAATGGTAAAGCAGAAATATATTGAAACTTTGCGGATGAATCGGAACTCTAGTTTAAGTCGCTGTAACATTTTATTTACAGTAAAATTAAAGCAAGAATGGGTTTTTGTTTATGCTTCAAACATCTCCAAAGTCTGAGGCAATTCAAAACTATTGTTGGAAAAGTACAAATAACGGTACCTGCGTAAATTTTTTTTTCGAAATTTTGCAAAATATTTTCTTTCTCAAAAGTTGTTCCAAAAAAAAAATAAACAAATAATTTCTAGGTTATAGTTGAACAAAACTACCAAAATTTGATATTAATGGTAACGCCCATATTTGTTTTGTTTTCAACCTTCCAACTGACTTTGATCAGTTTTTGTATGCTAAAATATCTAAAAAGCTTGAATAGTATTGTGTATTTAAATTTTCAAACACTTTTTTATTTAAAAAAAAATTAAATAAATTTTTTTGTTGAAAACTCAATGTTTCAAAACCCAAATGGTGAATAATTTTGAAACCTGACAACCGACAGTTTTTAAATACTACCTTTTATCCGCAAATGAAGCTACCCAACATACAAATGATAAGAAATGATTTTCGAAAACCATACCATATATGCATATCAAAACATTTTTGTTTTAGACTTTAAAAAAAAAAAAAAAAAAGAAATCAAATTTTTTTTAGGATTCGAATTCTCAAAAATTGGTCAATGTGTTTTTGAAATTCAATTTTCATTCATTCATAATTATTTTTTTAAACCGCTTCAATGATTTAGTATTTTCGTTCTTCCATAAATTAAAGAAATCACATGGAATTTTGTTTTGAGCTACAACTAATAAAAGAGTTGCTTAATCCTTTTAAACAAATTAATTGTATTCTTCTGTTAATTTCTTACTTGCGACTAACAATTTGCATATCAAATTTGTTTATAAAAATTTGTATAAAAAAACTAGTGCAGTCTGTACTTCTCCCTACAGCCTAAACCACTGGAGCTATTTTCTTCAATCTCGATACTTAAGGGTCTTCGGTGATTCCTAGAGGCGAAATTTAAATTTCTTCTAGCTCCAAAACTAACGTAATGCAAAATCTGATTTATCTCGAAAACGACTGCAACGATTTTGATAAAAAAAAATAAGTATGTTATTACGGGCACGGACTACATTTTGGTTAAAAATTTTTTTTTTCGAAAATCGTACTTTGCTCGAAAAAGGCGTCTAGAACTTTGATAATAATTTGCCTTTTTTGCTTATTTTTACGATAAGTGAATTAAATTTTTTTAAATTATTTAACTGACTGGTAGGTACTACCATAGAACTAGTTTTTTGATTTGCTGCTTTCTTATAATCGGCATCACGGATTTTAATGAAAGTATTTATACAGAAGCTTATTTAATTTAATTTTTGTTTGCATAATAATAAAAACTTATAATTGGAATACCAACTTATTTTGTGCTTCTGAAAATTTTTAAAATAATAATAATGAAAATAATTAGTTACACGCATAAGCATCTTAAACATAATGGCAAGTTTGTGCGATTCAGTCGAGCATTTTAATTTGTATAATATAAAGTTAGACAAATTATGAAAGTGGATAGCAACTATTATACAATGTATTTTTAATAACTACAAAAAATAATGATGTGCACAATTATATTTTATATAATCTTAGCATAATAAGCAACAAAACATAGAGCATGTGAGTTGAGTCCAGAAGACAAAGCTATTGTGTTTGAGATATGATCTATTTTCCATTTTAATATTTTAAATTCAGGAACATTCTAGAAAGGGCTGGCCAAAACTCCTAGACTTCATAAAAGAAGGGAGGTGTAATTTTCTATATGAAAATACTTGAAATCTTTTTTCCACTTCGCGCGTGGAAGAACTTTGTAATGATTAAGTAGTCGGCCGATAATTTGCCGATACTCTAGAAATCTTCTAGCCCCTCACAATTTTTCACATCGTTGTTGTGAGTGCACTTTAATACATTTTGATACTGATTAAGAGCCCAACCAAACTATTAGCTGATAGAAAGTCGGAAGTGTGCGGGGAATCTTAAGGTTGTCAGAAACTAATCAAATCACTAATGTTCTACCGCGAAGCATATATGGATATTCACCTTGTCGCCACACTACTCCAGCTCCAGCAGAATTTTACTATGAGCAAACTTTTTTTTCTCATATAACACATATATACAGCAGAGTATGAGCACTGAATTTTTCAAAAATTTGGAAGAATCACCAATATTTTGCGTAATTTTTTAGAAAAGTGATATCTAAACAAAACTATTTTGGAAACATATCAGGAAATAAAACTCATGCCCATGAGTCCATTTAAAGAAAAATAGAGGACAAAGTCAAGTAGAGATCCTGAGCTTAGTGACTTACAGCTCTCAATCATTCATTTGTCTGTGTCTGTGTTAGCAGCAAACAGCTCAGATGAGAAGCATTTTTCACGACAAGAGTTATGAGGGCTTGTTACTTCCTTGCAAGAGGCAGTACATCCCTGAAAACCATTTTTTCAGTGGCTGGGCACAGAGCTCCAGCTTGATATACCAACGCCCTAACCATTATGCCAAGAATTACTATATGCGATAAAAACGTCACTAAAAATAGATATGCTGAAACTTATCATGAAAGCTTCATTAAAAAGGTACGTTCGATCAAGTCGTGTATATACATAACATATTCGTACACCTTTTGCTATTTTCAAAAAACAAACAAATCGTATATGCATACCACAGAATGTTCAATTAATATTATAACCAATTATCCATTAAAAATGCCTGACCCACCACCCACCCCAGCCACTAATACATTACAGATTGTAAACGAATTTTACCACAGTTGTAACAAATTGTAAATACGATTAAATGTGATGGGTATAATGCAGAATTGCTCCTCCTAACAGATATGCTAAAAAAAATAAATTATACCTAATTCTCGGTTTGGATGGAATTGCATTTCACATTTAAGATATTCATATAGCCCTGTAAAATTTCATATTAAAGCAAGTGTATAGTAAAAACGAACGGATGGTTGTCTATAGGTGCTGTGGGCCATGCTCAGTATAAAAGGCACCAAAAACAGTAAATATAAATAAATAAATAACAATTAAAAATTTAATTTAATTTTATCAGCCAGTGCGTCCACCGGCGGAAAAATAAATAAATTATTTGGAAATACAATTTTGGTGGCCTCTATGCTCAGTGTGGTAGTGTAGTTAGTATACAGCATCCCCTACATAATAGCACCCTAACCAATAAGTTTATGTACAGTAAATGCATAGGTATACATATGTATGCACATTCTTAACAGTTGAGGTTATGCATTAAAACAGTGTACCTAATTAAGTCCGAAGTGATACAAAAAACAAATTGCTGCGTGTGGCTGGGTGGTTTGATTAGGGGTAGGTTCTGTATAATAAATAATAACACCGAGTCCAACAACTGAACTTTTGTGTTTTGTTTTTCGGGAGACAAAAAGTGCATAATTTTACGCAAATGAAACTTAGCTGAAAAAAAATGTATTGGAAAACATATTTTTAAGGGTTGCAAGTTGCATGTGCAGCATGTTAATATGTCCAGTTACCTACACAAACTTAAATGTGCATCACTTTGCCTATTTCTATTTCACTCTCTCTGGTAAATTGGTAACACACATTTGTATTGACCGTTAGTATGATGCACTTGTAGAGGTTATTTCAAAGAAGGGTAAACCGGTTTTAAGGGATTTTACTAAGTGAAGTTGTTGAGTGTTAGTCGAAGGGTGCTGGAGTAAAATTTGCATTTTAGTGCGTATCTATGCGAACATATTATTTTGTAGTGTGAGTTTTTTAGGCTTATACGCATATTTGTAATCTTAATCCTTTTTGCGCTTGTGGACTTTCCTCTTTATTGTTGTATTTTTGGAATTTGGTTAGAAATGCATCGCACACACATTCGGAAAAGTAAAGCTTTTGGGAGTTTTAACGGGGAGGCCAATGCATACAAATTTATTTGTGGTAAAATACGCGCGTCAATACACATGCATAGTTGGAAAATTTTGGAGAATTGGATCAACATTGCACCGCTCGTTTTTGGAGGGGGTTGTAGAGGTGAATTGTTCGAATGTACAATAAAAGAAACTATCCACACATGCATATGATGTTTTTAAAGCGGTATAGTCGCGAGGGTGATGGATGGTTGTACAAGTATATGTATGATTCGAAAATCCTATTTTGGTTTTCGTACTTTATAAGAAAAATCAATTGATTATGTTTTTGTTTTTTGATTCGAATAGCTATCCAAAATGTTTGCTAACATTGCTTGGTTGAAATATTCTAGATTTTTGACATCTGAAAACTGTAATTTAGTTCGAAAAATTAAATAAAAAGGTATGGTTAATAAAACCTATGTCAACTGTTTAAAATATAATTTAGGTAAAAGTTACATAAGTAACATCGATGCCAAGCCACTGCCAGCTACAACAAAAAAATATGTGTTTTTCATTAGGAGTACTGCCCTTTGCGAATAAGTAACAAATCCTTTAAGAGTATCCCTCATCGTAAAAATTGCTTCTCATTTTCCTCATTGCTTAGAAAATTGTATATCTCCTCCATTCTAAGACAACATGCACACAGTTATGGTTGAGAATTGAATGTCCCC
Organism: Chrysotoxum bicinctum; assembly: GCA_911387755.1. Taxonomy (NCBI): domain Eukaryota; kingdom Metazoa; phylum Arthropoda; class Insecta; order Diptera; family Syrphidae; genus Chrysotoxum; species Chrysotoxum bicinctum. The sequence continues at coordinate 14,358,518 of OU426991.1, read as the reverse complement.
AGGTTCAGGGTGTCAGGCTGTTGTCCCTCTAATTTATTTATTTTACTTTAACTTGAAGCCTGCAAGGGTCATCAAGGGAAAAACATCGTAGAATTACATTTTATGGTGCGGATATGATAAAACCATTTTTGGCGAATAAACTTTCGCTTGTATAGGATGATGCTAACTTTCAATCTAGATGAAGCCGATGTGACTAACAATTCTGTCCACTCTACCTTGATTATGTTAAGAAAGCTAGGGCCAGTAAGTTAGATGCAAGTTATTGATAAGTAGGCTAGTTTTATTGAATTTTTGTCTCGCTTTTTTTTCTCTTTTAAGGGATTGTAACTCACCTTATAATGTTAAACACAGTGCGAGCAATTAATAAAGTAGGTTAGGATGAGAAAGGAGATACCGATGCACATTTGTCTTGAATGTTTGCACATTGTTATGAGTGGGAAATATTGAGCCGGGTAAAGCATTCCACATTCGTGTAGTGCGGCTAAAAAAAGACTCTCTGTACTTTACAGTACCTCTGAAATTCGGCTAGATGTATAATTTTGGAGCTATAACACTCCGAAACGCGTAGCCTAAATATTATAAAATAAATAAAGTTGTGATATTAAATTGATTAAAATTTAAATAAAATAAAATAAAATAAAATAAAACAAAAATCAGTTTTTCTCTTCTTTTCATTTCATTTATTTAATATTTAAAAAAGAAACCACAAATTGGAGACAAATAACCATGAAAATGCATAGATGTATAGTGTTAATTTTGATTCAGGTGTTTTTGTTTGCTATACAAGTTTCTTAACTTTTTAAGCTCATATATATCAAATAATTATATACATTATAACAAATCTTTTTAAATACGAGTAAATGCAACATCACTACACAATTAGTTATTAAGAATTTGTATAAGTCCAAGTAATGAGTGAGAATAATTTTTGTACGAAAATAATTTTTGGAATTCTAAAAACATTTCATGTGTACATATTTTTTTGTTCTCTTTTGAGCAAATATATAAAGTAAACATTTGTTTAATAACTTAAATATGGCTTTGTATTGATGATAGGTTATAGAACGGAGACTATTTTAACTATCGACTAGATAGGGTAGAGAGAATGGGCGGTGTTTCCGTTGTAGTTAAACTAAAAATATTTTTTATAACCTACTTCCAATTATAAATACTATAATGAAACAGAGTCTTGGTATTGAAATGACATTCTTCAATGGCTCTTCATTAAAATTTTTCGCTGCATTCTTTCCTGGTGGCCAAGAAATAAATTGAGTCGAAAAATGTTTTGCGAAAGTTAGTAAGTAGATACTAATGATATTTTTATCGTAGGCTTGAATTGGGAATGTTTTTATTACAGCCAATGTATGGGGAAATATACTTTCAAATCTGAATATCACCCATCCATTCGATATTTGTTTCCTCGCCACCCAACATATTATGCTCCAAATAACCATACAAAATCTTCCACTTTAGACCTTTTCTTTACTAATATGAAGGCGCTGTTTAACCAACCTATGTTTTTTTTAAATAAGTTAAATTCCGATCACCTCTATGTATGCATAAGCACATTCAATAGCGTTAAACAGTGTATTGCCTTAAAACAAATGATGTTCAATAGTGCTAATGTAACACATAACTATTTATTTGGTTCAGTTTAATAAAATAAGAAGCAGTTACAGAAGCATTGGATATGGACTAGAAATAACATTTATTCTTAATTGAAATAAGAATTCTAACAAACTTTATCAAAGAAGGAATAGCTAGCCTAAGAAACTGGCACCTGAATTAAATATTGGGAGGACTTAAGAAAAGTAGCAAGCCTTTCGACTAATGCTGATTTTTTTGTGTCAAGTGACATGCTTGTAAGCGATTAGCGCGTATACGTTTCCATGAAGTCAATAATGCATTTATTTGTCTAAAAACTCGAAAGTCTTCTGGCCTTGATAGTATAAGAAATTTATATTTAAAAAATCTTCCTGTAAGTCCGGAACAAAATTTGTAAAAAAAATTATTTGATTCATGCATTCCAGACCAATAGGAAAAACCCTAAAGTTTATCCCATCCATCACTGTGTTTTGAGCCAATTCCAAAATAAAAATTGATTAAACACATTAAGACAAATATTATTTCGCCGGCGGCACAGTTCGGTTTTCGTGAATTCCATAACACTGTACATCCAATATATTTGCTCGTGACTTAAAATATCGCACTTTACTGCACAAAGTTGAGTCTTCAAACATATATATCAAAATCTTTGCCTTCCGAAAAAAAATTATATTATTTTATCTAATTTTAAAAACAATTAGTTCAGGAATCATAAAACACTTTTTACCTTTTTCATATTAAATTGGCAAGAAATATGTTTCGAGGAAAATGACAGATTTCATAAGGATTTAGCAAGTTACTAAAAGTTAAAGTAGCCAGTTTGTGATTTTTACTTTAGCAAAATGTTAAGAGATAGTAAGATGGTAAAATCGTTCAAAATTAGAAAAATCTTCTTTTAAACTTAGTGACTTAATGAAATGGCTTTAGCATTTTACTAAATCGTTTAAAATTTTGCGCTATTGTGATTTACCTTAACATGTTTAAACGCAGTGCGAGCGTTTAGGTAAGTTTGGGATGATTTATAAGGAGATACCGATGAACATGGGTTTTGAATATCTGAATATCGCAATGGAAGGGCAATACTGACCCAAATATAGCATTCAACATTCAGGAAGTTGGAAAATTAACTGTACGTCCGAAGTTGGGCTCAAGGGTAAGCTGATTAGCATTCCCTGAAGCACGAGCTTAAGGGGAGGAATGCAATTGGCTATTTCAATAGAACACTGTTTATAAAATTAATAACGGTGAGAGAGAGCCTCAAGTGGGTTATTGGAGAACCTGCCCAAGTTTAGGAATTGTATTCAAATTTCGGACCTTATTGATTACAGCCAGAGAAGAATGGGTGACAATCTTCTTGAATCGTCGCCGCTCATGGTTAGCGATATGGGGGTTAGTTAGGCTTCAACAACATAAGATAGAATTGAGTTTTTGAAGCATTATATCGGCATGGTTCGGCATTTGCAATGCCTTAGAGATAAAAATTTATTGAGCTTATCATACGCTGCCGTTTAAGATCCACATCGAAAGCACAAAGTATGAATTGGAAACGAATATAAAAAGCTGAGAGTACTATCGTCGGCAAAACAATTAAATGGATTAGAATTTTCAGACAAAAAATCATTGATTAGTGAAAACGAAGCCCTGGGGCATACCAGCATTTATTTTATGAATAACAGATTTGAAACCACCCAATACAATTTTCATAGAGGTGATCAAAAGGTAATTTCTAATCCAAATAAAAAGAGATTCAGCAATACCAAAAGCATGCATTTTCGATAAGAGCTATACTGACGGTCATTGAGAAGCTTGCTTTCATCCTTCAAGATATTTCTTGAGTTGAATATTTATCAGAGTTAACATTACCTTGGAGAGAATGGACGTAAGTACAATTGGACAATAGTTGGAGGGAAAAGAAGAAGATTAGCCGTTTCAAGACACAGGCTAGACAAGTGCTGTTTTCCATCCACTCGGAAAAAGCCAGTAGAATAGGAAGAATGTTTATCCCATAAAATCATTTACACTCTCAAGTACAGGAGGTGTCATGACATATTCTAGGAACGTCAAACTAACAGTAAACTATGCTCCAATCAAATTGAAGGCGAGCATAGGAACCGAAGACGAAGTATTATTTTGCATATTTTTTACAAACGACCAATAATGCTTACTACTTGTGGGATATTTTAGTATTTTTTGCCTTTATTTGTATTAATGCAAATATCTATAGTTCATCTAATATGATCATCACAGGTCTTTGTAGCTTGTTTGAACTTATTTTGGTTTTCCAATCAACCCTATGGCCTTATTACATCGGAAACTTACTTTTCTAACCCTTAAAACCTCTTCACAGCTAGAACCAAACTATGAATTCTCATTTGGTTTTAAAGATTTTTTCCTATTTGGGATGACATTTTCCATTACCTCCGTGTTACTATCAAGGAAGCATAGTGACCAGTTAAACTTCCTGAGGACTTCGTTAAGACGGTCCCAGATGTGTTTCTCGTTTTTCCAAGCGCTACTTTCAGAATTTTTGTCTCTTAATTTGTTTTGTTGGCCCGAGAAATGTGCAGAAATGACACAATGGTCTGATGTTTCTAAAGGTTTTAATACCCTAATATCACATTTATCAGTGTCAGAGGTATGTAAATCTAGTGTTTGCGGATTGGTCTGCAATTTCAGGTCCGTTGCACGTAACTATAACTATAGGTAGACTGAACTCCGAGTGATTGGGTTTTCGCTAAGTGCCGAAACTTTAATTTACTATTAGTGTTATGTCTTAATAGTAAATGTTTTGATACGCTCCTGGATTCCCAATATGTAATGTGTGTGCACAATTTATGGCATGACCTGTTTGGGCATCATACAGCGAGAAAACCACATCAACTGTTTTTATATGAACGTTTTTATAATAAAAACTCTAAATACTACTGAAATAAATCAGCCAAGTAGAAGACTTAGCACTATTATTGGACTGTTGAGTTATTGATTGAAAATAACTTTTTTTGGCCTTTAGTCTCATCAACTGTGTTTTATGGGAAAAGGAAAATAAAATTATATAAAAGACTTGATATGTGAGAGAAATGTTTTATATAGAATTTTTAAGAATTCGAGGTCAGCTTAAGATTCGGATCGTTACGTAGCTTGTAGAAATAGAGTAGTTAAATGCATAAAAGATTCAAGAAAATCATTTTATGTTAACAAACTGGATGCTTCAAGAAACTCCACAAAATACGAGTATTATGGAACAATTTGAAAAACTTAGGCGCTATTGGAAAGCAAAATTTTGAAGATGGTGAAAAACTAGTGTTTTCCAACCATCTGAATAATTCTGTCGCTTCGACCGTAACAGGAAGTAATCTACGTTTAAACCATAACTTTGTTCCGCCTATTGCTTTATGGTTCCTTTTCGTTTAAATGTGTTTATTTTCTGATCAAGAACAAATTCAGAATCATGAATTTTTGAGTAAAGACGGATGTATAGTAAATCAGCGCTATGTATAGTGCATTCATGGCAAGTTTTGGATTCGTAAAAAAAATGAACTCGGGATTTTGATCAACCATCACATTACACATGATTGGGAAGACGAAAAATGTGGGTCTTGCAATTTCATCTATTTCTCTGTGCTGCTACAGTCCAAGATGCTGGGTCGACTTTCCTTAAAATGGCTAGTGAGTTTTTGTTCAGTTATTCCCCAATGTTATAATTTTGTATTCAAAATTCATCTGTTCCATAGATTTCTATACAAAAATTGTATATACTACTTATTATTAATGTCATCTCCCTTAAAACTATATTCAGAAACCGTCAAGGAAAATTTTACTTTCCCCGAAAACCGCTCATTCTGACAAAATTTAAAATTTTGTATACCATCCGAATTTCTTAAGCTATCCTTTTTAACAATAGAAACCTAACATAAAAGCCCTTTTATTTTTTTTACCATTTTGTCTAGTTTGTGCAAAAGAACTTAAGGCTTAAAAATGTTTTAAATCCCATTTAAACTAACTACCGTTTTAAATGTTGAAGAACAGTCGCTCAGATTTGGCTGAAATCCCTACACACATTATTTATATTTTACATTTTGCTCTTGTATTTTTTTAAGTAAGAACATACTAAGTAGCAATTGATTTACATTAAAAAACAATTTTCATTAGATTCAATATTGTGCGCAAAGTTATAACGTGTTAAGCGGACGGAAACTTTGATTTAAAATTCCTATGACCACCCGCGTTACAAATAAAAAATCCTTAACAATTTATTTTTGTGCAAAAAATGCACATTAATAAGGCAAACTTAATAAAACGAGTAAGAGTTATCCTAATCTTATTATTCGGTGATGAAAAAAGCCCTTAATTCATAACTCCGGTCTACCCATAAATGCTAGGAGGTCGAAAATTTTTGATAATTTCTCTAATGCACCCATCTAAGGATTAAAATAAAATTCTTTTTGTCATTCCGACTGGACTTATAGGCTGAAAATCGATCTCCTAGTATATATAGTATGTATACATTTATATATAAATTTATAAATTTATATAATAAACACGCATGTGTGCGCATATCCTTACACACCATGGATAATGGCAAATGGCATTTTAAGTGCATTAATCAAGCCTAAAGCTCTAACTGTCCGGGTTCTGGTCAACTAGGTTGATACAATTGGGGCGCAAAATGAAGATGACGAGGTTTTTGGATGATATTATTCGTAGTTGTATTGGTTGGAATGCGCGTATGATTTTTGGATGATGTCGCACTAAGCACACTCTGATGCATTTTTATAAAACCAAAAAATGCATACACGTGCATGTATTTTGTATAGAAAACACAGACTTTCGAAATATGTGTCCCTATTTTCAGTCCATTCTCCTCAATAATGGCTTTTTCCCAAACGACAACCTATAGCATCATTCCATTAACTAGTATAATATAGATGTTGATGTTCTTGCTTGTATATGTGTTGCAATATATTGTACACGCATGATATGTGATGCAATTTTCTTGAATTTTGCACGCATATTGGAGACGGGCTAAAAATTCGCATGTGATATAGGTATTATTGAAGGGGGGTTATATTTTTTCCTTTTGCAAACATTGTTAATTTCAGACCGCGATGAGATAAATTGCATTAATTTGGAGGAAAAGGGGTTAGGCATAAGGTATGTGTATTTCCGAAGCACAGCACACATTAAGTACAAAATATATACTGTGGTCTTCGCTTTAAAAGTTCCTGCACATAGATTCAATTTACATATTATTTTATAAAATAATAAAGGATATGTGGACACAACAAGAGTTGCATTTGCAGAAGTGCGGTCATAGTTAAATAACTGTGGCATACTGGGCATTTTTATGTTATGCATTAACTGATGAATTTTTCGCAGACGACCAAAGCGTATCAACTTATTATTTACAATGTGTTCGATGAACGTTGTTTAAAAATAAATTAATACAGGAAATTCTGTGGCCATGTTTGCTGATAGACTGCAAAAGTTGAAAATTAAAAATTTTTTATAAGTAGAGAGGAATTTTTGGAATCTTACATTTTGAATATCATTCTAATTATATCGAATTCGGAACCATGGGGTTGTATTGCATAAAATTCTGCTGCTATTTAATTCGATTTTAATTGAATTATATGTCATATCCATTAAACAAGTAACCTTCTTCACTCAATAACCTGAGCACAGTGAATGTACTATCACAGGACGCGACTGCTCCAGTTGGAAAACATGGGACATAAGACATTATTAGATTTTGTTACTGAGCAGCTCGTAGCTCTTTTTGTGTAGTTTCAAGGAATACGACAAGCTTGATGCCATTGAAAAAAAAAACAACTACGGTGACTTTGATTGTAAGCTGAATAACCTGGTATTAAAAACAATGTTCGCATCTTTACTAATTGGTGGAGCCAACAAATATTTTCTTCTCTCAATTGTTTGTTTCATACTTACCAAATGCCCTCACTACCTATAGGAATCTATGAATTAATATATTATTCTTAAATTCTAATTTTCCTTATATATACATTAATCTCGCATAAATTGTCGCTAGCATGTCCAAATCCCTTTTGCAAACAGTGGATATCTGTAATTTTTTCATGCCTTTAGAAGAGTTTCAACAATTTAATAATTTTATACCTTAAAATAAAACATACATAACAAACAAATTTAATTGAATTTTGAAATTTTAATGATCAGTTATTTGAACAGAATTATATGCAAAAAATTGCATTTATTAGTACGCGTGTATTTGTTCAGCAAACATTTGCATCGATTGCATATCCTTTTGCATAAAACTAAGGGTACATTTCAGGCTGGTTTCACGATGAAAAGAGGCTCGGAAGGAAAGTATATAAAAGTAAAAAATGTCTATATTTCGCGGATACTAGCTTCATGCCACTCCTATTTTAGTGTGCAAAACTGGATACGAAAAAATGCATACAGTCATAATATTTTATGTGGCCATAATAGCGCTGGAGTTACACACACATAAAGTCTTGTGCATATAATTATTAAACTATTGAATTTAAATGGAAAATCCCCTACAATACCTGCAGTAGTTTATAATGCATTCTTTGAACTCTATTCAGGATGGGCTATCTCACACGCATATCCTGGTAAGTTCAATTGAATTCTATTTCATAACTCATACAAAGTCCAAAAAAGTTTAGATGTCCGAATTTGTCGGTAGGCGTTTTAATGAAAAGGAAACATTTTCAATAACGATTTCTATTAGGCATTACCGCACTTTTTGTCCCATCACGCAACCAACTACATACCATATGTATATGCATATAATGACTGATGTTTGTTTTATTATGACGCACAATACTGTGGATATACCGCTGTGTGAATTAAGGTAATATATCTTTTATGTGCAGAAAAAAATGCATTTTCCTAATTCCTTGTTGCATGTGTTGGCGGTCGAGTTGGGGGGAGTAAGCGCGATTAGGTATTGGCAAATGGATCCTTTTAGAATTCCAATATAGTACTGCATTAATCGGAGTCGTAGCTAAACGTTGTCCTGGATGGGACAAACTGCGAAAATCATTTATAGTGGTTGAGATTTCAGGTGTGTACCATGTAGGTATCTACATACATATTTGAATGCCTATACCACCGAAAAGCATTGTCGCGCGGGACGTGTGAGTTGTTTGGAATCCCAGGGCGTGGTCTGTTGTATTCTTTTTGTATTTAATTCGCTACGGTATCATACATTTTTCAGCACTCTCAAATATATTTTTTTTAAAATAAAAACGAATCAACACCACTCAACACAGTTTGTGGAACTTTTGAGCGCCTCCTTAATTTTACAAAGTTTTTTTGGTATAGGTACCTATGAATGTTTTTTGAGAGTTTTTCTTACATTTACATCTGTTCAGTATTGTTTAACAAATCAAACAAAAAGACGGATTGGTATCCGTCGAACTTAGATTAACTTTCTAGAAACATAGGAGGTTAAGTGATTTGGGTGTGCTAGTGGGCTTAGCAACGGAATAACTGACCTCGTCATTCATCATTTCGCGGATAGTTTCAATATGAACCAAAGCGAGCAACTGCTCAACGTAATGAGCTGTAGATAGACGCAAAATGTAGAAATTATTGATCCAGCTTTTGATCATTTTCTTGGCCTTACCCAGTTAAATATCTGGGTCTTGCAGGAAATTATTCAACAGAAAGGACTTGCAGTCTCTTTGTTGTTTTCTGCTTTGGTGCCTTGAAAGTCATTAGGGAATTTCTATTTTTATGAATAATTTCTAGATATCTAGTTTGTCAAAAGAGTGGACAATACTCTGAAACCCCTTTCAAAACATAATTTCATGAAGAGAATTCAATAAAAAATAGAATATAAATATCGGCTCGTAGCGAACATTTATCTAGTAACTTTCAACTCAGAACCATTCCTGTGTGAGTGTTGTAGGCACGCATGTAGAGGACCAACAGTTTTCTGCCGAATCCAAACATTTAAGATGGAAACACTTTTCATTATAAGAGATAGATACTGTTTGAGGACTTGTGTCCTCCTCAAAAAATGCAGTACCCCTGAAAAAAAATATTGATTTAGGTTGCAGCACCCGGGGATCGTAACAAAACCCTCGACATAATAGTCTAGGGCCCTTTCCATTATTAGAAGGGCTACTACGATTTTGTAAATATTTTGTCAACCATTAATGGATGATAAGGAACTCGAAAGAATGAACCAACATTGAAACCGTAGGATGCGAATTACATACTCGTGCATTGAACCTATTCCGCAAAATGATGAGTATTTAAACAACGCAAATAAATTTAAACCACCATAAATAAGACTAAAAATATAATAATTAACTTCATACTTTTGATTTGTCTTTCGTTAACCTATAATTATTGTAAATTCCTTTTTAGCATTATATAATCGAGTTGCATTCTGAACCTCAAAGTGAACCGTTGTTTTTCTTTTCATTAATACAAAGATAACTGTCAGAAGGTGGAACAAATTCTCGAAAGAGTGGACCAACATTTTACAATAGGTTGCGTTTTGACAGGAATAGCCGGGGACGCCAATATGGCACAATCTTTTTCAATACACAATTTCATGAAATTAATTTAACTATACATAAAGATTTTGTATTCAAATTGAGTCCCTATGTTTGAATCTTACTTTAAAAACAAAGGCGCAAAATTTTAATTGAATTAGTACGATGCTAAAGCTGTTTTAGGTAGTACACCTTGGCATAATGGTTAGTGCGTTGGAATGTCATGCGGAAGGTCTCGAGTTCGATTCTCGGCCGCTGAAAGAAACTTTTTTTTCAGGGGTGCGAGGAATTGACAAATTCTCCAAGAGTATATCTTGTCATGGAAAGTGCTGCTCATTAGCCGTTCGGAATCGGCAGAAAATTGTAGGTCCCCTTCGTTCCTGGTAACACGCACACAGGAATGGTTGACTGTTGTAAGTCACTAGGTCCTGGTTCACTCCGAGCTGTTGCACCACCAAATTTATTTGTTTAAAGCTGTTTTAGTATGACACTAGGTTAAAACAACGAATTTGCAAATTTTAATCGAATATAGCATCATACTTTCTCTACCCTTTTATTAAAATTAAAACCATGGAATACCTATTTTATTTTTTTAGTATCGTGCTAGCTTCACATGACTCTTTGACATTTGCAAACATCAAAAAAGGTTCGTGTACTTACTTTTTTACATGAAATGTCATTGTTTTAGGTGTGTTCAGAAGCAATTTATTAAGAAAATTCTTTTAGTACGATACTTAGTTAGAAAATGTTAGTAAACTACTATAAAGTTAGCAAATTGTTAAGTAGTTTCATACTAATACCTCAATAATAGACTGTTTAAAATGTTGCGCCAAAGTTTTTTTACAATTCTACTTTTTACTTTTCCTTTATTGGTTTCACAGTTTTGTTTGTAGCCACTATAGGCTTCGGAAAATGACGTCACATTAAATGTGTCCAAGCAATGAAAGTCAGTCCTAGATTCAGTTTGACAACTGATCAACGGATAAACTGAAAAATGGAACGATTTGTACGGTATGGTTCGGTATCCGAAAAATAAAATGCAATACAAACAAAACAAAAACTTCTGCAGAAATTCAATTTGCTAGATTAACTTGCATGTACAAATACAAAGTACCAATATTAATTTTTTTTTTTTTTTTTTTTTTTTTTATGATCTACTCACGCGCAAAGACGTAGACTCCACTTGGGAGACTACTACTATAACGATCCTACTGATCTAAATAATTCCGACATTCACTGTCTCAAACGCTTCATTATTAGCTCAAAATGGTTTAGCGAGTAAGGGTGATTTTTGAAATCCTTGTGGTATCACAACGGACCAATTATTGGTCTAAGTGTGTTGACCTTTTTCCGGTCAGCAGCCACTTTAACCTAACCTAACCTAACCACGCTCAAGGGATTATGATTACCCCTTAAATGTTTCAACACAGCGCGGGCGTGAAGTTACGGAAGAGAAAGAAGGATAGGAAAGATGTGTGGCACGATGTTCTGAGACTGAAGGTGGTTGTCTCAGATGTTTATCTCCAGGGATGGCGGCTGAACTAAAGCGGAGAAATGCCGTGTCTTATTTCTATGTCCCTTATAATTCGCATTATTTTATTCGTATTCATCCTTGTTGGGCATACTAGTTTAACTCAATCACATGTTGTTAGTGTTATGCCTAAACAACAAGCAATGAGCAAACCAGCAACCCATTGATGACAATTTTAAGAAGGTTTTAATGGAATTTAAGACGACATAGACGACGGCAGGGATCGAACCTGTGATCATGAGGTTGACAGGCGAGCACACAACCATCGCGCCACGGCCACCCCCATACGAGAATGTATAAATAATTTTCTTTGCATGCAAGACCATTGACTACTGATTAATGGTATGGTGAATTCAAAAGTTGTTGCATTTCTAGTAATCAGTTTATTTGATCAGAGTAAATAAGACACTATACACTTTAGCCATCAGACTAAACATGTTGGCCCTTTTCGAACATTTAAAAATATATCTGTTATAATTTAACCAGCGCTGACAAATGTTGAAGAAAGAAAAAATTATTAGTAATTCGATTAAACTAAATATGAGCTTAGAACTCGATAAACACCTGTGAAATAAATACAAACTTAAGAATAATGATAATAGCTAGCTAGGTTGCATAGTTAAAATGTAAAAATCAAAAGACTCACCTTTTTCAATAATTGCAAACATTAGGCATCCGCGTCTTAACAGCTCCTTCAAACTTTCTATTTCGTCTTGCAACCGCTTCTTTCTTGATTTAAGCGAATGTTCGTTAAGTCTTTTCCGACATAATATCATTGCATTTGCATGCTTTGGAAAATTTATGAAAATCTTCCTAGTCACTGCACATATTTTCAATAGTACTCATAGTTTTGAATTTCAATGTCAGATTTCTTATGTATTCTTACGGGCAAGAACTGTTGCTGCTTTATTCCCAATTCTCTCGCACGCAATGCCATTTTAATTTTTTATGTTTAATTTGTTCACAAATTATTAATAATAGTAATGTTTTGGTTTTGTACTTTTTTTTTTTTTTTTTAATTTGATATAAAATTTCGACTTATTAACAAATGCATTTTAATTTATCTATCTCTTAAGGTGGTTTTGATTCGAAATATATTTTTTATTTAGATTTTAAGTTTAAAATTAACTTAAGGTCCCAGAGATGATTTTTTAGTTTAATATTTTCTTTTTAAATCTAGTACTAAATTCTTGTCTAAATTTTACTAGAAACTAATTTTGTTTTCACAGCGAGAAGGGAAAAAATCTGTTACATATATAAAATCCTGATTCTTCTTCCACTAGTTTTGTTTTGTTCAACAGTTTTTCTTTTTAACAAAAAAATATATTTTTTTATACTAAAAAATATTTTTATATGATTTTTTGTTTGACCTAAACATTTGTTTATTTTAGTTTTATCAAGCACTTAAAAATGTTCAGAATGTTTACGTAAATTTTCTTCATCACTTTTAAGTTGTTTTTGCCGTTGCTTTATGTTTTTTTTATTTTTTTGTTTAAGGCCAAGTTAAGGCACACGAATTTTCAGATAAGGGTTGCTGTTGTTGGTTTAATTTATTGTTTGTTATTTATAATGTGTTGCTTGTTAGACTTGTTTTTATATATAATACAATGTGTGTTTTAAATTTTGAATAAATATATATTTTTATATAATATATATGTAAACCACGCACTCTTTTTTTATAAAACCGAAAAAACTAAAATGTTTTTGTTTTAACTAATAATTTTTAACCTTTTCACTTTTCTATATAAAATAGTTTAGTTTTTGTTTAAATTTTAACTTTTAACGATCACATTTGGGTTTCCCGAAAAGAATTTTTATATGTATTTATTTTTTGCGATTCTTTTTGTATGTATAGGCCTAAAATATCACTTGAAATGTTTCGACGACTACTTCACGCTTTCCAAAATATAGTCCGTTTTTGTTTGAGTGTCTTGTTTTGTTAAATATGATTTGTTTTTAATTTACTAGATATATTATTAATTTCATATAATTAAATAGTTTTTAACAATTTTGCACAACATGATAAATGAACAATAACATAGGAAACTATAAGTCTTGAACGATTTGTAAATTGTTTTTTTTTTTATATTATATTTAGTTTTTTCTTATATTCAATTTTTATTATTTAAATTAAAACTAGCCCGTTTTTCTTTCTTTTTTAAGTATTTACTTGATTTAAAGTATGTTGTAGCCCTCAACAAAACTTTGTTGCTTATGTAGATGGATTGTTGCAATTTTATTTTATAATTATTAGATATTATTATATTATTTTTAATTATTTATTTATTGATATATGTTTGATGTGTGTATTATAAATTAAAATTTGAAGAAAAAATAGATAAGTAAAATATTTTTAAATTTTAACTAAAAATACTGTATAAATATTTTAATATATTTAATAATTAAATGTTTTATGCTATTTGTTAATATGAAAAATGTATATAAGTAGTTAAAAATCAAGTTTTTCCTAATGATTTTGTGCATTGACCTGAAAATTTTTAATTTATGCTCTGTTTTTTTCCCAAAATTGTATTTACTTAATTTTTTGTGAATTGTTCCCAAAATATGTTTTATTTCATTCTTGTAAATTTTCTTTAGTTTCGATGATTCTTTGCCTTTTGTGTTAAAGAGGATATATTAAAGTTATATTTTTTCTTAGTAAAGATTTAGAGGGGTGTGGGGTTAAAAGAAAGTGTGTGTAATTTTTTGCGTATTTTTGTTAGCAAATGCTAGCTGTATGGTAAATGGTATTTAAAACTGTATGTTCCGGTGTCAGTGTTATTTTGTGTAATTTCGTAGGAGTGTATTTTGGTATTTTCTTTCAAGTTGCTTCGAAAGTCTATACTTTTGTGTGTTTTTGTGTAGGGTTTTTATTTTATATTTGATAACTTGTTCTATATTTTGCTTTTTAAATAAATGAAAGTCTTTAAGAATTTGTTTGTTTTTTTTTTAACTCAAAAAATGTTTGCCAATTTGAAATTCATTTTAAGTAATGTTAAAAAAATAATAATTCTTGTTTAATTCTTGTATTAATTGATTATAAATATTCTTCTTGAATTTTTATTTTTTTGTTCTAGCATTAACTTTAATTTCGTAGAAAATTTTGTTGCGTTGTTTTCATTTTTTAAATTTATTAAAATGTTTATTTTTGTTGTCTTTGTACTTTTGGTTCCGAAAATAGTTATGAATTTTGTTCTTAGTTTATTTCTTATGTTTTTGCTTGGCTTCATATATTTATTTTAATATTTAATTTTAAGTTGTTTTGTTTTCCAAATATTAAACAATTTTTCTTGAAGTTTCTGCTGCTGTTGGAGTTTCGTTATTCTTTGTTTTTTTTTTTTTTTTTTGTATTACATTATATTTTATTTTATTTTTATTTATTTAAACAAAAAAAAATATTGTCCGTTCTATTGGGTAGTAAACTGAAAGTGGTTATGTTTTATTTATTGGATTCTATTGCTCAATTTTTTTTATGGTAAAGTTTATAATATTTCTTGGTCTATTGCGATTTTAAATTATGATGATTAGACCTAAAAGTGAAAAAGATTGAAAGAGATACTTATTAGTAAACGTCGATTCAAAAGGAAGGCTCCATGTGAAGTATATTGAAATTCCGTCAGTTGTATTTGCATTTGTACGAGTATGGATAATTGTTCCGTTTTCAATGTTTTATAAACATTGAAAATAATAAAGTAAAATATTAAAATTAACAAGGATGCTTGCAAGAAGTAGAATGTATTCTAATTTATGTAAATTACATTTGTTTATCTTAATTATTAATTTTTTTCAATGAAATATTCAGATTAGAAGACTTTAATATTTCAAAAACATATGTAATTTAAAGACCACGTCAAAACCACTTATCTCGGTACAGAACCAATTGAATACTTCGTTCATCACGCCTGACAAATAATTAATAAATACGATGCTATATTCAACTATTTAACACTTTTAATTATATTATACAAATTGTGTAACTGAAATTATAGTCCAAATTTTGAAATATGAAACATGCCGTTTTTTAAATGAAATATAAGTTAAAAAATGTTTATCACTTTTGTTATCCTTCCTGACTTCGTAGATTGAAAAAAGGCTAACTTGATTCTTCTTAAACATTCTTCTTTGATTTCACAATCCATGTTACTTTTTCACTTTCTTGGCATATTTCTTTCATTTCATATACTCGTAGTTCCAAAGAAGTTTTCTTTTCGTTTTTTCTTATAAAAGTTATTTATTATACTTAAAGGACAGACAAGCTTAAGCACAAAAGGAAAATTTGAGTTGTAACAAAATGGCGGCTAAATTTGTATATTTTTTCCAAAACATTCGCAAAACACCACAATCACTGATCTGTATCTTTAAGAAATGTAGTATAAGGCAAGTAGAAGAAAATAGCGTCCTTTATTATGTAGAAAGTCCTGCAAATGCGCTTTTAATAGGAATCTATTTTTTGCTTTTGCTTTTGTACCATTTCTGTGTATTCAAGGTTCAAAATGGTTATAACGTTCAGATTTAGAGGAATTGAAGAAGACGAAGAAAAAGATATAACGTATTAAAGTAAAGAAGGAAAACCATAATAATGGGATATGAAAAGCAAAAATCTAATGAAAGACTGAGAATAAACAAAAGACAATAAATGAAAAAGAATTTTAAAGACAGCGCCAGTGATATCGGATAACAAGGTAAGTGTTTTTTGTAGTAAAGACTGTTTTTAAACCACAGCACATATTTTAACTTTCAGAATCTTGTTGCTTAATTTAATCCTGTCGAAAGCTTTACAATTTTAACTCGTTTTATTTATGAAATTATTTTTCACTAATGCATTTTGACGGAATTTAAATATTTTCTTCACAATAAAGCACTTTTGTATGTATAAATAAGTAATTTTAAACTTAAACAATTTTTAATAAATTTAAATTTAGGTTTGGAAATTGAAAATAACTTGCATTTATTTATTGTATGGTTGAGAAGAATGGAAAAAAATATTGCCGGAAAAATATGTTGTGTGTTGTATAACCCAGCTAAAGGCTTATTATGTTTTGTATTGCAATTTTTTAAGCTTGGTATAGTCGATTCCGACATCATCCGAAATCAGCAAATGTTTTTCCTTGTATTTGTGAATAAAAACGAACAAACACATCCAACACCAATTGATTTTGTGTGTATTTGTAAGGAAAATCAGAAGGAAATACCTACAACGAACATGCAATTGCAATTTTGCAAAATGCATCCACCAAGGACTCTTTTGGTGGTATATCGTATATCGTGTAAGCCTATACACTCTGCCTATGCCCTATGTCCCAGTCCAAGGACTTGCCTGCCCTCGGACATGGACGAATATGGACATGACACCCACCTCGTGCCCATGACAACATGCATTTCATTCACCTACAACAGAGAAGTTGCAACTCGCAAGTAGCCATGCGAGCGAGTTGAATGGCTCAAATTAGGAACTCACCCCATAAGCCAAGGCTGCATTTTCTGATGCAGGCAGACAGGCAAAGTGCATTGCATATACTATACTTTCGCACGCACATCCACCCTTTTTGTGTAGTGATGAAGCTGCATGGCATCCTACTGTCCGAGCCATGCTGGCTTGGGGGTATATTTCGAAAAATCTACTCCCTTTTGGTTGTGGTCCGAAAATATAACAGTCGACGGTGTAGTTAGACCGACCCCAATGACTGAAATCTGTGTGCGTACGATTCTTTGTGTATTTGTGTGGAAAATTTGGTTGTGCGTACGTACGTGTACGTAACTTAACAACACGCATAGCTGAGGTGAACTTTCGGACAGTAGGCCTGCTTTTATTCTTCTGTCGGTCGTTCAATTGATATATTGACATTTTACCTTTGTATTTAACGTGGGGGATGAGGTGAGAATGGGGCTTCTATAGACGATGACGTTCACATATGTGTGCATTCACAAATTTGAGTTGGTACACAAAAAAATATGTTGCTGTTTTTCTTCGTGGTATTTTTCAACGCGGCGTGCGTCGAAAGGATGCGCTGATGTCTCGCTTCTCTTTCTGTTTTTTTTTTAAATTTCATCCGAACGGTATCAATATAGCTGACAAGTAAATAAGTGACCTTTGCTTCCAATAAAGATTATAGGTTTTAATACCATAACATTTTATTCTCATTTCCTTTTTGCAGTCGTTATTTTTGTTTTTCCCCGTTATCTGGGATATTATTTATGATGTATAGGTACAGACCAGAGATGAGGGTTTGATTTTCGGAATTTTACATATTGTCATTTGTGCCTTCGATAGTATTTTTCTATGGATGGGGGTATACATGGGGATAACAAAAAAACGCCGCCTATCATGTGAGAGGACTCAGAATACTTAACGCATACATATATTATAACTTGCTGTATGGTGTGAAGCGAAAAAATAGACAGGTATGTATGGATGCATCGCCAGAATACTTTAACTGAACGTAAACTATGTACCTACTATGCATCTAGAGTTTTTTATAAGCACGAAAATCACACTTGAAGTTTTGTTCCGTTTAGCGTTCTGTCATTCAAATAAAAAAAAAGAGTTTACGTGAGTTATTTTAATACAAAATTAAATGCAAGACTATAGGTGGCACGTACTTCCATACCTAAGTATATTTTTAAGAAACTTAGATATTTAAAAATGTAGAATATTTAGATAGTAGTGTGCAAATCAAAATTAACATAAAAAACATAAACCTGTAATTAAAAAAAAAAAAACCGTTTGATTGCATTTTTGAAAAAGCAAAAAATTATATCAAAAACCTAAGGATTTAAATTACTAGAAGATATTGCTTATGATAAAAATGCTTCTATGAGAAGTTTACAATAACTAACCATTTTTCGAATATTTATTTCAGCTATAAGCTAGTTGGTATATCGTCGTACGGTGTGGAAGGAATAATTCAAAAATACTAGACAAATAAGTAGACAGACAAAATTGCGAGACCCACTTCTTCGTCTTCCCTATAATCATGTATCTACATATGTATGTATGCAGTACCTAGTAATATATCGCAAGTAAGAAAGGAAGTGGATTGCGACATTGAAAATAAAATAAATTGTACCATTAGATAGGTGCCTAAAACTGATTTGCTTCTAGTTCCTATACTTCAAGTAAGTAAAACTTTTAAGTAGATACCTCCATCATTTATGTATTTCATTTCGCATTAAAAACTCTCTCAGCATCATACATAAACTTTAGTGGGGAAGCTGTTATCGCGATTTTAATCAATTAAAAAAATGCTTTGTGGTAAAAACAGAATTCATCAGCGGATTTTATCCGAAAATAAAAACAATTAAAGCATTGCATTCTCCAAAGAACTAACTCTTCAATCTTTCAGTTTTACCTACACTATTGTCATCATCAACTGTCGATTTTCACGGGCCCTCATGTATGTATGTAAGTGAGTCCCTATTATTAACGTGAACGCAGGAATAAGAAGCACTGAGTCTGCCGAAATCTCACACTTTGTTTGAATTCAATGCATTAATCCACAAATCAGTATGTAACACAGTGAGAATGTCCTTTTTAACCAGTGGAAAGTGGATGGCCAGTCGATATAAAACTGGTGGCTTACACACTTTTCGTTTGAATACTTACCTATATACAGACATATAACGATCGCCTCGCAGCCGAGGCCCCCAGCATCCTAGTTCTGCTCCCACTTGAATGCACATTCGTGGTGTCGGTCGGTTCAATTGTTGTCCTTCACGTCCCCATTCATGTCATTATCGTCGTTCTCGCTCGGTGTTGTAAAATAATCGCATATACATAATAAATGAGTCTCAACACATGCATGTATTTCACTACTGATGCTGGCACACGCATTTTAGTATGTATGCTCTTCTGTAGATTTATTTAAATGCATTTTAATATGTACAGCACAAGTGGGTGCGTGCATGCGTGTAAAATGCGCTCCCATATACATTAAGTATTTAATTAAAAATTGTAAGCTTATTTTTTTTTTAATTGTGGTATTCCTGTTTTTTTTGTAGGTGATGATAATTATCAATATCATTTCTCAGGAAATGCGTATTTGCGGAAACAAAAATCTTCATAAACTTCAAAGTTCTATTGGCAATATACTTCCGAGGTCATAAGTCTATAGTACAACACTTTTACTCTAGTTCTTGATGTTGCTTTAATGCTATTGTTAGTGTTACAAACAAGGTCCTACTCCTTTTACCAACAGATGGCTTTCAAAGAAACGAATATACTTCCAAAAAGGTTCATGACCTTGACATAGGTTTCAAAGTCCAAGCATTTGATTTGTTAAAGCATATACGAACTTTTTGAATTTTTCCTTACCATTCCTTTATGAGAAAATCTAAGCATGCAAGGAATATATTTCAGGCTCGGAGTAAAAGAGGTTCGAATATCTTCTCTTCGAATTTTTCTTGGTTTGCTTTTTGTTCTTTTTTATATGGATAGAAATGAGAGACTAGGGAAAGAAAGGATGAAACGTGTATTTTTGGGGTAAATTGGATGGATGAATGTGAAATGCACACCATAATCAACATACTTATATGTATGTAGATACATATACATTTAGAAAGTGTTAATAAAAGTAGCTGTGTGCCACATGAGGCTACAGCTTCGTTTAAGGAGCAGCATAGATGTCAGCGAAAAATGGGGGAGTGAAGGAGGTAGTTGTTGTAGAAGTTTTAGGTATTTCCGAAAAACTTGTTGGAAGTAACTGACTTTGACCTCAAAAAATGTATGCATGGTGTATCTGAAGAAGAAGGGAAGAAGGATTTTGGAAATTGTCTTTAAGTTGAACCTTCTCACAGAATTATTTAAGTTTGGGTAAGGTAGGTAGGTACCTATATTTCCAAGATTTATTTATATTGACCTGTTATGAGTCAGCATCATTGTTCGTGTTTTTTTTAGTGTGCACCGAGCTTTTAATCACTGTTTGGCTTGCTCAGGGACTTACACAAATCTTGGTCAGGTTTTTGTCATCAAAAACCCTAACTATACAGACCTACATTTTTTATTAAGATACCTACTACTACAAAATTCATCATTTCTCATGCATGCATTCTGTAGCATTAAAAACGGGTTTGTGTCAAATATCTGACTATCTCAAAATTCACTTTTAAATATTCTGCTTTGAAAATTCAACTTTTCAAAATCCATATAAGTACAGTTTTTTTAAATTCAACAAAAATAACAAAAGACCGTTTTTAACTGCGCATAAAAGCTTGAAAAGCGCCTTTAGAGCAAACATAGAGCTCACTTGCAGCTAACTCATTGAGTTTGAGAGCACTTTTGAGCTCCATAGACATGCGTGCTTTTCATAGAGTTATAAATAATTTTTTTCAAATCATACTATTAAACACGAATACAAATTATCATTTGTATTGGAAAATTATCTTAGAATCAAAATTTATCCCAGAACTTCATTTTTTTTTACATAGAACAATGAGTGAAGGTAATAATTAAAAAATATATTACGTTCAACGTGGGCTGATTTCTTAATTTCTTAGTGCGCTTTCAATTTTATCCGAAATGTTGATATTGTACTTCGAAATGCATACAGTAGTCTCTCGATAATGGGAATTACCGATATTGTGAATTTCTCTAAAATGTGAACCGCCAAAACTTTACATTGTCATCTCTATAATGTGAACTTGCGAAACTCTAAACTGTGAATTTCTTTTTTTAAAAGTTTTTGTATTTTCCTTTTTTCTCTTGTTAGTTTTGCGTGCGATATAAGGGACCAATTGACTGTTATTTATCTAGACAAATTTTAATGTTTTGAATGCAGCTGCAGTCGAGAGAGTGTCTCCTGCAAGTTGTGTAGGTACACCTTACATTAGGTGTGTTTTATTCACTGCTGCATAGCTAGCGCAGCAAAATTTCCCTCGACAAACAACAACAATTTGATTGCTGGTGAAAAAGAAGCCAGTAAAAAAATGGCAGTTGTGCTGGTGATAGAACTTTAAATTATTGAAATGAAAATGGCACTATGCAATAAATATAAGAATTGAACATACATATATGTACATGTTTTGACATCAGACTTTGATATTTTCTATAATAATTGCCAACATTTAAATATAAAATGAAATTGACATATGGAGTGAGTTTGATTGCTATGCAGCAATGAATAAAACACACCTATTGTTATGCTTTCTGTTGTGATGTTTTTTTGTATTAGTTTGTGTAATGGCACCTAAGCAAAAAGTACATCTATTCTTATCGATAAAGAGGAACTGGAAAAAAGTTCCAGTAATGTGAATCCCTCTAAAATCCGAAATAGCCTTGTTTTAATTAGTTCAGATTATCGAGAGACTACTGTATTACAACGCTCTTCTAAAATAATTTGTTTTAAGTAGAAAATACAATTTTTAGTTTTAAATTTTACAAAAAAAAAAATATTTATTTTCTTGTGTACTTTTTTGGCTAAAGCTTCTGTGTTTTACTTGATTCTTTTGAAAATGCAGTCACAGCACTGTTAAAGTTTTCTTTTTCTGTTTCATAAAAATTCTTAAATATTCCAAGATTATTTGCGACTTATAGGTAGATAGATACTATAAGTTATGCATTCGTAATAAAAATCAAACTCGAGATTTTGATCAAAGTTGACATTACGATGATAGCGAAGACGAATAAAGTGGGTCTGACAATTCCGTCTGTCTGTCTGTCTATCTGTCTGTCTGTCTGTATGTCTGTACCTCGATCTAGAGCCTAAGACACTGGAACTACTTTCTTCAAACTCGATACTTAAGGTTCTTCGGTGATTCCCTAGAGGAGAAATTCAAAAATTTTTTTTAGCTTTAAAACTAACGGTACCCCCCATACACTTGTAATTTAATTTATCTCGAAAACGGCTCAAACGATTTGGATAAAAAAAATTTTGTGTACTATCATGGGCATGGACTACATTTTGGCCAGAAACAATTTAGAAAAAAATGTTATTAACGGTAGATACCTACCTGTTTTTTTTTTTTATTTTCGAATTTCTCATCAGCGGCTTTAACGATTTTAACCAAATTTCTTAAGCAGGAGCCCCCTTAAGTTTAAAATAATATTGTATATAACAGTATTCGCAAAAATATTTTTTGGGTTTTCGAAAAAAAATCAATTTTTTTTGTTTGAAAAATCATTATCTTCAAAACGTGTGAACTAGTAATAATACTAAATACTTAGAATTGGCATCCCAAATTGTTGTGTGTACGGACGTACGCACGGTAGAAGTAAAACTTCTTTTCCCTCGCGCAAACTACAAACATTTTGTATTCTAAAAACATGTCGCTGTCTTTGACTGATAACATGTCGTTTTGACAGCTCCAAAAATGATTTTAATAATAAAGCGATTTTTGAGCTTTGGTTGCATAAATCCATACCTTTCTGGATATCAGAGGGCAATTTTATGCATTTGAGCATTTGTATCTCAATAAATCCATTTTTTATATTAATGATTTTTTTTTTAAATTCCAAGGTAGTCTTACATAAGAGCAAGTTCGTGCGATCTATATTTGTGCATTTTTGCTTAAGAAATCATATTGAATTCTTTTTTTTTCTGTTACTACTAGAAGAGTTTAAAAAATTAATTTTATGCTTATAAAAATTTTTTTAATAACATTAATTTTTAAAATGTTTAGTCTTTTGCATAAGAGTAAGTTATTGCGATCTAATCGTGCATTTTATTTTATTTCAATATCGGTCATATCATCTTGGTCACCATAATTTGTGTTCATTTCACAAGAGTTTATTTTGCCTTTTAAATTTAATCTTTGGAGTTTCCAGTATGACTTTGTTGTATTTTGATCGGTTTTCTACCTTTTCGTCTTCAAGTTAGTAGCTTCAGCGCGACAGAGGACCTAAGAGGAAGATAAAATCCTTTGAACAAAATAGTTCATGAAAACAAAGCTGAATATAATTAGTCTAAATGATGGAAATAAAAAAGTGACCAAAAATATTTACAATGCACAAAATATTTATTTTAAGAACAGAAAAGTACGCCTGTAAAAAATATTATTAAGCAAGTAATTTCCATCTTGACAATGGAATGACAACGATAGTTAAGAATATTATGAAATTTGCATTTGCTCTCTTGTTTCACTTGTGTCAATGAAAAATTTCCTTCCTAGTATTTGATTTTCTTGAATAAGGAATTTTGTTTCTTATATCCACTGTTTGTATTAATAAGAAAAACCTGGGTACGTAAAAGAAATAGATTTCTTGTATTTTTAGGGTTTCTTATATCCGTGTTGCATTGTATAAAAACTCTTCCTTTATGTATGTGCACAGATCCCCGGGTTGTTTTAAATTCATACAATCAATTTGTGTGGTCGTTCAAAAGACTTATAATTTAATATTTTGCAGAACATCCATGTGATGACTTTATCCTTGCTAAGCGTAGGTAAAAGTTAATGACGGCACAAAGACATCTTTCCTTGTAACCACAATCGACTTTTAATAAGCTAATTGCCGATAACTTAAACTTAAATTATCTTATGGTTTTCTTACACAATCCACAATACAAACAACATAAGAGGGTGAAAATATAAAATTCTGCTTATCTGACTGTCTGTCAATAATATACAAAACGTCTTAAAGTGTAAAGCTTGAAAGCTAAGCCACATTGATTGGGTTTTATAACAACTCTGCCAAAACGAGTTCAGTATTGCTGTCTAAGATTGTTTTTTTACTTGCAATATTAAGTACTATAGAACAAGTTTTGCATTTTAATCAAAAAATTCTCCTTGAGGTTTTGATCAAACTTGTCAAGACGATGATAGAGAGAGAACACGAAAGAAGAAAGTCCCGCAATTCCATCTATCTAAACCACAGAAGCGAATTTTTCAAAATCAGTGCTTAAAATTCTTCGGTCATTCCCTAGAGGAGAAATTGAAATTTTTCTTAGCTTCGAAACTACCTTATACATCCAAAACTACATCCAACGGACGTGTAAGTTTATATAACATATAACACGATTGTTTATTTTAAATTATTTCCTTAAATGTATATTATTAGGTATAGGTACTTAAAACTTACATATGTAACAATATTTTTTTTAAGAAAAAAATAAAACAAATTTGGTATTTAAGAAAATAAATTATTAATAAAACTCCTCTTACGTTTTTAAAAAATTTTTTTTGCATACATTAATAGGAACCAGTAACTTGAAAATTTTGCTCGTATTACATCTATGAACATCTATCTTTACACAATTTTTAAATTGCAAAGTGCTTGCGCTTAGGACCAAGAACGTGCTACCCAGTCATGCATTTTATTGTTGAATGTTTATATTGTATACAATATTATTAAACATTACATCAAGGTGTTTCCACACCAAAGAAACATTTCAGGAAGCATTGTTTAAAAAACGTTTCTGAAATGTTTCCCATTTGTTTAAAAAACATTTCAGAAACATTCCAGAAACATTTAAGAAATGTTTCTAATATGTTTTTTTGGTATGGACGCTTTGAGAAACATTTCTGAAATGTTTCCTTGTTTCCCATTGTTTCCAGATTTATTAGTCTGTAATTTTTTTTCTCGCCTGTATTGCTCTTTAAGTGCATGAATTTTTATTTATACCTAATCCTTTTCACTATTTATAATTTCGAAAATTTCAAAAGAAAACATCGGAAATTTCAAAAAAAAAACATGCTTAGGAAACAAAGAAGAAAATTTTCTATTCGGAATGGGAAACAGAGAAACATTTCAGAAATGTTTCGCGAGTGTCCAGACCAAAGTAAACATTTCAGAAACATTTAAGAAACATTTCAGAAACTTTTCAGAAATGTTTCTCTGTTTCTGAAATGTTTTTTAAATGTTTCAAAAATGTTTCTTTGGTGTGGACACACCTTTACACATTACACTACTCCGTAGATAAATCTACGAAATAGAGACGACTGAGAGCATCGGCTTAGACACTACAATAGAGAGAGACACACAGAAAGAAAGAACAACGGAAGAAACACATGTCAACAGCACACGGCTGGTATTTGAACGATGCTTGATTTCGCTGATCGATAGGAAGAGATGCTTTCATCAAAGCCTAGGCCGTTGACTACTATTAAACATTTCAGAAGCTTCTACATTTTTTTTTTTTTTTGTATAATCTACCCGCGCTCAAGGGATTATGATTACCCTTTAAATGTTTCAACACAGCGCGGGCGTGAAGTTAATGAAGAGAAAGAAGGATAGGAAAGATGTGTGGCACGATGTTCTGAGACTGTTGGTGGTTGTCTCAGATATTTTTATCTCCAGGGATGGCGGCTGAGCTAAAGCGGAGAAATGCCGTGTCTTATTTCTATGTCGCTTATATAATTCACATTATTTTATTCGTGTTCATCCTTGTTGGGCATACTACGAGTAGTTTAACTCAATTACATGTTGTTAGTGTTATGCCTGAACAACAATTGATAAATATGTATCCTTTATACAATTTTCGAATAAGGTCGAAAATAAAATAAAATGGGTCGGATACAATTTTCTTACTAAAAAGTTGACTTTTCTTATAAAAATCTGTAAAGCGTATAGGCTGTGACCAAACTGACTTATGCACACTTTTTCGTCTCCTCTATCATTATAATCTCAAGTTTGAAAAATAATCTTTTATATAGAATGTAGACGATACCTATGTTAACAAATGTATAATGGAATCAAAAATAGCTCATGCTATAAACTATGATTTAAAGTTAGGAAATTGTTAAAAAGGATCATAGAATACGTTATCATTAAGCTGTTTATTTGATTTTCATAAGAGAAGTATCATTGAAATACGACTGCTTAAATTTTAAATGTTTATCCATCTCTTTCGTATTCATGAAAATAATGCATTTTATACAGATCGTGAGGCACTTAAGGAAAGTTAATGTTTTTTTAAACAAACAATGACGTATAGACATAAACACTCGTTTAATTTTAATTTTATTTTTTACCGCGGAAAACCTATCCTGCAGTTAATTTTCATGAATTATTTATTTATTATCGTGCGTTTAACAAAATTGCTCTTTTTTAAACGCCGCATGGTATTGCAATTGCATAGCTGCATTGAGGGTGGACAGTCTGCATATTTAAGTTTATTTACAGCTGAAACGTATATGCATTTGAGTTTGCCCTCTTAAATTAAGTTGGAAACTTCCCCACGTAGCGCACACCATGATGTTTGTGAGCAGATCCGACAGGGAAGCGATGTTTGACGAAAAAGGACACGTTTTATAAAGTAAATTAAATAAAACGCAAACAATTATTTTCACGAATAAATATTTTATTTGAAAATAGACGATAGGTTGTGTATAGAATGATTTTCAATATGGGGAAAATTGAAAAATCAACCCTTTGTGTCCACCATTCTTTTTTTTTATATCTAAACTGTTTCCATGACATTAAATCGGAAACACAAATTGCGCGAGCAGTAAGTATTTGTGTCAGGGTAAGGACCCAAAGACAGCCAAAACCCAAAATTCGATTGTAGCTCTTCTTGGTTTTTATTTCAAAACCATCAACTTTTTTTTATTGGTTATTTTTTTTTTCAGGCCAAAAATATTAAGATCTGAAATCGAGCTGTAGTATACCAGATATCATATTGATGGGCATCTTCTAGCGATTCAAATTTTAGGAGAAAACTCCTGCATGTGCGAACATAAATACTCGGGTTATATCAAGAGAGCTGGAAAAACTTTTGCAAGGCTATTGTTTTATATCAAATGGCATGACTGTAGAATAGACTTCATTTGCTACATGCAACATAAATGGGATGAAGGTTTTCGTTTCGGGGTCACATCGCCAGCTAATCCTTTTGGAACATCGGTTATGTGGGGCTGGGTCCGATCCGGAGAAAAAAAAACATTTGGTTGTAGGTACAATGATTTTTCCTCTGTTAAAGATTTCTAAATTCAAGCCTTGGTCGACTTATAAAGATTTAAGTTTATATAACTTCAAGCAGCCACAATACGATTGCCATACAGACAAAATATTCAGAGACCACATTATGGACAAAATGAATTCACCCTATTATTATTTGCAAAATATAAAAAGAAAAGTTTGTCAAATTACCATGTGTAGGTATTTTGTTGCATACAATACACATCTGATTGTCGGAAATAAAGTTCCTCATTCCAGGATCGTAGTCAAAAATGTATGATGATATGTATGTACTATCCTTCTCGGTTTCGCACGGCATATGAAAAAAGGCGCAGTACCCAGGATTATTTAATTCTTGGACTATTGACGCGGATGCATTGTATTTTAATGTGGTGGTGGTGTTTTTGATGTTTCCATCTCGTTCTGGACCATAAACCTTATACATATGACATAAAACGCTGAAAGGGCTTATTTGCTGACTCTTTCACGAGCTTAAATGCAATTTCATTAATCTGCATTTTGTATATTGCACGAAAGCAGGGAGTGTTAGGAAATTAAGTGGAAAATGCAGGCAGATAAATTGGATGAGAATCGGGGATGGAAATAAACGCACTAAAATACAAATGATTAAAATTGCTAGAAGACTGAAGAATACACACACAATTTATACGTACCTACATTTATTTCACGCATATACCTAAATATGTAAATGTAAATATATAATTCTTTTCGTGATATGCGTCACTGGTATTTTTAATACTACCTACACAATACGCGTTTTGATATTTTGATTAATAGATACACAAGCCCACATACCTACAGTTGATTCGAAATATGATGTTGCATGATTTTGTCATATGCAATGACAAAAAAAAAAACAATTGTTTTAAATTCTTTATTTATTTTATGATTAAAGAAAAAACATATATATTTTTTTTTATTTAAAAACATATATCTAAGTTTTATTTTTATAATAGTTTAAAAAAAAGACTCTGAT
This sequence comes from Chrysotoxum bicinctum, assembly GCA_911387755.1. Taxonomy (NCBI): domain Eukaryota; kingdom Metazoa; phylum Arthropoda; class Insecta; order Diptera; family Syrphidae; genus Chrysotoxum; species Chrysotoxum bicinctum. The sequence continues at coordinate 14,330,049 of OU426991.1, read as the reverse complement.
GTAACTGTTCTGCTAGTGAATGCCCAGATGCTGCTTGATGTCCCATCAGCAGGAAAATTGCTATGCTTAAGCCTATCATAGGGTTATCCCTGAAAACCATGACATATACCTTATATCTGTGGAAGACAAAAACAAAAGAAACACAAAATTGTCAATATGAGGCAGTTATTTATATTTTGCTGACAAATTTATAGCTAAAAAGAACAACATTTATCATTTGAAGGGTTAACTGAAAGCAAAGGAGCCTTCGTACGATCTTGTAGGTGGGTAAGTCGTTAAATAAAATTAATCCCAAATTAATATTTTTCTTAATATAAATAATATTACCTATGTAATAAGTTTGGATTGATTTTAAGACTTTTGCAAATCGTCGTTTTACAAACCATAATTTAAATATCAAACTTTCAGATGAGCGGTAAAATAGTTTTTTTTTAAATAATGTCAGGTATTTTGAGGTGCGGTGTATACAAATAAAAATCGTTACTTTTCGCCTAATTATCACATTGGTATTTGTTTTATTTCCTATTTTAATATTTTAAAATTAAAACCTCAGCTTTTTAAAATTAAAAATGACCTATCTATTCACTGCAGCTGCACAGAGAATTCATGTATCAAAGTTTTAAAAGGCATATTTCTATACTATTAATTTAATTTATTTTCCCCTAGCGATATACAAGAGAATACACCTCATGATGGGAAAAGAGTAATCCTGAATCTTATTTCACATCTGACGCTATTCGGACATGTGATGAGCAACCACATTACGAATAGGGTCTACACATCGAAAGTATGCGATCAAATGACCGAGTTAGAACTTAACACCCATCATCATGCATATCCTTGATGATTGAACCCTTTCTATTTTCTCATTTGATTTGAATCCTCACCTTGCATTAGCACATCCGTTATTCCTATAGAAGCACATGGTCAGGCTAAAAACAACAAAACTAGGTAGAATAAAAAGAGTAAAATTAAAAACCTATATTCAAATGCATAACACTAGCCTCATCGGTCACCCTTTTTCATGAAGAAAAGTTGGAATAAATTAAGATTTTTTTATTACTAGATACTGGGACTATTGTCAAGGGATGAATGAATCAAAATCATATGAACAAATGTCTAATGGACAACGGTACATCTTTGTATTTAGTTTCTGGTTCCAAATTCTGTTTGGGTGTCTATATCCTTTTTTTTAAAAAACTCATTCTCGTCGCGGGCTGTCCAAATGTAGTCCTTTTGTATTTTTTTATTTAAATAGCCATACAGGGACGAAACATAAAAATAATCCCGTTAAAGGAATTCACTGGACCCTTTATCTTGTCTTAATCATAATATTTTTGGGAATGGGGTTAACAGGATACAAGGCGATCGTTTCCCTTTTGGTTTTCAATTGACTCTATGGCTACCTGAAAGTGAGCGCGACAAATAAATTAGGGGGACCGGTACCGGAACACATGGGAATTATAGCAGGATGCATTGTTAAATACCGTTTAGAGAGTTGTCATTCTGCTCAGGTGTCCTTTCGATAAAATTTTTTGATTTCCATAACGACTGCGTTGAGTATCTCTTATGTAACTCATGAATTCATGGAAGTCAAATATATTTTAGGAAGGTATAAAGGTATCTAATGGTAAGTTAGACAAACTATTAGATATGTTCTAATAATATCTTTGTATATTATGTATAACCTATAGTAGATATTATCATGAAGCGTGATTATGTGGTACCAAAGCTATCCTGGTGGTGGCGCTGAAACTCTGGCGCTGAACTCTGGAAACAATCCTATATGCAAAAAAAAATAATGATTTTATTCAAGACCTTAACTTAAATTCGTCAAACCACAATTTTTTTTATGGGAAATTCGTATCAGAACCGGTGGATTTACGTAGGCTTTAATTCGAAGCTCACTTGCAAAGTGACGGACGGTATGAAGTCTCAATTATCCTTGATTAAATTCCTCGAATATTTTTCCCGCGAAACCAATACTTGCCCTATGCTGAAAGTTAAATTTAAAGATCTTCGAAGTCAGTTAAGCGCGCTTTTTGCTGTGAATCACTTCTGTCCATTTCGAGGTTCAGGTTCAATGCTCCCCTCTAGTATTCGCTTTTTACAGATGTTGGTTCGTTTACATGTACTTACAATGCAGACAATTGGTTTTACCGTTTTGTCCATCTGTTTCACCTCAAATGTATTCCTTGTGTCAATATCGCAGGATCGTTAAAATCGTCTTACTAAAAAAAATATCTCAGCGCGACTGCAGGTAATTGCAGGAAGGTAATTTTTGCTCGTCGTATATTTTGTATCCTTCATATTCTATGTGTTATTCTTTCTTTGATGAAGTGTATCCTCTGATACAGTTATCCCTCGATTGCCTTTGTATTGTTCTGTTTCGATAGAAATATAATTTATTTTACCGCGAGATACAAATATTTTTAACCGCAGACCGACCATCTACACATGAGTCCTTGAGGTTTTACCCTTTTTTATTAAAAAAGAAAAGAGTCAAAATGCAATAATAGTATAAAAACAAAAAAGGATAAGTATCGGTTAGATGTTCTTGGAACAAAGGGAAGCAACGGTGAATTTTTTTTTTACTCTTACCTGATGGAAACATACAAACACCCGGTCAACATTATGTGCGGTTACAAGCCGGGAGGTTTTGTCCTAGATATGCATTGTATATCCACGCTTTGACCAATATCAGTTTTTTCTAGGAAAAGGAATACGCGTAAGGTAAAATGTACAAAAATAGTGCCTAAACGAAAGGGTTAAGCTTCGCGTAACGTTGATGGTTGGTGTTTTCTTAAAAATATGAAAATGAACTGATTATGTGAGCGTTATTCGCGCGTTTTTGTTTTACTACAAAATTCTATTATTTTAAAATTCTGTCCTAAAAAGAAAGAAGACAAATAAACACTTATGGGTTGTTATTCTAATTTTGACTTTGATATTATAATCGTATGCATATTTCAACTGAAAAATAAGATTAAATCGATAGAAACATAATTTTGTTAGTTCATACATTTTTGGTATAGGTATTTCCATTCTTCTAGAATCTCTCAAATCCAAAAAAAAAGGTGCAATACTGGCGAACTTTTTTTTTTGAGCTAATCGATTAAGGGAATTACGTACAAATATTCTGTATCAAAAGTATACCTACACTTGTTTAGGCTCTAGCCTAAATTAGAAGAAGAATCGCAAACAGACAAAATTGAAAAATTAACTGTTTTTAGCTCCATTCTATGAGAAGTTTTATTGAGAAGCCCTGCTTTATATGTAAAGAGGAATGGTTAAATATTGGAAATAAAATCTGTTCAAATCAATCGGAGGAAGGTACATTTGTGAACACAATTATTTAGTTAACGACCTTTCCTTAGGGAAATGTTTTAACTTAATTTTTGAATATTTTTTCTTTCTGGAAAATGGATCCTCATAAATTCAAACTTCTTTTGACTAAGTCCGCAGTTAAATAAATTTATATAAACCCGGATGCACACTTATCTCGTGTGGTATGAAATGGAGTGGTGTGCTATCTATCTCATATATTTAAAATGCGAGATAATCAAGTTGAATGAGACAAACGGCTTACAAAAGAAGTAACTAAAAAGAAGGTCAATATCCCAAATAAAACGAAGAAACAACCTACCTAACACAATAACTCGATAACAGGCCGAACTATCCGTCCAAAGACTGCGAAGGCATTCCAAGGAAAAACTCCAACAACGGTTAACGAGTCAACGATTCGATTTTTTGGATCCGATCATCGAAAAGTATATTGAAATCACAAATGGATTTCAATTTCAATCATTTCGATTATTATTCACGATTTTCTATTCCAATCTCAATCATTTCAATGAATCTCGGTTTTCGATATCAGTTAACTCGATTAACCATGATTTACTGAACTCCATCTGTTCCGATTCAAAGTTGATTAAAAACTTTGAACTCGACATTGAAGAACATGATTGATTGAGTTGGTTTTGATGTTGGTGGGTTGAACTGGTGTTATTTGAAAGATCCAGTATGTTTACTGTAGGAGTTGAACCCGTCATGTAGCTCGTTGAATATTTACTCCAATTAGAACATGTTGAGACCTCAAGTGTTGTTGAAAGTTACATGTTGCTCCTCTGCTAAAACTTATGTTTTTTGGCAGTAGCTGCACTTTGCTCTTCCATTAGAAATTTGATCGAAGTGTACCCATACCTCACTCTGCTTTTTAGCTAAATCTGCAAAAATTAATTACATTTAGACATTCTGAAAAATGACTGTTTTTCTAACATTTTTTTTTTAATAACTTCATCGTGGCTATTAAATTATTAATATTTTTCTTCGGAGAAAATAGTCAGTATCTTTGTTTTTTATTCGTATTTTTGTCAGAGATTGGATTTCATCAAAATGAAAATCGCATCGAAGCAGTATTGAATCATTTGAGTAAAATGAAAATGATCGAACGATTAAAATGATCGAATCATTTTGGTAATCGATTGTTGAACGATTCCATCATTTGAAATGAACGATTTACACACCTCTACATTTATTCCCTATTAACATTTTTCCTCTCATGAAATTCTCCAGGCACTTGAATAGACTACTTTTAGGGTGCTAAAAGTGATCTTAAAAAATATTACTAGATTCTTATAATACCGTTAAAAACGTTAAATGGCCAGTTATGAGAGCCTCTAGCCTACCTATAGCCAGAACACAAGTTCCAGTGCAATACTTGTTGTCTCTTGTTTTACTATAAGAATGCGTCTCTTCCAAAGGGGGGCGCTAAAAAGAGAACAAACTATTTGTAAACTTCAAAAACGTCCACATACATCAAATACATCAAACTACGTTTTAGCTATTGTGTGTACGTCTTACGTCAAAAACTGAGGGGCTTGATATTTATGGGTTAATCAATTATTACATATGTTAATGGCTATACATTAAGACAGGTTGTGTGTGAGATACTCACAAAATTCTTTTTTTTTTAATTTGAAATGCCCATATATGCCATTATGTACATATGTAATATGACATCGTTTAATTGCATTCTTCAAACTCTTGCAGTGGCACGGATTCGAGTGGCCAAATTTTCAGAGACTCTTCCGAATAGATCTGATAAATATGGATAACACAATTTCGAGTTTTATGTTCAGATTGTGATTCATTCGCATAGACCTCCGACCTCAGAAAACGGGGTCAAATCGCATGACCTTGATGAATAATTCATGTCACCTCAAATCGTTCATGCAATATGTCAATAGTGGCATCCGCTGTGTGGCACGTAGTGCCGTCCTGCTGGAACCGCATGCCGTTTAGGTCCATATGGTTCAATTTGGGTCATAAGAAAAATTGGTTATCATCGTTCGTGATTGACTGGCCAATGACATCTCCGGCCCAAAATCCACACCAAATTGTAACTTTTTGAGGATGCATTGTCACTTGGTAAAACTCGTGTGTCGTCCCTTATATGGAAAATTTTGCTTGTTAACACAGAAATACCCCTCTTCGCTAAAGATGATTTTTCGGATCCTCTTCTTTACGCTTCGAAGCCCAATCAGCGAACAAAATGCGTTATCTATGGTCATGAAATTTGAGCTCTTGCATCAGTTGCCTCTTGTTCGAGTGTAGGTTAAAGTTCCGACCAAATGAAAGTCTCCGAAAGGCCGAGTTCTTATGATGGACTTGCGGTACTTTTTCACGCAGTGTGACGGATTTCCAATAATTGAAGTTTCTCTGTTCAAATGGCCTTGTAGTGGAACTAAGCAAATCATGTGACATCGCAGTAGTTTATACTTAGACTAACGCTCGCACTGTGCTCAAATATTTCAAACATTTTAAGGGCAGTCATAATCTCTTGAGTGCCTTGAAATTAAGAAAAAAAAAACTCTGATAATGAGAGCGACATAAGGACAACAATATTTAGTGCACCAACTTCAAGACCGAGGGACACCCAGCAAGCTGTAGAGAATGCTTCCGAAGAAGCCGTTTTTGAAAAAATGGGACAATATTACACGGAGTGTATGTTCTTGACATTGCTTTGGGCAAAAAACTAGTATTTGTTTCAAAGAAAACTTTTGTTTTTGCCAAAGCGTTTTATGAATCTGTTGATAGATACAAAATGCCCCATGTCATTTATACAAATACCATGGATTGTATATGCTATGTATATTTCGTATTATATATAATATTGTCAATATATTGCATTTGGTGGTTTTTCTGGATTCGAGCGTAAAGAAGTGTTTTGTCAACTGAGCGTAATGAATATTTTTACTCTGTATGAACAAGAGAAGATAGTGCTCTCAAAAATTGAAACAACTTTGTTGAATCAAAAACGAGCGTTCGCAACACACCAATTTTCATAAGTGTGCACATTGCACACCACACCACACACACACCATACAAGATAAGAGTGCATTCTGTTTTATTATGGTACTGGGATAATCGTGCTATCTCGAAATTTTAGTTACATTCATAAAATACTTATTTTATCTCTTTAGGCTAGGCGCCTACATTCAATTTTTAGTTGCACAACTGTTTGGTTGCTTATAGAAAACAGATGAACTATTTGGTTGAATGTCCGCGAAGATGCATATAATTATATGTTACACAAAATAGCGAACTCATTTTAGGCAATCGTTTAGTTTGTATCAAAACGCAAACGTTTTAGTTGCTCGAACCAAGCAGTTGCACCACTAAAAATTTAATGTGCGCGCCTAGCCTTAATGTAGCAACGCGCTGCTCCTTACTATACTTTGAAATTTTAATTATGTCTCTCTTTAAGGAATGCTCTATTGGATTTTACTGAAAAAATTATAATTTTGTTGTGTATGGATATGTGTTATTGATTAAAGCAATACAAAAAATGTATTGTATTTTGGAAACAAATTTTTTTAAATATTATTTTCCTAGATTATAAAGTTAAAGTAATAGTTAAAATTTTTTGGATTCCGAGGATTTAAATTCTAAAGTGAACTCAATATACCTACATATATCGTTTTATATAATTAAAACCAACTGAACACCATAGTCTTTTTTCGATTAGATTGAATTAATTTTGTTTGCTCGATTAATCTCGAACTAACTCACCCATTAAGAAATGCTAGGACCAACAATATATGAAACGAGTTAATCGATAACGATTTTCCCCCTCATATTTCGAGGTTTATTGACGCATTCATATACTAAAGCACGTCTAGGGGTGAGTTCAAAAATGAGCTAGATTTTTTATTGCCCATCACTTTTAAGGATAAAAGCCTCAAGCACCGAAAAGACCAACGACAACAATTCTGAGGTGATAGCATAAAAAATACCAAGAAATAAACGTGCCCCAACCAAGGACAGGAGTGGAGTAAGCAAAATAAGCAATGCATAAAACCCAAGCTTTTATCAAACGAACAAACACAATATTTACATAACAGAAAAGAATTTCTATAGCTAGTATAATAGTGTTTGCATCTGTAAATAAGAATTTTTACGTGACACGATTGAAAAAATCCGAAGAAGAAAAATTAAAACCAAAAATTAATTAACTGTAGTGAAAATTGCTTCATGAAAATTTCATTTTCTGTTCCCTTGAAGATACCCCGTGTCCCAGGCCGTGCCCCAACCGCTAAAAGGTTTGTTTTCAGAAAGGTCGACCCGGACGCCTATATATTTTTCTTACATCCATTTAGAAAAATTGAATTATTTTCTTCGGCACAATTAATTTTTAACGATGGGGTGCGGGAATGTCGTGATAAGGAAGTTCTAGCGCAAGTAATGATTCTGGATTTTGATATTTAATTAAAAAAATATTCAAATTATTATTACACTCAGTTCATTGCGTGTGAATAAATATTTGAAAAAAAAATTTAATTTTAAATATACATATATACAGCTGTGAATGCCAAAGTGGGTTGACCTACAATTTTTTGTGATTAAATATGTGTAGGTATGTATGCGTATCTGGAAAGTTTAAATATTTAAGAACTTAAAATGGTGTCTAAAATCACCCGACAGAATAAGACATTGTATTACTGAATTTGTAAAATAAATGTTATACGAGTAGAATGGCGTTATATGGCGAGATATGTTTTATATTACTATTCCGTAATTGAAAAAATTACAATTTATATAAATTAACTGTCGAAATAAATGTTGGAATGTTCTTAATTGACTTGTTGGTTTAAAGGGATATCCACTAAGTTGGACCATCGTGTTACAAACAAATACTTTTATTGGGAGTATTCATCGTATAGAAATTTAAAATGTGCCTGTCCAAATAACTGTCAGTAAACTACCAACTTGCTAGTTTTCTGATAATAGCCGTGTTTTTTAGGAAAGCTATCCATAGGTTAAGTAGAATTTTACAGATATAACATTTACAACACCGGCAGTAGAATTACATTACTAAAGTATATATTTTAGTGGTGTTCTAATTATGTTGGTGCGATTGATACTAGTATGCATCTCAATGATTGCTGTCAGTAAGCTAGCTATGCATTTTTGTATGTGTTTTTCAATTAAGCAAAAGCAAAAACAATCTTTTTCCGTTCTTCTTTGCATATGAACATTTTTCATTTTGTATTCGGCAGCAAAAAAATTCCATATTTTGTTTTTCATTTTATAGAAACATCAATCCTTTTTTTGAACGTTTTTCAGTAAGTCATTCATATTTTTGAGCTAATAAAAAACTAAGTAAACACACCTCTTTTGACATTTGTAAATGTTAATGAGGGTATGAATCTAGCACGATACTAAAAAAAATAAAATAGGTATTCTTTAATTTTAATAGAATGGTTGAGAAAATATTTAGCTTAAACAATTTTAACATCGTTCTACCTCGACTACAATCTTGCGCCAAAGTTTTTCTAAAAAGATCGGTTTATTAGAATCCTAATAAGAATGAATCGAATTGAATTTCTGTAATTCAATCAACGGAAAACAACATACAATTTAGTTGATAAATCTTCTTTTTTCATGAGACATAAACAACCACATTTTACTGTGACCATTATCTATGCGGTTTGTATTTGTGTTAATTTTTGTCCAAATTATTGCGCCAGCTGTTCGAAGGCATCAAATATGAAATACAAAAAATAACATCCTTTTGCGAGTGTGTTTATTTTTGGAAATTTCTTAATGTATACTTTCTATATTGAGCTATAATTAAATTATTTTAATAAACGAAAAATCCAACATCTTAAGAGTATTCGAGGCACTCTATACATATAGAATTTAAAAATTATTCGTTCATGGTCTTGCTATAAGAACAAAGCAAAAACAAAAAAAAAATTCTGTCGAAAACTGAAAAGAAAAAATAAAACTTTGCCAATAGGTAAGGCAAAAACACAGAAACAGAAGAAGGAGTTTTATCCATGTATCCTTTTTGCCAAAGATGCGCCAAGGGGAATAGATGTTCAAGTATCTCAAGCTTACCAAATACCTACCTACCCATACTTTAACTTAGTTTTTCTCAAGTTTTGTTGATTTTTCGTGTGATTTTTCATTCCAGTTTTTTTGCTCCTTCGTGCTGTGAGAAAATTATGAACTGAAAAACTAAAAGATGAAGAATTTTCTTTCAGCTTAAAAAAGTGTATCCTCTGACCTTTGCTTGCTTTCTAATGGGCAAGGAGTATAACTCGTGTTCTGGTCCTTTTGCCAAAGAAATATATCATCAACCTTCTGCTAGTATAGGGTGTGCACAAGAATAAACTTTTTCTTCTCAAGATGTTTGTGTTGTTTTCTTCTTGATGTTGTCTTTTTTGTATTTTTCTTGAGAATTCTTTTATTTGAATTTAAAATGAAATAACCACGAAAGATCGAAAAACTTTTTTTCATTTTCTAATAATATTTTTTTTTGTTCGTTTCGCTTATTCCTTTGAGTAAATTTTCAACGATTTTTACCTGAGGTGGAAAAGATAATTCTGACCTTAAAAACAAAAACAATTCCAATGAAATACCAAATTTAAAATGTATGCATGCATAAATGTGACTTCAACTTAATAAATATACTTAAAGAAATTGCACTAGACCTATATACAATACAATGTATATAAAGTAGGATTATCTTTAATTGTGATTGAATTTATGTAACAGTTATATTACTAGCAAATGGATGTTGAATTAATTGTGATATGTGCTGCATGTATAGTGAAGAACCAGTTATGCAATTTGGTTGAGAAATATTTTTAATCTGTTTACGTTTCAGAATATTTTCAAATAAAGCCTTACCTTAACTTTATATCAATGTATCGACACTGGGGGTCTTCTTCGTAGCCTAGTGGAGATTCTAAGCTTAGAATGCAGAAAAAAGATCTAGGATTAATTCTTGACGTAAATCTGTCTTTAAAAACTCATTATGACTTCATGATCAACAAGCCCAATCAAATGCTAGGTTTTATCAAAAGAAACACAAAGGAAAGGAGTTTTATTTATTTTACTTACGAGTATTTCATTTCATCAATCATATAAAATAACTTCTCTTACAGACTATTACTAACTATTAAAACTATTAAAAACTAAACAAGTAATAAAATAAAATTATCATTTTATATTATATATGTATGAATACTTAATACATATTAATAAGCATTTTATATCACAATGGTTGCAAATTTAATGATCTGAGGTATCTTCCCTGACTGTTGTTTCCAAACAAAATATTGAGAAGTTTTTTACTTGCATTTTATTCGTTGGATTGAAATTACTAGGAAATAATAAGCCACATCAATATTATTACTAATCATATTCAAAATTAGAATTGCAATTTGCTTGCCACAAACATCTTGCCCCTACAACCGTGTAAAATAATTTCACCAGAAGTAAGAAGCTCGTTATACTGCAGGAGAAGAATGTCATGTTAAAAAAAAGCACTTGGCATGGAAACAAACAAAATCTCAATTCAAAAAATTCCGAACTGATCTTTAAGATGTTATTAATATGGCAATTCATTCCTGTCTTCACAAATAAGATGATAGATAAGAGACAAAATACTTATTTTTCAGGTAGCTATCTATATTCCCGTCGGTTAATTTAATTTTGAATAATGAATGGAGAGGATTAAATAGAGATGTTCATTTACACTGGTCTTAAAAGCTTCTGTATCACAATGAGGAGGACAAATTGAGAGAGGCAAAGTATTCCAGATTCTAGTAGTGCGGCTAAAGAAAGAACCTCTATATTTGCTTATACGTCCGAAGTTGGGCTCAAGATTATACTGATGAGCATATCGTGCTCAAAATCGTGGCAAAAATCCTCATTCAAACCCTCCAAGTGGGTGCCAGGTGGGCAATGATCACCACAGTAGTCCTGTGCGTTTTTGGCAGAATGGTGATTAGCTAAGGTTGAGTTGGGTCGCCGAATTGTTGTAACTCCTCAATAGTGCAACGTCCGGAAACCCAATTCAATCATAGTTTAGAGGTTCCTAATTTCAGTGGTGGTGTGAGCGTACTTTGTACGAAAACCGTGCCGAAGAATGAAAGGCTGGGGGATAAACCAGCCACTAACGAGCTCTTTCGGATGCTGTGGCAAGGTCCGTCATATTTTTGCCTTGCCCCGGTAAGCGGCTCTGCCGGGGCTGACCGTCTTTCCGCACTACTCGTGGGAAAAAAAATGAAGAAAAAAGAAACAAACAGAAAAATAATGAGAAAAATAAATCGAGCCAGGGCTGACAACGCGGTCACATCTCCTGAAAAGGCTGTCGAGTCAACTCAGAGGTGCGAACGGGTTGTCAACCCTGTGGTTGCTACTAGTGGCGGGAATCCTTTTCCCTCTACTAGCCGCAACCTCTACAAAAAGGAACTACCCGTCAGTGGTACAGCTGTGACGCTCGGCTGTCCCAAGGGCGGTGATTCCAGATCACACCCCATCCCCGCTCCTGCTAGGACGTCGCAAGCGACCCCAAGAAGGGACACTCCATCCGGAGAGGCAAAATCTACGACATGTGGAAATGACTCGAAGGATGAGGGCGCACCCCGATTGGCATCGATAGCGATTAAATCTGGAGGTGGATCCACAACTGTGTCACACGGACATAGTTCTGGGTTGACCAGAAAGAGGTCCATGAAGGCACAGGCCAGTCGAGATCAGCGTAATGCTGCACGGATTCTGGCCGCAGTCGGTGTCATACCGGCGGAGGAGAGAACCCCGGAGCAAACGCGAAAACTCGAGTGGGCTAGTGGCTTCCTTAGCAGTAATAACAAATCGACCTGCAGCGACTCAACGTCAAAGCGCAATAGGTCTCTGGAGGGCGACAAGCCCGAAGCGAAAAGGCAGAAAGTGCATTCCAGCAGCACAACAGCCTTCAATAAAGATCTTTCTTTTAGAGACGCGCTCAAAGGCAAGATCATAGTCGCGGTCATTGACAGGAGTCATGTGGATGGTAACATCTCTCATGATCAATGGGCAGACGTCAAGGCTCACCTTGGTTTCAGATTTCTATCTGTCATCGAGGAAAATCCGGGGCCTCTCCCAGACACAGTCGATGCAGGATGGTACCAAAATCGTATCAAACTCATCGCCTGTGGTGATCAGAGATCTTTCGATCTGTACAGGGTTGCTGTCAATGGCTTGCCAGAAGTCTGGCCGGGTGCCAAGCTCGAAGTTGTTACAAGGGAGAATATTCCTTGCCGACCAAGAGCACGTATAATGGTCCCGGCTCTACACAACTGCCCAGATATGATTATGAAATTAATCAAAACAAGCAATCCAAACCTGCCTACTCACGACTGGAAAGTCCCAAAGGTTGAGAAGGAGACAGTGGGTCGCTATAGATCAGCTCTCTTGGTGATCAATAGGGAATCACTAGCTCCACTGGCCGCGACCGAAGGCGTGATTAGGTATGGTTTTGATGAAATCATAGTACGTATCTACAAAAAAGATGAAGATTCGCTAAACGCGCCCCCCACAGAAGCCCCTTCAGCGGAAGGAAACGCTTCACAACCCCAAATAATGGAGGTCGATGCAACACCACACGAGGAACCACCGACCTCCAAAGCCCCGAACAAGCCATCCGACGTGGATGCTAATTCTATAGTCGACAGCAATTCCGACATGGATACTGAAGACTCCACCTTAGGCATCACTCTGAGTGAGGAAACCCTACTTCATTCCTCCTCAGACGATGAAAACGCCGATAAAACCGTGGTGGAGGTTGATCTGGCTAAAAGTAGCAATGCTGCGATTAGTTCAGATTAATCTCCATCACGCCATCATGGCCACGAACAACCTGGTACTCCGACTGCATAAGAACAAAGAAGACGTTGTCTTGATACAGGAGCCGTGGGTCTCAAAATCCATCATCAGAGGCCTCAGGACTCCTGGTTATAATCTGTTGTATGCATCGGAGAAAGGTGAACCAAGGTCATGCATATTAGTAAAAAAAGACTTACATGTATTTTTACTCCCCAATTACAGCGACAAGGACACTACCACCGCTGTTATAACAACGGATAAAGCCACCTACTGGCTCATATCCTCCTACCTTGGCCACGACAGCCCAGTTCCAGGAGACACCTTAAGGATGGCAATTGCGGACGCGCAATCGAAGAAAGTGGGTCTCCTAATTGGAATGGACGCTAACGCCCATCACACGGTATGGGGTAGCTCTGACATAAATGAGAGAGGTGAGTCCTTATTTGATTACATACTAAGCACTAATCTACTCATTAATAATATTGGTAATGAACCTACATTTGTAACCAAGAACAGGAAAGAGGTACTTGATATTACACTTACCTCTGACTCGATCCATAACCTGATTTCAAACTGGCATGTCTCAAAAGAGAATTCCTACTCTGATCACCGATACATTCAGTTTGATCTCAGTGATGTGGCAAATATATCTACGGGATTTCGCAATCACCGTAACACTAACTGGGAACGATATAGGGAGGTACTAGCACAACTGCTTGACCACAACCTTCTTAAAAGCTCCTCCACCAAAGATGAACTAGACCTCGCGGTAAATCATCTCACCGAAGCCCTTAACGAATCAATGAGGACTTCATGCCCTGTTACCATTGTAAAGGGTAAAAAGAAACCTCATTGGTGGCACAAAGATCTAGAACCATTCAGGAAGAGCTGTCGCAAACTCTTCAATAGATCTAAATACACTAGATCCCCCTCTGATTGGGACTTATATAAACAAGCTCTAAGGCAATATAAAAAAGAATTAAGGAAGAGCAAGAGGTCTTCTTGGAGAAACTTCTGTGGAAAAATAGACAATACTTCAGAAGCCTCAAGACTCAGGAAAATTCTCTCAAAAAGTCCAACTATACCCAGTGCTTTAACGACAGATGCGGGCACATGGACTACCACAGATGAAGAATCTCTTAATCTGTTATTAGACACCCACTTTCCAGGTAGCTCTAATATACTTTACAACTCAACATCAGAGTCTCAAACCGCTACAAGCGACACAGTTGATCTAATAACGCGGGAAAAACTGCAATGGGCTGTAGACAGCTTTGATCCATATAAATCTCCAGGACCAGACGGAATCATTCCGGCCGAACTACAAAAATGCTCTGACATGATCATTCCACCATTGGAAATCATTCTGACGAGCTGCGTAAGGTTGAGATATATTCCTAAAGCCTGGAGAATGGCAAAAGTAGTCTTCATTCCTAAAGCAGGGAAACCCTCTCACGTTAGCCCTAAAGATCTACGACCAATCAGCCTATCATCCTTCCTTCTTAAAACCTTGGAAAGATTGATTGAAATTCACATCAGACATAACTTAAAACCATGTCTCATTTCCACAGCTCAACATGCGTACTCTAAGGGAAAATCAGTAGAAACAGCACTTCATTCGCTGGTACGTGGTATTGAATATTCCCTCAAATACAAAGAATACAATCTAGTAGCTTTCCTAGATATCGAAGGAGCTTTCAACAACGTCAGCTACCAGGCGATCACAACAGCAATGAACAAGCTGGAATTAGAGAAACCACTCATTGATCTTATAAGTCTCATGCTCAAAAGCAGGACAATAACTTCCAGCATGAGAAGTTTTACTACCACCAGATCGGTGAATCGAGGTACCCCCCAAGGTGGGGTCCTTTCGCCTCTCTTATGGAACATGGTGGTAAACGAACTGCTAACATCAATGGAAGCAGAGGGTTTCAAGGTGATTGCCTATGCTGACGATGTTGCAATATCTGTATCTGGGAAACATCCCCAAGTTCTCTCAGAACTCCTACAAAATGCCTTAAACAGGCTAACAAAGTGGGCTAAGCAGTGTGGCTTGGACGTCAATCCACATAAAACAGAATTAGTACTCTTTACGAGAAGGTACAAAATTCCTCAGATTAACCCACCCAAGATTAAAGGAATACCATTAAGCTTTTCCGACCAAGCCAAATATTTAGGCCTCATTTTAGACAAAAAACTAAATTGGAAGGCAAATATTGATGAAAGAGTAAAAAAGGCTACCGTAGCGCTTTTCACTTGTAAAAAGGCAATAGGATCGAAATGGGGCTTCTCCCCAAAAATAACCCATTGGCTATACACCTCGGTTATTAGACCGATACTCATTTATGGAGTTGTCGTATGGTGGACCGCACTGGACAAGATGGTAAATCTAAATAAACTCATCAAAGTCCAGCGGTCAGCAGGTATGTGCATCACAGGAGCACTTCGCTCGACACCAACTGCAGCCCTGGAAGTGCTTTTAAACCTAACACCTCTTGACATCTTCTCCAAAATGGTGGCAGCCAACTCATGCGTGAGACTTAGAGCCACCTCTCAATGGATCAGTAACAATACTGGTCATACAACCATCTTAGACAACTTCAGATCTATCCCAGATCGCTTAGACTATACCACCCCAAAAATGGTATTCGATAACAACTTCCTGGTTTCCATCCCTTCAAGATCGTCTTGGGAAGAAGAGAGACCCCTGGAAGACAATGCTGTACACTTCTATACAGACGGTTCTAAGACCGATTACGGCGTTGGAAGTGGCATCTATTCAAAACAACTGAATCTCAGTCTTTCATATAGACTTCCCAATCAATGTAGTGTATTCCAGGCAGAAGTAATGGCGATTAAAGAGGCACTATCCTGGCTCAAAGAAAACGTTATATCTTGCAAGGATATACGGATCTTCTCGGACAGCCAAGCCGCCCTCAAATCTCTCGCGTCTGTCTCCACTAACTCTCATTTGGTCCACGATTGTCGATCATCTCTGAATGAGATGACAGAACAGTTTAATATTCACCTTATTTGGGTGCCGGGCCACAGAGACATTCCGGGAAATTGCAAGGCCGATGAGCTCGCCAAAAACGGAACACTTCTGCCTACTGTTAGACAAAAACATAACATAGGAACACCACTTGCTACATGCAAACATCTTCTCAAACAATATGCTCTAGATTCAACAAATGCTAGATGGTCACAGGGTACCACCTGCCTGGCAACTAAACAAATATGGCCAAGCATAGACCTAAAACGGTCAAAGGGCTTGATCTCCCTGAGCAGACAAAATATAAGCTCTACAATAGGAGTTATAACAGGACACTGCCTCATAGGTAGACATGCCTTGAGGCTAGGAGTCTACACAAATGACTTCTGTAGAAGCTGCATGGACGAGGAGGAAGAGGAAACAGTCCAACACCTTCTATGTACATGTCCAGCACTCTCCAATAGAAGGAATAATTATCTCGGTAATCCCTTCTTCGATAATACCAGTGAACTGGCAACAATCGACACAAAATGTCTCTCTAACTTTATTAAAAGCACGAAATGGTTTGTTTAAATTCATTACTCTCCCATGAGTAACTTCTTTAGTGGTATCACAACGGATCCTTGAGGTCTAAGTGAGTCAACAACAACTAGACAGCCACTCCAACCTAACCAACCTAACCTATATCGTGCTAGACAAGTATTACGGCGGAATTGTTTAAGGTGAGGGATGGAACTGGCCGTTGTTGATAGAAACAGCGATACAACAATGAAAGCCAGGAGACGTTGCCACGATGTTCAAGAGAAACAAAATTTTCCGTAATGGATGTGTCTCCTTTAAGTCTTACTAGCCCCGATATAAGAGTTATGCTCAAGTTTTAGGCGGATGTACGCCTTATAGTAGCCGAATCAGAAAGGAAAACAAATTTCTTGCATCTTTTAGGCAAACCTAAGCATTCCGCTGCGTTTTTGGCTACATCAGTAAGAGTTAATAAGAGATGATTATTAACACACGTACCGACAGTTTTGTTAGAACCCCATTTTATAATGCTGTCTAGTTTGGAATCCAAGGAGCTAAGCATAGGTTGCCGTTCCAGTTCCACAGCCGAAGACTGAGGTTGTGAGTCTGGAAACGAATATGAAAAGCAGAGGGAACTGTCTTCAGCGAAACAATGAAGTAGACTAGAAGTTTCAGAGAGAAAACGGCGCCTTGGGGCGAACCAGTATTTATTTTATGAATTTCAAACTTAAAACCGTCCAATACAATTTTGTAGTATAGGTAAATATATAAAAAGAAGACTTACAACACATCAAGCTTTTGTTTCAAGTTCAAAAGATTACAATTTACTCCTGATTATTTTGTTCTTCGACTTTCCCTTTAAAATTATTCACACCATATAAATTTTATCTATATCAGAGTAGTCCTTAAAAAATTATTTTTTTCTTTTTTATAGATCTTCCATGTAAGAAAAATAGTTTCGTTTACATTCCTGGCTCTTAATATAAATATATTGACCTATAGCTGACTCCAAAGTCAAGGAAGGAAATACGAAAGTAATTATGCTTTAAAATCCAATTAATGCATATTGAATGTTTATAACTTTGTGAATATTCGATAAGAAATTTGGCATTAATGAATACGGTGTGCATGATGTGCAGCAACATAGCTTGAAGTGGGTGTTTTCGTTCGTTTTCGTGCTTTATTCCGTTTCGAACAGTGAATTTTTCGACGTAGACTCAGTTAACAACAAAATATATTTATCTTTCTCATAACTGTGAATTTTAAATTTGAATATAAATAATTAAATCTTTCCTTCTCGGATATGTAAGTGCTATTACAAATAAGAAGGAAGATTAAAACCTCTCTTGATATAGGAATCATCATTTAAGATTCGGGTTTTGTTATAGAGCGTACAAAATGTTTATCATTTTAAAAGTCGAAAAAATAAAATGCACGACTGGATAGCACGAACTTGCTCTTATGTAAAAGTACTTTGGAATTTAAGATACATTTTATAAATATAAAACATAAATTTAAAATGAAATTGCCGTCTGATTTCTAGAAAAATATGAATTTATGCAAACAAACTTTAAAAAATCGTTTTATTATTAAATAAATAAATTTTTTATATAAGAAATTTCTTTAAAATGTTTCAAGAAAAAAATGTGGAATGTGAATTTTAAGTATTTAATAATATTGATTTTAGTAAATAATTTCAAAAAATATTCGTTCATAGGTTTTGAAGATATTGATTTTTCAAAAAAAATTTTTTTTCAAAAAAACCCAACAAATAATTTTTCGAATATTTTTATATACAATATTATTTTAAACTTAGGGGGATTCCTGCTGAAAATTTTTGGTCAAAATCGTTAGAGCCGTTAATGAGAAAAACGAAAATCAAAAAAACGGTTCTATGACAGGTACCGTTAATAACATTTTGCCCCAAATTTTTTTTTTACCAAAACGTAGTCCATGTCCATAATATCACACCTAATTTTTTTTATCAAAATCGTTAGAGCCGTTTTCGAGATAAATAAGATTTTGCATTACGGGTGTATGGGGGGTACCGTTAGTTTTAGAGCTAAAAAAAAAATTTCAATTTCCCCTCTAGGCAATCACCGAAGACCCATAATTACCGAGTTTGAAGAAAATAGGTCCAGTGGCTTAGGCTCTAGATCGAGGTACAGACATACAGACAGACAGACGGAATTGCCGGACCCACTTTATTCGTCTTCGCTATCATCGTAATGTCAACTTTGATCAAAATCTCGAGTTCGATTTTTTTTCCAAATGCAGAACTTGCCCTATAGTACCTATATCGCAAGTAAAAATGATGATTATCCCGATGGATATACCTGGTATACTATGAGCACCTCCAAAGGAGGCGTCGGGCAATTGACTTCGCACCTACGTCTTGTCTTCTGCTCCTGAAGCGACACTTCATATACAAAACACTGATAAATATTATATTTAATTAATTGCCCATATTTTTGCGTTAATCCGATATTTCCCTAAAAAGTATTCAACTGATACATGAAAATGAACGCCTGCCAACAGATACTGAAGTACATCCGGTGATTTCTTTCAGTTTGTATACTGTTGCTAATCATCAGCTTGCGAATACACTTTGGATTTTAAGTATCTTAAATGAAAGACGGTAGCTTATTAGGTCCTACGTTTAAATTAATTGTTGTAACTTAAATTTGTGTTTTTTTTTTTTCATAAATCTAAATTTAACTTTAATCATCCCCTTACGCAAAGTACCCATATGTACTTACAGTCAAAACTGAAGAATCTCCAATCTCCAGAAAGAATAAATTGCATTATAATTTAATATAAAGATCTCTGGTCTTAGCTGAGTTTTAAAATGTAGAAATTTATTTCAAGGAGAAGAATTAAAATCTACATCCCCTTTCTTCCTGTTTATATACATATATATATATATAAATATGTATGGAAAAGATAGCCAGTTTTAAATCTTCCTCATCATCTTTTGCACTCGCTTAAATTGATAATGCCCAAAAAAAGAAACACAAAAAAAAAAAAGTAGAAAAGGAAATGGAATTCTTTTTTCCTTATACATTTTATTTGCTTTTGAAAACATTTTAATTTTACTCCGTCTTCAGAGGCTTTTCCAACAAATAATTTGAGAAGATGATACATTCACAGAAGAACTTCACCGAGGGGATTCATCATTCATCCGGGGTTGGGGAAAAAAAGCATGATGGTTGAAAAAAAAAGAAATTAAAGAAATCAACGGCATCCGTTCACCATCCTTTTTGTAACGACAAAATTAAAGGACGAAATGTCTTTTCTCAATTTTTTTTCACATGCATCATAGAACAAAGCACAAAGGTCAAAGAAACCGGAAACATCGCGCAGTTATGAAATGGGTAAAAAAGAGATACACTTGGAGTGTGAGCAGAAGATGAAATGAGACCTATCTTAAGAAATTAATGTTCCGTTCTTTTTTTATAAATAAGACATTGAAAAAGGGATTTAACTTGATTTTAGGGTAAAAAATAAAAAAAATATCTGTTTTGACAGAGAAAGAATGGGCTCAGTTATATGAAATATTCAGATCAGAATTAATTTAAATTTTGTTTCCCCAACAATTGAAACACATAAGTTTCAGTAGTATATATGTATCTGTACGAGTTTATTGGTACTTTCCTGGAAATAAATATAAGCATAGAATATACCTGAAACTTGTTTAAAATTGACATTCATAAACCGAAGTTTCCCATAGTAATTTCATTGTAGGCTTGAGTATAGATACCTATCTATATATAAAGTATCTACGTGTTTTTATTTAATGTTTTGTCCCATAATTAAGTTTTTTCCATTTATCGATTTAATTCAAACCATCATGTTTCCTCAAAATATACTAAACTTTATAATTAAGGTTACTTTCAAAACTATATCCACCATTTTTTTTTTTTTTTTTTGTTCAACCCTCCACTCCAAGGTCTGAGTCGCAGGCAAACAAAACAAGAATAAAATGGTATATTTCATCCCACACTTTCCTTCAACACTACACACAATATGTACATTACCTATCTACCTTTTTTTCATACCCTTGTCCCATATTGTATTTCAAAAAACGTTCCACCCTTCCGAAAAACTAACCCCTAAGGAAAAAAAAAAAACTCAAAACGTAAAAAATGGAACCATTTTTATGCAGCAGTGAATACAAAAATAACATATATACATATATGTGAAACTTCTACAATGTTCAATAGAAGTATGGACGAACATTTATGCGCTTTTGAAAACCATGGAGATACGAGTAGTTCAATTAACCATAGTAATGTCTATTTATTGGTAGCGTAACTATTTGCACTATAGTTGACTCCTGGATTAAAATATGCGGGCCCCTTAGTGCTATTCTTCCTTCATCTTGTCGTTGGCCAGTTTTTTGAAGAAAAATCTCAATTTTATTTCACATTATAAATATATGTAGGTACCTTTGTATATGAATAAAAATAATGAATGTTAATATTGTATAATGTATGCATTATACTAAGTGATACCATACTCGTATCATTTTCTAAGCAAATATTTTTCAAAAAAAAAACTTACAGAAAGAACAAACAAAAATTGCTTTTAAATACATACCCACCTTAAAAGCTACGGTGTGTCTTTCTCGTAAGCGAAGGTATAAGGATAAAATTTTCTAAATTAGTAACTCCTTTGTTTGGAAAATTAATGTTTTGGTGACCAGTCGCCACTCTTCACGCCCGCCATGCCACCGCGCACAGTGGGACCAATCGTAAATCTGGAAGGTCGAAATTCCAAAAATAATACATCAGATATCATGGCTAAAAACACATAGTACTTCATCTACATGTTGAAGGCAAAAAGAAATGAATCAACTGGGACAAAGTCTTCTGCTCAAACAGTACACACCGTTTGTTTCTCATTCTATATTAATTTAATTTTCATTCAATCACTGTGAGGCAGGTTTCTCTTTAATTATTTTTTAAAACATGTGTTTTTAAATTATTGATTAAAAAATGTAGACTCAAATCCGGAAGATAAGTTTTTCTTTTTAATAATGATATTTATATTTAAGCTTTCTAAATTCTAGCTTTTTGCCAAAGGGAGCAACCTACGAGTATTTGTGTATATTTTGAGCGGTAAATGTATAGTGCCTAGGATTTTACATATAAATTATGTACAAATGTGCTCTAAAATTTAAATAAATAATGTTTATTCATTTTTCATCTGTCCACTTTTGTTTTCATTAAAATGGCGCTTACTGACACTTATACAGAAGCAAACATCTGAAAGCCCAATGAGTTTTGTAGTTTTAATTAATATTATATTATACATATATGTATGTACATATTGTACCCAAAAACTGACTTTGACAAAAATATTTGGCTATTTCTGTTACTATTGGCTTTGAAAATAACGATTGGCCCTACTGTGTGCCGAGCCGACAGGAATCGGCAAATACCAAGTTTTTATTTAAATAAAACAATTTTTAAATATGAATTTAAATAGTTTAACTTTCATCAAAAATGTCATTTTTCAAAAATATCACGGATCGAACTGAATCAATGATACCAAGAGAAAAATGATCGGAAGACATCAAGAAGTCGCTACAAGAATTTTTAAATATTTTTGGTTGAAGAGTCTGAACGTTAAAAATTGTTAAATTATTTTTATTTGAACAAGTTGAAATATTTTTTTGTTGAAGAATCTGGTTCCTCTTCGGCTAATTTGGTCACTTGAAGTGCAATGAAAATAGTTTAATTTCATTCACTTCTCCCGACGGCTACGTTTCGATATAGGGGTTGCTGTCTTCTTCAGGGGACCCTTTATTGAAACAATAAATCACAAACACAGTTTACCAAATTTATTTACAAACAAAAAAACAAAATGATTGAAATTTTAAAAAACTTTTAAAATAAATTATTTATCTAGTTTAACATGAAAAAAAGTTAAAAACTTTTTTGAAACAGTAAAATTAACTAATTTTAAAATTGGAAATTTGAAATGTTGCACTTCTAATACGAAGATCAGTCTTGTTTTATTTTTAACTAAAAATTTAAAAATTTCTTGGCCGTTACAAGAGAGCTGTGGACTGTGCGGAGATGTTTTGAGTGCCTTGTTTTCTATTTATATTATTGTTGTTTTTAAGGATGTATAGAGTTTCTAGGGTGTACCTTTTGGCAAAACGTCTCTTCGTTTGCAGAATTTCTACCTCCTCAAAATCTGGTTGATGGTTGGTTTGGACACAATGGCTCGCCAGTGCTGTCTTAGGGGAACTTTTACTATTAATGTCCTATTTATTGCCAGCCATTCTCTGTCGCAGGCACCGCTTTGTTGTACCTACGAGTATATAGCAAAGGTTCCAATTTTCATCATCTAGGTCCTTGCAGTTGATTTTGTAAATAACGTCGGTTTTGTTTTCTTTCTCCATTTTTGACGTGAAAGCTAATTTCACATTTTTGCAGCGGTCGGCGACAACTTGTTTGAAATTTGCAGCCAGTGTTGGAACATAAACTATGCTTTTATAAACACAACAATCTGTTTCAATTATATATGGACTTTCAGGGTTAACATTATTTGTGTAGCGCTGTATCAAAGTTCTTATAACCTCATAGGGGTAGCCATTGTTAGGCAGAATTTTAGTGACTACGAGTTCATTTTTGGAGTGAAACGTATGGTCACTTAACATAAATACTTTTTTGACCAAGTTAGTCAAAGTGGGTCGAAAATTAACTGCTGTTTTTTCTTTTTGGTACCAGTCGAAGGTGAGGTGGTCCTATTTCAAATGAATTTTGACATCCAAAAAAGCTATCGCGTTATGCTTTTCTTTCTCCACAGTAAACTTGATTTTTTGGTTGGAATTGTTGAGGGCCAACAACAAATTTTTAATATTGCGGTGATCGATTACCGCAAACATGTCATCAACATAGTATTTGAAAATTGCTTTGAACCTTTCAATCCTTTCAAAACATTCATCGAGAAGATGATCAAGTACCAAATCAAATCCACAATTGTAGGCAAAAGTGGGTTGCCAATTGGCGTGCCATGTGTTTGCTTAGTGTGTTATATTTACATATATTGATGGTAGTTGTTTTCCCTTAAACAAGACTCTAAAATTTCTTTTGGCTAAGCATTGTATTTTGGCTTATTGTTTTGTTTTGTAAAACTAGATAAATAATAATTTATTTTATTTCGTTCTATATGTAAGTTTGTTTTTTTTAAATTTCAATCATTTTGTTTTTTTTTTTGTAAACAAATTGTGTTTGTGGTTTCTTGTTTCAATAAAGGATCCCCCGAAGAAGTCAGCAACCCCTTTCGAAACGCCGGCAGAAGTAAATAATGTCAAACTTTAGTTAAAAATTGTATATTTTTCTTCGAGTTTTAAAAATAAAGTTAAAAACTAACAAAATCGTGAAAGTAATTGAAATATTTCATTTAAAACTATTAGTCTAACTATTAAGCTTTTAAATTTGTGCAGGATGATATGAAAATTAAATTTAAATAAAATATGGACAAACCTCTATTGTTCGTTATTATTCTTAGGAATTTTCAAAAATATGTGCAAGAAACAAGTTAAAAATCCAAGTTATTTAAAAACAAAAAAAAAACAAACAAAAATATTTTGGTTGTGCTAAATTCTTTAAATATTTAAAGTGATATCTTGCTTTCTACCTTTAATTATATGATGTGCGTCACGAAATTCAATTTAAAACACATCATGGTTTTAGTGAAAAATAAACAAACACAATGCCATCAGAAAGGGTTAAAACTCCTTTATTAAAGTAAGTCTCATGATAACTGATATTTTTATACTCAAAAATGATTTTTTAAAAGCTCAAAAATGAGTTTTTCTTTGATGCTTTCTGTTTTCCTTCAAGTGGAAATCCAGTAACAGCATTGGTATGGGCCGATATGTTGTAGTTTTATGGCCAATGTTGGCATTTTTCTTACTAGGGTGGCCTGAAGATAAAATTGACATGAAGTCCATTAACAACATCCATGATTTTCGAAAACGATTAAACGGTTTCAAGTATGATATAAAATTAGATAAGTAAAGTCATTAAACTTTTTATAAACGGCGAAGATATAGCCAGTTTTAAAATGAAAGCCTGTGTTGTAAGCCCTAGGTACCTAATGATGCAGAGAACTGACGGTAATATGCTCAATAAGTGATTCCTATATAATTTTTTGGATGTGCAAAATTTGTATATTTAAGTGAAATAATATTACTATATTGATGGTTACTTGGTACACAAATATGAAATTCTATGGGAATAAATGGTAAATACTTTTCATTTCTTGGTCGATACAAACACAAATTGCAAGAGGTTGCTATACAACCTAATTTAAATTTGAAAACACACTAACACACTTACACTTACAAATCAATTAGAAATTGTCTTACAAAACCCAAAATGAAAATAAAATTGATCAAGATGTGCACTAACCTTTAACCTTACAAATCTATCACCGAGATAGATATCCATTTGGAAAGATGATTTATAAAAAACACAGTTCCCTGAGCTTTAACAATAATGGCACGTTGCATGTATGTGTAAACAATATTTCACTCAAGCCACAAATTCAAATGTATTCAAACTAAAACAAGAAATAACAAATTCAAATTTAAGGAATAAAAATATAAACAGGTATCTATGTACATAGTTTATCTCGATTAAAATTTATCACGAAAACATCACAGACATGTCGAAAAAAATAACTTCCATCGCCGTCACCTCTTGGCAAAAAGGAAGAAGTGTTAAGTATTGATATCAATAGACAAATGGTCCATCTAGAAGAGTTTTCTATCCTATCTCATTTGCTAACTCACATACCTCTTATTTTGTTTCGATTCCATTAAAAAAGTGAAAACCTCTCCACATTTCAACCCTTACAACGTAATTTTAAAGCAAGCAACGGCAACAAAAACAATCGTACACAACTGCCATCTATGATGGAATAGAGTAACCTAGGACTCGATTTTCTTATTAGAAACAAATTCCCTTTTTCGATTCGTTGTGTTGGGAAAATTTTGTTTGCAATGGTCAAATACGGACACAATAAATATTCGGGTAGTTTTTTTTTTATATATACATCATATGAAATTGAAAATAAAAAAGGACTTTTTTTGATAGGTATTGCTTTACAAGTTGATTTAATTTGAGACGAAATCCCAATAAGTAAAAAAATCAAGAAATTCTTGTAGGCAAATTTTAAATATGTACATATGTATGTAGGAAGGTACCTATATGTAGATAATTATAATGCATAATATGTAGGTAGGTTTTATACAGGGTGATTGGTATTAGGTGAACCAAAAAGCTATAACGAGTAGGTTGAGTTAAGACAAAAAAAAAATCGCATGGGAGGGGGGGTTGTGGTCTATTTCCCTCCGTTAGGCGGGAGGGGCAATTTTCTGAAAAATTGACTTAAGACAGAAAAAAATATTTAAAAACAATGGTTAAACTTGCAATGCATTGCCATACCTTTTCGGAAAGCCAGAAATCTCTTCTTTAATTTTTATTTTAAATTAAGTTGTGTTTGTGAATAGTTTTTGAAAAATTAATTTTCAAACTCGAAATTTTGAAAAAAAAAATTTTTTTTTTAATTTCAAACTACCTATTATTTTTTTAATTTTATGTAATTAAGTATAATTTTTGTTTTCAAAATGCAATGCTCTTATTAATTTTCAATAAAAAAAAACAGAAAACCGGATGCTAAAATATATTTTAGTTTTTGAGAAATTAAAAAAAAATTAAAAGTACTTTTTCCAAGAAGAACACCCTTATACCCTGTATACAATTTGAATTAAAACTAACTTATTCCAAAATTAAATCATGTTGGCCCAACGTTCTTCTTTTGGCTTTGCATAATGATATTTGCTTATTAATGTTTTCTATCTATCTATTTCATGATTTTTTTAATATTAGCAGTATAATAAGTTTTGAAAAGTGTGAAAAGTTTAAATATCTGGGGTCTATGATAAATAACGAAGCTACTTGTGATGACGATATCAATCATCGCGTAAGCGTAGGGTGGATGAAGTGGCGGGAAAATTCTGCTATCTTCTGTGACCGAAAAATGCCCCCTAAGCTGAAAGGAAAGCTCTACACTTCAGTTGTGCGTCCAGCACTCACATACGGTTCACAATGTTGGACAATGTACAAAAAGTATGAGAGTAAACTAACGGCAGCTGAGATGAAGATGCTTCGTATGACAGCAGGAGTTACAAAGCTTGATCGAATTAGAAGTACGAAGATCCGAGGAAGCCTTCATGTTAAGAATACCATTTCCCAAAAAATTGAACACGACCGACTTAGTTGGTATTGCCATGTTCAAAGGAGAGATCCTGAGAACCCCGTCCGAAAGGCAATATCATACAACGTTCCAATTCGGAATAAAAAGAAAGGTAGGCCTAAACACTCCTGGTACAAACAAATGCAAAAACACCAGCATTCAGTTGGCCTCAGAAATGGAACAATACAAAACCGGGAGGCTTGCCGCCGATTTCTGAGGTCAACCCGGCGAACCCCACAGGCGGATCACTAGTGTGAAGCAGATACGTGGGAGAATTATGATCCCCTCGACATCGAGATCATAATAGCGCCGAATCAAAGGAAGAAGAATAAGTTTTGATGAGTGGACGTTTTTTCCCCTGTAGTACTGATTGTTGTTCTTCTCGCAAAAGGATGCATCGTCGTTATGGATGATTTCGTCAGATTGATCGTGATGGCTTGGGCGTAAAGATACCTGCCCCATGGCTCTAGTTCATGCTGGAGGAGTTGTTAAACTTCTCATTTGGGATGATCTTCCAGGGTCCTGATGATTTTTCCGGAGAGCTGCAGCAAAATCTTTTCCAGTGGTATTAACTTTGCTTCTTCGTACAGCTTCTTAGTTGGTATATATTTCTTCGTCAATGGGTTACGGTATAGTATCTCAAAGAAATTTGCATCCAACTCTAATGAAGCTTCCAATATTTATTATGTATTGGAGGAAGTCAGAGAATTTTGTCTAACGGTTTCAAACCCTTGGCATAATGGTTAGTGCGTTGGACTTTCATGTAGAGGTTCTTGATGCTCCTCTTGTGACGAAGTGACAAATCCTCGAAGGGACTGTATTTGTATATTTCCGTCATCTTTAAATACACCTGAAGTTCTTTT
Organism: Chrysotoxum bicinctum; assembly: GCA_911387755.1. Classification (NCBI taxonomy): domain Eukaryota; kingdom Metazoa; phylum Arthropoda; class Insecta; order Diptera; family Syrphidae; genus Chrysotoxum; species Chrysotoxum bicinctum. The sequence goes on along the minus strand of OU426991.1, from coordinate 14,302,236 downwards.
GAAAAAACCTTACCGAGAATGCTTTCGATATAATAAAAATCGTTTTGGGGTGAAAAAGTGAATTTGGAATCAAAGATTGCACTGAGGTCTTTTACTACAGTGATTTTGGAGAGTGATTCATTTTCAAATTCATTAAAAAAAGTAACCGGTGAAATAGTTCTAAGGACACTAAGAACCTTACATCTTTAATATATTGAATAATCATAAGAATTTAGTGAATGACAGGGCAAAATTTTACAATTGAATGAATTTAAAAAAAAAATGAACTATTTATCTAACCAATAAGATTTGAATTCTTGATTTTTATCAAAATTCAAGGCACTTGAGATACTTTTGGAGGTTTGTCACTTCCTCGTTAGAAGAATGTAGCTAATGAATACTGAGTTGTAAAATTAATTTTTGAAAATCATGCTGCCAAGCATTTTTTATGTAATGAAAATAAAATGCAAGTCTATAAATATATAAACCATTTCGCACAAAGATATTAACAAAATATTTGAATTTATTGTTAGAATTGATTTGTACTTTTTCTATAGCTAAATAAACACGGCTGCGCGTTCTGCCCGATGCCGATTTTAGAACCGTTTATAAAGAACACAGTTTATGCAGTTGACCCAGGTGACATCGATGGCCAATATGCCTTTATGAACGCAGATAATGCAGTTTGGTAGTAGTTTGACGTTAAGACGCCTTGAATAGCTATCATTGAATATCCTTATTGTATAAGCTTTGATAAAATTGATGACTTTAATAATTGTTGTTTTGGTCGAATATAAATGTCATGCCGGCTTCAGCTTCCACATGAAGTGACTTTAAATAATTCATTGATCACTCATCGATATAATTTATCTTAGTTCTCTTATATATTATTTTGTTGACTTTGTTGTGCCTAGTGGCTATAACACATTTATCTTGTATTTGTCAGGGGTGGTGGAAGTAACAAGTCTAGATTGTTGGCAGATTGACCTGTAACGTCAGAAATTCGAGCAGGCTCGCAAACGAGATGAGTCAAGTTGCTTCACTCAGAAGCAATCTCGACATTCATACCTTCATTAGGGTGTTGTCTGGCCAGAGTAGTGCAGCGACGAAGAATTGCGTACATTGAAATCACTCTTAACAGTTTCACTGTGCAGATAAAGGGAACCGACAGACGATGCATCGAGTTCATTAGAAGTCGAGTTACTATCCAAACTTGGAAAGCGATAAATAAAACACTTATAATTGATACGCCTATGTACGGTTAATTTAAACCACATGAAATTAAAGTTTTCATCTAAACACAAGCCGTATTGCGGTTAAAGCTGAAATGGCGATTCTATGGTGAGGGAAAAGTAAAGTAACTATAAGCTATAACCATGTAGCCTGAACTCCGAGAGATCAGAATTTTCACCCACCTAGGTTTCACTTAGCGCCAAAACTGCTTCCCAGTTTTCCGCAATATGAACTTATGCAGCACAAAAATTCTGTATAAGCCCCCGAATATTGCTGAAATAGACCCTAAACTCACTCGCCATTTCAAAAAACAAAACACAAAAAAAAAGCAAATCAGACAATAAACTATGATGATATCAGGTTTGGGCTCCAAACTTCACAATAATTTAATAATTTAATATTAGTGCTAAGCCTCAATAACAAATAATTGATCCGCCCCTGGATACCCAAAAACTAGTAACAGCAATTTATTCGATATTGCTTTGATTCAATCAATTACACATAATAAGTACATATATTTTGGTATACCCAAACATTGTATGCAATGACAAAATTAAAGCACTTGTTTATTATTTTAGTATATTTTTACTTGCGACTTATAGGTACTATAAGGCAAGTTATGCAATCGTAAAAAAAAATCGAACTCGAGATTTTGATCAAAGTTGACATTACGATGATAGCGAAGACTAAAAAAGTGGGTCTCGCAATTCTGCCTGTCTGTCTGTCTGTCTGTCTGTCTGTTCGACTACAGGCTATACGACTCGGCCGATTTTCTTTAAACTTGGTAGATATCATTTTTAATTTTTTCCCCCCACACGTTTTTTTCTTTTTTTTTTTAAGACCAAAAATAACGGTACCCCCCATACGAATTTTTTTCGAAATTTTATAAACATTTTTTTTCTCAAAAACTGTTCAATAGATTTTAAAAATAAAGATACAGAAAATTTCGTTTAATTAAATTTTAAAAAATTTTCCGAAAAACGGTTATTGAGGGTACCCCCCATGGAACCATTTTTTTTGTTTTTGATTTTCTCAAAAACGGTTCAACCGATTTTGATCATTTTTTTTTGATAAAGTTCCCCAAAAACATAAATAGAATTGTGTACTCAAATTTTCAAAACAAAATTTTTTGGATTTTTAAAAAAAACTTCAAATTTTTTTTTCAAAACTCAATATTTCGAAAACCCCATGCTAGATTTTTTTAAAACTTGATAAATAAAAGTTTCTCAATATAATCTACAAGATGTGTGAAAGAAAAATTTATTTTACCTAAAAACAGAGGTACCTACCATACAAATGCTAAAAAACTAAAAAAAATGGTTTTCAAAAATCGTATTTTTCTCGAAAACGGCACCTAGAATTTTGATAAAATTTTTTTTCTTTCAATTAATTTTTACGATCTTTAATTTAATAAAAAAAAATTGAAATTAAGATATTACAGCTTGTACCTACCATAGAACCATTTTTTCGAATTTTGAATTTCTCATTATCCACATAACGGATCTTAATGAAAATTTTTATAGAGAAGCTTCTAAAAAGTCTTAAACATATTGCATTTCAAAACTTTAAAATAAATATTTTTTGAATTTTTGAAAAAAAAAATCTATTTTTTTTTTCTTTTTTTTTGAAAATTCGATATCTCCGAAACGGGTCAATATTTCTTTTCGTAAATTTAATTTTTATTCGAACAATAATAAAAACTTTAAGCTAGCGTACCAAAATTTTTTCTTAAAAAGCTTTTAAAAAGTTTGTATATAAAAGCTTCTTTTAAAGAAACCACTACAAGGACTTATAATTTTTGTTCTTGCATAAATTCATATTTGCATAGCATTCTGTTACTACTAAAAGAATTTAAAAATTAATTTTATCCTTATGAACAGTTTTCTCTAATAACATTCGTTTTTAAAATTCCCAGTCGATTACATAGGAGCAAGTTCGTGCGACCCAGTCGTGCATTTTATTTTTTTTGCGTGACGCGATTTGTTAATTTTAATTTTAATTTGAAGATCAATGGGTTGCTGGTGCTGGTTTACTCATTACATGTTGTTCAGGCATAACACTTAGGCTGAAAACACACCGGATAAAGCAAAACGTTTTTTATTCGATAGTCAAAAAAACATTTTTTATTTGAACACACACCAAGCGAAACAGAATAAAACAAAACAAAACGTTTTGTTTTTTTGTTTCGTTTGGTGTGCGTTGAAATGAAACAAAATACGAACTATCGTAAAAGCTTAACTCCGGCTGAAAGATTATAACTCTACGGCAAGTAAACACAAATAACAATTTTGTGTTTACAAAACAGACATTATGAGTTTATTTATAAGAAAAGAGAAAAGCTTTTAATCTTGCCAATCTTCAAATGTCATAGTAGGAAGTAGCAATCCACAGCTTATCAATAGTAAGTTTATTGGCATGTTCCTTATCTTTATAATTATAGATATAGGGCTTCTTGCCTTAATTAAAAAAAATTAACTTCTCTCCATCTACATATTTCATATTTATTTTAAATTTGCGCACAGAGTAAACGTAGAAGCAAATAAATCTGTAAAGTGCAACGAAAGAAGAAAATAAAAACAACGGAGTCAAAATTTTGTTTTGCAAAAAACAATAGGTCAGCTATCGGCAACGAAACATGTTTTTCTGTTTTGCTTTTGTTTTTATGTTTTGTTTCATTTGGTGTGCGTTGCGCCATAAGAAAGTATGCAATTATCGTCAACGACCCTTGTTCGAAACAGTTTTGTTGCATTCGGTGTGTGTTGCTCGTATACAATAGCATGTATTTTCGACAACCACCATCGTAACACTTCAAAACAAAAACATGCCTTAGGCTGAAAACACAACGGATAAAGCAAAACATGTTTTTTTGTTTCGTGAAACAAGAGAACATTGTTTCTTATGAGACTGAACACACCAAAGAAAACGAAACAAAACAAATGTTTTTTGTTTGAAGTGTTTCGATGGTGGTTGTCGAAAATACATGCTATTGTATACGAGCAACACACACCGAATGCAACAAAACTGTTTCGAACAAGGGTCGTTGACGATAATTGCATACTTTCTTATGGCGCAACGCACACCAAATGAAACTGTTGAAATAATTTATCTTTCTTTTTCTTTAAGTGAAACACTTCCTTTTCTTTTATAATTATGTTTTATTGAATTTTATAATTAGATGTTTCTCCATTGAGTTCAAAAATGCAACTGACTAAATTTACATATATGTATAATAATTCATTTGCATACATATACTTATACATATGTTCATTTGCATACATATATAATTTTACACACCTCCTTAAATTTAGGTCTGAGCATTTTGTTTTACAATAATTCATTTTTAACAAATTTATATTAAATTTAACATATCTCTTAATTTAATAAATTTTGTTTTGCCCAATGATTTAGTTAGAATATCAGCAATATTATTTTCAGAATTAATCTTTACTATATCAATAATTCCATCTAAGTAATTTTCATTGACAAAGTGATAATGTGTTTCAATATACTTAGAGTGCTTAGTGTAGTTACCAAATTTTGCTATACTAACTGCCCCGGAATTATCTTCATATATTTTTATCGGATTATCTATCTTAATTTTTAAATCTTTTAAAATATCTTTCATCCATTTTAATTCACTTACAACTTCTGATAAGGCTACATATTCGGCTTCTGTCGAAGACTTAGCAACAGTACCTTGTTTTTTTGATTTCCAACACACAATATTACCAAACATTCTTATTACATAACCTGTTGTTGACTTTCTATCAACAATATCACCGGCCCAGTCTGCATCTACAAAACTATCTATTACATCAGCACTTGAATTTTTCTTTAAAGTTAATTTCTTCTCTCTAGTTAAATATAAATACTTCAAAACTCTTAAGGCATATTTATAATGCGTTTCATCATAACAATTTTGAAACCTACTTAAATAGTTAACAGCAAAACTAATATCTGGCCTTGTTCCAGAACTAACATATAAAAGTGCTCCAATTAAGTTTCTGTATTTTAGATGTTCAGATGCCAACTGCGCTGGTTCACATTTTAAATTTTGTTCTAAAGGTGTGCTATACAGCTTACTATTCTCAATTCCATATTCATTTGCTAAAGATTCAACGTATTTTTGTTGATCTAAAGTCATAATACTTTTATTTTCTTCATATTCAACATTTATTCCCAAATACGTTTTTATTTTACCTAAATCTTTCATTTTATACTTTTCAAACAAAAATCCCTTTATTTTATTTAGCTTATTTTGATCTTTACCGCAAAGCAAGAAATCATCTACAAATGTTAATAAAAATATCGGAACATTATCATCTACCATATAGTAAAGGCAATAATCATTTTCACTTCGTTTAAAACCTATACGAGTTAAAAATTCATTTAAGCACTCATACCAAGCTCTAGGACTTTCGCTTAATCCATACAATGCCTTTTTTAACTTACATACTCTTCCAGAGTTATCATCATAACCTTCTGGCTGTTCTACATACACTTCTGATAAGACTTCTCCATTTAAAAAGGCTGCTTCTACATCCATTTGATTTATTTTTAAGCTATTCTGTACGCAGTACGATAGTAATATTTTTAAAGTTTGCGTCTTAGCTACTGGCGAATACAAGTCATCTATAACATCACTTTGTTGAAAACCGCGAGCTACAATTCGAGCTTTAAATTCATTATTCGCTTTCTTAGTAAAAACCCATTTTAGATCTATAACTCTTTTATCTTTTGGTGGCTCCACTAATTCGTAAGTTTTGTTCTTATTCAAACAATTTATCTCTTTTTCCATTGCATTTTGCCATTGCCTACTTTCATTGCTTTTCATTGCTTCATCATAAGTTTTTGGTGTATTTGCACTCACGAAATTTACATAAATACAATAAGCACAATTTTCTGGCCTAAAAAACTTTGTCTGCTTTTTTTCTCTAGTTGATCTTCTTAATATTTCATTTTCGTTACTTGCCGTATTGTTAGTTTCTCTAACATTTTCATTTTGAGATTCATTTTCAGGTTTTCTAATTTCATTTTTATTAGTATTCTCAAAGTTTTCTTTACTAGAAAAACCAATTAATTTCACATCATCCTCTACAATATCTACATGCCTAGCAACAATAATTCTGTTACCTACCAAAACTCTGTAACCTACTCTTTCATATCCCACCAATATACCTACATCTGCTTTCCTATCCCACTTACTAGCTCTCTTGGCTTCTGGTACTCTAACGAAGACTTTACTACCATAAATTTTCAAATTGCTTATATCTGGCTTTTCTCCTATCATTATCTCGTACGGTGTTTTTCTTTCTAGTGTGTTAGCAAGGGTTCTATTTTTTAAATATGCCGCTGTTTTGACTACTTCAGGCCAATATTTCAAATTTAATTTCGCGTCAGCTAACAAGCACCTAGCAGTATCCATAATGGATCTATTAAATCTCTCTGCAGTTCCATTTAACTCATGCACATATGGCGGGCAAGGATCAATTATGATACCCTTTTCTTTAGCAAACCTAAGTACATTTCCACACATCATCTCTTTGGCATTATCACACCTTAATTTCTTTATTTTTTTTCCAGTTATATTTTCTATTTCATTTACATACTCGATTAAGTGCTCATAAAATTCACTTTTTGCTTTCATTGTATATATTTTAATTACTTTACTAAAATCTTCAATAAAACTTAAAAAATATTTTTCACCATTAAATCCATCTGGGTGAGGCCCATTTATATCTGTATGTACGATTTCAAGCAAATCTTTAGACCTATGTCTATTATTTTGAAAACTTATGTTATGCATTTTGTTCTGTGCACAGGTACCACATTTCAAATATTCAGTTTCAAGTTCCTTTGGCATGCCATTTACTAATTTGTTTTTACATAAAATATTTAAATATTCAAAATTTACATGTCCTAACAATCGGTGGTACCTTTCCTTTTCAGTTAAATTACAAGATATTTTGTTCATTGCGTACGCCTCCTTAGGCTTAAGTGTACTATACATTTTATAAATATCATTTACTTTATAAGCTATGCCGTTTAATTCTTTCGTTGCTTTTGTATAAATTTTAGAAATATTTCCCTCTGATACTATTTTATTTTCTTTTGTTACTTTCCCATAACTTATAAGATTTTTGTCCATTTCATGGACATAAAAAACGTTTTTCATAATATTTAATTTAAAATTATTATTTACATTAAAATAATGCAAAACATTACCAACTTTTGTGGCTTTTAAGAATCTACCATCGCCAACTTTAACATTAACAGGTTCTTTCAATTCTAAACAGTCATTATAATAATTTTCATTATTTATTATATGGTCTGAGCAACCACTATCTAACACCCATTCAATATCAAAATAACTAATGTTTACCTCATTTTCATTTTCATATGAGTCATACAAAACCTTTGTGTTGTAGGCGCTGCTGTTACCATTCTCTTCACGCTGTTGCTGTCGATGCTGCTGTTGCTGTTGTTGTTGCCAGTCACCTCGTCCTCGTCCTCTATGGTAATTTTGGTGTGGATTACCTCTCCATCTTCCACTATTCGAGGTTCCATGTAAGTTTCCTCTCAAATTCCAATGTCCATTGTTTCGATATGTTGACTGATGTGTATTTGCTCTCCCCCGCACACCTCCTCGCACTTGCTGAGGACTTCTATAGCTGCTGTTGTTTCGGCTCCACGTTGTTCCATAAAATACATTTGTGTGACCTGTATTGTTCTTCGTATTCATCTCCTTTTCTTTTTCTTCATTAAGCTTTATTTTACTTTTGACATATTCGACAGTTTGTTCATCCTCTTTTAACACATCAACTAAATCGCCAATATAGCTAAATGAGCTCGGCAAAGTTCTCAATATATAGTTCAGCTTTTCTTTTTCCGTTACTTTGGCACCTGCATTTTTTAATTCAATAATCAATTTTTCAAACTCACTGAAGAATTCACTTGTATTATCAAAATCTTTCAATTTTATTTTGTCCAACTTGTTTCTTACAACTATTTGTAGCGCTGTCGATTCTTTTAAATATAATTCATCCAACTTTTTTATTATTCCATACGCTGTTTTCTGCTCATCCACAAACTCAAATTGTCTATTAGTTAGAGCGCTGTAGATATAGTTCCTTGCTCTTAGATCTTTTTCCTTCCACGTGGTTTCATCCTCGTTGTCTTCTTTTTGTCTTATGGCTGGAGCTTCACATTTCTTTAATTCTAATAGCACTAATAATCTTTTTTTCCATATGCTATAATCCTTGCCGTCAAAAATTTGAATATTAATTTTTATTTCATCTGCCATTATTTTGCCGCTTTCACTCTTATCTTCCTGTAGCAATTTATCTATATAGTTTTTCAGAATTATCACCTTTTTTGTTTCTTTTTGAAATACTTTTAATATTTTATTGGAGTTGTATTTTACTTTTAATTCTTCAGTTTCGACTCTTTTTAAGTGTTCACTTTTTATTTCTGCTTGTTTTTTACTTATCACGTTTTCTGTCATAACCTTTATTTAAATTTTTTTTTTTTTTTTTTTTTTGCTTTATTCAATGTACATTTTTATTATTTTTTTAATAAACCATGTTCTGCTACCATGTTGAAATAATTTATCTTTCTTTTTCTTTAAGTGAAACACTTCCTTTTCTTTTATAATTATGTTTTATTGAATTTTATAATTAGATGTTTCTCCATTGAGTTCAAAAATGCAACTGACTAAATTTACATATATGTATAATAATTCATTTGCATACATATACTTATACATATGTTCATTTGCATACATATATAATTTTACAGAAACAAAACATAAAAACAAAAGCAAAACAGAAAAACATGTTTCGTTGCCGATAGCTGACCTATTGTTTTTTGCAAAACGAAATTTTGATTCCGTTGTTTTTATTTTCTTCTTTCGTTGCACTTTACAGATTTATTTGCTTCTATGTTTACTCTGTGCGCAAATTTTAAATAAATATGAAATATGTAGATGGAGAGAAGTTCATTTTTTTTAATTAAGGCAAGAAGCCCTATCTATAATAATAAAGATAAGGAGAACATGCCAATAAACTTACTATTGATAAGCTGTGGATTGCTACTTCCTACTATGACATTTGAAGATTGGCAAGATTAAAAGCTTTTCTCTTTTCTTATAAATAAACACATAATGTCTGGTTTGTAAACACAAAATTGTTAATTGTGTTTACTTGCCGTAGAGTTATAATCTTTCAGACGGAGTTAAGCTTTTACGATAGTTCGTATTTTGTTTCATTTCAACGCACACCAAACGAAACAAAAAAACAAAACGTTTTGTTTTGTTTTATTCTGTTTCGCTTGGTGTGTGTTCAAATAAAAAATGTTTTTTTGACTATCGAATAAAAAACGTTTTGCTTTATCCGGTGTGTTTTCAGCCTTACAACATGTGATTGAGTTAAACTAGTATGCCCAACAAGGATGAATACGAATAAAATAATGCGAATTATAAGGGACATAGAAATAGACACGGCATTTCTCCGCTTTAGTTCAGCCGCCATCCCTGGAGATAAAAAGTCTGAGACAACCACCTTCAGTCTCAGAACATCGTGCCACACATCTTTCCTATCCTTCTTTCTCTTCCATAAATTCACGCCCGCGCTGTGTTGAAACATTTAAAGGATAATCATAGTCCCTTGAGCGTGACTAGATTAAAAAAAAAAAAAAAAAAAAAAAAAAAAAAACGAAACTATTCTAATTTATCTAAATTTTATTGGGCGTAGGTGATTAGTTGGTCTTCGTCACATGAGATGAAGATCAGCGCTCCCTTATTTAAATGCCTTTATATCTTTTACAAATTCAGTGTCCATATACACCTATGTACATACCTCCATTTAACTTAGTTTACTACACCATGACTAGTTCCCCCATAATAACATTACACTGCTCTCATAACAATGTTAACAACATTTTAAATAGCCCTTCAATTATTGCCAATAACAAAACAATTACACCTGATTGCCTCCTTAAACCGCTTCTCTTACACGTGAAGCACTCATATCTTTGCATGTCCTATCGTCTACCGCCCCCTGTTACTGACGAACCACCACAATCGTCTCCATGTGAAATTCGAGGAATTTTGATTGCCACATTTCCGAACACTCTTGCACGTTTTATTTCTTTCTTTTTTAGGCCTTTTTTTTGTATATCCCTTGCCCCAGGATTAAAGTCGGCGTTAAAATCAACAAATTCACAGCGCAAAACGAAACAAAAGACCGTTTTGTGTAGTGGGTCTGGCAGTTAATCGCTTACTTCATTATAGGTTCTTCTTTTGCCGTTCATTTTGTGCGGAAAGTGTGACCTCCCTTTTCCCGACAGCCAGTTGTCGAAACCGACAAAACAAGGAAAAAACATTTTGACAGCATTTATTTTCCAATTTAACCTGTTGACCAGACTTGGTAATGTGGATTGAGAAGAGGTCAGGCAGGACCACGAGGCTTTCATCCTGAAAATGGTGAAAAAATCGAAAACAAACATCCATTACACGGTTTTTATATGCAAAGCACAAGTGTTTATTTTTGTTGGAGATTTTTTGCGTACCTACTCTCTGTCTCTACCACTCGGTGGTTTCTGTTGGTTTGATCTTAAAACGAAAAAAAAACTAGCTACTCTGTAATCATTTCGTCCTTATGCTTTTGCTAGGAAAAAAACATACATACATACGTATCTACCTTCAATTTAATTTTTTTTTAGGTATTTCGTTCTTTTTTTTGGCACGTATTGGTGGTGACAATAACAGGCAATTAGCGTTTGTATTTGAGGCTAATTAGAACAGAAGGATTCAAAATCAGTCGTGGAAGGGATAAACCCGATTCGATACAAAAAACCCAATTATGTATGTGTGCACACATTGTTGATGGATGTTTAACTATTGTCACAGATCCTGAACATACAGCAGAAATAAATATTTTTTTCACTGATAAAATTGAGAACTGTTTTGTTGAATTGGCAATGATGTTCGATGAAGCAATTGAAAAATGTTCGGTTTGCTCCTATGTGTCCGTGGGAAAAGTAAAAAGTGAAATAAAATCGAAATTATTTTTTTTTCAATTTTGCTCGCAATAAATGGATTATGACCCCTTAAATGTTTCAGCACGTAGTAGCGCATTGATTTTGAATGTGTGGCTATCGAAATGGCAGGGAAAAATTAACCCGGGTAAGGTGTTGCACATTCGTGCAGTGCGGCCAAAGAAAGACCAATTGAACCTAACAATACGCCTGTGATGACCTAAACAAAATTAATAACTGCTTATTTCCTGACTTTTATACTTCGAACTTTATTTAAACAATTATAAAGTATTTACATTACTTCAGTCTTTTAAAATCGATATTGCCCTTGTAGCTTCGTTTTGTCTTCTCCTTATGTTTCTTGTTGCTGACATTTGTAGAATTTTCGACTCGATAATGCCAAGGCCCCAGCTAGTTTTTCTTAGTTTCAGTCATGGCCCTACCGAGCAGTATCTAGCTTGTCCCTCGCTAATTTGTTAATGCTCTGTATATAATGGGTCTTGCTAGATGTTCCTTTATGGGCCCTAGATGGATCTTCACAAGTAGCACAAGAGCTACGGCAATTCTTAAAAAAAATATTAGAAACAATAAAAATAAAGTTTTTTATTTTTTATTATTGTTGATTATTTTCATTTTTTCTTTGCCTCCCTATATTCGACTCTTTATGTGATTTTTTGCTGGAATAAAAGAATTTTTTTTTTTTAATTTACCTCCACTGAGATTCGAACCCGAGTCCTCTCGCTTGCCGTGCTTGTTCGCTACCTATTGCGCCACTGTGATATATAAAATATCGTGTCTCAAAGTGCTACTCAAATAACTCTCTCGTGTTTTTAATATTATACTGTTTAAGAAGACTTAACTACGTATTAAAGAATCTGAAAAATACCGATTTAAGACCTTAACAAAAAAGTTATGTTTTTAGAAAGATAATGGATAGCCTTTTATAGAGACATATGTATAGGCACATCTAGGATACATCAAGTAAAAACTATATAGCCCCAGTATAAGTAACATCTGAAAATGCCTATAAAGAGGCGAGACTAGCTAAGGCCAATATAACGCCCAGATACAATTCCTTATCCAGGCTACATCAAGTAAAAACTATCCAGGTCCCTTGCAGTTTATATGTTACAATGCCAATAAAGAGGCGATACTATCTACGGCCAATATATCGCCAAGAAAAAGTTTCATATCTAGGCTAAATCAATTTAAAAATATCTAGGCCCAGTCTAAGATACTCCTGGAAAAGCCAATAAATAGGCAGTTCTAGCCAGGTTCAATATAAAGCCAGGATAAGCATAAATTAGTCAAGATCCGCCAGGCTTGCATCTGTCTAGACCCAGCATAGGATTTACTATATAATGGCCAATCTAGCTAGGGCCACGCTATTCGGTAGTGTTTCCCAGATTTTCTATCCGGGCTGTGCTGTTGTCATATTTGTAGTGGCAAGAATTGTGGTTCTGTTTGTTTGGACATTTAACATGTCGTTAGTGTCTTTGGTTTCTTCCTCGTCAACATTGCGCACCTCGTGAAATCCTACAAGAATTAACTAAGCTTCAAGGCGGTTGATGGCATTCGAACCTCTCTGGTGAGGTAAAAATCTTCGTTAAAGCCGTTTTTATACATTTTGGCTGAAACTGATTTGTAAATTCCGAAGACTTCGTTGGCAAAGATAACGATATTTAATTACATACTTAGGCAAAGAATGTAGGTGGCAGCAGCTGATGCATTCGTTATGTCCATTGGGTATTATTTTTGTTAGTATAATTTAATTTTGTTTTGCGATGATTCCTAGCGCAAGTCCTGTCCACTGGAAATAAATACTTGTGCCTTTGTGATGGCGTTTCCATCTCGACCGCTTTCGACACTTAAACACTAGTTCATTAAAAAAGATCTTAGAATTATCACCTATAATTTTTAAGCTCATATTAAGGATTTTAGGACTATTGGAGCACCTGCTCAAATATGAGAATGTTACTCAAGTTTTGCACAAATATATGTGGCTTATAGATTAAAGTCAGATGAAGTGATAAATCCTGCAAGAGTATCCCTTGTCAGAAGTGCTTCATTTTTTTTTATAATTAGCGCGCACTCAAGGGGTTATAACTACCCTTAAAATGATTTACACAGTACGAGCATTAGGAGAACAAGGAAGGGTTCAAAAGGAGATACCGATGCACATTAGTTTTAAATTTTTGAACATTACAATGGGAAGGAAAAATAGAGCTGGGTAGAGCATTCCACATTCGTGTAGTCCGGCTAAAGAAAGAATCTCTGCATTTCATCACAGTACGTCCGAAGGTGGACTCAAGGGTAAACTGATGAGCATTCCTAAAAGCGCGAGTATTGCGGTTAAATTGTTTAAGGGGAGGAATGCAACTGGCTATTTCGCTAGAGCATTGTCTATAGAAGTAACGATAAAATAATGAAAGACAAGAAACATTGCGACGGTGCTCTTAGCCTTTCGAACTTAGCAGAAAATAACAGGTCCTATATATGTTAGAAAAATAAATTTGTAGATACTTAAGCTCATAAAACAACACCCAGACATACTCACCTAATGTTATACCAATCATGTATCATTCTAGTTTAAATATAGTAGTTGCATTATTTTTTAAATTTCATAGTTCTTGTAGGTACCTGTCCTAACTTATTTTCTTCCTACAGGATCGACAAATCGCCCTGTATACGCTCTATACATATATATATGTATATGTATATATGTACATTCCTGTATAACCTCTATTTTTATATGTACTAATATTTTAAAATCACAATTTAATTCAAGCGCACACTTAGTCATCCACACTTTTTTGCAAATCCAAATCACCAAGTAGGTAGGTAGTATTTCATCCAGAAAATGATTCCCTTGCAAAGATATGCATCAAGAGCAAGGGACATTAGTCCTTTACGTCCTCCCCTATCCTATACAGGCAAACAACTAATTTTTATCTTAAAAGGCGAAACGCTATGTCTGAAAATAAATTTCATTTAAATGTATAATTCAAATTCCGCAGCAAAAAAGATGAAAAACTCTCTAAAAGAACTACCCACGAATAATCGGAATCCTGAATTTTTGCTTACACAAAAATATATCTTAATACCTAAACCTATATGTATGCATGTATGTATGTAAGATATCTATACAAAAGCTAAATGATAATCATTCGTCTTTCCCTTCCCTTCAATAGTATGTAGGTACATAGATATAGCATAAAAACTTTTCTTTTTAACATTAAAAAATGAAATAGGTATCTATACTCTGAAGAGGGAAGAAAAAAAAATAAAAAAAACTATATATGTATGTATAGTAGGTATACGTTTTTTATTTATCCAATATAAACTTCCTGAGCAGGCAACCAGCCCCAAGCTCAGAATGGGGGAGTTAAGGTTTTAACATAAGAATAAGAACCCCCGCTTAAATACCTATACATAGGTAAATATATCACCATCATCCAAGTGCAGAAGGCCCGTAAGGCCATCAAGTACACAATGCTTAAGGTCTAACAAACCTCTTCTCTCTAGCATGTACAAAATCCCCAGTAGAGTCTGGTCCGCTTCCATTTGTGTTTCCTTATCTTGCTCTCCCGCTCGTCTTTTCATCGTCCCTCAAAGACTCCACCACGGTAGAATGTAATTATACAGAGAAAAATAACGAAAAAAAAATAAGAAAATCATTAAAAAAAGGATATGTACACAGTTATACATATCGAAACGTCTGTTTCATTATTTTTTTTATTGTGCTCATTGTCCGTCGCTAACGTCCCTGAGATCCAAGCTCTGCAAAGGAGCTAACACACATAAAACCAGCCGCTGTTGGCTCCTGCTGCTGCTGATACTGCAGTAAGAGGAAACAGAGAATAACGGTGAAAAGTATTGAAACGGTTAAGGAATGTCTTCACAACCACCTTCCGCACCATTTGGATGAGATATACGATATACATGGCAAAGCTCCAGCACAGTAAGAGAAAAACAGATTGGATTCTTGCGCGGGCAGGCGAATACGAATTACTCTGCTGCTCCTCTACAATGACGACCATTTCAAAAAGTCCATCCCAACTTTTTCTATGTGCTTGTACATTGCTCAAGTATTTTCTTATTTATTATTTTTTATTTTATTTACAAGTCCTAGTTATAGTTTACCTTAAATGGTGGGAGATGTATTGGAAAGGGATGTATTACCTACAGCATCCCTAAGAATTGAGTGCTACAACCGCGAACCACTTGCGCGCTATTAAACGATTTATTCTAAGAAATATATGTAAAAGGCACCAACACACCAACAAGCTAAGGTCATATTCTCCCTAGCTTTTGGTTACGTCCGCTTTCTCATTTCTTTTTCGAATTTTCCGCTTCAAGATGACTTGCAAGTGTTTTATTCCTGATGGGTTTTTTTCTCATACCAGGTATTTTTTTTATTTTGTTGGACGTACAAATTAAGGACTTTCCATCGTGCTCCTAAGAAGATGTGTGTCTTTGTGTGAACGATGGGGAGTTTTGTATAATCTGATGGTTGAAAGAGCAAGTCTGTAGATAAAATGAAATTTTTCAACAGTTTTCCTGCATATATATATAAAATTGTACCTACATATTTACACAGTTTAAAATTGGATTTTGATATAGAAAGGACATTGTCTCCGTACATATTTCATGGTACGAATAGGAAGAAGGAACAACCTCATCTTGCGACCCATGTCATGGCTGCTTGTGAGATTATAAGGACAGGCAATGACGGTAAAATCAGTTTAAATAAAATAATCCAGCGAGAATTGCAAATTTGGGGGTTTCCACCTCCAAAATGTCGAACAAAAAAATCATTATTACATTTTTATTTTGTTTTATATACAAAGGCTACCTACTGCAGGGGAGCAGGAGAGCTGAAAAAATGAGATTGGTTTTTTTTTCTCGGTTTTAACTTGTGTGAGAGAAACTGGGAAGGACCAAGTGGAGGTTCCGGAAGAAGAGAGGACTTATGAAAAGTCCTTCGGTCTTGTGGTCAATATAGAATTTTTTTAATTTTTATTTAATTGAACTTTTTTTCTGCAGATTATTTCAGATGGTTGGGTCCAAATACAAAAGTTGTTTATTTGTGAGACATATAATAAATTCAAAAACAGTGAACGCTAAGGACTTGTATATATTACTATATTACAATTTAATATTCAAAATTATAAACATAAGCATATCCAAATCATAAAAGATAATATCACCGATGACTCCTTGGGAAGAGATGATATGTCCCAATATTATGATTTTGCCGAATAGGCTTTAGCTTAACTTTTCAGCTTGATTTTTCCCATCAAACTGATGGATATATTGGTCTTCGAAACACTTAACCATACTATAAGTGCTAACTTTCTAAGAATATCTAAAGCCAAATAGTTTATGAGGAGACTATAAAGTTGTCGACCCATACTTCAGTACAGTACAGGGTGTGTAAGAGAAAACCACATAAATTTAAAACATTCCTAATAACATTTAATATTGATAGTGCTTTTCGGAAACATTACACCGAATGCATACGGACTTATTATTACTGATCTACCAAAGGAGGCTGCAATTACATTGAAAATAAAGTACTAGGTAATATTGATAAAAGTGTTTTTGTTGACCTTCAACAAAACAATTTTATCGTTTTGATTAAATTTTACCAATATCTACGAAAGAATGATTTTGTTGATTTCACAAAATTGTTATAATCTTATAAGATTTTTTGTCAGTTAAACAAAATAAGCACTACCAATAATATTATCAATTTAAAAACCAAGTTTTGTTAAAAAAAAAATAAAATAAAAGAGAGATTTAAGTAACATCCACAACTTTTTTTGTAATGTAAACAAAATGTTTATTTTATCTACAAAAAATCTATTTTGTAAATGTTTGTCAATGTCACAAAAATGTTGTTATGTTTTTTTGTTAATTTAACAAAAAATAAAAACATTTTTGTTAAAATGACAAATAGATATTGTTTTTTTTTTAGGTTAAGTTATTTTGTAATATTTGGTAAAACAAAATTATCAGATAGATAAAATTATTTTGTAAGGAATTTATTTTCAAACAAAAAATTCTACGAGTATGTTTTTGATCATGACAAAACTTTTGTGTAGTCTTGGTTTGATATACATATGTATGTAGTTCACATTTGACTTTTGTCAAAAAATAGATGAACTGAATTTAACAAAAATCGCTTATTGACAAGGCCCTCACAGATGAGCCCATGTGAGATTGCCGGGACGAAAAGCCACTTTTTGTGGACTTAAAGGCTAAAAGAAAAGCTATTTTGAAACAAAAAAACATTGTCAAATTAAAAAAAAAATTATTAAGCTGATAAATAAATTTTGTAGATTCAGCAAAAGAAATTTGTTAAATTGGCAAAATATTTTGTTTGTTCCACAAAAGTATTTTGTTAATCCGATAATGAAAAAAAAAAACAAATTTGTAACATTAACCACAAAAATGCGTTGATACAGCAAAAGAATTTTGTTAATCTGTAGATTCTACGAAAAAATAGTCATAGGAACATAATATTTTTGTTATTTCAACTAATCAATCTGTTAGCTTGCTTTTGACACGGAAATTTTCTTGTGGCACGGTGGCACGAAAAGTTTCAATATGGCACGATTTTTTTCATTATTTTACCTAAATGCGTTTAAGATAATTGACCCAACCTTTTTAAAAAATAATCCAAACATACAAAGTATTTTGCCACACTTCAATATTTTGGTGTCAGAATTTTCTCATCTATTAGAGTGCGAGAAAGATGTTTTTTTTTTTGGTGAAATGCAAATAAATGTTTGAGATTGACAATGACAATATTGACGAAGGAATGTTCATTAATACTTTAAAATTTATGTTGGTTCTTCTTAGTTTGCTTCACGGAAGTACATCAGCCGAGCGAGTGTTTTCAATTCTAAATAATATTCAAACAAACAACAAAAACAGACTGTCATACAAAAAAATTAATGCTATAATGTCATACTCGTATAATGAAATTGTTAAGCCTAATAATTGTCAAAATAGCAAACCTCCAGCTAATTTATTTATTTAACTTATTATAACAAAGCTTTATTACGTCTTTATATTTTTAAATAATAATAATAGGTAGATACTCATCATGTGATGTGAAATAGGTAGTTACATAATACATATATCTATGTAGATACTTATTACTTATTATGAACTTACCAAAAACTCCTGTTTCTGGAAAATACCTACACACGGAAAGAGGAAGTGATTTTTAGTATGTTATTTGTTTGTAATAGTATTTAATTAAAATTTATTTTTAAAGTATAACTTGAGTTTTTTTTCATATGGCACGAAAATTTCATAAATGGCACGTTTTTTCATAGAGGGTGGCACGAAAAATTTTTGTTATCGGCAACGCTGGTCCAGACCCGTCAAAATCCTTAATAAAGGAGAATGCTCTAATAGTAGTTGCTTAGTAATATTACTGGAAAGTATCTTTTGATCAAACAATGAATAAAATACGATATTAGATAAAGTGGGATAAAACTGATAACCATGCGCTAATAATCTTTTTGGTTTTGCTTAGCTTATAAAAAATTGACATTGGGCTGCATGATATAATAAAAAAAAAATGATTTTACTGAGAGCGAAAAGAGAACAAAAATCAAAAGGTGTAAAAGTATCCGATGTGAGAAAACCCCAAACTTTTTTTCTTTTT
This sequence comes from Chrysotoxum bicinctum, assembly GCA_911387755.1. Lineage (NCBI taxonomy): Eukaryota > Metazoa > Arthropoda > Insecta > Diptera > Syrphidae > Chrysotoxum > Chrysotoxum bicinctum. Next base: position 14,283,305 of record OU426991.1, on the reverse strand, counting down.
CATCAAATATTGACTTTTCTTTATGGTTTGTTATCCAAGTATTTTTAAGCTTCATAATCAACGTCTTCTTGAACCCTCAATACCACCTTTTAGCAACACTGCACATTACCTATTGCAAACAACAGACAACCCAACGTATCACCAGTGTAACGTACCTCAGTTCTTTTTACCAACCATATCAACCCTGAGCTACCTAATCGGACACTCCCGCGAGTAAATTGAGGAACATGACCACAATAATCCAATGAGACAACCGAGCCACCGAACCCCCCCCCCCCCACTTCCTGATCAATTCCTGTTCCACTTATGTACACACTTGTGCTTACCTGTGTGTGTACTCAGCTGTTCTCACCCATGGGCTACCAAGCGAAACATACTAATATAACATTTAAAAAGCCAACCAAAAATAGAACCCCAGTCCACTTCGATTAAGAATAATAATAAACTTTAAACGATGAGAATAACAGGGCAGCACAAAACTGTCCCAATTCCCAAAAAAGCCCAATACACCATGGATTCAAATATTTAAGACACATTACACCTTGGTTTGTGTATGAAATAAATAGATGTTTCTGAAGAACCATTGTGATTGCACTTAGCCCAGACATGGCTTTTAAAAGAATCAAAAATATTAATTTTCAATCATAAATGGCTTTTTATATTGATCTTAGTTCGAAATACAAAAATAAGAGCTGTTACCAAGCCACAGGTGTACAAGAAACGAGCTTAATCAGAATTAAACACCATACATAATTAAAAAAAAGCAATACACATTTTATTAATTCACTGCCATGTTAATTTCAAGAATGCCAGTAAAGCATCACTCATTGTTGACTCATTATATTGAGTTTATTTTATAAAAATGATCGTTCATTACACCAGCCTTTATGAATGGAATCTGTCTACCACAATTATTTACCTCCCGACGACACTTTAATTCCGAAATTTACAACGATGAGGCGCACTTCTTTTTATTCAGTCAGAGCTTCCCGCAAATCCGATTATAGAAATGTCCACTTTCCCAAAAAAACACGAACCCCACTAAGTAAAAGAGAAAAAATCTAACAAAATTACAGAAAAAACACCAAAAGAAAAATAAACCCAAAAAGGTCATAAAGGCTACTTAAGTGGTGTAAAATTACCACATGCGAATGACAGATTGCTACGTTTACAACGTCCTCACGTCGCACACACCATAAATCTAAATGTAAATTACAATTACACACAGCCACCATGGCTAAGTGAAATCACACAAGCAAAACTTGACCTCCGCGTCATACATCTTGTGTAATTTAAGGTCCTTCGGTATTGCAATGCAAACACTAAATCAAAAAAAAAATAATTAAAGGTAATTTTTAGTCCATTTGCTAGAAATCCATTACGATCCGTTGGCGGTTACTTCTCAAACCATAGACTTATTCAGATTCATCCTAGCATATAAGGTCGACCTCGAACATGTTTCGCTATTTTTTCTATTTCTCGTGTCTATACAGCCTCCCAAAAGGATCTTTGACAAGGGTGTAGCAGTGTATAACGACAGCCAATTTGGCTAGAAAAAAAAACTAAACCTCGTGAAAAGAAGAACAGTGTAGAAAAAGAGTTGGAAAGCCCTCGGAAACTTAGTTAAAATGGGGGAAATAAATAAATAAAAAAATCGCTGTTCCTTGCTAACTGTGAACCCTTTTCATTTTGGCAGGTTAAGCTTCACGAGACTTCCTTTGAGTAAAATAAAAATAGCTCACTCTGAGCAACAGGATTTGAACCATCGCCATATCGTTGTGGATGACAACATCTTCGTCGTCGTACATCGTTGACGTCTTTTATTGCTGGTGCTGCTGGACACTCAAGGAGACAGTCTCATTTATTTCCCACAAAAACATATATCTACATATGTGCGCATATGAACATATATGCCATGACCGAAAAATAAACCCACAAAACGAACATCATGGTCGAGGTGTGTAGCCATTTAAATGAACATTTTCATGGAACCGAGGTTTTCAAAAATGTTTGTGTCCAAGTCCCTTGTATGGTCAATATCCTTGTTAATACTTCGCAAAATGCGATGGAAACCACAAGAGGGCATTCATTTTTATCCAATTAGTTTTTTTTTCCACAGAATCCCCATCAGGGTCGCACATTTGAACTCATCATCACCCACATCTTGTATTTTTATGGCTCTTGGTTTTTTGTATGGAAAAATTACGCAGTTAGGTAATCAATTTTTTTTTTGCGGTGGAGCAATCCTATAATTAAATTAAAAAGAAACACAAACCTCATAAAAGAGTATTGAACAATTAATGCAATCATAAATACGGCTGATAGGTTCAGACTTTTATAAATAGGTAATTGATTTTTCAAATTGAAGCTTTTTTTATATTTTCGAATTAAAAAAATAATACAATGGCGCAAAATTTTAAACAGCTCATTATTAAGAATTTAGTATGACAACTTAACAATTTGCTAACTTTTTAGTAGATTACTAACTCTTTCTTAATTTTAAACATTTCTTAACTAGTATCGTACATATTTTTAAGAAATTGCTTCTAAGCACACCTAAAGTAAACCTTTTGTGGCGTTTGTAAATAGCACGATACAAAAAAAAGGTTTTCGATGATTTGAACTTTAATTATAGGGTAGAGAAAGTATGATGCTATATTCAATTAATATTTGCAAAATCGTTGCTTTAACCTAGTTTCATACTAAAATAACTTTAACATCGTACTAATTCAACTAAAATTTTGCGCAAATATCTAGCATGGCACGAATTCCTTCTGCCGAATTTTATCTGAATTTTTGTATTAAGATATTTTATCGTATCGTATTTTTCTCTAAAATGGCGCCTAAAATTTTGATCATCATCATCGGCTCGACAACCGGGTTCCGGTCACGATATCTGCTTCTAGGTAGATGATTGTACCGTCTCCGGAATCGTCTTTCCTCACATATGGGGCCAACAATTCTCCTTAAGTCTTTTCTCTCGAACGCAGCTAAGAGGTCGGAGTGCCTTTTGCTAAGCACCCAAGTCTCGGATCCATATGTGACGACTGGCAGGACCATGGTCCTGTACAGCAGCAGTTTTGAAGTTATGGTGAGATTTCTGGATTTGAAGAGCTTTGACAGACTATAGTAGTAAAATTTTGATGAATTTTTTTTTTCAATTAATTTTTGCGATCTAAAATTCAATTAACAAAACTGCGAAGTTAAAATATTACTGACAGTAACTACCATAGAATGATTTTTCGAATTTTGAATTTCTTATTATCCGCATAACGGATTTTAATGAAACGAGTCAATATTTTTTCTTTTTTTTCTAAATTTTTGATTTATAACCAAGTTCTTAAAGCAATTAATTGGTCACATAGATCAACTGACATGTCCTTTTCGTACTTATCGATCAGTTTTTCTGCTTCTTTTTTATAATGTCGTTTGAAAACGATAGCATACTACCCGCTTCTAAGAACTCGATTATATTATCCAGATTAAAGAGGGTCTGAAATCTTTGTTTAGTTCAAGTAATCAAAATTTCCATTTCGGGTCTGAAATTCATCAAAAAAAAAGTTATTTTTCTTCTTTTTCATTCGAAAACAGGGGGCATTTGCCACTCCTCAATCTTTTGGCCGTCTGCGATTATCGTATATCAATAGTAGACGCGACGGCCATAGGAAGAGGGAAAAGTTTTTGGGAATACCTATATACATACATAATGTATATAATGTAAATGATTATTTGGATAAAGCGTCAATAAATTTAATTGCATTGGGTTTTGGTGAAAATGCACTATTTTAACATAAGATATTTTAGTAAAAATGCCTTTCAAATATTTTAAGTAAACTTATATTTTTAAATCACGAATTTGCTATCCAAAGTCAAATGAAGAAAATGGATGAGTTAAAATTGACATTGCGTTTCGTATGATATAATTGTTCATACATTTGGTCCTCTGTATCTCGGAAGCCCTCCACAAAGTTTTCGACACAAATTGTTACATCCACTTCAAACACATAGCAATATAAATATTAACGAAATCTTTGATTTCAAACCGTAGTACTGCTTCGCATAATGGTTAGTGGGTTGGACTGTCATGCAGAAGGTCTTAGATTCGATCCTCAGCCGCTGCAAAAAAGTTTTTCAGGGGTGCAATGCCTCTGCGAGGAATTGACAAGTCCTTCTAGAGTATCTCTTGTCATGACAAGTGCTGCTCATTAGCCGTTTTAGTCCTCTCCATTCCTGGTAGCAGCCCGCACAAAAGAATGGTTGAGAGTTGTAAGTCTCTTCGAACTCAACAAATTTAATTTGTGGTTTCAAACCAAATTGTTTCTAATATACAGTTATAATAACATAATCCTTCTAATTAATCAAAACACAAAATTTTAATCAAAAGAGCTTAAGTCCTAAAGCAACTGGTTAAATACCGCTTAGTTTGAGTTTATTTGCACTGCTTTCATTTTCATTATATTATATTCCCACGGTCTCCCTTAAGGAGATTTTGGGGATACTTTTTTTCAATTGAATCTCATTCAGTTCTAAAAAAAAGTCGGCAGTAGCTTGTATTTTTTTTTTCCAATTGAAACAAATCCCACTTTGTTCTAGCAAAATACGTTTCACTTCTCCCATAACCACGAGTGTACACAGGACAAAAAACCACATGATCCCAATAAAGTCCCGAGGAGATTTCCAAAAAAAGTCATCAACAGCGTGTTAAAAAATAACACAACGCAGACCTTCGGGAACTGAGAAAGCATGTACGAAATACAACGAAAACACATCCCTTCGGTCAAAATTAAGTGGAATACATTTTTATTCGGCTTCCTATGCATCAAGGGGGAATCGTTGGTTGAATGCTAGTCTGTTGAATGTGGATGGAACCAATTGTAACTTTTTCTAAAAACCTGACCACTGGGTGAATTTGCTTAAAGCTTAAGAAAAAAAAATACGGGCCGCTGATAATAAATTTGATTTAAAACATAACGTAGGAAGATTTGTTGTAACGCACCCTCTGGGAAAAATTAACAAACAAAATGGACCTTTAGGATGGATGGATCAACGTGCCTCGCCCGCGTATACGATGTTAATCACTGTTTCTACCGAATTTGTGATATTTTGCGGCTGCTTGGCATTAAATATCGTTAACAGATTTTTTTTTACATTTCCTTCGCTGAAAGCATTTGTTTTTAGAAGTGGAATGAGATTTTAATTTCATTATCTCTGTCGGTTAAATAATGTTATCAGGCATATAAACGGTAGATAAAATGAAAATATTGAAATGCTTTCATTCTCCTGAAAGGAATCAGTTGATTAAATAAAATTTTTATGATTTTTGCATTACATTATTTATTTCATGTTATGTACAGTTGCGGTCAAAATAATAGTAGTTTAAATAAAATCATTGGTAAGTCCCTGAATGTTTTTTTTTTTTTTGGAGAAATATTCTGTGGTCAGACGAGTCCAAGATTGTGTTATATGGTGTAAAGGACTCTCGTCAGAATATAATCCACGCTTCACATCCAAGACAATAAAACATGGAGAACCCAGCATAGAAGATCATGGAGGAAGTTATGTTCCCATATGCTGAAGATGAAATGCCACTTTAATGGGTCTTTCAACCAGACAACGACCCAAAGCGTACAAGTAAACTTGCGAAGTAGTGGTTTCAAGGAAAGAGGGTTAATATCATGGAGTGGCCTGCGCAGTCCCAAGACCTTAACCCTATAGAAAATCTTTGGTGGCGATGCCAAGAAGTATGTAGCTAGTTGTAAGCTAACTAGTAACACAGCCCTTTGGGAAGCTATCCATCAGTCTTGTAACTAAATATTAATTTTTATTAACTTTCCCTTTTTTAATATTTAAAGGTGGATTTTGAATGTGCTACTATTTATTTGACCGCTGTTTTTCTATATGACTTGGGATAGATTTGAAATTACCAACTAATTTAATGAATTTGAAAATGATTTTTGTCTGAAACATTAATTTGAAAATCAGATTACTATTTATTTCTTTAAAATTAGTAGATTAATTTATTTTAGTTTTTGTTGTGTTAAAAGTTTGACTATTATTATTTTGACCGCAGCTATGTAGATATATGTCTTATGGTTTAACCCAAACCTCACTCAAACTGTTCAATTATATTCCTTTACATATTTCGGGACAGAGTTCCATGGGACACAAGGACTTACCTATATAAACCTGTGAAATGGCTTGACGCTAAGGAATATTCTTTGTGACATAAGGGAAATCGGAAAAGCTTAAACGTGCCTCATAATATGAATATGGAAAGACCAGTTCTCCTAACTTTATAAAGGCGATGAAGAAGAGAATTCCGCTGCTATCGAGAAAATTACATTCACCTTAGCCGACGCATATACCAGCAATACCGCCCACCCAACAAAACCGCTGGAGCGGACGGCCTCACTGTCAAAATGTTCAAAGTGGCAGGCGATGACTTGGTTGGGAGTATGCACCAGCTCATCTGCAAAATATAGTCGGAAAAAATCATGCCCGATTAATGGAACCTCAGCATTGTTTGACCGATCCTCAAGAAAGGAGATCCTCTGAACTACGCCAAGTATAGAGGCGTGAGTCTCCTGAACATCGCATACAAAATCCTTTCTGCCGTATTATGTGAACGTCTGAAGACTTTCCTCAACAACCTGAAAGGTTCATATCAGTGCGGCTTTACGCACCAGAAAAATCCACTATCGATCAAATATTCACATTACCGCAGATCTTGGAAAAAACCGAGGAACTTCTAAGCAACAACTACCACCTTTTCATCGATTTCAAAGCCGCGTATGATAACATCTATATGGACGAACTATATAGAGCAATGTCTAGTTTTAGAATCCCTAACAAACTTGTCCGTTTGTGCAGGATGACGATGGAGAACGCATACTGCTCCATCAAGTTCGGAAAAGACCCCACCGATGCCTTTGATGTCAAAAAAATGTTTTAGTTAAGGCGAAGCTCTGTCGTGCGACTTCTTTAACATCATTCTTGAAAGAATAGTGTAAAACCCACGCATCAACACTAGAGGCACAATCTATTAAAAGTCCGTCCAATTACTTAGATACGCCGACGACATTGACTTAATTGGAAGAACAAAGCGTGATGTGAGCATTGAGACGAAATCGATATGAAAGGACAAGAAAGGACACACAACACCGACGACTTGGACAGCATGTCACTATAGACAGCTATAACTTTGAGGTATTTAATGACTTCGTCTACCTAGGTACCGCTAAATTAAGACAATAATAATATGAGCTGAAATCAAAAGGAGAATAACTCTTGCCAATCGCTGCTTTTTTGGACTAAGAAGGCAATTGAGTACCAAGGTCCTATCTTGAGCAACTAAAGTGTTCTTCTATAAAACTCTCATCATCTCAGTCCTTGTGAATGGTGTATAGAGACATGGTCCTTGTCGAAAGTGGATAAGAAAGCTTTATGATGTTTCGAGAGGAAAATTCTCCGTGTAATCTTTGGTCCCTTCTGCATATACGGGGAGTGGAGGAGATGATATAACCATGAGCTGTAGGGGCGGTACAGCAAACTCGAGTTAAAGTCCAACAACTGATATGGCTAGGTCATGTAAAATGGACCCAAACTCTCCGGCCCAGAAATTCTTCGAATCAAACCCCGAGGGACGACGCAGTGGAGAAAAATCAGGATCACTTGACGTGTGAAACTGGAAACAGCTAGCTAGGGACTGAGCTATCTGGAAAAGCTTGTTAGTTGAGGCCCTGGTCCAACCCAGACTTTAGCGCCACCTAATTAAGTTACCTGTGTAGATACAATAAATTAAATAATCGGTAGCTTGAGAGTAATTTTAGGTAAGGTATAGTCCTTTCTTTTACATACTCGTATATGTATATTTATTTTTTTCCTGTAGTAGGTATCTAGTATTGATTTATATCACATCTATCTTGGGGAGATCGGGTAAAATGTAATACACCCAGAGAAAAAATCTGTGTAAAATTGCCTTAAACGCCTTAGGCAAACTTTATTGTATGGATGTTATTTTTCGAGTATATGCTCGAAAATCCTAAGGTAAATTAACCTAGAATAGGCTACAGCTATGATCATTACTATGAAAGCATACTAATTACAGTTTCCACAGAGGCTAATCGATCAGAGTGTCTATCTAAACAGTTAACCACGAAATCTGTAGAAAATAATTCATACATAGGTAGGTCGAAAACATTGCTTGAGTTGAAGCCTTTTAAATTGGCGATACTATCTTGACATTAAACATATACAAATTTATTTAAGTTTGGGTAAGGCAGACAGTCGAATTAATATATAACATCATGAGTTGTTTTCCTTGGAAGTGGACTAACGGATCATTTGAAAACAAATCGGGGACAATCATTAGTTATGGACGGGCAGCTTAGACTTCAAGGCTTTCTATAATTGATCAAGATTAAATCGAAAGCATTTCATAGACAAGTTCCGATGCTCCCAGTTCCTGCCTGCACTAATGTTTTCTGCTGAACAAACTTTTTTGTACACATGCTTACATTAAGTTAAAAATCCATAAATTTAAATTTTCCTTGCGCACAATAGAAAATTATGCTTCTACTGACTTTAAAAACACCTTTATCGTCACTGGCAAAATTAAAAGAAGAAAAATTGATGACGCGAATTTTACCCCATTTACACACGTTTTCTTTTTTCTCCATAGCCCTTTCACTCGCTGGTATCCCCTCCAAGCCTTATATGAGCAGTCTGTTTAATTTTAATGCATAGAAATGTGCCATGCCCACGAGGATAACAGAGCAAAGGAAGGAAAAAATATCCTTCTGTGGGATGAGAAGAGTTTTTTTAACAGAAACAAAAAAAGTAAGATGAAAAGCAAAAAAAATTTCGAGTATGAGTGTAGCCATGGTCCCCTCGTTTGTCGCTCCAACTTGTTTCTGTCTTGAATGCATGTGTGGACTTTATTGCAAATATCCTTGCTTTATTTAAATTTTCTTACATCCGAATATATGTACATACATACATATCTAAAATTAAGAAAAGAAAAACCTTTTGCACGATGACGAGGCGTCGAGACGAGACGGTGGCGGTAAACAATAAGAATCTTTTTTAGAATGGGGAATAATTGTGGAACAACGACGACAGAAAAGGTGGGGTAGTTTTATGTTGTTTCCTTAGGCAAGAAGAAAAAACTGGAATCCGTTCGTTTAATGATATCCTTATCGTTGGATATACATAGGTACCTATGTACGTATGCATATGTATATTTTGGAAAAAAAAGAAAAATGGGTGACAGGTACATTATAAAGTGTCTTGGGAAAAGAAATATATATGTAGATACATACATGCAGCTATGAAAAACAATGGGTGAGTATTTATGAATAAGAGAAGGACATTGAAACAAATACCCTACACACACACATAGCCTTAACAAAAAATAAAACTTAGTTTAAATGCATCAGGGTCGCATTTGACGAGGAGCTAGGCGCTTCTTTGCATTCGGTGCACTTGCACATATTTATTTTAGTTTTCTTTTCCATTAGGCCGTCTAGGCATCTAGGGAAGAATCCTGTTACCAAGTCGTTCATAACAAAACGTCGTTTTGAAGTTAATGATCAAACGATCAAATCTTCTGGCTTGACCGTCTAATCGAAGCTTAACTTTAAACATTTTAACAACAAAAAAGCGATTGCAAACAATGTACAACACCTTACCCTCCCAGACTTATTACCTAGATATCTATTCATTGAATTATCATTTTTCTTCTAGGTATATTTATGGTCTTCAAGTTAAAAGGTTTGGTTCTTTCCCCTCTTGGATTAAAAAAAGGAATAAATGTTCGTTTTAGTTATTAAAACCAGCAGCATTCTTCAGCAGCATTGTTCAATGCAATGGAAGAAAAAGACTTAGGTACCTTCTTTTAACAAAAAAATAACAATTGTAAAAGTACATACAACTTTTTTTTAGATGTGCTAGTGCGCTGTGTTTGGCAGTATTTGTACAAGAAAAATAAAATAAGGACGATGTCGCCGATGAGAAGGACATGACACAGCACTACTACGATAGAAACGATGGAGCAATATAGCTGCAGCATTGGGACACTGTGCGAAACTAAAAAAAAAAAATTATATAATACACACAGAAAGAGTGAAGTGAAAAAAAATCACCCACGGTTGGCTATATTTCTGTAAGAATCCTTACGGTTGGTTAACAGGACGACAACGACGCCGGTGGTGGTTGGTTGGCTAACACGCTGGCAAGGCAGATAACTATGGAGGACTCTTTCTCTTAAAAATGACTTGGACTAGCCTTTGGGCTCCTGCCTCTTTTCTATAGCTGAATGTAATAGTGTGCATTGTGTAACGGCATCGCAAAAGGAATCTTCTTCGCTGGCAAGAACTGAAACAAATATTCGTAGGTATAATACCTACCTACCTATTTATGTGCGGGTGCTAGTGGTGGATTCGGAATGGGATCAAGAAAGGGGAACAAAAATATGTAACAAGAGGCCATCATCTGTAATTATTTCTGTTTTTTTTTTTTTTCATTTCAATTCCGTTACTACAACCTAGGTTTTGATTTTTTATCAAGAATCTCATCTGTTTCTGATTGAGAAATGTCTGCCGTTACTGGGTTTTTATTTGTCGGCCATTGTTTGTTGGAAATTAATTTAATGCTGAGGGTTATCGATTTAAATAATGTATCTATAGGTACAAATATCTACAAATTCGAAAACAAAATCTTAACATCTAATCAAGTAACGAGGATGTAAGATTTTGTAAATTAAGTATATCTACATACAATGTGGTATCCATGATTAGACATTTATTTTTTTCGTAACTCAAATAAATTTATGAAAAACTTACCAACTTTATTAAATTATGTGCTAATTATGCATATACCTACCTTTGTGCCTATTATTTGTTTATCCCAAAAACTTATAGGTACGTTTGTGTAGCTAGATAAACACATACCATATGTACATATGTAAGGAGGTAAATCATGGCCTTTTTTGTATTTAGATATATGTACTTACATATATTTTTTTTTTGTTTTGTTTTGTTGTGTTTCGGTATCTATATTAATTAAAAGGTACTCGTATCTAACTACTCTATTACCTTATCTACTTATTGGTAGATATGTATCTAGATCCCGAACACAGCTTTTAGAGCTCTTATTGTTTTTTTAAATTAGTTTTTAGGTTGTATTGAATTAGATTTGATTGAAAAACATGTTTCTTTCCATAAATTATTTATTGTGTCTTCCGGCTTTTATTTATAAACTGTTATAGAAAAATGTGTTTTACCTAATTCATTTTACAATGGCTTATAAAACATATAAAATGGATTTACTTAAGGGAGCCGACTACTGGCAACTCCAGTGGCCGACTACTGGAATTTAGGGGTTCGAATATACAAGAATCCGACTTTCATCTGCATTATGGTTAATAATTTATCTAAGGTCGTGATTTAAACATATACCACTATTATTTTCAAATCTGAAAATGTCATTAAATTAGTAAAACCGAGTTTTACGTTAAACAACGGATTTTTAAGGACCAGTTAAGCATAAAAATAAAGTTAAATGGCTGCCTCCTTGAACTTTCACCATATCTTAAATTTTCCACGCTACACCAAATCATAACCAATTTAATTTCTGGCCTCGAGTTATTTATATGTATTAAGTAATATTTTTGTATAAATTTTCGAAAAAATGGCATCAAGAAAGGGGAACAAAAATATGTAACAAGAGGCCATCATCGTAATTATTTCTGTTTTTTTTTTTCATTTCAATTCCTTTACTACAACCTAGGTTTTGATTTTTTATCAACTTTAAACAATTTAACCGTAATACCCGCACTTCTAGGAATGCCCATCAGTTTACCCTCGAGCCCAACTTCGGTCGTACTGTGAAGTACAGAGATTCGTTTTTAGCCGTACTACGCGAATGTGGAATTCCTTACCACGCTCTGCCTTTCCCAGTCATTGCAATGTTCAAGAATTCAAAACCAATGTACACCGACACCTGCTTTCTAACCCCTCCTTTTTTTCCTAATGCTCGCACTGCCACTGTGTCTCTGGCATATTAAGGGTATACAAAAAATCTTTGAGTGTGTGCTAATTATAAAAAAAAAAAACATAGCTCGATATCTGAGCTCCAACATTCAAATTGGATTTTTTTAATGTTTTTACGTACAAAATTTTTTAAATACATAACTAATCATTTGTTCAAATTTAGTTTTTAGTTTAAAAATAGATCAATAAATTTTACAAAGTTCAACGCTTCTCATAAAATTACAAATTTGTTTCCTATACAATTTTTGTATGGGAAATACAACATTCAGCAAAGAGATCTCTAAATGTTAATAGGTATATAAGGTTGTTTGCATAATGCTTTTCTTATTGCCCCAAGCTACCACGTTTAAGGTTTTATGAAGAAAATAAAACCTAAACAGTCGGCCGATTCTCTTTAAACTTGGTGGATATCATTTTTAAATTTTCCCTTCTACAAGTTTTTTTTTTATAATTAATAATTAAAAGGTTTTCATTACAATCTACAAGATTTAAGAAAAAGAAATTTATTTTATCTCAATATTTTTGTAGAAATTTAATTTTTATTCGTACAGTAACAAAACTTAAAATTGGCTTACCAAAATTTTTTCTCAAAAATGTTGTACGTAAAAGCTTATTTTTTTTAAGAAACCGCTTAAATTTTTATTCTTGCAAAAATTCATATTTCCTTAAGATATCACATGGCCTTCTGTTTTTATCAAAAAATGAATTTTATCCTTATGAATAATTTTCTCTAATAATATTCGTTTTTAAAATTCCTGTAGTCTATTACATAGGAGCAAGGTCGTGCGACTTAGTCATGGATTTTATTTTATAAATGTAAAAGTAAGGATTAAAAAAATTATCAAAAATCTTTTTTCGAAATATCGTCAAAAAAAATCTTTTTCTTAGTCGATAAAATATTTAAATAATTTCTTAATGGGTATGTGATATTATACTCTTAGAATCTTCTGTATACCTATGTATACTTGTATAATTTTATCCAAATCGGTAATCGGTATCTATGGGGTAGGAATTGTTGATAACGGTTTTTGGTAGAATTGTATTAAAAATTATAGCGCACATTATTTAAGCACATTAAGTAAAATCGTTAAAGATGTTTTCGAAAAAAAAAAAGATTTTCTTACACGACATTTGACGGCTCCTTAAATTTATAAAAACTTCTGAGCAAGCAGTCTTCAAACAACTATTATAGGCATCAAGCTGATGGAAAAATGGTAGAATGGTAGAAAAATGTAAGAATTGTTCGAAAATCAACCGCACCGAGTTGAACTACGGAGCTTATATTAATTTAATTTATCGAGGCCAAAGAAAATAAGTTCAAAACACGTCTAGAGGTACCTAATTGATGCATTACCGCTAGCAGCAGCGGTTTGTCTTTCATATTCTTATCCATTGAAGAACTGTTTTGAAATACAATGTTCTCTTTATGCACATAACAATGCTATGCTAGAGAACGTATGTGGTACGTTCGTACTCCAAAAACATGAAACATTGATTTTTATTTTTTATCATTTTTGCTTTCATACTTTTCATACTCGTAGCAACTAATCCTTCGGATCTTATGTAAGCATATCCCAACAAATGTTTTTTTTTTAATAATAACCGTTTATAAGGCAACTAATTAACCATACTTACGAAAAACTTATTTTTTTCGAAAGGACTCCTACTCCTGCTAAAAGTAGAACATCCGTTAGAAGCAAGTTTGATATTTCTCACTTTTTGGTATTTAAATCAAATTTGGTAAGCTTTTAAATAGTATCTATATAAATAATGTTGCCCATCAAAATAAAAATGTTGTTTGTTTTCCAATTAAAACACAAACAAAAATAATTTTTTTTAATTCGATATTATATATTCGACTGGGTCGCACGAACTTGCTCTTATGTAATAGGCTAAGAATTTAAAAAATGATTATTATTAGAGAAAACTATTCATAAGTATAAAATTAATTTTTAAACTCTCTTAGTAGTAAAAGTAAAAACAGAATGCCATGTGATTTATTCTTAAGCAAAAACATATATATATTTTTAAGAAAAAATGTTGGTACGCCAACTATAACTTTTTATTTCATATATTGAACCGTTTTTGAGACATCGAATTTTAGAAAATGATTTTTTTATTTTTGAAATGCAATTTTCTTAAGCTCTTTAGAAGTTTCTGTATACAAAAGTTGTTGATAGATGCTCGATCCTCAAAGAAACGAGAAGACATGTGTTTGGCGAAGACATACTATCCGAAGAACTTACATTAAAATACCTTAATGAAATAGAAGTACCCAAATTGTTCAAGTTTTGTAAAATTGCATTGGCTTATAAAAGCAGAATTTTAAATGAAAATTTTTAAATCAAACTGTACTTTAATTATATTTAATTATTCAAGTTTTTTTATATATAGATATATAATTGTCAATCAGGCAGACGGCAAAACCATGCTTATATTACGATTGTTGATTGTTGTTAGAACTGTAAGATTTTTACTTTTTACTCTGTGAATAAAATTTACTTACTTACTTACAAAATTTTATTAGAATTCGTTATTCAAATACGAAAAAATGGGTTTATGGTAGGTACAGTCATTAATATCTTAATTTTTCTATTATTAAATTATAGTTCGTAAGGAAAAAAATTATCAACATTCTAGGCACCGTTTAAAAAAAAAACGACTTTTTTGAAAACTATTTTTTAACATTTGTGTGGTGGGTGGGTGGAAAAAAAAACAATCTTCTCACATCTTGTAGATTGTAATAAGAAACTTTTAGATATCAAGTTTTAAAAAAAATGTAGAAAATATTAAATATTTTTTAAACATAAAAAAACATATTTTGAAAATTTTAATATAAATACTATTCTACTATTTGGGGAGCTTTAGCATAAGAAAAATTATCAAAATAGGTTTTTTTTAAGAAAATTAAAAAATTGTTTCAGGGGGTACCTACCATTTTTCGGAATTTTTTTTTCCCTTAAGTAAATGAAATGTTTTGAATTTTCTTACATTAATTCTTTGTTTATAAATTTACATTTCAAGAAATCGGATGGCATTTTTTAAGTTCAAACTATTACTAGACATAAGGGGGACGTTTTAGCAATTTTAAAAATGAATGAATTAAAATTCTACGACTGTTAAAAATTAAACATTTGAACAAGTACATAATGTCCCAACTAGACGTCCATTTTATTTAAGTAAGCATTGCTTTTCTTGTGATATAAATATTTAGGATTTCAACCAACGTTTTGCTGTTATAATAAATGTGCAGGGTGGGCCATCTAGTTGTTTCTTTTTAAATCATATCTTATTGTTTCTTAACAGAAAGTCAGTATCATACCTCTGCCAAACGAAATGAGTCGCTTAACGCTTTTAAGGTCATAATACATCCAAAAATTTAACCTTTTTAAGGAAATTTGTATTTGGTCCATCCACATTTTAAAGATTGATCTTCTTCTGCGATCTCGTAAAAAGTATACTCACTCGCTTACCACAGATAATCTTAGGTTAAAAGCTATAACCACTTGAGCAAAAAAAAACAGATTGAGATAAACGATGTTATAAATCATTTTGACGCTTATCACATAACTGGTGTCGTTGATTCAAAACACACATAATCAAAATACATCTCAGCAAATGGATGCCCTTAACTTACAGTAGTTGGATTAAATTGAAATTGCCACTAAAATTTCAAGGAACCTAATTTTTTTTAACAATATTTCAGGTTATTTAATAAAATAATAATTATGTAGCTTAAAATAATTTGAAATTATGTAATAAAATTAAAATTCCAATTTTTTTGACGAATTTTAAACTTGTCTTAACTTCTTGTATATCTATGTATCTATGTAGTTATCGCAAACCAAAAACATTAAAACCAGTTTCGCCCTTACAAAAATAAAAAAAACCTTGGACAAGGGTCACTAACAATAAAAACTCAAATAACGTGTGAGGATGGCCTCCACCATTGATACCTATAAGATTGAATTCTGAATACTGGACTATGCATGTATTCTGTACCCGTATTTAACTAAATATGCCTTTTGCCTCTGGTCTGTATGACACAGCTTAGAAAACAGTATGTTTTTCTATGTTTAACGCTTTTCTGCAGCTGGCGATACGGAAAGTGATGGCAAATCTAACACTGTGCATTGATTTCCACAGTGGTCTGTCCATTACCTATAAGGTACTGACCAGTGCCACCACCAAACCTTCGTTATTATGTCAATAATATGATAACATCTTTAAACATACACACATACATACCATTAGGGTTGGTTGTTTTGCTTAAGCCTTTAGGTACGAACAAGTTCATAATATTGTTTTTGAACGACATCCTCGCCGACTTACAAGATTCACCACATGAATGGTGGAATTTGTTAGTAACTAGGCCCTGTGAATAATGAATGAATGAAATTGTTTTTTATGATAGATTTTACAAATTAAGAAATATTGATACAAATTTATAAAACTTCTAGGCTTCGTTTTCGAGAAAAATATGATCTTTGAAGACGATCTTTGAACATTTGTGTGTAGGTAGGTAGGTACCATTGTTTTTGAATGAAAGGCCAATTTAGGTTTTAAATGTTTTTGATTTAAGATTTTAAGAAACTGTAAGGTGCCAAGTTTTAAAATAATCGATTATTTGGTTTTCGAAATATAAAGACCTCCGGCATGACTGTCCAACAAAGAGGTACCTACTACAAATATTTTTTAAGGAGCCACCTGTCTAAAGATTTCAACAACAAAAATGTTAACACAATGTTAACATCATTAGCCGTGTTTTTTTGGAAAAGTTATCCATAGTACAGTACGATTTTATATGAATAACAAATACAACATTCGCTGAAACTCGAATAAACGTCAAATCTCTATCCGCAGCAGGATTTCACTTCTCCTTTTATCGGCAGTGATCCTACTACGGATGTTGTATTTGTTATTCATATAAAATCCTTCTGTACCAAGGATAACTTTTCCAAAAAAACACAGCTATTATACCTCTATAAGTAAACAACACTGTTTTTCACCAGGAAAATAACCCTTAACGAACTATGATTTTTTTAATAAGTAATTGATGTCGATCAAAGCACTTGTATTCATTTTCAAAGATTAACGATTTCTTTCCATCATCGATATGCGTTCGAGCAAGATTACTCAGCAAAATTCCTAAATACCTACTGAGTAAAAAACATTGTACTTACTTGCTCAATTTGTACTGAGAAAAACAGTAAAAACTCTTAAACATAAAACGTCCAAGTGTGAAGAAATCTGTTCGACTCTAACTTAAAAAAAAAAAAACGATTTTTATTCGTTTTTTTATCCGCACAAACAACTGGTTTTCACTAGCTGATTACCTAGTTGTAATTCTAAATCGAATTTTACACTGATTTCCGTTTCACTTTGAATTTCAATAAGGTAGGTACATAATTATGAGCCCATATTATGGAAAAAATTATTCGATTATTAAACGAAATCAAATAATTAAAATAAAACAAACATGTTATATTATTAAAAATTTAATTTTAATCTAGTCGATTATCTACATATTTATTAAAAAAAAATACCAAACACTATACCATAAAGTCAATTCAGAATCAATTTCAGATTATTTCAAAATTAAAATCCATTCGGATAAAAAGAAATTATCCCCCTTCCAATAATTGCCGTCGGATTGAAAGTAAAAAAAATTCCCCTGGCACCAAACTATTGCCAATGTTTCTTTCACTCACACTTGGTTCCTAAACTAACTGAGTAAGGAAAAAAAACTCTATTAACCGTAAGATGTCGTATAACACTTTTAAGGCAATCATTTTTTCACAAATATTAATCAAATTGGGTGCTGTTTCCAATTAGATTCTTGAAATTCCAACAGTTTTTTATTATTGATTTCTTTTTTTTCAGTTATAGTTCCTTTTTAATGAAGCAAATAAAATAAATTTCGATTCACTTATAGATTTAATTTTTCTACATTTTTTTTCAAGTTCAATTCACTCAGTTTTTAATAATTTTGAATTGTGTATAAATCACTTTACCTCCGCTTTGTGTAAACTATTTTGGATGTGTTTTTCCGAATTTCGATTTTGACTGCAAAACGAAAGGATCTATCTGTATGCCTTAAGTCTATACGTGCCCATTTTTCAATATAAATCTTATACGTGTAATATACGTGGGGAAATGTATATTGCTTAATAGGAGAAGAAGGGGCTGGTGTGCAGAGAACACCACAAGAGAATTGAAGAAAATTGTCTTCTTTTCATTTCCATACATGAGAATGGGGATTAGAATAAAAAAACCAAAAGGATAACGATGAACCATACATGTACACACATTAGCCGAATGTATGCTGCGTGTAGATTGGGGTGGTTATGCTTTTTTTGAGGGCCGATGGCTTGACACTGAGTGGGATTTTATCTTCCCACTCATCATGAAACTCAGGTCTCATTTAACAAATTTTTGGCAGATTCTCTCTATCGATGCCTTTCTTTGATGCTCCTTGTTTAGCATGTGTGTGAATAAATAAACACCAAATTAGTATTTCATATGTAAGTAAGTTTGCCTGTACAGTATCAGTGTCAATTATACCCCAAAGTATGATATATTCTCTTTACAAAGTCTTAGAGAGAATTCTAGTGCTCAATCCGAGTCCTTATGGTAACGAATACAAGATAGCCATTAACCATCGCATAGAAGATGTCCGGGAAATAACTACCCGCGAATTCAACTCAAAGGGAAATTATGTTTCATTGTAAGAGAAAATATCCTCTCTTGGGAAAAATTCTCTTCAAACATTTCTAAAGATGATAAATACGGTTCTATATTCAAGACATTTGAAGCATAAATGCTAAAGGAAAGTTAGGCCAAATAAATTTTATTTAAACTATTTTACATATTTCTATTTTTCTTTAACCATTTTTGACTTATCAACATTTTTTGTCGTTGCTAAATTAGGCAGTGAATATCTGATAATAACGTTAATGGGTTATTATAACCAAATTTAAATTACTTCATTGTTTAATGTTATCTTCATTCATTCATTCATGTTTCATAGAAAATGTGTGTACGCAAAATGGTGTAAAATATATTTCTATAAGGAAACCCGATTGATTTTATAAAGGAAAAATTATTAAGGATTGTATGAGCTTTGTTTTATCACTTTTACATAATCTATCTTAGTAAATCAAACCAATAGGAAAAACAAATTTTCAAAATTTCAATAACTCAACCATATTAAATAAAATGCACGACTAGTTCGCACATGTTCTATAGTTAATTAATAAAAAAATCCATAACATATTCTTAAAAATAATAATTTTTCAAAATTGCAATATGAAATATTACATAAACTTTTAGGGAGTTTCTGTATAAAATTTCATCGGGATCGCTGAAGCTCCTTACGACCAAGTTAAAAAAGCTGTACAGACATTTCAATTTTTCCTGTAGTGAATCACCTATGAACCTTAGGTCCCAAGTCTTAAAAAAATTGCTTCACTGGTATAGTCTGTAATTCGAGGTATAGCCAGACTGACAGTATTACTAAGAAGTTCAGTTTTTTGGTTGTCTCTATCATCAAATGTCAGGTTTTGATGAAAATAGTCAGTTCGATTTTTTTTACGAATCACAAATTTGTCCAATAGTATTTAATTTTCCCCAAGTTAAAATGTAACTAATTTTAACCACCGTTTCTTGGTATTGCGAATTGGTCTATTGAAAACGAAAGTTTGTGAATTTCACTTACAAAATAAACAGACCTTGATAAGTAAGTTAGTATTTATAAAATTTCGCTAGCTAAAAGAAAGTTATAAGTTGATGGAAAATAAAATGAATGAAAAGAAGCGTATTGGGTTATAGTGTGAAAAATGAAATATTTTTGAAATCAATATCGTTGTCTCCAAGTCAATTCAATAAGTTAATATTCTTGAAAAATGGGTAGTAATATTGAATGGTAAATATGATATTATTAATTGGTGTACGTCAGGATATTTTTGACCGAAAATAATTTTAGTATTTATTTATTAATTTAACTAACGAACATGTTTTCATTTTAATAGATCTTAAGCACTTTAACTTTTAAAGCAAATTCATTCAAATTATATTTGAAAATGTTTACTCTAATCTGTCTGGCTAGTAAATTTTGCTTTCACTGAAAATGTATTTATAGGTAGGTAAGGTACAGCACAACACTTTTTATTCGTGAATACAAACTAAAATATTTTTAAATGCATAAAGATATATTAGTTGACTAGCCAGACACATTGTTCTTATTTTCGATTTTCAAGCGCTTTTATCTCCATTTCTAAAATATAGAAAACCCAAGTGGTACAAAATGACCACATGCCTGAAATAATATTCAAACATTAATGATATAAAATAATATGCCAAATAGAGCCGATTTCATAGATACTTAGAACTTTGTCTGTTTTTCTTTTTTTTTATTTTAAGATTCTCGACGTCTAGTCTAAATGAACTCCCTTTATGTGTCTATTTTATCTAATGTGTTTCTTAACTAAAAAAATCCCATTAAACTATAGAAAACATCATTTGCATTTTATGCCATTAAATTTTCTCGACAATGAAGATATATCTAAATTTCCCCTTTCATTTAATAAATGTTCCTATGGGAAATAATTGTTCAGCGTATGCCAGAACCATCTCATAATTATCAAACGCCTTGTACCTGGTTCCGATCCTTGATAATGGGTATTGGATAAATGTAAGACCTTTGTATTATTATGCAGCGTGATTTTGTATTGCGAACTCTAGCCTGGTGGTGGCTAGATTTTATAGTGGAGAGTAGGATAAGATACAAAACAAGTAAAAAACAAGAGAACATTTTATTATTAAATTTAGCAGAGACTTTAGATGTCGCCACAATCGTTCGTCTTCTTATAAGACTATCAAGTTTTATATACAAAGGTAGAACTAATAAACATCTAGGTTCAAATATAATATTCCAAATACGAAACAAACTCACTTTTATAATTTAATTTTAAATATTTATTTATTCGAGTAAACAAAATAAAAAAAAAAAACAGCATAGTAAAATAACAAATTAATAAAAGTACTACTTTGGAATTTAAAAATTGAAGATGTAGAAAAATGAATGTTATTAGAGAAAAATGTTCAAATGGATAAAATTTATTGTTTGAATTGCCGTCTCATTTCTGGAAAAAAATATGAATTCATGAAAACAAAATTTAAAAAATCTTTTCATGATTTTTATTACGCTTTAAAAGCTTCATAAGAAATAGGCGCTCAAATTTTAAGTAATAATCGTTCACAAAAAAAATTGATTTTATTTTTGAGAAAAATCTAAATTGTATATTGTTTGAAAATTTGTACATACAATACCTATTATGCTTTTTTGACATGTCAATTTACTTAAGGTACGATGGGGCGAAGAAAAGCAAATGTGTCACGTTAATTAATTTTTCATCGACAACGCTGCTCCCAGAAAAATATTGCCCACAAGCCAAAACTACAACATACTCGTATGCCTGTGCTAGATGACCTTTTATACTAAAACCGTCTAAATCATGTATTTTCTCTGCTCTCACCTCAAGAGTATAAAAAGATAGCAAAGAGCTGTCATAGTAAGCTTTGTATGAGATTTGGATGCGTTGGTAATATGGACTGAAATGTGATCTTCATTGAACTTCAACGTTTTTTTATATGGATGACACCTTTTAGAAGAACTGTCTTCTTTATCAGAAAATAAGCTAAATTCTATGTCAGACGATGGTTCAGATCCAAGACTTGATAAAAGCAATAAAGCAGATGATAAATGTATGTGGGAAATGAGGAGGAGGGGAGAAACGAGGTGTCGATGAACATTGGTTTTGATTTTTTGCAAATTGAAATGGCAAGGGAAAACCGTGCCGGTTAAATTATTCCATAATCGTGTTACGCGACTAAAACGAACCTCTATATTTGACGGTACGACCACAATTATGGTCGAGGGTGAACTGATAAGCATTCCTAGCGAAACGGGTATCACGGATGTACCCGTGTGCCTGTAGAAATATCATCTGCTGTTGATGATCTATTTTCTCTAAGTATAATGTAATGGCAGTAATGGTAAGTAATGACAGTAAAACTAAATGTAGTATGTTGGAGGGCTAAAGGTATTCGCCGTAAGGCTTCCAACCTCATTCCGTTTTTAAGTTAAAATAGTGGTGATGTAAGCCTTGACTGCGAGGCTTGGATAACTCCGAAAGTATTCTTGTCAAATAATTTGTGCTCATTCTACCGCCTTTTCTGGTCAAATAGAAAAGCGGTGGGGTTGCAATACTAACTAAGGAAAATTTAAAGCATATCTAGTCTAAAAACATAGATTGAAAATGTATGAATCGAGTTATTCTTCTCGAATGGCAGAAGTATCTTGATTTATTTTATTGGTGGATCCTTTTCCCCAAATAAAAGAATTTAGTTTAAAAGTAACTTAGGTAAGTAAATTAACATACAAAAGAACTTTTAAGTAGACCGGACCTTAACTGTAAGCACCGAAGTGCAACAAGAAGACATTAGGAAAGGTACAGACTACAGAGTCTTGAGGTGCAGTAAGCCTTTTTGGAATATTGCCAAATTATTAAAAAAAACCTTATAGTTATTCCTACATTGCATAACTTACAAAATTTTTCTTTGATAAACACTCAAAAAGCCGATATATTAGACACCAATTTTCAAAAAAATCACATAGTTTCAAATGGTTGCTAGTGCTAGAACAGTAAATAGTGTAAGCACAACACCAATTCAAGTTTATAATAACAATTTAATCTCTTTTTTCTCAATTCGGTTAAGACAACTTTTAAAACTTATCGGTAAAAAAATATTTTACCAGTACAACAATTTGAATTTAGGCATCACTGTATCACGATCCATCAGGTAGACAGATTCACACAACATATAGAACGTTCCTTTGTTGTTGGCTTTCACACTGAGTCTGGTATGATGGTTTAGTGCACAAAATGTTAGGTTTTGAGTTTCAAGTTTACATCGTATGACTCATCAAAAGTTTTTTTTTTTAACATATTGCACATATTTATATTGTCTCCGTTTATAACTCTTTATCATCTCAGCATTCCGTACCACAGCGATCAGTTTTACGTCCATACTTTTATAGTATTCATACCTCTGATTTTCCCGAACTTCCCAGTTGTGAATCTGCTATTATGGAGACGACACAGGAATATATTCATCTGATGTATTTGGTTTCGTTATCGAAATCACTGCAATCATGACCTAGCAATCCTAGCATGTTTCCACCTTATTTTAGCAAATGGAAGATAGAGGTGAATGCTACGATAAGTCGATAACTCCAGTTGTCTTTTTTACCAGAAAAAGGAAGTATTATTTTCTTCCATATTGTACGAATATTGTTGTAGAACTTACCATCATTAAATATGTTCTCTGACATTTCCTTCAAAAATCAAAAAATTTCGATAAATGAATGTATCTACTAATGCTTCTGGGTGTTGAAAGTTATATACCAGACTAATTTATAATAAATGGATATGTTTTGAAAAGTTGTCATCCACTCGTATGGCGCATAAAAATAAATTACAAACATCACAAATTAAAATTCTAAAATAACTTCTAAAACTGCCTCGGCAGTAGCCCATGACTGGACTTGCATCGATACTATTTCGTCTATAGAATCGGTAACCTTTGTTCAAAATACCCATGTAAATATTCTATGTCAGAAAATACTATCAATTTCAATTCAATTTCAATTTATTTATTTCATAGCGGGCGTATCTACAAATAAGACATAGGCCCTCATTATGAATAGCGAATCGAACTAAAATCTTTGCGAATTCGATAAATTCTTATTATGAATAGCGATCCGCTTGAATTAAGTTCGCTTCAAATGTCAAATAGCGAATGTTCGCTAATCATACCGCTAGAAGTGTGAAATATAATCGAATCAAATTATTTAGTGATAACGCTAGCGAATGAAAAACTGAAGTACTTTTCTATCAATTGTTATTATATATTTTGCAAGAATAAGTTAAAAATGAAAATGGTATAGTTACAAATAAATTGTGTTATTTTAATTTTTGTTTCGATCTCAAAATTTAAGATTAAACTACTCGTAGCAAGAAAAATATGAATAATCAGTTCGATTATCGAAGCTAGACACAATGGCGCAAAATTTTAAACAGCCTATTATTAAGGTATTAGTTGATACTATAACTTAACAATTTAGTAACTTTATAGTAGTTTACTAACTCATTCTTAATTTTAAACATTTTCTAACTAGTATCGTACTTAAAGAATTTTCTTAATAAATTGCTTCTGAACACACCTAAAACAATGACATTTCGTGTAAAAAAGTAAGTACACGAACCTTTTTTGATGTTTGCAAATGTCAAAGAGTCATCTGAAGCTATCACGATACTAAAAAAAATAAAGTAGGTATTCGATGATTTTAACTTTAATAAAAGGGTACAGACAGTATGATGCTATATTCGATTAAAATTTGCAAATTCGTTGTTTTAACATAGTATCATACTAAAACAGCTTTAGCATCATATCTACTAATTCAATTAAAATTTTGCGCCAATAAAATTAAATTCTAAAGAAGATATTTCATTATTTAATCGTTCTGTTTTAGGCTTGTGTTGCGAGATTCGTTAGGTAATGGTTCAATTGGTATATTCTGAGAGACAATGATTTCTTCTTCTATTCTCTCTGGATCAACTAAGTTGTGCCTGCGACCTATGTTGTGCAAAGCTTTTACAATTTTTGTTGCTTTTACTGGCGCGTAATCCAGCTTCCTTTCATTTTAGATTTAACTGAACCAGCCTTTAAGAACTCCTATAGTTATTTTTTTATAATATTTCTTGCCTTGAATGTTAAGTATTGAAGAATGTTTTCCTAGCCGATGAGTCTGCGATTCTAAATGGAATTAGCAAACACACATGCAGAGGATAACCAGGATCTCCTATACGAAATGATTTTTCTTCATAAGTCTGTTTATTAAAACGGTTTAAAAAAAATATACGAAGGTACCTACATTGATCTCTCAAATATATGTGTATCAAAGCCTAGGCCGGTTGACTTACTCTCTGTAGCTGACAGTGTCGATACGAAAGTTCATAAAAAATGATAAGGTAATTTTAGGAACCGACAATAGCCGTTTTTTTTTTGGAAAAGTTATCCGTAGTAGATACAGTAGGATTTTATATGAATAGCAAATACAACATCCGCAGTAGGATCACTGTCGATACTCGAATAAACGTCAAATCTCTATCCGCAGTAGGATTTCACTTCTCCTTTTATCGGCAGTGATCCTACTGCGGATGTTGTATTTATTTTTCATATAAAATCCTACTGTACTACTGATAACTTTTCCAAAAAAACACGGCTAATGTAGTTCATCCACCGAATTTCATAATTCAGTTTTACAGCGAATGCGAAAGGTCAACGGATCGAGACAATTCACTGAGAGTAAAATTCTGTAATCGACATGATTTTGTTGGTTAAAGAAATGTAGATATAGGTACCTAGACACCTATAACTATTAAAAATTCCCCAAAATTGAGGTTTAGCCCCGCTTCCCAATACAAATTTTGGGTACTAAGAGACAAATTCAAAACCTATAAAAGTATTGTCAGCTTTCATCAAAAACATAAGTCAATTTATAAATAGTTACCTAGTTCGGTACTTGTATACACAACTAAGTACATACCTACATCGGATCCCTTTCAAGAAAGCAAATGATTCATGCACTAACCTATCTCCCTATAACTTTTTTTAAAGTCCTGCAACCCAAACCAAAAGTTATTTGTAGATTGCAGTCCTTATTATTCCGCCGCAAGGATATGTGTATATTAACATATTTTAACATACAAAAGGACCTCATTAGATGAATAATTGAATTAAAGATCACCCAAAAGTATAAGCAAATACCTATGTGTGTAGGTACTAACTCCATCTAAGTGTATATACACATTAAAGTATCCTTTCAACTAGATACGAAAATGCAAAAAAAAGTATCCAAAACTTCCATTTTGTCCTAATACCTACTCATTACTTTATTATAACGCTATAAAGTATGAACAACGACGGAGACGATATTTATACACAAATCTATAGGTACCTACATAACCATAGCTAAGACCACCGACACCATGATGAGTATCATTTTTTCAGTTAAAACCCAAAAATTTCAAAATAAAAACAAGGGAAGAGAAAGGCACGAAGAAAATACAAGAGCGGAACTGTAGATAAATAAAAAAAAACGCTATCCTTATCTTTTGGCTTGGAAATAGGTAACAACCAGCCAACCAACCCAAACGGGGATATGGCAACAGAGCAACACACAACGTTAGCTGCAAAACTATACCAACTAGAAAAAGAATAAAATATACGAACACAACTCAGCCCCAGAAGCATAGAAAAAAAATCTACATCTGCTATTAAATACACGCAGAAAATATATTTCTTACCAACCTAGCATCTTTAACCCACACATAGACAACTATGTCCTTCATAGTAAAATTTTCTCTTTTAATAATATTAAAATTTCCAAAAAGAGGACCTCATAAAAATTATACTACAATTCACCCCCGTATACCAAGGAAGCCATCATAAAAGGACGAAAACCTCCTTCCTAAAGAATCAATGAATAAAAAAGCATCATACAGCAGCAACAAAGGCGTAAGGAACCAAACCAAACTTAAAGACGAAAAGATGAAAGCAAGAAAAGAAACTGACAGCAGCGAAACGCTGTAGACTAAGAGGGAAAAAGGATTCAGAGGAAGCACCAGCAGCATCAGCCGGAACACCAACAAAATTCAACATCTATAATACATCCCAAATGAGAAAAAATGAGAAGGGCTCTGTAATACAAGAATGGGCGGAGCTAGGATTCACAGGGATTTTTTTTCACCATATTCCTTCCTTAGAGCTAAGTTAATGCGAGGAGCGATATGATGCGTCCTCAATAAGTGAGTGTGTGTGGCTGCGGTGTTACAATGGAATTTCATTTTCACAACTTTTCTCTGCTCCGTTGTATGGAAAATTACCATTGGTAATGATACTCTACTTGGGTGAGTGTGTGCGTATGAAAGTAGACGATGAATCCGCAGGACAAATAATCTAACCGAGGAGGAGACGAGCTTGGAAGTATTATTTTCTTCAATTTTTGTGTAAAATCTAAAATTTATATAATTTTATTTCTTGAACTAGATCAAGGCGAAGCAGTATTGGTTCCTTTTTATGATAATTACCTCACAATAAATGCGGGAGGATTGTCTTCCCCTTAAAAATAATTATTCTACGTGGGACGTGGTATAGCTAGTTCCTAGGAAAAACATTTGTTTTATTTTAAATTAAATTCATGCATAAAATAAAACTTAAAAAAATGATGTACAAATATTATGAGTTACCAACACAAATAATTATAAATAATTATAAACAGTGGGTGTACAGGTGAAAAAAACATATATCTACCTACCAAGATCTCAATTAAGTATTGCGATATACTTTTCTAATAGTATTTTACATGAGAATCTGGATGTGATTATGATTTTGCATTCATACATTGTTATTTAAAATTTTTCTTCAATTATGTTAGCAATTTCGTAACTGTATTTCAAAAGAAAATCTTTCCAAAATTTAGAAATCATGCACATTTCAGACTTGAGTAGTTCTGACAATAAGGTTCCGCCAGTTTTCCGCTAAGTAAATATAGGTACCTACCTACAGATTCAAAACGAAAAATAAGTAATTAGGTATGTTCCTATTTGTTGTTAAATGTAAACAGCCCTTGAAAATTCAGTTAAAACTTCTTCAATATTAGATATACTACATATTTGTTTTTTCGAGGTGTGATTAGTTACTTAGTTTTCACCTGGACCTTCTTAATTTCTCAACATCCGTCTATAAGGAAAAAATAAAAACAGCGTCCAAAAATAGAAATGATAACAGTTTGAGGTTTTTCGCAAAAATCAAAAAAAAAAAATTACTTCAAAAACTCAATAGATTCATTTACGTTTCGAGAATTTGCAGCATTACCTCACTAATTTAAACGCTCAATATTCACTTTCAAAGTCTGTTGAGCAATAGCGAATGCCAAATTGCTGGTTCATTTCGTATAAGAATAGCCTTGGTCATTGCTCACTTTTAAGCTTATACAATGGTATCATACTAATAGCTTAGTAATAAGCCTTCTGCCTGCAAGACACGATAAGAATAGGATACGTCTTGCACGAAGAAGGCCGCCTGCAAAACGTCTTGGGCCTCGATATTTGCAATCAGGGTACTCTCATTTCCAAGTAATGGCAAAGTTCTTATCACAATATAATTTAGACTTTGGAAAGAACTGCATGTTTGATGCAGTTTTACTCACTATTGCTCCCACTAGAGCATGCAAGACGCTCACATTTGTAAATAACTACTTAAGGACTATCTAATTTTACTAATTATTTTTTTGTTATCAATCACACCCAAAAATTGCTGTGGGCTCTTAGTCTAATAATTTAAAGCTTCAAGCCCTTAATTTTGGATAGCTGACTCTTAGACTGAATGCTTATTCATTTAATGTTTTTAATAATATACATATTATGTTCATAAGCAATCAATAAAATTTAATAAAAAAAAACAGATAAGAACAGAAAGAGAAACAAATGCTCATCAGTTAACCCTTGAGCTCAACTTCAAACGTATACTCGTAGATACTGTCAACTACAGAGGTTCTTTTTTCAGCCGCACTACATGAATGGGGAATGATCTACCTACAGTTGTACTTTTCCTTCCAATCGTAATATACCTACATATCTATTTAGAAATTCAAAAGTAATGTGCATCGGTACCTACCTCCTTCCAAGATCCTCTCTGTTTGTTTGGCAATCAAAAATGAACCTGTTTTGATAATTTAAGTAATTAATCACTACTAGTTTTGTTACCGAAAAATATGAGGATTTTCGGGCTCTTGTTCGGATAACTCTTAATCAACATAAATTTCTTAAATAAAATAATCGAGCAACTTAATTGTGTTGTTGGATATTAAGGAATATAATTAATAAGCATTACCCAAAACCTTTGTTATATTTCAAAAAGATCACAAAATCTACTTTAATCGTTATTTTTGCATAAAATCTTGATTTTGATTCGCGTTGCGAAATGAACTAGTTTTCTAGGTCAACTAGGCCAAGAAAAACGTTATTTACAATATTGTAAAGCCCCAAAAAATATAATTTCACAAACTAGGTTTTGAAGGTCATTAATTTGAGGGAAATTTGTATGGCTTTTAAGATAAGGTTAGGTTAGGTTAAGGTGGCTGCTGACCGGAAAAGCCAACACACTTAGGCCAATATTTGGTCCGTTGTGATACAGGATTTCAAAAATCACCCTTACTCGTTAAACCATTTGGAGCTAACAGTGAAGCGTTTGAGACAGTAAATGTCGGAATTTCTTAGATCACTAGGATCGTTATAGTAGAAATCTCCCAAGTCTTTGTGCTACGGCAGGATAAGAACATAGAAGGTGAGAAACTGACTGCTCTTCTTATTCATCCATGCAGCTTCTGCAAAAATCATTTGCAGGAACTCCAAGACGTAAAGCATGTCTTCCTATTAGGCAGTGTCCAGTAAGGACACCTATAACGGAGCTAATATGCAATCTACCAATAGAAATTAGTTGTTTTGAGCGTTTTGCATCAAATTGATTGTAGGTAGGTATTCTAAAGAGGGCACGAGTACGATAACTTGGCCGCCAAGATTTGATGACGGATTTTTGTAGAGAAGTCAAAAAAAAATATTAAAAAACAACGGCAACACCTACAATAAAGTGCTATACTGCGTTTGAAAGCCAGAAGATTGTTCTATAATCGTGCGTTTAAATTAAATTACTCATATCAACAGTTTTTGAGAAATTCGCATTTAAAGTCCAAATTTTGATAAAATAACGTGAAAAAAAAGTTTAGACCAATTGTTTTCAAAATTGTGAAATGAAATTGTAAATTAGCTTACATGTGTTTCATGTATCTATCAGTTCTTAATCGAACACAAAAAACCGCATGGTTCTATGTCTTCTGGTTTTTGAGAAAATCGAAAATAACTAAAACTACTTTTCTACAAAATGTTTGATATTTTTTGCTTCCTTACATAAATAAATCAGATCTAGCTTCCAACATTACAATATATAAACAGTAAAGTATGTATGGGGGGGCATGCTGCCCCCCTGCAACCCCCCTGCTTGGGCACACTATAGGATTTGGGGTAGGTGCGAGGTTGGGTGCATGCAAAGTTTCTTTTGCATTCGCAGAATCTGTATTTAAAAAAATTCAAATTTATTCTATTTATCCAATGTCCACTAAATACATATAAAATACAATAAACGATCTTGAAAACCAAAACAAACTTCTGACCATGTTCACCAATACATGGTACTATTTTTCTATCGAAAATACTGCCTAGAAAGGAAATATAAGGACGACTGGGGTTCGCAAATAATAGAGTTTTTATCAGATGTAAAAAAAGTTTACCCTTGTTATACCGATGGTAATATATGTGAGCGTTTACAGTTAAAAGACATCGATCCTCCCACCCTTCAGAGCGAAAATTTAGAAAGTGTTTTACCGCCAAAACATCCTCGGCTTCCCACCATAAAAGAGTAACTCAACGAACTCGACAGTTATAGTACGGACGATGGCTTTATTGACGAGACTTACACACCTTTTTAATACATTTTGACCATTTTTAACTAACTATGACTGACTAACTTCTGACTAACTGACAAAATAACTGACCCAGATGCAATTCTATCTCCTCATGGTGCATTCTGGGTAACGCTAAATGAATTGCGGTACTGAACTAACAAAGATTCATTAATGTTTATTAACATTAATCCCTAAAATGGAATCACCGTCACCACCAAAAATCAAAAAAAGTAGTTTTGGTAATTTTCGATTTTCTCAAAAACTAGAAGACATAGAACCATGCGGTTTTTTGTGTTCGATTAAGAACTGATAGATACATGGATCACATATAAGTTAATTTACAATTTCATTTCAAAATTTTGAAAACAATCGGTCTAAACTTTTTTTTTTCACGTTATTTTATGAAAATTTGGACTTTAAATGCGAATTTCTCAAAACCCATTGACATGAGTAATTTAATTTAAATGCAGGATTATAGAACAATCTTCTGGCTTTCAAACGCAGTGTAGCACTTTATTGTATGTGTTGCCGTTGTTTTTTAATATTTTTTTTTTTCAATTTAAACCATTTTATTTTAAAAGTGCCCCTACCTCTTAAACGGAGGTTTTCTCAAAAACCAGAAGGCATAGAACCATGCGGTTTTTTGTGTTCGATTAAGAACTGATAGGTACATGAAACACATATAAGCTAATATACAATTTCATTTCACAATTTTGAAAACAACCGGTCTAAACATTTTTTTTCACGTTTTTTTATCAAAATTTGGACTTTAAATGCGTATTTCTCAAAAACTATTGATATGAGTAATAAAATTTAAATGCAGGATTATAGAAAAAACTTCTGGCTTTCAAACGCAGTATAGCACTTTATTGTAGGTGTTGCCGTTGTTTTTTAATATTTTTTGTTTCAATTTAAACCATTTTTTCTAAAAGTGCCCCTACCTCCTAAACGGGGGGAGATAGACCCCCCCCCTCCCATAGTAAAAAGTGCTTGTTTTTGACCCCCCTACAAAAACCCGTTATCAAATCTTGGCGGCCAAGTTATCGTACTCTCCCCCTAAAGAGCATATTAAGTGAGTCGAAATGCTAAAATCTTTTTGAAATTTTATTTCTTAACGTAATTTCGGTTTGATTTTCTTTTCATATTTTAATAAACCAATTCAATATTTAATCAATTTAATGCTTTTTAAATTTCACCTAACATTTGAACAATAAAAGCAAGTATGTGCGACCCACTCGTCGGTTTAATTTGAGCATGTCTTGCCGGAACATACATGCCTCATTCTGTTTTCGCATCTTATCCGAAATACCCTGTATATTAATGATTCTCAATCTACAAGACGAGAACCAAACGCAGTATTTGAAAAAATATGACAAAATGAAGGTGTTTGTTATAAAAGAAAAATGGCTGCCAAGTTTCGTGAGGGTGGATTGAGAAACGTGGTAAGTGTTTTTTTTTTAGTTTCTTTATTCGGGACATTTAATGTGCTCAAAATTGTGGAAGCAATTTAGGGGATGGTTACGAAATTCTTCAATTCGAAAGTATGTACGCAATTTAAGTGGGGGAATCATACTGCAAGAAAATATAAGTAAATCGAAAGGGAGAGGTGGAATAAAAAATACCAACATCAAAACTTTGGTGCTTGCTATAATCTAATAAAGGGGGAAACGGCAGTAAAGCCGTCCCAAACAGGGATCGAAAATAATACATTTCATAAAAAGATCATAATATTTTTAACACAGTCTTTCAAAAATGGCCAACAGATGAAATAAATGGTATTTGCCAAGGAAAAATGTTACTTTTATTTTGAATATACCCTATAATCGATGAAAAGTTGTAATTATCTTTAGGTAGAGATATAGCTCGCAAGCACAATATATATCTTAATGTAGATATAGAAGCGAATTTTAAATAAATAATGTTATGAAACAAATTTCATTTGAATCCGTTCTTTCAAATAGAATTAAGGTCGTAAATACAATACAGCTAATAAGTTGCTAATCGTAATACTCTTAACATGACT
Organism: Chrysotoxum bicinctum; assembly: GCA_911387755.1. Classification (NCBI taxonomy): domain Eukaryota; kingdom Metazoa; phylum Arthropoda; class Insecta; order Diptera; family Syrphidae; genus Chrysotoxum; species Chrysotoxum bicinctum. The sequence goes on along the minus strand of OU426991.1, from coordinate 14,250,586 downwards.
ACAGAAAAGAATTTTGAAGTTTAAAACCGACATGAAGAGAGTTAAATGATATATTATATATTATGTAATGTAGGTACTCAAGCAATATACATAAATAATAGTTTGATTTTTTAATTTTTAAATCAAAAGTTTGTCTTTAAAAATGATTTTCTTCAAAGTATGTATGAGTAAAACTAAAATAGATTTCGCTTGAAAATAGTATTTCTAATAGAAATAGAATTTAAACGTCCGCGAATTTTTAAAATAACTGATTTGAATCAAAAAATCAAGTTTCTCGTAGTGTGGAGAAACCGCATTTCAGAGTGAATCAAAATGTTGCATTCTTAATCATTGACTAGATAATTTTATAAATGACGGGTTTTAATTTCTAAGAACCTATACTTTTAAATTTTTGATTTAGTATTTTTAGCGTGTTTTTGCAATTAATCACTTTTAATTCTTCCACGTGGCAAACGTACAAAAACAGTAACTAATCGCAGATTTTTATATAAATATAAATTATTTCATTCTACACCTATCTGAAAGAAACAATATGAATTTATAATGAATTTGGTTCAATAGAAAAGAAATTTATGATAAAATATGAAAAAAAAAAAAAAAACAAATCGATTCCATTACCACAGTAGCGGTATAAATAATTAACTAGAACCTTAAATGGAAAAGTCACTAATAACTAAATATAAAAAGTAATTACAGGAATCTGCTGTTATTTTTAAATAGTAAAACTGTATTACAGTGCTTGACCAGGGGGTCAATTCTCTATCTATGAAACTGTGAAGTGATAAAAAAAACTTATCATTTCAGTTTTCACAGCCATTTTTCATTTTTACATTTCATGAACTCACATAATGCGATTCTAGAACTCATTCTGGCCGTGGCGCGATGGATGTGTGCTCGCCTGTGAACCTCATGATCACAGGTTCGATCCCTGCCGTTGTCTATGTCGTTTTAATTCCATTAAAAACCTTCTAAAATTGTCATCAATGGGTGCTGGTTTACTCATTGCATGTTGTTCAGGCATAACACTAACAACACGTAATTGAGTTAAACTAGTATGCCCAACAAGGATGAACACGAATAAAATAATGTGAATTATAAGCGACATAGAAATAAGACACGGCATTCTCCGCTTTAGTTCAGCCGCCATCCCTGGAGATAAAATATCTGAGACAACAACCTTCAGTCTCAGAACATCGTGCCACACATCTTTCCTATCCTTCTTTCTCTTCCGTAACTTTACGCCCGCGCTGTGTTGAAACATTTAAAGGGTAATCATAATCCCTTGAGCGCGGGTAGATTATAAAAAAAAAAAAAAAAAAAAAAAACATGTACTAAACAGTACTAAAATGAGAAACGCTATCATTTTTGATACACGATACTCATTTTTGAGTATAATTTTGTTTTTGTAATTTTCATATTTTATCAGGGCTTTTCACAAAATCGTTTGAGCGTGAAAACAAATTTAATATTTGAAAATATTTTGACATTTTTTGAATTTTTTTCATAAATTGCGAATCGGATAGTGTGTGAAGTTGTGAAAAAACTTATCACTTCACAGTTTCACAGATAGAGAATTGACCCCCAGCTACAAAAACATCAGAAAATTTGCCGACTTTAAGAAATTTGCAGAGTGGGATGTCCTATATAACAGTACTTTGGAATATAAAATTGTATACAATCCTAGATGTAAAATCGTGGATGTAATTAGAGAAAAATGTTCAAATTCATAAAATTTATTGTTTAAATTGCCGACTGATTCCTGGAAAAAATATCAATTAATTTTAAATTTTCCCGAACGAAAATTTAGAAGGCCAATTAGTTTTAAAAAAGAATCGTTTAATCTCTCCGAGCTAACGAATTTTCAAAAAAAAAATTATTTTACTTTTTCAAAAATCTCAAAACTATTTCGGTTATAAATTTTAAAGTCAATATTATTTCAATTTCAAAGGAGCTCCTGCGTACAAATTTTGATCGAATTCGGTAGAGAATGAAAAATTCAAAAATCAAAACAAATGATTTGGAATGTCTCGAAATTTTGTTTGACCAAAATGTAGACCATGCTTGAAAAAGTAAAAATATATTTTTTTTATTATCAAAAACGTAAGAGCCGTTTTTTTTAGATAAATAAGATTTTTCATAATGGCTGTATGACGGGAACCGTTTAAGCTTGTCCTCTAAAATACCGAGTTTGAAGAAAATAGCTTCAGTGGCTTAGGTTACGAAGTACAGACATACATAAAGACGGAATTGCGGGACCCGCTCTTTTCGCTTTCGCTATCATCGTAATGTAATCAAAACTTGTCCTGTATTTTTACCAGAAGTAAAAAGAGAAAACCTTGAAACTAAATGTTCGAGAGCGAGAAATTATTAAGTTGCATTTTTGAGAATTCAAAATGTTTGGTGTACATATTTTTATTGATCAAATGCCCGTTCGAAAAACAAGTCTAGGAAGTTTACAATCGCTTCAGAATATCAACGAAGCAGAGTTACTTCAAAATAAATTGAATAATATTTAAATGGAAATTCTTAAAAAAGAGGATAGAATTTGTTTGTAATAGGACATTTTCTTTCTGAAATTTTTTTTCATTAAACTGATGTAAATTAATGCATGGCTAATTTCATAATTATCTATGTTTACACATGAGTAAAGTATGTTCTTTTTTTTTAAATTATGTGGCCTTATTGCACTGATGTCGTTATAAAATTGTTCATTCATTAATTTTGAAAATTGATTATATTATAATAATATTCTAAATTTTTTAAATGAATTATTGATAAATTAAATTACAAACATACATTTTCTTTCATATTATACAAACAGTTTTTAAGTATAACAAAAAAAGATATAATTTTATGTATGGATCTTTGTACGAACATATAAGTTAATCATTTTTAAAAAGAGAATCTCCTTACTTTTTATCAAATTAAAACCTTTGAATGTAGTTTCAATATGGCTTCAGTAATTTCTTGCACAATAGCCATGATATACAAGTTTGTTAACCTAAGTGGTATCATTGTGGGCTGAAAATAATTCCTAATTAATTATATTTTCTGGAAAATAAGGGTTGTATTCCTTTTCAAAAGATTGCTTTTGACATTTAACCTTAGAAAGCTTGTATTTGTATGCACATGTTTCTACAGTATTATCTTATGTGGTATTCTTGTTCAGCAACATTTAAAACAATGTTTGATTATTGACTATAACTATTAAGACTTTTTACCACTGGAAATCTTTTGTATTGGATTATTTGAACTCAAAAAATTAATTCATTTGAAGAAAAAAACGGGAGCGTATCGGAAGCGCGCTTTTTAAAATCCCGCTTATTCAAAATCCTGATCTGTTACAGTTCCGCTTTTTAAAATCCAAACTTATCCCGTTAAATCCTGTCAAGCTTGTTTTTTATATTTATATTTGAGTATTATAAACGCTTTATACCTACATTAAAAAGATTAAGAATAACCTGAATTAAAGAAAATACATTGCTTAATTTTTTAACTAGACTTTACTCATTTGTGTTTGATCTCTAAAATTAAATTACCTTTTACTCATTTCAGATCACGCGCTATAAAATTTCATACTAAAACAGCTTTAACCTCGTACAAATTCAACTAAAATTTAGCGCCTATATTTTTAAAATTGTGCATTTTCTGTTCGACGCCTTCCCAGGAGCCCAAGAATGCCGAATTAAGGATTAGAAACCGCAATTTTAATTCAAGAAAATAAACAGCCGAAAGATGTGATGCATCATGTCATCATTTCCTCAGATCTACTAATCAAAGGACGCAGGCAAAAAAGAAAACACTCCCAATCAACTCAGAAGCCAAAAACCTCATTTAAGCATAGTAAAATAACTAAAACTACTTATTTGCATATACTATTTATTAATTGAACGCAAATGTGATATTTATGTTTTTAATATTGTTTTTGAAATATTTATTTTGTATGTTTATAATGTACCTACATTTTATTCAAAATAAAAAGATCAGATTTTACTTAAAAAAAAAACTTTTATTTCAGTACAACATCAAAACTCTCGAATCTTAGAAAAATATCTTTTGTAATGATTTTTCCTTAATTGTTTAAGATTAATCTAAATATGTGTGCCAAATTTATAAAATCTGTTAAATAGTTTAAATTTAACAGACTTTTTCCGCTCGCGCATAACCACTGCGCGGCGTCAGCGGAATAAGGGTTCAAGTATGTCATTGGCTATTATTTCTTTTGACTAATTCTTAAAATATTTTTTGATTGGAACAAGAATTCTTAAACGTTCAATTCCGAACTTTATATGTAAAGATTCATCCTTGAAATAACATTTTTGAAATTTTACAATGGTACTGCTCAAGAAGTACCTTGAACTATAAAGCCTTTCATAACCTTACCCGATTTGGAAACGAAGGTCTTCGTGTCTAAGAAAGGCTTCGTCATTTTCGGTGGATGAGCCCTTACCGTGCCTTGTTCTACTGTAAGGATCTATATTTTAAATGAATGAAAGACTAGTGTTCCTGAATTGATAACTTGTGTCCAGGCGTTAAAAGCTACGACGGACCAACACTATTTTTGAGAGTTTTGCAAATACTAAGCCATTAGATAGGAGTATGCAGTCCTTAGCAATTTTTTAAATTAGTTTTTGAAGCTTAGTTGATATGAATTAACTATAGAGCAAAGAAAAGTCGCACTAATGAAGATGAACCTAAGATTTTCTTTAAAATAACCCCTCTTCCTGTATGTATAAGAAAATAATGCGCGACACTCAAGTCATCTCATCATTTCTATAGTCAACGATTCTTTTGCAACGACTAGCAATCCCTAAATTGTCATTAGACATGTCGTGGTATCACAATAGACCAACATAAGTAATCAAGTTTATTCAACTTATGTCTCCTGTATCAAATTAGGATCCAAAAAACTGCTCTGCAATATACGTTTTTGCAATATTTATGCCATTTAATATGTTTTATCATTGTTATGCTATTAATAGAACACACATTTAACTGCACTTCTTATTTCTGTACGAGTGAACCAGCATTTCATGAGAACATTTTGATGTCCAAGAACAAGACCATCGCAGTCCTTTATGGAATGTTTCTTTGTTCAAGGGGGTAGGTATACCTTAACGCGCCTTAAGGTACACTTCCTACAGAGTTAAAGTAAACATCAAAGGGGTTGAGATTGATATCATAATGTCTCTGCACCGAGTTTGACCACTGGTCAATCTTTGTGAAATAATTGTTGAATACACTTCAATAGCACAAGACAATAGAAGAAAAGAAGATAAACTGGTTTAATGGAGACTACTACTGCTTCTTTTTTTTAACAATTCTTACAAACAGGACACTAATAGTGAGAATTCTTAATGAGCTTCTTTCGAATTCACTATTCTTGGTCAGTGTAGTCGTTGGTCAAAGAATGTCCTGGGAAAGGAAACCTGATTTCCCTATGTAACGGTCAAATGTCTATTTTGAATATATTTTTGTATATTTAATTCAAACGGAATCGTATGGTTTTAGTCGGAGCCCTTTTTGGAAACGGGTAATTTTTTTTTTGAAAAAATATTCAAAATAAGGACATTAATTCAACCCCATGCTTCATATAAAAAACTATTAGATATTATAGAGTAAAAATCTGCTTAAAAGGGTTAAAATCATACAGAATTTATTATCAGGATACCTAATGGTCAAATTTAAATGCTTTTTCTGTATTTTATTTCGGCAACAATGCAGATGTGTTGCTCGATTTCATCCCTTATTTGTATTTCGGTTGTAACTTGAATGAAATTGCTAATTGAAACCGGACTTTTCAACAATTTTTGAAACTTTTTTTTTTGGAATAAAGGGTAAAAAATTCAAATGAAATTGTGTCAATTTCTTGCATGAAATTTGATTGACATAAGGGATGGTGCATGCTTTCGCAAATTGTACTAAAACAAAAAAAAACTTACCAGGTGTTGGACATTCTGAAAAAAGTCCACGTTATAAGACAGACAACCTATGAAGGACAGTTTTGTAATTGTAAAAAAATCAACTTGAAATTGAGATCCAAAATTATATTACCAAGATAGAATACTAGTTTGTTAAAAAAAGTGTATCCTGCGCAGAGTTCAGTTTATCTCTGCCTGTACTACATTTTCATAGCGTGTTTTTTAGATATACTTAAATTAGCCTGATGTGAATAACCTGCTAAATTTTCGCTAAGAAAATAGATATTATTAGTTTTCTGGAACACGCCACCTAGGATTTGGAAAAGAACTTATAATCGTAACATCCTTATCCTGTATTCAGCTTAAGTTGCAAGATTATAGAATTTAAAAATATTTTCGTGTCAAATAATTCATCGTTGCCGTTGTTTTTTATAATATTTCGTTTCAAATTTTAAGTCACCTTTCTTTAAAAAAAATACTTCCTCTCGCCGAATGGCTTTAACCAACTAACACATTCTAGAGTTTTCATGCATTTTATGCAAAACAGATTGCTTGTAACAATTTGTGTTTAAGAAATAAATTTCTGCAAATTCAGTATAAACTTTTTCTTATCTTTGGTATTTTTTTTATTTAAATTTATTAAAGTGACCCTTCTTTTTCTTCTTTAGGAATATGCCAATACATAAGCTATAATACACCTATACCTATGTTTGTATAAAACTGCTCTGCGAAATTGAATCTTTTTATTGCGGATACCAAACTATACCTTTTCGAGGGTTTTTCTGTCCTTAACTGGAATCCGATCTCAGAATAGCTCAATTATAAAAATAAAAAAAATGGGTTTTTAATTCAAGGATTTAGGTAGATATATCATGAAAAAACTTTTGTTCTATTTCAAAATCATTTCAGATTTTTTTCCAATATATTTATTAGATACTTTCAAAAAAACCCTTAAAATGAATGACTTTTTCATGGTAATATGCGAAGAGTTAGAAATTTATGAAGATTCCTCCAAAAGGAATGATGAATTTAAAGATTAGATAAAGGAACGTATTTTTTGCGGAACAAATATTTATCTACTGATGAGCATAAACTCGAATTCCTGAAAAAATTACTTTTTGATCTTTTAGTTTAAAATATTTCAATAACCTGAGCCATTTCAAGAGTGACAAATCATCAACCGATGATGATAACTTCCAGTTTTTTTCTATTTCTTAAAAAAAAGTGAAAAAAAAACAACAAAATTTCAAACTAATATGAAGAGGTTATTAAGTTTAAAGGGTAAAAAAGATATAAGAAACATAACACGACAGGAAATAGCGGAAAGCAAGGATTTTTCCATTTGCTTCTACCTAACAAAGATGTCACTTGCAAAGCGTCGCGTCCAATCAATAAAAGAAAATCTAATGTATCCGCCACCACCCCTTCTAGTCTTACTCCTATGCGATGTAGAAGATGAAGAACAAGACTAAGAAAAACTTTTTCTTTGCTTAAGGACTAGGAAAGAATTTTAAAAAGGTGAATAAAAAGGAATATTTTGCTGTGTATGAAGAGGAGGATAAAGTAAAGTAGTGGGTGAATGGAAAAATCGCGTTTTCTTTTCGTGGAGCTAGCTCTGTAAGTCCTTGTAGACATTTGATTGGTGTTGGTACAGCGTGTGCGGTTGGTTGGTTGGTTTTCCTTATTTTTCTCTCTCATTCTCCTTCGTTGGCGGGTTTTTCTTCTTTTCTTCGAGAATTTTCTTCTTTTTTTCCATTCTAAAGAGCGACAGCGAACAATTTTTTATCATGTGTAGCAAGTGTAGAAGAGTGGATTTCTTTACTTAGGTTTCGGTTAGTACCTCGGATTGGTGGCGCCTGTGCGCGCATATAGGTACAATATACTCCTCATTCCTCGTAGCCCATTACATTGCCTCACACTTGCTAAGATGGGAATAGTATCCCAATTCAATCCCAAAGGAGAATGAAATACGAAGTACCTTCTACGATGTGCCAAAGATAATAAAAATGAAATGACAAAAATACATATACATACCTGTATGTATGTACAATTGTACATATGTACTAACATATCACGTGTAGGGGGATGAAATAAAAGGTTTTGGGGTGCCGAGAAAAATGAAAAGAAAACAATAACCATCAAGGAAAATGCAAGAAGAATGACTTTCCTCCGTGTGAGGCAGCAGTAGCAAGAAGACGAAGTGGAATAGGGTATAAGCACTTGTATCTATACCCGGTGTTCCCTCAAATATCTAACACCAAGCCAAGTTTTCCGTTTGTACTTTTATCGAATTTTCTTGCTGTTTCTTTAATCCCTTTTTCTCTGGCTGGATCTTGAAAATAGAAAATTTTTTGGAGGTGGTGACGATTAAAAATATTCGCGCACACGCACGCGGTTTTTAACACTTTATTTTTTATTTCCCTCCAAGCTGTTTGCTTTCTTGAAAATTCCGTTTTTTTTTTCGTTTAATTACGTTATTTATCATAAAACTTTACTTAAGACAAACGGGTGGAGGACGAAGGAGATTTACTCTTTTTCTACTTTTTGTTACTAAAAAACTCCAATGTGCGTCATTTTGCTTACTGAAAAAGGGAGGGTAAGTGGGCTGCCTTGGGTTGGGTCTGTGTAGTAGTATGGGTATGTTGAATTACCCTTAGAAAAAAGTTTTCATCAATAAACTCAAATTAAATTTTAAGAAGGATGTGGAAAGAATTTCATTGGAAATGCTACCTATTTGGAATTCAATTTCATTAAACTTTGCTTAGCGATATGAATTTATAATGGCGAGGGTATTACAAGGAATATAAGATTATAATTATTTCAAAAAGAATCAAATTCCGAATTGAATAAAGAACATAATTCCGATTTCTAAAACTGGATTTTCGAACTTATTATCGATAAGAAATAATTATATTCTAAGACCATCATTATTATATTCAATGCACTTTATTATGGCACCTATCTTAAGTAGTTAATAACCCCTTGCAAGGAAATTAAAACAAGTAACTAAATATATGTACCTACATATGTGATATATTTTCTGCTTTCTAAGGTATAATAGCTTTTACTCGTATATGTAGGTGAAGATATCAAAATGTCTATTAAAAAAATTAATTGAATTAAATTATCTTACTCCTCATATTGGTGCAAAAATCCCGACATGAGCGTTGATGGGTTAATTTAGCTTTTCATACTCGTATGTTGGTATTTTAATGCCTAGAATGGTTTTATTTAATTTATTAAGCAATTTTTTTTTTAATGTACCCCTTTCTGCTTGTTCCTGTTCGATGTTCACCCTTAGTTTAGGTTATCTTCTTGAATTATAATAAAACAGAATACCTATATCGCAAAATTTTAACGAAAATCCCTGCACAAATAAAAATTCGGGAAACAAATGTAAAACGTTTTTGTTGTGTGTACCTCTACTCCATGGACATGAGTATTTTGTATGAGAAATATATCTACTTATTGATGTGTGTGGAGCTGGAGCAAGCAAGGAGTTCTAGCTTTGTATGCTTAAAAATATGCGTGTTATATTTCCTATTGAAGGAACATCAAAGCTGGGGCACGTGTACAGATATAGGTACTTACTTTTTCAGTTATATTTCCGTCCCATCTACACCAAGCAAATAAATTCTTGAAGTTACAACGCTGTTCTCGTGCAACGACTTCTTATTTTTCTTTTCCGTCTTATTTAACTCTTAATAACTTGGTTATATTTACAAAATAGGGCAACTACCTATATACATATATATATATTACATGTATAACTCTGCTTAATTTTTATTCAGTTTAAAATGGGTGCTCTGGTAACATAGCCGTAGCTAGGGAGGTTATTGGGCTTAACTATACTATTGAGTTTCTCTGAGTTTTACAGTCGACTTGAAAATTATTTTACTTTCTCACACCCACGAAATATTGTGTTCCTTCGTTTTTGAAGATAGATATGTGTAGGTATGTGCGTATATCGTATATATTATAAAATTATAACATTTCTTATGTTATTTTTTCTTCAACTTATATATTTGGATATACTATGAATTGTTTCCACATATTTATTTAAAATACAATACAATATTATTCTCACAGCTTTTTCTTTAGTTGCTCACGAACAGTGTTACCCAAGTGGCCCACAAAAACCCCATCACACACAGGGGCGTATTTACCCTAGGGCTAAAAGGGCTACAGCCCGGGGCGGCAAGGCTGCTAGGGGCGGCTTGCGCTTGGCCAATTTATAATATTTTTTTTTGAAGCGATTGAACTTTCAAAGCATACAAGCAAAAGGGCGCAAGCCGCCCCTAGCAATTAGCCAATTTATAATATTTTTTGAAGCGATTAAACTTTAAAAACATACAAGCAAAATGGCGCATGCCGCCCATAACAATTGTTTAATTTACAATATTTTTGAAGGATAAACAAAAAATACAAAGATTTAAAAAAAAAAATGCGATTTTTTGAGTTTTTCAAGCATGAAAATTTTTTCACTGTAACATGTCACTCACTTTTTTCACCATTTACTATTCTTATTCTTTATAAACGATTTTTTATAATGAAAATTCATAGTAAAAATATTTACAGACATGTACCTATTCTTTGGAACAAATTCCAATGAAACGAAAACATTATGTAAAAAAAAAACACTTGTTGCTATGTAGCTCTACAAAAATAGGCTAGAACGGATCTTAATTTTTTTTTTCTGAGCCATCTAAAAAAAGTCCCTTTTTATTAAAAAAAATTTATAAAAATCCCTCAAGCCGGATTCTAGACATACAGTCCCTGGCCATATTATTAGACGCACTATGTATTTTTCAGAAATTCATGGATGACCCTAGGTTATACGCTACTTTTAACAGACATCCGTCATGAGGAATCGGTTGTTTCCCCAGGTCAGATCTCCGAATGGTGAACCTTTCGTTTTTATGCAAGATGACCTGCCTCTCATACAGCCCGGTCTCTAAAAACTTATTTACAAGGGGCTAATATCCCTTTGCTGGTTTTTAACATCACTGACTTAAACCCTACTAAAAATGAGCGGGAACTGATGAAAAGGGAAGTTTCTAAAGAGTTGATCACAACCAAAAAAACCATTCATGTCTGAAATTATCGTCCACAAACTCAGCAGACAGTTCAGTCTTGCATAAATAGGAAGCTGCGCAGAATTGAAGCGGCAGAAGAAGACTCAACTAAATATTAGATTTTTTTTTTAATTTTCATCTTTGTCCAAAATATGATGTTTTATAATTGATAACAATTTTTATACAAAAAGAACAAATTTACTGCAATCAAATTTTCAAAACAGTCCAGGCTCTACGAGACATTCATATCGTTTGTGAGAGAAAAACGAGAATGGGGTTGCTTAAGAGCGAATGCCTGGGGAAATATATTGGCAAACTTTGCACTCACATTTCCAATCAGAATCTTGTACCCTCCTTGTCCAACGTATTTTCCTGCTAGTTCTCGTGGTAGTCCTTCTGTCCTTGATATATTTGTGTCAAATGTCCCTAGTCTTATAACACAACCGACTTCTTTTAATGCTCTGAGCTCAGATCATAATCCAGTTTTTTGTGATCTTTTATGGTCGGGTGAGAAAAAAGTGCAATATTTTCAAGATTTGAAAAATGCAAACTGGAAAACTTTTAGAACGAAGATAAACACAAAATTTCACAATGTTTCCACAGACCTTGAAATCATTTCATGTAAAGAGGATGTGGACTCCATTGTTCAAATTTTCTCCCAGTCAATTCTATCTTCCATAGACGAAAGCGTCCCTAAACGAATTAAGAATGAAACTACTAAAAGATTACCACCTCAAATTTTGGAACTAATTAAAGTGAGAAATTTGCATAAAAGAAACTGGCAACGATTTCGTCAACCTTTTTCTCGAATTATGGTTTCTCACTTTAATAAACTTATTTCAAATCAATTACTTATAAATCGAAACGAAGAATGGAATAAAAAGCTCAGTGTACTCGATAAGAATGGGAGACCCTTCTGGAACATCGTAAAAATAGTTCAAAACAAAAATAGGAAAATTCCATTTTTAAAGAATTCTTCAACAATTCTCTTTACAGATGTTGAAAAGGCAGAAGAACTTGGCAAAAACTTCGATAGAAACCATTTAGTCTCACAAAACTTGGGTTTTATGGAAACCAACGATGCAGTGAAAAATTCAATTCGAGTTTTCGATTCCTCAATCGAACTGACACCATTAAATGCATTCGTCATGGAAGAAAATATAAAAAGTATTATTCAAAGTCTTCAGAACAGAAAAGTAGGAGGGCTAGATCATATAAAAAATGTTTATTTAAAACATCTTCCACGTGTTGGAGTAAAATTTTTGACATTTATAATTAATGGATGCCTTAAGCTTCAGTATTTTCCTAATGCCTGGAAAAAAGCAAAAGTCGTTCCTATACTTAAAGCAGGAAAATCACCAGAATTAGCAGCAAGTTATAGGCCTATAAGTTTGCTAAGCAGCATTAGCAAAATCTATGAAAAAATAATAAAGGAACAAATTTTAAAAACTGTTTCAAATAATAATATTTTTCCTGATGAGCAATTCGGATTTAGACGTTTTCACAGCACATCTCATCAAATAAAAAGAATTTGTAACCACGTAGAACAGAATCGCGCTGAAGGACAGTCAACAGGAATGATATTGATAGATATAGAGAAAGCTTTTGATTCTGTTTGGCACAATGGAATGGTATACAAAATGATACAATTTAACTTCCCACTTTATTTGTGTAAAATTGTTCAAAGTTTCTTGTCTGGTAGATGTTTTCAGGTCCACGTTGAAAGTGGTGTTTCAAATATTTTTTGCTTTGATTTTGGTGTTCCCCAAGGTTCTGTTCTTGGTCCAACCTTGTATAATGTCTATACATCAGATTTTCCAAATCTTCCCCATTGTGAATCAGCTATTTTTGCTGATGATACCGCAATATTTTCATCGCATGAGTTTGGTCTCATCATTGAGACAAATTTAAAAAATGCTATTGAAATATTAGAAAAATATTTTAACAAATGGAAAATTAAGCTGAATGCTGCAAAGATGCAAGCCATCTTTTTCTCGCGAAAAAGAAAACCTTGTTATCTTCCCAGCACTCAGCTTCAAATCAATGGAAATGTTATAGCTTGGGAACAGTCAGTAAAATATTTAGGAGTTCATCTTGACACCAAACTAACTTTTAGTCAACACATTAATAATACTATAAAGAAAATCAATATTGCTATTAAGATGCTTTACCCATTTATTAACAGAAAATCTTCACTAACAAATGATAATAAGATTTTAATATACAAAGTTATTTTCCAATCAATATTACTTTATGGGTGCCCAGCTTGGGGGAATGCTGCTAAAAGTCACATAAAAAGGTTACAAATTTCGCAAAATAAAGTGCTAAAAATGATGCTCAACCTTCCTTGGTATCATTCCACCTTGAATCTGCACAGTGAAGCGGATGTTGAGTTGATTTCTGACAGGATTTGGAAACTTACTACCAATTTTAATAATAGCTGTGATATAGCTGACAATCCTCTCATAAGCCAGCTTTACAATTCTGGAGTAACTTAATATTCACGTAATTTTATTTCGTTTGCTTGTTATTTATTTATTTATTCATTTCTGTTTCATGTTAACTTATTATACTATTAGTTAAGTGTTATTTATCAATACGTGTACTTATTTATTCCTAACACATGTTGCCGTTCACTTATATTATTTATTTAAATTCTTATGTAATAATTTTTTTTTTTTTTTTTTTGATTTATTTATGTACTTATTAATTAATTTATTTATTTATTTATTTATTTATTCATCTATTTATTCATTTATTTATTTATTTATTTTTTTATTTATTTATTCATTTACTGTGATATATATTATTTATTTATTTATTTATGTGTTTTTGTTAACTATAATTAATATATTTGTTTTTTTTTTTTCTTTTTTTTTTTTTTTCTATATTTATTTATTTACTTATTTATTTATTATTCATTTATTTATCTCTATTTATTTAATTTATTCACAGCTTATTCTAGTCAATTTATTTGTACATAAAAAGCATTCCTCGTTTTTTATAAACAATTATTATATACGCTATCTAAAACCATAAAAATGTTTTATTAACAATTATTCCTTATTTATTTTATTTATTATTTTTTTTTATTATTTTTTTTTTTCGCTCTAATAAAGGTTTTTTTTTCGTATTTTCCTTTAAATAAAATTTGCAACTATAATAATTTTTCACTAAATCAAAGATAATGTCTCAGTTGTAAGAAAATAACTTTCAAATCTCTGAATGTAAAACGTGCAGTCATAGGCTTTGTACAAAAAATTATCACGAAATATATGGGTGATTCTACAAACGATGGAATTTTCGGCGGCCCCAGAAATATTTTGAAATCCGTTCAACTATTTAATCTGATTTTTTTTTTATAAAATTAAATCTGACTGATATCTACCTGGCCTAACAATATTATTAGGGTGACCTTATTTTATATTGCTCAAAAAATTCTTCAAAGTGTCCGATTCTCAGTCCCCTGACGTGTCCCCAGTGTGTTTTCGCAAAGAAAAATTATTACCGTTCTCATATTTCAGGTCTCATACTAAAATGAATCCCACCGAAGTTACGCCAAATAATTCATCTTTGCTACGAAATAGATAAATATTTTTTAGTAATTGATTTTATTACAAAAAAACTTAATTAAACTTTGTCCCCCGCTTTTTGTATCAGTCCCCTGGCATATTGAAACAGTCGAAAATATCAATAACTAGGATGTCGATCAGATTTCCAGCACTGACAATTTGAAGAACCAAGTCTCCTTACAATAAAATCGTGGTGCAAATCGATTCTGTTTCTTATGTTAGTATTGTGAAAAAGACATTTGTGCATGAAGTCGTGGATTGTCCTTTTAGTTTATCAGTCCTCTGGTGAGTTTTTACGAAACAAATTTGTATGCAAGTAGGCATCTTTTTCGGCAGTATAGTATAGGTTTGATAAAACCGTAATATTATATATATTTTTTTGATTTTTTAAGTAAAACCTTAATATCGTTTTTGCGCAAAAACCATGAAAAACCTCAGTCCCCTGGTCTCAGTCCCCTGGCTAATAAATAAATAAATGATATTTTATTCAGAAACCTGAGAATTTTTAAGTTATGTTGAACTTCGGACTTCATTACGAAATATTTTTAAAATTTTTAAAAAGAATATAATTTATTTTAAATTGATTCTAAGTAGAAAAAAAAATTATTATAATATATTATCTTTTTTTTAATAAAATGCTAAGTTATTATGTATTAACCATGAATTTGTAATGTTTATGAAGGCTAATTAAATTTAATTTCTATATTTCAGTGTGTACCCAAGAAAAAATACAAAAAAACTAAAGATTTATTCAGTCCCCTTAAAAAAAACCTCAGTCCCCTGAACATCCTTTTTCAAAAAATGTCCTTAAAATCGTCATTTTTAATTTTTTTTACTGGCCGCTTTCAACAACGCAAATATACGTTCTAAGAATCAACTAGAACAATTCTTACGACTTTTGGCTTCCAAAAATGTCGTGCCGAAATTTGTATCATTTTATTCCATTGTTTGTAGAATCACCCATATATCTATCTATCTAAGAGAATGCTTTGATGTTTTTAAAGAGATGGGAAAAAGAAAAAAATCTGAAAATTGCAAAATGGACCAAAAAAGAATCGTCAAGAGGAAAAAACGAGATGATGAGGGAGAAGGGAGGTTCTTTTTTGTGGTCGTGAAAATTTCAAAATAAATACATTTATTCCTATTTGCGACCAATTATTGAGTGCGCTGAAGAGAAGAAATTCATCCTATGAAGCAAAAACAAAAAGTTTTATTTTTGATGACATGAGTGAAGAAGCAATTCGAAAAAATGCAACCACTCTTCAGAAATTATGCCCGGTTGATCTTGGAGAAGATTTTCAAGAAGAGTGTGACTTACTTAAACATTCTGGAGCAAAACAACTCTGAAAATATGAGTTTAACCTTCATATAAGAGAACAAAATTGAAGGAAGCATTTTTATATGCTGAGGTTGCTTTAAGAATATACTTGTGCACTGCAGTGTAGAGTTGTGTAAATCGTTCATTTCAAATGATCTAATCGTTCAACAATCGATAACGAAAATGATTCCATCATTTGAATCTATCGATCATTCGATCATTTTTATTTCACTCAAATGGTTCAATACTGTTCCGATTCGATTTTCATTTCGCTTTCATTGTAATATTGAGTTGAGGCTTTCAAAAAATACTCTATATTGTAAGCCATAAATTGCCAAATGACATCGAATGATGGCTACTATGTCCATTGATTAAAAAGATAAAGAGATTTCATTTGCTGCTCCTTAAAAGATCAATTTTAGGACTAATAGTTACTGAATGACTTGGTACTATCGAATAAATTAATTTTTGGATACTATCGCATATGTAATTTGAAAGTTGTTACATTAAAACCCGCTTAAGAGAAAAACCCGCTTACCTGAAACACTTTTTTCATCCCTAAGTATTTTCCGACCAATTTCCTTTAAAACACTCCGCTTAAGTGAAACTCGATTAAGCGAAAAACCCGGATAATTGAAACATATTTTCAGTTAATAATATTTTTATTGAAAAAACTCTCTTAAGTGAAAAAAAAAAATTGAATCGAACAGAACAAAAATTTGCTAGTTTTCGTTTTTTAATAAATTACTTTTGTGTTATTTAATCGTTGTTTTATTTAACTTCTTTCAAGGCAAGTCCAAAAGATAAAAACAATATTAGGTGCGTTTTATCCGGATCTGGATTAAGTTTTAACATGCATTACAAAAACAATTTGGAATCCTGTTTTCTATTGGGAGCTATTTCAAAGATCCAAAAATCAGTTATTACACTGGCGAGTAGATAGCTTTTTATGGTAAGGTAGTGTAAGCTATAGTGTAAAGAAAAAAGACAAGAAATAATTGAAAATTTACAAACCCAAGAATAAAAAGAGACGGATTTATAACGCTGCTGTCACTAAGATCCGTATCGTTTTATTTTCAAGGGAAGATCCAGATCCGGATCCAGATAGATTTGTGACTAATAAAACTCACCTATTGTTTCTAGCATTAAATCACCGCTTAATGGAATTTTTAAATCCGCTTAAGTGAAATTTTTTTTTCACTTATCCGAACTCCGTTTAAGAGAAAAATCCGCTTAAGTGAAAGAAAGCGGGTTTTACTGTATTCGATAAGTCTCATTACTAGTTCAATTCCCACAGTAAAAATACCAGATCCTGGGCCCGTATCGCGTAAAGTAAAGTGTTAGTGATCACTTTACTTTACGCGATACGGGCGTAATAGTTGATTGTCATTTTGACACTCGCTCTCTCTATATTTCTTTATTGATATGATAGAGACAGCTATATTCAAAATGACAATCAAAAAATTGACAATCAACTATCACCTTACGCGATTCCACCCCTGATATCTTAAATAAAACCAAATCGAATCGAGTAAATCATGGTTAATCGGGTCATGGTTAATCGGGTCTCTGAACTGACAAAAAATTTAGATAACGAATCTATTGTTAATGAATTTTGGAATGAATATACACACAAAAAAATTGAAACCATCAAATATTACGCATTTTGTGTTTTTTTATTATTATTTTCATTGTTCTAAAGGGCGGCAAAATTTATCAGCCCGGGGCGCCAAATCCTTAAATACGCCTCTGATCACACACCTCACAAAAAACGATGTAGATGGCTGTTGTGTTTGTTGAAAGCGATGGGATGGTGTTGCTGGTTCAAATAGCTTTGAAGCTGAAGTAAAGTCCCAAATAATGGAAAGGGAAACCACCTAAGAGGTTTCATTTTAAAACATGACAAAATTCACCCAGGAAAGAGTTTGTCTGCGTTAATTTTTCGTATCCTGTCGTGGAAGACAAACTTGATTTTAATTATTCTTTTTCTTCACAAGAGATCGTCAAATCAGACCTTTGTTCTTGGTTTTTGCCCTTTTCCGTTGAAAAGCTTGATAAAATTAGACATCCAGATCACACACTCGCATATATACCTACACCTAGTTCAGACTTAAATTCTTTAATGGCAAAGCCATTGGAAATAATGAAAGCTCGGATATGAGTTAATATAATATGTAAATACATACTTAGAAGTTTTGTTGTTTAGTATTCAAGACTTGACTTTGTTTTTCTCCATGGATATATGTAAATTAAAATTTTTGTTTTGCTTACGAAAACTATAACTTTGTTCTTCTTTGTACAGCCCTCCAAATTCAAAAAGTTTAAACAAATGCATTTAATACAATTTTCTGATATTTGCCTTAATCCGAAACCACACCTTCTATTGTAGTGTATACTGAGAAGTATTGTTTTTCGCATTACCACTGATGTTTTGCGTTGTAGAGTGGCTTTTATAATCTAAATCGATTGTTGAACAGTTGGAACAGTTGGTCAAACAATTAAGGTAGCGGAGCACAAATTTGAAGTGGTGCAATCCTTTAAATACCTTGGGTCAATAGCAGTGGCGGCTGTACCTTAAGTGCGCTCGTGCGCTGAACCACCAATTCAAAAGATTTAAAAATTACAAAATATTACTGCATCTTTATTTTTAGATTCCCATATTAATATTTATTTTTTAAACATACCTACAAGAACACAAACAAGTAAAATTTCCAATTATGACGAAACAATGTAAGCGCTTTGCTTTACTATTAAGACTTACTTTCCCTGCAAATAAAAATTCTCGTGCGCTTCAACGAGCGCACGAGGACTGCTAATATAACTTGTATGAGTTACAAGCAAGTATCCCTGACACGTGAGACAAAAGATATTTCATTGAAGTGTATCGAGAAATTAGCCTGCTCTCGTGCAGCGCACGAGAACCGAAGAAGATTAACTACAGCAACCGATGTTTGACTAGAATGCGCTGCGCCTGCGAATATGTAATATTGTTTCGCTCTATCCGTGACTGGTTAAATAGTGTAGGTTTGTAGGGGTTAGGTTAGTAATTGTTTTTTATTAACTTCCCATAGGGAGTTATTGTAATCGGTCCGATTTGTCAAATTGGAATTTTTGACATTTCTCGACGTTTCAAGGTCCCTAGAGGCTATATCAATCATTTTTAGAGAGATGTCTGTGTGTGTGTGTGTACGTACGTTCGTACGTTCGTATACGTCCGTACGTTCTGGTACCATTTTTCGTCGTCGATATCTCAAGAACGAGTAAAGATATCGACTTCAAATAAATTTTGTTTAATAGATAATAACTTCGAAAAAGGCTGAAAGGGCGTTTATTAAAATTCAGTGAGTAGTTTTTTAACTATAACGGTTTAAAAAAAAAAAGTAAAAATTTTGGTTAGTTTCAAATATCTCACGAAAAAATAATGCTATTGATTTCAAATAAGATTTAATGTAAGTACTCATTATAAGGTCGTACAGATTTGGTATGAATTTGGAAAAAAATTAACATACCGTTATTTTTTTAAATAAAAAAAACTGAAAAAAAAATTTCATAACCTAGATATTCTAAGAACGGAAAACAATTTGAAACTCAAAATAATTTTATTTTACGAAAAATAATGTGTTTGACAACTGGTGAAAATTTCAAAAAAAATCAGTTTACAGTTTTTTTACAAAAAATAAAAAACTATATAAAATTCTATTGAAAATTGGTAAAAATTGTTTTTCGACTCAAATTTCTCGAGAACTAGTAGTGATATTGACTTCTAATTTAGTTTATTTTATACATAGTATAATTTTGTACAATTGGTAAAATGTTGACAAATATTGAATTAATAGTTTTTTTTTAAACAAATGGGAAGTTATCAGTGTGGGTCGCACCCAGCCTCTTTTTTTGGTTTTGGTTCGATTCTCTATTGTGTACAGTGTGTGGTGTGGGATAAAATTAGCAGTGATTAGGTATATTTAAGACACTAATAAATCTTTTTAAGATAAAGTTACCTGAATTCACGATTTGACGCATTTAAGTGAAAATATAAAAAACATTATTCCTTGCTAAATGTAATAAGTGTGTCAGTTTTATACATGGTCGAAATTCTTCGAGCAATTATACAAAATAATAAAAAATCGACATATACATGTAAATTGTTGTTTTTTTGCTATTTTTAATCTTAATACCTACTTAGTGAGCAAGTAAAGTGCACCACCTGTTCAACAACACACCAGCCGCCACTGGTCAATAGTAGCAGCCGATAACAATATAGAAGAAGAAATACGCGGGCGGCTTCTCAAATTCAACAGAGCCTATAGTCTGCCAAAGCTCTTCAAATCCAGAAATCTCACCATAACTTCAAAACTGCTGCTGTACAGGACCATGGTCCTGCCAGTACTCACATATGGATCCAAGACTTGGGTGCTTAGCAAAAGGCACTCCGACCTCTTAGCTGCGTCCGAGAGAAAAGTCTTAAGGAGAATTGTTGGCCCCATATGTAAGGAAGGACGATTCCGGAGACGGTACAATCATGAACTGTACGCAATATACCTTAGAAGCAGATATCGTGACAAAAATTAAGCTCGGTAGACTCCGGTGGACAGGGCACCTAGCTCGCATGAGCGAAGAGAAACCTGCTCGGAAAGTTCTTTGTAGTACATTCTATGGTAGACGACAGCGTGGTAGACCATGCTTGCGCTGGAGAGATGGCGTAGACCAGAACGCCCGAAGCCTTGGGGTGCGCAACTGGATGGCGTCGGCCCTATAGATAGTACCGAAATCTTATCTTCCTTAACCCAGATTGCATCTCTATTTTGAAACTCACATTTAATTTTTGTGGTCTTATCATAATGCAGTTTATTTTGTCTAATATTTTGAACTAATACGGTTTTTTTTTTGCTTAGTATTTCATTCTTATAAAAATCTGTATGTCCTGGTATTTGTTTTTCTACCCATTATCAATTCGGTAGGAGAAAGTTAAGAGTTTTCTTATAGGAATATTCATATTATTCAAGTTATATCATCCATAAGCTAGTCTTATCTTCCTTGCTTTTCAAAATTAAGTTCTTAGCCACCTGTACCATATAGTCAGCAAACCCGTTAGACCTTGGCTATCTTGGACTTGATGTTACTATAGTATTGTCAAAATTATTATAAATTTTTTCAAATTCAAAAGACATTGTACATTGTCTATAAGTAATTATAACTCTTAGGTATTCAATGAGTGGCATATAAGCGAAGTAAATTCTGTATAACAGTTTGGCTTGTTTTTTTTCTGAACTGGTAAAATTTCTATTTACTTTGTAAAGTAATCAGCTACAATTAAATAGCTTTTTTCTTCTACCTCCATAAAATCCGTTCCTATTTTAAAAAATGGTATGTCCTCAATGTTATGCGAAATCATTTGTTCTTTTTTACTTTGGTCTGTATTTTTGACATATTTTACATGTTTGTATCATGCTTTCTAGATTATCAGTAAACTAGTGTCCGACCACGGGCTTTTGTCTTTGCAATTCCGAGGTGGGCACAGTGAAGTTTATTTAACACCTCACCTCTAAACGTTAAAACAAAAATTTGGTCTTCAAACAACACTAAATCATCGGTTACAAATAAATCCAGCTTACACTTCCAGAAATATTTTATATGCTCAGCTACTTTTGATTTTGCAATTGGCCACCCTACTTTAAAATACATCTTTATGCATCTTAGAACCCTATTATTTTCAGTTTCTGTTTTATATATTTTCTTTTTTACATCTCCAATATTTATTTTTTCATTCCCAGAATTTCGCAAAAGTAAGCCTGGAATATATTTAAACATTTGCCAGACAAATACTAAAACGTTAAACGATACTTTTAAAGTCTTAACTTCATTCTCTTTCATGCACTTTTTTCTGCATGCTGCAGCAAATTAATTTATTTTTCCACAATATGAACAGGTTTTGCCATAAGCTGGGCATTTCCCTCTCACATGAAACTGTCTACAGAATTCACATTTTCCTTTGCATTTAAAAACCTATTAGGTAAAGTATTATTATTATTTCTCTTTATGAATTTTATATCATATCACAAATAAAACATTAAAATCTTTAAATAAATTTCCACGTTTTTGAAACTTCCCAATAATATCTACCGCTGCCCGCGGTGATGCTTCTGCCTGCGCTCCTAATTTTTCATTTGCTCACTTGATGCTTCTGCCGCCCTTGCCATCTCCACCGCCGTTTCTAAGGTTATATTCTCAGACTCCAGCAATCTCTTTTGTAAATTGATGTCACATACTCCGTGCACAATCCTATCTCTTGATCTTTGTATCAGCATTTAAGTAAAGAATTTTTAGGTCCATCAAAAATTGATGGGTTCACCTCTTTCTTGCTTGTTAGTTAGTTTCTGGCTTACAAAAATCTTGGAAAGCTTTGACGACGTCATTTTTTTTTCTTTTTATCAGCTATGTCAAATGAGTCGAAAACCTGAATTGCGTCTAGTCCCAAAGCATTTAACAAAATTGTGACCTTCACTGCATGGTCATTCTTACACAGTTCAATAGCTGCACCAAAACGCTCAAAAACCGCTCAAAAGCCAAAATACCCTCCAATTTTCAGAAATATTTCCCTCCAGTCATAGTTCATACATCTTTACTTGCGACTTATAGGTACTATAAGGCAAGTTATGCATTCGGAAATAAAAATCGAACTCGAGATTTTGATCAAAGTTGACATTACGATGATAGCGAAGACCAAAAAAGTGGGTCTCGCAATTCTGTCTGTCTGTCTGTCTGTCTATCTGTTCGACTACATCCCCCCTGTTCGACTAACATCCCCCGGATGTTTTTTGATTTGATTTTTTAAGACCAAAAATAACGGTACCTGCCATACGATTTTTTTTTTTGAAATTTTATAAATCTTTTTGTTTTCTTAAAAACTGTCCCACAGATTTTTTTAAAAAAAAATCATAAAATTTTTGAAAACTCAATATTCCGAAAACCCCATGCCCGATTTTTTAAAACTTGATAAATAAAAGTTTCTTAAAATAATCTACAAGATATTAGAAAAAAAATTATTTTACCTAAAAATAACGGTACCCTCCATACAAACGTTAAAAAATGGTTTTCGAAAATCGTATTTTTCTCGAAAACGGTTCCGAGAATTTCGCTTAAATTTTTAGTCTTTCGATTAATTTTTAAGATCTATAATCAAATACAAAAAATTTTTAAAACAAGGCATTACTGACTGTACCTACCATAGAACGATTTTTTAAAATTTTGAATTTCTCATTATCGACATAACGGATTTTAATGAAATAGAGATGCTTCTAAAAACTTTAAGAAACATTGCATTTCAAAACTTAAAACTTGAAAAAAATGTTTTTTGAATTTTTGAAAAAAAAAATCAGTTTTTTTTTTTTGGAAAATTCGATATCGCATGCTTAATGGAATACTGACTCATTAGGAGATAGGTCAAAATTGAGTTACGTACAGATACAGGCTTTTGCAAGCCTCAGATCTCATGAATAGTTTATCATACTTTAAGAATACCACTATTCATGATTAATTCATGAATTAGTTTTAATTTTATCCGTCAACAAGTAGGACAAATCCTCATAGCAAGACCTGTTTTGCAACTTCCCAAAAATCGTTTTTTCGAGTTAGGTCAGTATTCCATTAAGCATGCGATATGTCAAAAATGGGTCAATATTTTTTTTGGAAATTTAATTTTCATTCGTACAATAATAAAAACTTAAAAATGACGTACCAAGTTTTTTTTATTAAATATTTAAAAAAATTTATATAATCGCTAGTTAGAAAATGTTTGAAATTAAGAATGAGTTAGTAAGCTACTTCAAAATAAGCAAATTGTTAAGAAGTACTTTTAAAAATTTAATCGAGATGTACTATTTTTTAAGTTTTTTTAAATGTATTTTGTTTTACTGATAAAACTAAAATTGATTATAAAAGGTTTTTTTTTAAGGACAAGAAATAGTGAAAGGAGATAGAACATTTCTTAGCTATGGGAATTGGGTTGAATTTTTCTTAGTTTTGGACTAAGCTGATGTAATGTACTCGTAGCATTTTGAATGATTATCGGCGAAGAACTCTGTTATTTTAGCTTTATGCCTTTTAGATGCAACTTGGCAAAATGCATTGGACTTTCGTGCAGAGAGTCTTGGGTTCGATTCTCAGCCGCTGCAAAATGTTTTTCAGAGATGTACTGCCTTTGGCGAGGAACTGACAAGAGTATCTCTTGTTATGAAAAGTGCTGCTCTATAGCCATTCGGAATCGACAGGTAAGTAGTTATAGGTATAGGTTCCCTTCATTCTTTCTAACACGCACACAGGAACTTTTAAGAGTTGTAAGTCACTAGGTTTAAGTTCTCTACGAGTAATGGCCTAAAAATTTATTAATTTTTTAGATAATCTTAATTAAGAAAATTTTGAAGGAGCCTGACAGACGTACAAAACCTAAGCGAAGTATAGGACGAAGAGGATGTTAGAACTAAAAAAAACGTCAACATAGGGAAACCTGTCAGATGACTCTGCTACGATTAGAACATCCGAGTTTCCTGAGGAGGACTGACTTCATGAGGGAATTAAAATACTAAGAACCCCTAAAGCATGCCACTCGGGTAGATATACTTTTACTGTTGACCAAGAAATCTGACAAAATATGAGCTTGGCAGACCAATGTACAAAACCTATAAGTAAAGCAACCCAGATCCGTGAGTGTGACTGAATACTAAGAGGGATATACAGACCGCGAAGAGGTGCACCCCAGGAACTGGCAAAGAAACTGTTTAGATAAAGGCTTTATCCACATTGTAATTCGCTACCGCAGCAATGAGGCTGGAGTCTCGTCAACTTATTATCTCGTCATCCACTCACCTCATAACCCTTCCCCTTCTATATCTTCAGTAATTGAGTTCTTCTTCTTGTTGAATTTCGTGCAGAATAACTGTCGTCTGGTTGCTTGAATTCAATGTTCTGTTTCTTGTTTGTGGTGGTCAGGAATAGATGAATTTGGTTTTGCTGGCGTTAATCTTCAGTCCTTATTTAAGGTATGAAGTACTATACGAGCTGCAACTCTCGTCAAGGGCCCGTTGTCTATGTGACAACATAAATGTTGTCTTAGTACCTGATATGTTCTCCGATTGATCTTGGGTATAGCTACTGAAGAGAAATGGTCTTAGATACTTGCTATATTACTGTTCTTATGTGCTTTATTCCTAGTTATTCGTTGGGACCCTGTTCAGAAAAATCTATATGTTTGACATTTTTGAACATTATTGCCAAAACTTCCTGAAAATCCGAGTCAAGTCGTTTATTATTCCTTTTGATCCACACGCTCTTAAGGCCTTCCTGATGTCTACTGTGCTAAATTTTAATGTTGATTTTTGATGGACGAGGTAGAAGAATATAACCTTTGTCAATAATGAATCTAGCAATTTGCAAAAAGTAGTGAAATAGGCCGGTAACCTTTAGCGTTTCTTGTGTTCTTTGTGTTACACTGGAACAATGCATGCAATGCGGAAGGTGAGCTAGCAGACGCGACGATCTCTGAAATATTTTTCTAGATGCTTAGAGAATACCTTCTCCACTTGCTCTCTATCTCTTTTCCCTTTTTCTAAAATGTTTGCCTTATTCTGTCCTGTAGCAATTTAGTTCATGTTTGAATTCCTCTACTTTTTTTTTTGTAGTTGAGAGTTTTGGAAATTTTAAATTGATTTAATAAACTTTACTTGGGTGCACATCAGTTATCAGTAGGTTCTATTCTATTCTTGGTTTTCGGTGTTGTAGTGAAGTATTGGCGGAAGCCTTATTGACTATCTTTTCGAGTTGGAATCGATTTCGCTGTTGTTTTTGTAAGCGTAGTTTGTTGTATCAGTATGTTGTATCGCTCTCCCAAACCTGATATGTTACTCCTGTTCGATGCGTGAGTCGGATACGCAGCTCCATAGCGTGATTATTTAAATCCTGTTTGCGATATACAATTAAACTCTTTGAAATTTGCAAATATTTTGACAACATTTGTAGAACCAGTGAGAAGTTCTGAAATAAAATCCATTAAATGTTTATGATAATAATCTGCGATAGCTTCACCCTGACGCGTAGTTTTGTTGTTCAAGAATCTTGGATATCTGGCGTCAGATTTCTTTAACTTTAAAAACAACTTTAAAAAATCCCTTCTTTTTAATAAACAAATAGAATTTCCTGATTGTTCCCATTTTTTTTATAATCTACACGCGCTGAAGGGATTATGATTACCCTTTTAATGTTTCAACACAGCGCGGACGTGAAGTTAAGGAAGAGAGAGAAGGATAGGAAAGATGTGTGGCACGATGTTCTGAGACTGAAGGTGGTTGTCTCAGATTTTTTTTTATCTCCAGGGATGGCGGCTGAACTAGTGCTGAGAAATGCTGTGTCTTATTTCTATGTCCCTTATAATTCGCATTATTTTATTCGTTTTTCATCCTTGTTGGGAAGGAAGGTAATATCTGCCTTATATACTCGTACCACTTGAGGGTACTCGAGATTTGGAGTAGCACCTAAGAGTGTGAAGTGTTTTCAAGCTCCAAGTACCTACTTATAATATTTTAAACACAAAATGCAATGCATGTTCAGAAATATATCATATGTGTATTTTTTCACTTTCAGTCTATTATACGAAACATTCTTTTTACAAAAATATATAGAAAATAAACATTTTCTAGTCAACATATTTTGTTTTTGTTACATAATACGTACATTCATGTCATTCGTAATCGAAATTAATTTATGTAAAAATATTCCTTACCGAAAAAGCATGGATTATTTTTAAAGAAAATGACTAATAAGTTTCCAGTTCCATTTATTACATTGGCCTTCCTTTTCATTTTCTTTTTATTAAGAACCCACACCACACACCCTTTTCTTGTTTTGTTTTCCTTTTAAGAAATAACTTGTTTATCGGTTCTTTCCGAGTTTAAGCTTAGCCATTGCAAAAGGCAAGTTTCTTAGGCCTAGGTAACCTCTTCTCCCCTCATCTTTTAGTTGTTTCTTAACAAAAACAATAAATTTCATTAACAACCTCTTGACTTTTACCAACCCCAACGAATACGGGGAACTCTTATCTTAAATTAATCTTTTGAAGGAGGCTAAAAGTGTGAAAAGATAAACATATACATATATAGATACCCTCTTACATAGTACCTATACACTACACCCTAGTCAACGAACAAAAGTAATGGGAATGGAATATTCCTTTTTGTTTCAGTAAAAGAGATTTTTATTAAATTAAATTCTTTGAAAATATCACAGTTTGCCCTCTACTCTAATCCATCAACCGCTTTTTCGTGGGTTTCAATATATGTATAAATTAATAACGGTTGATACATACATACATACATATGTAATATGTATGTACATACCTACACACGTCAAGTGTTTTTTGGTCCCGAATAAGAAAAAGGACTTGCTCCTGCGGACATTATGATGGATTTCATTTTGCGAAATGAATTAGAAAAGTTTTTTACTTGAAATAAAATCAACTCACCATAAAAATTATCTTATTTTCTGTACCAAAATGATGTTGCACACACCAACTTCACATCCCCTCGTCCTCGACAATCCCATTTCACCGAAAAAAGCACTGCAAAAATCCATTAGAAATACCAAATAGGTTTGCTAAGTTATTTCCACAAGAGGCTCTAAAGCGAAGGGGGTTTGGAGATTTCGGGTTATGGAAGAATTCTCGCTTACAACAGTTTCCTTTTGTGATTTTTGGTTCCGAAAGTGAAGTCTATCGAAAAATGAGTAGGGGTGATGTCTCTATTCTCTTTTTTGTGCTGATGGTGTAGTAGATTGTTATCGTCTTTATAATACATATATATATACGTATGAAGTCGTTCGTTTTCTTTCTTATATTATTCCGAAATGGGTTGTTTTCATAATTTTCTCTGATGGTATTTCTCTACACACAAACACAATTGGGGAGGTATATAAGGGAAGCTTGAGGATGGCAGAGGATGCGAGAAAAACCCGTTATTTAAATAAATATTTGGTTTTCTTTCTTATTTCTTAGGGTTTTTTAAATATATAAAGGCAATACATATACATACATACATATGTTTAAGCTTAGTGTATATTTAAATTCCAGATTTTGAGGTATAAAACAAAATTTGGAGGGTAGAAATAAACAAACATGAAATGTAAATGAGATAAGGCTTTCATGCGTTTGTTGGGTTTTAAATTTTGAGTTATAATGTAAAAATAAGAAATTGGAAAGTGGTTTGGAGAAAGGATCTTAATTATGTTTCTTTCAAATGAATCTACAAGAGAAAATAAATCTTAAAGGCTTATTTCTACCGAGATTAAAAATCGGAAAGTGCGAAAAAAGATATGTGAACACTTATAGGCTCTTTTTTAATTCAGGACAAAGTCGACAGGACGATTTGAGCTAGTAGTTATACCTATCACCTAAACCTAAAAAAGGAACACATAAATAATGTATGTATACTAATAAAACAAAAAACATTTTCGGCTGACATGGCTATTCGTCCTGATTCCTGCAAGTAACCTTTATAACAACTAGGACCTACATAGAAACTTACACTACCAATCATTTCCTTATGTGTTGTAATTTACCAATTATAAGAAGGGGACCTACAATTTTCTGCGCAATCCGAAAGGCCAATATGTGAGGCATTTCATCGTGATAAAAGAAACTCTTGCGAGATTTGTCAATATTATTTTCTAGCGGAAGATTCTGTAGATAGACCTAACAAATAAAAAACTGTTTAACAACCAGAATAGAACGACAACATCACAGAAACCTTTCAAATTAATTTATTTAATACAGTCCAAAGGATTTTCACAAATAGTGTTAATAAAAAGAATGCCATCTGGCGGTCGCCCCAGGCGCCAGGAGTTAGAGGGGGTGTACATAGGAAGCTGTACACTAATTACAAACGTTTTTTTATTTAAAATTTAATTAAATTTATTTGAAAATATAATTTTTATAATATTATAATTTTAGGGACTGTACAATCATCCTCGTTGTTCATGAGAAGCTGGAAATAAAAACTAAAGTTAAATTTTTGTTTAATTAATAATTCAATTAATGTTGTATTATATATTTAAATCAATAGGGGCGCAAAATGATCATGGTTATTTATTACAGAAGTTGGAAATAAACAAAAAAGCCATTTTTCTCTCAATTCAGAGTTCAGAGGGGTTGACACCTATCATAAAATTTTTCGCGGTAAATTTGTGAAAAAATGCCGTAGACTGAACATTTTCGCAGATTTGTTTTTTTTTTTAATAAAATATAAATAATATTTGAACAAAACTAATAAATGAACAAAAATAAATAAAACAAAAATAATTTCTTTAGCATAAGAAAGCTAGCAAAAAAGCTATTAATTATATGTACATATATGTCTGCACCCGAATCAAAAATAAATGTGTAAGTTATTTATTTGTGAACGCTTTAAGGTATTTTGTTTTTTTTTTTTTCAAATCAAGGGCAGTAAATTTTATTTTAAGGCAGCAGATTTATTTTGAGAAAAAATGCATTACCTAGATCTAAATTCTACTGCAATTTCAGTAAATTGGCAACTCTGTTATAGTCAGACACTTAAGCTAGCCGCGCACTAGCAAACTGTGATCGAAATCAAATAGTTTAATCACCAGTTGATAGAGTACCGCGCACTGGCAACTCTTTACTCATGCTCACACTCTTTTCTCTCTTGCGCTTATAGAAAACAGCTCAACTGTTGCGAATTAATTTTAGGCAATCGTTTAGTTTGTGTCAAACACACAAACTTTTTAGTTGCTCGAATCGAGTTGCTCTAAGTGCGCGGTGTCCCATTTAAGCCCATTATGTTTCATTTTAACAAATAAACAGTCGCGACACTAAAAATTGAATGTGCGCGCTTGGCCTTAGATAAGATAAGTCCGTTCACGTTAGTGTTTGAAGATTCTCTAACTCAGTAACTTAGCCGCTAGCCCGTTTATTAGATCTGAGAAATATGAACAGGATGCTATTTCTCAGTTTTGTTGTCCAGTAATTACTTCCTTCCTTCCTTTTCTTCGGCGCTGTTATGATCTCGATGTCGAGGGGATCATAACTCTCCCACGTATCTGCTTCACACTAGTGATCCGCCTGTGGGGTTCGCCGGGTTGACCTCAGAAATCGGCGGCAAGCCTCCCGGTTTTGTATTGTTCCATTTCTGAGGCCAACTGAATGCTTGTGTTTTTGCATTTGTTTGTACCAGGAGTGTTTAGGCCTACCTTTCTTTTTATTCCGAATTGGAACGTTGTATGATATTGCCTTTTTGACGGGGTTCTCAGGATCTCTCCTTTGAACATGGCAATACCAACTGAGTCGGTCGTGTTCAATTTTTTGGGAAATGGTATTCTTAACATGAAGGCTTCCTCGGATCTTCGTACTTTTAATTACTGATGAAATAAAATGAACTCGCTTGCATGAAAGGATTTGTTACTGTGTATTTTTGTAACGAACTTCACTATTTTTAAACGAAGGCAAATATAAAAATACCTCACTAGGTGAAAACTCTGTAACTCAGAAACAAAAAATATCTCGTTCTGCAGATATCGAGGCAAAATGGCAATGTTTCGCAAAATATAATTCCTTTTAGATATTGATAAAAAATATTTTAATCAAAATTTTGTCTGCAACTTAAGGACCGACGATATAAACTTAACACTTAACTACAGAGCTAAAATAAAATAATTTCCAAAAAAAATGCTTGCTTATGGTTAGACCGAAGGGGCGGCAAATTATTGTCAATACGCATTTTTTTCATAATTCACATTGTCAAAAAATCGATGTTAGATAAACCAAATTTAACAAAAATTGCAGAAATCTGAGCTGCAACACCGAAATGAGTTCTTGGATAGGAATAAGATTTTCTTCCAGATGATTTCTGTTTGATTTCTAAATACTAGTGCATGTTTTCTCAGTAGCAGTTGCAGAAGCATCACTACATTCGGCTGTTTTGTGAGACCCAGCGCAGATAGTACAATAAGTTTTTACGTGATAGTATGTCTCACCATTTTCAAATATTTGACAATTGAAAACACTGTCACTTTACCTCTTATTTTTTTTTTATAATTCAGACGCGCTGAAGGGTAGGAAGAGACCCATTCAATGTTAAACACAACACGGGCGATGGAAAATTAGGGGGCGAGAGAAAGGAGGTGTCGATGAACACTGGTTTTGAAATCTTGCAAATTGAAATGGTAAAGGAAAACAGTGCCGGGTAAATTATTCCATAATCGTGCTGTGCGACTAAAAAACGAATCTCTATATTTGATGGTACGACCAAAATTAGGCTCGAGGGTGAACTGATGAGCATTCTTTATTTTTTACGATATACGTGGATCTTCTGTATCCAAGGTTCCGGAAAAAAAAGATTTGGGTGTGATCTTTGATTTAAAATTCACGTTTTCCAACCACATTGACTACATCAAAAGGCCAGTTCAATGCTGGATTTATTTCTCGGAATGCTAAAGACTTCTCAGACCCTTTTACTTAAGATCGTTGTACGAAATTTTCAAGACCCTCTGAACTCGCTACAATTTATAAGGCGCTTATATGTACGTCCAAAACTCGAATAAAACTCACTTCTTTGGATAGATGCAGCCCAAAGTTCTCTTCATTTATTGAATAGAATTCAGAACAGACCTAGAAAGGAATACGATCTATTATGGAATCATTCCCATTTCTTGAACACCGTCGGAATGTTTCAAGTATTTTCCTTGTTTTGTCGCATCTTTCACAAGCAATGTTCACTCGAAGTAGCAAGTTGCATTCCTCCCCTCAATCAGTTTACCCGTGATCCATGGTTCGCAAGGAATGCTCATCAGTTCACTTGAGGCTAAATTTGAACGTACGAGTACTGTCAAATACAGAGATTCCGTCGCACAACACGATTATGGTTTTTCCTTGTCATTTCAATTTGCAAAAATTCAAGACCAATGTTCATGGACGCCTCCTTTTTGTACAACACCCCCACCCTAATTTCCCCATCGCTCGTGCTATGTTTAATATTAAAAAGATCTCTCAATAAACCCTTGAGCGGGTCTAAATTATGTATCCCCTTTGGAAAATAAGAAGATTCTCGCTTTGACCCACCAGCGGAGAGAGTTTATTACTGGATCATTTTTTTCATCAGTTGCGTTTCCTGTGTGTTCTTATATAAAAATGTCTTCGGGCGGATTTTTTGAGCTTAAAACATTTCAACATTTCTTAATCGAAAGTGTAATTTAGTTCCAATTTCCTTAAAAGAGTTTTCAATTTTTCTAAGCTTGATAGATTTTCAGATGATGATGATATGAGGAGGTGATGATGGTGCTACGAGTTGATTTGATAGAGAATAAAGAGAGGGGACTACTCCAACGGGATTTGGGAGCCCTCCATTGACCTGGAGCCCCCTTTTTAATTCCGTTAGTGCCTAACTTTCAAATACCAAACAGTTGTATTTTTTCGGAGTCCCTGGCTCCTTCAGTTGTAATTCGAGAATAATAGAAATTTTTAAAATTTGTAAAAGGTACGGTTATTTTTAAAGAAAATCAACTGAATTGTAAAAATAGAGAAGGTATAGATACAATTACAAGCATCATTTTGTCTTCTCCTTATAACATTTTTCAATTTGTCCTTTCATAAACATATAGGGGGACGAAAAATCTTTAAATACTTAAATACATTATGTAGCAAAAAAGTGGATAGATTTTCTGTAAAACAGATTTTTTGTTTTTCTCAAGACTATGTTGTTCTTGGGCTGTTCTTACACTCACCGATTCAATTATAAGTCTTCAAAAAATGAAACCATCAGGAATTAAAAAAGAGTATGGATTTTGTGAAAACTACAAGGGTAATTTTATTTTCTCCATCATCTGCATGAAACTTTTAGTAGATATAAAGTTGTCCAGGTTATACCGCTATGACTCCCTCAGAATTTCACTCCCGCTCTGCGTATATCTAATAACATAATAACACATACATATGTACATATCTATGGATTTCTTGATTTTTCACCCTCTTTTCCTAATTAAAAAGTCTCCATTCCTTCATAAAATGGAATTGTAAACTTAAATTATGTAGTTCCAGAACGTGAGACTGGGTGAAGGAGCAAAGTTGAGAGGAGTGAAGTGAGGTAGGTACACACAAGTATATACCAAAATGGGACTCTCATTCGTCTAAAAATGTTTTATTATAAAATGTACTTGACTGAAGGATTATACTCGCATCTCCTTTTCTTTTTAATCTTAATGAGCGCCGTGCCGTTCCTTGCTTATCCCGATTCAACCCGAAAAAACCCACCCGTCGTCCCATACTGAATATTTTCAAAAACACAAAAGTTTTATATTACGAACCTTCTCCAGTAAGTCGGAAAACATATATACAAGCATACCTATGCATATACATACAAACTAACAGTAAAAGGAAAATTCTACCGCCTAAGATGAAAGCTTACGAAAAGTGTTTTAGAGGAGAACTTTTTTTTATAAAAGAAGCATTGGAAGGAAATTTTTTTAAGTATGGAACTTATATAATCTGACAGTAGAGCCATTTAAATGAAAAACTTGTCGGTATTTACTTTTCCGTTTTATTAAAACGTCCCTGCTTTAGAAGCCACAGATGGCGACTAAGTAAAACTAAAACTTTAGAATTCTGTTCCCCCTTTTCACCATTCAAGCTTAGTACGCTGATACTGCGGAACGGATTTTATCTGTGCTCTTCAATCTCACCAAGAAGACAATGAAACGCTAACGAAAACTCATTGAGAGTTTCACTAATTGCAAAAATTAAAAATAAACGCAAAAAAAAAAATGCACGTACTTGTTTTTATGTAAAAGGACTTTCGAATTTAAAAAAATGTTTATAAATAAATATAAAACATGAGATAAAAATGTTGAAATGCATAAAATTGCCGTCTGATTTCTAGAAAAATATGAATTTATGCAAACAAAATTTAAAAATCATTTTATTATTTATTATTATTATTAAATTAATTTTTTTCTTTCCTTAAAATTTGTCAAGAAAAAATTTTGGGATGCCAATTTTTAGTATTTAGTAATATAGATTTTAGGCATTTTTTTTAAAAACCCCAAAAATATCATCGTAAATTTAACGGAGCTCCTGTACAAAAATGTTGGTCAAAAGCATTGGAGCCGTTCATGAGAAAGTCGAAAATCAAAAAAGCGGTTCTATAACAGGTATACCGTAAATGACATCCTTTTCTAAAATTTTTCATTCGTGCAAAAAAAAGTAAACAGACATTTTTTGACGTTTGTAATTGACAACGAACCATATAAAGTTAACACGATACTAAAGGGCCTCTTATATTGAATTGTCGATCAAACACTTTAGGGTTTGTTTTCTTTTATCTATATAATTTTTGTTAAAAATTTACATGCTATATACATACATTTTTTTTTCTTTAATACACCTCTATTATGAATTAGTTAAAATACATCATTTTACTTGAATTGCATTTTATTTATAAGGTTAGATATAATTTAAATTTCATGTAGGGGCTGTTGCACAAAATTCACAGTTTTCAATCAAACCAACAGCATGGAGAGATTTAAAAAGTGTTCTCCTTTCCAGTCCGTTCGCGGTCTTGGCTTCAGGTATGTGGTTGTATGGTAGAGTTCTTTTACCTTTCTGATTTCCTAAATAGTAAATATCTACTAATTTTTGTTTAGTGCTAAGTAGTCCAGTTGGTGGATCAACTTCAGTACTACAGATTATGCAATTTGTATTAAGAAAAACCTTTTAATAATTTTTGTAGGTCATTAATTTTATTGTCCTAAAATTCACATAATGGCAATAGGGTTTTGAGTTTTTCGAGAAAATTATCGTGTATATTTCGGTTAGCACTGAATTCTTCATGTGGCCGATTTTACTAAAATTTTTGAACGTCTTCTTCTTAGA
Organism: Chrysotoxum bicinctum; assembly: GCA_911387755.1. Classification (NCBI taxonomy): domain Eukaryota; kingdom Metazoa; phylum Arthropoda; class Insecta; order Diptera; family Syrphidae; genus Chrysotoxum; species Chrysotoxum bicinctum. The sequence goes on along the minus strand of OU426991.1, from coordinate 14,215,781 downwards.
AGATGAAATGTGATTGAAAGTTTAAATTTTTTTTATAATTAAATAGTAAATTACAAAACTCATCAATTCCTATCTGCGGGTACCTATTTTATTTTGCCGAGTCGGAACGGCACTTTTTGATGACAAGAAAAACTCTTGGAAGATGTGTCACTTTCTCCCAAAAGGTTGTAGGACCTATCCATCAAACCCACATTTTTCTTTTTTTAAGTTCGATCTCTAGATCTCAGGCTTGTCATACATATCAAAAGTAATGGGGTAAAATTTTAATTGAATTAGCACGATGTTAAAGCTGTTTTAGTAGGTTAAAACGACGTTTTTACAAATTTTAATCTAATATACATATATCATCATACTTTCTCTACCCTTTTATTAAAGTTAAAACCATCGAATACATATTTTTTTTTTAGTATCGTTTTAATTTAATATGACTCTTTGTCATTTACAAACATCAAAACAGATCTGTGTACTTAGTTTTTTGCATGAACTGCCATTACTTTAGGTGTGTTCAGAAGCAACTTATTAAAAAAATAACCTTAGCGCGATAAATTAAGAAAAAGTTAGTAATGTACTTAAAAGTTAGTAAATTGCTAAGTGTTTAAAATTTCTAAGTTATTCGTTATTTTTCTACTGTCTCTCTTATATTTAAGTATATACTTTATATAGCTAATCGTAAATTGAATCCTAAATCAAGAAGAAGAAGAGCACAAAAATCTTCATTTATTTACATAAATTTTCTTTTAAACAAAAGACACCTTTCCGAATAAAGTTTTCAATTACAGACATCCTTGCATAAAATTTTGTTATTGTAAATGTTTTTTTATGGCAAGGAGTTTGATTTAATAGAAGAGAAGCTAGTGCGGGTGTTGATGGGTTGCGCTCCATGTGCGGAACTAAGTGACAGGAATACAAAAACGTTGTAGGTACTATCTAAAAACTTTTTCCTCCAGCCATAGTAAAATAATTTTGCCTTAAAATTCACATAGAAGGAAGGAGTGTTAACTTTTTAAACAAAAACCAGTCATCTTTTGAAGAACATTATCCAGCAAGAGCGTACGTAGGATTTCAATTATGCGAGGTGGAGAGGGGGGCCAAACTCATTCAAAGACTAATTCAGCCGAATTTTACATTTTCTTTTAAGGGGTTTTTCAATAAGGGAGGGTAGATGTTGAAATAGAATGAAACAACTGTGTTTGAGGTTTCAACAAAATAATGTTTTTGTTAAAAAGGCGCATGTATGGAATACAATTTCGTTCAAATGCCCGCTTCGGTTTCTTACGGTGGCACGGATACGAGTGGTCTACTTTAAAATGACTCCTCCGCATAGATCCGGCTGAATTTAAGCGATGGTCTCTGTTAAGTCAATAGTAGCATAGACCTGCGATTATAAGAAACCCTACAAGAAGAAGTTTAGCGGGGTCAAATTGCATGACCTTGGTGCCCATTTCACGTCACCTCTGCGAGAGACAACCTCACTCGCAAATCGTTCATGCAAAATGTCAATCGTGGCGCCCGCATGTGCGCTGTCTTACTAGAACCATATACTCGTATGTCATCATGGTCCGTATGATTCAATTTGGGCCAACAGATAATTGCTTATCATCGTGACGGTGACCGCCTTACTGAAATTTGATCTGACAATTTCATAGATGAATTGTGTTGTTTTTATACCTCTGTCAGGTAATTTAAGAAAAATGCCTTAAAACATAAGTTTTTAATTATTTTTCAAAACGAGAGGGATTTTTCCCAAATTTGGCAGTAAAAGCACTAAGCATCGAAGAATTTTAGCATCTAGAATATTAGCAACAACGCAAATGTAGCCCACTTGCGTACGTCCTTGTCATCCAAAATTAACCGTAGCAGCAGCAGCTGTCGACCACGTGAGATAGTGGTATATTCTCTGTTGATGGAATGGTTTAAAGAGCGTTCTAGCCAAAAATTAGCAATTACCCAGAAAGTTTTCTTCATCAGAAGTGTAGAGCTGTGTTTTATGAGAGCATGGGGGAGAAATTAAAGAAAATCAGATAAAATCGAAAGGAGACAGTTCTTTTTGCTTTTTATTATTCCTTGTTTGAATTTCTTCTAAGCATATAGATATACATATGTACTTAGATTCTGAAATCAAATATTTTCTCTATCAAGAGAGCGGTGATATATACATAGTATTTGTTCAAAAAATGCAGAATTTTAAAGAAAAAAAAAGTGAACATAAATACAAAATACGAGAATAGAGCAGAAATGGATTTTGGAATATTAAACATCCACATTTATTTGATTTCCTTAAAAAATATTAACAAATGAAAAAATTAGTGACGAGAACGTATCTGAGCACATTTAAAAATGTATTATTATGTGCCAAGGATAAGCAACATAATGAGGGGAACAATAAAAAAGCTAATTTCGATAACTCAAAGTCCGTCAAAATAAAATGTAAAAATATGAAATATCAGCCTGCCTGAATTTCAGGGCAAAAAATAATCGGTGGAAGGTTACTATCTGGGTGGACGATCATTTTTATATAACTCTGTGCTAAATAAAACGGAGCTATTAACCCAAATTCACCTCTGACGAAGATAATTAGACATTATAAACACATTAAGAGGAATAATTATTTATCCAATTATTTATTTCAATCACGATTCGTCATTCGATTAAATTGAAGCATTGCTAAAGAGAATCATCAAAGACCTCGACCTGAATACGGTCGAAGATTGGCGATGACTTTCAAGAAAATTGTGCAGCCTACCGCAGTGAGTGCTGAAGACATATTTTGAGATGGAGATATTTTGAAGCATTAAGAAAATTACTTCAAACATTAAAAATTCAATATAATACATTCATGTCAAGCGAAGAAAGGAAGAACATCCTATTTTTCAAAGGGCGATCGAATTTAAAACAAGCCTAGGAACGAGGGACTCCCAATCATCAAGGTGCCCCCCTTCAAGGCTAAGAAGGCAATGGGAAAAGTGCACAACATCTTTGTCGTTGAAGTTTTACATCAACTCCTGAACAGTACGAAATTAATTGCAGTGAGTCAACGTAATATTTTCATCCAATTCCACATTAACAACCATTTTTAGAAGAGACAACGGTCAATAAAACTTGGACCTGATGCTGTCAAAAGCATCATCAGGCTGATTGGGAAAAATCTCCATAATCAGGTAATCATGAACATTAATGGAAAAGTGAATACCTCAAAGTTAAAGCTTTTGAAAACTATTGTTGAAAAAATCGTCCCACAACCCACCAGCCGATCCTGCCTTTCTCATGGAAAACTTCTAACGTTGCGAATCCTAAGAAATGAACCACAAACATCATATCCACCTACAGGCTGATGTCCCTCCTCAGCACCTTAAGAAAAGCCTTTTGGACAAACTAACGCTCTGAAAACTCAAGAAACACTGCAGCGCAATCTCAATAATTTCCAGCATGATCACGACTGCACTAAATTTTTTTTAAGTTTTTTTTAGACCAAAAATAACGGAACCTGCCATACGATTTTTTTCGAAATTTTATATATATTTTTTTCCCAAAAACTGTTACACAGATTAATTAAGAAAATTCCGAAAAATTGTTATTGAGGGTAACCCCCATGGAACCATTTTTTGTTTTTGATTTTCTCAAAATCGGTATAACCGATTTTAATCACTTTTTTTTGTTGCTAAAGCTCCCCAAGAAATTGGATAGTTTTGTGTATTTAAATTTAAAAAAAAGATTGGATTAAAAAAAAAATCAATTTTTTTTTCAAAACTCAATATTTTGAAAACCTTAAGCTTATTAAGCTTATTAAACTTGATAAATAAAAGTTTCTCAATACAATCTACAAGATGTAAGCAAAAAATTTTTATTTTACCTAAAAATAAAGGTACTCACCATACAAATGTGAAAAAATGGTATTTTTCTCGAAAATGGCGCCTGGAATTTTGGAAAAAAATTTTTTTCTTAATAATTTTTTTAAAAATTTTGTATATAAAAGCTTATTTTTTTAAAGAAACCACTACAGCGACTTTTAATTTTTGTTCTTGCATAAATTCATATTTGCATAGCGAAGAATTTAAAAAAAATTTCATCCTTATGAACAGTTTTCTCTAATGACATTCGATTTTAAATTTCCTGGTCTATTACAAGTTCGTGCGACCCAGTCGTGTATTTTTTTTTTTATTGAATTTGTTTCAATGTCACGGAAAAAATTTTTGGCACCCCAATTGGGTCACTAAGAAAATATAGTATGCCATTTAAAAAGTCAGTAAATGATCAAAAAAGGTCAACTTATTTCAGTAATTGGTCAGTAATTGATTTTTTAAAAGCATTTTTAAGACAGATTTCAAGGTCACATATTTTCAATACTATTAAAAAATAAAATCTTATTGTATTTTGTTAGCATTGAAGTATATATTAAATACAAAGCCAAATAATAAAACTTATTCACAATGAAGATATGAAAATTATTTCGGTTTAAGTAGAGTAATTGAATGTAATTCAATTGAAAGCTCAAGTGAACTCAACTCCAAGGTGCGTTTCGCCCAGGTACGTACGTACGAAACGCACCTTGGAGTTGAAATCACTTGAGATTTCAATTAAAACTTATTTACTTTATTCAAAACTTTTCTTACTACAAAAAAATGTATTATTTACCCCTTAATTATACCGGAAGCAATTCACTTATCTATCACGACCAAAATCAGAACGGACAACAAATTGTTTCGAAATTAAAAAACAATTTTTCAACGCTCATCATCATCATAATTTTCAGTTAGATTTTCGTTTGCTATCATTTTAATTAAACCAATAATGAGCACAAGTGGAGACTCATTAAACAATGCTCCATATCTTGGAGATTTTATGGTCAAGGATGAAGAAGAAGATGGATCGGATGATTCTGGAAAGCATTCGAGTTCGTTTATGCTCCGTGAGCAGGATCGCTTCCTTCCCATTTGTAACATCATTAAAATAATGAAAATGCCCGTTCCATCGAATGGGAAAATCGCTAAAGATGCACGCGAATGCATTCAGGAATGTGTTTCGGAGTTCATATCGTTCATCACTTCCGAGGCCATCGAGAGGAGTATCTCAGAGAATCGTAAGACTGTCAATGGAGATGATCTGCTCTACGCTTTTGCCACGCTAGGCTTTGATAACTACGTTGAGCCATTGTCATTGTATCTGCACAAATTCAGAGAGTCGACAAAATCGGATCGTAACATAGCTTATAGTGATTCGGTGTTATTCGAGGAATCTGATGATTTTCGCAATCGCAAGCCTTAGCTTAAACTTCGTTTGAAGTTTTGATTGAAAGCCAGCTTTTACTTTTAAGGATATAACAGTAGATTAAGTACAGAACACTTTGTTTCATACAAAACTTATTGATTTTTTGAGGCATCACAACCAATAGAAAATAGTTTACCAAAAAAAAAAAAACCCACCCATTGCAATGGAGCTATAACGATAGTGTGGCGCTTCAGGACTTGAAAGTGCCGGCAGAATGAACCATAAACCGGTGCGAGTTAATTTTAAATTTATAAAATTATAATAAGCATCTCGAAAGCAATAAATGAAAAATGTCTGCATTTCGCTGGAAGGTTCTGATATCTGCTTCTCGATCTTTTTGTTTTGACAGACAAGGGAATTTATGCCTTCCAGAAGTTTTCAACAGATGGCAGTGTAGTTCGAAAGCTCATGAATATTAGTTATAGTCTTCCATTTTCCAGAAGATGGCGCTGCATATGCGGATCTCCATTTGAGAATCGTTTTAATTCAAAAGTAAAAGTCGTTATGATCGTCCGGAGCAAATCCATAACTTCGTTTGCAATCATAACGATGTAAACGGTCACTGTGAAATACTTTGTAAATTGACCAAGGTGTTAATTCATCGAAAGTGGGGGGATGCATCTTCTTTCTTCTTAGAAAGTCACTAGAACTTTTTTTAACTTTAGTTTTTTTCTCACTTTGTCTAATTTCTTTTGAATGCATTCGAATTTATTTTCGAACTTTTCGAATTTTGCGTCTACTGCCAAAAGTTATATTTCGACGCCTTCAAAACACTCGTCAAGAGCAACAAAATTGTTTTCGAATATGTGGACCTTACCCTCTACGAGAGTATTTTGTTCTTCTAAAATATTCGTTCTTAATTTCTGTATAGGTTGCTCTTTTGTTCTTGGCCTTGATGCCCGAATCGTTAGAAAGGATTGTTTTGTTCTTTCTTTTAGCCTTGGAATCATACTAGCATCATAAAAATGTTATATTTTATCAGGTTTATGAATAATTATATCTATGATAGTTATTTTCATTAATTGTTATTTTAAGTTAGCTTTAAATTTTAATTTATTGGATTGTAATATGTTGGGCATAAAACTTGTAGATGAATGAATAAAAAAATTATAAATAAAAAAATAATAATTAATTAAATTTTAAACATAAAAAGAAAGTTCTAAAAAAATGGATTTTTAAAAATAAATACTTTTTTTATAATGAATATGTAATATTATTTAAATTTTGAAGGAAAATTTTCGATAGCTCGTACCGCTAGTAACAGTTCTTGCTAATTTGTTTTGCCGAAATGTATTAAAATGTATAATTGTACATACCAAACAATCATTCTTTTGCTTTTTGGACTTTCTAGAAAATGAAGTACCTAATTTTCATTAAAAAATATATATATGTATACACATAATTGTATAAATAATAAATATTAGGTCCAAGAGATTGAGGAGAACTAGGACCTTGTGAATTACAAATGTCAACCATTTCTGAGTGTGCATTGTCAACAGGAATGGGGGGACGTGCAGTTAGATACTCTTGGTAGATTTTTCACCCCCGATTTACTACAACCTACTTTACTGAAAATATAAAAATCCTTCCGCAAGTTTTTGTGGGTTTTTTTATGTAATATCCTGAAATTTTCAAATATGTATCAAAAATTAAAAATGAAACGCCAACTAAAAGCATACAAATCATAAACCTCTTCAAAAATATAGCGCGAAATTTTAAACAGCTAAGTATTAAGAAATTAGTATGATACCTACCACTTAACAATTTGCCAACTTTTTTTTCTTAATAAATTGCTTCTGAACACACCTAAAAAAAAAATAAAAAAAAAAAAAAAATGAATACACCTAAAACAATGACAATTCGTGCAAGAAACTAAGTAAACAGGCCTTTTGTGGCGTTTGTTAATAAATAGCATGATATTACAAAAATAAAATAGGCGTTCGATGATTTAAACCATATCATGCCATCCGACATAAACTTCTACCGGTATTTCGTAAAGATAAATAAAATGTTATGAAGAACAAAAACATAACCTTGCCTTGAGTCATTAATAGGGATTTTCCTAACATACAAAATCATCCCTTCGGAATAAAGAATTGCATACTTTTTGCTGTGGCACATCGAAAAGTAAAAATTCCTTTCTTTCTTATTGGAACAGTCTGAATATGAGAAGCCCTCTTGAGGCAAATAGTGAAACTAAGTAATCTAAGCAAGGTATTTCATGAGAGAACAAAAAAAGATGTCAACGCTATATTTTTCGAAAAAAAAAATCTTTTTATAAGGAAATTATTCATTACCCGATGACGCGAACCACAAAGGGAAATTTTTTTTTTCGAACATTTCATGCTTATGTTAAAAAATTAAGAAAAACGACGTTAGGTTTGAAAAGCTTTCTATTTTAGTGGATAGGTGGTCAAATACCCTTCATACATCAAAAAGCGGGCCTAGAAACCTGAGACATTTTTGTGAGTCTGAAAGTTTATAAATATTTGTTAACAAAGGATTCTCAATAATATTATTGAAAACTGTAAACAGGGTGACTAACGAATATATTGAGTACTCCTCAACTGAAGTTCTCATGAGAGTGAGGGTCTGTGAATAATTTTCAGGTGTTTGTACCGGTATCATATTGTGTAGAGACTAAGTATACTGTTTTCTCCGACGGATTTTAAGATGTTCATACAAATTCGAGAAGGAATTTTGAAATCACTATTCATTTGTATTTAAGTGTGTTATATTTATTGATCTAATAATAACACTTACCATAGGTAGGTATACCTATATTCTATTCATTCTAAATAGTGTACCTACCGACCTACCAATCACTTTGAGAGAAAGGTAGGTATAGGTAGTAAGGGATTATTTGCGGGTTATTTTTTAAGTTTAAAAAATATTACTCACTATTAATTTTTCAAGGGCTGTTGGGTAGTTAGTTATCTATTTAGGCAACTACCTACTTATAATGAAAGTAAAATTTTCGTAGTTTATTTTTTCTGAAAACCTTTTCCGGTTTCAAATGCAGTCAGAAGTGAAAGATAACGCGTCTTGGTCTTTCAACAGTATTAACGATTTGGAATTAACATTGTCCGTTAATCGCAATCAATAAAGAAAATTCCTCTCTGAAACAGGTAATTATCTCTCAGTTTTGCTAATTCACGTTAAAAAATAGTTGTTTCGTTTGCATCTCTTCAGCACTATTTCCTTATATATGTTCAGGTCACTCGAAGAAAGAAACTTCTTTAGAAGCCACTTTTACTTACTTACAAATTTTCAACAAAGACGCCGCCGCCATTTTTATCCTTTCACTCAACAACCCTTTGGTAGAGGTACCTCAACATCAACTATTCCAATACAGAGCAGGAATTCATTTTCTCTTTGGATTTAAAAACCACCCCAAAACTAAAGGAAGAGTAAAATTTCATCCCTTAGCGGGACGGTTGTTTTTTTCTCATTACTCATCCCGTTTCCTTATCTACATTTAACCATTTTTTAGTGGAATGGGAGCATTGAAAACGAAAAATTTGTTTCTGTGAACTTCTTATTCGACGCACTTATTAAAACCACGCCCAACGGTTGTGTGTCAAGGAAACGCCTCGTTCAGTGTTATTTGTTATTGCCGCGGTGCCACGCCATTAATGGGCTTTGTTTTCTTGAAGTTTTTATTTTTTGTGTTCAGGAATCCCCTTATAATTTCATTTGACGAAAAAAGAATATTACCAGACTCATAGGTAAATTAAATAAATTCTTCTATGTGCCAAGGTCATCATCAAACAAGGATACTGACCATCAGGAAGCAGAAAACGTTCTGAAAGACACAACAATAAAGGCAACTACCCACATATAAATAATTTATCCTTATGATGATGTATGTATGTAAATATGCTAGGTTTAAGGTGCATTTAGACTGCAATATGTTTGACCTCATACAAAAAGGGTTTTTCTGCTACGGACCAAACTGATTGTTCTCTGAGACAACATTTATTCGAACTTCCGCCTTAGGGTTTTATGATTTAATAGACAACAAGCTTTTCAATTCTTATCATTATTAATGAAGCTCAGCCTAAGGAAGTGTTTTTAGGTAGGTAAGGCTTTTGTTTGAATATGAACCAGAACCAAAAAGTTGCTTTGAATATACCTACATACCTAGGTATCTAATAAGAAAAGGTTTAACGTATACCTAGTGAACTGAGGCTGTTAATTGTCCTAAATTTACGAGGCTATAAGAGGGTTTACCAATTGACTCATTACAAAAATATTTAGCCATTTTGCCAATATTCCTATAGTGAGTACTTATAGTTACTCACACTGTGCTCATCACAATGAACTGTCAATGATTTTATGTAAGGGGTAGATAAGATATACCTACATCTTCTTCTAGGTATACTCAAGCATGATGTGCAAATCAAATTTTTGTTGAAATGATTTTTTGGTTTCATAAATCACAAGAATTTCATCTTAGCATTGAAACGACAGAAAATATTATATTTGAAAATATCAGCAAGTCCAAATCCATTAAGTGTATAGACTTCGTTGTCATCTAGAAGAACATTGAAACAGGCAGTAGTAATTTTCATTTTTGAAAATTCATGCTTCTGACATGAGTGTGGCAAGTGGCGATATAGGTATGTAGGTATTTAAGTGTTGAAATCGAGCCAGTGGCGTAGCGAGGGTTTTTGCCGCCCCTAAGCTATTTTTGGCGTCTTTTTTCAGCATATACCTACAAATTTAGTAACCAACTACTACACCAACAAAATGATTTTAATGTGTATCTGTTTCAATAAAAAGAAATTAATAATAAAACTTGAACAAAAATCGGTAATAGTTTTGTATATTTAACCTATAGTGTTATCATAGAGCGTGATTTGGTATTGCAAACGCTATCCTGGTGGAGGCGCTGAAATTAGCGCACGATTTTACAGTGGAGAGTAGGATAGGATACAAAAAAAGTATTAAAAAAAGAATATTTTATTATTAAATTAAGCAGAGACAAATCTAGCAAGTACTGTCCCTATGCTTAAGATGTCGCCACAATCTTTCGTCTTCTTGATAGTACTATTAGTTTTATATACAAAGGTACTATCAAGAAGACCAAAGATTGTGGCGACATATCAATGAGAAAAATGACATTTTTTGCTGCAGATTATCTGTCTGAATTTTGGAGTAAAATTGATGCTATTGACATTAAATCCTGGAGATGTTCATCAGTAAGTCGAGATCGAAATTTATTCTTAATAAAGTTCATGTTCGAAAATGCTGCTTCACAAATACATATATGTTGATTGTTGACCCAAACAAAGTAAGCAGTTTCAAAACTAATTTTTTTAATTCTGGATATTTATTACCACACACAAATTTTATCTAGAACTCTTCACTGGAAACTTCCACATGTTTGTGTCTTAAAATCAGCGAACCTTTTTTTAAACTCCCATTTAAGATCCGCGATGAAAGTCTTGTACTGGCCGACGTCAATTGGGGAAGTGTAATTATTCAAGATAATTAATAAAGAGATCGAGTTTTCGCGAAAAACTTTTTACTTCTGACATGAGCTCCCATACAAGATTTCCCTTGTCTGAAGTTTAAGGTTCAGGTCATTGATATGTTTAAAAATATCCGTCGAGAATGTAATGGCAGCTACATTTTCCTTTTCGTTTAGAAAACTCAAGTAGGCGTTTGTTGATGTCTGATCAAAAGATACGTCTTCAAGTGTTCTGAAATGCTGAAGAATCTTTCTAAAACGCAGCCTTTACTTAGCATCTCACATCATCATGCAACAGTATACATCGTCATATTGTTCATAAACTTCTTCAGACAATGATTTAAATTCACGATGTCGCAGTGATCATTACGCACGAAAAAAATTTACTATTTTCATCACTTCTTAAATAATACGCTCAAAATTATGATTGAGTTTGCAACAAAGCACTGTTTGGTGAATAATATAGTGGTAGGAAATCAAATTTTCATTACATCTTGCATTGCTAGTGAACTAGTCCTTTTTTACTCCCAACCATTGCTGGCGCACCGTTAGAAGTTACCGATAAAAGCTTTTTCAATTCTAACTCATCTTTATCAAAATAATTCATCACTGCTTTGATCATATCTTCTCCTCAGGTTCTTCCGAATAGACGCAAAAGAGCCAATATCTCCTCGATTAATCCATAGCCAAGGCGTAATGTTTACATTATTTAACTTCCGCTTCACATCACAATGATTTTTTTCTGCCAAAAAGTGTGTATTTCTGGTGCTAGTAGAAGCAGTAGAAGCAGATAAGATAGGTTATAATCATAGCTGGGCATTAACTCGTTAATCCGTTAATCGTTAATTAACGAAGTTAAAATTTTGATTAACGGATTAACTTTTAAGTTAACTTTTAAAAATGTTAACGGACACGTTAAATCCGTTAATCCATGTTAAGTCCGTTAATCGTTAATCCAATGCCTACTATTAACCGCGCGGGGCGCGAAAAACAGGTTCAGACAAGTATGAGACAAGTGCCGTGCGGCGCGTGCCGCGGGTGAAACAAAAACAGCTAGGTACGTATTATATTTTGACGGCGCGTGCGAGTAAGAAAACTGCGAAGAGATTCGTTTCTTTGATCATTTCATTATGCCGGTGGTCCACTTTGTGCGTGATAAGTTCAACCAACTTCGTTCAACTTTTTATTCAACTCTTACGTTGGATAAACGAGTTTACAACCTCTTACACTAGTGCAGCAACTTACGTAATTCACGTTGAGCAACTAAAGTTGAACAAAATGCGTTTGGAACCCCGTACACATAATTGACCAACTTTGCCATATGTTGATTAACCCCGCACACCTAGTTGATCAACTCTTAAAACTTATTCCAGTGTTGAATAGCTCCGTACACCTAGTTGACCTACTTACTCAAATGTTGAATAACCTCGTACACTAGTTGATAAACTTGTTCGATTTTGACATAAAAAAAAGTTTTTCGAGTTGATCAACTGCGTTTTCGATGTTGTTGCTCAACCAGTTGATGAACGAGTTGATACCTTCGTACACTTAACCAAGGATCACTCGTTGGGGAACGCGTTGAACGCACCACGATAAACAAAAAACTCAAACGTCAAACCTGAAAGAATTTTGACTTCAGTTCGGTATATACATTTATTGTCGACTCATGCCTTCGCTTTAAAATATTTTTAAATTTGTTCCGTATACCTAAGTATGATTTCCTCTAAGAAAAAAAAAAGTGGCTGCCGCATTAATAATATTAGAAAATGAACGACAAAGGAAGAAAAAACAGCCAAGACGATTCTGGGTAGATGATTTTTTCTGGACTCGCGAAGAAAATTGTTTTTTTCAATGAAATATACCTATGAGAAATTAAAATCGATTGATCCCACCGCGCCCGTGAATTCGAATTCAAAGTTTAGGCAATTACACTTTCGAGGAAATTTAAGACCAAGCCAATTCCCTGGCATCTCGATTTTTATAAGAGGGGCTCTTAATGTCCCATATATTGGGCTTTTCCTCAATTACTGAAATCATTTGCAAAATTAATTCCGTGGTCCACTCTGATTTTTTATCATCTTCCATGACGAAAAACCAAAATAAACTACAGTTTGCAAGTTGCAACAACTGCAAGTTCATGGCAACGCAATAGTTCAACCACGTAGACACATTTCACTGCAGCCAACGCAACGCAACACAATATTACGTCAAGAAATCCCAAAGAAAATTAAAAAGTTGATCAACGCGTTGAACAAATAATGTGCTACACATTATCTTGAAAATGTTGCTCAACGTGTTGATCGAAAATTTTCAAGGAGCAACACGAGCTCGTACACTACCCGTACACTTGTTGCGCAATTCGTTGAGCAACGGCCAACAACTAGATCCAACCCGTTGGTTGAACAGAATTGAAGGCACCGTACATTAGAGTTGAATTCGAAATTTGTGCGTTGTTCGCCTGTGGACGACCGGCATTACTTAGCGCCGGTGCTCAGAGTAAAAAAATATAAAAAATGCAATTTTTATCACATGTTAACGGATTAACGATTAACGTTAACTTGCGTTAATTCCTCCGAAATTTAACGCTTTAACGTTTAACGAAGCTAACTTTTTTAGTAGCGGATTAACGATTAACGAAGTTAACTGTTTGATTAACGGTGCCCAGCTATGGTTATAATATACAAAGGTATTATCATAGAGCGTGATTTTGTCTGCGAACGCTATCCTGGTGGAGGCACTGAAATTAGCGCACGATTTTACAGTGGAGAGTAGGATAAGACACAAAACAAGTACTTAGGTAGTAAAAAAAGAACATTTTGTTATTAAATTTAGCAGAGACAAATCCATCAAGTACTGTCCCTATGTCCTTAAAATGTCGCCACAATCGTTCGTCTTCTTGAAAGTACTATAAGTCTTATATACAAAGATTATACCTAAAAAGTTGATAACTTTAACGCAGTTTAATTTTTTTTTATTTTTCAACAAATTGCTTCTTAACACAATCATAGTACAAAATAGAAAAAAAAAACAAAGCAAACGGACGTTTTCTTTTTAAATTGAAATTAGTAAAAATAGTAGATAAGAAGGTAAAATAATTACTTAAGGTTTTTAACTGCAATAAAATGGTAACACTAAGATGTAAGATTCACTAAAAATTTTCAAATTCGTAATTTGAACCTGTTCCATACTTAAACAGCCTTAACACCTGCTAAAGAGGGTTCGTTAAAATTGTACGTCATTATTACTATGTAGATACGTCTTCCCAAAATATGCATTGCTCTTACAATAATGAATGTTCAAATATTTTTCGTGAATACCCTGCCGTGTGTTTAGTTAGATGCTTCGTTCCATTCGGAACTTATTAATACAAAAGTTTCGAGTATGTAGGTATACCAATTTCTAATTTTCTTCTAAAACAATTCATCTTCGTTTAAGCTCAGAAAATTGTATGACTTCACACGAGATTTATGAAGAATTTATTTTTTGCATAAATTGTCTCAAGTAAGCTGTGATCTGGCACACCCACCACATTAAAGCATGTACCATAGAAACCGCGAATCATCATCTACATCATAGTAAAGTTTAAAATTTTCTTGGAAAAGCGCCTCCTTTTATTTACAGATAAACACACACTTGAGTATATCTTTACATATATGTATCTTTTATATATAAAGAACTTTATAGTTAGCAACATACTCTAAGGATGTGGAAAAAGATCTCTCTTCGCTGTCATAGCCACCGTCGGGCTCGTCGTCATTTACGTTGTAGACGTCGTAATCTTAGACTTTATTCCGTATTTTATCTGCTTTATAAAATCTTGAATACACCCCACTTCAATTAGATACATTTCCAACGTTCTAGAAAATAAAATAAAGTTTCTTGCCAGGAGTATACCTATATAAATATGTAGGTACATATATGATTGTTCACGTTCACATACATATGTATTCGTCGCTGACGACGACGTATTTGGCGTTGGTGGTTAGGTACATCTTTTAAAATCGGTTCCCTATCCACGCGTTTTCTGCTATAAACGCTACCAGTAGGGATCATCATATTCAAAGCCAATCCTTAGCTGTCTGTACTCGTATTTGATGCTCCTTCCATGCCTTTGTGGTTGTTGAAAAACTTTTCGCATCTCGTTCATATTATTCAAATGAAAATTTGAAAACTCATACATTCCCCTGCGCGGGGGTTCCTTCCTCATACATGTAAGGATAAAATAGAGTAAAAAGTTTAAATAAGGATAAGATGAAGGATGATATAACGAAGTTCAAACAGGCTGCAATCTCAAAAGTTTCTTGAAAACTTAAAAAAATGGAGCGAAACAGCATTCTTGAGTTCTCCCACAACTTATTCCTATAAAGATATGTGCAAGGCTTTTGCTTAAGGAAAAAGGATAAGATTCGCATGATGGAAAAAATTTAAATTAAAAAAAAAACATGATTTTCCATCACAGATATCTCACGATAGTCATTCTTTTATTTTCCAAAAAATTTCTCATAAAATCCGGTTTTTTCTTTTTAATATAGTTTGATTTTCTCATATGTCCTATAAAAGCGACGTTTCATGGGAAAATTTATTAAAAAACATGTTTTTCTTTAAAATTCCTCAAAAAACAAGATAAATATAAAAGACAAGTCACAAGCCATAACCAAGAACTTGTTTGTCCAAATCAAGGAATAGCCCGCACAAGCAACATTCCTACCCTTCTTCAAGATTGCCCACTTTATTCGGTGTGGTGGTTGAAGTTAATCAACGTATCGGTCAAACAAGCACGAACCCTATCCAGTAGAAGACGAAGTACACGTTGTCGTCTTTGTTCAGGTAGACAAATAATGAACGAATTTCATTTCAAAGTTTCAAGATTTGCCCAATTTCCCTATCATATTATTCTGGACTATTTCATTCCCTATGGCATTATTGTTTAAGATGAAAGTATTTGGCAATGAACCTTGCAATAATGAGAAGAAATCTTGTTTTCGCCAATATGAAAAGTCAACTAACCAAAATATTTTAAAACATGGCACACATGGATAAAGCGGATTGATTTTTCCGAAAACTGTAATCTACACATTTTTACTTGCGATATAGGTACTATAGGGCAAGTTCTGCATTTGGAAAAAAAATCGAACTCGAGATTTTGATCAAAGTTGACATTACGATGATAGCGAAGACGAAAAAAGTGGGTCTGACAATTCCGTCTGTCTGTCTGTATGTCTGTATGTCTGTATGTCTGTATGTCTGTATGTCTGTATGTCTGTACCTCGAACTACAGCCTAAAATACCGGACGTATTTTCTTCAAACTCGGTAGTTAAGGGTCTTCGGTGATTCCCTAGAGGAAAAATTAAAATTTTTTTTTTAGCTCCAAAACTAAGGGTACCCCCCATACACCCGTAATGCAAAATCTTATTTATCTCGAAAACGGCTCTAACGATTTCGATAAAAAAAATTAGGTGTGATATTATGGACATAGACTATATTTTGGTGAAAAAAAAATTTGGGGGGAAATGTTATTAGGGGTACCTGTCATAGAACGGTTTTTTTGATTTTCGAATTTCTCACCAACGGCTCTAACGATTTTAACAAAAATTTTTGTGCAGGAGCTGCTTTGCATTTTAAAAAATACCTATAAACTAAAAATTTTTTCGAAAAAATAGTTTTTGGATTTTTAAAAAAATAATACAATTTTTTTTTTGAAAATTCAATATCTTGAAAACCGATACAAGATTAAATTTTTAAATTACGTTTTAAAATGTATTTAATTAAATACTAACAATTTGCATATAAATTTTTTTTATAAAAATTTTAAGGACAATTTAGTACACAAAAAACATGTTTCAGTGTGTCTGTATGTCTGTACCTCGAACTACAGCCTAAACCCTTGGACCTATTTCTTTCAATCTCGGTAGTTAAGGGTCTTCGGTGATTCCCTAGAGGAAAAATTGAATTTTTTTTTTTAGCTCAAAAACTAAGGGTACCCCCCATACACCCGTAATGCAAAATCTTATTTATCTCAAAAACGGCTCTAACGATTTTGATAAAAAAAATTAAGTGTGATATTATGGACATGGACTATATTTTGGTGAAAGAAAAATTTGGGGGGAAATGTTATTAGGGGTACCTGTCATAGAACGGTTTTTTTGATTTTCGAATTTCTCACCAACGGCTCTAACGATTTTAACCAAAATTTTTATGCAGGAGCTGCTTTGCATTTAAAAAAATATAAACTAAAAAATTTTTCGAAAAAATAGTTTTTGGATTTTTAAAAAAATAATACAATTTTTTTTTTGAAAATTCAATATCTTGAAAACCGATACACGATTAAATTTTTAAATTACGTTTTAAAATGTATTTTATTAAATACTAACAATTTGCATATCAATTTTTTTTATAAAAATTTTAAGGAAAATTTAGTACACAAAAAACATGTTTCAGTGTGTCTGTATGTCTGTACCTCTCACTACAGCCTAAACCCTTGGACCTATTTCTTTCAAACTCGGTAGTTAAGGGTTTTCGGTGATTCCCTAGAGGAAAAATTGAAATTTTTTTTTTAGCTCCAAAACTAAGGGTACCCCCCATACACCAGTAATGCAAAATCTTATTTATCTCGAAAACAGCTCTAACGATTTTGATAAAAAAAATTAAGTGTGATATTATGGACATGGACTACATTTTGGTCAAAAAAAATTTTGGGTCAAAATGTTATTAGGGGTACCTGCCATAGACCCGTTTTTTTGATTTTCGACTTTCTCATTAACGGCTCTAAGGATTTTAACCCAAAATTTTTAGCAGGAGTCCCCTTAAGTTTAAAATAATATTGTATATAAAAATATTCGAAAAAATATTTATTGGGTTTTTTAAAAAAAAAAAAAAATTTTTAAATCAATATCTTCAAAACCTATGAACGATTATTTTTTGAAATTATTTCCTAAAACCAATATTATTTAATAATTAAAATTCGCATCCCACATTTTTTTCTTAAAAAATTTTAGAGAAATTTCTTATATAAAAAATGTATTTAATAATAAAACGATTTTTAAGGTTTATTTGCATAAATTCATACTTTTCCGGAAACCAGATGGCAATTTTATGCATTTGAACATTATTATCTCATTAAATCCATGTTTTATATTTATAAAATGTATCTTAAATTCCAAAGTACTTTTACATAAGAGCAAGTTCGTGCGATCCAGTCGTGCATTTTATTTCATTTTACGAGTGATAAGAGGATATTTTTATTTATTTTATTATGGATACTTTTCACTTACTTTTCCGGCTGTATGGTATGCAGGGTACGTAAGTTTAGTCGTTTTAATGATATAAAATCAGCATTGGAATCAAAATTCTATAGAGCCCAGATTAATAAATGTTAAATTTTACACTAGCCAAACTTAGAATACAAACGCCAAAATAAGAGAATGGGAAATAGAAATGAAATTAAATATGCGACTCGGCCACACGAACCTTATACAATTATAATTACTTAATGTAGCTTAAAATTTTATAGATTTTACATATGTAAAGTATTTATAATAGGGCCGGTCTTTAGTGACAATCTGTGGCGATCATGTTATTTTGGCGGTGTTTGTCAAATCTGTTGTTTATTATTCAGTCACAGATTCCCAAATATCATGACATGTTAACACGTCTAATTTTGTGTGTCAAAGTGAGTGTTCGTTAATGCGGTACTTCAAAGTCGACTCTTCAACGTTTGGTTGTCAAATTCGAGACGACCGATTCGGTAAATAGTCAGCAAAGCGTCAAAAAAGTGTCAGATCTGCAGAGAAAATCTTGGCTGTTCTCTGTGAAAGTGTGCAGAAGAACTCGAGGTAATCAATTCCTCGGCCTTTCGCAGATTTGATCTTACATCCGTACAAGACCAAACTTTGCGGTTTTGCGACACTAGATACATAGGCCAGAGTTTTTTCTTAGTAACCAGTATATTTGTCTGTACTTCAAGCTTAGTTCTCTTTTTACTTGCGACTTATATGTATAGGTACTATAAAAAAAATTGAACTCAAGGTTTTGATCAAAGTTAACATTACGATGATAGCGAAAACGAAAAAAGTGAATCTCGCGTTTTTTTTTTTCTTTTTTTTTGAGACCAAAAATAGTGGTACCTACCATACGAATTTTTTTCGAAATTTTATAAGTATTTATGGTACCCCCTTGGAACCATTTTTTTTTTGGTTTTTTTATTTTATCGAAAACGGTACAACCGATTTTGATTATTTTCTTATGCTAAAGCTCTCCAGCAGTTTAAATATTATTGTGTATTCAAATTTTCAAAAAAAAAATTATTGGATTTAAAAAAAAAAATTCAAAATTTTATTTTGGAAAAATCCATGCTCGATTTTTTTTAAACTTGATAAATAAAATTTTCTTAATATAATCTACAAGATACAAGAGAAGAAATTAGTTTACCTAAAAATAACGGTACCCACCATACAAATATTAAAAAATGGTTTTGGAAAATCGTATTTTTCTCGAACAATGTTTTCAAATTTGCTCGTTATCGACATAAGGGATTTTAGCGAAATTTATTATTAAGAAGCTTCTAAAAACTTTGAAAAACATTGCATTTCAAAACTTAAAAAAAAATATTTTTTGAATTTAAAAAAAAAAAGTGTGTGTACGCGCGCTAGAAGTAAAACTTTTTTCCCTCAACTAAAGCCTCTGTAAGATTCTAACCTATAAACGTACAAACATTTTGTACAAAGCAACGTAAGAACTAATTGTTGATTAAGATAATAATGAATTTACAAATTGGTTTTATAGCCGATTTGTTTTCGAATCGTTAAAAAATGAAACAATTCATTCACCACTTATCGTCTCTAGAAAAAAGTGAGTTTCGTGAAATGTAAAGTACTGTTTGGGTGGTGTTCTCCGTTTGACGGTACGGAAATCTAATTTTCGTTGGTTTTTGACATAACCTTTCAGTGCTTTTCGGAAACAAAAAATTCTATTTAAAAGTAATTTTAGTATAGTCTTGTAAATTGAAAGATGTCATAATCACTTCCAAATACATTGGCGCAAAATTTTAAACAGTTCTCGTTTAAGGAATAAAACCCGCTCTACTTAACGCAGTCGTTTAGCTTGGAGACTTCGTCTAACTTTTGCATAATTTTAAACACGTTAGACAACTCTTCTAACTGATGTGGGTTTTACAACAGAACCTAAGCGAATTTGCGTTGAACAACCCTTAATTTGACAGATGCATAACTCGCACAAATACAAAAACACAAAAAAAAAGTAAAAAGAACAAGAACACTTTAAGGCAAATAATTTTTCGCCGAAAAAAGTACATTTTATATACTACCTCGGTACAGATGTTGATTGTTTATAAGTTATTTACATTATTTTAGATGGAAATAAAGTATAAATCGCAAATTCACAGCAGATTCATTTAGCTATACTCGTCTCGGCCGGCGGCGGCGGCGGCGCGCGTGCATACATAAGATATGTATGTACCTACATACATTTGTATTTACAGATTTGTTCATCGTAGATCACTTTCGTACGATTATTTCGAATTTATAATATTCAGTTATTCAGTCTATTTACAAAAAACATCTTTAAAAAATTGAATAAAACATCAGTAAACATTTTTTCTTCCATTTGCTTTGGTATGAAATGACCATTGTCAATATGGATAAAGTATACTTTTAAAAGATAAACTAGCTATTTGCTGCTGTTAAAGTAAGACGAGCTCTTTAACGTTAAAGTATATATGTCCTTTAAAATTAACAAAAAGTCGGTTCTCGTTTTATACTCAATATTTAGAGTCGACTCCCATTCTAAAATTGATTTAGAGTAGGTTTTAAATGTTTAAAATTTTGCGCCATTTTGTTTTATATATAACAATGACTTCTGCAATTTTCCAATGATATGGCATATATCTAAGCTTATTATAAATTGTATTTTTTTTTAAGCTATTGAAGGCATTTCTTTCAAAAACTGAGCAGTTATTAGATCGTAGCCTGGTAATTTTTGTTGGATAACTTATGTTGATACATGCTTCTTACTTCTTTAAGTGTGACAATGGGAATTTGACATTCGTCGCCTCTATCAACAAACAATAAGTCATCTTTAGCTATACAGCTGGAAATGGCTTAAAAACATTCGCAAGATCTTCAGCGCAGATGACAGCCTTCTGTTTCGGTTTTCCGATCTAATTTCCATCTTGAGACTTTATTGGCGGCCTTTTTAGACGCCTGGCTGCTTCCATAAGGAGTATTCGGAATAAGCATCCGACGTCAATCTTTTTAGGAATTTATCAAGTGAATCGTTTTTGAATTCACTGATTCTTTTTTAGTTCATTGTTAGACGGTTGTATACTTCCTTATCCTTTATCACCTGGAAATCTCAAAGTATCTTCATTGAATTTTTTTTTCCAATATCAGTACTTTTTTCTGCAGCCTATTGCAATTCAGAAATGAATTGTTCTACTTTTTCGGGTAGATGCGCAGCGTCTATTGCGCAGTGAATTTCGGACACTCAACAATAAATTGTTTATATTCTCTATACGTGTAAAAAGATTTTCAACTCGGATACATGTTGTAAAGGATCGTTTGGTCTCCATTTTGCGATTTTCAGTGTTCTATACTCTACTGTTTTTTAAAAGCAAATTCTGAGCTTAGATGTTTGGTGTTCAAATCTGATCTGTCAATATTTTTTAGAATGAGGATTAATTGGTCGCTTTTACAATCTGGGAATACGATTAATTTTCATCTTTTTTGCTTAGTGCAATTACTTTTGTTGATAGATTTTTTTATTTGTTTTCGACCGTCGCTTTTTTGCTTTCAGCTATTGCTTTTATATTTGTTTAGCTTACGAGTAAAAACTTGTTTCTATAGTCCTTTTTTTCCGGGTCTTGAAATTGTTTCTTGACTGGATATCCCCTATAACCTACAGGATTGTGGCCTCCACAGTTAAGCCATTTCGCTTTATGCTCTTTGGCCATGAGACAAATTTTTATGACATGCCAGGTTTCACATTTGACACGAGCAAACTACGGGATCAGTTTTAGATACTCGACGTTACACAAAATGTTTTTAATGTACGACCTGGTGAACATTTTTACTTGCGACTTATAGGTACCATAAGGCAAGTTATGCATTCGTAAGAAAAATCGAACTCGAGATTTTGATCAAAGTTAACATTATGCGATGATAGCGAGGACGAAAAAAGTGGGTCTCGCAGTTCTGTCTGCAGTCTGTCTTATTGACTACAGCCTAAACGGCTCGGCCGATTTTCTTTAAATTTTGGTACATCAATTTTTCCCCCCACACTCCAAAAATAACGGTACCTGCCATACGAATTTTTATCGATTTTTTTTTGAATATTTTTTTTTATCAAAAACTTTTCCACAAATTAAAAAACAAAGAAATACAAAAAAATTTCATTTAGTTAAAGCTAGGTAATGGTTGAAAAAAATTTCAGAAAAATGGTTAATAATGGTGTACCCCCCTTGGAACCATTTTTTTTGTTTTTGATTTTCTCAAAAAGGGAACAACTGATTTTGAGAATTTTTGTAGATATGCTTAAGCTCCTTAAAAGTTTTAAAGTTATGTGTATCTACCTACTCATATTTAAAAAAAAAAAAATTTTCAAAAATTTCAATTTTTTTTTTCAAAACTCAATATTTTAGAAACCCCATGCTCAATTTTTTTTAAACTTAATAAGTAAAATAATTTTTCTTTTGATACATTTTTACGATCTATAATTTAATAAAAAAAATTAAGATATTACTGACTAAGTATACCTGTCATAGAATCATTTTTTTTTTTTAATTTTGGATTTCTCATTTTCGCATAACGGATTTTGAAAAAAAAAAATTACTGAAAAGCTTCTAAAAAATTTGAAAAACATTGTATTTCAAAACAACAAAAAAAATTTTTTTGGAATTTCTGAAAAAAATATAAGTTTTTTTTGGAAAATTCTATATCTCAAAAACGGCTCAATATTTTATTTTTGAAATTTAATATTTATTCGTACAATAATACAAAATTTAAGTTGGTGTGCATTTTATTTTCCATAGAGAGCATATAATTGTATGCACTCGCTATAATGAATTTTTATATAAGGCTTTAAAATTCTAAGTCACCTGACCTATAAGAACGTACCGAAAAGGTTCTGCTAAGTTTACATTAAGCAAATAGCTTGATATCTAATAAAAAAACTAAACCAAATTGCAGTTATTTTAAAATTACAGACACTTTAATATTATTTATATGTATAGAATTGTTTCATCTAGAGTTTCTTGTCATATAACTATTACATGATAAAAGTTCTCAAAAAAACGGTTAAGTATATGTAAAAATATGTCCTGGCCATGAAATAAAAATTCCTCAAAGTTTAAAATTGTTTTTCAAACGCGTTTTAATTAAAACTAGGGAAAAATGAGAACCCCAAATAAAATATTGAGGATCTTACTTCCCCTGCCGCCCGCTTGCGCCGAAACTTTTACTTCCATTATTAATTTGAAGAAGACGCCATTCTTTTCCTAAAAATGAAAAATAATCAGGTTGCCACGAAAAACCACAGCCTACACCCCCATACCAAACCCTAATAATGAACCCTTCTTTAAAACTTATCCCTCAAAGATGTCGGTTTCTTCTTCTTACTTATTTCATATGCATTAATACGGATATAGTGACAGCCTTCCACGTTTATAAAATATACCACCCTGCTTGGGTGGAATCGATAATATAAAAGAACACAATTGTGTACGTAGGTGGATAAAATAGTAAGAACGCTTTCATATAATAATGCGAGGTAACACGGGCTTATGGTTTTAAAAATCTTTCCTCTGACATTTTACTTTTTAACTTGGTTATTGGAAGTGGGATGCTCACCCGTATTACTCAACTATTCTTTTGATGGGGTGATTATACGTAGCAGGGTGAGCTAAGGAATATCCTCCATTTTCTAACCACACGCTACGCACAATGGCTGATTTAAACAATGTTTTCATATTGATTTTCTCCTTCCTTTTTTGCTTAGAAACATTTTTCGAACCACTGGCTGGTTGCTTTGATAGTAGGTACGAGTATGTCGGTTTTCTTAAGTCTTTATTTCCAGAAGGATTCCTTTTTCTTTGGGAAATAACTATTTCACTATTCCTACGCGCGCATGTATGTATATACCAAGTTTAAAAAAAAAGATTATATTTCCATGTCATAGAAGACTAAGGAAATTCTGGTTGTGGTAAATATGGTAAGTCGTAGTCGCAGATAGAAAGACAAATTCAAAAGAAAGATGGAGGAAAACCTTTTAAAAAATACATTTCTAAGATCTATTATACACAAAGTTTTGTAGGTAAATTTTGGGTAATTAATCCAAAAGATACATGCGTTGTCGGTCTATGTATGTGTCTAACGTATGTATATGTGCCTGCTAAGAATATTTATGAGCAGAGCGTTTGTGAAACGCGCGTATAAAAACTTTCTTATATATCCTTTGTAGAAGTTTCAAAAGATGAAGATAAATTGGAAAGCACAACGATGAGGGCAATTAAGAAATATTAAAACGCATAGATACAAAAGGCTTATTTTATATGTTTCTTTGCTCCTTGCTCTTCTTATATGTATATAGATTCATACATACATATACATACATGATGATAAACAATTTTTAATAAAATATGATAGCTGGCTTTTCCTTAATAAGCTCGAAATACTAAAGTTTAGGGTATGTAACTTTGATCTAACATTAATTTATTCAACCTGCATAATAGTTTACATAATTTATAAGCTCTAGAAAGAAAGACATTATTTATTTGAAATTACTTTCTGCTTTGAAGTAAAATAAGAAAAGAGAAAAATAATGCTTCCAGCTATTTTAAATTTTTTTTTACTTAAACATCGAATTTTTTTTTAATTTTTAAAAACCCCACGCTTGATTTTCTTAAAACTTGAACATACAAACGTTAAAAAATGGTTTTCGAAAATCGCATTTTTCTAAAAAACGGGTCATGGAATTTTGATAAAATTATTTGTCTTTCGATTAATTTTTACGGTCTAGAATTCAAAGAAAAAATTTCGAAATTAAGATATTACTGACTGTACCTATCATAAAACGATTTTTTTCAAATTTTGAATTTCTCATAATCGGCATAGCGGAAAAAGCTTATAAAATAATTAAAACTTTATTACATTAGAGCTAGTTCGTGCGACCCACTCGTGGGTTTTATTTTCATTTCATTTGGTTCAAATTTTCGGTTAATAAACACATTACTTATACATTTTTGTTTGATGAATTCAACTTCTCTTGACTTTGATAATCTCTCCCACTCAATTAAATGAATGATATCCCTGTATCCTTGCACTTAAATTGCCATTACGGGAGATATCGATGTACAAGTTAACATAACTTGGACTTCTGCAATTAAACAATATTTTAAATATTAATGGAAAACTGCTGGACCTAGGGTTTAACATAGACGACGAAATTACAATAAAAAATCCACCGAGCCTTTAGTGCCATCACCCATCACCAATCTTTTCACTTTTTAAAAACTTAATAAAATGTGCGATAACTTTTACTCTTTTAATTTTATAAAGACTGATTTTTCGAAGCTTAATTCATTGTTGTCACAAGTTGATTGGTCTTGTTTGAATAATTGTTTAAATGTTAACTTATTGATTAATATTTTGTTGGATCTTTGATACTTACTTTCAATGCATCTTTTAATTTAATTAAGCTTAATGCAAGCCACTTATAGTATATCACAATAAAAATATCTTAAGTCTAACATTGAGTACTTAAGTCTAAAAATTAGTAAATTGATTAATAATAGGATAATTTGGATAAGTATCAGGAGGGGTAGCGTAAAAGGGCATGTTTAACTGAGGATTTACTAAGGTTTAAGTCAAATATGTTAGAATTATTTACCCTACTCAACATTCTTGTCAGGGGTTCGTTTAGTCCGTAGTCGGTACTATGGTATTGGAGTCGAAAAAGAGTCGTAGATCGAAAACGATGTTGGTTAGTATTAAAACCGATCTGTTGTAGTAAACAGGGACAGTCAATGTTACATGTTAATAACTAATGAACGAAGATAATATCAGAAGTGTTACGGCGCGCATATAAAGATTGTAAACTTAGAAGCTTTAGACGTTCTTCATATGGAGGAAGGTTAAAAGGATCGTCCTAGCCAAGTCCACGCAAGGCAAAACGTAAAAATCTTCGTTGGACGGCTTCAATGCGATTAATGTGAACTTGATAATAAGGCGACCAGACCTGAGATGCATATTCCAAAAGTGGTCGGACAAAAGTCATGTAGAGGGACTTTGTAACATACGTATCGGAGAATTCTTTGGACCAGCGTTTAATAAATCCAAGTGAAGAGTTAGCTTTGTTTATAATGTTATCAATAAGAGAGCGAAAGTTCAGTTGGGAGTCGCATAATAAACCTAAATCACGGATCGAAGTAACAATGGGAATGGGTTCGTAATTTATAAAATATTGTCTTTGAGCTAATGGAGGGCGCTTACGGGTATATGTTATGGCTTGACATTTATTAACGTTGAGTTCCAGGAGGTTTTTTTGGCACCATATGTAGAATTTGTCCAAGTCGATTTGCAGAGATTTGGAATCATCGGCACAAGAGATCTTTCGGCATATTCTCATGTCATCTGCGTAGATTAACAGATCAGAGTTGGAAAATATTTTTTCAACGTCATTAGTGGTTAGAACGAAAATAAGTGGTCCTAGGTGGCTACCTTGCGGAACTCCAGACGTTGCACGGATGAAGGTAGATATACACGACCTGAATATAACGTTGTATTGTCGTTTCGATAAATATGAATGAATCCATGAAATCATTAAAGCCGGAAAGCCGAGTTGTTTTAGCTTAAATAATATTATATTATGGGATATTTTGTCGAAAGCGTTGCTAAAATCAGTAGCTATCGCATCGACTTCTTTTCCTACTTCTAAAGCACACAGGGTAGTAGATACAAAATCTACCAGATTAGTGGTAGTGGACCTGCCCTTTAGGAAACCATGTTGTTTGGTTGAAAAAATCGGCTTACAAAAAAAGAACATATTGTCATATATAATAATCTCAAAGAGTTTCGGTATGCAAGAAAGTTTTGCAATTGGTCTATAGTTAACTATATCATTTTTAGGTCCTTTCTTATGCACAGGTATAATAAAAGCATCTTTCCAAAAGAGAAATCATCTTTGAGCAGATTCATTTTATTTATCACCGATGATATGTCAATATTAATGGAAGTAAGGGAAGTCTGGGTGCAGCCGTTCATATAACTAAAATAGCTAACGTCAGCCTCAGAATTGTCACACGAAAACGCCGCCCGAAAAATTCTGCAAAAAGATTGGATATAGTTTTTGGATCCATTGACGAAGAATCGTATAATTTTAATACAGAGGGGTAACCATCAAATTTTTGTTTACTATTAATAAACTGATAAAACAACTTTGGGTTAGAGATAAGGTCAGACTGCATTTGAGAAAGATATCTTGTGTATAAGTATTCACACAAAACGGAGAAGTTATTATAAGCTAAAGTGTATTTAGAAAAATCAGACTCTGATTTGGACCTTAGAAATGTTTACCAAAGTTTGGTACGTTTATTGCGAAGAGAGCGAAGTTCTTTGTTATACCATGGAGGAGAAGAAGTTATGTTTTTTTCAGAAAGTATTGGGATCGATTGGGAACAACAGTCAAAAATATGTGCATAAAAAGTAGCGATAGTTATGTCGATATGTGTATTATAATCAGATATAAAAACGAAATTTACCCTACCAATAAGATCGTTTAGTTTTTCAAAATTAGCTTTATACGAAAGTTGAATTTACGCTGTGTTAATACGTCAGGATTAATATTGTTGCTAACGTATGCGAAGATAATTGAGATTGGAGGATGATAACAAGTTTGGTAAGAAGATGACTGCTATTCGAGGCTAAAGTGTTATCGGCGTCTGAGGAAAAAATTAAATCAAGCTGTCTTCCTAAGTTATTTTTAACATTGCTCATCTGAGCAAGGCCGGAGGCTTGAAGACTGTCAGTGAATAGAATTTCTTTTTCGGAGATTGCATTATTCGAGATCAAATGGATATCGTCTTCAGAATTAGTCCAATATTCACAATCCAGGAGTGAGCGAGTACGGTGAATGACTGACGTTTAAAAAAAAACTCGATAAATAGGAAATTAATCAACTTTAATTAGACTATTTTAAAGTTAAATCACTCGCGATAAATAAAAATGTTTAACAAAATTGTTGAAATTTAAGAATATCTAGGTTTCGTTATTAAAAGAATGGTTTATACGATAGATTTAATAGATATATCATGGAGATAAACAAAATCAAGGCAGATAGAACAAAGTCAGACTGATGACTCAATTGAATAGATGCAATGATGCATGTTGAGTAAATCTAATAATCTAATAATGCCATTTATTTTTATGGCTATCGACTAGTGTCACTTAAACTTATATAAACATTATTTTCTCCACTCTTTTAATAAATAATAAATTACTCGCTCGTCTTTGCAAGCACGTCAAACTAAAGGATTATATTAATCGTTTTTTTATTTAATCAATCATTAGAAACATTAATATAATCACTATAACAGTGCACATTGCACATTATTGTTTCTTCGGTCGTCCTTATATACATATGTACATACATATGTACATTTTTCTTCTCTTTAACCTAGGTAAAGCATCATTTCAAGTTGGAGACTGCCCGTTGACCTTTAATCAAAATTGATTCAATGCTTCTTAAATATCCCTAATATCAGATGCAACAAGTTGAATACGAACATAAATTTGCCTCGTATGAATAATAAACGTTTTTCGAGCAAGGGAAGACTTACTATATTATAACTCGAAGTATAAAAACAACAATTATTCGACTAGGATACTCATATCAGAAAAGTATGCATGTGTCTTCTGGTCATCGTCCTTGTGAAATGCATTTTTCAAAACGACTCACAAAATATATTTAAGGGTAAGTAATCTCTCCACGTATTTGTCGATTTCGAGGATATTTTTCCTCTCTTCTTCATTGAAATGGACTCAATTGGTCGGTCTTTTAAATGGCATGGACTAATGTTTATGAGGTTTGGGTTGGCCGACTCTCTATTTTATTCAGAAGGACAATGAACAAGCGAACGAACGAAAATTTCGCAAAAGAGCTGAAATGTATGAAATTAATTCAATGAATTTTCGTGTACAGAGAAGATAGGTTAGGGGTTGTTGCTACATAGAGGTACTTGGTCAGTTGAGTTCCTTTGCCATTGGCAAACATAGGCAATGACTTTTGTTGTTCTAATATTTTTCTTATTATATCTTTAATATTTTTTAAAGACAACTTTGCATACTTTAATACTAAAGTTTCTTTCAAATTGATTAATGAAAATTCGATATCCTTCAATTGAACATACGTGCGGGGTTTTGTTGTGAGTGTGTGCTTTACATGTGAAAGGAATAAGATATGCCACGGAACGGAGGTGTAAACGCAATGACTGACTAAAATATTGTTTAAAAAAAGAAAGTAGATTTATTACGTGTACTTAAATTTGCTGCAATCTAAAACATATATATATATTTTTGTACGTATCCTATGAATGTTGTACATAATGCGAAAACTATAATAACTCTTAAATAGTGTACAGATAATTCTCTAACAAAAACTATTGACATGTGTTTAAATTATTTCAAGCACAATATTTGGAAATGAAAAAACTTTATTTTGAATAAGTTTATGCCATAAAAGCAGAGAGAATTCAAACTTAATATTTTATTTATAATTTTTTAATACCCATGCAAGGTTAAGAGAACTTTACCTAAGCCGGTAGTTGGTATCAGAGAACAACCAAAAATTAGAACGGTGTTCATAATATGAAGAAAAGTCTTTATGTTTTGTAAACAACTAGTTTAAAACAAACATCACCCAGATAAGGCGTTATTTACTCCACAGATTTGTTGATAGTATTTCGAATGAAAGATCTAAGCATTTGTGTAAAAAACTATTAATCTGTTTTTTAAACTAACCAAGTGTTTTTTGAGATATTTAGGCTTTTCGTTAATGTTTATTGTCTTTTTTTGAAAACTGTTAAATGGACTCTCATGGAGCTATTTGATATCTAGTTAAATTGCTGCTTGGTGTAGGATATCACTTTTGTGGTTGATGTGGTATGATGTATATCTCTTATAATATATGATTTATATTTTTTATAAAGTGACGGTTATGCATTTGTTAAAAATCGCGGAGAGTTTAAATCGCAATCCAAGTTTTCAGATGAATTCATTTGTCTTTATGTATCTATGTTTAAAATCAAAATATTTCACTATAAAGTCTGTGTCACATTCATATCCCCAACAGTTTTGCATTCCAAAACTTAAGCTTTCTGCTTTTCAAATCATTTTCACTTTTGTTGATTTCGGATCTTCCCATGAACTCCAACAGGAGTCAATGTGTACAATTTTAAGTTTGACTGTCTAATTGCAGTTTATTTTTTTTATTTTATAGCAGAAAAATAAAACAAATAAAATATTATATATAATATAATGATAATAACACTCACGGGTAACACAATGGATCTACATTTATCTAAGTGTGACAATAGCAACATCAATTGTCAGCCCAACAACCTAACCTAACCTATATATTATATAATAATTAAATCTTAATAACGTAACTAACCGATTAAATGCCATTTTATTCCAAACATTCAAAAAGTTTATCAACTTTATACATAACATAAACACTTATTCTGTTTCCACCTTAAAGCTATTCGCAATTATCTACTTTCCGAACACTATCTGTTATAATGCAACTTTACCTTAGCACTTATCATATTCTTTCCTTGCCGCATTCTTCGTTTAAATAAAACAAATCTCAGAAATAATTTTCAAAGAGATTAATTAATAATTATTATTAATTAAAATTCTGCACGTTAACTCACGTTCTTAAGATAAATATTGTATTTTCTTAAATCTATGTTTAATTTTAATGAAGAGGACAGTTGATTTTTTGTATTTTTATATTTGTTGTATGTTTAGTTTTTGAGAGGTTTTACATACACTCAAACAAATTTTGCGAGGCATAATTCCATTAAAAAGGTATATTTTTTTTAGGGTTCCTTCCATTAATTATTTGTACATACTGTGCGTTTTCTTAAATTTTACAACAAACCACGCACTTACAATATAGAATGAATATACATAACCCGTACTTTTGAAATGCATAACATAAATTTAAAATAAAAAATAATAAAACAAAATTGTAAAAATCATGGGAAAATCAAATGATTGTTTAACAAATAAGATAGTCTTAATTCTCAAATAGAGACTTTTGTATCTATTGAATGGACGAGATTGAGTGATCACCATAGTATCCAAATTTTCAAAAACAATACAAAAATATTGGAGGCACTCTTCTCTTGAAAATGAACAAAACCGTTCTACTATACGTGAATTTTACATTAAAATATAGTCGAAAATTGAGTTATGAAAAGAGCTTGTGATTTTGTCTCCATGTTGTATTTTATCATTAAATTTAATTGAAAGTATAAGTTTTTGTTTGAACAAAAACTTTGATAAGCTCGAAGATGGAGTGAACTTCCAAAACGCGTCGCTTTTTCTATTTATTTTATTAATGTTGTTAAAATTTGAAAATAAAAATATATTTAAAATTGTCTTATAAAAAAAAAAACAAAAACTTATTTTTTCAATTAAATTTAACTTATTGTTATTTTAAAAATTCCTAACTGCTGCAAAAGAAAAAAAAAATCCTACTAAAAGACAACTTTGAAAATTTTCAAAATTGGGATAAACTATTCAATATCGTATTGGTGGTAAATATAATTATGCATGTGGAAGGTCACAAAGCCGTATATACATATAAGACAAGAGAGTTGAAACTTAAAATTAAAAACGTAACGCTTATTTTGGTATACCATCAAAGAAATATATATTAAATACTTTTATTGGAAAATGGCTTCGAAAATGAAAACTTCAGTATTTCTTTTCAAAATTGACTCAGCTTGTTCACGAGCCCACTCGAATTCCTAACGTTGTAGGTAAAATCTGTTGTTTCTTACCTTTGACCCTGACAAATAAACTATAACAGCCTTATTTATTATTTTTCACTAATACTGGGTTCAACCTCGGAATAGTTAAACCGAGCCGAAGCACTTACTTCGAGTTTACGCCACGTCAAACGAATCCTTATTTAATATATATTTTCTTAGCCGTATTAGCTACGCCTTCCTTATGTCAAATATACTGGGAATATACTGGGAAAAAAGTGACAAATCTAAAACTCTGGTTATTATACACCTAAATCAAACCCCAGCTGGTTTCCATTATTATTCATTTTATTATCATTGTATGCATATTGGAAATTGGATACATTTAAAATTGGATTGTATAAAGTTCAAATCCAATAAATGAATGTACCAACCAGCAACCAAACCACATTGCGTTCCCAATACCGTACAACTGTTAGAGCGTTTGGAAAATATAAATAATTTATTATTGCAAAATATCTATCCTTTTTGTCTTAGTAAGAAACGAAAAAAAAAATGCTTACACTCCTTTTTGTAAATTTCACAAGATGTCATCTCAAAATGACATTTAGATACTAAAACGGCCTTAAACCTCCTACGAACCAGTTTTAGCTTATTCCACCACTATTCCCCGTGCATTTTCATTATAAATAAGGTTTTCAGGTTTAGAGTCGTTGTAAAGTCGAAGTAACTTTACTCCGTCGCTAAAACGAGTTAGTAAATAAGGCTGTAAGTGTTTTATCACCTCTATAGGCACATAAGACCATTGTGTCATATCTGCAAATTTCTCTTGTCTGTTAGAGTTAGAGAAAAAATTCCTAACATAACCGTTTGGCAACTTATGTTTATGTCCCTTCCAAAAAACCATCAGCTAAAGAAATATACTGAAGAACGAAAGCTTCTCTGTGAGCGGCAGTATGACTTTCGGAGCAATAGGTTCACTGGTCATCTGATGGTATATCTCACCGAACAGTGGCTCAAATCTTTACATCGTTTTAGAGAAAGTAAAATTATTGCACTTGATATTTTAAAAGCATTTGATACAGTTGCGCATCAAGCTCTCTTATCGTGCATTTGGTATTGATGAATCTATTCTTCGTTTGATTAGAAACTGCCTTTCAAGACGCTCAATACGAGTTTATAATTTATAAAATAAATGCTAGTGTAACATAAAAGAACCCGTTTTTTCTCCGACTCTCGTTCTCATATTCATCAATAATCTTTTGTCTGGAACTTCTAATCCATTAAATTGTTTTGCTGACGACAATACTCTCAGCTTTTCATATTCGTTGCCGGATCCTTTTTACCTGACTTAATATTTGTCTCCTTTTATGATATTCAGATAGATACTTAAATGGTTTTAAAAATTCATAAGAAAAAATGTATAGCTGACCAGTTACTGTAAATAGTTGACCTTTTATAAGCAGTGACCTTTCGGATGGTATATATATCTAATTTTTGCGAATATCCCACAAAATGGCGTGTTAAAAATCACACGTGACCTTGCAAAAGCTTAAGTCTTGATTAAAAATTGTCCATGGCTGACTTATGAATATTTCGACTAGTTGACCTTTTTTCACTAATTAGATGGCATACTTTTTTTACGGATGTCCCATATATGGGATAATCATTAAGGTGTCTACTTGGGTTACATCTTTGTGTATAGTATCTACTTGAATGAGGCGTATTTTTGCTGTACAGATTCTATACTGTGGTGACGCTCAGTTTGATGTGATGATGTTCTTCAAACTAAAATATATAGGCAAACTATCGGCCGACTACTTAATCAGTATAGAGTTCTTCCACGCGCAAAGTGGAAAAAAGATTTGATGTATTTTTTTTATAGAAAATAACATCTTTAAGCAGGGGACAAAGACTCCCTCTCTTTTACAACATTTTTCTTTTCTATGTTATTTAAATTACAGGGTAATATAAGGATTTTAGAGCAGCTCCAACTAACAAATATATAAAAAACATTCCTCAAATTCATTAAAATGATTAAATGACTAGCAACCAGGGTAACCCATTTTAACTTATTCACACATTTAAATATATTAAATCTTTTCTAAAATTGAGGGTAGTTTAAACTTACACTTTTACAGCCTTATTTACTAACTCGTTTTAGCGACGGAGTAAAGTTACTTCGACTTTACAACGGCTCTAATCCTGAAAATCTTATTTATAATGAAAATGCACGAGGAATAGCGGTGGAATAAGCTAAAACTGGTTCATAGGATGTTTAAGGCCGTTTTAGTATCTAAATTTGAGATGACTTCTTGTGAAATTTACAAAAAGGAGTGTAAGCAATTTTTTGATTGGTGACTTTTTCCCCAGTATATTTGACATAAGGAAGGCGTAGCTAATACGGCTAAGAAAATATATTATAAATAAGGATTTGTTTGACGTGGCATAAACTCAAAGTAAGTGCTTCGACTCGGTTTAACTATTCCGAGGTTGAACCCAGTATTAGTGAAAAATAATAAATAAGGCTGTTAGACTTTAAGAGGATTGGTTCTTTCTTGTCTCCGAACATTATCTCGAAAATTTTACACACATTTGGGAATGACATTACTACATAAAAAAGAAAACTAAATACATAACTTTTGTATACCTACATAAACCACAGAAAATGCATTTTTTCAGAACCCTTGCATTAAAAAATTGAACATCCTATATCGACTCACTGAGTAAACCGTTCAATCTTTTGACCTGACTTATTAAAATTTTTGAATTATTTTCTTGAAATTTTGGCAGAAGGGGCAGAACCAAATCTGAATATTGAAGCTTTCTCCAAAAATTTTTGAAACTATTGACAAGTGGAGAAGACATTTTTTTTGTTAAGAACGAGTCTAATCTACATCTGTACATTCTATATAAGAAGTTGCTTTAGAAATTCCCTCTTTTTTTGTTAATATACTTTTTATACAGGGTTTCCCTTAATTCTTGAATAATATCTTAGGACGTGATTCTTGGGTATATTTTAAGAAAAAAAAAAACGTTCTATATGTATCGGAGATTTAAGAAAAGGCTTACTTTGGCATACTCTGACCTATGTTCACGGTAATTGCGCTGTCAGTACTAATGATAGAAACTTCCTTTAGGCTTTTATTTTTAGAAAAAAAAAACTAGTAGGTATCTATTTGTAATTGCGTTCAAACAAATTTTGGTCTTGAGATATCCAGTTTCTGGTCTGGCATGTTCCGTTTTTCCTGCCCATGCTAATTTTTGACTTTGTTCTCAATTTTCTCCGGGAAATGCTTAATAAACAGACCGTTTAACAATTTTTTTTTTGAATGAAATTAACAGTAACAAAAATAAAACTCAATGACAAGTACATATGTATATAAATATGTCGCCCTGATAATGCGACATATGTAACTATTTTTTACAAAGGATCGAAAAGTAAAGTAAGTAAACATGAAAAATATTTTTGTATAAATATAGGTAAACGTAGGTACTATAATATTATTGTTCTATGCTAAGGTATATTATTTCGATTAGTCGATTATAAAAATCGTGTTCCAGGTTTTAAGCTCGAGTCTGTCTATGAAATAAAGGGAAAAGATTACAAAGAAGGGGTTAAAATTTAAGAACTTCAAGCTATTTATAATTAGTTTAAATAATTTTGCCCGATGGGTTAGCCTGCTCCTTTCTCTCCTACGAGTATACATACATATGTCTTGTGAGTTTAATTATTGTATTATTCAATTTTAAAAAATGTTAACACTCGAAAATTTGTTTTTACTTTTAAAATTTATTCAACAGCAAACAAATTTAGAAACTCATTAAACCTAAATGAAATTTTTAAAACCCCTGGACATGAAGGAGTATTTTATTTCAAAAAATGTAAAAATAAAAGGATCAATACAACTTAAAACTATATCATATACCTATGTATATGTATACCTACCTCGTGTTTGCCCGTTCGCCCTTTCGCTCAAAGAAGGAAAACTTTTCTTTGAAAAAAGATGAAAATCTTACAAGATATAGGTAGGTACATATACACAACGACGACGACGATGATGGCGGGTGGTTTCTTCTCTATGCGTTTTTCTTCGTCGTCGTCGTCATCTGTTTTTTGTAGTGATATATGTATACCCATGTATGTTAATATAGCAAAAGTTTTTGTAGAGAGGAAAATTTTAACCCTTTAACGGGAGTAACCAATAAGAGTGAAATCCTTCTTATAAGAATTTCCCTATTGGTTAAGGTTCTCCGCGTGTTTTCATTTTATTTATACTTTATTCTACTATTTCTTCTGCTTTTCGCTCATTTCTATGTGGAAATTCTTCTTGAATAAAACAAAAAAGGAAACAATTCCTTCACCCGCCAAGGTGAAGGTAAAAGTTTGCAAAAGAAAGCGCGCAGGAATTGAAACAGGCTTTATATGGGTATGTGCTTGGAAGCCATCTAAATGTTGCATGCTATGGGAAAAGAAAAATTCGTGCTCCGATAGTTAAGGAGTCGCGGTTCTGTTTTTCTAGATTTACTTTGGCGAATACTTAACATGTACGCCCAAAATATTGATTTTCTTTTTAAACATAACGCTACTTTTCTATTTTTCCTTCTATTTTCATTATAAACTGCGCAATTTTCAACGCGTGAGTTTGTTCTTATATATTTCTTCCATCACACTGCGATTTTATACAAGCAAGAGGGAAAGAAAATAGCGAAAAGGCAATTTTTTCGTTCATTCTCTATGCGAGGAGTAAGAAAATCTAAATTTTCTGTAGAAACAGCGGTATTCTTCTTGCTACACAGGATATCGCGACCAATCAAAAGAATCTTACTGATTTTCGCAAGAGTCGTCTATATACTCGTATATCTATAACCGTTTTTCACTATACAAGGAGGGAATGTCTCAAATTTTAGGTTAAACAATTTTTTGTTTAAAGATGTGTACTCGAAGAAATGGTTTTGCCTACTTAGTTCGTATATTTCTTATGTAGGCATACCTATACATATCTTACACTCCCACAAGAACCTGAAAAAAGATAAGATATTACTCCTTTTTCTCAACACCATGGAAATGCGCGAAAGAAGGAGATATATGTATTTGAAGGTTTGAATCTAAGAAGAATGTCTTTGGTTTAAGACGTCACAAAGTATTAGAAGTCTTGATATACCCGAACTATTTTCCTGGAAAAGATGATGGTGGTGGAATGTAAGGCTGGTACCTTTTTGTCAGTGTCTTTATATTGTCCATAAAGACTTTTTGGGTTTTGATAAGGAGTACACAAATTAGATACTGTTTTTGAGCTGCAAAAGGTATAAGGGCAAGCAACTCAATGTGATTTTAATTATGTTTATGCAATAATGTGTGATGGAGAAGGAAGAGGTGGAATGGATATTTTAATTTAATTTTGTTGAAAATGTTTTCGCATCTTAAGATACACACATAGAAATGGTTAGTAAGTGTGTATAGATATACCTGCAAACGGGTAGGTAGAACCAGAAAGTCCTATTTTCTAAGCACTCGGGAGAATTTGTATTTAAAATTCAAAGGCGTAGGTAGGTATTGTATATCTATAGGTATATGGCTTTTGGTTATGTATTAAATAGTAGGTAATTACAATTTGGAAAATATAGATGAATCGGTAGAATTATACAGGTGGGTAAGGGTAAGTCTTTGTAAAAAGTTTTTAATTTCAATATTGTTTTGTATACCTAGTATCTAAAGTTTTTTGATTCCGTTAAAACGAATAGGTACCTTGGCGCTGTCATTTCGATAAATGAAAAACAATTTAAATATTTGAATGTTAGTAGATAGATAAGAAAAAATTCAACTTGAGCTTTGGCTTTCTAGAGTGAATTGTAGAATTACTGCATTCGACTACCTATAGGTAGGGTAAGTGCACCAGTACCCGGCCACCTAACACATTTTCCTACTTTGAAGCTACATAATTAAGTCACATGATTATATACATCTATGTTATTAGTTTTGATGGATCATAAAACCTGTTAAATATTGAAAAAAAATATAAACTTCGAATTCCTAAATCATATAATTAAATATGAAATTATTTTTAAAAAAAGTCAATTTTCACCAATACCCGGCCACCAAATTTCAGTAGCCGGCCACTTTTGATCTATTACCCGGCCAGGTGCTTTATACTCGAGGAAATCTATTTTTTAAATAAATTACACATTACTTCCAGTCTTCTGTTATTTTATTCAACTTTGTTAATAACATAGTTTTAAAAACAAGATGATTGTCTGCTTTCAGTTCTTTTTAATTTAAGAGATTGTTTGTTAATTAATGGAGAGTCTAAAGTGTTGGATCCTAGAGATTGAAGAATGTAATTTTCCAATGCTGGTAGGGACATAAGAGGAGATCTTTTTGGTAAAGTTGGCGTTATCGGGCAAATTGGTGATTCAACCGTAGCAGAAGTAACCGTTGCTGTGGGCAAACGTTTCGGGAGAGATGAAGGAGTAGAGAAAGGATTTACCCCCGATTCAGTTATGGTGCCTGGATTCATTGCTAGAATCTGAATTGGAATAAAGCTTTGCTTCCATATTCCGAAAACATTTGCTCGTTAAAATCTAAAGCTTCAGATAACTGTAGCGTCCCATCTTCGTTCAGGTCAAAAACCGTATTTAGAGGCAGTGAACCAAGATCCATGTCTTCTATGTTTTGAGACTCTTGTACAGGGGTTGATTTCGATTAGTTGATTAGTTGATTAGTATCTTAGAAATACTTATACTTATTCCATGCTCTTCTAGTTTGTCCTTGATCTCTATGATAACAGATGCTGCAATGGAGAACCGATCTTGTTCAGCTTGTTGCACTGATTGAACTGGTTCTGTATCTTCAACTTCTGCTGCATGTATGGTATTGTTTTCCATGCTATCTTGAACGCATTTGCTATAATCAACAGCATCACTATTGAATGGAAACAGTCTACATTTTCGAAAACCGTTTTTAATTGTTTGCGTCAAATTAGTGTTTTTCGTAAGAACGGTTTCTAATAGTGGACAGAAATCTTTACGTGTAAGAACCGTTCCAATATGTTGCGTGTGCCATTCGCCAACTGTTTTTTTCCATTCTTCTTTTGAGGGGTTTGAATACGCTCACATCAGCTGGTTGAAGAATATGAGAATATGAGTAGTATTAGGAGGGAGAGCATACAAAATGATTTTGTTTTCATCACAAAGCTGGCTCAGTTGCATTGACAAGTGCGATCTGTGACCATCTACAAATAGCAAAATTGGTTTCTAAACTTTTTTCTTATCAATCCAGTTGATTACGCAATTAGCAATGTATTCGTAGAACGTTCCCTATTTGTACCTGGTTAACATTTTTAAAGCCCTTTGGAGTAACTACTTTCCCTACATGGAAAAGCTGGTTTCGTCTCCATTTAATATTCTACTGGGATCCAGTAATATGTCATCATGGTCATTTTCTAGAAGAAAGCTCTCAAAATCACAAAACCATTTCTGAATACAATTTTTTGTCACAACGGCTCTCCCCTTAGAAATAGTCTTAGCTTCCCTAAGGCTCAAGTATGGATTACGTTTAAAAACAGCCTAAGCCACGTTCTTCCCGGTCTATCATCCTTAAACGGATTATTCTTTTTATCAGACTTAATAATTTTTTGGACGGTGTCTAAAAGCTCACTTTTTTTAATGGGAACCGACACTTTGCAATTTGAATACACCAATTTGTAATTTGTTTCTCCTCTTCAAGGTTTAATATTGTATCTGGCCCTTTCGTTTGGGAAGAGTCGTGAACCTTGCCATATAACCTATCCTGCAAAGTACTTCTAGGAATGTTGTATTTTATAGGTGCTTTTCGATGGCTTAATTTATTAGATCGAATGTCAATTAGAGCTAGTTCGATTTTTTCATTTCGCAAAAGGTCTTGTGTTTCGTTAATTTCATTTTCTTGAATCATTTCCTATAAAAAAGTATGGATTTACATACAATAAGTTAAGTGGCCGTATACTAGCGCAGATTGTTCTAAAAACCGGCCATAGCAATTTCCTGACCAAAAATAGTGGCCGGATACTGAAACTTAACACTTTAAACACATTTTTACTTATTATATGGGTAGATACAATAATTTTACTTCGTTTTAGAGTAAAAAATATAAATAAATCGATTTCAGGTAAAGTTCTAGTGTCCGGCCACCTTGGCCGGTTACTAGAACATCATATAAAAATTGTGTTCTAGTAACCGGCCACCATATTTTTGTTAATTTAAAACATTAAATCCCCATAATTTTTACATTTTATCGTCAATAATTATATTATCTACACAAATCAAGAATAAAATAAGTTTTTATAACAAAAAGAACACTGAAACTTACTAATTTTTGTTATTGCTTTGGCTACCACTCGAGAACTTTTAAAAACACTTCTTGCTTTCGCAACGAACTTCACAGACTTTATATTTTTTTTGACACAGATTAACGATGTGTAGATCGGTCAAACTTTACCAAAACATTAGATAGACCTGAAGCTATCTTAAAAATGCATTTCCTCATGCAAACTATGTACATTTTTCTTATTTTTAACCATTAAATCGAAAGTGGCCGGATACTAGTGACTGGCCGGATACTGGTGCACCTACAATCAAATTAAAGTTAGGTTTACAACACTGCGGCACAGTGGGGCGAAAGGCGAACATGGTCGATGTAGGTAATTATCTTCCTATGATTATAGAATGTGGCTATAAATGCTTGTTTTGTATTCATGACGTAAATAATAGATATCTAATCGGTCTCAAGCTGTATCTACTATAGTGTTTTCTTTTCACTATAGGGGTTGCTCAAGCTTCGATTAATGGTTGTTTATCGTTTCTGCTTCTGCCTTAAACCACAGTTCTCATAATTATGTTATCTATTATTATGTTGATGGCGTTCAGCGGTATACCTATAAGATTTACATATCCATATAGAAATAAATATTCAATAAGCCCCTATAAGAAAGAATGATGACTCTAGGAAGTTGTATACCATATAGTCTCCTTAAACGACTTCTATTTTTTTTAAACAATGCACGCATCGAAATAGTTTAAAAAGTTAGAAATCTTCAGATTATGTTAAAGAAAAAACTCTCTTGGAATGAGCATATAGGTAAATAGGCTTAATTAAAAGAACTAAGTATATTTCAATTAGAGGTCTCCCAGTAAGCATATCTTTCCAGTGAAAGTAAAACTTAAATTAGTAAAACCTCGATGTTCCTATTACAAGCTATGAATGTAAGTAAGCTTTTTTGTTATACTGATGCGAATTCCTTTAGAAAATTCCAAGTTGCATTTAAATCTATACTTATCTTGAGCAAATAAATTCAAATCCTAAATCAAAGTTTTGTAGGCATATTTGATTAATACAGATAAGTATAACTAAGGTAAAACCCTCCTTTTTTACTTGCGACTTATAGGTACTATAAGGCAAGTTATGCATTCGTAAAAAAAAATCGAACTCGAGATTTCGATCAAAGTTGACATTACGATGATAGCGAAGACTAAAAAAGTGGGTCTCGCAATTCTGTCTGTCTGTCTGTTCGACTACACGCAGTGTTTTTCAAACTGTGGGTCGCGACCCCCTGGGTCGCGGTCGCTAGCCGGTAAGATTAATAAACAAAAGTCCTATGCTAAAAAAATTAAATAAAAGAAACAAATTTTTAGTGCGACCTGTTTATTATTTAATAAACGTTGAAATTTTGTATTAATTTTTGACACTTTCAACATTAAATCAATTTCCAAATTTAGTATGTTTCTTTTTTTAGTTTTAATGTCAAACATTGAAAAGAATATGACTTCACACAGGTATGAAGTGGCGAATGGCATTAACAACTTCAAAGCCTCGTTGGCCAGCTCAGGATACTCTCCTCTTCTCTTTATCCAGAAACTGCCATCTGCAGCTAAATCTATAAGATTTTCTTTCATCTTTAGATTGGCGAGTTTGACTGACATATTCAAAACACGATATAATACACATCTTTGTCCATTTCCACTTTCAGAATCCAGTTCCGGAAAGTAACTTAATAGTTTCTTCTCTAAATTATGCAAACTCTGTACTATGAGATTAAGTTTTGCGAGGAATCCTCTGATTTTATCTTTTGTAGTTATAATGCTTTCTTCTCTCCTTGGAGGCTCTTATTCAATAAGTTTAAGTGGTTGAAAAGATCAGCAAGAAATGATTATTTTAATAGCCAGGTGGAATCAGAAAAATGATACGAAGTTTCAGATTTTGAATCCTGTAAGAACATCAATAGTTCGGCTTTCAATTCCAGAACTCGTGTCAATACCTTTCCTTTTGACAGCCATCTGACCTCTGTGTGAAAAAGGAGATTTCGATTGAGTGAACCATTTCATCACATATGATCGTAAACAACCGACTTTGCAAGGCCTTGCGTTTAAAAGAGTTCACAACTCTAATCACATCTTTAAGCACATCATTTAATTCAGAAGGTAACACTTTGGATGCCAGAACTTGTCGATGAAGAAAGCAGTGTGTCCATGAAACGTTTGGCATTATTAATTTTTCAATGAGCCCACTTTTGTTGACCGTCAAAGCTTTAGCACCATCACTACAAATAGCAAAAAATTTTGTCCAATCAATCTCGTAGTGGCAAGAGCTTTCTAAAAACAAGTCGTACAAACACTGGCCAGTAGTAGTAGCAGGAAGAGCTTTGAAAAATAGAATTTCTTCTTCAATATTTTCCTCTGCTTCAAAACGAACAAATACCACAAACACAGTCTGAAACAGTAGATTCATCCAGTTGCAAGGCAAAATGTGGACGCTTCTTTAATTTTTCAATTCATTGTTCTTGAATGTCAACGGCCATGTCACTTATTCTCCGCTCAATTGTAATGTCAGAAACTGGTATATTTTTAAGTTTATCTGCCTCCTGTTTACCCAAAAAAATTTCAACCATATCAAAGGCCGCAGGCAAAATAAATTTTCGTTCGAAAAATTCTAAGGGCTTATCTGCTTCTTTAAAATGTTTAGTTAAGA
The DNA here is from genome assembly GCA_911387755.1 of Chrysotoxum bicinctum. Lineage (NCBI taxonomy): Eukaryota > Metazoa > Arthropoda > Insecta > Diptera > Syrphidae > Chrysotoxum > Chrysotoxum bicinctum. The sequence continues at coordinate 14,173,033 of OU426991.1, read as the reverse complement.
GATGTCGCATAAACTTTGATACTTTCCGCAGAAAAAACTTCACAACAAAGAACACATTAAGGCTTATTATTTAAAGCTTTGAAACCATATTTAAGATATTTTACGTCATAAAGTCTATTTTTGTTCGTTGCTTCCTCCGCTTCCAATTGCACCGGATGTGCAAGGCTGCAACGGTCTTTTGAGAAACTTGTCCATAATACTCGTAAACAACATAACACTTAATTTTTAAATAAGTACTTACTCTCAGTTGAAAAAAATTAAATGACAATTCTGATGCGCACTTAAGAATTAAAAAAAAAAAACGAAAATTACTGCAAGGCCTGTTACAATTTTTTTCGGCAATACGGGAGAAAATTTCATCGCGAATAAATAAAATCTTGTGTAATTAGACCGGGCTTGGAAGGGATTCAGTGTATGTAGCTTTTTAGCGGATAGAGATTGGAGGTTTATTCGAGTATCAGCAGTGATCCTACTGCGGATGTTGTATTTGTTATTCATATAAAATCCTACTGTACTATGGATAACTTTTCCAAAAAAACACGGCTATTATAATGGGGGGTCGCCAATATTTTGTTACTAGTAAAGGGGTCGCGTACTCAAAAAGTTTGAAAAACACTGCTACAGCCTAAGCGGCTGGGCCGATTTTCTTTAAACTTGGTAGATATCATGTTTAATTTTTTCCCCCCACACGTTTTTTTCTTTTTTTTTTTTAAGACCCAAAATAACGGTACCTGTCATACAAATTTTTTTCGAAATTTTATAAACATTTTTTTTTTCTCAAAAAGTGTTCGACAGATTTTAAAAATAAAAATACAGAAAAATTTCATTTAATTAAAGCTAGGTAATGGTTGAAAAAAAATTTCCGGAAAATGGTTATTGAGGGTACCCCCCATGGAACCATTTTTTTGTTTTTGATTTTCTCAAAAACGGTTCAACCGATTTTGATCATTTTTTTTTTTGCTAAAGCTCCCCAAAAACATAAATAGAATTGTGTACTCAAATCTTCAAAAAAAAAAATTTTGGATTTTTAAAAAAAACTTCAAAATTTTTTTTTAAAACTCAATATTTCGAAAACCCCATGCTAGATTTTTTTAAACTTGATAAATAAAAGTTTCTCAATATAATCTACAAAATGTGAGAAAAAAATATTATTTTACCTAAAAATAAAGGTACCTACCATACAAATGCTAAAAAATTAAAAAAAATTGTTTTCAAAAAATAAAATATAATAAAATAAAATTTTTTTTCTTTCAATTAATTTTTACGATCTTTAATTTAATAAAAAAAAATTTGAAATTAAGATATTACAGCTTGTACCTACCATAGAACCATTTTTTCGAATTTTGAATTTCTAATTATCCACATAACGGATCTTAATGAAAATTTTTATAGAGAAGCTTCTAAAAAGTCTAAAACACATTGCATTTAAAAACTTTAAAATAAATATTTTTTTGAATTTTTGAAAAAAAAAATCTATTTTTTTCTTTTTTTGAAAATTCGATATCTCCGAAACGGGTCAATATTTCTTTTCGTAAATTTAATTTTTATTCGAACAATGATAAAAACTTTAAGCTAGCGTACCAAAATTTTTTCTTAAAAAGCTTTTAAAAAGTTTGTATATAAAAGCTTCTTTTAAAGAAACCACTACAAGGACTTATAATTTTTGTGCTTGCATAAATTCATATTTGCATAGCATTCTGTTACTACTAAAAGAATTCAAAAATTAATTTTGTCATTATGAACAGTTTTCTCTAATAACATTCGTTATTCGTTTTTAAAATTCCTAGTCGATTACATAGGAGCAAGTTCGTGCGACCCAGTCGTGCATTTTATTTTATTAAACCAAAAATAACGGTACCTACCATACGAATTTTCTTTCGAAATTTTGGAAATATTTTTTTTCTCAAAAACTGTTCGACAGATTTAAGAAAAAAAGACACAAAAAAATTTTTTTTTTCAAAACTCAATATTTCGAAAACTTTATGCTAGATTTGTTTTAAATTTGATAAATAAAAGTTTCTTAATTTAATCTACAAGATATGAGAAAAAAAGTTTTATTCTACCTAAAAATAAAGGTACTCACCATACAAATGTTAAAAAATGTTAAAAAATTGTTTTCAAAAATCGTATTTTTCTCGAAAACGGCGCCTAGAATTTCGATAAAATTTTTTTTCTTTCAATTAGTTTTAACGATCTTTAATTTAATAAAAAAAAAATTGAAATTAAGATATTACAGCTTGCAATACCTGACGATTTCGGGATATTCCGGTATACTGGATGATGTATTTTATTACCACACATTTTTTTATCGTAAGGCTTGTAATGAAATTCGGTAATATGTGTGCTTAAATTGAAAATAATGAGAAATAGTTAGGTACCTACTCGAAATTAGTAATTATAGGAAGTTAAATATATTGAGGATTCAAAATTTAGTTTGAAGGAAAGGTAAGTGCTTTTAAAACGGTTTGGGGTAAAAATTATTTCAAGATGAAAGAGAGCTTTAAAGAACAAAGTATATGTGTCGAGAATTGTAATAAAGAAGAAGAAATAAAGAAGCAATAAATCTTCAACAGAGATTCAAGATTCAAATTATTAAAACATGAGATCCTCTAATAAATAAAATAATGAAAACAACAACAAAAAAGCCGACACCTGACGTCGTCAGCTTCGTGTGTACCCAAGAATACATTGACTTGATGCAACAACCTAGTTCGAAACGTCGCCGTCGGGAAAAAGAAATTATAATTATTTCTAAAGAAATTAAACGTTCCGAAAAACTTTATCTATTTAACAAAAGTATACGTGTATCTATCTATAGCTATACTTTTCGATTAGAATATTTCATAAAAGTATATCTAGTGTAAAAATGTTCAAGCTCCGGATTTGAATTCAGCACACTTATATCTTTTGGAAAAATGAAGTTTGATCTCTGCTTTAAAAACAATGAAGTTGGTGTTGTTGAAAAGTCGAAGTTCTCGGGAAAAAAGATAAGATTATGAATTAAGTTTTCCAACTTTGGCCCATCTTGATACCACATGAATCTAGAAAAGATTTTTCCACTCGTTAAACCATTTTGAGTTCGTTATAAAGTGTGTTAGAATAATATATATTTCAGTATTTGCCAGACCACTCGGATCAGTGTAGTAGACGTTCTTTGAAAGGAGTCAATGTATTCGGGATAGAGCAGGACATTCAAAGTTTAGAATCGTTTCAGTAGAAGTCAAGTCGCAAATTAGTGATACATAACTTTGATTTAAGATTTAGATTTATTGATTGGAGCATTCCAGATTCAGCTTTGGCCAGATCGGTTTTGTCGCCATGCAAGTGGTGATGTTGTTCCACCTCAAGTTTTATTTATTATGGGATTTTGCTTAAACACAAGTTTACATGTAGCGATGGCGGTATAGACCAATATTTAGATTTAGATTTTTTTTCACTTTAAGGGAGTTTCTATGATTTCCTGGAAATAATTTGATAGTGAAGTAGATATGTATTTTTTTAATAGATAGATATAAATAAATAAAATAAAATTCGCTTCCGAAATGCATTTAACTAAATAAATAAAATAATTGTGTTTTTAAGTTATTTAAAATAATACCTTTTATTGATTTTCTGGAATGTGTAATTGAATAAATTTGCCTATAAGAAAAGCAGTTTGCTTTAAATGAAAATTTCGCTCTACGAAATTTAAACACTATTAGGAAAATGGAAAATAGAAACAGTTTCAAGAAAGCTAAAATAAAAATAAAAAATGACGACGTTTCAAAAATTGTTAAAAATATAAAAAAAAAACAAATTGAATTTTTTTCACATTTTTTTTAAAATAATGTCTTTGTCTCATCAGATTCTTATAGGGAACAAAAAAAAAAAAAAAAAAACATGTGCTTTACTTATATCTATGTATATCTTAAGAAACAACATTCAAAAATTACTAAGTATATTTAATTAAAGACTTCCCTTTTCTCATTTATTTTTTTTTTTTCAAAAAATGGCTGTAACCTAATGTTACCTTTTATAGAATCAAAATTGCCATTTTTGTATGCAAACACCATTTTTCTGTAAATACACCCGTAATGCAAAATACTAGTACGGTCTAGAATGCCAAAAAAATGCATGATTCTTAGGAATTTTTTTCTCGCAAACCTTATTAGGTATTAACATACAAATTATTTTTTGTTAATTTTCGAATTTTGGCCGAATTATAGAGGGCGCAAACGTCGACTCATCAAAAAATACATGGTCCCATGGCGGACAGTTAATCTCCGGATCTACTGAACCGATTTTCAAAAGACTTGTTGCAACTTGATTGTTTTCTAAGACAATTTACCACAATTTGACCAAAAAATTATGAACACAAAAAATGGCGACCCAAAAATGGCCAACAAATTTTTTTTTCAAACCTCGATATTTTTTTTTGTTTTGACTTTTTAAACAAATTGTGGTAAATTGTCTCGTAAGAAATCTTCCTTTAAATAACCCACTTTGTTTTTTTTGTTTCAGTCTAGCCTCTATAATTCGGCCAAAATTCGAAAATTAAAAAAAAAAAATTTGTTTTGTACTCTTGACGCATGCATTCATTATTATGTTAGTACCTAATAAGGTTTCCGAGAAAAAAATTCCTTAAAATCGTGCGTTTTTTGGCTTTCTAGACCATACTAGCACCTTAGCCCTCTTTAAAATAATATTGTATTTCAAAATATTCGAAAAAATATTTTTTAGTTTTTTTGAAAACATTTTTTTTTGAAAAATCAACATCTTCAAAACTTTTCTGGAAATCAGACGGCAATTTCATGCATTTGAATATTTTTATCTCAATATATCCATTTTTTATATTTATAAAATGTATTTTAAATTCCAAAGTATTTTTACATAAGAGCTCTCTCTCTTTAAATAAACTTTCCTTGTAAGCCCGTGTGATCCGTTATCTCCGCTTAAATTATAACACATGTTTATTTAAAAAGAATTGCATACATTTTGCTTTTGTATTTAGTATCTACTCTTTTGTTGGCTTACATTCAGGAGGTGATAACTTCGTTATTAGGCCATAAAATTTTTGATGGATTAATGAAATTGTTTCATAAATAAAAGTAAAATTCGTTGGTTACAGAAATAAATTCACTGAATCAACGAACATTTTGTTTGTGTCATTAATGAATTGACGACTATTCAGTGAACCAACGAAGTTCATCAGCTGCTGTTTTTTTGCAAAACTAAATTTTAGTTTCCACAATTAAATTTTTAAAGAAAAAAAAATTAAAATGAATTTTGAAATACAGACTTAAAAAAATCCAAATTTAGACCATGTATAATTTTGGTCATGATGCGGATATATAGATACTTATATAGAATTTTAATTTTTTTCTGATTTTGATCATGATGTTTCGATGATGCTGAGTGATTTAAAATAATGTGAGGTTTCGTTATAGATATTTTGGTTTGCGATCAATCCAACCGCTCGCATTTAAATTGTATTTTAAAATTCTTAAATTATTTCTGGTAAAAAGCATTTGCAAATGATTTAGTTAATCCATCAAGCTGATATTTCTCTACTGAAAGGCAAACTTATTTTTCTTTTCAAATAATGACAAATACGAAGAATAATTTTTTTTTAACGAATAAACTTTCGGCGACAAGTCTCATGCTCAAAATATCCCTTAGAACTCGGGAAAATTGACTCGCGTTCTGATGAAAGAATATAACGACTCTCTTAAACTTGAAAGACAATTTTTGGGGATTAAAAGCTACTTATTTAGAAACAGTTTTTCATACTTCGATGATTCATAGGTTTCAAACGTCGAAGGCGAGGTCCATCCACCTCTCAGACTTTCTGGAACGCTTTGTACTAGTAATTGAGCCAAGCAACGAAGCTTGAATTAAATAAGTTCAAAATAAAAATTAATGAGAGACAATAATGGAGTTAAGAGGAAGAGTTCTATCAACGTTTTTGTCCAAAGACGTCCAGAGTAGTTAGCGACTCTAAAAAGTTAAAAACCTTCAAGCCCTTCAAAGAGTTTCAGAGATTCCATTGTCGTCATAAGCCAGGCAAAAGAAGATTACAACATTGCGCAATTCTGGGTGCATCATGTGTGTTTTTTGTCTTCCCTAATTTTCGTATGACTACTTAAGCGCCATTCCGACTATACTTATCTTTCAAAGTTCGACAGCGAATTACTCTTAACAAAAAAAATTTCACGACTAGTTTCTTAATAACACTAAGAATGATTTATTACTGTCTGCAAAAGTGTGTGTTCTCCTTCCATTTTAATGTCAGGTTTAATTAAAATCTTGAATTCGATTTTTTACGTATTCACTTTAATGAATTTATTTCATGTAATATAAAATTCCTATAAAGATGAAAGGGATGAAATTCAAATTAAAAAAAGCGTTAAATTTGAACTTATTTCGAACATGAGGAACTTCGAAAAATAATTTCCCTTAGTTCATGCTCATTGGGAAAACCTTAAGGTTAAAATAAATTTCCTACAAATATCCTTGCTACTGCCATCTATCTGTTCGAAGATTGTTCTTTTTAATGCATTAGTTTGGCTTTTTGACACTAGGTGGAGAATAGACAAGAACATTATTTTCTAATAAGAAATAATGCAAGGGAAATAAATGAGTTTGATTAAAGATTTCAGTAGGAATGCTTTGAAATTGAATCACAATGCACATGTATGAAGTTGACGAGTATTTTACTTGGAAAACATAAATCAAGTACCTATTTTAGGTAGTTAGAAGGATATGAGAAATAGAGAATTTTATTAGTAGGGTGGTGAACTTAATTTCTTAACTCGAATCGGCCCGGTTTTTTTTAAATGTTAGTATTTTTTGACCAAATTCGCTCTCATTATAATGAGATACCTATCTTAAAATAAAATAATTATCTAAGGCCTTTTATTGTCAGTTTGGCATTAGGGATATGTATTCACAAATATGATTGCCAATATTTTTTTAAGAAAAAAATTGTAGATACCTATTGAAGACATAGCATTTTTTACATTTATGCCTAAGTAAGCACTGAAAAAAATTTCATCTTATCAGTGTCGGTAAAGAGTTGAGGGTTGTTAAACAATGCTTCCTTAATCCTTATCGAAGTCGCTCAAAGAGAAACAAAAAAAATTAGTTTTCAAATCCACTCAATACTCGAATCACTACTCTATGAAGTATATTCCCCAAATGAAAAGCAAAACAAAATCATCTTTCCAGCAAGAGATTGTCGGAGGGTTTTCAGAGAGAAGGGGAAATAAAATTCCATATCTTAAGAGAACCTCTAAAAAAGGACCAAGTCCGATTTGAGCAGAAATTTTGAGTTATTTTAAGTGAGTTATTCTTACAATGACAACCCCACCGCCAAACCCACCGCTGCCACCCTACACGGTGTTTAAACCAGGCAACCTGTGTCGACTTTGCAGAAGAAAAAGAAGGAAGAAAACAATTTGAAGATGGCCGTGAAATTTTTACTCAAAGAGCTACGCAGGGATATAATTATATTTCTGGCCTTTTTGTAGGTCGCTTCAAAGACACTTTAAAATGATTGAAGAATAGGATATTTTAAAGGAGTACCTACGAGTACATTTTGAAATAACTACCTAAAGTTATCTGTATGCCTTGCATGTCACTCTCTGGGTTATATGTAGATTGAGTGTTTCAACTAAAATTCCATGGATTGTCCACACTGTATCCATTGGCATTGGCTTTTGACAAGGATAATGGTGTCATTTTCGTCCATCGTGATTGTGGTGTGATGACGTTGATGACGATAAGGATTGCAAAGAATTTTTGATTTATATGTAGCTAAAGGTATATTAATATGCACATGTAGAAAAAAAAGCAAAAAAAATCAACTTAACAATCGCAAATAATATATTTCTTTGATGGTTGCACCAGTGGTTTTATATTAAAGATGAATTTCTTCTTTAGTGATCAAAATTGAATAAATTCTTTGAGTTTTGATGATATTTACGTGAAATTATAGGGAATGAGTGTCCTTGCATTAAGGTTGGTAGTTAGATACTGTATTTTTGGAACCATTTTCAATCGACCCTTTGATTCAATAAACCAATACAAAAATAAGAATTCGAAAAAATCCCGGAAAGACGAAAACCAATATTTATTTAACAACTTAAAGGTTTTTTTTGTTTTTTTTTATTTCAATTAAAATGATAATACACAGACATGTGTCCAATTACTTACTACCATTATTAAGTAGATACATAATATAGTTAATATAACAAATCTAAGAAAGAGAAAAAAAATATAAAATTCTTGAATGTGAAATTCACAATTGCAATGGGCACTCAGTGCCCAGTACACGGGTCTAGGGTTAAGTCCACTAAAACTTATACCGAGAAAAACGCGAACACCTATAAGAAATAACTTACTCTATCATAAGAATTATCTACTAATAAACCGAAAATGGATAAAGGAAAATAAACGCTTTTTAGATGTTTATTTTTAAAGTGTCATTAATTAGAACACTTGTAACACTGTAACATATTATTGTTAGTTATTGTTTTTTAAAAGTGGACTTAGCCATTTTTCATGTGAACCCTTCATATGATTTTGTGTAACTCTCTTGAGTTTACACAAGTTATCAAAAAAAAATAAACAAAAAATAGAATGTTATGTGGTTTCCTAAGCAAATTTAAATTTATGCAAGACCACAAATTGTAAATCGTTGCAGCGGCTTTTTAAAATAATTGGTTTTTATATACATTTTTTTTAAACATTTCTAAGAAAATATTTTGGTACGCCAACTTTAAGTCATTATTACTGTATGAATGAAAGTTAAATTTCAAAAAAAATATTGACTTGGTTTTGAGATATCGAATTAAAAAAAAATGTTATCAACGTTTAGGCGTTACGCCATTTTCGAGAAAAATACGATTTTCGAATACTTTTTTAACATTTGTATGGTGGGTACCGTTTTTTTCTATTTTTAGCTAAAATAATTTTTTTTTTCACATCCTGCTGATTATAATAAAAAAAAAAAAACCAGCATAGAGTTTCCAAATTATTGTTTTTTTTTGAAAAATTGGAATTTTTTTAAAACTTAAAATTTTGTTTTTTTTTTTAATTTGAATACACAATAGATACTATTATACTTACACAAAAATGATCGAAACCGGTTGTACCGTTTTTGATAATATCAAAAATGAAAACAAAAATTTTCGTCAAGCATAATATAGCTTTAAAATAAATTTTTTGTTTTAAATCTATGGAATAGTTTTTGAGAAAAAAAATATTTATAAAATTTCAAAAAAAGATTCGTACATGCCGACTGTTTTTGGGCAAATTTTAGAAATGATATATACCAAGTTTAAGGAAAATCGGCCGAGCCGTTTAAGCTGAAGTCCAACAGACAGACAGAATTGCGACACCAACTTTTTTCGTCTTCGCTATCATCTTAATGCCAAATTTGATCAAAATGTGGAGGGCCTACAGCATTCGGATTTCTGAGCAAATTTATTTTTTTTGTATGTTTTATGTTTGTTTATTTTTGAGCTTTCTTTTGAGAGTTGAAAATGATTTATGACATACGAAATTCAATTTATAAGATAATATTTTATCCTAAATTAATCTCTGTTTTAATGCTTTTAGTATTCTGAAATTTGAGATGCATTTTTCTAAAACAAATTACTTCCAAGAGATAAATTTTTTTTTTTTAAACAAACGCCAGCGCTATCATAATAAATTTAATATTAAATTTATTGTAATGAATAGTTTTTGAAACAACGAAGATATATAAGAAATAAGAAAATTATTTCAATTTTAAGTGGAGTGATTAAATTTAATTCAATATAAAGTTTAAGTGACCTCAACTCCAAAGTGCGTTACGCCCAGGTACGAAGTTTTTGCAGCATTCAAATAAAAATATATTTTTTATCAAAAATGGCAGTTTTGAATGTATTGAAAATTCTAATTTTTGTATTTTCGAATTTATAAGAAAAAAAAACTAAACAGTTCTCGTTTCAGCAATAAAACCGGCTCTACATAACGCAGTCGTTTAGCTTGGAGAATTTGTCTAACTTTTTCATAATTTTAAACACGTTAGATAACTCTTCTAACTAATGTGGGTTTTACAACAGAACCTAATCGAATTTGCGTTGAGCAACCCTTAATTTGACAGATACATAACTCAAACACAACTACATCACAACCAAAAAAAAAAAGAACAGACAGCTTCAAACCAAATAATTTTTCGCTGAAAAAAGTAGGTAGGTACATTGTATATAACTGCCTCGGTACAGATTTTGATTCTTTTTAAGTTATTTACATTATTTTAGATGAAATGAAGTATATGGCTAATTCACAACATAAAAACTCAAAGAATAAAACATCAGTAAACATTTTTACTTCGATTTGCCAATATGGATAAAGTATAATTTTAAAAGATAAACTAGTCATTTGCTTAGACGTGATGGCGTATGAGCTTAGTTTAGTGCTTTGAGTGCGGCTTGGCTATCTGACATACTGGCAATGTTTTGGTTCCGGTAATTCCTTTCGAGATTTCGATCTGCACATTTCGCTGTTGACAAAAACTTCCGCCTGGAAAATGCTAGTTGACTGTCCCATTTGTATGGAAAGTTTGATTCTAGGCCCGAAAATTCCAGCACTAGTTCCTTCTGTCGTTCACGAACCATCCGTGTACCACTTAATGACATTGACTTTGAGTTTGTTGTATTCTGTTTCACCTACCCACTCTTTTTTTACAACTTTACAAAGTTGTATTTTGTAATCATTCCATCCCTAGGAATCAAACTATCCCATCGCATTCCGAAAAAGCTCGAAATTTCATTTTCAAGTGAAACAAAATATGAAACATTAATTTAACGAAAATAATTGATAATTTAGACTATGTAAATGTGTGAACGAATTGCTTCTGTCCAAAAATCAAAGAATCTATTTCATTTTTCCAAATGAGCTAATAAAAAAATTTAGTTGAATACTTCACGGACTTATTTGAGTTCAGACAACTAAAAACTGAATTAATAGTGTCTTACGAAAACGCAAATAAAATAAATACAATGTCAAAAACCCCAACATCTGCCAAATAACTTGGGAGATTGGAGTTCAAAAATATTGCTGGAAGCTTTGAAAAGGTACAAGTATAATTACTAGCTAAGACTTCTCTGTTGAAAGTTGTTTTTTGGTTTTTTAAGAGCATAAACCCCTTCCTTAAAAGTACCGAAGGTCAACACCGGTCAATCAATTTAGCTGTCATAATAATTAAAAAAGAAATTGCAGGTTTTATGTGGAGACGTTATTCATAAATTCATTTCACGTACAAATAGTATCTATATGTAACTATTGTAACTATACATGATTTCAAAGTAGATTTGATTAAAAATTAAACAAAGTATATTTAAATATTATTTATTAAAATGGACACTCGACTGAGAAGAATATAATATTAAATATTGGGTAGGTAGTCAGTAGTTTTTATTTTTTGGACAAATTTTTAATTTTGAAAATTCTATTTTTTTTAACAAATTTGCAAAAAAAAACTAACTGATACGATTGTTTTTTTTAATTGTTTCGTCTTTGGTATTTTTGAAATAGATATTTGGTATGAGGTGAAGAATGTAACGCGATGAAGCTACCCTTCTACAACTTTCACGCAAACTGTCAAAAAGACGAAACGAACAAAAACAAATCGTGTAATCAGGCTCCACAAGTCAAACTGAAGTATCATATTTTCGTGCACTATCAAAATAGCAAAACATTTTAAAATTCATCCAGCATGCTTGACAAGCCGCTGGATCAAGCCAATTATATCGTCCTTGTCAAACTAATTTGAGAATGTGACCGCTCCTATTAATGAATATAGGTGGAAAAATGTATTGTTTAATCAAATAACATGCCTGTTCTTTTTCAAACAGTATTTAACTTTTAAAATGAATAGGTTAGTTCCTTTACTCTGAATCTTTCGGATGTTCTGTGCATTTCTGTGAATTTCAATCCAAAGTTCTGTCGTAGTCCATTAAAAAAAAATTCTACTAAAATGTAAGCATAAATTCATTAAATAAATAAAAAAAATAAATAGAAGTATTAATAAATTGTAGTTTAAAGTTTTAAGGACGGATTTGTAAGTAAAATATTTTTCCTCCACTTTTGTCAAATGGCCCTCAACAAATTTCGAAATGGACCTCTCTGCAACGCTGCTACGGACGGCCTAGCCCTGTGGCCCAATCAACGCTAAAGAGCAGCGGCGAGGTTTTGAAACCATATTATTATTGGTTTTGATGTGCCTTATGGCTTAAGTGACTTCTGTTTGATTTAGCACAATCATCAAGAATCATATCACTCCCGAAACCAGAACACTACTCGCATCCGAAACCATCTTTATATTTACCTACTATTCCACACAAGGCAGCTTGTTGACTAGTGGTGAAGTGACAATTAGTCCCAACGATTGATCAACCAGCCATTATGTATATCATCAATTCCCCGTTAAAGGCGCTCTTCATCTAGTTCACGGTCTTAGAAATCCAAAGGAGGGCAGGTTACAAAAGTAACCAAGGGGTGTCCTAAAGCCATTTCATCGCGTTCGAGAAAAGAGATCAAGTCTTTGCTCTTCACCACCGAAAGTTGGCCAATTTCCTTGAAAAATACCCAGAGCAGAACATTTCCAGAGGAAATGAATGACTTTCCTTTTCCTTAATACATCTTAAAATAACCCACCATACAAATGTTAAAAAATGGATTTCGAAAATCAGATTTTCTCGAAAACGGCAACTAGAATTTTGATAAAATTTTTTTCTTTCAATAAATTTTTACCATCTATAATTCAATAAAAAAAATTTCAAAATAAGATATTCCTGACTGTACCTGGCCAAAGAACCATTTTTTCGAATTTTGTATTTCTCATTATCCGCATAACGGATTTTAATGATTTTTTTTAGAAGAAGCTTCTGAAAAGTTTGAAAAAAGTTGCATTTCAAAACTAAATTAAAATTCATTTTGAATTTTTGAAAAATAAATAATTTTTTGTAGAAAATTCAAAAGCAGATCAAATTTTTTTTTCAAAATTTAATTTCTATTCGTACAATAATAACCAATTAGAGTTTTGCTTAAAAATGTCTTAAAAATTTTGATTTAATTTTTAATTTTTTTAATCCGCTACAACAGTTTATAATTTATGTTCTTGCGTAGATCGATATTTGCTTGGGAAATCACATGGGCATCCTGTTTTCAGCTCCAATTACTAAAAGAGTTTTTTAGTCATTCAAAACATTAGTATGGACATTTTCTCTAGTATTATTCTGTGAAATCGATTCATTTCATATTAATAGATAAAATTAATAGAATTAATAAAATACATGAATTAAAGGTTCAAAGCTGCTTTTCTTGTCCAGACACATAGGTTGCAGGCTATCTATGCTTTTAAACTGCTCTTACATTTTTAAATAAATCCACATAACCTTTTGCTTTGCTGCAGTTGTATTCAAATATTTGTGACTTTGTAGATACATATACACACATGAATTTGAAAGGTCTCAATATTGTTTAATTTTACCGAGATCTTCTAATATCTTGAGAACGGATATAAACAAACAAAAAAACAAGTTTTTTGTTCTAAGAAACTGAATGATATTAAAGGGACATAGGAGCTTTATAAAAGGCATTATCATCTGTGTTTAGGTTTTAGGTATTTTTTATATTATAATTTTAACATTTGCGTTCATTGTATCTTACTTTTCACTTGAGATTGCTAATACCTATTTCATGAATTTTACGATTTTTAGTGTAAAAAATTTCATAAATCTATCCAAAGTGTCCCTCCCTCATTCACAACTTAAACTTTAAACTTTGATAGTTTTTATTCAAGGACCAGAATTTATTTCAATTCTTTTTTGGATTTGAAAATTGTATATTTATTAATATTTTATGTACATATGTACCTACATACATATATCTCTTTTCTTTAAGCTATCATCTTCAAAATAATATTATAGGTACCTTACTATTATCTTATAACTTCAGATACATCTGTATATACTCGTACATTATAATATAATATTTACAAAAAATATGCCCAAATTTCTCATAAATACCCACTTTTTAATTTTTTTTTAAAATGAAAAAATAATCTTAAATCTATACCTATTTCGTTAGGTATACATACACAAATCGAAAACTTATCTTAATAGTAATCAACTGCTCCCCCACAGCAATGTATATATTTTTTTCCATTTCCAACCGCCATTTTAAGGACACTTATTTCTGAAGCGTCGCGTTTGTCCTTCTTCGCTTCCTCCTTCACCTATAAGGTACCCAGTTCTTTCGTCAAAGACAGAACGACACGAGCTGATGAAAATTAAAAAAAAAGTGTAAGGAAAAAAAAATTATAATCATGAGAATAAATAAGTTTTTAAGAGAATTAAAAGGCAAGTCCTAGTTTTTCTTTGCCCGTTTCGAAAGCAAAAATCAACCCTTTTTACAAAAAGTTTTTCTGCCATTTCAGCACCACTACAATGAAAGAAGGTCCATCTATTCAGTTTTTATACTTTTCTTGTTTCAAAAATGTGCTATGAGGAATTAAGGTGGGTATCTAGAAGGAGGACAATATGCAGGGTATTCGGTTTGGTGCTGTGTCGGGCCATAAAGGAATAAAGTATATAAGTATACAATTTATATTTTTGATCACGCAAAAAAAGACAGCCTGGGGTAGCACGAGAGCTAGAATGAGAATAGGGAAGTCTAAATGCGAAATGGGTGGTGGTGTCGGTGGAGATGAAAATGACGCGCGGAACACTCTAGCTGCTTTATTACAAGCCATTATTCTTTCTTTTACATCGTCGTCGTCGTCATCGTATTCGTCCTTCAGCTTCAACAAAAAACCCGCGATGCTTTTCTTTATTTCATAATGTTCCTTCATCAAATTCCCTGATGAAGGCGATTCATGGAGTAATTTTGCTTTTTACACTTTTCTCATTTCTTATAATTTTCTTAGGATTTTTTTTAAGATTCTGTTGTTTTGCTGATGCTTTTTACTGTTTGGGGTTGGCTTCTTCTGGGCTTTCTTCCTTTGGCTTCTATACTTCTTTTGTCCTTTCCATTTAAGGAAAGTACCTATATATTTTTTACTTTTCATTTTGAAAGATTTCTTACTTATTATGTGTTTATATTTCGCCTTTAGTTGCTCGCTGGTGATGAAAGAAAGAGACGTAAAATGTTGTATGTTGATAAAGGGAGAGTGATGGGCAAGGATTTTTCGGTTGGTTTTCTTAGAAATTGTGTTCTTATTGTCAAAATAATTTCGTAACACCATCTCCGTCGTATGAAATATTAGTATGTGGAGTGGGAAGAAGGTTGGTTTACATAGCTGTGATGGATGGCCTTCGAATAATAATGATAGTGGAAACATTGAAAGAAGTTTTTTCCGCACATTCTTAAAAAGTATAGATATTCTTAAGATACTTTGAGGTTCTTTCTTTTATTATGTAGCTTGCGGTTTAAACCTGATTTAAGATACTCATACTTTTGGACTTCAAAAGAGATATCAATTGCAGTTTAGGGATGAAATTTCAAGAATATAAATGTACCATTCTCCAACTCCCTTCTTCGAGTCAAGAGTTTGGTGTCGTTGAAGTTAGAAAACTTAAAATCAAAGCATTTCTGATGAAAATAATAACTGCGCAGTATTTTAATGATACCTATAAAGTATAAAATAATGGCCAGGGAAGTTTGTATTTCTTTTTTAACGATGTAAAAAAATCAACGAAAATGTTTAATTAATTTTAAGGGCTTCGAAGTTGAATTTTGATATACCTACATTAGAAGGTTTTATAAAATGTTTCTTAGAATATTTCCAAATAAGTTGATTTACACTTTTACTATTAAACTTGAGGCTATACAATATTGGGAAAAGTTACTAGTACCTACCTATACCTAACTAATTGTCATTTTTTTCGCAGTGGATGTAGTGCTTGGCTGCAAGTTTAGAACTAAGAAGGAAACAACATAGCCTCCAAACAATTTTGAATTTTCAAATTGTACTTAACTTCCAGATAGTAAAAAAAATATTTTTAAAAGCAATTTTTCACCAGTTGTGTTGATTACACAATATTCAAAGACTTGATCAAACTTTCCGAAAACTTCTATGTCACACAATGTGTTACAAAACAGCATACAATTTGGTCGAATATATCTACTACGTTTTACGTGAAATTTTAATACACAAAAACATAACTGTTGACTCCCTGAAACTTTATAATGTTGTGCTCTAAATAACGTTAAAGTGTGGGGAAAACTTCAAAAAACGAAATTTAAGTGTGGCACAGGAGCATAATATTTTTGTATTATGATCGCACATTTTTGACTTCTTGGTTGATTTTATCATCAAAAATATGACTGTCTTCTTTTTTCAGGCTTATGTGCTTGATTATTTATTAAGTTCCGAAATAAACTGAGACTTTGATTATCAAATGGGGACTTATTTTACATCCCTTGAGATCGTCTCAACCACATAATTCAAATCAAGATTATATAGGTTTTGCATATCAAACATTATGTGGATACAGATACATACGTAGATGCATTGGATAGGGTTATGATAATGAACACAGTGGACCACGATCAGTGATGTGTTTATTTAAGATAAATAATCTATGGGATGATTTACAGTCACTGGTCATTGATATTATTGATTTTGTCATCAATCTCTATCACTAACTATCCGACCAACTTCTTCTTCTTCTTCCTTTTCTTCGGCGCTGTTATGATCTCGATGTCGAGGGGATCATAACTCTCCCACGTATCTGCTTCACACTAGTGATCCGCCTGTGGGGTTCGCCGGGTTGACCTCAGAAATCGGCGGCAAGCCTCCCGGTTTTGTATTGTTCCATTTCTGAGGCCAACTGAATGCTGGTGTTTTTGCATTTGTTTGTACCAGGAGTGTTTAGGCCTACCTTTCTTTTTATTCCGAATTGGAACGTTGTATGATATTGCCTTTTTGACGGGGTTCTCAAGATCTCTCCTTTGAACATGGCAATACCAACTGAGTCGGTCGTGTTCAATTTTTTGGGAAATGGTATTCTTAACATGAAGGCTTCCTCCGATCTTCGTACTTCTAATTCGATCAAGCTTTGTAACTCCTGCTGTCATACGAAGCATCTTCATCTCAGCTGCCGTAAGCTTACTCTCATACTTTTTGTACATTGTCCAACATTGTGAACCGTATGTGAGTGCTGGACGCACAACTGAAGTGTAGAGCTTTCCTTTCAACTTAGGGGGCATTTTTCGGTCACAGAAGATAGCAGAATTTTCCCGCCACTTCATCCACCCTACGCTTACGCGATGATTGATATCGTCATCACAAGTAGCTTCGTTATTTATCATAGACCCCAGATATTTAAACTTTTCACACTTGGGAAGCACTACTCCATTCAAATAAATGTCTGGAGTAGGCCTGTGTGGATCAGAAAATGGGCAGCATAGGTATTCTGTCTTTTTCGCGCTTATGCGGTACCCACTTCCTTCTAGAACATCCACCCATACGTCAAGTGCTCGTTGTAGGGATATCGGGTCTTCACTTATGATGGCTCCATCGTCAGCAAAGAATAACTGATGTACTTTTGGATCCGTCACTTTGCCTTCAAGCAGGTAATCAAGAACTGTAATAAAGAGCAGGGGACTCAAGACACTTCCCTGGTGTACACCTACTGTGATTTCGAATTCTTCGGTGACTCCAGCTGCGCATCTTACTTTAGTAACTGCTCCATCATACATGTCCATAATTATCCGCACATAGGTTTCTGGAACTCCTCGTTGCCTGAGGGCCACCCATATTAGATCTCGTGGTTGCCGATCGAATGCTTTTTCAAAATCAACCAATACGACATGCAAATCCTCCAAAGAATCCCGATGTTTTTCCATAATTATTCTTATACTCTGGATTGCATCCGTGGTTGACTTACCCCCGACAAACCCGCACTGGTCATCAGATAGCCTAATTATTTTTCGCAGTCGGCTACCCAAGACTCGCTCAACGATCTTCATGGTGTGTGACATCAGCTTAATCGAACGGTAATTATCACAGCTTCGAGTATCACCCTTTCCTTTATAAATTGGAAGAAGGTAACTAACTAACTATCCGACCAACATTGTGTTTTAAAAAATGGACGTATCCAGAAGTGGATAATTTATTATTAAATAAATAAACACCTTACGGAAAAGGCAATTGAGCTCTTTTTCTACGCACAATACCACGAACGCTTAGATCAACCAAGCATACGTACAATGACTTAGCATAGCACCATCATAACAAGTCGTAAAGCTGGTGCAACCATGCGCCAAATGTCAAACTCCAAAATATTGACTATTCTAATATCGTTTCTTATAATATTTTCTTTTTTATCAGTCTTTCTTCTATCGATATGTTTTCCGCAGATACGTAAATCAACCTTTTCTGGCTGATCATAAGGGAGTGCTGCACTTGGAACTGGAGCTGCAGCTTCAATAGCTGTCAAAAAGTGTCATACGTGATATTTTTTCGTAAGGACAGTGCTGTACAGATTTCTGACATTTGATTTTTGAGCACATGTCATGGGTCAGCTGATTTAAATCTTGTGTGCATTTATCAAACAAAGTCATTATATAAGAGATCGAAGAGAGTTCGAAGCTCATTTTGACCTGCATCGAGTCGTTTGGTTGTTGGGCTCTGTAAAGTCAAAAGTGCTGCACGCAAAAGCATAAAGTTGCCCATTTTTTGCCGCTAACGTCTGTTGATCTGTGTGCAGCCATTCCAGCCGTAGTTTCAGTTGCATCTTCGTGTCCATTGTGCTCAGCCAGCTATTGCTCTCTTTGATTATTATTAGAGTCGACCATTGCACCCATTTCTAATTTTCACAAAAACAAAAATTTTTACAGGCAAATAAGAAATATTTTTTTTTTTTAAGTTTTGAAATGCAATGGTTTTCAAAGTTTTAAAAAGCTTCTCTATAAAAAATTTAATTAAAATCTGTTATGCCGATGATGAGAAATTAAAAATTTGAAAAAGGTTCTAGGGTGGGTACAGTCAGTAATATTTTAATTTCATTACTTTTTATTGAATTATAGACAATTAATTGAAGGAATTTTTTTTTCAAAATTTTAGGCGCCGTTTTCGAGAAAAATACATTTGTATGGCTATACCATTATTTTTAGATAAAATAAAATTTTACTTCTCACATCTTTTAGATTGTATTGAAAACTATTAATCGTCAAGTTTAAAAAAAAAAAATCCATTATGTGGTTTTCAAAATATTGAGATTTGAAAATAAAATTATTTATTTTTTGAAAATTTGAATACACAATATTATCCAAACCTTTGGGTAGCTCTGGCATAAATGAAATCATCAAAATCGGTTATACCATTTTTGGGAAAATCAAAAACAAATAAAACGGTTCTATTTTTTTTTAGCATTACCTAGCTCGTACTAATTGAATTTTTGATTTTTTTTTAAACCTGTTGAACAGTTTTTGAGAAAAAAATATATTTTATAAAATTTCTTAACAAAAATTAGAAACGTGTGGAGGGAATTAAAAATGCTATCTAACAAGCTTAAGGAAAATTGCTCTAGCCGTTTAGGCTGTAGTCAAACAGACAGATAGACCGATATACGGACAGACAGAATTGCGAGACCCAAGTTTCTTTTACTTGCCTATCATTGTAATTTTTTTTTTTATTTTTATTTTTTTATTTTTATAATTCACACGCTCTCAGGGTTTATAGTGATACCTTCGTATACAAAACTTATAGTACTATCAAGAAGACGAAAGATTGTAGCGACATCTTAAGTAAGTATAGGGACAGTACTTGCTAGATTTGTGTCCCCTAAATTTAATAATAAAATATTCTCTTTTTTACTATTTGTTTTGTATCTTATCTTACTCTAGCGCTAATTTCAGCGCCACCACCAGGCAAAAGTTCGCAATACAAAATCACGCTTCATGATAATACGATAATAAGATATATACACAAAGGTGATACCCTTATAATGCTCAACATAAATATAGCACGAGTTATGGGGAGCTGTCGATAAACATTGGACTTGAATGCTTGTAAATTGAAATGACGAAAACCGTACCGGGTAAATATTAGTGTAGTGCGACTAAGAAACAGAATCTCAAAATTAAACTTAAGGGTGAACTGGTGAGCATACCTTGCGAACCGGGGATCACGGGTGAACTGATTGAGGGGAGGAATGCAACTGGCTACTTCGAGTGAACATTTCTTGTGAAAGAAGCGATAAAACAAGGAAAGACATGAAACATTCCGACGGTGTTAAAGAAATGGAAATGATTCCATAATAGTTCGGTTTCCTATCTGGCTCTGTTCTGAATTCTTTCCAATAAATAAAGAACATTTTTGACTGCACCTGGCCAAAAAGTCAGTTATACTCGAGTTTTGGACGTATAAACGTCTTATAAATTCCAGGCAGATCAGAAGGAGTGAAAAATTTCTTACACCGATATACAAATCGTAAGCATTTGGCATCGTTTTTGGCGGTAATTTCAAGTCTGATCAAAATTACGAGCTCGACTTTTCTAACGAATGCATAAGTCGTTTCTTTCGAAAATAATTATTATGGTTTATGATTTCACTTAATTTAATTAGTTTTCAAAAAATAAATTCAACATTCCTATACGTAATGACACTGAAACAGATTCACTTTTCCAAATTTTGTTGTATTTTTTTCCGTTGCAGTTTTGGAACTCTAGATGCCTCCATGTTCTTATAAAATATTGGATACAAACGGCAACAATTTCCTGGAAATAATTTTACAAAAATCATAATGCTTATCTTTTAAATTTTTTAGCCACTCTATGATTTTATGAACTATGTACCTACATACCTTTTCGGGATGTGTCTTCCTTCGACAAGAATACTTGAAGAAATGAATCAAAAGATTATCTACCTACCGAGGAATGAGGCGAAGCAGTAGACCATCTGCTACACCATAATATAAAATAGATAGGTCCACAACGAATCTTTCCCATGACCATTGGTCCTGTGTGAATATAAAATGCAAATCAAAATTTAATAATAAACCAAAACAAAAAAGGACACACCACACAAAGAGGTTCATAAAAGTGAAAAATATGGTTCCTTAAATCATATAGATACACATATCCCACATGAGTATGCAGCCCATTAGTACTCGCAAAAAGCATTTTTTTTTTTTTTTTTTTTTTTTTATAATCGGCGCACACTCAAGGGGTTTGTATACCCTTAATATGCCAGAGACACAGTGTGAGCATTAAGAAAAAAGCATCATAATAAATAAACGATACTGAGATGTGAAATGTATGCCGTGGTATCGTCTTTTGTATCATTTATGCATATATTACCCTCTCAAAGGGTTACAATATCAACGTTTCGCGACTTTAGTTTCTTGAAGAAGGGGTTGTGTCGTTAAGTGAAATAAGTTTGAATTAAAGAAAATCTGGACCGAACCATCATTCCTTGCCTCTAAACCGCCGCGCCGCGCCACACCGTGCCAGTGTCGTTGGCAGGACAGATGTCTACTCTGTCCGTTAGGATAATCCGATCCAGCCATTTGGTCAACATAAAGGTAGGTACGGTAGATCTGAAAACGGGTTTACAGAATATTTTTGATAAATTATTTTCATCCTTTAGAAACACAATCAAAATATGCACACTCGGACGGGTCATATGAGATTTAAGGGTTACGAAAACTTGCTTGACAACATTTCCCATACGCAATAGTTTTAAGGTAACGGACACTCCATGGATCTAATAGAATACAGTAAACCTCTGATGTGTTTAATTTGTGCCTACCTTTTTGGAGAGGAAAAAACCGGTCGTCGGTCACCGTTGTGAACATGGAGAATAGAGTAATTGTTTATAGTAAAGGGTTAGGTCAGTTGGGCCGATTGACGGACAAAAATGCGTAAGAATAAAACCGGATATGCATGTGTGTCTGAAAAAAAAAAAAAACTGGTCAAACTGGTTGTGTTAGTAATTTCCCATAAGAAAATCTGAAGGACGTTATGCAAATGCTAATGTTTGATATCACGTGTGTATCCTTTTAATTCGCTTTTTATGGACCATATACGATACGAATGGGTGGTGTTGGGAATGGGTGAAAGATTATCATACAGCGCGTGTGTCGTTCGTCACATATGAGTTAAAAATAGGTAGATACCTATATGAATGGTTCATGCAAAAATGAAAATAAACTCTGTATAGATTGGTCATTCGGTCAGTGTTTGTCGGGTAAGAAAGTACGTAACATTTCATTTGTATTCGTTAATTTGTCAAAAATAATTTGCAAAGGTAAATTTGTGTAAATAATTAATGTAGGTAGATATGTTGAAGGTGATCGGCATACAGTTGTTAATGTTTAACCGGTATGAGATGGTTAATTTTAAATAAATAATTTGCTTCAGTGTTAATCGAAAAGTGTCCTTAGTTTGGTTTCAGAAGTTTCTTTTTTTAATACCTTTAATATAAAATTTTAGATTATACCTACCTTAGTTAACAAGATTTTTTTTTAATTTACAACTGGGATGCTTCGTTTTAATTAAGTGCTATCTTAGGTTCACCTATATAGGTAGATTAAAATATGATGACCAAGAAAAACTTAAATTTCTAAATCATTATTTTGTTTTTCGAAACTTTCTATGACAAAAATGCTGAAAAGGATAACTCCGCTATTCTAAAGATCCTTAATTTGGTCATTTTTATTAAACCCTATCCTCAAATTTTGAAAAATTTTGTATTTATATGTTGTACAATTCATCTTTGATTTCATAGTAAGTATACATATAGTATATGGTAGATAAGATAAATTCGGGGTGCAACAGCTAGTAGAGAATCAGGATCTAGTATTTATGAAAAACAAAAACTGAAAACGAGAACAACAAAATATAACCGGACAACTACCAAATCTGATTCGGAATTATAACGAGCTATTCAAAAAAAAATGTAAATTATAAATGTAAGTACACCTTAACATTTGTGTTGTAAATTTAGACAAAAGCTCATTTCGGCCCTCATGAAAACGTTTTATCTGTAAGCAATTTCTCTGTATTCCAAGGTTCTGAGCTTACAAAGTAAGACAAAAAATAAAAATTGTTTTGATAACCTAAAACTGTGAGCACTTTATATAATATTTCTCAATCAATTTTGAAATACAGAGTTATGGATTTATAGAATTAAAAGTTTTTGAATATTAAATTTTGCAAAGTTTATTTTGGTAGATGTGTTTTCTAGGTTTTGAATTCGGAATTCTGCCCTACTCCCAATTTTGCAAGAAAGTATAACCTTAACCCATTAATTTAAAAACTAAAACTTTTCTAGCCAGAGAGAAATTAGATAATATTATTTTCATTTGACAGTTTTAGAAAACAATGATAGTACTGATATAGGGCAAGTTTTTCGTTTCTTATAAATAAATAAATGGTAAAAATTACAATGTTACTAAGAAACCTTTATATCTACCTCCCATATTTACGTTTATTTTTGGATATTTTTGTAATCGCTTAACCGATTTTTATTCTATTCTATTTTTTTATATCTGATCTATTTTTCTTATTTAACAAAGGTGATCTTAGTTTGCGGTGTGGCCCACTCGCGACATTCTTATTGATAAAATTGCAAATGGTTTCCCACTTAAATCATTTCAAGCCATACCTATGTACATATCTTATGCCATTTTCCGCTGTCATTTTTTATTATTTTTTTACGAACCATACCACCCCTGTAACTGTACACTTGTTTAGAATCAAGTTTCAATCACACCAACACAACCAAACAAAAAAATGGAATAAAAACCCTTCGCGAAGGACAATAGAGGGGTCTGTTCTATTTAACATATTTTTTTTTTTTACTGCGCACTTCTTTCTTCGTTTTCCTTTTTCATTTCTCCAACACATCAACATTTTAGAGACATGTTTTAAAGAAGAAATGCTTTTGGCATAGATTCGAATTTAAATCACTTTTTCTGGGTTCAACGGTGGTGGGTGGTTGATGGTGGTTTCTTACCATAGTTGGAATTTTGTTTTCAAAAGAAAGGGTTTTCAATTCGAATTTCAAAATAAGGACAAACAAAGACGGTGTCGTTATTTTTTGTGCCCAGCTTACTTCTGGTAGATAAAAAAAAATAAAAAATGACAAGGAAGAAAAAGTATAAATTAAAATAAAAAAAAAACATTTTATTTACCAAATGAAAAGGATAAAAGGAATTTCTTCCTCTAATGAGAGGCAGAAAATTTAAATATTTCTTACAAACACCAATGTAATAACTCAACTTCTTATTTATATCCTAATAACGAGCAACGGGTATTCTTCTATATACGTAGGTACATATCTGCCTAAAAACGCAAAATTTTAAAGAGAAAATAATTGGAAGCTGTTTCTTTAGGAAATGCCCAAAGAAACACTCAAAATAATAGATTGGTCTGGAATGGGGCGAATTTGCATGGGAGAGGGAGGAGGGAAGGAGGTGGAAAAAGAAAAAGGGTGATTGTGTTAAAGCATTTTAATTTAAGAAAAAAAAAAAGAAAACATAAAATAGGACATTATTAAACCCCCTTTTCATTCTTGTATAAGGGAAGTCAATAGGGGTTGGCAGATAAGAGGGAAGTAAAGGAAAGAAGAGGCACTTACAGAATTTATAACAAATATAAAGAAGTTTCTATTCGAAGGTACCTCTATCTACTATTATTTTGTTCGCTTATTTAATTCTGTTTTTCTTTATAGAATTAAGCTTGAAGGTTGTCGTGATAATTATTTTCTCTTGGTGTACATTTCTTCTATACGCTAGACTCATTAATTTAAGGGTCATTTTTAAATTTCAATGGTTTTACTCCTAAGATATATTCCAAATATGTAACTAATGTATGCAAAGTATATCTACATCCTATTTAAATATTGACACATGCTGTCCGAATTTCAATTTGTAGTAAACAAACATAAGTAGATAATCATATGTATTATGTACATCAGGCTGCGTTTAACAAACAAAAATCCTCTCCACCCGTCAAAAATTTCAAAATTGTTCAAGAAAACTTACCCGTCAAAAGTTCCCAAATTGATCAAGATCATTTGTATTATTTTAGATTTTTTGTTTTCACCCTTCATTGGACTATTTGAAAGCATCCATACGAATAACCATGCGTTTTGCTATTTTTAGTACAGCGCTAGAATATTCAAAAAGAGCATATATATTATATATGTATGTATGCATATTTTTGCACATAACTCTAAAAACTACCATGTAAATTGGAATTTTTGTTTATTTATATGGGTATGATAGGGTCCTGCCAGGTCCACAACGGGATTCTCTCAATTTTAGGTTAATGGTTGTTTGCATTAGACCAAGCAAGGAGTTTTTTAATGATGTTTTTGTATGTTTGTGAGTGCTTTGAAATTCAGATTGTGGTGCTTGTATATGACAGTAACGTTTTATAAAACTTAAAAATCATCAGAAAACCAAATCAATCCATAACTACCGGCACTCAAGAGTTATTAGTTTATAGCTTCCTATAAGTTTTTTTAAACTCTTGCCTTCTCAGCTAACGGTAAGTTAGAAAATCAAAATATTCACCTTTAATTTATAATTATCCATAATTCTTCAAAAGGTCAGACTTTTAAACCTATACTTTTGAAATATAAAAATCGAAACCAACACAAAAAAAAAACAATTAGTTATTACTTTCTTCCGGCACAAATAAAATAAAATAATAAAACATTTTATTTATATAAGATATTGTATCTTACTGTGAAAGTTTTCAAATTGAATAAATATAAAATAGGAAATACACAACTGTGGGACAAAACTTTACCAAAGAATATGTAATTTTACTCCTCGATCTAAGGCTAAGAATTCAGATGTAAGATTTACAACTTCCTAAACAATTATCTACTAATAGTGTAAACGGCTATAGTGTAAGTGACTTACAGTAATTTTTTTCAACTTTCGTAAGTTGTTGAAAGATAAACTTACAAAAGTAAACACATGTTTTCTCTCTTACAAAATTCTTACAGCTTACACAACTGGGGCCTATTGCACCATCTTACAAAATTGTGATTACAAGCATTTTTTTAACAAATTTGTAAAAAATCGAGATTTTTTCATTTGTAATTTTTTTGTTAAACACAAATTTGTACTTGTGAATTACAAGTCACAAATTTGTTGACAAATAGAATTTTTCGTTGCACAAAAAAAAAGTTATAATTATTGTTAATTAGGTACAAGCTAAAATTTGTGAAAATCGTTCTTTTTTTGTGGGTTTCTGTTGCACCATAATAAAGCGATCACAAATTTGTTTCAGTTTGTGAAAAAAATTCTACAGGTGAAAGACCGTGTGTAAATATTTCTACAAATTTGTTAACACACTCATTTGAACATAGTGCAACAGGACACAGGATTTGTATTTGTAGATTACAATAACAAATTTGTGGTTATAAATTGTAAACTGGTGCAATAGGCCCCTGGCAGTGATAAGTTTTCAACTTACAGACAGAAAAATTGTGTTCATTGGTAAATAAATCTCTTTATCGTGTCAATTCGTTCGGCTATTATGTTTGTGGCTATTTTTACTATTATGAAGAGTAATAGCTCCTCAAGTGTGGAACTTATTGAGGTTTACGAACATAATAGTGTTTTGTGGGACTATACTTGTAGTCTGTTATATTTTTTTTTATTGTTAACTTGCTTTCGAGAACTCATTTTCACAATTAACTCGATGATCACTCGGTCGCAGTAGTTTCTTCGTAAGTAATATAAACGATTTTGTAGGTGTTTACGTAAGTACCGCTTATATTCAGTTCACAAAAGAATTTCTTACTGTAAGTTTATCTAAAGTGTAAACCCTCGTTAGTAAAACTTACATGCTTTATTTTGGCCTAATATGAACTAAAAAATGATACCGACGAATTTTTGATTCAAATTATATGAACGATAACAGAGAAGACGCTCTTCTGTTCTATGATTTTTGGAAAATATACCACCATCAATGGGAAGGTTACACATAAATTCATGAGTTTTCCATGTGTTCCCATCTAGCATACATACATATATATGTACCTATGAAACGATTTTTATTTATCAGCTAATAATAACTGAATATTTTGTTTAATAATAACAAACATAAAATATCATTATTGTGACATTTGAAAGAAGAAGTTATGCATCAAAAGAACCGTTTGTCCCATTAATTATTCTTTATTTTACTTTTGGTCTTTTTAAGTCATGATCGATTTTGTACACTGATAAATTCCAGTGAATATGATTTCATGCCATGGTCGATTTCATTTCTTTTAAGTTTTAACCCAGCCAACAACCCACCCATTTGCGCCCATTGCTTTCCCCATTCACTCTATTGATAACTTTAGATAAAGGACTCAGTGTAAAGGACGAAACACGCGCTATCAATCTACCCACATTACCATCCCTCGCGCGTTCTATCTACCCTCATTAAATATTCTTCCTTTTTATTAACATCGTCCATTTGTACTTCAAGGTGTATGTCGCCCAGCAAAAGAATACTTAGAATTCTTTATTGCTCTAACCTAGCAGTTCTCCCTAAGCCTTTGAAAAAAGCAACTTCTCTGTGGAAATACACAAAAAGATGAGAGATAGGTAGATACTGCGATACTAGTTTTTTGTCCCTACTTTAAATGCCATTTCATTTTATATTCCTTTATCCTATGCCACGTACCACGTAAATTTCTTCTTTCTCCTTTTTTATTTTTTCTTCATTTCAATGGCTCTGCTACTGTTGTTTATTGGTAGGGTAAGTGAACCATTACCCGGCCACCTAATCTACTTTCTAAATTTGATGTTGGGTAACAAGTTACTGTGGTCAAACAGTATTTCCATATATATTTTTTTTCATCATTTTTACAATAATAATCAAATAAAAAATAACTTATATGTAAGAATAGTGCATTTTCACCAGTACATGGCCACTGAAATTCAGTATGTAGCCACTTTGTCCAAGTACCCTGCCAGTTACATTTTAAATAATAAATAATGGAAACTAAACATTAAAACCTAATCTTATTATAAATAAATAATTAACAATCGTTGATGATAATTTGAAAATTTCGGGCCTTAATCGAACCAAACGTTGAAATAATGAACATTTTTGTGTCGTTAATTTCTTTCTTTCAAACTGCTCTTTTGAAAGTATAAAAGTTTGTCCCAGAAAAATATTGAAATATAACCTTATATTTCCCATGGCCGGATACAAAAACTTCGTGCTCCAACAACCACCCACAAAATTCAAAACGTTCAAAATAATTACCCGATACTGAAACTAAATATAATAGCTAAGCTACATAAATATATTGCACTTATTCTTCCCTAAACATAACTAAAGAATAAACGAAAATGTTGTCCTTCACTTTAAAATCTAATATCTGGCCACTTGACCGGTTACTAAAACACATGCTTTTATTTAGATTCCAGTACCGACCATTAAATTGTATACAAAAAATCAACTCACTCTTCCAAAATTTTAAATCGCACATTCTAAAAAAAAATCTGTGACGAAATGAAGAACATGCTGGAAATAATTTAATATTTTGTTGGACATAGCAAAAATGTTGTAAATTCTTTTTAATGAACATTTTTGTCAAACTGGAAGGATTGGCCGGATACTAGTACATCTACCCTAACTTCTTTCTATTGAATAATTCTGTTTTTCTTTCAATCCATCTCTTTCTTTTATGCCCATGGACTCAATCGGAAAAGTTGAAATTAAGAAACAGCAAACTTAAGTGTGGGAGAACCAAATTAGAAAAAAACCTACACTTTTTACCCTTGGACGGACGGTGGTGGTGCCCGCCGTTTTCAAACGAATCATTTCACCTCCCAAGTTTCTTAAGTCCCTTACTGCTTCCTTCACCATCACCGTTAGCAGGACTATTTTATATTGCTTTTTGTGTCGTAACGAAAAATATAAGCAATAATAAAAATGGCTTTCAATTCTTCTGCTCCATCACCATACAGTTTCAGTTTGCTGGCAATCGAGCAGCAGGAGAAGACAATGAGTTTTTGGAAGAAATCATCGCCGTCATCATCCTCATCAGGCAGCCCTTTTCCCACTTGTGCTTCGATGCTGTTTCCTGGTGCGTTTTTTTAAAGAAGGTTTCTTTAATTTTTGTGTATTCCGTGAAAGGGTCCATTGTTTTATGCGGGAGTTTTATTTTACTTCTACGTCCGTTTTCTTCGCTATTTTGTGGCTTCGTCTTAGCTATTTTTTGCTCAAAGGAACCCGGCGATTTTGATTATATTTATTTGGTGATTCTGTTGTTGCTGTAGTTGACTATGGCAGTTTGATTGCGCATCCCCCATTTAATAGGCCAGCAAGTACGAACGCAATGAACATGAACACCCATATTCAAAACATTAATACATACCCTTTATGCAAATAGGTACAACTGAAATCAAGTTTGATAAAAACTATTTTCAAGAAGGACAAT
This sequence comes from Chrysotoxum bicinctum, assembly GCA_911387755.1. Taxonomy (NCBI): domain Eukaryota; kingdom Metazoa; phylum Arthropoda; class Insecta; order Diptera; family Syrphidae; genus Chrysotoxum; species Chrysotoxum bicinctum. Next base: position 14,143,590 of record OU426991.1, on the reverse strand, counting down.
ATATTTTTTTTGTTTTATAATGTTAAATTTACATACACTATTAGAATAAGATAATGTATCTTATTGCCATTAGGTACTTTTGATGGAAGATATAAGCCACATGTAAACATCATGTATATTTTACTCCTAATAAGTGACTAAGGACCAATTATCTAGTTAGTAAGAATTTTCAGTAAAGCCGACTAAAGCACTATATTTACAAAATAAACATTAGATATTTTAAAACAGTGTATTCTCCTGATCAAAAAACTCAAAGGGAACGGTAGTTTTTGTTCGCAAAATGCTCTTTAATATTTTATTTTAATGATCAGTTCCATTACCACAGGTGTAAGAGTGCTTCATGAAATAAATGTAAATAATTATCTATAACCATCTGAAAGGAAGAGTCACTGATAACAGTATATAAAAAGAAATTACAGGAATCAACTGTTTTTGAAACAGTGACACTATATTAGATTTTTTAACATCTTTAACCGGCTTTAAAAATTTGCCACCATGGGATTTCCTTATTATAGCAAAAAAGGCTTTGCCCCACAATAAAAATCGATCTAAAACAAAATGCAGGACTGGATCGCCCGTACTTGCTCTTATGTACAAATACTTTGTAAAAACTCCTAGTTGTAGAAACGTGGATGTGTTTAGGGAAAAAGCTCAATGCATAAAATTTATTTTTTTCGATTCTCAGCCGATGCAAGAAAGTTTTTTCAGGGGTGTACTGTCTCCAAGAGTATCTCTTGTCATGGAAAGTGCTGCTCATTAGCCGTTCGGAATCGGCAGAAAATTGTAGGTTCCCTCTGTTCCTGGTAACACGCACCCAGGAATGGTTGAGAGTTGTAAGTCACTAGGTCCTGGTTCACTTCGAGCTGTTGCACCACCAAATTTATTTAATTAATTTATTTCTTTATCTAAGTAAATGATTTCAAAAACAATCGTTCAAGGTACTGAATTTTCCGAAACAAATTTCCTCGAAAACTTTTATATACGATATTATTTTAAATTTGAAGTACCATAGTTATGAAATTGGAAAATCGAAAAACAGGTACTGTTCGTATAGTTTTTTCTTAAAATTTTCTTTGACCAAAATGTTTTAAATCATTTGAGCCGTTTTTTTCTTTTTGTTTATAATTTTGCACGCACTAAAGGTATTATGACTACCCTGTTTTTGGCGGCGACTTCGAATATGTGGTAATTCCACACACGGTGTTGGTCTGTAATGCACATACCGAGAACTAAAAGATTTTCTATTTCCCAATGCAAGTGGCGCTTATGGATAGCGGCATGGAAGGTGGGTTCCGCTTTAATGACAGGAGACAGCATTGAGTTTTTGAAGCATTAAATACGAATATGAGAAGCTGAGAGTACTGTTGTCAGCAAAACAATTTAATGGATTCAAAGTTTAAGAAAAAAATCATTGATGAATATGAGAAAGAAAGTCGGAGACAAAACGGAGCCCTGTGGCACACAAAATAAAACATTCCACACAAGTCATTGAAAGTGAAAATGATATAATTAATAGTTCTTTAGATTATACATTTTCCATTTTTGAGTATATAAGCGCAATTGATTTTCAAAATTTTTTTCGGTCAACGAACACCATGACATGGAAATTCATCAAAAACTGATAATTCTATGTATGTATGTACATATGTAGGTAATAGGTATACATATTGAAGGCTATCGTGGTGAGTAAAATGTCCTTCGGAATTTTTTCCAAGCTTCAAAATTGTCGACTTGAATAAATCAAAAGTTTCCCTAGGAATTTATTGATATCGGGAATTAAGTTTCATAGGGACTTTTTTATTTCAAAAGGCCATCTGCTGGCGTTACAATGAACAATGCAGAAGTATGGTCGTTTCCAATTTTCAAAGATAGGAAAAATTCCGAGGGAAATTTTGTTCACGATAGCCCACATTATGTACATATGTACATACCACTTTCATTATGAAAATTACTTCTTTCAAGGAAAACAGTTAAATGGCTGTGATAACACATGCTGGGAGCATTACATGGGGTTGGTTGGCGTGTATTATACCAACAAGTAGAGGGTAATTCCGAATATGTCTACATATTACGAGTATCTTACACATGGTGGGGTACATGAACCTTAAGAAGGTCGTGTTTTGTCGTCAAATATACGTGCGTAGTTACATATATCTATATATTTTGAGCAAAATGTTTGTCTGGCGTAAAAAGGAAAACACATTTTCAAGGTCTTTATCAATTATTCAATTAGAGATAGGTAAGTTATGTCTTCTTTCCATTTGAAACCTTGTAGTTTCAATTCACTGATAATAAGCTTATATTTCGGTTAATGAACTGAGACTAACTCACTATACCTGATGTTGGTTATATTTTATAAAAAATGTGCTTACAAAAATCTTAAAATCACCCAAATTGTTGATTGCTTAAATGGAGTTCTTATTGTATATTCTAAGATACAAGAAGCTAGTTTTTTGAAAAATCATTAAAAACAAAGAAAATATAATAAAATAAACAATAATAATGAAATATTTAATTTTATTTACTTTATTTAAAACAAAATGTTCTCAATATCTGGCAGGAAGACAATTCATATACATATATATGTATATAGATGTTTATTTTAAGCGAGTTTCTTTTATAAAAGTGATAAAAAGGTGTTTTTTTTGCATGAACAATAGTCGCGGTAGGCTCCAAAGCTTTTCAGAAATTTGAATATTGAAGGTTTAAATGTAACAACAAAAAACTTTAAGGAATTATGAAGGTACCATATAATATGTATGTACCATTAGCGTTTACTATATTTAGTTTTTTTAAAGTACATAATTTATTCTTCGGCTTAAGCTTATTAAAAACTTATAAAAATAGCTTCATATCATTACTATTGTATTTGTTAGATATGTGTGTAGATGGTACCGAGAAACGTAGGTATGCCAAATAAATAGGGGTGTCAATTTATGAGAAAAAATCGTACAAGGAAAAAAATGTATTTCGCAAAATCCATAAAATCCATATTCGTGAATTAAAAGTGTTCCAGCATTAAAGAAATCGAAATGAATGTAGCTTTTCTAAGAATAGAGCTCTTAGCTATTAGTGAATTTGTATCCAAGATTTTTGTTTGTCCATTTGCATTCCTGTACTGTTTTGATGTTCGGTTTATTTTATGTGGAATAAAAGAATTTTTTTTTTAAATAAATAAAACGGAATCAATGTTCCATATTCCGGTTGAAGTTTTGTTTTGTTTTTTTTTTAACTTTTATTTGAGCCTTTCATGGAGCTTAGCATTTGAAAAGTACTACTCTTCTTACAATTTTTGCTGCCTAAAAGAGGAGCCAAAATCTATTGGTCCTACATCCGGTTTCGTAATCTTCGAAAAGAGCCCATACAGCTTAGGAAAACTTTAACCTGAACATTATTTGGAATGGCGGGATTGGAATCTCCAAGTTTAAAGGTCTATGATATTATAGAACAAAATGTCAACATAATTTCACTAGGGAGCGTATACGGAAAAATCAAACATCATTTTTTATTTTTTAAAGTGCAAACATGAGGCTTATGAAAAATATCGATTGAATTTTATCCAGAAATCCCTGTGATAATTTTTATTTTCTTAAGCTCGCAATGGCGTCTTTCGTGCATTTTAATCTTTAAACAGCGCACAAATACATAGATATATACCTTATGTCAAGATTGTTCTGATTTGTTGACCGATATGATCAATACTTCTATGATTTTTTAATTATAAAAATAGGTACCTGGTACTACCGATAAGAAGAACAGCTTAAAATCAGATTCTCTAGATGGGCCACAACTGTTTTCCAATTCGCAGGAATTTCCCTTTCCAAACTCTCAAATTCATCATTAAAATTACGTACATAAGGGTTACAAAAAATTTTTCTAAGGGATGATTTTGTATATTATATTTTTTTATTTACTTACCGAATATAAATTGATTGATAGGGTTGGCGTTTTTTTTTTTGTTGTTCAACTGCTCTAGAAAAAAAAATTCTGAACAAAAATATTCTAAAATATCCTCCCTTAAACCTTCCTCTACGAAACCTCCCTCACAAAAAGGAACGAAAAACACACAAACTGCCGACTTTTAATAATGCTTAGGTATATTTTTTTCTTCCTTAGGGTAAGAGAAAATTTTAAAACGAAGACAAATTCTAAAAATTGTTCTTGGACTGTCCTTGTATTTATCATTCCCCTACCCTTTATTTTTGTCAACGCCCTTTAGTCCCCTCTCTACTTATTTGTAGAAAAATATTCACAGCATCAAATATAAGCAGAAAACTGTATAGGTGTATTTGTTTGTATATACGAAAATAGGTTTAATAAAAAAAATATTTAAAATAAGAAAACCATTGAGCTCCTTTTGAAATTAAATTGAAGGAGAAGAAAAAAATATAAAGCTTCAGATTGAGAAATAATTGCTCTCTCGGGGGGAGGTATGATCAAGAAAATGTTTGTCCTGTTATTTTTGATGGGGTTTATATAGATGGGTATAGTGGGGGTTTTTAATAGATATCTTTCAATATCTGCATTAATATCTTGCAAAATTCATCTATTAAACTCAATAGGGAATCTTTGGCAACGAAAAGAGATTTTCATTAGATATGAAATCGAAAAGCAACAAAATTAAATGAAATACATACAGCAAAGGGGAAAATAAATACAATTGATCTTTCGCGCCATAATTTGTGAAGAACCAGGAACTAGTGACTCACAACTCTCAACTATTGCTGTGTGCGGGTTAGTCAACCAGGACAGGAAAATGAACATGTATTAAATATATTAAATATTAGATTAGATTTACTTATATAAATTTATTCAAAACATAAAAATTAAATTCATTTAAACATGTACTACAACTGGTAATCAAATGTACAGCAACTGTAATGAAAAAGTGTAATGAATTCCGCTTCGCCACCCCTCCTCAAAAATAATCCCACACATAAATGATCTTTTCCCAAAGTTCAAATTTATTTAGTACAATTTGATAACAAAGAGCAAGAGTGATAAGAAATGTTTAGGAGAAACCAGGTCTTAGAGTGACACCTTTTACTAAATATGATCATCCTTCTAAAATTTTACATGTCTCCCTAATACGGAACTATATAATTAAAGTTCAATTGTTTCGGGTAAATAAGAAGGGGCACTTCAACAATGTCACCGAAAGTTTTGTAAATGATCATAAAAGGTCAGTTAGTATTAGCTTTGTATGTACAACCTATAGTATTATCATGGAGCTTGATTTTGGGACGCCAACGCTATCCTGGTGGTGGCCCTGAAATTAGCGCACGATTTTACAGTGGAGAGTAGGATAAGATACAAAACAAGTAGTAAAAAAGAGAATATTTTATTATTAAATTTTACAAAAGAAGTGCGAAGTGACCTTGAAAAAAACCTTAAAAAATCATTAACAAATTTATGGATGACCAATTTCTGAAATAAGTTGACATTTTAGGACAATTAAGTGGTCTATGATCATTTTCTTTGCTTGCGAGTATCTCACATTTTATGACCAATTAATTGACCTATGGTTTAAATAATGTTTTCTGTCATTAAATATGGAAACGTAACACTTTTGTGCTGGGTTTAAACCAATTAAATATATAGTAGTTAACCACTTTTCACTGGTTACGTAAACATTATAAGAGTACCATCTAAAGCCAATAGTCAGTAGTACCCACCTAATGATGATTTTTTATCTTTATGACAGGTAAATTGAGGTGTACGGTTTTACAAACGCTTAGCTGAGGTATGAATGGTATTCACGTGTTTCAGTTTTATTTTATTGCAACTATATTATAGGCTCAAGTCATGTATACGTGATAATTGTGTCTAACTTGAGTGATGCGAACAATTGAAACTAAACTATAAGTTCTATTAATAGAATTATAAATGCATTACAATTAATTCTTATTATTAAAACAGTAAAATTCTTTACACAAATCGATAGATTGTTTAAGAATATAACATTATCAAAAAAAAACAGTGAATTAAAAACTATCTAAACACTATTTTCTAATTACTAGTAAAGAAAATCAAACTGAATGTCAACATTTATAATGAGCATCTGCCACCACAGAATTAATATAGTATACTCATTATAAGTTTAATCTTCTCAAATGTCTCATGATTCAAAATGTATCTAAGTATCTACATATGTATATTGTCCTATAAAAGGTACATACTACTTGAAACAATTATATTAAGTTTTGTTTATTTATGAATTCTTTTTAATTTTGATGAGGTCTAAGAGATTTGAATCACTATCTACTCATATTTAAAGCATACAAAATCATACATTTCGGCTACTACTTTTAATGACCACATTTATGGAATCAATGAATAAAATTTAGGAACAGAATTAATAAATTAATAGGAGAGACAAAGCCTTTCCAATTTATCGGTTAAATATCACTTTCTATGATTTACAATCTATAGTAGGTGGATGAGCAAAGATGTATACGTACACGTGTACCAACTTCCACATTCCGAAGTTTTTTCTCATTTATCAAAATATTTAAGATTTTTTATTATATTATATTTGATTATAAAGGTTACTATCTCTGTGATTTAAGTCTGTAAAATTTTTGAGTTTGTTCCTGGTATTCTTTTCAAATCGAAAAAAAAACTTTTGATATATTCTGGTTTTCGAAAAATTTAAAGTAGAAATAAGAATTGAACAATAAGTTTTACTTTCGGACCAACATACTCGTAATCATTAATTTTACTTTATAGACTTCTCAACATTAAAAATTCACATTTCCAATAATGTGTTTTAATAAAAGCTGAAACTGGCTGGCAGAACTCAAAGAATACTAATCTTACCACCGCACCGAAGCGAAACCTCGGAATTCAGTTTAAATCTTCACTTTCAATATACTTTTGAGATGCGAGATTTCCTTGAAATCATTGGGAAGTCTTAGTACCCTAACCAGAAAATTAACACATTTTAAAGTTGCAGAATGCATCCGCCGAACTAAATCCTAATTATGAGAAAAGGAACATTTTGGTTAAGCCAAATATTTTTTAATAAAATTCAGCCGATGATGGACTTTGTTCACTAAATGAATTAGCCGTGTTTATTAGCTTTCTATATAAATACACAAATTCTCACAAAAACCTATCGGCCATAACCTGACTTTTATATTTCACATTGCTACTATTGAACACTTGTCAGAATAATCTGATTAAAACCACAAATTGAAGAATTTTTGTATGAATCACAAGCGGCAAGAACTTTAATTCAACTAAAATTAATTTAACTTAACAAAATTAACAATTTTCAAGATAATATGATAAACAAAACACCTTAGCAGTTAGTTATTATAAAAAAAAAAATATTTCGATGCCAAAAACGTAAACAATAATAATGGGCCTTGTTCATTGACTATAGTTAAAGAAAAAATTCGTCTCTGGTTACAATTATAAAACTGGTGAATTTAAAGAAAATATAAAATGAATGGTTTGTCTGTCCAATTGAAAATTATCTATATTACAACCATTCTATGAACATCGAGATAAAATTAAACTATCAATCATACCAGCATCTAAAAACGAATCTAAAAAAGGCGTCAAAAGTCTATCTGAAGTAGTTTTCTAATTGAGCTTTTATCGGCGGTAAACTTACTACCGATATTGTATTTGTTATACGTGTGAAATGTGTATTAAACAACGATTTTTCGTTGAGGCAATGAAATTATTTCATAAGTCAACATTAAATCCGTTAAATGTATTTTTACTTGCGGCTTATAGGTATTACTATAAGGCAAGTTATGCATTCGTAAAAAAAACTGAACTCAAGATTTTGATCAAAGTTGACATTACGATGATAGCGAACACTAAAAAAGTGGGTCTCGCAATTCTGTCTGTCTGTCTGCCTGTTTGTTCGACTACATCCTTAACGGCTCGGCCGATTTTCTTTAAGCTTGGCTTATATCATTTTTAATTTTTCCCCCCACACGTTTTTTTATATTTTTTTTAAGACCGACAATAACGGTTACCTGCCATACGAATTTTTTTCGAAATTGTATAAATATTTTTTTTCAAAAACTGTCGCACAGAATTTAAAAAAACATTCATAAAATTTCATTTAGTTAAAGCTAGGTTGAAAAAAAATCCAAAAAATGCTTATTTTTGGTTGTCTCCTTAAAACTATTTTTTCGTTTTTGATTTGATCGGTTGAACGATTTTGATCAATTTTTTATGCTAAAACTTGTCCAAAGTATTATTATTGAATGTTATTGGGTATTCAAATTTTCATTTTTTTTTGGATTTTTAAAAAAATTTCAAGATTTTTTTTGGAAACTCACTATTTCGAAAACCCCATGTTCGATTTTTTTTTCAAACTTGATAAATAATCTACAAGATTTGCGAAAAAAAAATTATTTTACCTAAAAATAACGGTACCCACCATACAAATGTTAAAAAATGGTTTTCGAAAATCGTATTTCATCGAAAACGGTTCCGAGAATTTTGACAAATTGTTTTTCTTTGGTTTAATTTTTACGATCTATAATTTAATAACAAAAATTAAATTAATATATTACAGGTTAGGTACAGTCTACCATAGAACCATAACGGATTTTAATGAAATTTTTAATAGAGAAGCTTCTAAAAAGTTTGAAAAATATTGCATTTCAAAACGAACACAAAGCGTACAAATTTTTTTCTTAAAAATGTTTTATATTAAAACTTATTTTTTTAAGAAACCACTACAACGACTTATAATTTTTGTTTTTGCATAAGCTAATATTTGCTTGAATCATATGGCATCCTGTTTTTAGCTCCAATCACTAAAGAAGTTTAATTCATTTAAAAAATTAATTTTATGCTTACGAACACTTTTTCTCTAATAACATTCATTTTTCAAATTCTTAGTCTTTTACATAGGAGCATATTCGTGAACCAATGAATATTTTGTATTGATTAACGTAAAAGGTATTCCTTGATTAATGATTCTTTTCGTTGAGTAAATTAATTTTCGTTGATTTTATTTTTGTCAATAAATCTATAAATGGACGAAACAAAAATAAAATTGCGTCAAATCATTATTCAAAATAGGCTTTTTGAGGCCCCTTCCCTTGCAGATTTCTTGACTAGAATCAAGTGTAAGCTCAACCCAGCACTTTTAAAAATTATAAAATGAGCAAATTAGGTTTGAATATCGTATTGGGAGATAAATATTGAGTCGGGGAAAGCATTACACATGGGTGTAATGCACCTAAAGAAACATTGCGGCGGTGCTCAAGAGATAAAATGATTTATGTTATAGTTCTAATACCTATCCTTTTTGAAGCCCCCTTTTCTTTTTGATTTTATCTAAAGTCTTGTAGGTTTAAAAATTATAGCCAGATTAGAAGGGGTAAAAATTTCTTATTAAGGAAACCTTAGCACTTATCACAGTTCTTTGCGGCGCCGAATATGTGGCCCTTCAATTAAACAACGTAAGTTTTTATACTTGAATGAATTTTTTCGTCGAGTCAACGTTAATAAACGTGTTTTTATGAATGTTCTACATAAAATTATGAAATATGTTTATTTTTATTTATTATCTTTATATATTTATTTTTTAGAATATTTAACAATAAACTTCAAAACTAAAGTGCATCTGTACTCTTAAATCCTTTTTTATTGACCGCACTGCGTTCAAAATTCTTAGTGCAGTAAAAAAACCTTTACGCGCTTAATTATAATAGAAAATTCCAACGGAATTCATCTGTGCGCCAGGTATCACGTGTGTTAAGACGCCGCCGTTACGGCTCGTAGAGAGCCTTAACCTTTTGACTTACAAGTGTCAACCATTCATCTGTGCGTGTTATCAGGATTTAGATGATTCCCAACGGCTAATTAATAGTTGAGAATCGATCTCAGGACCCTCTCTATGAAAGTCCAACTCACTTACAAACAAGGGGTATTACATAGATATTTTGTTTTATATTTAGATACAAAATTTAAATGCATTCCTTGCCTGTAAATCAGTATCTCCTGAAACTCTCTTGAGTGTTTTGGATAAAATTCAAAATAGAGCTTAAAAATTGATAGGTGAAAAGAGCATAATTGAAGCATTTACATCGCTCCACCACCGCCGAACTGTTCCATGTCTCTTTCTATTTTATCGGATTTTTTTCTAAATGTTTATACTAAGAGCTTCAAAACTATGTATTGTTATCTCCGTTTCAAACCTTCCCTATTTTTCTAAAGTTCACACACATGTGCCAGTTTTCGAGGTATTGAATTTTCAATAGGATGTAGGCCAAAATACAGATAGATAAACGGAATTGCATCAGGACTCATATTTTTTCGTGCTCTATAGGTTAGGTTAGGTTGGAGTGGCTGTCTAGTTGTTGTTGACTCACTTAGACCTCAAGGATCCGTTGTGATACCACTGAAGAAGTTACTCATGGGAGAGTAATGAATTTAAACAAACCATTTCGTGCTTTTAATGAAGTTAGAGAGACATTTTGTGTCGATCGTTGCCAGTTCACTGGTATTATCGAAGAAGGGATTACCGAGATAGTTATTCCTTCTATTGGAGAGTGCTGGACATGTACATAGTAGGTGTTGGACTGTTTCCTCTTCCTCCTCATCCATGCAGCTTCTACAGAAGTCATTTGTGTAGACTCCTAGCCTCAAAGCATGTCTTTGAGGGGTGGCCGTGGCGCGATGGATGTGTGCTCGCCTGTGAACCTCATGATCACAGGTTCGATTCCTGCCGTCGTCTATGTCGTTTTAATTCCATTAAAAACCTTCTAAAATTGTCATCAATGGGTTACTGGTTTACTCATTACATGTTGTTCAGGCATAACACTAACAACATGTAATTGAGTTAAACTAGTATGCCCAACAAGGATGAACACGAATAAAATAATGTGAGTTATAAGCGACATAGAAATAAGACACGGCATTCTCCGCTTTAGTTCAGCCGCCATCCCTGGAGATAAAATATCTGAGACAATAACCTTCAGTCTCAGAACATCGTGCCACACATCTTTCCTATCCTTCTTTCTCTTCCGTAACTTCACACCCGCGCTGTGTTCAAACATTTAAAGGGTAATCATAATCCCTTAAGCGCGTGTAGATTATAAAAAAAAAAAAAAGCATGTCTACCTATGAGGCAGTGTCCTGTTATAACTCCGATTGTAGAGCTTATATTTTGTCTGCTCAGGGAGATCAAGCCATTTGACCGTTTTAGGTCTATGCTTGGCCATATTTGTTTAGTTGCCAGGCAGGTGGTACCCTGTGACCATCTAGCATTTGTTGATTCTAGAGCATATTGTTTGAGAAGATATTTGCATGTAGCAAGTGGTGTTCCTATGTTATGTTTTTGTCTAACAGTAGGCAGAAGTGTTCCGTTTTTGGCGAGCTCATCAGCTTTGCAATTTCCCGGAATGTCTCTGTGGCCCGGCACCCAAATAAGGTGAATATTAAACTGTTCTGCCATCTCATTCAGAGATGATCGACAGTCGTGGACTATTAGAGAGTTTGTGGAGACAGACGCGAGAGATTTGAGAGCGGCCTGGCTGTCCGAGAAGATTCGTATATCCTTGCAAGATATAACGTTTTCTTTTAGCCAGGATAATGCCTCTTTAATCGCCATTACTTCTGCCTGGAATACACTACATTGATTAGGAAGTCTATATGAAAGACTGAGATTCAGTTGTTCCGAATAGATGCCACTTCCAACGCCGTAATCGGTTTTTGAACCGTCTGTATAGAAGTGTACCGCATTGTCTTCCAGGGGTCTCTCCTCTTCCCAAGACGATCTTGAGGGGATGGAAACAAGGAAGCTGTTTTCGAATACCATTTTTGGGGTGGTATAGTCTAAGCGATCTGGGATAGATCTGAAATTGTCTAAAATAGTTGTATGACCAGTATTGTTACTGATCCATTGAGAGGTGGCTCTAAGTCTCACGCATGAGTTGGCTGCCACCATTTTGGAGAAGATGTCAAGCGGTGTTAGGTTTAAAAGCACTTCCAGGGCTGCGGTTGGTGTTGAACGAAGTGCTCCTGTGATGCACATACCTGCTGACCGCTGGACTTTGATGAGTTTATTTAGATTTACCATCTTGTCCAGTGCGGTCCACCATACGACAACTCCATAAATGAGTATCGGTCTGATTACCGAGGTGTATAGCCAGTGGGTTATTTTTGGGGAGAAGCCCCATTTTGAACCTATTGCCTTTTTACAAGTAAAAAGCGCTACGGTAGCCTTTTTTACTCTTTCATCAATATTTGCCTTCCAATTTAGTTTTTTGTCTAAAATGAGGCCTAAATATTTGGCTTGATCGGAAAAGCTTAATGGTATTCCTTTAATCTTGGGTGGGTTAAACTGAGGAATTTTGTATCTTCTCGTAAAGAGTACTAATTCTGTTTTATGTGGATTGACGTCCAAGCCACATTGCTTAGCCCACTTTTTCGTGCTCTATAACATCGTAGTGTTAAGGTTAAAATCTAGATTTACTCGTATATTTGTTGAAAATTAAAACTTGCCCTATAGTATTCATTAAACTAGTAAAAACTTGACCCAGCTCACATGACACTTAGTTGCTCCAGTGCCGGACAATAAGTTTCTATTAAATTTCCCTTATAAAAAAAAAAACAACTGAAAAAAGCATACGGGTGTGAAAAGAGCCACACATTCTCCGTTAAGATACATGTTTTCACCATGCCTGTCTTCCAAAATCTTAAAATCCTAAAGGATGCCGTTTTTGATTAGAATGCCATAAATTAGGTAGATATCCGGCTCTGATTTTCTTGTTTGTAAGACTGCGTATGATTTTGACGTATTAGGACTAAAAAAAACATAAGGCCTCTTATAATTAATATAATTCTAAAATTCAAGTTAGCTTAACGAATGCACTGCCTACAGATTTGTTTTGAAATGAAAATATATCGACGTAGTGCATATTCAAAGTGGCAAATCAAAGCTCATTGTTATAAACATTTTTGCTTTGACTATAATTCGTAGAGTTAAGCAAAATCCTCAATTTACGATAATCACAGCTGAATAGACGATTCATGTTGTAAACACTCTCTTTGAAATTTCTAACGTGGTCGTCAATCTGCCCGTTTGCTATTATAGTTCATATATTAGTGGGCTAGCAAACGTGCGCTCAACGATACCCATTGTCCGTTATTCTGGATGTTTATTTATTTTACTTTTTAAGAAGTATGGAAGATACTTTCTATTAAGCTCGTCACTTTCTCAGCGACGTGGACGCCGTAGAAAAAATCAGTATCGTTTTGTGTTATAGAGACGAATTTGGAGTATGGATGGTGATATCGTAGAAGATAGATAAATATAGACAATCCTGATATTTATTCAACTTTATTATACCGTTATTTGAATACACATTTATTAATAACACTTTAGTCTAATATACAATACGGTGTAATTGCTCGAGTCTGTTTGTACAATTGTATCCGACTTGCTTTAATCACTGTGCGGTGTACCGTGTACATTCATTTTACGCTTTATTGTTCGAATTTTAGGGCTGAATCTTTTGGATATAAATTCTTGAGTAAATTCGTTTTTCAGTTAAGATATTCGATAGCTGTCATTCACTGCACTAAGCTGATAACATCGCAAGGAAATGTGTTGATTTGGAAAACGGCAAAAAAAAATTTATAAAACCGATCGATATCCCATTAAGTGCTTGTACATACATATTATTTCTGCTCACAACGTTTCCCATGATAAATCAGTTTTCGTCATAGTGTATTAATATAAAAAAGTGTTCATTTCTCATTAAGTATAATAGTTTGCTCGTGCTATTCAAACTTGAATAAAATGAGAAGCTTAGTGAAATGCATTTTAGTTCTTATTTGGGGGTTTGCAGTTGTGTGCGAGGGACTTCGTCTTCCCTACAAACCACCAAGCGGAATTCATGAAGGTGAGGGCAAACAATATCTTAGAATTAAATACTAAATATATCTTAGTCTTGAGAGTGACAACAACGGATTAAATTAGATTGTATATGTGAAACAAATAAAAAAAATTAAAACGTTGTTGCAAAATCTCTCTGTCTTAATGATAATACTTCATTTGTTTAACCACAAATCCTATGGTCGAGTATGTAATGTAAACGAAATAGACGACCGATGGGTAATGGGATTTTAATAATAAGTTTATACAGTTACTCCCACAATTGAGTCTACACCATAAAAAATACATTGTTTTACTGTAAATAATTCAATAATTTTATAAAAACATTTGACATTTACTGTTTAAATGTGCACTTTGTAAATATTGAAATTTGTCTATATTAAATATATTAAAACTTCCGTTCCGATAGTGTACGAACATGATCAATTATCGGAGGAACTGTATGTCATTTATACACAATGCATTTATTTTATTTAAAAGCCATAAATTGTAACTAAAAACCGAATCTAACTTGGTACTTAGCACATAAGGATACAGTACAACACCGATGTAAGAAACTCTCAGAAATCAAGAAATTTATTTCAGTGCATATAAAAATGCAAAATTCGTATAAAGAAGGAGGAAAATTTCTTATACACGGGTAGATACAAAACAGAAACAAAACCTGAGAGGTTACTCAAAAATTCAATATTAGAATAGAAATAATAATTTAAGCATTTATACTTCTTTTCTAACTTTGTGAAATTGATAGACCTTTCTATGTGCGGTCAACAATTATTTAAAGGGAATCGCTTTTTGGCAATGAGTTGTAACAGTTTAAAATTTAATAAAATTCTAATGATTTTGTTTATATGTGTATGTAAAACATAATTTTAAGGAAAGGAAATCTAAAAGTCCTTGCTATTCGTTATTTAAGTTCCTAAAATAATCCTCTAAATAGGTTTAAATTACAAAAATCCTCTAAATAAATATGATTTATTGAGTAAATAAAAGCATTAATTTACGGTAAACATTTTTAAAAGTCAGTGCAATTGCAGTCATATTTTTGAAATGTGTTTTGCATCTTTAATAAAATGCACGACTGGGTCGCACGAACTTGCTCCTATGTAATAGACTAGGAATTTTAAAAACGAATGTTATTAAAGAAAACTGTTCATAAGGATAAAATGAATTTAAATTAAAATTAATTCTTTTAGTAGGTAGTAAGAGATAAAAACAGAATGCAATGCAACCATGAATTTATGCAAGAACAAAAATTATAAGTTGTTGTAGTGGTTCCTTAAAAAAATAAGCTTTTATGTACAAAATTTTTAAAACATTTTTATGAAAAAAATTTGGTATGCCAACCTTAAGTTTTTATTATTGTACGAACAAAATTCGAATTTCCAAAAAAAAATACTAAGCCGTTCTTAAGATATCGAATTTTTCAAAAAAAAAAACGACTTTTTTTCTAAAAATTGAAAAAATATTTTTTCTTAAGTTTTTAAATGCAATGTTTTTAAAACTTTTTTGGAGCTTTTTTATAAAAAATTTCATTAGAATTCGTTATGTCGATAATGAGAAATTCAAAATTCGAAAAAATCGTTCTATGGTAGGTACAGTCAGTAATATCTAGATTTAAAATTGTTTTTTATTAAATTATAGATCGTAAAGATTAATCAAAAGAAAAAAAATTTTAGCAAAATTCTCCGAACCGTTTTCGAGAAAAATACGATTTTCGAAAATCATTTTTTAAAATTTGTATGGAAGGTACCGTTAGTTTTAGATGAAACAAATTTTTTTTTCTCAAATCTTGTAGATTATGTTAAGAAACTTTTTTTTGTCAAGTTTGAAAAAAATCGAGCATGGGGTTTTCGAAATATTGAGTTTCCGAAAAAAAAAATTTAAATTTTTTTTTTAAATCCAAAAAATTAAAACTTGAAAATTTGAATATGTAATAATGTTCAAACTTTGGAGGAGCTTTAGCATAAAAAAAATTATTTAAATCGTCTGAACCGTTTTCGAGAAAATCAAAAACAAAAAAAATGGACCCATGGGGGCTACCAAAAATAACAATTTTTTGTAAAATTTTTTTCAACCATTAGCTAGTTTTAACCAAATGAAATTTTTCAAATTTTTTTTAAAAAATTCTGTGGGACAGTTTTTGAAAAAAAAAATATTTTTAAATTTCGAAAAAAAATCGTATGGCAGGTACCGTTATTTTTGGTCTTAAAAAAAACAAAAAAAAAACGTCCGGGGGGAAAAAATTAAAACCCATATCTACCAAGTTTGAAGAAAATCGGCCGAGCCGTTTAGGCTTTAGTCGAACCGACAGACAGACAGACAGACAGACAGAATTGCAAGACCCACTTTTTTGGTATAATTTGATTTGACTGAAATGTAGACAATATCTTTGTTAGTACATATAATGATAAAGGTACACATTTAATAAAAAAAACGCAGTGGTTTACGTTATAGGTCGAGGTACAGACACACACCAGGACAGACAGGCTTTGTAAATATTAACATCCTTACGGGATTTTAAGTTTATCTTTTCTTTTCGCGGATGTTATTCATTCTAAATTAAATCATCCCGTGCCCACGAATAACGAAACGTCGGGTTAAAAAAATAATAATTATTTCTAAAAAAGTAAACGCGGTAGGTTCCGAAAAACTTTATCTAATTAACATTAGCATCCTTATTTTTAAGTGCTTGAAACGATTACTTTGTTGTTCCTTAAATTTGCAGACATATACTAAATCTAAATTATGACACTAACCCGCTATGACAATGTTTCTTAAAAATTTTTCAATGTTAATCTCATCATTGACAAGATTCTTTATTTAAAAGAAAATTCCATCAAATTCTTCACGATACTTCCAAAGGAAGAGTTTTGGAAATTTGTAATTACTTCGCTTCTATCTGGGAGCAAAAATGGATAATCGACATAAATGAGAATTAGACGCTTTTTATATTTTACGAATGGTAAAAGTTTCACCAAACTTAATCGACTGACTGTTCTATAGCTACGAGTATTATAGTTATAGTTATTTTATTCATTCAATCTGTAAAGAATTACAGTCTTCGAACAGAAAAGTACAAAACCTTCTAACATTTCACTTAAATGACAAAATGCATGCATCGATGATTGCTGCGGTTATATAACAATTTTGTTTATCGTATATACACAAATAATTTTTTTTTTAATAACTTACTCGCCCATTCTCAATGACATGATTGTCAGCTTCATGGCAGTTGAACAGTGAACTTGATTTCATTAAAAGTAAAATTTACGATTGTTTGAATTTCTGGCAGCAAAAACGTGAACGTGAACAATACGTTTCGAAATGCTAATTAAATACCCTTATCACCTTAATTTATTTACTTTGCAATTTTTCATTTAAAAAAATGTCAATTATTCAAAGACGCAGTATGAGTGTTAACAAGAAATTATTTATTTATAATGAAAATGCAAGATATTGACAGTCTCTTAAATTTTGAAAATAAACTAATGATCTTATTTTTGTTTAATTTCTAGATGCAGCGCACTGGCGTAAAGTTGGTTTGCAAACTCTTAAGAAAAGACTCGCTACCTCAAATGTAAACAACCTCGAAGACCACAAAGCTAAAAATATTATAATATTTGTTGGCGATGGCATGGGTCTCACCACAATAACTGCTGGTCGAATTTTTAAGGGGCAAAAATATGGATCAACCTATGGTGAAGAATCCTCCCTGGTATTTGATGACTTCCCTCACACGGGTCTAGCAAAGGTAAGTTTTTGAATTAAGTAACTCCGGGCTTATAATTTAATTTGGATATTCTATAGACTTACAACGTGGACAAACAAGTTCCTGACTCCGCGGGAACAGCAACAGCAATGTTTTGTGGTGTGAAGACTCTTTATGGTGTCATTGGGATGGACTCGACTTGTGACATTAATGATTCTGCTAAGGGGCGCCTTCCTTCAATTATGGATTGGGCGCAATCTGTGGAAAAACGAACAGGTATCGTGACAACAACTAGAATCACACATGCCACACCAGCGTCAACTTATGCCAACAGCTATGATCGTAATTGGGAATGTGACACCGAGATTCCGGCTGATTTCAGGAAAGACCATGTAGATATTGCGCGTCAGCTAATTGAACATGCTCCAGGTAAGAACTTCAATGTAGTAATGGGAGGTGGACTCAAGCCCATGGGTATCATCCATGAATCTGAAAAAAGAACGTGGAACTTTACCGGAGACACAGAAAAAGTTTGTGGCCGTTCCGATGGGAGAAATCTTGTAGATGAGTGGCTACAAATGCAATCAAATGGAAGTCGTACATTCGTCCAGACCCGTGAACAACTAATGAATATAGACACCCAAGATGTTGAGCATGTTATTGGTCTTTTTAGAAATAATCATTTAACGTACAAAATTGGTGCCGAAGATGGCGAGCCAGAATTAAAAGACATGGTTGAACAAGCCATAAAAGTGTTAGACCGTCCAAAATCAAATGGATATGTTCTGATGGTAGAAGGAGGTCGCATTGACCAAGCACACCATCAAAACTATGCACGAGCGGCACTCCATGAAGTGTTAGAATTTGATAGAGCCATAGAAACAGCGATGCATCTAACTAGCAAATATGATACTTTAATTATCGTGACTGCCGACCACTCACATGCAATGACTCTTAATGGTTATCCTGAACGTGGGAATGACATATTAGGCTTTGCGAATAAAACTGCTGACGGCAAACCATACGAAACATTGACCTATGCCAATGGCCCCGGTTACGATGTTCATCGGAGAAATGCCTCACTAAATGGCTCGGTAAGCAGTAACGAAACATGGATCTCAGTTGAAGACCTGGGATTTAAACGCCAAGACCCAACCTATCGTCATATGGCCTCCTTCAAATTGAAAGACGAGACTCATGGTGGGGAGGATGTTATTGTGTACGCAACTGGACCAGGATCCGAACTAGTTCGTGGAGTATTCGAACAAAATTATTTGGCTTACGTCATGAGTTATGCCGGTTGCATGGGTCCAGCCAAAGACATAGATGACTCTTGTTATCCCAAGAAGAACATCAAACATCAACATAAAAAGCAAGGGAAAACTTCTGGACAGGAAGCGATAAGTCCTTGGAAGATAATTACAGCATTATTTTGTTTGCTTAGTTGGAGAATTTAAAAATCTTTTTTTTTATGTATTTCGTTTAGACCTTTTAGTTAAGCCCATCTGGGTAAACACAAGTCTTAAATTTAAAAAAAAATTATTGTAGATATATTTTATTAAAATTCAACTAATAAAGAAAGTTAATGCACATATCAAAAAGTTTTTATTGAAAGAGGGTCTGGATGCTAGCATACTCTTATTAAAGGCTGCAAACCTTTTCGTGCCTTGAAGCTCTGAATTTAACAACAACTTGAGTGAGCTACCACCAGTTTTATTGGCTGGAATTATAACTATACTACGGTTGCCAAGCCGGTCATCAATCTTCTTTAGTGATGCTTAGTTAATTACGTTTGTTTTTATTCATTTTTTTTAATTGACTTAAATGGAAAAAAAATATTTTAAAACATCAGGCAGGTATTCGTTCTTTTCTTTTCTTGTCAAAGTTGCTTGAAGGAATAGCTTTTGCACAACTTTTTTGCAAGCTTTTTTTTTTTTAATTTTTCGGTATAAAGCACTATTTTCAATCATTTCAATTTGTTATAGAATTTTAGAAATAAGATGGTTGTATGTATTTGAGTTCTATTACGAAAACTACATTTTCTCAAGAAAAATCTTTTTGAGATACAAAACACTTGATTTTGGCTTTTTTCTTTCTCAAATCTTCCAATCCAATCCCGACGCACGGTTGGCGCAGTTGAGGAAGACCGGGATTTGGTGGGGCGAATGGATGGGAGAAAACTAACAATTAAGTAGCTTGCGAAAATGGAGACAGTTGTTTTAATGTGCCGGTCCAACCCGTATTGTAGCGCTATCTTAAGTAAGTAAGTAAGTGAAAGACTGAAGTATTAAAGCATGGGACCATCATGTTCTTGGTCAGTTTATTTTGTTTAATTAGAAAAATATTGCAAGGCCGTATAGCTCATAAAATTCATCCACGAATGCGAATCTAATACAATAAGCAGGCTGAATATTCAGAAATCGTCTCAAACTTCATATTTACAAAAAGCCAGAATGAAAGATACAATAAATTAAAAACTATCTAAGGAACTAAATTTCCGAGAAGATCTCAATCCCAAGGAAAGATTTAAAATTCACTAAGTATGCCACATTCCTAACAAACGACATAGGTACTATCAATAAAAAACAATATTGACTTCTGGAGAAACATAAGCTTCTTTTAAAAAGTATTATTTTGAAGAAACAAAGTAAAGTAAGTCATAATTCCTTAAGTGTGTAAATTCAATAAAATATAAATTATAAAATTGTATTCCATTTACAAGTTATTGAAAAAGAAAACATCGTCGTACGGGCTTTTTAGTCGGGCAATTTTCTTCGGCGCGATTCATCACATAAATCAACTGGTCACAGGACCACTCATCCCTTCCCAGTTACCATTCATCCGGAAATAAAAATAAATTACAAGGAAAACATAAAACTCAACGAAAGGCAATGGTTCGTGCATTTAATATGTTCGTTCAAACTACTACTTTAGACACTTAATTTTTGGTCGTTAGCATTTGAAAAAAAAGGATAAAGTTTGAAATGTTCGTTTACTGTTTTTATAACTGATATGTTTTAATTTCAAATTATTATTACATTCGGGCGATGTTAAAGGCGAGCGCGTCATTGTTCAATTTTGTCGGCAGTTTAAAGTCGGTTTCATCCAATAGCGTCGCTTTACGCTTGAGCAACGTTGGGAAATATTGGAAACTTATTTCCAAAGTGAGTGCTGTGTACCCCAAGCAGTGAGTATTTTAAAAGAAGTTTTGGCCAAAATAAAGCACCCACTGCGCCTGCTGTACTTAAGTTTGTTTTAAAAGTTCGTGAGACTGGTATGTTAGTGGATAACACTCATGGTCGAGAATGTGGCTGCACTAGCGGAGAGTGCGAAACTCAATTCACAAACATCAACACGCCTTCGATCTCAACAGATGAACATTTCACGCACTAGCCTGAGGTGAATTCGTCACAAAAATCTCGGATTATTCGCTTACAAGTTCCAGTTGACTCAGTAATTGAAGGCGCACGACCATCCACTTGAACGACGTTGTGTTTCATAATTAATGGGAATGTTTTCTCTTACCTTTGTATATAAAACTCATAGTACCTTTGTATATATGTATAACCTATAGTATTATCATGGACCGTGATTTTGTATTAAGAACGCTAGCCTAGTGGTGGCGCAGAAATTAGCGCACGCTTTTACAGTGGAGATTAGGATAACATACAAAACAAGTAGTAAAAAAGAGAATATTTTATTATTAAATTTAGCAAAGACAAATCTAGCAATTGCAGTCCCTAGCCTTAAGATGTCGCCACAATCTTTCGTCTTGTGGTGGATCGGGTCGTACAAGCACGCGCCAAACGGCCAATGGAGGAAACTCCAATCAAAAGTTGAGCTGGCCAAGTAAGCGGGTGGATGAAATCATCAGACGGTTGAGAGGCCATCTTCGTCATCCGCTATAGCTGTGGCACTATATGTGAAACTTGTCTTACTTACCCACGAATCGTACATTGCATCGCGTTTATTCAATAAATAAAATAATAATTAGTGTGTTAATCACCTAACTTCTTCATTGTGTGTTCTACTCTATTAGAAGCCCACAGTCTTCTTGATAGTACTATAAGTTTTATATACAAAGGCACTATTCAGTTTAATAAAAACGGTTACTAGAAGTAACACAAAATGTTTTTTTTTTTATTTTAAGAAAATTGAACAACTTATGTCGCATTCATCCCTCGACAATTCTGGAAAAAGGAAAACTCACCCTAAAGACAATTTTTCATCCCGGAAATAAAAATGACAAGAATAACGTAAAACTCATCGAAAGGTAATGGTTTGTGTATTTAATAAGTTTGTTTAGTTCATTGCATACTTTTAGCCATTTCCCTTTTGAGCTTAGTATTAGTGGTTCCTGGATGAGCTATACGCAACGTTTTGAGTACCAGATGTGTTGCGATGGGTTGCGTTCACACTATCCATTTTAGGCTAAGTTCATAATTGCAACTCATTTAAAGGCTTCTTGTTCTCATTCTTGAAGAAGAATACGCTTCTTAAAACATTTGTTAGAAACTCTTACGGCCTTATTTACTAACTCGTTCTAGCGACGCAGTAAAGTTACTTCGACCTTACAAGGGCTCTAATCCTGAAAACCTTATTTATAATTAAAATACACGAGGAATAGCCGTGGAATAAGCTAAAACTGGTTCATACGATGTTTAAGGCCGTTTTAGTATCTAAATGTCAATTTACAAAAAGGAGTATAACCAATTTGGTTTTTCATCATTCACTGGCAACTGTGATCGAAATCAAATAGTTTAATCACCAATTGAAAGAGAACCGCGCACTGGCAACTCTTTACTCACGCTCACACTCTTTTCTCTCTTGCGCTTATAGAAAACAGCTCAACTGTTGCGAGGCAATCGTTTAGTTTGTGTCAAAACACAAACTTTTTAGTTGCTCGAATCAAGTTGCTCTAAGGCTAGCCGCGCGCTAGCAACTTTTAGTTGCGAAACTGCTTGGTTCGAGCAACTAAAAAGTTTGTGTTTTGACACAAACTAAACGATTGCCTAAAATAAGTTCGCCATTTTATTGAACATATAATTATCTGCAAATTCACGGACATTCAACCAAACAGTTCATCTGTTTTCTATAAGTAACCAAACAGTTTCGCAACTAAAAATTGCTAGTGCGCGGCTAGCCTTACGGCCTTATTTACTAACTCGTTCCAGCGACGCAGTAAAGTTACTTCGACCTTACAACGGCACAAACTAAACGATTGCCTTCACTACAGGTGAGCTGTTTTCTATAAGAGCAAGAGAGAAAAAGAGTGTAAGCGTGAGTAAAGAGTTGGGAGTGCGCGGTACTCTATCAACTGGTGATTAAACTATTTGATTTCGATCACAGTTGCCAGTGCACGGCTCAGTGCACGGCTAGCCTAAGTGCGCGGTGTCCCATATAAGCCCATATGTTTCATTTTAGCAACTAAATAGTTGCGAAACTAAAAATTGAATGTGCGCGCCTGGCCTAGGCAACCAAACAGTTGCGAAACTAAAAATTGAATGTGCGCGCCTAGCCATAATCTGTTTTTAAGTGCATAAAAGCTTGTAATGTAAATACGATGAGTCTCATCAGTCCGGCCTCAATCGTTCCTGTTTAAATGGAGTCAACAGTACATGTGAATCTGCCCATCTGGTGTCTTCTTAATAATTTGCCTATAAAGATTCTGTCAATGTCAACAAGGACAATGTCAATGAGTTCATATGAGGCGTAATTGTTTCTATTCTAACAAATTTAGATTTTTTATATAAAATGCTTTCATATTTCGTTCTTATTGTTTAATTTGATGACCCTTTTTGCTTACAATAATATCCGACTATTTAAGCCAGAAAATCAATATTGGTTGTGTTTTGTGTATTGGAAGTATGCTTGTTATTTAGTACAAACGGCGCTTAAGGCAAATTAAATATCAGTGTAAAATATTTTAGGGTTTCTTGCATTTTTTCCTCAAAAGAACACATATCTCTTCATCTCTACACGAAAGCGCAGGGTTACATTCAGTACGAGTTCTTTTGATTCCTTTTTTAATAAAAGGATTGCAAAAAGGGACCCTTCTATTGCTTAACGTTATATTTTCATTACTTTATAAAAATATTCATTAAATACTTATTATTCTTTCAGTAAGAAATACCAAACCCATCCTTATGAAATTACATATTTGTTTAACCAGTTTCTTAATTTCAAAAAACAAGAAAACTCAATTTTGCTGTCTTAAAATTTTTATAAAATAAATTTAATTTCACGACTTCAATACAATTGATAAACAATCATTCTTCTTTCGTTTTCACATATCTATGTACATATGTACATTCATTTCCTGTACACTTTGAAAACGTCTAGATGAAAAACTAGGTGACGAACTGAAAATGTCTGTATTTTACCAAACTGCGTAAGCTAAATATCATTAGAAATAAAGTTAATTTTTTAAAAACAGTGCACTTGGAATAGATAACACTAAACAGATAATACATCAACCTATCTCGCATTGCAATGAAAAAAGCTTTCAGGAGAAACAAGAGTATTTGAAATCAAATAGGTACACTAGTTACAAAAATTGAGGGAACTTACATTTTCTAAAATTCTGTGAATAAGGGTTGTGTGGAGATGAAACAGAAAGTATACTAAACTTTCAAGTTTTTCATCCAAAAAATTTTTATTTTGTAAAATTGGGGTGTTATCTCCATAAAATCTTTTTTCACAAACAAATTCAAAAAACTGTAGGATTTGTGGAAAAATGCCATTGCGCAAAAGAATAATACCATTTTTCGGATGCCCGCCGACTGTCGACAAATTAATAAAGTTGAAGATTTTAATTCCATTTTGATAAAATATCGAATGATAATATGATAAAAACATATCAATTTATAGTTCTCCTCGGCATTGTAAGTATGTATCTTTCACTACAGTCAGTGTCTAGGCTATATAAGCGTAGCACGCAATGGTTTCCTGGTTGAATCTTAACTCGCTGTATTAAAGTGGCTCTAGGCTATTTAATTGAAAATTACTTTACACAAAATTTGGGCTACCCTCGCTTAAATCTACATAATTTCTTTATAGAGTTGCATTATATATGTAATTACTATGATACATCACCAAAAAATCAATGCCGTCACTTAATGTGCCACAGAGTGTGTTCTATCAAAGAAGTAACTTGGTCACCTGAAACTCCATTCGTTTGCAAGTCAAATAATCGATTTTACTAAACTATTATCATTTATCAATGAATAAATGTTTGCTGGTAAAATCACCCAATAATAATTGATTATGTTTTGGGTTTCTTTTTCGACAGATGCATAGGGTCATCAAGCTTGGTTTTGTTAACATTATTATTATTGTATTGTGGAATATGATAACACTACATCATAATGGTTAGTTCAATGAAATGTCATGCAGAAGGTCTTGGTTCGATTCTCAGCCCTTGAAAAAATGTTATTCAGGGGTATAGATATTTTCCAAATGTAAGCAGTGATGGTATGTCAGATTTGGAAGAAAATGAAAGTCAAATTTACGATATTTAAGATAGGGACCTCTGCAGTGTTAAAAACAAAATGTAAATAAGAGCAACATATGTATTGAACACTTTGTCTTTCATGAATTATAATCACTTAGTATGAACTTGCCTGAAACAACCAATAATTTACAATTGAATATGGCAGAGCCAACAAATATTGAAACAGCTTTTCATTCTAATCGTTATCAAAACAGATATACCAAAATGGTACCTTTAAAAAAAGAAGAAATTAAAATGATGACTAAAGAAAGAAAGAGAAAAGAAAATGATTTGTTTGCCAAAAGCATAAGGTTAAACTTGATTGTGATAATTTATGTATGTACAAGAAAATATGCAACAAGAATGTCAACAGAAAGAAGAAATTTTATTAATACAGAATACTGGACAAATTTTGACTCGACTGAAATAAAATCATTTATCCTGCATGATGTTTGCAGAATTCCATCAGATTGCTTGCGAAACTTTTTTTTTTTTTTTAATGTTATGCTATGTTGGTCCTTGCAAAATTTAATATAATTATGTAATACCTTGACTTAAATTGTGATATCAATAATTTAATTAAATTTATTTTGAGATTTTTTTGCAAAAATAAATCAAAGCAGAAGTTCGACTCACTCCACAAAAGATAGTCATATTTTTATATGTATACGGTTTAATATGCTTTAACGAAAATAATTATCTAAAACTACCTAAGTAACAAAATAGTGAAAGGAAACAGTTTTTCATAGCGGATGCCAAAACGTTTAGTCTAGACTTCCTCGGGATCACAGAGTATAGAATTCCGCTGTGTTTCAGACAAAGAACCTTCACTTTCATGGGTCGGGAACCGGATCTATGTCATGACTATCGTTCTCTTGGGTATCGTTATTTCGTTTCTTTATTCATAATACGGTTTCAGAACCATTGTCCCAATTGGTTTTTGCCCCTCTCACACCTCTAAAAAACCTAGCATTAATTCAAATTAGGCTAAATGCAACTATACAAATAAAAATCCACTAAAGTTTAGCTTTGTGTTGATTGGGAAATTTTTGTTTCAGGATAAATTTTTTTGTTTAACACATAATTTTGGAAAATGATGTTGTTTCGATGGTAAGAAAAATATTCGATTATAAAAACGGAAAAAATAACTTACCCGGCACGGTTTTCACTTGCCATTTCAATTTGCAAACATTCAAAACCAATTTTCATCGACACCACTTTTCTCAACCGTTTTAAATTTAATGTTCAAAATGGAAAATCTTACTTTTGTAGAAAAAATTGATTTCATTAAAATAATTCAAAAAAAAAAAACGAGAAATTGAACCGATAGATAGGATTATTATTAATGAATCACCTTTGTATAATATAAAACTTATAGGTAGTACTACGAGTATCAAGAAGAAGCACGATTGTGGCAACATCTTAAGTGTAGACACAGTACTTGCTAGATTTGTCTCAGCTGAATTCAATAATAAAATATTTTGTCTTTTGTATCTTATCCTACTCTCCACTGTAAAATCTAGCGCTAATTTCAGCGCCACCACCAGGCTAGAGTTCGCAATACAAATTCACGCCCCATGATAATACTATTATGTTATAATATACAAAGGTATTACCCAGAATTCTGTATTAAATAATGTTATTTTGGCTTTCCATCGCTCGAAGCCGTTTTTTGATTGCATTTTGTGCATTGGACACTTTCGGCTTTGAAATTGTAGTTGGTTTTGAGAAGAGGATTTTATATTTGGTTACTATTTAAGATTAGGATCTCGGGAATGTATATATTATATATTTTCATTATAATCCTGTGGTGTTTGGTACAAACATGATAAGGCCATAAAATAATTTGCGTTTTTACATTCACTTTACATGGAGCTACGAGCTAGGGTTGAAACGCAAAAATCCCTATCTTCCCGGTATTGACAATTTTTATCGATTAGAGTAAAGCAAGTTTATAAATACAATTTTTTAACGGGTGATTTTTTTGAGGTTAGGATTTTCATGCATTAGTATTTGACAGATCACGCGGGATTTCAGACATGGTGTCAAAGAGAAAGATGCTCAGTATGCTTTGACATTTCATCATGAATAGACTTACTAACGAGCAACGCTTGCAAATCATGGAATTTTATTACCAAAATCAGTGTTCGGTTCGAAATGTGTTTCGCGCTTTACGTCCGATTTATGGTCTACATAATCGACCAAGTGAGCAAACAATTAATGCGATTGTGACCAAGTTTCGCACTCAGTTTACTTTATTGGACATTAAACCAACCACACGAATGCGTACAGTGCGTACAGAAGAGAATATTGCGTCTGTTTCTGAGAGTGTTGCTGAAGACCGTGAAATGTCGATTCGTCGCCGTTCGCAGCAATTGGGTTTGTGTTATTCGACCACATGGAAGATTTTACGCAAAGATCTTGGTGTAAAACCGTATAAAATACAGCTCGTGCAAGAACTGAAGCCTAACGATCTGCCACAACGTCGAATTTTCAGTGAATGGGCCCTAGAAAAGTTGGAAGACAACATTTCCGAAGAAATTCGGGCTATTCCGGCCGAAATTCTCGAAAAAGTTACCCAAAATTGGACTTTCCGAATGGACCACCTAAGACGCAGCCGCGGTCAACATTTAAATGAAATTATCTTCAAAAAGTAAATGTCATGGACCAATCTAACGTTTCAAATAAAGAATCGATGAGATTTTGCAAATTTTATGCGTTTTTTTTTTAAAAAAAGTTCTCAAGCTCTTAAAAAATCAGCCGTTACAATCGGTAAAAAAATATAAATAAAATATATATTTTTTTTTTAATTCTAAAGCAACTTGCTCGTCATGTGGCGTGCCGCCTGTGTCACAGAAATACACAAATATAAATTTGTGCAGCATGTCTGCGCGCATCGATGCTTACAGCGCTGCACCCGGAACACATGTGTATACACTGACATTTAGACTAGGCGCGCACATTCAATTTTTAGTTTCGCAACTGTTTGATTCGAGCAACTAAAAAGTTTGTGTTTTGAGTTCGCTATTTCGTGTAACATATAATTAATGCACCTGCGCGGACATTCAACCAAATAGTTCATCTGTTTTCTATAAGCAACCAAACAGTGGTGTAACTAAAAATTGAATGTGCGCACCTAGCCTTATGGTGCATAGTTCTGGCAAAAAGGAAATGAAAACGGCAAACGCAATTTGATGCGAAACGTTCGGGTTGAGTTCTTATAATTGTACTCTTAAAATTCAAATAACGCGGTTAATCCGAAAATATTAATTATGTCCAACAACCGCGCAAACTTTAAAAGTTATAAAGGTATTCAAGGATTTTAACATTAATTAAAGGGTAGAGAAGTAGAAGCTGTTTAGAAGTTTAGATTGGAAAGATTGAGTCCGGTAACAGAGCAGTTTGTGCGCGCTCAGGGCTATCGTAGGGCACGAACAAAACATAAATGCGAGAAACAGATTGACACAGCAACGAAAACTTCGACATCAAAAGTCATGTGAAATAGATTACAACGCGAACAGCGTTTTTGAGAACATAAAAACAAATAAACAAAATAGTTGCAAATGCAAAACGATTTTGCCCTACAATTATATGCAAAAACAGTATGTACATTGACATTTTTATCATACTGCAATGTTCGAAATTGTATTTGATAAAAATGGACGTGAAATGCGCCTTTTGTCGTACAAAAATGGATTTGTTTTAACTATGTTATTCTGTAAGACACTCTTCCACTGTCAAAACTAAAATAAATAGACGAAACAAAAAAAAATAGGTTGTCATATTTTCATTTGAGTATTGATTAACATGAAATACTTCGCCTTAAAATTTGGTAGCATTTGCACAGCCACATTGAATTTAGGGTTTAGGTCTAACGTTAATGTCGACGTCGATGTTGCTGTGTTAATGTATTCAAAGCCATTTAAAACCAGTGGCTGGTGACGTGGTTGTAAAAGTTCCGTTGAAGTTGCTGTGCCAATCTGTTTTTCGCTAAACACCCTCGTTGTTTTTGTTTCAATGTCCAAAACATTCAAGTTGTTGGATCAATCTGTTTTGAAGTCCATAAAAGTTTACAATAGGGGTATTCATGTAAGCGCGGAAAACCCTCGTAAACCTCGTAAACCAGATAATTTTATCTCCGCAGAAACGAGCTGTCAAAATTTGTATGGGAAAAAGTTTCTGCAAATCGCATAAAATTATCTCACAAATCTGCTGCGGAAAGTGCAGAAATAAACCTCGTAAACTAAAGAAGTATGGATTCTGACTTTTAATTTGACATTTCACAAAATATTTCTCACATTTACGCAAGTATTTCTTAGGCTAGCCGCGCACTAGCAACTTTTAGTTGCAAAACTGCTTGGTTCGAGCAACTAAAAAGTTTGTGTTTTGACACAAACTAAACGATTGCCTAAAATAAGTTCGCCATTTTATTGAACATATAATTATCTGCAAATTCACGGACATTCAACCAAACAGTTCATCTGTTTTCTATAAGTAACCAAACAGTTTCGCAACTAAAAATTGCTAGTGCGCGGCTAGCCTTAGGGGGTGTTCATGAAAACATGCTGCGGAAAGTTATATCTTTCTACAAAGCGGAAAATTATCTCGTTACATGAATACCCTTAGGCTAGCCGCGCACTAGCAACCTTTAGTTGCGAAACTGCTTGGTTCGAGCAACTAAAAAGTTTGTGTTTTGACACAAACTAAACGATTGCCTAAAATAAGTTCGCCATTTTATTGAACATATAATTATCTGCAAATTCAAGGACATTCAACCAAACAGTTCATCTGTTTTCTATAAGTAACCAAACAGTTTCGCAACTAAAAGTTGCTAGTGCGCGGCTAGCCTTAATGTAAACACGATGAATCTCACCAGTCCGGCCTCAATCGTCGACGCTGTTTAAACAGGGTGAATAGCACATGTGAATCTGCCCATCTGGTGTCTTCTTAATAATTTGACAGTCAAGCCTATAAAGATTCTGTCAACTAGTGATGTAAAAAGTAGTTACTTTCGGGCAATCGGTACTTTAGTTACTTTTTCAAAAGTAATCGGTACTTTAAAACGATTACTTCAATTACTTTTTGCACCAAAAAAAATTATTTGCTTTTTTTTATTGCGTGAATACGATAATTCAAGCAGAAAACAATCAAAAGGCTAATATAACACTGACTTTTGGGTAGCTGTGTTCACAGATTTGCATTATACAATAAACGAACTTAAAAACTTTTATAAAATGTTCATAATTTTATAATTTGTTTTGGTACAAAAGTATCATGCTTCTTTCTCTTTCTCAATAAAATCAAAACTTTGAAAACGCTTAAAACAATGATGGTTCGTGCTGTGAACGTAGTAAAATTAATATTTTTTTTATATTAATATTAAGTTAGTTTGTTCATAAAAAGATAATAGGTATATGCATTTTTGTTAATTTTAAATTTAATAAAATGTCTTTAAGTTTTTGAAATATCTGAAATATTTTATTAGTTTAAGAGATTTGGAATTCAAAAATCAGGTTATTTTTAATTTTATCTCCCCCTCTTAAAAAAATTATTTTACTTTTATGACCCCCCTTAATTTATATTCTCAAATGTATATTTTTCCTCAAATTCAATACGTCAACCTTGAAGATCCGACACCTAAAACTCAAGTTCTAGGCTTCTGAAGAAAGAAAGAAAATTAAATTATACATTTTTGATTTCATCTGTTTCTTTTCAGTTTTGAAATTAAGCATCAGTCATTCTTAACAACAATAAAAACAAATTAATGGCTGTCTGATAGTTTCGGAAACCAGCTGTTTTGGAGCGGTGTCGACATTTGTGAAAGAATTTTGTGACTACTCTTAATTTTACATTTTCTCTCCAAAAAGTACATACACGTATTTAGACATTATTAAACGCAATGAACATTTTAATAAAGGTTTTTTTTTGCAAATCCAGATAGATTTCAGGATTTGACAAGAGAGTCGAGAAAAGTGCAGAAAATTGTATATGTCCGCTTAATTCCTGTCAGCAACATACAAAGTTGAATAGTTGAAAGTTTGAAATTACTAGTCTCTACTTCTCTATAGGGGGGTTCACATTCTCAAATATGTTTGACAAATGCGGTTTGATTGACTGGAATTTGAAAATGTGAACGCTTCATCAAACGGATTGTCAAACATGCTTGATGATATCAAAATATTTTGGTATTTTGCTGATTTGACAAGCATATTTGAGAATGTGAACGCATGCTTGTCAAACCACAAGCAAATTTCATTTTCAATGAAGTTCTCGAGCTGTGCATATCGTAAGAAAATATTTCAAAATAAGTCATATATGCAATAGGAGTAATTCAGGTGGATTTTATTAGATTAATATAAGTTTTCTGCAGACTTCCAAATATAAAAATAATACTAAAATTGCTCAGCTAATATTTTTTCTATGATCACAGTTGGTCCGCCATGGTAAGAATTCTAAGGAGAAGTGATGTTTGACAGCATGTTTGACGAATGTGAACGCAAATGGTTTCAATCCGTCGAATTTTTTTCTTTTTTTTTTTTTTATAATCTACCCGCGCTCAAGGGATTATGATTACCCTTTAAATGTTTCAACACAGCGCGGGCGTGAAGTTACGGAAGAGAAAGAAGGATAGGAAAGATGTGTGGCACGATGTTCTGAGACTGAAGGTTGTTGTCTCAGATATTTTTATCTCCAGGGATGGCGGCTAAACTAAAGCGGAGAATGCCGTGTCTTATTTCTATGTCGCTTATAATTCACATTATTTTATTCGTGTTCATCCTTGTTGGGCATACCAGTTTAACTCAATTACATGTTGTTAGTGTTATGCCTGAACAACATGCAATGAGTAAACCAGCAACCCATTGATGACAATTTTAGAAGGTTTTTAATGGAATTAAAACGACATAGACGACGGCAGGGATCGAACCTGTGATCATGAGGTTCACAGGCGAGCACACATCCATTGCGCCACGGCCACCATATTTGTCAAACATATTTGAGAATGTGAACCCCCCTTATGAGTACGGCCTCTTTGGTTTTTACATATTTTCATTTCAGCCTTGTTTACTTAAGGTTTTGAGAAATTCTTCAAAGCATAACAATCAATCCCATTTTGTTTTCTATTTGCCAAGATAAATCTCTAATCCCAAATCAAACACTCAATTGTTGGCCAATGGAAAATGACATTACACGAATAGGTTGCATGAAAAATAAAAAAATGGATATAAAATAAAAGAATAAAAGAAAGAAAAAAAGAATTCAAGATCAGTGCCAAAGTCGATGACAATGAGGATGTTGAAGTTGTGTTAATCGAACGAGAACCAACGAAATCTTCTCTTTGCTGCTTCTGCGCCAGCTCCATGAAGTATATGCTTTCATTTTGTTAATGCACTTTGTGTCTTTCTCGATTCCCTTAATCGCAGTTGCCTTATATTTATTGAGCACATTTAATTCTTCTTTAAGTTTTCGTATGTGCTGATTGTTTGTAGTCCACTTCTGCGACGACTCACACAGAGTGCGTATGCACTTTTGCCAGGCTAACAACAGTTTATTAGGATCTTCAAAGTATATGGTATGCAGAATTTTTTTGGCATTGAATTGTTTACTTCTGTGCCATATTGAAGGGGCGCTTATGGATTGGACATGTTTTGGAAAGATTGCATTTTTCGCAAAGCACATGAGTACATAATCCAACAAAAAACTTCACGGTGTTGTTTTCACATTTCCGAACACCGCACTTGTTGCAATGCATCCACATTTTAAATACGTATTTAGCAATTCAAATCAAACTGTAGTATTGGTATTTGTCTTGTGTTTTTGTTTAATAAGACATGTCATGTGAAAAAAGGCCGTTGAGATATAAATTGATTGTGATTGTGTAGTTTGCTTAATTAAGGTCCGTTCACATATTTTATTGATTTGTGTGAAATGCTCTACCGGTTTTGTTCAAATTTATTAAATAATCTACAAAGGGAAGCCTTTTTAATTCTTAAATGCATTAAATTAAATTTAAAAAGAATCTCACTTAAGATTCAAGGTGGTATTTTTGTATGCTTACAGCGCATTTTAAGTCATGCATATACGAGTATATGTTCAATGACAGGGCAATCATAAACCTAAAAATTCTAACCAATTATTCCAGATGACTTAGAAAATATACCAATTAAAATTCTTTTACAACTAACAACTAAATTAAACAATTTCAACTGACACTTTATAGGCACAAACAAATTATATAATAAAAAATATATACCTAAATAAATAAATCTGTTTATAACTCAAGTGTGACATAAAACGCTGGCTATTTATCACACAACTCAAATTTTTCAACCATCCCCTATGCCAGCGTCTAAAGATCACGGCGATTGACTGCGAAGCAACACAGCAGCAACAGTTACCGAGTCCATCCACCTCTACCACCACCGCAGCTTAAATGCCTTAACAACGATGGATGCCCCGTCTTAAACATAAAAATCCAATTCGAATATGAAAAATTGCATAAAATTACCGCACAGTGTTAACACGCATATTGAATAAGTACCATTTACACACAAGACACATTTTATTTTATGTGTGACAACCAACAGTGTTTTGGTATGAATCGGACAATGGCCACAAGTCTTTGGAAGTCCGCAACTAACCGGGCTTGCAAGGCATATAGCTTTGAAAGAGTTTATGAGTTCTTATTTTGTTTATAAGAAATATTCACGGTTGAGGTTGTCCAGTCCAACTCATATCAAAGAATTAAAAGTTCGTTAGTTTATTTATTAAAAATTAATTGAATTTAATAAATTAATGCCATTGGGGATTGTAAGTAATCCAAATTTATAATTAAAAAAAAATATTAATTCCATCGGAACCGGAAATATATCCAAACGCAGTTGGTGGTGATAAGTTCCATCTTGGTGCTAGAAGTCCAAATATTTCTGCAAATGAGTCAGCTTTTAGGCTGCGCGTACAGTAGTGCGACAAAGCGATGCGATGCGAGAAGCGATTCGAAATGCGATAATTAGATGCGACATAGTGCGCACAGTAAAAGCGATATTGTGCGGTTGTGTTGTTAATTCCTTGATAATTATTGCCACCAAAATTATAAAAAAGTTGCACCACACAACACATGCACTGAAATAACAAAATTTTATTTTTTTGATTTTTTTGAAACCTCAAAACAAAAAATAAGAGCCTTCTCGCACGAACTCGGCACGAGTACGATAACTTGGCCGCCAAGATTTGATGACGGATTTTTGTAGAGGGGTCAAAAATAAGCACTTTTTACTATGGGAGGGGGGGGTCTATCTCCCCCCGTTTAGGAGGTAGGGGCACTTTTAGAAAAAATGGTTTAAATTGAAAAACAAAATATTAAAAAACAACGGCAACACCTACAATAAAGTGCTATACTGCATTTGAAAGCCAGAAGATTGTTCTATAATCCTGCATTTAAATTAAATTACTCATGTCAATGGTTTTTGAGAAATTCGCATTTAAAGTCCAAATTTTGATAAAATAACGTGAAAAAAAAAGTTTAGACCAATTGTTTTCAAAATTGTGAAATGAAATTGTAAATTAGCTTACATGTGTTTCATGTATCTATCAGTTCTTAATCGAACACAAAAAACCGCATGGTTCTATGTCTTCTGGTTTTTGAGAAAATCGAAAATAACTAAAACTACTTTTCTACAAAATGTTTGATATTTTTTGCTTCATTACATAAATAAATCAGTGCTAGCTTCCAACATTCAATATATAAACAGTAAAGTATGTATGGGGGGCCATGCTGCCCCCCTGCAACCCCCCTGCTTGGGCACACTATAGGATTTGGGGTAGGTGCGAGGTTGGGTGCATGCAAAGTTTCTTTTGCATTCACAGAATCTGTATTTAAAAAAATTCAAATTTATTCTATTTATCCAATGTCCACTAAATACATATAAAGTACAATAAACGATCTTGAAAACCAAAACAAACTTCTGACCATGTTCACCAATACATGGCACTATTTTTCTATCGAAAATACTGCCTAGAAAGGAAATATAAGGACGACTGGGGTTCGCAAATAATAGAGTTTTTATCAGATGTAAAAAAAGTTTACCCTTGTTATACCGATGGTGATATATGTGAGGGTTTACAGTTAAAAGACATCGATCCTCCCACCCTTCAGAGCGAAAATTTAGAAAGCGTTTTACCGCCAAAACATCCTCGGCTTCCCACCATAAAAGAGTAACTCAACGAACTCGACAGTTATAGTACGGACGATGGCTTTATTGACGAGACTTACACACCTTTTTAATACATTTTGACCATTTTTAACTAACTATGACTGACTAACTGACAAAATAACTGACCCAGATACAATTCTACCTCCTCATGGTGCATTCTGGGTAACGCTAAATGAATTGCGGTACTGAACTAACAAAGATTCATTATGTTTATTAACATTAATCCTTAAAATGGAATCACCGTCACCACCAAAAATCAAAAAAAGTAGTTTTGGTAATTTTCGATTTTCTCAAAAACTAGAGGACATAGAACCATGCGGTTTTTTGTGTTCGATTAAGAACTGATAGATACATGAAACACATATCAGCTAATTTACAATTTCATTTCACAATTTTGAAAACAACCGGTCTAAACATTTTTTTTCACGTTTTTTTTATCAAAATTTGGACTTTAAATACGAATTTCTCAAAAACTATTAATATGAGTAATAAAATTTAAATGCAGGATTATAAAACAATCTTCTGGCTTTCAAACGCAGTATAGCACTTTATTGTAGGTGTTGCCGTTGTTTTTTAATATTTTTTTTTTCAATTTAAACCATTTTTTCTAAAAGTGCCCCTACCTCCTAAACGGGGGGAGATAGACCCCCCCTCCCATAGTAAAAAGTGCTTGTTTTTGACCCCCCTACAAAAACCCGTTATCAAATCTTGGCGGCCAAGTTATCGTACTCTCCCCACGAACTCGCTTAAAAAAGTGGTCAGAATAGTTTGTGTGCGAGATGCTTGCGATAGGCATGCGAGAAACTCGCAACGCTCGCATCAAATATCGCTTCACTGTGCGCACGTACATATATGAGAATCAATGTAAATATTTTACTCGCACGCAAACGGTTCTCGCATCACATCGCCTTGTTGCACTACTGTACGCGCAACCTTAGGGGGTTTTCAATGTAAGATTAGAAGATAATAAGTGACGACGTAGATATATTTTCCCACCAGACGCCACTCATTCATTAATTCATTTATATAGACAAAAATGTTGAGCTTTGTATTTGCTTTAAGAGAAAAAAACCTTGAGCAAGGCAATAGAATAGGAATCTTATAATCATTTGTCCTAATCCTTGGGCTTATACCGTTTGGAAGAAGTTTATTTTTTCCAGATCTATTTTAGTTTTTAGATGGAATGGAATCTATTATTAATTTATGAGTGGTTGGGGCTTCTCTAAGTTTAGGTACGGTGGTGTAGACGATACTTTTTTAAAAACTCTTACCACTACTTTTAACTTTGGGGAAGAATACGATTTTAAAATCTTAAAATTAAGTGTCATTAAAATAATTGATGTCATGATTTCGTGGTTACCAAAATTCTTTTTAATTTTTTTTAAGAATAATAAAGGTAAGTTCGCACTCGACGCAACTACGCTTCAATGAATACTGACTGAAAATGAACTTCACAGCTCGGCATATTATTATTTGTATTAAATCGTATTAGCTATGTCGCACATATAAGCGCCAAAAGAACTACATGGAGCGCTATTGATAAACTTACCTACTTTGTGGCCAATTCACTGACCAACTCTTGTCGGTCATTTTTGGATCCTTGCAAAATGGTATGGTACGCTATGTCACAATTTCACAAATTCCTTATGATTACATCCACTTTTTTATCTACTTTTTGTTAAGTTCATTATTCATTATGGTCAATTTTATACATATCTCAAAAAATATAGTTAGATAGATAGTTTTCATTCTATATTGAGCCGTACAACGAATGCGCTGTCCTCCAAAATAGATGGCACCTAGGGTCATCTTGCCTAAACAACACTTCGATCACATCCATACCATCAAACTTCAAAAATAAGTGCATTGCGATCGTTATATCTATTGTGCCCTCGTCTAAAACTGAGGAAGATAGCTCATACGACAATTATTCTTCCTCCATACTTACTTGGTTGAGAAATTTAAATTTATTAATGTGCAAAACATTCAAGTTGTGATCAATAGGGGTATTCATGAAACGAGATAATTTTCCGCTTTGTAGAAAGATATAACTTTCCGCAACATGTTTTCATGAACACCCCCTAAAAAATACTTGCGTAAATGTGGAAAATATTTTGTGAAATGTCAAATTAAAAGTCAAGTCAATTGAATGTGCGCGCCTAGCCTAAGACGCTCTTCCACTGTCAAAACTAAAATAAATAGACGAAACAAAACAAATTGGTTGTCATATTTTCATTTGAGTGTTGTTAAACCTGAAAAACTTCAAAATTCTATTTTTAGTTGGTTCGAGCAACTAAAAAGTTTGTGTTTTGACACAAACTAAACGATTGCCTAAAATGAGTTCGCTATTTTGTGTAACATATAATTATATGCACCTGCGCGGACCAAATAGTTCATCTGTTTTCTATAAGCAACCAAACAGTGGTGCAACTAAAAATTAAATGTGTGCGCCTAGCCTTAAAGTTGGTAGCATTTGCACAGCCACATTGAATTTATTAAGCCAGATATAAACTGTTCAAATGCATGACAAGCACGCGCAAGTGTATCAGTGAAAAGGTCACACGTAGGTATAGATTGGATGTAAGATTGAAGCATAATCAAAATAAGTTGATTTTCTTTCAATCTAGCGTTCTGCATTGAAGTAGTGTATATGCAAGATTGATGGTTGATCATGCATTTATTGGTTCATTTGTGTATAGTACGTTGAAGAGATGAGAATACAGTATAACACAAGCACTGATTTAAATATTAAAACAGTAAATAAAAATTTTATGATAAAATGGACAGACAAAATAAAACAAATTACTCGGACAAAATTGAAAAAATCTCAAAGAAATTCGTAAATTCACAATTTTGCCGTAAAAAAACTCATAAAGCGCAACGTCCTCTCACCACACCGTCGATGTAAAAATAAAATATTGAAGGCTCATGCTTGATATGCGTATATGCAACTTCAACCCGAATTTATCAATGCACTTGCACGTGCAATGTATATCTCGCTTTAGGTCTAACGTTGATGTCGATACCGATGTTGCTGTGTTAATAGCCGTGTTTTTTTGAAAAAGTTATCCGTAGTACAGTAGGATTTTATATGAATAACAAATACAACATTCGCAGTAGGATCACACTGCCGATAAAAGGGGAAGTGAAATCCTGCTGCGGATAGAGATTTGACGTTTATTCGAGTATCGGCAGTGATCCTACTGTGGATGTTGTATTTGTTATTCATATAAAATCCTACTGTACTACGGATACCTTTTCCAAAAAAAACACGGCTAATGTATTCAAAGGCATTTAAAACCAGTGGTTCTAAAAAGAGTAACGTGGTTGTCAAAGTTCCTGTTGAAGTTGCTGTGCCAATCTGTTTCTCGCTAAACACCCTCGTCGTTGTTGTTTCAATGTGCAAAACATTCAAGTTGTTGGATTAATAAGGGTATTCATGAAACGAGATAATTTTTCGCTTTGTAGAAAGATATAACTTTCCGCAACATGTTTTCATGAACACCCACTAAAAAATACTTGCGTAAATGTGGAAAATATTTTGTGAAATATCAAATTAAAAGTCAGACTCCATATTTCTTTATTTTATCAGGTTTATTTATTCACTTTCCGCATCAAATTCGTGAGAAAATTTTGACAGCTTGTTTCTGCAGAGATAAAATTATCTGGTTTCCGAAATTTATCAGGGTTTTCCGCGCTTACATCAATAATCTGTTTTGAAGTGCATACAAATTTATAAAGTAAACACGATGAGTCTCATCAATCTGGCCTAAATCGTCCCTGTTTAAACAGGGTCAACATTACATGTGAATCTGCCCATCTGGTGTCTTCTTAATAATTTGACAATCAAGCCCATAAAGATGCTGTCAATGTCAACTAATAAATAGACAAAGACAAAAATGTCAATGTTCAATGAGCTCAATTTAGATTTTTTATATAAATGTTTTCATATTTCGTTCTTATTGTTTAATTTGATGGCCCTTTTTGCTTACAATAATAT
Source organism: Chrysotoxum bicinctum (assembly GCA_911387755.1). Lineage (NCBI taxonomy): Eukaryota > Metazoa > Arthropoda > Insecta > Diptera > Syrphidae > Chrysotoxum > Chrysotoxum bicinctum. The sequence continues at coordinate 14,104,296 of OU426991.1, read as the reverse complement.
CCGACTAGGTATTTAAGCCAGAACATCAATATTGGTTGAGTTTTCAATATGATTGCGGGCTGCATTTGGATTTTTGGTAAAAGGCGATTGATATATTCGTCCTGAAGCAAAAATATGTTCTGTAATTTTTTCTTGTGTAGTATTGGAAGTATGCTTGTTATTAAGTACAAACGGCGCTTAAGGCAAATTAAATATCAGTGTAAAATATTATAGGGTTTCTTGCATTTTTTCCTCAAAAGAACATACATATCTCTACACGAAAGCGCAGGGTTACATTCAGTACGAGTTCTTTTGATTCCTTTTTTAATAAAAGGATTGCAAAAAGGGAACCTTCTATTGCTTAACGTTATATTTTCATTACTTTATAAAAATATTCATTAAATACTTATTATTCTTTCATATCCTTATGAAATTACATAATTTGTTTAGCCAGTTTTTTAATTTCAAAAAACAAGAAAACTCAATTTTGCTGTCTTAAAATAAATTTTTATAAAATAAATTTAATTTCACGACTTCAATACAATAATTGATAAACAATCTTTCTTCTTTCGTGTTGAGCTTGAGCTTTCACTAAACAAAAAAGTGTTCTAATAAGTTCGTTTTCACATAACTATGTACATACATACATACATACATTCATTTCCTGTACACTTTGAAAACGTCTACTAGATGACTTGAACTGAAAATGTCTGTATTTTGCCAAACTTTGCGTAAGCTAAATATCATTAGAAATATTGAATTTTCCAAGGATAAAGTTAATTTCTTAAAAACAGTGCGCTTGGAATAGATAACACTAAACAGATAATACATCAAAGTATCTCGCATTGCAATGAAAAAGCTTTCAGGAGAAACAAGAGTATTTGAAATCAAATAGGTACACTAGTTACACAAATTGAGGGAACTTACATTTTCTAAAATTCTGTGAATAAGGGTTGTGTGGAGATGAAACAGAAAGTATACTAAACTTTCAAGTTTTTCATCCAAAAAATTTTTATTTGTAAAATTGGGGTGTTATCTCCATAAAATCTTTTTTCACAAACAAATTCAAAAAACTATGTAGGATTTGTGGAAAAAATGCCATTGCGCAAATGAATAATACCATTTTTCGAATGCCCGCCGACTATCGACAAATTAATAAAGTTGAAGATTTTAATTCCATTTTGATAAAATATCGAATGATATATGATAAAAACATATCTTAATTAAATAAAGCACGGCCCTTACACTACACAAATCAAATTATAGTTCTCCTCGGCATTGTAAGTATGTATCTTTCACTACAGTCAGTGTCTAGGCTATAAAAGCGTAGGACGCAATGGTTTCCTGGTTGAATCGTAACTCGCTGTATTAAAGTGGCTCTAGGCTATTTAATTGAAAATTACTTTACACAAAATTTGGGCTATCCTCGCTTAAATCTACATAATTTCTTTATAGAGTTGCATTATATATGTAATTACTATGTTACATCACCAAAAAATCAATGCCGTCACTTAATGTGCCACAGAGTGTGTTCTATCATAGAAGTAACTTGGTCACCTGAAACTCCATTCGTTTGCAAGTCAATGTTCTAATAATCGATTTTACTAAACTATTATCATTTATCAATGAATAAATGTTTGCTGGTAAAATTACCCAATAATAATTGATTATGTTTTGGGTTTCTTTTTCGACAAATGCATAGGGTCATCAAGCTTGGTTTTGTTAACATTATTATTATTGTATTGTGGAATATGATAACACTACATCATAATGGTTAGTTCAATGAAATGTCATGCAGAAGGTCTTGGTTCGATTCCCAGTCGTTTGAAAAAATGTTGTTCAGGGGTATAGTGAAGTGACAGGAAGAGTCCGTTCGGACTCTGGAAGCAATTTGCAGGTACCCCTTTCATTACTGCCAACACGCAAGTTTGTGAACACTATACTGCCCTCCCAAGCAAAACGGATTTTCTTAACTTACTCTCTACTTAAATGAGAAAACCGTATATTATTCAGAAATAACAAAAAATTATTAAGAAAACAAGTCGTATCTTCAACTGTTAAAACCTAAGCAATTTTGTCATATGCAACTTTCCTCAGCCAAAAAATGAGATCTGAGATCGTCAGATCGCTTACGACAAGCAGCTTTGTTAACAGTTTTTTCATAAGTAAAATTGTCGTTACTCTGAAAGTCACTACTTTGTGCTTTGTTGTTTTGATCGGGTTTATTGATGCTTCTTTCTTCTTATGGCACTGGGGAATGTCATTCAGTTGCACTCATTGCTTACAGAAGCAATTTATGACAGTTAAAACCAAATTTTGCTTTGTGTTGATTTGGAAATTTTTGTTTCAGGATTAATTTTTTTGTTTAACACATAATTTTAGAAAATGATGTTGTTTTGATGGTAAGAAAAATATTCGATTATGAAAGCGGAAAAAGTAACTTACCCGGCACGATTTTCCCTTGCCATTTCAATTTGCAAACATTCAAAACCAATGTTCATCGACACCTCTTTTCTCAACCGTTTTAAATTCGATGTTCAAAATGGAAAATCTTACTTTTGTAGAAGAAAATGGAGATTCCATTAAAATAATTAAAAAAAAACGGGAAATTGAACAGATAGATAGGATTATGATTAATGAATTACCTTTGTACATCCATTTTTTTTTTTTTTTTTTTGAAAACTCAATATTTTCAAAACGTGTGACCGATTATATTTTGAAATTACTTTCTAAAATCTATACTACCTTTGTATATATAACCTATAGTATTATCATGGATCGTGATTTTGCATTACCAACGCTATCCTGGTGGTGGCGCTGAAATTAGCGCACCGATTTCATAGTGGAGAGTGGAAATCGGACGGCAATTTTATGTTGTTTGGGATAGTCGTCAAGACATTCAATATTCGCCAGAGAGACTTTAAAAGTGTGTCCACAAAAGAAGAAGTAATACATAATCTCAACTTGTTTGTTTCTTCAACTTACTGTTTTCAGACTAACAATGATAATAATCGAAAGACCATTTGGAACTCATTTAGAGAAACGATTGCAAAATATGATGAAACAAATACTATATATGAAAGCTGTAAGGATCTGTTATTCGTTTTTATAACTTCGGAGCGAGAACAAAAAAAGAAAACATTTTAGAAATGTGAACTACATCCACTCAAGATTAAAATTATTAACGCTGAAAGATGTCGCCTGTGGCTTGGCATTCTTTCTATAAGAAGGATTTTTTTAATAAAAACTTTATATAATACTGAAATAAATGAGTGAGCTCGGCGGATCGAAACGCCAAGTTTTGTGGACTAAAGACCAAAAGAACTATTTTGAATCAGTAGTTTATGATTGACAATAAATTGATTTTTTTTCATATGGATATGCATTAAATATGAATATTTTCGTGTAGTACCTCAATAATGTTAATACAGTTTTTAAATTCAAATTGAAGAATTGTAATTTATGAAAAAAACACTGTCTTGATTGATATATCCACATATTTGAATTGACAATAAGTTTATTTCCAAAATACGTGGGGCGTTATTGAATCAAGTATGAAAAAGCTTGGTTTCATTTATTTTACATTGAGCTAGAATTTAGGATAGTTTCAGTGTTAATCAAAGCGTAAACAAACTAAAAATGAAGTTAAAACATAGTATTTATTAAAGTTGAATATTTTCGAATTAAAATCAAATAATGGTCACATTTAAGTGCGTGCATATTGTTTTTAAATTAAGATGTATTTAATTGCACAGTGGGTAATTTATTATCAAATATTGATAATTAAGGCGAATCATTCCCATCTACGAAGCCTAATAGTTGCATCGAAAATTATATAAATCCGTCCATTTCTGTTTCGATATATTTGAGGAATTTCGTTTGAATGTGTTTAAAAATATAGGCTAATGTTAATGAACTCAGTTGAGGTATTTTAGATTATAAACATGTTACATTTCAATATGTAAACAAATTTATTGAAATTCTCGAAAAAAGTGAAGTGTTTTTCTGTCCTAATGAGCTTATTCCACCTTTAATAATAATAAGCGATCCATAACATTCGATTGGTTGTCATGTTTGGTATTATGTAGGGCAATCGAATCGAACATTGCTATATTGTGAATTAACCGATAAAATACTGGAATATTTCAATTTTGACAGTGCATTGTTGTTCCAAGAAAAAATATAATTCTTATTCTATTTGTTTTCTTTTCAGATTGTGTCGCTCGTTTGTGCATTCCTGTCTTCCTGAGCTCAACACTGAATTCTTGAACCTTTTCATCGAATAATAATAATGAATAATTAATAAAGTGAAATGTGTTGTTTCAGTGGTTAGGCACAAATGGGTCGATGAAGAAATTATGGATCTAAAGATTACAGCCTGTATACTATCGGTTAATGGATTTCAATACATTGCGAAAATCTACGGTTTGTAATCAGCAAATAACGAGACTACTTGGAAATCATTTGTAAGGTTTTATTTTTTTCGACGGCTCAGGTGTCAACATTTTATAAAATTGCGTCACGATTTTTTTAAGAAATGAAAGAAATCAAAACAACGTGAAATAAGAAAAGAATAACTTTTTGAAAAGTTAAAAAAAATTAATAAATTGCTTGAATGATTTCTTATTCAGCACAAATCTTAAAAATAAAAGACAGCGATATTTGTGTAAGAAAATGTAGAAAAGTGTTTTATTGCAGTTGTGGAAAAGTTCTTCCTTTTTTCTTTCTTTTTATATGATAGTTTTTTTTTATTCTTATTTTCATTATTTGTACTTGTGTTTTGCATTTGGAAAAAAAAATCGAACTCGAGATTTTGATCAAAGCAATTTTCTTAATAAATTGCTTCTGAACACACCTAAATCAACGACAGTTCGTGCAAAAAACTTATGTCGTTTTTATTTGGCAATCCGGAATCTCTCTCCGATCCGGAATCCCAATTGAACACTTTTGTTTGCTTCTGATGATTCTGAAGTTTTGTTTGATTGTATAATGTGAACCATCAAATGCGTACAATAATCAAAATCAAGAAAAAAGCAGGGTTGGCCCAATTGTCACTTTTTAGAAATAACTACATTTGTTACGTCTGCTACGTAGTTTATGTAGTTAATGTAGTTAAATGTAGTTAATTGTAGTTAATGTAACAAATTGTAGCATTGCTGTCAATTAACTGTCAGTTGTGCATTTTAAATTTAACGTTCAGTTATTCCTACAATTCTTCATCCTTATGGTAAAGGAAACTTTTTTTTACAAATATTCATTAGATCATAAAAGTGCAAAATTGTTTTTTTTTCCTTTATTATATTGATTTTTTATGAATTAACTACATATATACATAGTATGTAGCAGACGTAACAAGTTGTAGTAAATTAGGCATGTAGTTTCTTCAACAAACTACGCGTAGTTAAATACTACCAGCCGTATTTATTAGAATTCGCTAAACGCGTGAATAGTTATGCAATGCATAAGGACTTATTCATCCACTATGCAAATTCATATTTATAAAACATTTGCCTACCCTGCATAGTTATAATGAGCTTGTGTCAAATAAAGTACCAAAAAGTAAGAATCTATTACATTTAGCCTTCATAACACTCAGCTGTTTGTCAAAAAACAAAAAAAAAACCATCTTGTCTGTCTATCGAATTAAAAGAATTCGAACAATTAACTTTGATTCATCAGATAAAGTATGTTATTATCTCTAGCACAATACTAGAAATCAAATTGTTATTCGTTTCATCCTAGCTGGAATACTCCAAGACAAGTTCTTAAAGATAAAATTCAATAATGCAAAATAAAAATTACAACACTAACACACCGGATGAAGAAGGATGCGTGGAGAGAGATCACCAACAAGTATATTTATCTATTTAATTCTAAACAATTTTCAATTCAATTTGTCTTTAATATATTAGTATAACATTTCTGTTTCAATAAATAAAAATAAGACAAAGTTTTAGTTTCAATATCAAGTCAAAGGCGTTTTATTTTGTTGATATTGATAATCTTTATAATTCAATGTGATGTCAAAGTGAATGTGACAGTTCAGTACTAAAATGTCCCTATGTAGGCACTATTCAACCTCCAAACGCGTTTAGCTTATAATGCCTCTATTCAACGTCACATAAGTTTTATAAATCACGATTTTGCGTTTAGAGGCATTATAAGGGTTGCATAGCCTTATGTACTCACTATAATGAGTTTATAAATATGGCTGTACGTTTATATGCAGTATCGAAAGATCGAGTTGGATTAGGGTCGGATTTTCGACCCACATTTCTACTCGACACCGCTGAGCGATTGGGATCGAGTCGAACGAAGCTCATTTCAACTCAATACAGGTATATAAAGGTTCACTTCATATAAACGTAGTAAATCATGTAGAAAATGTAGTGTAGTTAATTCGGCCAACCCTGGTTCGCACAATTTGGATACCAAAAATCACAGCTGTTGAGGTTGACGTTTAGGCTAGCCGCGCACTAGCAATTTTTAGTTGCGAAACTGTTTGGTTACTTAGTCTGCTATTACACGATGCATCCAGACGCGTGCGACTTTTCGAGTAACGTAAGTGCAAAAGAGAAAAGAAAATCGAAAGATGAGAAGGAAAAAAAACTGCCCTGTGTCGCGTGGGTAAAATTTTCGGTGCAACAATTTGACGTTTCTCTTTTCTCTTGTCCGTTTTTCTTCCATTCTGCTTCATATGATTTCGTTATCCGAGGAGTAAACTTCAATGTAATGCATAGAAATACTTCTTTCTGATTGCTTCATTATTTTGAAGAGCACATACGCTCACCAACACCGAAATGAAAAATAAAGAGAACTGTCAAATTGGATTCATGAATCTGGTTTCAACGTGTAATAGCGCTTGAATCAGTGGACGAAATATCAAAGCAGAATTCGAAGAAGGCGCATGCATCTAGATTCATCGTGTAATAGCAGACTTATAGAAAACAGATGAACTGTTTGGTTGAATGTCCGTGAATTTGCAGATAATTATATGTTCAATAAAATGGCGAACTTATTTTAGGCAATCGTTTAGTTTGTGTCAAAACACAAACTTTTTAGTTGCTCGAACCAAGCAGTTTCGCAACTAAAAGTTGCTAGTGCGCGGCTAGCCTTAAGTATATGAATGTGTGAGTGCTTCTGGTTTTGCTTCTGATTTCAAATCCAGAAGCAAATTTCTCTTCTTTTCAGAATCAGAACTGTCATTTTTTTCCCAATTGAACACTTTCAGAAGAGTCCGAGAGGCTTCCGGATTGCCAAATAAAAACGACATAAGTAAACAGACCTTTTGTGGCGTTTGTAAATAGCACGAAACTACAAAAAAATAAAATATGTGATCGATAATTTTAACTTTAATAAAACGGTAGAGAAAGTATGATGCTGATGATGATGAATCTAGTTTAATAGTAAAACAGCCTTAACTTCGTACTAATTCAACTAAAATTTTGCACCAGTCTAATAGTAATATAGAATATAATCTATAAGGGTATTCATGAAACGAGATAATTTTCCGCTTTGTAGAAAGATATACCTAACTTTCCGCAACATGTTTCCATTAACACCCACTATAAAATACTTGCGTAAATGTGGGAAATATTTTGTGAAATGTCAAATTAAAAGTCAGACTCATTCATATTTCTTTATTTTATCAGGTTTATTTCTTCACTTTCCGCATCAAATTCGTGAGAAAATTTTATCAGATTTGCAGAAAGTTTTTCCCATACAAATTTTGACAGCTCGTTTCTGCAGAGAAAATTACAGTAAAACCCGCTTAAGAGAAACGGCAAAATGTCACAGTCTTTCTTTCACTTAAGCGGGTTTTTCACTTAAACGAACCCCGCTTAAGTGAAAAATAATTTCACTTAAGCGGAGTTCGGATAAGTGAACAAAAAATTTTACTTGAGTGGATTTAAAAATTCCATTAAGCGGAGATTTAATGCCAGAAACAATATTGTTTTTATCTTTTGGACTTGCCTTGAAAGAAGCTAAATAAAACAACGATTAAATAACACAAAAATAATTTATTGAAAAACGAAAACTAGCAAATTGTTGTTCTGTTCGATTTAATTTTTTTTTCTCACTTAAGAGTTTTTTTTCAATGAAAAATATTTAAAATTAACTGAAAATAAGTTTCAGTTATCCGGGTTTATCGCTTAAGCGAGTTTCACTTAAGCGAAGTGTTTTAAGGGAAATTGGTCGGAAAATACTTGGGGATGAAAAAAGTGTTTCAGGTAAGTGGGTTTTTCTCTTAAGCGGGTTTCTCTTAAGCGGGTCTTACTGTATCTGGTTTCCGAGGTTTATCAGGGTTTTCCGCGTTTACATAAATTCCCTTTATAAAATGGAGGCTTAATTTCAATTAAAAACAAATCCAAATAAAATCTCACGAGTAAGTTACTCGAACTGACTACTAGGTAACGCCATTATAAAAGTTAAGATCACAACCGAAAATGTAAAGTGCTCTCTAGTAGTAAACTGGTGAACACTTAACATAATATAATAATTTATGGCAACAAGTGATGCCAGTATTTTATTTGTATTGATTTTTCCAAACTGTTGTGAGAAAATGAAGTGAATTTTGCTTATAAAATATTAATTATTTACATAATTAAGTAGCGTCCACCTGAGATTTTAATTTATTTATCTCAATTTTATACAGAAAGTACGAAATTACAATACTAGTTTCAATAAAAAAATTATCGGATCTGACACACAAGCTCTCAACACCTTGTTTTTTTGGTAAAGTTATCCGTAGTGCCGATACTCGAATAAACGTCAAATCTCTATCCGCAGCAGGATTTCACTTCTCCTTTTATCGGCAGTGATCCTACTGCGAATGTTGTATTTTTGTTATTCATATAAAATCCTACTGTACTACGGATAACTTTTCCAAAAAAACGCGGCTAATGTCAACTAGTATAGTGGCGGCGGCGTAGCGTGGCTCTTTGCAGCTTGGATCTGGGGCTTTAAATTGGTTCGGCTATCGTTTAAGAAAAAAACTAAAAAAATGCGCAGTATCGAAATAATTGGATCTAATTTTCTTTTTCACCTTTAGCAGAATAAGTGAGGAAAAATGAAACAGAAAAAATTCTCACCTCTCTGAATCTCAAAATATAAATCCTATCAAACAATAGGGGTATTCATGTAAGCGCGGAAAACCCTCGTAAACCTCGTAAACCAGATAATTTTATCTCCGCAGAAACGAGCTGTCAAAATTTGTATGGGAAAAAGTTTCTGCAAATCGCATAAAATTATCTCACAAATTTGCTGCGGAAAGTGCAGAAATAAACCTCGTAAACTAAAGAAGTATGGATTCTGACTTTTAATTTGACATTTCACAAGATATTTCCCACATTTACGCAAGTATTTCTTAGGGGGTGTTCATGAAAACATGCTTCGGAAAGTTATATTTTTCTATAAAGCAGAAAATTATCTCGTTACATGAATACCCTTAATGTTGAATTTTTTTTCTTTCAAAACGAGAACAATAAAGAACTATTCACATGAGAGCGACCAACGACCGACGAATGAACGAACATTCGCCCATTTTGACATTTCATTCACATGCATATTTTGTTTTTATTCGTCGCGAATGGCGTTTACTTAGACAACTTAGAATGATTTTGAGGTTAGCCGCGCGCGAACAATTCATTCGTTGCAGTGTGGATGGTATGTGGGACGCGAATAGTGTTTGAGAGTTCGTAGCAATCATATTGCAATTCGCGACGACCAATTTATTTTCTCAAATTTCTCTCATTTTAGCAATTACAACGCTAATTTTTATAAATTAACATTAAATTAAACTAGATTGCTACCCTTTTGTAAAGTTTTTGTGAAGAATTTAGGCTTATATATGTTTTAAATCCCATTTGCTTTTTTATTCGTTGGTCGTTGGTCGCTCTCATGTGAATAGTCCTTAAGGCTAGGTGCGCACATTCAATTTTTAGTTACACAACTGTTTTGTTGCAGTTTCGCAACTGCTTGGTTCGAGCAACTAAAAGGTTTGTGTTTTGACACAAACTAAACGATTGCCTAAATTGAATTCGCTATTTTGTGTAACATGTAATATGCACCTGCGCGAACATTCAACCAAATAGTTCATCTGTTTTCTATAAGCAGCCAAACAATTGCGCAACTTAAAATTGAATGTGCGCGCCTAGCCTAAGACGTACGTCAAAACAAACTTTAAATAAATTTTGCTCTAAGTTGTAAATATGGCTTTTAGGCTAGCCGCGCACTAGCAATTTTTAGTTGCGAAACTGCTTGGTTCGAGCAACTAAAAAGTTTGTGTTTTGACATAAACTAAACGATTGCCTAAAATAAGTTCGCCATTTTTTATTTTATTTATATTATTTATTTTTCAGACCCATTTTTGTTTTTCTCTTATGGAAAATACATCGAAAGGCAAATAAAGAAAATCTATCTCCAATTGAAGGTTCACGCGCTGACGGCCAGGTGCCGTGACTCCATGTGTCAACTCACTAAGGGTTGGGACAAAAGTTACACTGTCATTGATGACAGCTCCTATAATTGGTGCTTGTCTAGTCTGTACCTATCCGAAATCATAACCGGAAAGAGATGTTCGCCATTAAATAATTACAGATTATGTATTTTATGGATCAAAAAGAATTATTCTTTGCAGTATTGACTATTGATGGTGTTTTTTGAATTGTAGTTGTTTGCTGATATTTTATTAGCTTAATCTTTTTTTTGTTAAAGTCCTATCAAAAAAATTTCAGAAGATATTCTTGTTTTAAAATAAATTGAAAAAGTCGAAAGTGGGAAAAAATATTTTATAACATTAAGGGTTCTTAATATGTCGTGATCATGGAAGGACTTCTGGCTAAAAGGTAAGAACTTGTGTTTTTGACAAATTTGGATAGAAAGTAAATTAACACTAGAAATGCTGATCATTGGATTCCCTAAATAAAACAAAAACAAAGTAAAACAATTTTTTAGGCGAAGGATGATAATGGGACATGTTGGAAACGTAGAAAATTTAAAAAAAAATCTTTTACTTTTTTTTAAGCGCAATCGGACGATGGTACTCGCTTTCATATTTATTTATTTTAGATTATAAAAGAGAGCTTTTGTTTTATAAGCAATCATTTGGAAGCAATTGATATTGATCCTGTACAGATTAGCATACTACCGATACTTTGAATGGGAAAACGCCTTCTTAGCAAAGAATAACTTCATATAGCCGTTCAATTCATAATAATACGCACTAGACACTTCTAAAGGAACATTTGTTGTCCCAAGAAATTAGAGGGATTTTGATTACTTACTACGTAGGTAAATAAGCTGCCTGTTATCATTCCGGATTCTTGAAACCTATTCCTAAAACGACCGCACAAACAAGTTGATGTCTTAGGGGCCAGTTATAGCTCATCAGAAAAGTTCATCAGAAAAAATTTTGTCTTCCAAATTTGACCATATTACAACTCGATTTTGAGTAAAATTTGAATGCAATTAGACAATTACTTGCTTGGACTAATTTTTACAAAAAGAATTACAACATTTTGTTGCTAAATTTACTCAGAAAATGGATTTAAATATTTTTTCTGATGGAATTTAATTTTTCTGAACAGCTGATTGCCAAAGCTCAAAATATATTCCATTTTCTGAGTAAATTTAGCAACAAAATGTTGTAATTTTTTTTGTAAGAATTATTCCAAGCAAGTAATTGTCTAATTGCATTCAAATTTTACTCAAAATCGAGTTGTAATATGGTCAAATTTGGAAGACAAAATTTTTTCTGATGGACTTTTCTGATGAGCTATAACTGGCCCCTTAAAACTGGCCATTCCCTCTTCTTGTGTTCACTTTGCTAGGCGCATTGTTTTGTTTTACCTCAAAACTATTTCAACCCTATTGCTCTTGTCCAGTCTTTCCATTAACCATCTCTTTTGCAGCTTCCATTGATTTGCAAGCAAGATTTTGAATCGGAATCACTCTGCGTGGAAGTAATTCAAATTTCTTTTTCTAATATTTTAATTCTGTCTGCCACCATGTCAAGTTACAAGAATGAATGAATGAATGAAAAAATTTTATTATCACAATAAGTGTTCATTATAGTGCATTTTACGGTAGACGTGTTTACTAAGGCAATTAAATATCATTGACCCAAAAGGTATCTTAATTTTTTTTTGTTCATCTATGAGACGAAATTTCAATTTCATCTTTAATTTTTACTTCTTACACCCAATAAAAATAAAATGCACGACTGGATCGCACGAACTTGCTCTTATGTAAAAGTACTTTGGAATTTAAGATACATTTTATAAATATAAAACATGAATTTAAAATGAAATTGATTTCTAGAAAAGTATGAATTTATGCAAACGAACTTTAAAAAATCGTTTTATTATTAAATAAATTATTTATATAAGAAATTTCTTTAAAATTTTTTAAGAAAAAAATGTGGGATGCGAATTTTAAGTATTTAATAATATTGATTTTAGGAAATAATTTCAAAAAATAATCGTTCATAGGTTCTGAAGATATTGATTTAAAAAAAAAAATTTTTTTTCAAAAAAACCCAACAAACAATTTTTCGAATATTTTTATATACAATATTATTTTAAACGTAGGGGGACTCCTGCTGAAAATTTTTGGTTAAAATCGTCAGAGCCGTTAATGAGAAAGTCGAAAATCAAAAAAAACGGTTCTATGACAGGTACCGTTAATAACATTTTGCCCCAAATTTTTTTTTACCAAAACGTAGTCCATGTCCATAATATCACACCTAATTTTTTTTATCAAAATCGTTAGAGCCGTTTTCGAGATAAATAAGATTTTGCATTACGGGTGTATGGGGGGTACCGTTAGTTTTAGAGCTAAAAAAAAAATTTCAATTTCCCCTCTAGGGAATCACCGAAGACTCTTAAGTAACAAGTTTGAAGAAAATACCTCCAGTAGTTTAGGCTGTAGTCCGAGGTACAGACATACAGACAGACAGACAGACAGACAGACAGACGGAATTGGCGGACCCACTTTTATCATCGTAATGTCAACTTTGATCAAAATCTCGAGTTCGATTTTTTTTTCAAATGCAGACCTTGCCCTATAGTACCTATATCGCAAGTAAAAACTACTAAAGTCAATAAAACAAGTAAGGACGTACGGCTCCGGAATCCCATATGAAGATTTGAAACCAAACATTTTTATTTGCGATATAGGTACTAAGTATAGGACAAGTTCTGCATTTGGAAAAAAAATCGAACTCGAGATTTTGATCAAAGTTGATATTACGATGATAGCGAAGACGAAAAAAGTGGGTCCGACAATTCCGTCTGTATGTCTGTATGTCTGTACCTCGAACTACAGCCTAAACTACCGGAGGTATTTTCTTCAAACTCGGTAGTTAAGTGTCTTCGGTGATTCCCTAGAGGAAAAATTGAAATTTTTTTTTATCTCCAAAACTAACGGTACCCCCTATACATCCGTAATGCAAAATCTTATTTATCTCGAAAACGGCTCTAACGATTTTGATGAAAAAAATTAAGTGTGATATTATGGACATGGACTATATTTTTGTCAAAAAAAATTTGGGGGGAAATGTTATTAGGGATACCTGTCATAGAACGGTTTTTTTGATTTTCGAATTTCTCACCAACGGCTCTAACGATTTTAACAAAAATTTTTATGCAGGAGCTGCTTTGCATTTTAAAAAATATGAACTAAAAATTTGTTCGAAAAAATTGTTTTTGGATTTTTAAAAAAATAATACAATTTTTTTTTGAAAATTCAATATCTTGAAAACCGATACACGATTAAATTTTTAAAATACGTTTTAAAATGTATTTTATTATTTTTTCATTTCATTTTTTATGAACATAGGCTACATTTTGGTCAAAACAAATTTTGGGGCAAAATGTTCTTAGGGGTACCTGCCATAGACCCGTTTTTTTTTATTTTCGACTTTCTCATTAACGACTCAAAGGATTTTAACCCAAAATTTTCAGCAGGAGTCCCCTTAAGTTTAAAATAATAGTGTATATAAAAATAGTCGAAAAAATATTTGTTGGGATTTTTTGAAAATCATTAAAAAGCTTTTTTTGCTTAGTATCTTGACACTTTTACATTTTTAAACGTCAAAAAGGTTCTGATTATTCAGTTTTTTTGAACGAACTGTCATTGTTTTAGGTGTGTTCAGAAGCAATTTATTAAGAAAATTGCTTAAATACGATTCGAGTTAGAAAATGTTTAAAATTAAGAATGAGTTAGTTAGTTACTGAAAACGTGGTTAAGTACCTTGGCATTTTGTTGGATCAGTAATTGCATTTCGACAGACATATAAATGCTGCTCTGACCAGGGCTAGAGGAGCTTTTGCACTAATAAAAGGGCTTTTTATAGAAGCCGGCTTGACATCATGGTAAAGGTAATTTGCTACATGACTCTCATCAGGCAGATGATTGCCTATGGATGCCCGGTATGGTCCAACGTCGCCCCATCTCAAATGGAAAAGAATCGGGTGTTCAAGAGGCAGTGTCGGAGTACAAACATTATTATTCCAACAGGGCTCTATACAACGGAGCCACTATAAACAGAGAGCGATTGTCTCAGCTAATAGATTAATCTTTGGTGCTTACTACCCCAGCAAAGAATAGTTCAAAAGTGTACGTTTGAGTGGCTATATCTCAACAAATGCATTTCTCTATTTAGACAGTCGAGGGCTGATCCAGGATAGAGAGGCGGTTCCGCTTATCTACCACGTTGGCCGTAGAACTGTGGATTGGCAACTTCTCTATGATTGTTATGTGCTCGCTCAAGACAGTGCTGAGCAAACTTGATTCAGTAGAACTGTGTCCGATCTCTTGCATATCATATATGGGCCCTTGTGGCTTTCCCGTTCATATATTCCAGGTGTTTATTTCAGAGGAGATTACTATAAATATAGTATAATTTCTAGATATTTTACTCTTTCTCTGTTACTATTTCATCGCCAGCTATTCGGATAGGTTTTATCCGTGACAGAAGTCTTTCCTTGATGAATGGTATTACAGTTTTCTTTGTAGGATTGATTGATAGTGCTACAGATAGACACAATTTTCTTGTATTTATGCTGAAATAACGGTATCATCAGTGAAATCGATACAGCGTATGCCCTAAAAGGTGATATTTTCTAGCAGTTCGTCCACTATAAGACTTTACAGTAAAGACTATGTCTAGGAAAGCAAGGAATGCTGTTTCCTTTTGTAAGGTATTAGTGAGTTAAAAAAGAGCGGTTTTTGTAGATCTACTCCTTCTATAGGAATGTTGTTGTGCATTGGGAGGTCTATTTACTAAAACTGATGGACCTTATTCGGAATTCCCCCCCCCCCCCCCACCAAAATGAACTTTTTTTTAACGAATCGATAAAAAAGTGTTTGCTATTGATAAAAAACATCAAATTATGGAGGAGAAACACTTTTTTATGGTAAAAAAGTGAAGTATAAGCCGACCACCCACAGTACTATAACTAAAACTACTTTTTTATTATGGGATATTTGCTTTTTTTGCTTGCTTACGCATTACAGCGTATAAACAGTGAAATATGTATGGGGGGCATGCTGCCCCCCTGCAACCCCCCTGCTTGGGCACACTATAGGATTTGGGGTAGGTGCGAGGTTGGGTGTATGCAAGGTTTCTTTTGCATTTACAGAATCTGGATTTAAAGAAACTTTGAATTTACCCTATGGCCTATATTCATTTTTTTATACTTCACTTTTTTACCATAAAAAAGTGTTTCTCCTCCATAATTTGATGTTTTTTATCAACAGCACACTTTTTTTTATCGATTCATTAAAAAAAAAAGTGCATTTTGGTGGGGGGGGGGGGGAATACCGAATAAGGACCAAACTGATATTATGAAGTTATCAAATATTTCTTGCAAAGCTTTCAGTACAAATTTTGTTTACCTTAAAGAAAGTATTTTGTATTTTTTATTATTATGGAAATAAGGATTACCGTAGCAAAGCTGCTACGTAGTAAGCAAATGAGATAAGGCATTAGATCTTCTTTACCCTTTTAAAAGGTTGAAAAGTGCTTATCACCCAGTTTATTCTTTAACTTGAACATATGGGTGCAGCTATCTTCCAGTCTTCTGTATTTTGGTTTGAGGGGTATTATCTCTAGAGATTCTGCTGTTCTGCTAGCTACACACGAGGCAACCGTTGCAGCAACGTGTTTGTTCACTACAAACGTGGCAACTTTTGCCGCAGCCAGAGTACTGTTGGAGCAACCGACCGAAAATATCAAAACTTTTTGATATTTCTGCAACGGTTGCAGCAACACAAAATCAATTGGCAACATAGCTACACACTAAGCAACGGTTGCTTCAACATGGCTGTGTTGCTGCAACGGTTGCCTCGTGTGTAGCTAGCATTAAAGGTTGACTGCCTGCCTTCTGCCGAAGTGCTAATGATGAAAGCGTCTTTTATTTCGCAAGAGCTTTGTGTAGTATTGCAACAGCAGGGGTTGAAAAAATGCTGACACCAGAAGGATGTGAAGCTATTTCTCTTGGCTTTTCTTAGCTCCTTTGTTTTAGTTGCTCAACTAGAATAGTTTTTTTTAGTTTTTTTTTTTTACCTTGGTCCTTAATTTTGAAAAGTCTTATTCCATCACGCGTGTTTTTGCCTTGGACTACTAGTAACTAAATTCATTAACTATAAATTCTAACTCAAAGTATTTAGGTATCGTACTTGCTAGGGCCTATATGTTCCAAGTTTGATTTAAGAATAGTCTTTTAAAAGTGCCAGTTTGTTTTGTGCCCTCGATGGTAATTTAAGATTGTATCGGGACCAGATACCGTTAATTCTTAAGAGTTTGTTATTTCCTATTTGTATGCATGTTTTTGCCGATTCTTGTGTCGTATTCCATATTAATTTAGAGTTGCTGCTTAACAACCCATTTTCCTGAACGCCGTTAATCCAAGGTTCTTGGATCAGTGCCATTGTGTACTTCGCCTTCGTGTTGTGGACGTCCATTTTTCGTATAATGGTTTTTGCTAACAGATTTGGAAGAATGCCATGAGTGATGAATGAGTCAGTGGTTTTGATGATTGTGGACGTGGTACGCTACCGACTTCCCCAGGCCTATAACTGTTACTCTGTCGAACTTGTAATGCAGTTGGTTGTCAAGTTTGCTAACTTGGCGCAGATGCTCCTTAGCAAAAACTGCCCCTTACCTTTCAATCTCGCTATTTAGCAAACTTTCAGTTTGTGCTTCCATCCAACAGAAACTTTCTCAGGTATGGATGGACAATTCGTCAGCGCTGAGAAAACAGCAATTCTGATCCTTGCTTTTTGGTACATTGTTTAGGTGGGGAGTTAGTTGGTCACCTTTCCTTTTACCCTCTGCCAGGCCTTTGGGAGGTCCGTTTTCTGATCCTATGGTCATCTCACCGACTATCTTTCTTGCTTAGTAAGGGGACATCCCCTTTGCAAGGATTTGGGATCATAAATTTTAGCTTAGGAAAATTTCAAAGAAATTTCGTAGGTACCTATATCAAAAGTAATTAATAAATAAAACTCCTCTAAAGATTTTCTAATTTTGCTTACATAAATTCATATTTCTTTCAGAAATCAGACGGCAATTTAACACTAAATCTTTTGCATTTGAACATTTTTCTCATCACATCCAAATTAATACAATTTTCAAAATCCAAAATAGGTAAGTAGGTACCTACATCTAAGTATAGATATCTATAATATAATTTTTAAGGCTTTCGATGTTTTTGTTATTGCTGTTGCTCAAATTATTTATACCCGTTGACCCTTACACTCACAAGCCTACCTACTCCATTGACAACAAAAGACTAATTTCTCGGAACCTAAAATATTTATTCGAAATTGCACATTTAATAGGTAGTTAAGTAATCAATAAACAAAGCTTAAGTTCGAAACTGTTAATTTCTAAGCCTTTTTTTGTCTCCCGAATAATTGACCTTTACGGTTCAGGAGGTAGGTATTAGATTTGACGACGAAGTATCAAGAATAAAAATAATCCGATCATAACTTACCAATTTTTGTGGGTAGGTAAGCCCCGAGTTACCCGAGGATTTCATTAACAGAAAAGTAATGTAACTCGTTAGTTTTACCCTGAGACTCGTGCCTACGGAAAAACTGATAGGTTATAGGTATATCTAGGTTATGCAGCACGAAGTTTTTTTCAGAAGTTTTCTCTTTTAATAATAAAACGCCTCTAAACACTTACAACAAAGGATTGAAAAATTAAAATTAAATTTCACATTACTTACTTAAGTATCTACATTTAATTTTATTGCGAATATCCAAGATCCTATAGGTAATTTTATTGTTAAGAGGGTTAAGAGCATTAAGTTCTAGGAAAAAATAAGGACTACCTATTTTTACATTACTAAAAAATGTAGGTAGGTATCCCGTATTGTTTATTAGAACCACTTTCATGAAAAATTGAAAAAAAATTCGCATCGCATCCAAAATTATTGCAATTTCTTGGTCCAAATAATTTTTTTCGTTCTAGCAATATTTTTCATTTGCCCGTCTGTACGAAGCTTAAGAAGTATAGGCAGGTAACTCCATATCTATAAGGGTATTGAACTTAAAAATCGTTTCATATTTTGTTTTGCTCAAGCATAGGTACCTAGTTCATCTTGTAAGCACTTGTTTCTTTTGTCATCAAGGACATTTACCATTGGATATACCTAGCTTAGTTAGTTTTTCTATGAATGCGGATTATTCTCGAAAGATCTAAGCAAAAATCACAACCTCATCACAAAGGTTTTCTTGTTCCCTATATGTCCATTATACTACCAAATACTAGATATGTATATTTATCCAAATTATACCAGATTGACAGTGAAATTAAAAAAAAAAGGTTGAAACACTACAATTTCAGATATTTTCGCAAAAGAAAAAACTCCAAAGAATCAGACACACACAAACGCAAGATTTCTTACTTTTCTAGTACTTCTCTGAAATCATGCGCTTGACAAATAATACACTACCCTTTTGGCCGCATCCCACTTCCAATACAAAACAAACATTTCGACCTTGTGAAATCTGAAACGGTTGTATAATAATGGCGTCTGCTTTTCCGATTGCAGCCAATTGACAGTCGCAAAGAGAGGCAACAACCCGCCCATGCACATTCGATTATCTTTTGGTCCCGCCTTTTTCCCCGAGCTAAATCCGATGTGTTCCCCATTAGGATGGACTTTTCGACAAAGAATGGTCGAAATTATTTAGTATTACATTACAACGCAAGTCTGTGGTGCCAACACCACAGAAATTTATGGGCCTAAAGGGGTGTGTTCAGAGGATTTCAACAGGCGCGTACGAATCCCTCTCAGAGTGCGTATACTGCAAATGTTTGTATAGCTTCTCTTTGTCAAAATATAACAATTTTATAAATAACGCGAAATGACTCTCTCTCTATGCAATGTAGAAAATAGAAAAAGAAAAAATATTAAATAAAAATAAAAAACGTTGCCCTTTAAAATTTCACTTTTCATTATTGAGAGAAGATTTTTTCCTTTTTTATTTGGTTGTTGTTGCTGCTGCTCCCTTTTGAATATATTTCCACTTTTTTAAATTTATTAAAAAAGTATATTCGCTAGAAAAAATAAATGAATGAAAAGATGGATGTATTTTTCTTCGGATTTATTGAAGCGCGTTTTCCCAACGAGGCAACGAGAAACAACATCAGCAATAGCATCAGCATCAGGACTCCGTATACGCCACCATCAACAGCGAAGAGAAGGGGAGTATGTTCAGTAGGTAGGACCTACCTACTCCACCATCATGCTATTCATGCGATTGTTATTATTAAAAAAAAAGGAAAAAGAAAAAACATATTTTCTGTATGGTTTATTTTTTTTTACTTTCTGTTTTTGTTGTTCTGTTTTTCATTATATAAACAATTTTTATTTTTGTATAATTATTTCTCAGAGATTTCTGGCTTTCGGGCTCGTGAATCTCGGAACTATGGCTGAGCTTTATTATTCAGAAAATGTTGCAGTTGCAATTAGAAGATATTAAATAAAAACAAAAAATGTTGGTTCAGTTATTCATGCAAACATTGAATTGCATATTGTGCTGAAATTTGTTCTGTACTATACCTATGCATGTATGTATGTACCTTCTCATGTAGGTACCTACCTATAACAAAAAAAAAATGTTAAGTAGGTATACTATGGTTTAACACTTAAACGTTAAACTGAAGCAGGATTTAAGAGAAATTTAGTTGTATTAAATAAAAAAACACACAAATTGGTTGCTTGAAGAAGTCTAATAAGTAATCAAATTTTTGGTAAATTACAAAAAAAAAGAAAATTGTCCGAGTTCTGTGGTTGGCTCGCCTTTATTCAATTTAGGAGCACAATTGTTTGGTTTTTGGAAGGCAAAATCCGATCCGAGGCTCCACTACTTCAAGAAGAATACCCTATGTTGCCGCCACCAAGCATAGAAGAGGTTGAGAAGGCTATAGACCGGCTTAAACAGAACAAAGCTCCGGGAGCCGATGGCATACCAGCTGAATTATTTGATCACGGCGGGCCAGCCCTACGTCAAGCAATTCATGATATTATAGTACAGGTATGGGAGCAGGAAGAAATGCCAGAAGACTGGCGAAAAGGTTTAATATGCCCCATACATAAGAAGGGAGATGTCACAACGTGCAGCAATTATAGGGGTATCACGTTGTTGAGTACCGCCTATAAGATACTCTGCTCTTTCCTACAAGACCGGATAACCCCATACGCTAAAACCGTCATCGGACAATATCAGTGTGGTTTTATTCCAGGCAAATCAACAACTGATCAGATCTTTACCCTTAGGCAGGCGATGGAAAAATGTCTAGAATTTAACATCCCAATAGCCAGCATAGCCAGGGTAGAACTCTACAAAGCCATGAGAGAATTCGGCATCCCAAATAAATTGACACGACTATGTAGGTTGACCATGACCAACGTAACAAGCCAAGTAAAAATAGCCGGATTGCTATCCAGACCAATCAACATCTTTAATGGACTCCGACAAGGGGACGGTCTGGCCTGCCTTCTCTTCAACCTGGCGTTGGAGAAAGCAATCCGTGAGTCTGGCACGGCAACAAGAGGGACCAGCGTCAACAGGTCCAGCCAGTTACTGGCTTACGCAGACGACATCGACATCATCGGAAGAACCGAACAAGCTCTACACGATTCCTTCATCCAGATCGAGCAGGCGGCACAAAATCTGGGGCTGCACATTAGTGAAGGTAAAACAAAGTACATGGTGGCGTCGAATGTGAGAGGAACAGTTGGTCAAACAATCAAGGTAGCGGAGCACGAATTTGAAGTGGTGCAATTCTTTAAATACCTTGGGTCAATAGTAGCAGCCGATAACAATATAGAAGAAGAAATACGCGGGCGGCTTCTCAAATCCAACAGAGCCTACTATAGTCTGTCAAAGCTCTTCAAATCCAGAAATCTCACCATAACTTCAAAACTGCTGCTGTACAGGACCATGGTCCTGCCAGTACTCACATATGGATCCGAGACTTGGGTGCTTAGCAAAAGGCACTCCGACCTCTTAGCTGCGTTCGAGAGAAAAGTCTTAAGGAGAATTGTTGGCCCCATATGTGAGGAAGGACGATTCTGGAGACGGTACAATCATGAATTGTATACGTAATCTACCTAGAAGCAGATATCGTGACAAAAATTAAGCTCGGTAGACTCCGGTGGGCAGGGCACCTAGCTCGCATGAGCGAAGAGGAACCTGCTCGGAAAGTTCTTTGTGGTACATTCTATGGTAGACGACAGCGTGGTAGACCATGCTTGCGCTGGAGAGATGGCGTAGACCAGGCCGCCCGAAGCCTTGGGGTGCGCAACTGGATGGCGTCGGCTAGAGACCGGGATAGGTGGAGAGACTTGTTGAAAGAGGCCAGGACCGGAACCCGGTTGTCGAGCCGATGATGATGCAAAGCCGATCCAATTTGTATGTTGATATATCAAAGTACCTACAAAGTGTGCTGAGCAATAAAAAATACCATATTATAAATAGCTACTTTCATCAAAACTTTAATATAAGGCGTGTTTTGGTGAAACTTATAACCAGCTCCGAAGCAATCAAATAGTAAATAAAACGCAATATTCAGTCTTATTTCTAAATTTTTTTAAAATTCAATGACATCTAATGAAACATTTTTTGTAATTTTTTTAATTTATTTCATAATTACTAAATTAATGTTACAATTCTTAATTAATAGTAAAATATGATAAAATAATATTATTTAGCTATTGCTATTTAAATTAATCACATTGAAGGTATATTAAATAAATTTTCTGGAAAGAGTCTTAGATCTGAAATATTACAAAATCTCGGTTTTAAATGTTGGTATAATTCGTTCAATTAGTAAGTTATTAAAAACAGTAATTTGATTTTGTATAGATACATATTTAAGCTTTTTCGTTTGTTTGTTGTACAATAAGTAGGTACTTTTTTTTAAATTTAAGTCTTTGAGTCTATACCAAGGGAGCTCTTAAAACTTCTCTTTCACTGATGTCTATATGCTGAAACCATACTTACTTACTTACTTAGGTCCTCGCAGACCTTTTATGTCCGTGGGGGACCCCTAGTGGGGTATAGGGCGTCCACAACGCCAGCTTGCCATCGTGTTCGGTTCCTGGATATGAGTCGCAACTCCCTTCAACTCTTGCCTAGTTGAGCTGACTCCTCCTCGACTGTCCTTCTCCATGATCTTCTCGGTGGTCCAGCTCTTCTTCCTTCTTGAGTGAGCGGACTCCACTGCATGGCATGCGCCGCAACACAGTTGTCGCCTTTTTAAAGCGTGTCTCCGATCCACTGCCACTTTCGACGTCGTATAATAGAGTCAATAGGTTCCTGACCCGTTCTCCTGAGGAGATCTTCGTTTCATATACGATTGGGCCAGAAAATCCTAAGGATGTTTCGTAGACATCTATTAATAAACGTTTGCAGCTTTTTAGTGACACCTACTGTTACTTTCCAAGTGCTGCAACCGTAAAGTAACACGGATTCAACGTTGGATCGAAACAGCCGTAGCTTGGTTCTTAAGCTTAGAGAGTTATTCCTCTATATATTTCTAAGCATACCGAAAAGCAGCCTTTGCCTTCCCGATTCGACTGCTGATGTCCTGTTCGGTGCCACCCTCGGTAGAGACGATACTTCCAAGGTATTGGAAGCTCTGTACTTTCTCTACCGGTTGTTGAGAAATATTTATGAGAGAAGATGACTGGGTTCCTAGGCTGATCATCTTTGTTTTGTAGAAGTTGATTTTCAGCCCCACGATTTCTGCTTCTCTCTCCACCCCTGTTGTCATTTGGTGAAGATCCATGATCCTATGAGATGTTTCAGGTGAGACGTCAGAGTCCACCGAATTCCTCCGTTTCCCGTCAAGGCCACTCGCAGGACATCGCTTATCACCAACAGAAACAATATTGGTGACAGAATGCAGCCCTGTCTGACAGCCTCCCTTCGTGCAAAACGAGACATTTGGATTTGGTACACCACCATTGCTACATATACTTCTTCGAATATAAAGGAAGGTGTAACCGCCACTTTCAATTCTTATGGACATAATCGAATTTTCCATGTATAAAACAAGTATGGCCCCACATCCAACATTTATCGCCGTTGGATATATTTCTGTGGGGTTATTGAAAAGATCATGTAATGCACACAATCCGCAAATTCTGGAAGACTCAAAACAATTCCTTGGGACAAAAAGTAATGTGTTCCAGTTTTGAATCTTATAATATTCTTGCTGAACCGCTTTTACAAGGTTCATGAGTTTTACTCACTGAAACATGCAGGCCATTTAAGGTGTTGCTCTTGGGGCTAGACCTCTATTATCACACAGTACTGATGAAGGACTAGTTTCACTTGAAGTTAGCTATCTTGAAGTCACATCCAAACTGATTCCTTCAATACAAATACATTATTATCGTTGAACGTGGTTCTTTGGAAATGAACGATCTTCTGCTACAACTGTGAAATATTTGGTCACGGCGGCGCTATGAATTTTCAGGTTAAAAGATTTTGTTCATCCTGTCTTGCCGCTCTTTTGACATTTCTCTTCAGTAAGGTTTGCCATTTCATGATGGAAAGATATACGAGCCAAAAACGAAATTCGGAGTCAGTGGCCTCAACGTTAAGAGCGCTACGTCCAATTTATGGTCGTCATAATCGTCCTAGCAGATCAACAATTTGAATCCACAGGCACAGTACAAAATATTCCCGTCCCAGTGAGATAAAG
Organism: Chrysotoxum bicinctum; assembly: GCA_911387755.1. NCBI lineage: Eukaryota > Metazoa > Arthropoda > Insecta > Diptera > Syrphidae > Chrysotoxum > Chrysotoxum bicinctum. The sequence continues at coordinate 14,080,082 of OU426991.1, read as the reverse complement.
AAGTGCCCGTAGTGTCGTGAATATTGCTGCCGCTGAGGCTTCAGTTGCAGAAAGCCCAAATGTGTCTCTCACACGTCGTTCTCAAGCGTTGGGCATCTCTGTGACGTCGTTGTGGCGAATTTTGCGAAAAGATCTTGGCCTACATCCTTACAAGATTAAATTGACGCACGAACTGAAGCCGCTTTACCACCAGAAGCGTCGTATGTTCGTGAATTGGGCTGAGCAACAACTTGAAAATGATTCGGATTTTCATCGAAAAATCATCTTCAGCGATGAGGCTCATTTCTGGCTGAATGGCTTCGTCAATAAACAAAATATGCGGTATTGGTCAGGCAGCAATCCACACGTACTCCATGAGTCATCATTGCATCCCAAAAAAATTACGGTTTGGTGTGGTTTATGGGCCGGCGGCGTCATTGGGCCGTACTTCTTCCGTTATGATCAAGACCGGCACGTTACTGTGAATGGGGATCGCTACCGTTCAATGATAACCGAATATTTCTGGCCCCAATTGGATGATATGGACTTGGAGGACATGTGGTTCCAACAGGACGTCGCCACAAGCCACACAGCGAATGTCACAATCAATTTATTGGAAACCAAGTTTGGAGAACGTGTTATCTCACGAAATGGCCCAGTCGCTTGACCGCCTCGGTCGTGCGATTTGACGCCGTTAGACTATTTCCTGTGGGGCTACGTCAAGTCTATGGTCTATGCCAACAAGCCAGCGACGATTGATGAACTTCGTACGAATATCGAACGTGAAATTGCAGCAGTATCGGCCGATTTATGCTTGAAAACCGTCGAAAATTGGGTTCAGCCTCTGGACTTCTGCAAGCGTGCCCGTGGTGGCCATGCAAAAGAAATCGAGTTCCATACATAATGGCATCGAACGTACTTTCACAGGAATAAAAAATTTAATTGATATCCAAAACCGTGATAGATAGAAGAACAATTAGATTTCAGAGACTACTCCACTCCGGAACATATGGACTTACATATCTACAAGCTATTCTGTTTAATTTTCCTTACTGCCTTAATTTTGAAAAATGTAAATTTCTTGTGTAGATTCATTGGAATTGTAGAGTCTTTAATTCTAGATATCTATTATGAAGTTCCACAAGGCTCTGAACTCGGGATTATTTTTTTCAATAACTTTTTACCAGATCTGCCTAGTTTTAAAAACAATACCGAAGAAGTGGCTACGTTTCCAAATGATACTGATATTTGTGCGAAAAGTTTTCTAGTGTTACACTATAGAAGACCATAACATTATAAGGGTAGTCATTTTCCCTTGAGTGTGTGTAAATTATATACTATACACAAAAAGCATTAACTAGTTTAGTTAAGTCAATAAACGAGGTAATAAGGGCTTATAAGCTTAATCTTGTTTTCGAGATTAAGTCGAAAAATATCAATTGTAGATAAAAAAGTGTTATTAACAAAGTTGTATTTTTAGACAAAAGCTGAAAATGAGCAAGTTTTGTAACAAATACTACTTAACTTTAAAACCTCACCTTATAATCCTTCTCACAATTAGAAGAAAATATTTTTTTTCAAATCTACATACATATATGTACATATATTCTAAATGGTCTAGGCTAGTAACTTTCTTTTAGTCTTTTGTCAAAAAAAAAAAAAATATATACTGACATGATTTTAGAATATTCGAACATGGGTCCCTCCGCACCAATACCCTTAATAAGCTTTAATGCATTAATTTTCGTTCACTAATATTTTGTATGTACCTTAAAGCTAGAAAATAATTCATAAAACCAAAGTTTTTCCAAGATCCTTTTTTGATTTTGATCAATCGACCAGGCCTCCACAGGCCCCGTTTCTTCATCGCTCTTGGGTGTCTATTAGACTTAGGATCTGTTTTTTTATTTCAAATACAATGTCGTGTCATATGTGTTGAATGATTGTGGATCTACGAGTACATGCGTCATCAAAGCACTGTTGCCTGCTGGCTGCTATTTATTGGAAGAAAAACCTCAAACTCCACAGTCAATTGCAATTCACTTGAGCATTTGCGACAATGACACCTGCGTATACATACCTATGTATGTATGAATGTGCTATTATAGAACCACAAAACCAATTGAGCAACTCTCCTCCATATCCATCAGCAGCCTCTTGCTTGTCGTGCCATAGCCCCCTCAGTTTCAGACCTATGTAGTATAAATAGCAGTGGCAACATTGTATTAAGTCCATTGCGCTATCGCAGCTCATATATGTCAATATGCATCCCTGCTTAATAAATTCAAAGTGAGTTGTGTAACATGGTTTCTTCGTAGCCCGGAATATATTCAATAACACCAACCAACACCAACAAAAACATAAGTTCTTTCCAAGAGTGAAATTCGTATTACGAACATTTTAATGTGAAGGAATTGTGGGTCGTCAAACGACGCGACGCGACATACCGTGAAAAAGCAAGCTTTGCTCTCCGTTCGGCTCGATCTGACGAAAATTGCAAACCAAGCGAAACTGAAATTTGAGATTATGATTCCTATATATGTATGTATGAGCATAAGTTTGTGGGTTCTGATGAGCAGGAGTGTAGTGCGTACAAAAATCCCTATAATGAAATTCTGGACATCAGCGTTTTGAACTTAGAAAATTATTAACGCTCTGTTGGTTTCCGAAATAGTTGAGAATATTTTTTGTGTGAACCAAAATAGGATTTCTGAAGTGGTCGTGGATGAGACATTTGATATTAATGGGGTCATGTCAAAAATTTCGCAACATCCACAAACAACACTCAACGAGTAAAATAGTTGATATGTTCTTAACGGAAGGCCTCTCCATCGGAAGTGTGAAATGGTAGACTTTTGAAAACTGATCCATGAGAAATGTTAAATTTTAGCTTTGGGATGTTTTTATTTGCGATAGGTAGGTATGTAGCTTCTATAAGGCAGGTTATGCATTCGTAAAAAAATATCGAAGTTTACATTACGATAATAGAGAACACGAGAAAACTGGGTCTTGCAATTCTGTCTGTCTGTTCTACTACAGCATAAACGGCTCGGCTGATTTTCTTTAAACTTGGTAGATATCATTTTAAAAATTCCCCCCACCCACATGTTTTTTGTTTTATTTTAAGACCAAAAATAACGGTTCCTGTCATACGAACATTTGTAGAAATTTTATAAAATATTTTTTTTTTCTTAAAAACTGTTCGACAGTATTTTTTTTTATTCACAAAATTACATTTAGTTAAGGCATGTTAATGGTTGAAAAGAATTTCCAAAAAAAAATAATTATTGCTACTTTTTTTGGTGTTTTTTTTTTCAAACCATATAATTCGATATCACAAAAACGGGTTAATATTTAAATTTATAATTATTCGTACAATAACAGAAACTTAAAGTTGACGTATCAAAATTTTTTTCTCAGAAATGTTTTAAAAAATGTGTATATAAAAGCTACAACGACTTATAATTGTTGGTCCTGCATAATTTCATATTTGTCGTAAATGAAAAACCCTTTGTTTCATTGCACATTAAGTGACTAAAATAGTCGAAGAGGATGCATATTCTTCAACAACAAAATACAATGAAATTAGTTTTTTTAAATTCTAAGTATCTTAAACCTCCAAAGTTCGTTTTATTTTTTATGAATAATGTATAAAAATAATTATTAAAAACACCTTATTGACTAACGATTATAAAAACTAAAATTGAAAACAAATGAAATTTAATGTTTGTATTTTATTCTTCCAGCAATACACTGATTTCGCGAATTGAGAAAAAAAGCAATTACAGTTACGAATAAAAACAATGGTCCAGTCTACCTGTCTACTACCTAACAATTTGCTAACTTCAAAGTAGTTTACTAACTCTTTCTGAATTTAAAACATTTTGTTACTAGTATCGTGCTAAGGCTATACACATATGTTTTTTTTTTTATAAATTCCCTCTGAACACGCCTAAAATTAGATCAAGCAAGAAACTAAGTAAACAGACCTGTTCTGATGCTTGTAAGTATCAAAGAGAGATATGAATTTAGCACGATACTAAAACATTTAAAAATGGTATTAGATGATTTTAACTTTAATAAGTAGGTAGAGAAAGTATGATGAATATTCGATTAAAATTTGTGAAATCGTCGTTTTATCTTAGTATCCTAGTAAAACAGCTTTAAAATCGTACTGATTCATGTAATTTTTTGAGCCAGTGAAACTGAATTGAAAATTACTTCTCATTCTACAAAGTCAAATAGAGTAAAAGAGACATTATTTAGCTGGACTAAATAAATTAGATATCTTCTTTTTAAATATTGAAATGTGTATGGGTGCGAACCTATGAAGCGACGATAACTATTCAGCGATATAATAGAAGAGTTCGAGCTAGCTAAAGCTTAGACACTGTTCGAAGGAGGTGATTGTGAATCTCCTCTTTCCTTACGACAAACATAACGCACATAGGAATGACGAGCTGTCACGCCAATAATTTACATGTTTTTTTTTACTTTTAGTTTTAGTTTTTTTCGAAAACAAAAACTTTTTATAAAACAATTGAACTTCAATTTTATCTGAAGATTATAAAATACACATTTTCTATAGAAATAATATCTTACAATTAATGATAAAATGCTTTTACAATTTGTCCAAAACTATAGTTATCGCTTTGTCGCACTACTGTATAGCGCTGCCTTAGACAAGAATTGGTCATTGTGATACCACATGAATATAGAGATTTTCTCCCTATTTGTTGTCTGGGACTTCAAATGTCTATATTTATTAAATCAATATTTAGCAGTGTCTGGTTTTGACACCAATTACGGAGCTGATGTGCAAGGTTCTCAAAAACTTAGTTCGCTTCAGGTCAAGCGTTAACCAGGTGTGTTTTGTCACCAAACAGGTGGTTTTATTTGTCCATCTTAGGTTTGCTTCTTGTTCCAGCATAAGTTTACATGTAGCGCTGGGAATACGTATATTTACCCTAACCTATTGTTGTTTTTGGCAAGTTTTTCAGCCTTAAATCTCCATAAGAGATGAACGTCAGTAATGTTAAAGGCTGCTATAGAGTGAGAAGAGATGAGAAGAAAAGAAGATGCGGATATCAGTAGTTGATATCAAGTTTTCTTTCTTCAATCGCCATAAGTTCCGCTACAATGATAAGGAAGACGGACAGAGAGACATAATTGTAGTCTATTTGAGTACACACCTTTACCAACACTATCATCAGTTTTCGATTCGTCAGTTTAAAAATGCATAGAATCCAAGAAATTCATATCCTGTCAGAAAGATCTTGAAGAAATGGTGACTTGGAATCTTTTGCTGAACTGTAGTTTTGGTATAGTTTAATCAATGTGACTTGGAAGTGATCCGAATGAGTTTAGAATGATGGAATGGCCAATTTCGTTATTCATCCATTGATGAAGAAGTTTCGGCTCTGCTTGATGATCATTAGATTGTCACAATTTACAGCCTTTTCCAGAGCAGTCCACCACACTGCTACACCATAAGTATGGATCTGTCTGATAACCGAAGTATATAGCCAGGGAATAATGGGGGGCTTGAGGCCTCGTTTGTTTCCAATAATCCTTCCAATTAATGGAGAAAGTGTGCCTGTATATGCTCCCAATATAATAGGAATTTTAACTCCATTATACTTACCACAAGTGCAACACATTTTTTAAATTATACATAATATATACTTTACTTGATATTTTTAACATTCAAAAATAATACCAGTTTCTAGAAACTATTAAGAATGATGAATTTAGACCCATTACTATTTTACATTTTTTATCTAGAGTTTTACATATGTGAGTATTATTTCGTGACTCTCTCTTGGAAGAACCCACTCAAGCGATGAGAGGATAACTGGCTCACAAATCACAACCCTAGCTCTCCTGAAAAAGGGTGCCCTTTGAGACGTGCTTTGGAGAGGTTTAATCTCTTCAGTAATGGAAGGATCATTATTCGCAAGCCTGCCACGACTGAACTTAGGTATTACTACCTTGCCTATACTTCTCTGGCTGCGATTCGCATTAATAGAGGGGCCATGACATGCCACAACTTCTTCACTGAAACAAATATAAGGAGAAATGGCAAACAGCTTTGGCGCGGTGCTTAGAGTACTTTTTCGAATTGTAATGTTTCAGCAGCTGTCAAAGCTACCAGTGCCATAAAGCTATCAAAATATTCATTAAGGTTTGCCATTTTATCCTGAAGACCATAGCCAAAACCTCGGGTTCTCTTCAAAAGAGGACTATTTTTGGCTAAGCGTAATTGCCATTATTGAAGCGAACACAATCCACAAGTGTTCGACCAAGCATCAATAGATGCACAAAGTTGTCTGTTTGGTACTGTTTATGGCATAATGAAAGATGGCGCACAAAATGTATGTGTAAAGTTGTATTATTGGGGCTTCTTCACCGAAATTTTTGTTTGACATATTGAACTTTATATCCGGGTATTTGGCGTCATTTTTGCTGACATTTGTGTTCCATTGGGAATATCATTCGGACTTATCGTTCCTAGATAGCTGGCAGAGCATTCCCGGAGCTTGTTAATCGTTTGAAAAATACTCGTATACTTACTACTTCAGATTTTGGCGGAATTCGCTCTAAAGTCCCAGTGGAAAAAATACTTGTAATGTTGTCTTATGTGGACCTTAAAACTTTCGACAGCCTTAATCCCTCCACAACTCCAGCATGATTTTCCTCATAGTTGATCTACAATGATCTAGAATGAAGAAAATTATAAATAATTTTTATTAGTGCATGTAAATCTGAGTTGGAAAGTTTTCTCCACAAATTCTTGTATCTATGCACTATCAAATGATTTTTCAAAGTCAAGAAAACATCCGACAAGTGTTAGGCAACCGTTTAGGAAGGATGCAATATTATGTAGAAGTAGAAGGCATATTTTCCTCGAATCCGAACTGCATGTATGGGACTTGGTGATTGTCGTTACAAAAGTAATTCATATGCCAAGGTACAGTTGGCTTAAGTTGTCAACTGGCGCGGTTAACATCGCTGAAGTTCAAATGGTCATCTAGATGAGCGAGTTGAAATGATGTGTTGACTTCATCTAAGAGCCCGGGATTCGGGGGTGTATGTGATGTGTAATATTTGGATTTATCTGATAGAACCGCCTACTACCAATAAGAGTAAGCAAACATTTTATACATCAGTGCATGTAGATATGTATGTTGCAAATGAATTGGAATTATTCTCACAAAAAATTTAATTTCGATAATAACTGTTCTATACTTCCAACAGCAATGTCTGACGGCAACATGACGGTGATATGCTCACATACAAAAATTTAAATTATGCATTTTCAATTAACAACAACTCATCGTAATATTAATTTTTTAATACTACGCTACTTAATTAAATTAACTTTTTATGTCATTCAATAGTCGTTTCGGGCGTGCATTCCTTACAATAAATAGATAAAAAACAAACAAGAAAATGAAAATTGTATCTATAGTTGGCAAAACTTTTGCACTGCAGAATATAGCTACGAGTATTATACATCAACAAATTTCACTTCTCTAAATGCATCCTTTTCAAATTGAATTCTATCCTTTCAAAAAAAGTTATACTTATTACTTTTTGAATGCGCATAGCCAGCGTTTCGTTGCCGATTCTTCTTGACCTTTTGCACAGAATACGCGAACCGTTTCTATAGAATGAATGTTTTAATTCATTAAATTCAGAAGAGCGTTCAGTGAAATACCAAAATACATCTCTGAATCCTGCCAATAGAATATGCAAGGCAAACAAAAACAAGAAGCAATATCCAAAAAGAGTAAGCCATTCAATGGTTCATCCTCATCTGCTAGGAGGTTTTATGAAGTGTTCTCAATTACTCAAGCATATTTATTTGATTAAAATTCTACCCAAAAAACTAAATAAATATAGGTATATGTTTATAAAAAGTAAAAACGTTGAATTCCTTAACCGATAATCCTCTTCTGTCCCGTTCCCCCGGATTTAGTTTTATCCTTATCTTCCACATCATCGAAAGGATATCTCTTGATGATGCGGCATCTAACAATATAAGAAGAAAAAATAATCTAGATTCCCATAGGATAATGATTCTTTTTTTAACGATTTACTGATTTATAAGCGTGCATCATCTTTAAGTATGGCACCTTCGCATGTTCTATTTTTAGTTCAATTTTTCCTCTTAAACAGCCTCTCACTTTAGCTTCACCGATACACAATAAACAATCCCTTGGAGAGATGGTAAATGCGAATAACGTACACACCAAAGGACTCCCCCAATCGATACAAAAGAAATTGGCAACATTCCAACAAAGCAAAAGGATAATCCGTTTCCCTATATCTTCTCTATGCTTGAATCGGAATTCTTTTTGTGGCAAGTCCGAATCCGAATCTGAACAATATGACAAAGGAGGAGCGCACATTTCGCAAAAGGGGAAATCCTTTCGTATAAATGTGCGCAGATTTTCACCTAAAGTCGGATTCCTTGTGTTTAACCGCATCGCATTATCTTCATTGTGCGTGGAAATATATCTTAGGGGGGAAATGCATGTTACATCACTGACAGGTGAGAGTGATGACTTTTGGGTCTTTTGAGGTAAGGCTATGAGTTGCATGTACTTAAGGTAGCTTAAGTATAGATACTTTACTTTTATTTTTCTTTACTCTAAAAAACAAAATCCTTTTTTATTTAAGAAAAAAAAGGTTTTTGTTCTTAAAGGGATTCTATTTCTATGAATGAACCAAAAGAAACATAGCTTTAAAATATCTAAAAGTGGCTATGAGAGACAGTGTGCAGTGTGCATGTCTGTTAACATCCCCATACCGATGGCTAAGACAAAATAATTTCCAATTTTCTTAGAAATAAAATATTCTAAAACCTGGTATTCTGGATCTTAGCGCTTGGAAGCTTTCTAAGGAAAGAAATTTCTTAAAAATTCGAAGAAGCGTATTTTCTGTACCTTTCCGTAAAATATTTTCGTATTTGCCATACCAATTTTACACAATTGTGTTCGCTTATCTGGGCGTGTTGGCGTTATATTTGTATCTGGGCTACCATGTACGAGGTTAGATGGTATTTTTTCATAATTTTTCCAATCGAATAAGAGAATTGTGTGCAGATACAAATACAAAATATTATACCTACATATATCAATAAATTTTCTTCCTATAAGTATTAAAAAAGAATTAAAAGAAGTAGCAGCTAGGTTTGGTATTTATTAGAAAACGAGAGAGATTATTATAGAATACTCTCAAAGCTTTTTGGATGCTGTAAAGCAGCATACATGTAAGGGTTCTTCTGTGTTGTGTTCTTGTTCCTTTTAGATCACTGTTACGATGGCAACTCCGAAAGATAGGCTCTCGAGGTTCCTGTAGTTATTTTTAGGAAGTGGTGCCAATATAGCTAAATTTAAATATCTACGAAATAATGTCTTGAATCGATTTATAGGTACCTAATTTGCTATTTCATCTGTGCCTATGTTCTATCCGAGACCTGGAAATTAAGGAGGCAAATTGACTTCATAAAACGCTGGCTGGTCCATGAAATTTGTGAACCTGTGTGCCAGCTCCTCGAAAGTAGACGAACCGCTTTTTTAATTACCAAACGAGAGCTACTCGAAGACATGACTTGATTGAGCAATTATGAACTTGGTTCCAAGTTCCGAGCTCTCTGTTAGAAAAACTTTTAATCGGAGTATTGAATGGTGTTCGCACAAATTATGATACTGATGAATAACGGGTTTCAATGGTTACAACTTATCTCTTTTAAGTAGTAATGTCATTTAAGTTGGTTTTCAAGAGTTCAAGAAAATTGGTATTAGTTTAAGATTTTTAAAGAAAACATAAAAACCAAAAGCATATGGTATAAGAAGCCATTTTTTACTTTGTTTTTAGCTATAGTACATATATCTATCCTGTATAATAATTTGCAACATTTTTGTATACATATGTACAACTTTATTTAAGTTCAAATATTTAAGTTCTCCAAGTCAGGCGCTTCTATTTGGAATATTTTATGTCAGTATTCTTATTGTATTAAGAAATTTAAAACACGATTTGTCATTGGATATTTGAAATGTAAAGATTATTCAAATTTAATTTAGCAAAGAAGCTACCATGAACCATGATGGTTGGAACAAGTATCCCATAGGTGGGACAAATATTTGTCAAACTATCTAGGTATAGTTCAGGGCTGTTTTCTTTATAAGAAAGGTAGCTAATCAATAACATTTAATATTGACATATAATTTCGGGTCTTTTTTATAACTTTGTGCGCACTGAAGGGACTTAGAAAAACGTACAGTAAACAGAACCAAGAAAAGGGAAATTTAACATTTCCACTAACACTTTTTTACAATCTGGTTTAATTGCTCTATCTGCATCAATATAGATAATTTTCCCAAAACTGAAAGACTTCTGACCAATCTTAGTGCTAAAATAAGTTTTTAACTGGTTAGCTGTGTTAACACATGTACATTAGGGTGTGTCAAAGTGCTCAACTATGGTATTTTCAAATGTATAGCTTTTAAAAGTTGCATTGCTTATCAAAATTAAATCCTGCGTTTACAATTTTCATTTTAATTAATATCTTTGGCTCGCTCAAAAATAGGATGAAATCCAAAAAATTTTGATTTTTCGAGATTTTTGAAATATGTGTTGTTTTAAATTGCGCCGTGTGGATACAAAAAAAATTATATAAAATATTTTTAGGCTTTCAAGTGAAAGATAACTGCAAGGAAACACTTTTAAGCTTGTATTTGTTTAAATTGAACACTTGATAAAGAAGCTATGAAATAATAAAAGAAGGAAGAAAAATCAGTTTTTTATGTAAAATCGTTTTTTTTTTTACAAAAAAAATTCTTAAAAATCAACGGAACCACCTACAATATCATGGTATATCTTTTTGTAAAGACAAAAATTCTTTCTGTATTTTTTTTAGTTTTTTTAGTAGGTATACTTACGTAAAAAATAAAAAAAAATTTACTGCAAAGTGATTTTTTTTTTCAACTTCAACCGATTTGAGCGAGCCAAAGACGAACGATATGTTATTTTTTTTTACATGTTCTTAAACTTCAGACCCTAATACAACTTTTGAGCACTATTAGGTACATTTAAAAATTAGGGTACGTTTTTGCGGCCATACAAAAGTGACACACCCTAATGTACATACTCGTATCTTTAATTGCAATGGAAGTTTGGATTTGGTCCAAACTCTTTTACATATGTCGTTTGCGATGTGGATTACTGGATTGCCTACAAACATCAAGTGTAAATTATGTTGAACTTATGGAAATATATATAAATGTCGAAACGTCCGCCAAAGTAAAACTTTGTATTATCGTGAAATTCCTGATTGCGGAGAAATTATTAGTAACGAAATGCTTAATGTGCAGATCATAAAATTTTAAATAAATGTTGAATAATTTAACAAGTAGATAAGCTTAGAACTGTTTTTTAAATTTAAGCCTGAATGCAAATAAGTAGATATATCTATAAATAAACTATTTTAATTAATGTTGCAAGGTACCTACTGTGTTGAATTTTATTTTTATTAAGAACCAATAATCGAATTAAGTTAAATTTAACTTTTATTGGTTTTGTTTTATTTCATTCACAAGTTCAAATACACACCTATCTGCCAACCACCTGCTCCTACATATTAAAACAAAAACAACAACAAAAATTAAGGTGTGTACACTCAGCCTACAATATCCTACAAACGAAAAACTCTCATTGTTTCAAGGACACAGATTAAAAAAAGAACCATCCCTCACCTCATTGCTTAAAAAAAGGCAGATCGATCTCCTTAAAACACCAACAACACTTATCGTTTATGTTGGTAGACATACATATCTTCACCTGTCGAAATCTAAAAATACATAGATTTCTTGCTTTAAGAAGATGGGCTCGTTCCTTCCTTCCTTCCGCAGAAAAAGTTAAATTCCGTCTTCACCCTCGCATGACGTTCTCCGTAGCCACCCACCAAACACAGTAAGTACCAATCGTCATCAGCACTGAAACCGCATTAGTTATGAAGTTTCACTCCGTTTCTTAACACTACTCTATCTAATACTTATTACTAAATCCCCAACCATCAAGCTATCTTTCTGAATCTTTCACTCTTTCAACCCCCATTTTCCTGGTAAAATACAAACATTATTAAAAAATACACACACTGGCCCGGTAGTTCCAGCTATTAATTTTAGTAGGAGGGTTCACTATTCAAAGCCGGAGATAGAGACCAGGTTCTTCCATTTTTCCCTCAATTTTTTCTTCTTCCATCTTCTTTTTTATTTTTTTTTTTGTTTAGCAATTGTTTTCTACAATGGGACTTGTGTGAGTGGTAGAAGCAAGCAGGTGCCTCTTAGTGCGTCATCATCAGCTAAGGGAACATACCTAATACTATGAATATTTATATAAATATACTCAATGCTACTACTACTTAACCTCCTCCTCCCCAACAACAAAAAGAAACGAATAAAAACTTACGGGCCAGCACAAAGTGTGCTCCATCCATCACAGTTGGGCTTGGAACCTCTTTTGCTGTATATTTTAGTTGATGGTAGAGTGTGCTACTTTGAGGATTACATTCACAATAAAACAAAATTTCTTCATCGCATAGTCATTTTCGTGTCGTTATCGTCGTCGTAGTTCTTCAAGTTCTTTCAGATCTAGTACTAAAAATATTTTTAAAAAATATATACTTTCATGTACATAGGTACCTATACCTACCTAGATATAATTTTACTGCTAATTGTGCCGCACAGTGGCAGAAACAAGTAGCTTTTGACAGCTCTCTAGTCTTCGGGTTTGTTTTGTTTTGTTTTAGTCATTTCTGGATTTGAGTTCGTTTGTTTAAGGTATTTTTTTTTTGTGTTTTTGCTTTTGTTTGCTGTTGGTTGCGCTGCTCATAAATTAATAAACGCACAGATATACAAATACGCACACACTCGTTTAATGTGTATATATTTTTATGAATATTTATTTATTTATGCATTTCCAGTATAGAAGGCAAACAGCTAACAGTGCTACACGTTACTCAGTGAACGTCGAGTAGATACACACGGGGCATAACGATACATTTAGTTGCACATTGCTTTCCTTGCTGCAACCTAGATACTATCGTGTAAACATACGCACATGTTTTAATTTGTTGCAACGTCAGAGGAGAGATACATCTTAACTGGGGTTGATTTTGATTTTTATTTGTGCGTGGCCCGGTGCTCGGCATCTAAAAATTTCAAAAACCATCACAACTTCTTTCACGGCGAATGTTGAATTGTATGGTTGGATATTTTTAACTTTTTGTTTGTGCTGGATTTTAAAACCCTATCGATTTAATTTGTGAAAATATCCCTTTTTGCGTGTATTGTGGCGACGGTATTTTCGATAAACTAGATTTTCAACAACAAGTGGAACCTCCGTCGGTAGTCATAACTCGAGTTTTTTACAATTAAATGAAATAATTAATCTCAAGTGAAGTGTCAAAACTATACACCCACCTTCTTCCCTAAAACTCAAATAAATACCAGCACTAACTGTATTAAAGCAAGGAATTTTAAACATCTTTAAAAAAAACTATCGATTAGGGTAAGTTTAAGTTGCATACCTACCTATAGGTACCTAATAGTTGTGTAAGTAACTGGATAAGGTGCTGTATATTTTAAATGATATCCAGGCATAGTGCCGTAGTCTTTCATAGTTAAACATTATCATTATTATTTTATGGTGCCGTGAAATAAGTACGTCCAAGTGAAATAAAACGTTAGGTACTCAGTTTTTATGAGGGTGAAATTAAGCTAAATTTCAATAGTTTTGTAACTTCTCCTTTTGTTTAAGTGAAATAACTGTGACTTGTCAACAAAGTCTAAAAAGCAAAATTCAATTGCATTTCAATAATGTTCTTATTTATAAAGTACCCAAGTGCAAAAGGCCCTCCTTAGGCTCATAAATATAGCGCAAAGCTCGTAATACTAAGTTTAAAATGTTTGTCGAAAATAGATATGGATTTTTCATTGTATTGGAAGCCCTTTATGGATACGGTCCCGCAATTTTCGTATCGGTACACAAAGGAAGAATCGTTAAACGCACTTCGCGTGTTAAAAAACTATAGGTGTGCGTTATATGTAATATTCCCGTTATGTTTGCCGAATAATGTTTTGATTTTGTTTTTATTGGAAGCTCTATATGGATGCGGCAACGCATTTTTACTATCTGCACACCAAGTAATGAATCGTGAAACGCACTTCAAGCGATTAAACAAAATAAACATATAGGTGTCAAAACGCGATACACAATCTTGCAATGTTCGTGGGCGACATTTTTGAATTGTGTCTTATTGAGCTTTAAATAGCTCAATTCTTTAGTTTGATCTTATTTCACGGCACCTGATTTTATTTACTCCATATCTTTAGTAAATTTGTATAGCTTCTCTCTTTTTACTCCTTTTTTCTAATTAAATTAGTTTTTATTTATTTCTTATATTAGGTACATTTTTCTTTACATCACTAAAGCTTAAACATTAATTGAATTCGCCTAACGTTCTCACACCAAAGCCTCAAGACATGCATAATGTTTATAATACCGAGTTAAGCATTTCTTATGTTCAAATGATATTTCAATTGATCGACCACCAGCGTTTTGTATTTTGGTTTGTTCAATTACCATAAAACTGTTAAATATTTATCTTCATGTAGAATTCGATTTTTGTTTAATTAAAATATTCAAAAGAAATTAATTTGATTTGTTAAGAATTTAAACAACAAACGAGTCAGCGAGATCATAACATCTTCGTCGTTCGTTGTTCAGATACATAAGTGTAGTGTTCTTCTTTTTCTGGGTCATTTCTTTTTGGAACGATCGACAGATCGATTGAGTAATTATTCATCGCTTTCCTACGTTTTCCGAAAGCGCCAACTTTTCATAATATCGGAAAAACTGTCTGTAATTGTCGGCCTTCATGATCCCCTACATTTTCCATGTCGTCATGATTGTAAACTGTGTTTACTTTGTAAGGGCCAAGATACTTCCTAGAAAACTTTAAATTGGGCCCGAACTGTGTGCGTCGAATCGCTACCAGATCAATCGGTTTTAAGTTTTCCAATTTACATAATTGGTCTCCGAGATTCAATCTCATGCCAGTTGCCTTGCTTCATCTCTCTCTGCAATAAACAGATTTATAATGTCGTCGTCTATCAGTTTTTTCCTGCCCAGTGTTGCTTTTTCTTTTTGTTCCAAATATGAGTTCCAAATATGAGTGAGTTCAGCTGATGGATGCTTTAATTTTTTTTCAATAAGTGAATCATTTACTCGAATGAATTCTTGAAATCTTGGAATTGCCGTTTTCTCTCGGCAGTCTGTTGGCTATTACAAAATGTTCGTTATTATTTTGACATGCAATATGTACGATCGACGATCAGAGTTATGCGTGCAGGATTACTAAAGACTACTGCGTGAAGTTCAAGCATAGCGATCACCTCCACTTAAGAAGTCTCCTTCGCTGGGGAGATCCAAGTAAACTTTAAGAACGTAAACTTGGAGAACGCCTCAATTACGCAAAATATGTAGCTATTTTGGTCAGTGGACCATTGTGTTCAGTGTGATATGTGAACAAATGGTCGTTATTTTACGCTGGGCTGAGTACCCCACCTGTTTTCTTGACTTACTCTCCGATAAAATGCAGCTAACATAATTTTTTCAGATTTCTTCTACTTTCCTTTTCCGAAATGCGGGATGATGTAATCCGTTAACAGTCTTGTAATACTGGAGTAGCCTGTCCTAAAGTAATCAGTGAGTCCCACAAAACATTGGATCTTCACAACGCTCCTGGGTAAGGGAACACTTAAATAGCTTTTGTTTTCTCAACCGATACCTTGATATCGATTCGAAATCCTAAATACTCAATGGATTCGCATTAAAAATGAAATTTTTCCCAGCTTCAAGTTATTGAAAGCATCTTCGTAGTTTTTCACAAGTATGAGTATAACAATATCATCTACAAAAATCAAAAGAATTTTTTTGAGCCTCCAGTCTGTGGAATACAGCTGGTTAAAGACAAATACAAAAAGGCGCGACACTGAATTTCCATTGATCTTCTACTGTCACAAAAGATGTATACTTACGGTTCTTCTCGCTTACGGGCGCGAGGAAAAAGCCATTTTCCAAGTCCATCCTAGTGAATACTTTGGCTGAGCTCAACTGGTTGATCTGGACAACAGGTGATGAGTACTTCATTTTGCTTCGTCCATGATATGCCATTTTTCTACCTACCTTGTACGATTTTGTTTAGAAGGAATATAGTTGTTAACCAACCTCTGAACTTTATCCCTGTCTAACGGATTGCCAACAAAGAGTTCTTCTTTTTCCTTACTAACCTGGTAGGAAACAGTTTCGACTCTATCTGTTCTATTTGACGCCGTCCTTACTCTACAAAATGTATGTGCTCGTAAAATGTCATGCTGTGTATGTTGCAGACAAACTAATTAAATCCTCATACATTACATCAAATATTTTGATCGTTGGGAGAAAGTATCCAAAAGGATTGAGACAGTCCTCTTTAAACTTTTTCATTTACTTCTAACAGTGGAAATCCTGTCTTGAAACACTCAGTCGAATTCATTAACATACACATCACTTCCCGTGTCTGTTCTAGCCCAACGCCGGAAAGCCATTTACCGAAACGATCTTAACCTTCAACTCGCCAACGTCAGTTTTATGACCTCACATTTTTTTGAGAATTTGGTGAAAGGTGCTGCCAACATTTCTCACAGTTGAAGGACTCTGGGCCTTTCAAATTATTTTCCAATATTCAGCTCTTATATCCCATTATTCTACAATTTTAGGAACGTATCCCCAAATTACTGCTAGTTGACCTCTTTCGATTTCGTTGTTGTGGGCTTGTGCAAGAATACACGTTGACTGGGGCTATTGTTGAACCACTCGTATTCAGAAGTTCCAGTAGCTTAACCCTTAAATCCCCATCGTCCAAGCACCATAAAGCATGGCTTTGTTCATTGCCAAATCGTCAATTCAACCGATGACGTTTTGTAGAACGGAGAGTTCATCTGTGCCGCCCTTAACTTCTATCTCGTACTGCGAACATATTTTCAATAATCGCTTAATTTGTATTCATCGCATTTCAAAATTCATCCAACAGCAGGTTTTTGAGTTCCTTATATTGTGAATTGGTCAGCTTAGTCTGCATCGCCATTCTAGCGGTGCCTCCCAACAACCGTTTGACCATGCGCGCACTAAAGGGATTATAAATACTCTTAAAATGTCTGACCACACTGCGAGCGTCAGGAAAGTTCACTGAATACTACGTATTTTAAGCTCTTAGAGCTCTGCTTGGAGCAATGAACATTCTTATCTCTTTGACTTTATTTGAGTTGAGGTCTGTCGTTTTCTACTGCATCATCTTTTCCACGTTCGTCTTATCGGAGTCTTTTTTTAGGAGGTAGTAGTTGCTGCACATTGCCCTCACTTGATTCCTTCCCTACTATCACCTTCATGCCTTTACCACAGGTACCACGTCTTCATGCACTCGCCCTCGTCGTTTTAGGATCCTTCCAAGTTACCGCTTTGTGCTAGCAAGGATATTCTCCATTTACTTTTAATAGACTCCAACTCTTTTCCCATCTTTTTATTTTGAGTTCTCACCTCAAAAAGATCTAAGAGATCGACACCTGAAATCATTGCTGAGCTGTTGAATTGCCTTGCTCTTCGTTCGTCTACCATAGTCTTTTTAATCTTAATAAACTTAACTTTGTCGTTCACGTGTCCGCGAATTTAAGTAAGACCTAACTACGATTTCGAATTTCAAAGTACAAATTTTAATATTTTTGAATCGAATTTCTTTTAATTTTAAAAGTGGTTCGTTGAACTCCCTATTGTAGAGTTGAATTTTTATTTAATAAGAATATTCAGTAAATGTAAAAGTATAAAAAAATGTTACAAAAAAAAAAAAAAATCTGCGAGATCGATAAACCAACGTCTTCGTCGTGTAGATAAGGGGTGGTCTTCCTCTTATGGGTCATTTCTTTTTGGAAAGGTTGGCAGTCCAAAAATGAGTGAGTTGAGTGTTGCCCACTTTCATTCTCTTAAGCTTGCGTTAAATTAATAATACCTACCAGAAACTCATACTCATTCATATTAGTATTTTGAGTTTTCGATTCGGAAACGTAATAAAACTTTTCGTTGGTTCTTTTGGCAGACAAACCTAAAACCATATGTCATATTCTAATGTCTAGTCGAAAATCTGTATTAAATTTTCTATTACCATTTCCTTTTCTTTTGGATCAAATGAAGGTACTTAACATTAAAATCCCTCACAACATTAATTATTGTTGCATTTAATTGGATTTGGTAATGTTATAGATGACCAGCTAGGATAGTTTGTTCGATCCCTCTTCTTTCAAGGGTACACTCTGCTCTCCGTCTTTGCTTTATTGCCAAATTAGGTGTATAATTTTTTACTTTCTCTACTGGATTTTATTACAAAGACACAATGCCAACGAATTTGTTTGAACATTTATTGTAATTGTTATCGTTTATTGTGTTCAGGCTTCAGGGTTCAAAGTAGTAAGAGGGCATCTAAATGTCAGTTGCACACAACTTCTTCCGCTATCACTGCCAGTGTTGCAAGCAGATCGTGTGCCCGAAAACATGAAAAACTATTCTCTTTTCGAAAATGACACCGTTCCTGACATCTAATGATAAATTAGCCTGTATAATCGAAGGCTTTGAAAAAAAAAATTACACTGTCATCGAATGATTTTTTAACTTCCTCCCAATTTGTCTACTTGCTTAACATCGTCATATAGTAGGTATTGCCATCAGTCTCGGGTCGCCAGCCAGTGGTTGTAGCTTGTTTCCAGACCAATGAATTGACATGCGGCACGTGTTACAAGTTAAAAAAGTCAAAACCTTTACCTACTTTTTCGGCATTCTTTTCATTTCATCAAACTCAAAATCACATATTGGCTGCAAGATGGTTTATGCAATTTCGAGTCTGTCCTCGACAGTTGAGAGAAAAAAAAAACCAAGAAGCAGGAAAATGCTTCATTTGCGGGTGGAAACAATGAAAAGTATTTCCAGAACTTTAATTGGTAACAAGGACGACGACGCTGTTGAAGGCGACGGGAGAGCGCTCGTGGGCTCATATTATGGCATATTACTGCCAATTGAAGGATTCTATTGTTAAAGTTGAATTGTTGTTGAGAAGAGAATCGGAAGCATACAAAAAGGCGAAAAAACCTACAAATTTATGTTAAATTGGAACAGCCACAGATTCGGTTGATGAAGTGTGTGCCAGATTGAAATCAATCAGACCCACTGAATGAGACTTTGTATTCGAATAATAGGATCTCTGTTCGAAGGCATCGTATTTTAGGGTTGAACTGCGTAATTAAATCGAACTGGGCATCACATGGTGTGATTGTAATTTGATTTCTTTTCTTAGAGTTTTTATATATCTACTTATGCATTTGTATTTCAAAAAATCTTTTTTGCGGCTTGAGCGGTTTTGAAAGCAATAATTGAACCGTGCGCATGATAATTCTGGAACATGGTACGCTTTTATACTCGCATGTGGGTAGGTATAGGAAAACAATTAGTTAAGGCGTCAAAATAAGGTGTTTCAGTTGGCTTTAATTTGCGTATGGCAATTTGTGTATTCTAAATGTTAAAAGTTATGAAAATATGAAAAATCTGAAAGCAGTATACCAACCATAAATTGTTGGAGATTGAAAATAAATTAGCTAATTGCATTAAGACTAGCGATAGACACTATTCATAGACACACTATAAGAGAGTAGGTGTGCTTAAATAATACAATTTTGTTGAGATTGGATTTGCTTCGTTGAACCATGTGGCGTTGGTCTCTAATGGTAAGACTGACGAATGGTTTCCATCCCCTGTCAATTAAAAACCAAACAGTTATTTAAATGTGTTTCTAGAGTTATGGTTCTTCCGGCGAGAAAGTGACATCCTCAAATAGTCCCTATTTTTTTGCTATGAAAAATTGCCGTGACGACATGTTGGTCTGTCCACCTACATTGAGCTAACACCTATTAATGCAAATGTACCGAAATTCGTTGCAGACCATTCTTATGTGATTGGTAATTTGCTCATCTAGAATGCACTTTCGCTTTGGATTAGACTCCGATGATCTCGCGTGTAAAATATATTTTTAAATATTGCTTTTAAACCACTTCTTAATTTTTTCTCAAAAAGTCGCAAACCTACTGGAAATAGGGTAATAAGTTTTTGTTTATGAAAATGGCTCTATTTTTGGGTTATCTACTATGCCAGTGAGCGGAAATCGACTTTTCGACACTTAATATTTTTAGTAAAATAAAATCTAGATTATTCTGTCGCATTTATTAATAAAATGAAAAAAAAAACGAATTTTCAAATTTTCCAACAAGTAAGAAATAAATATACAGTGAAAGCTCTAAAAAGCGGGCGCTCAAGGTCCCCCAATTTTGGCCGTTTATGAGAACTGTCCGGTTAAGGGAAAGAACTTTTTTTAACATCTTATTAAATTTTAATTATTAAAAAATGACATCACTCATCTCATCACAAAAGGAAGCCATACACTCTCAAAGTTACACCAACTTAGTTACTCGGCAAATCCCCTAATACGATTTCAACATAACATAATATCACTCTGTCTGGTTATTAGAGGTTCGCGTCAAGTTATCGGAGATTTTCTATGGATTCGCTTACGTATTAAAATCAAACAGAAACTATACTAGGAACGGACCTATATTAAATTATGGGAGGTTTTCTATCTGAAATGAGCTATAAAAAGTTGCCGGGTTTATAGGAGTGTCCTTATAAAGGAAATTAATTTGTATGAGAAATTCGAAAAAGAAGTTTTGTGCCTGAAAATGTGTTCGTTGTAGGAAATTGTCCGCTCATTGGAGCTGTCCGCAGGAAGAGCTTTCACTGTATTACATTTTAAGTAGAACAATGTACTAAAAATAATTTAAGAAAGTCATCAGAAGAAAATGACAGGTTTTGTTTTTATTGAAATCATATTTTTATTGTTTTTTAAAACGTTTTACAGCTACGAACCACGAACGCTTAGCTCACTAACTATTCTATATTCAGATATTATTTAGCAAATTTTGTAAATGGAAAAGTAAAATTTTAAATGCAGAATTTTAGATGGAATGCTTACCCAAACTTTTTTTTTCACTTCAACACTTACTACTTTAATTTTTCTAAAAGTAAACGCTCTACAAACTTTGTTTTAATTTTAATAGCTTATAACTGTAATATAGACATTTATGGTAGTAGGACTGCTTCAATTCAATTCGATTCTTTGATTTTAGCTGGGAATCCATAAGATTGGTGCTTACGGCATAATATTGTTTTTGATTTATTTATTTATTGGCTCTATTGATATTTTTTTTTTTGTTCTTAGTTGGAGTAATATTGCATAAGATAAACAGCAAAACCCGATTCCAGTCATAGTTGTAGCAAAGAATTAAGATTACAGCCCGAAGACACATCCATTATACGAAAACTTTTGTTTCTCTTGAACACCGTTGATAACGTCTCTTGTCTTTCATTATCTTATCGCTTTTTCTAACATTAATGTTCAATTGAAATAGCAAGCTGCATTCGTTCCCACAAATAATTCCGCCATAATACTAGTCTAGCTGGCAATGCTCATCAGTTTACCTTTGAGCCTGACTTAGACTGCCAAATATAGAGGTTCTTTCCTTAGCCGTACTACTAGAATGTGTAATACTTTGCCCCTCTCCCTTCGTTAACATTGAAGGGAAATTAAATAAAATTTTGGGTTATTCATTCTTAAATGTTGGTACGATTGATTCAACTGTGTTTCGATGGCTGCGTTCATGGAGTAGTTCTAATATAATTTTTAACTGCACGAACAAATAATTTTCTTTGATATTTTTTTAATTGTCCAGTTTGTATATTTTTTATAAAAAGTGAGAATGGTTTTATTTATCCTGTACAATAATCATCGATGAGGTCATATACTAAGCAAAGAAATTATACTTCGACTGCAGCTTACGAACACTTCACTTATGTTTAACTGTTTTTCTAAGCAACAGTCCTTTTCGTTTTCATTGAGTCAAACAATTCCCACAAAGCCTGCAATTATTAAATGAATTATTTTATAAAAAACAAAATTGTAAGGATTCGTTTTACCATATTTTCTTTAAGACTCTTTTTTTGGAAATTCCAATAAGGCACCGTCTTGTTAAAATCACATATCATAAATGTCTAGTCTATGGAATTGACCAAAGAATTAACGTTGCACCATGCCTCTATAACTATCTCCATTGCAAAAACGGTCCAAAGAAAGATCAAGGTTGTGAATTCCCAATTGCAAAACCCTTTATACATAATGGCCAAAAAAGAAGACTGTTGTGTGTCTCATGGAAAAATATGCCGATGGTTGAGCATATTAAATTATTATTTCCTAATCTTAGGCGTGTTTTGGTGAAACTTATAACCAGCGCAGCAATTGAATGTGATTAAAACGCTTATGCTGACTTTTATATGTATTTCTTTGTTTATTTCAAGAACGTTGATCATGATGAATTCGATGTCCCATCAGTGTCTTAAATATCACATTTCACGTTTTTTTTTTACATCTGCATTCAATCAGCTGATCTGATTATTCAATTTTTCAAAAGAACATGAGTGTTATTTGTGATTATCTCTTTTTCAAAATAAAATATATATGATTTTTTTTTTCATTTCGATAACGATATAAATCCGAATCTGATCAAAATATGGCCTTATTCCGTTTATCATTATTTCACGTCACCTAACACTACCACCACCACCAATTTCTCCTCCCTCTTTGAAACAAAAACGAAAACTTGAATCTTAATGATACTTTGTAAACAATGATTGTCACACTGCAAGAGCACGCGGTTCGCTCTGCCATTCCTCGCAAACAATGAGTTGCAAATCCTGTTTGCACGCAGTTCCATGAACAGCATGCAGCAAACAATTGCCGAAAGGACATTTGAAATTAAAAAAAGGAACTACAACTGTTTCCTTAATTTTTATTAATTCAAAATCACTCAAATGTTCATAATGATAATCCCACATAATAATCAATACCATCCTACCCATATACCGTAGCACAAAACTCTCGCATTGCCCACAGACAAACAAAAAAACAGGGTGGCAAAGATCTATTGCACGCATTTGCCATTGTGATGATATTTTTTTATCAACTAGATTTCATTGACAATTATAAAACTGTTGGATCAGAAACAAACCAGAATATATGAAACCCTAATTTAAATTCAGGTCATTTCCGCCTACCTCATCGATAGCGGTATTTGAGATTTGGACCTGAGATAAAAGAACTTGGTCTCTTCCTTATTTTTAAAGTCGACTTACATGTTTTGTTAGTATTTTTCACAGCAAGGGCATACCAGGACTCCTCTCACTGTCCATCGGCTCCAGTGTATAGTTGTGGTATTTAATTCGCATAAAAGCGTCGCAGCAAAGCAAAGAAGAACGAACAATTAAATATAAGGACGATTAATGTATCGCAAGTTTCAATCATCGGCTGTCATCATCGAGGGCTGATACACGCACAAATAAAAAATCCTCTTAAACATTACTATAAGCGTAGTTGCCATTGCCATCATCAGCTACATTGAATATGTCATCGAAGTCTCGTCATCTTTCTTCGTCCGTCGCGTCGTCCTTGTGGGCCTAATGTTATTTGCAGTGAGAGGAATACAGTAATCTATCCCCTTTTTTGAGTCAAAGGTTTCCAACTCGAAGGATAATTGCTCACTGGTCCGAGATGGAAAATCATTTTCACAAATAAGTTTTTTTCAAAATTCTTTCTCCGACTTAGAGTGTGCGATGGTTGTGATACAGCCTTTTTACTGCTGTCTGCCCTTGCAAGGTTTTGATATGCCAAGAGCGAACTTACTTACAACCCGGGTAGTATGCAGTTCTCGGTGTTTCTTACCACCATCTCCGTCGTCACAACGCAGTTATATTATGGAGTTTTATAGAATTGAAAAGCGTATAAAGTTAAATGAATTTTTCAATTTAATTTTCAACACCGGCTTAGCTTCACACATCTGATTCAAGAGCATACACCCAGATAGATAGATAGATAGTTTGGGAAACAAATTTTTGCTCGACCGGCTGGCATGCCACTTGATGTTGAAATTCCAGGGGTTTTTCCGGGCGACGACGCACGCCCGCCACTGCCGATGATTTATAATAGTGAATTCTGAAAATTTTAAATGCTTTTAATAGAAGAGGGTGATGTTTACTTGGATTCTGTATGAGCATACAAATAGTTTTATGACTTTTTTTTTTTAAATGGTGTAATTGTATATGATGATCATTAAAAAATATATGTTTGAAAATTTAAGTGTATATTTGGATATTTTTTTAAAAGAAACAGAACCAAATAATACTCTAAAGGTACTTATTCTTTATATAAAATTCGTAAGCCTTCTAAGCAGAGGCGTATTTAAGGATTTGGCGCCCCGGGCTGATAAATTTTGCCGCCCTTTAGGACAATGAAAATAAAGTAATAAGAAATATTAATAAAAAAACACAAAATTTATACGTAATATTTGATGTTTTCAAATTTTTTTCTGTGTGTATATTGATTACTAAATTCAGTAACAATAGATTTGTTATCTAATTTTTTGTCAGTTCAGCTTCTATATTTAATAAAGCTAAACTATTAAGGCGTTATTCGCTAATGCGAAACCTTAAGGTACTAGTACGGTCTAGAACGCCAAAAAAAACCCACGATTTTTGGGAATTTTTTTCTCGGAAACTTAATAAGGTAATAATAACATATTTTTTTTAAATAATGAATACATGCGTCAAGAGTACAAAAAAAAATTGTTTGTCGAATTTCGGCTGAATTATAGAGTGCGCCAACGTCGGTCGACTCATCAAAAAACACATTTTCCCATTGCGCACAGTTAATCTCCGGATCTACTGAACCGATTTTCAAAAAACTTGTTGCAACTTGATTGTTTTTATGTTTTCTTAGACAATTTACCACAATTTAACATGAACAAAAAAAAAGGCCCAACACATTGCCAAAAAAAAAATTTTCAAAGCTCCCGATTTTTTTTTTGTTTTGACTTTTTAAACAAATTGTGGTAAATTGTCTCGTAAGAAACCTTCCTTTAAATAACCCACTTTTTTTTTTTTTGTTTCAGTCCAGCCAATTCTGAGATTAAGTGTCCGCAATGGGACAATGTATTTTTTGATGAGTCGACGTTGGCGCACTCTATAATTCAGCCGTTGGCGCCCTTTATAATTCGGCAAAAATTCGAAAATTAAAAAAAAATTTTTTGTACTCTTAACGCATGTATTCATTATTTAAGGTTCTAGACCGTACTAGTATCTTAAATAAATTTTTATTCGTTTCAATACGAAAAACAATCTTTCTGCACTACAATTTGTCACTGCAGTGCACAAGTATATTCCTAAAGCAACCTCAACATATGGAAATGCTTGCTTCAATTCTTTTTCTCTTATATGAAGGTTAAACTGCCTTAAACTCATATTTTCAGTGTTGCTTTGCTCCAGAAAATGTTTAAGTAAGACACACTCTTCAAAAAACAATCATTATATTGTTTCATACGTCGCGTCGTTCAAAACTATAGACGAAGGGAAGGGTACTTGTATATGGGCTTATCCCTGTAAATTTTAACTTCTTGAGTTTGAAAAAAACAAAAAAAAAATTAAGGCACGCATGTAAATTTTAGTTTTTCTTCAATTATAGACCACGAATAAATAAAAAACTTCAAAATAACTCATATGTATTGTTTGTTGAAGAGTATAAAGGTATAACGTATAGAAAAATGAATTTAAAATAATTTATTTTAAGCACCGAGTTAATTGATTTGGTTTTTATTTTTAATCTTCACAGCTTCTGTTTTCAAACTTATTTGTTTAACACTTTTACCATTTTTTTATAATTTCTACAGTTTAAATTACGCTCATTGTAAGGGTAAAATCAAACAATGCTTTGGTGTGCTAGTAAAAAATGTGCCTTTTTTGAAACAGTTACGTTTTTTACGTTCGTTTTGTTAACTTCATAAAATTTGTACATAATGAAGCACGCATTGAAGCCAAAGTTTTTTTTACTCTAGATAGCTTAAATAATGATGCAGACCATAAAAAAATGCCCCATGATCAATGTTAAAAAAATAGACACGAAAATTTGTGACAATTAAAGATTTACGAAAAATCACGCATGGCAGTTTTTTCTAAAATTTATATCATATAGGATTATTTATAAGGAAGGCACGCACTCAAAATGAATGATTTCAATTAATTTTGACCTTCATTTATCTGAAAAAAACAAAAATTGTACTAAGTAATCTTATGTTAAACATTATTTTTGCAATAATACAAAACGTTAATTATCCACGCACGCAACCAAAAGTCTCAATATTCGATGATTTTTTCGATTTCAAACACTTTCGCACTATCTCGATGGTTCATTTTATAAATTGAATAGTTAAAAATCAATGATATATATAATATTATAAGTTCCAAGACCTGAATATTTAATAATAATGTCTATATATTTCGACGCATGGCAAAAGTTAAAATTTGCACGGATAAGCCCATATAGGGACACGAGTCAGCCAAAACTAAAAAAAATTGAGGCATGATTTTTCCTAGGAATAAAAAGAATAAAATTTTGTGTGTGACTTTATATCTAGAATCCGGCTTGATGGATTTTTATAATTTTTTTTTTTAATTAAAAGGGACTCTTTGTAGATGGTTTAGAAACGAAAAATTAAGATCCATCCAGCCAAATTTATTCCAGCCCATTTTTTAAGAGCTACATACTCGTAGCAACAGGTGTTTTTTTTTGATAATGTTTGCGTTTCATTGTCTGTAAATATTTTTATTATTAATTTTCATTATAAAAAGTCGTTTATAAAAAATAAGAACAGTAAATGGTGAAAAAAGTGAGTGACATGTTCAAGTGAACTCCTTCACAGCCGGACACTCACGGCACTGAAAAAAATGACATGCTTGAAAAACTCAAAAAATACCATTTTTTAAATCTTTGCATTTTTTGTGTATCCTTCAAAAATATTGTAAATTAGACAATTGTTAGGGGCGGCTTGCCCTCTTTTGCTTTTATGTTTTGAAAGTTCAATCGCTTCAAAAAAATATTATAAATTGGGCAATTTCTAGGGGCGGCTGGCGTCCTTCTGCTTGAATGTTTTGAAAGTTTAATCGCTTCAAAAAAATATTATAAATTGGGCAATTGTTAAGGGTGGCTTGCGCCCTTTAGCTTGTATGTTTTGAAAGTTCAATCGCTTCAAAAAATATTATAAATTGGCCGCCCCTAGCAGCATTGCCGCCCCGGGCTGTAGCCCTTTTAGCCCTAGGGTAAATACGCCCATGCTTCTAAGTGTTTTAGTTATTAGTGTTAAACATGATTGGTCTAATAAACTGAACACCCTTGAGAACTTGAAAGTTTATCCCACTCCTAGACTGATATTCAAATAAGAATTTAGGTCCTGATGAGGAAAGATTGCGCGTAACTTTATTATTATCGATATGTACTATACGTTCGAGAGCTTACGTCACAAATAGGTAACTCTCACCGATAATCTAATGAATTATACTGAATACAATGTGCCAAACACTAATTGCGTTTATTTATCAGAAAAGCAGTAACAATTTGCAATCTGAAACTAGTTACAATATAAGAATGTTGCTAGAAATGTTACAACATTAGAAACACCGAAAATAGCATTAGCCGCTGTTTACTATCGCCAATAATTCCATCCATGTAGATTAACCCTTGAAAATAAAACGATACGGATCATAGTGACTGTATTGTTGTATGCTCTTCTCTTTTTCTTTTGCTTATGTTTGTTCAAATGTTTCTTGTCATTTTTCATCACACTGCAGCTTAAGTATCTTACCACAAAAAGGCCATCTACCCGCCAGAGTAAGAACTAATTTTTGGATCTTTGAATTAGATCCAGATAGAGAACAGGATCCCCAATTGGCTGTGTAATACATGTCAAAAGTTATATCGACGGTTAACTATGAATATCTCCTATGTCGCATTTTGTAAACTTTA
Organism: Chrysotoxum bicinctum; assembly: GCA_911387755.1. Lineage (NCBI taxonomy): Eukaryota > Metazoa > Arthropoda > Insecta > Diptera > Syrphidae > Chrysotoxum > Chrysotoxum bicinctum. The sequence continues at coordinate 14,052,001 of OU426991.1, read as the reverse complement.
CAGGGGACACACAAAACTGATTATAGTCTCAAAATTAAAACGTATAATAATAAAATTGTGTGCATAATTATCAGTTTTGAATATCTATGATGTGAAATAGTTGAAATTTTAAAAATTCAGCGAAGCAGATGGAAATTATTAACGAAACTGCATTAAAAAGTGAATTTTTCAAAAATGTATGTTAGGAGGTATTCATAGTTAACCGTCGATATGTAGATCCGTAGATAATAAAACGCACCTATTAATAGACGTTCAGGTTGTGATAGACTAGTGTACTTATAAAATACATCTTACTCTTAGAATAGGTAGGTATAAGCACAAGAAGGATTCAATTCATTCCAAAATGGATCATAGTAGGAAATAGATAGATTTGTATAATCATTAAGTTCTACCAACATTTACAATTCAATTAAGGTAATGCCAATCCCTGATTATGTTAAGTACACTTATGTACAGTATAAATAAACTACATGTTTGTTAATGAATATCAAACCATATCTACCTAAACAATACTCGACCCTTAAATATATGTATGTATATAGGGAGAGGGGGCACATTGGGACACTTTTTACATAGATCGCTCTAGTTCCCTTAAAAACATAGTATCGCTTGAAATTCTAAAAAATTATTGTTAATTGTTGTTTTACCTGTCATTATGATACCCTGATATATATTTTTTTTTTTTTTTTAAACTTCTTAAAATGTCCCAATCTGCCCCCCTGGGGAGGCACATTTGGACAGGCATGGGGCAGTTTTGGACATGACTCAAAAAAGGCATTAAAGTTATTTATATGTATTTATTTAACAAAAAATAAATTATTTCCAAACATAACATGAAATATAAAATAAATTAAATAAAGGACTCTGAGTTTTTGATATTCATTATATACCTTAATTCAATATTAAGTCTCAAAATCATAGCACATCATAGCAAACGAAAAAAAAATATAAAATGACATCGAATTCATAATTACACAAAAGAATTGAAAACTAAATAAAATTAGATCAGATCAGCCAAGTTTGAAGGCCGAAAAGTCATAATTAAATGTGAACATACCAGCTGTACGGGAAGTACTTCCTGCATCATTTGGCATTGGAAGTTTTGAAATGATATCAAGAGCTGGAACTGGCCACTTACCTTCTTTTTCGGGAAAATAAAATTTGTTCCATCCGGGCTTCCTTTTTAAGAACGCGACGTTGAAAAAATTATCATTTTTATCAAGAATTTTTGCGACAAAATGGGAGGACTAGTTTTTATTTGCTGATGAACATTTGACTAAACAAAAATCTCCCGAATTTAAACAAGATGATTTCAAACCGTTGTGGTTTTCTACCTCATCCTCCTCGTCCTCCGCGTTAACGAAATCTGAATTTGATTCAGCGTAGATAACTTCTTCATCCGTGTTATCTGAGCTGGAATCGTTGGTCATCTTCGTTGTTTCGTTTGGTTTGATTTTTAGTATCTTTTTTATTTTGATTTCCGATTTTTCTAACCTTTTTTGTCTTTCTAGGAAAGCTGCTTCTATTTCGTTTTTTTCTAGAGTTTCAGTTAGGATGCGTGACCTTTCTTTTTTTCTTCCTCTCGACCCTTCCTTTCATGGCGGAGCTTTCGGAAATGGCCTGACCATTTCTGGAGACAAAATTGGCATGATTTGACTTGATGTAGGTGTCTGCGGCTGATCGGTTGCTATGAATTCTTCTGGGTTTGAAAAATCATAATTCGCTTCAGTGTTCTCTGATAATGATGGTTTTGAAGCTATTGTAGTCGCGTCTGACGAAGTGAAAATCCTGTTAGTAACTTCACTACAATCGAAATCTTCATCACCAAAAACATTTCTTGAAAAGGGAAAGATCCCTGTTACTCCGAACCCGGATAAAATATTGTTTGGTGTGAATGAATTGTTGTAGGCCGGTGTCACTATTGAAGATCATGAATAGTTATAGTCTTCCCTGGATTTGAGAGTAGCCAATCATTTTGTGACAATGGCAGTTTCTTTTTGAACGGTCCCATGACTGAAACATCTAATGACTGCAACTTGTGGGTGCAGTAAGGTGGAAAAGTGAGCAAAATAATGCCATTGTCTGGGCAGAACCGGATGGCGTCTAAGCTACAATGGCTTTCGTGGTTATCGAGGAGCAGAAGAATGGAATTATTTGTAGTGGATCTCTTATATTTTTGTAAGTGTTCAAGGACTTTTATAAATAACATCATCATCCATCCGCTTGTGGGACTATTTGCAAGTCCAATTGATCCATTTGGTGCTCCTATAAGCATACGGTCATGGAATCTTGCTCTTGGAAAAACAAAGACCGGCCGGCGGTACAGAGTTTTCAGCTGCATTTACAATTGCGCAGATTGTGATAAACTGCCCTCTTTCTGCCGAGACATTTTGTCCAACTTGTTTCTGTCCACGTTGAGCAATAACATTAGGAGCTTGGACCACTGTCATCACACTGGTTTCGTCTAGGTTAAAGATGAGGTCTGGTGTGAAAGGAGATTTTTTAAGCACTTTTTCTAAATTTATTTGAAAAGCCTCAACATTGTGTTTGTTGAAGCTTGTTGCTCTGGACAAACTAGTGTTACGGGTTTTCGTAGAGACAAATTTCGATGTCTTTTCATAAAAGACTTCATCCACTCTAAGCCAGCAGTTTAATTTTGTTCCCACAGCGGAGGGCACTTATTTACTGCCATGGCATATTGAAAAGCAAGGCATCCTGCTTGTGGAAACGTCAATCCATAATTCATTTTAGAAGACTTTAGGAGGTACACTTCTAACATACCTTCTTCTGTCTTGTTGAATACTTGGGCATAACAGTATATTTGGATGTGTACTCTTCATTTTTAAGAATTTTATTAACTTTTTTCAAACGAAGTCTATATCCTAAAGTGCTTTTTGAAACCCCAAAAGTATCTGCAGCTCTCCTCAGTGACATCGTTTTATCCAAAACAAGTTCCATGGCTTTGGACAAATCGGACTCATTTGGAGCGGTTTCCTTCTTTTTCTTGTAACTTCTGACCATTTTTCAGAGATACATATATCTAAACACATTAAACGAAAAAGAATCATTTTGTATAAATTATTATTGATCAAGATTATTCAGTGATAAACAAGGGGCAGATTAGGACATGTCCAAAACTGCCCCTCGTAAATTGTCCAAAAGTGCCCCGAGAGGGATAAAAAACTTAAAATTTAAAATTGTTTGAAAAACAATGTTAATTGTTAATTAACATTTTTGGATAACATCACAACACAAATAAACATTGTTTTAAAGCACTTTTCACTTGAAACTTAGCGAATTTTAAGAATAAAATACTTACGTCTTGGAGCAAAAAAAAAAATACATCCGCCTTCTAGAAACACACTTTCATTTTAATTTTTTTTTTATGTTGGTATAGTTCCAATATCTATCAGATGTTTGTTTGAAGTGGTGTTGCCACTTTTATTTTTAGAGTAGGTGTCCTAAACTGCCCCCTTCTCCCCTACTTACATACATGCATACATACAAATATTTGAAATTATTTTCAAAATTAAATCATTTGAATTTTAAATATTAAAATACGAAAAACTTAATTTTGTTTGAAATTGATTTTCAAACAAAAAGCAAAAAATAAAGACACAAGAATAATTATTTTGAAACGTCATTTTAAATACTTTAAAAAAAAACACGGATACAAAAAAAAACACAATATTTTTTAAATTCTTATTTTTACAATTTTACGTTTTTACCTTTTTGAATTTCGTTGTTTATAATGTAGGTATATATGCTTTTGATTACGATTCTTTTAATTTTTAGGTTTTCAACAAGATTGTCAGTTTGTCACACTGTGATCCCATTAGTTCGTCAAGTAGCAAACTGATCTGACCTTGATTAAGTCTTTCTCTATTTGTTTGTATTTTTCGTCTCTCCCGCCACTTATCTGTCTCCTTTGCTCATCTGCAATTTAAAATGAATCCAACAAACTCAATTAAAATGTTTTCGTTAATAACAACCAAACCGAAAATGTAGTATGCTGTATATCATAATACACGTTCTGGTTTCATTTCATATCTGATGTGGTGTCAAGAGGATTCAATTTTGACAATTCGTGACTGCGAACACAAAAAAAAAAATAACTGGAAATTTTGTTTTTAATTTCAAGATCATCAGCTAACGCGAAACTTATGAATGCGAAAATTAATTATCTGAAAAGGCATATTAGTGTAGCTTTGTGGGATAACATGTAGAGGTGTAATGAATAATCGTCTTTGAAATAGGGATCAATATTTTTTTGTTTTCGGCAGTGTTTCGTTATTAATTTTGTATTGATCAAGGTACGAAGTCGTTTCTTTTTTAATTTTAATTTCAATTAAGCAATTTGAGAGGTAAACGTTGGAGGAATCAATTGTTAGGAATGAAAAGATTTGTTTTTTCTTACTGTTCTTAAATTGGTTAGAGAAGGATTTTAGTATTAAGATGACAAGACTTCGAGATATGAATAACATTTAAAAAAATCTAGAACGCTATGACAACTTGGTTATTCCTTAATAGCACTTATAAAAACTATTTCTTCAAGTTGTTTTTCATATTCGCTTCGTAGTTTATTTTACCAACTTATTTAACAACAAGCAACACAAAAAGGCTAGTTAGTGTCTTTAAAATACGTAAAAATAATTTATTCAATTGTGACATGTTCTTTGATGTTATCCCAACTATGTACATGGACTTTATTTAATCATATCGCACCTCGTTTTTATTTCATTTCGTCTAATGATATGATGTGGCTCAGGTCATTAGGCACGCGCGCTTTGCTAACAATGTATAATAATTAAATTAATTTTAAACTTTCAATATACGAGTAGTGAATACTCATTGTTGTACAACAACGTAAATAATTTAATCAATACACATAAACCGCGGAGTAAAAAGCTAATTCTACTAACAAACTATATTTCTCATTATACCACCCACTGTCTTGCTTTGAAAGCGTGTTTATTTACGCGTTCGTCAATTGTTGAAATGTTAATCCACAGATTACAATTATATTATATGGGGGAGGGGATAATGACCCTTTTGTAATTTGTTTTATGTGAATTGTGGATTATTGTTCATTTTGATGGACACTATGTGACTCTGAATGACATTTAAAGAGCCTTGTGAGGGAGAGGGAGGGTTTCCGCATCGTAACCTATATTTGTAAGTCATGTGGAAAACATTCGGAATGGAAAATGTATAGATAAGATATAGGTATCTTGAAATGTAAAGATATCATGCTTATTTATCTGCACTTACCAAGAATGGAGCAATAATTACGATTACAGTTTTGATGTTAGAAGTAAAACCGGCCGCAGCCTTTTTCAAAATTAAATTTTTCAGTTTCTTTGAATGTAAGATGAAACTAAATTCATAAATCTATCACAAACAACAGAACAACTTTAAAAACAATGGCGCATTATTTGATTTCGACACTTAATCGAATCACAACCGTTACAACAAAGCCCACATTCATCAATTTGAGGGTAAAATGGAAACGAGTCCGTATTTTTTTCACCGGTGCCAGTTTCCTTCCACTTGATATTTGAAAACTTTGCTTCCTTCCCAAAACGAATCAAGTGCCAATTTTTCGATTTCAATTCAGAAAACTGTTAACAAAATGAATTAAGGTATATAAAAGAAATAATAAAAGGAATGGGGATGAAAAGTAACCACACCAAAGCCCACAAAAAAAAAAAATAAACAATTTAGCTTCAATTATAAATGGAATTATTTGTTTTGGGTGCAGAGGAACAAAGCGAAACACAAAACCAACTCTCAAGAATGATTCAGCTGGAGTCAAGTACACATTTGTATCGCTTTTACCAAATTTAGCTGTCATTGACATCTGTCGTGGGATATAATATAATAAAGATTACAGATTATCGGGGAATGGGATATGCCCAGATTGAATAGAGAAAGACAAGAGGGTGTTCTGGAGCCATGAAACGTTACAGCTCCATTTGTATCTTGGTATCTGCTCCATCTAGTTTCGCTATTTGCTACACTCCTGATTTTCACAGCTTATACAGGTGTACACTAAATGACAAGTCTTCCATTTTTGTTTAAAATTCGATCTCAACTTAGAAATGATAACGATGACAAAGAGATGAACAAACTCAACCATATAATATTCGTATATGTAATTGATATAAAATCACTTTACATGTCATTATGAACGGTTTTATAACTGTGGCTTATCGGTTCTGGCAATCTTTAAAAAATCTCTACACTTATGCAGACCCACACAGCGATGTCATCAAGCTGCCCGCTCCAAGGTTTCGGATGTCTTGGCCTACGGTCCTTTTGATTGTTAGCGGAGATTATCTTACAACTTAAAATGAACTTATCTCACATAATCAAAGCTGTTGAGTGCAACACTTTTTTTTTTATTACGAGTACATTAAGTTTTAAATCCACAATAAAAATACAAATAAAATTACCATGTTTTCAACCGATTTTTTAAAATTATTACCCTACTCTTCGGATTTTTCCACTTTTAAATACTGAAAAATTATAACTTGTCAAATTCGTGATAACTGATGTAAGCTAAAAATCATATTTCCGATATGTGCATTTTTCGCCAAAATCGCAGATTTATATCAATCGCCGAACGGTTTTCGAGAAAAATTTTCAAATTGAGAAAATTTATTTATAGCAGCTACCCAACCTAGATGATCTACATAAAACTCTTGGGAATTACTTGAAAACACTATTTAAGAATTGAGAAAAAGAATCAACAATTTGGACTTTTTATTGATTTTACATTGAACGAGTAGACGCACAGTTCGACTGCGACACAATAATCATTTTTTTTGGATTTGGAGCTCTCGATCGTTAAGTTAGGTTTGCTTAGCACCTATAGTTGTCCTATAGATCAAGTAATAATAATAACAGCTTTATTTTGAAATTAAAAACAATTTTAACAATTGTATATCTAATAAATAAATTATGTCTCTTATCAAATTATGACGGTATCAAATCCAACAATCAATCCAATCAGGTTTCAACTCTATTTTCATTTTTTTTATAATTATAAAATAAATTTCTTAATATAAGCAATTGAAATATTACTATATTAAATAAAACTATAAATATATAAAATTTTTAAACAAATAATAACCGTTTATATAAGAAATCATACTTATTTTTTTTTTCAATTATAAATCTTTTCTATAGTTTAGGGCTTCAATACAATTTTGGGCAGGAATTTTCCAATTCCTACCATTTGAAATAATAACGCAATCTGATTCCCATAGTATTGGTCAAGTATTTAAATCCTTTTCTGGTGCGATGCTAAATGTAGTTAACCACTACCCTTGTTTAAGGATTTAAAATTCACTCTTAAGCTGCGTTCAGACTAAGCCAATAAAGGCACCTCTACACTATAATTCTATCTCATTCATAATGGGCCATCGTGTCCACATTAACATTAGTAAGCGTGAACGTCTCAATTTTGACATCTAGACTGCCATTGTGTTGAAAATATTTTTTTAAATAATTTTCCCAAGAAAATTGCGATTGATAATCGATAATTTCTTTTAAATTCCGAATTTTACATATCAAAAGCCGGAGACAATTTACAGCAAATCATATCCTATTTTTGTTCTTGTGTTTTCTCCTTCATTTATCCCACAAAAAGGACGACGGAAGGACGCCTGTACAAATTAATGAAGGTTAGGGTCTTCTCATCTGACCGATTTATTACCCAAAACGAAAATGCCAAAACAAAAATAGCAATAAATTCCAAAAGTTAAAATAATGTACTGACCACAAACAAAACAAATCTGTCAACTGGCAATTGTGTTGATGAACGCTTCCCGGCTAGAAATGTTTGAACAAGTTATCAGCTAGCCAATGATAAATTTATTATAGATTTTTGGTGGTGAAAATGAAAAAGTCAAAATCATTAAATTTTAAGTATTTAATGCATATAACATATACGAAAGTTCTTAAAAAATAATTTTTTTGAATTCAAATTTAGAAGAAAATCAAAATTAAGACTAGTCGCGCACTGGCAACTGTGATCGAAATCAAATAGTTTAATCACCAGTTGAAAGAGAACCGCGCACTGGCAACTCTTTACTCACTCTTTTCTCTCTTGCACTTATAAAAAACAGCTCAACTGTTGCGAGGCAATCGTTTAGTTTGTGTCAAAACACAAACTTTTTAGTTTCGAGAATCGAGTTGCTCTAAGTGCGCGGTGTCCCATATAAGCCCATATGTTTCATTTTAGCAACAGTTGCGAAACTAAAAATTGAATGTGCGCGCCTGGCCTAAGAGGCACAACACAAGTGCACTTTTTAAGTGTCAGATCATTCGAGTTTTGGCAAATTGGGTGTAGTAACCAAGTTTAACTCTAATGTTAGGATGAAATTCTCACTCTTATAGAAACTGGTCCTCGAGGCACAAATTAAAAGCTTGCTTTAAAAACTCGAGAACACAAAAAAATTACTCAATTTTTGCACTCACAGATAACAGCCTCACATGAAATTCATTCGATAAGAGATTCCTTTCCAAGTACCTTTCTGTAGCCATGAAGGTTGAGATTTTTTTGAGAAATGTTGAGCCTAAGTATATTTTAGTCCGGTAGGTATAAGCAAGTTTCAATTAATTAAGGAAAACAAAACAAGGACAAAACTACTTGTAGGCAGGTAGGTAGGTATCTATAAACACATTTATATTGAAAGAAATTTGTACGAATTTCCGCTTTTGTTCTTCTAAATTACTTCTTGATAATCCACCTTACATATTCTCAATGTTAAAGATCTTCAAAAATGTAGATCACACGATGCAAATTTATTCTTTGTTTATATTGAAATTTGTAATCATTTTTAATTCTATTCTTATTCATTGAAAATAGAGCATCTTTTTAAATGTATATTGTATTTGTATTTGAAAAAGGTCTCCTTATAAGGATTATCCCTCGCGACACGCGCACCTGCTTTTATAATTTTCTTTGAAAACTTCTTGTTCATTATTTTGATTTTAAATTAGTTCAAGTATAATTTGTTAAACATTGCAGTTAGGTAATTCTAAATCCATTGATGTACCTTTGTACATAATATGAAGGTAAAACAGCTGAGAAAGAAAAAGTATCTTCGAAGAAATGGGAATCTTGCATTTTCTTAAAATTCCAAATGGTGCCGTCTTATGCAGCAAATTCTTTTTTTAATTGTTTCCATTTAAATTTAAATACATTTTCAAAAAAAAACCTGAAAATTTACACAATACATATACCTACATGTAGCTTCTTCATAAAAAAATAATCAAAAGCAGTTGTACCGTTTTTAAGAAAATGAAAAAAATGGTTCTATTAGAATTTTACTATTGAATACTTTAAGCGAGCTTCTACTTAAAGTTTCACGTTATGTTTGAAATTTATTTATTCGAAACATCCAAACGCTAATGAGCTGCCGAACAGACAGACGGGCAGAAATGCCAGAATAACTTTTTTTAGTCTTCCCTACCGTCGTAATGTAAAGTTTGATCAATCTCATTTATTTTTCCAACCTCACAATCCAAAAACCCATTCAAATTAAATAATATACATACTCGTATAAACATATATAAATACACCTTACAGAAAAGAGCTACCTATACTATTAGTTGTAAATGACGTTTAACCCAACATCTATGAGAGATAAATATGGAAGGGCTGGCAGGAATATTCATTCTTTTTTATTTAAATTCAAAAACACAGAGCAATCTTTAGAAATTAGGATTAATTCTTGCATGCATCTTATATGAAACCAATTTGCATTTCGAAAACACTGTTCAGTTTAAAAACATTTTATTTATTAAATATAAAAAAAAAAAAAATTATACATACTTATCTGTATGCTGAGTTTGCATATATTTATACATATATTCGAAAAGTTGCCCTTCTCCTGCACGGTATACGCCTTCACTTTATTTTAATCAAAGGAAAAAACATACAAAACATCAAAACATCCCCAATTCAGTTATTTTAAATATCTTTATGTAAACATCCGAAGGGGAGTCGGAAACAGTACCATGTCACCAAATTACATGGATACTGAAGCATAAAATCTTCACTCTTCTATATCCTTATATGTACATGAGCGTATTAAAGGACAATTTATTTTTCCTAAATCTCAGGCCGCCTGATTTTCCCCAAACATCAAGCTGACTGGCCTAACGTAGCTTAGTAAAAGCACTTTAAAATTGTTTTTCAAATAAAATGCAAACATTTCTGTATTTTTAGTCGGGCTTATTTTTTTTGCATGTAACGTTCGCTTATTCTATTTCCAAAGTTGTTTCATCAGATTATTCCTAACTTGTATCATCAGATCTCTGTGTTCTCCTTCCAAAAATTTCGTGTATCGATTTGAATAACCTAATTTCGAAGTTTGAATTTGTACGAGAAAATGGGATAATTTGGAAATTTTCAAGGAAGAAATCCCATTTGTCATGAGTCATGACCATTTATGGTATTTAAAATTTATTTTTTTTTAATGAGAAATATCAAAAAGCAACGCATTTTAAATTCCCTTAAATTTTATGATGTATTTATCTAATATATGAACCACTAATTTTAAAATTGGAATGAGTTTCATTCCGCTTTCTAATAAAAAGTCTCTGTTTCTATAAGTAAAGAATTTAGAATTTTGAAGTATATTGTCAATTTTCTTCTATGAGCACTAATTTAGAATTGAAAAAAGGACCTGTATGCTTTGGCCTGAATCCGTTCCTGTTTTGAACTTCTTAAACAAAAAATATCGTCACGGTGGCGGCGGCGGCGGCATATACAGGTTGATATATAGCGATGACAGAATGAATTTCATAGTCATCAACACACACAGTATTATAATCAGAAGCTTTCGTCATCGAGGTTTTCGCAATAAAGCGAAACCGACCTTCTATGAGAATAAGATAATTCCCTTGAAATAAAGTATATGATAAGAATAAAGACAAAACAGGATTGAACAGATTTTACTTAGTGCATATTTACGAGTATAAAAATTACTTAAAAAAAAAATCCCTAAAAAATGGAGAAATACCGCATTTTTCCCATAGAAATAAAATCGATTATTCGTTTTTGTTGACACGTCACAGAGTTATGATTGTCTATTTTGGCTTATCTATAAAAGGGATTTTAATTAAAAATTAAACCCTTTTTTATAGTTCCTTTTTGTCTTTGAAATCTTAGTCGACAACAGATTGGCAGTTTAAAAAAAAAAACTCATTGAAATTTAGTACCGAAATACTCACAAAACACGCATCCACCTTTATGAAAATTTTTATAACGCCAAAAACCGATCTGTCCACGATCCATCAATCAGAAGTCAAAAATGAGCGTGCGCGCGCATAGTATTTTTTATCTTTGGGCAACGTTTCACTTTTATCTCGTGGTGGTGTCTCCACCATAATCCTGAAAGACACACACAACAGGCTCGATCATTTTCATATTCATTTCATTAAAATGTTAGTATTCTTTTTTTTTTTTTTTTTCTTCAATTCCACCAGATTAAAAATAAAAAAAATGAGTGGCTTGACACAAGAAGGAGCACATACGAGGATATCTGGCTGGGCCTATCTTAATTAGAACATAGAATCCCCTCTTCTCTGTTGAATTTTGTGTTTTTATTTTTGACATTTTTGAAGTATACGCTGACTTCTTATCGGAATTCAGATTTCGATGTCAAGATATAGAAATTAAGGGTCAAATTAAATTGGAACATAGGATGATATAGAAGTATCTATAGATAAAATTTTATATTTTTATTTCCGAACTGAATTTACATATTTTTTTGTGTTTCAACTTGAATCTTGTTTACTATCGGAACATTGAATTTTGCAGATCCCTTTAGAGCTTTTCAACTTAGACTTCTGTAATCAGAAAATATGTTTTTAATAAAATGTTCTTCACATACTAGTACCAAGGTGTAGCAGGTAGCACACTTGTCTGGGCTCCAAAATAAATTAAATAAATTTGGTTACGAGACCGCTCCTCGTCGTGTATTTTTCTGCATGTTTTCTCAAAATCTACGCATTCATTATACAAAAAACTATTACAATCTTTTTTGTGTTGGACTACACCCGAGATTTTGAAAACCGCTGTAGATTCGACTGCATTGATTGTCATAATCGACCCGACATCCAATATTTTAAATTTTACAGATACATGGTTGTTAAATTCCAAAACCTAATGGTGAAATTTGCAACATGTTTTGTAGATTTTGCAACCAGAATAGTGGTGGATACTAAAGTATTCATTGTTGAATGTACAGCACAATTTGTTAAAGACACAATACTTACGTGTTGCCCAAAGCGATGTGCCGGACGTATAAGTGCCTTATAAATTGTAGCCAAATTGTACAACTATATATAAATCATAAGCATTTAGCATCGTTTTAACGGTTCCGAGCATGTGTTCATTCCAACGAAGATCGTTGTTTACACATACCCAATACTGACATCTTTTTGGTTTCTTCGATGAATGTGCCTCAAGGACAATGGCATAGGGGGTACATTTTGCTTTAACAACATTAAAGAATATTGAACTTTCGAAGCATTTAACTCCACATGGTTTTCAATATCCCATTTAGATATGCTTTAAAGACCACACTTATCACACGGCACCGCAACGTTGCAATTCCACATCCGGAGGAGATGGACGTGCATTTGAGACGAGTATGAGAAGCTAAGGGTAGAGTTGTCGGCAAAATAATGCATTGGCTTAGAAGTTCCCGACAAGTGATCATTTATAAAAATGAGGAAGAGAGTCGTAGACAAAACTGATCCCGGGGAAACACCAGCATTTATTTTATGAAGATCGTTCAGTACAACATGTATTGAGAGTGAGCTGTGTGGTGTGAATTTTGGACTGGCTCTGATAGCAAACATAATCATTGGCATTAGTTAAATTCAGCCTGATAAATATGGTCGTACGAGAACATGCCCGATAAATGAAACCCCAACATTTAGTGTCCGATCTTTAAGAAAAGAGATCCTCTGAACTGCGCCACTTACAGAAGCATCACTCTCCTTAACATGGCATTCAATATCCTTTCTGCCGTATTATGTGAATATCTGAAACCTTTCGTCAACAACCTGATAGGTCCATATCAGTGCGACTTTAGATTAGGAAGGTTCACCATTGAAAAAACATAGAAACTTTAAATTGACACCTACCATCTTTTCATCGATTCCAAAGCCACTTATGATAGCATCTATAGGGACGAACTATATCTACCGAATTCAAGTCCAACGACTGAAATAACTGGGTCGTGTACAGCGCACACAGATGGAAAAGGACCTCAACCAACTTGGCGTGCCAACCTAGAGACAGCTAGCTAGGGACCGAGATCGATGAAGAAGCTCGTTGGTTGAGTCCCTGTTCCACGACGGACTGAAGTGCCACCTTAAGTAAGTATCAAAAACATACCTCTTTTTTTCGAATTTTGGGACCCAACAGTAGAATTTGACATGTTAAATTGAAATAAGTTCAAGGGCATAACAAAATACAAAAGTTCTGTGTAATACAAAAGGGATGACAACCTTACGTGGCATTACAATAGCGAAATGGCTGTGTCATGAACACTTGTTGTTTTCAAAAAAAAAAAAAAAAATATATGTACATTGAAAAGCATGCATGACGCGGTGTTCACGTACCGAAACCAATTTGGACACAATAATGTTGAAATACCACTATATCATTCCGCAACCACCCCTTTCACAGTGAAATTATACGAACTTTTAATTTTCTGAGTTCTGACATGGAATTGCTCATAAATTTGCACTTTTTCGATCCACTCAGTCAATGTAGAAGATGGCGATACGGTGAGAATTTTATTTGAAATATACATAAATTCATCTTCTTTCGCTGCTGTACTTCTAAAAATGTATATGAGGGTAGTTTCTGAAGTATCTATTGAATTAACTGAATGAGAAATATTATATCATTAACTCTTTTCATAAATTGGTCACACTTAAAAAAAGATATCTCGCGAGGGAGGGAGAGGGATATTCTATGATGAACCTTGGCTATAACGCATGTCAAATGTTTAACTTAACAAATAAAACAAATTTAATTCGTACTTTAGATACGGATTTAAGTTGGTTTTGAGTATATTTACATATATATATTTATACATGTAATTCAGCGCAGTAATCCCTGGCCTTAATAACTCACCCTGATGATAATTCAAGTTAGGCGTTTAATCACACAAAAAGTTTACGTGATTATGTAAATTCGGACAAAAATTGATTAACTGGTTGATATTGATGTTTTTTATTTATTTCATCTGCCGAATTGAATTTATCAGATCAACATTTAAATAACATATTAATAATAAAACAAGAAAAACTATAATAGTAACATTTTCAAAATAATATTTGTGTAATTTTTCACTTTAATAGTTGCTTAAATTTTGCTTAGTTCAATTTTGTATTAATTATTAAAAATTAAAATGCACGACTGGCTCGCACGTTCTGGCTCTTATGTTCCATGAATTTGGATTTCAAAATCTTATATACAAAAACATTTATTAGCATAAGACTAATTATTTAAATTACTAAGTCAACCACAAACATAGTTTGAGTTTAAATATAAAAATAGGTAATATGCAAACGAAATTTTATTAATAAATAACATTTTTGTATACGAGATTTCTTTGAAATTCCCCTCTGGGGAATAACTGAAGTCGCTTGAGTACCGAGTTCAAAGAAAATAGCTTCAGCAGCTTAGGTCGAATTATACACATACCGACACAGAGTATATACATTTTTGTTAAGACTTTTACAAAAGGAATGGTACTCGTATACCAATTTTAAGTATTTAATTACATATAGTAAATTTAAGGACATTATTTCAAAAAAAGATTCGTTCGCCCATTTTCAAGATATTGAATTTTCGAAATTATTTTTAATATTTTTTTTTCCAAAAATCCAACGACTATTTTTCGAAAAATCTTAAACACAATGCTATTTAAAATTTGGTAAAATTGTAAAATTGAATTTGAATGAAAAAAAGTTCTATGACAAATTACCGTTACTAACATTTAAAAAAAATTTTTTTTTACCAAAATGTACGTCATGCTTACAGCTAACTCATTTAACAAAATCGTTAAAGCTGTTTTCGAGACATACAGTATTTTTCACAACGTCGGGTACTATTAGTTTAAGAGTTAAAAAAGAATTTCAATTTCTCCTCTAGGTACCGAGCTTGAAGAAAATGTAATTCAGCAGCTAGTTACTGACTTATGAATTAAAAAAATTTAAATCATAAGCTTCTTAGTGACTTATTTTTTTTTAATTCATAAGTCACTTATTTTCTCATGACTTAATTTTTTTTAATTCATAAGTCACTTAGTAGGTTCTGAATTAATTTTTTTTAATTCATAAGTCACTTAGTAGCTTATGAATTAATTTTTTTTTTAATCATAAGTCACTAACTAACTTATGAATTAGATTTTCTTTTAATCACAAATCATCTACAGACTTATGACTTATGGTTTTTTTAATTCAAAAATTCGCAACCCTGACCTTTAGTACCTACCCACCGATATATCGCTCAAAATATCTGGAAGTGCAATTGTATAGATAATAATCGTTAGTCTTCTTTTTGCTTGTACCTATCCGGAATTTTGTCTAAAATAATTTAAGAATTATCAAATTGCTTGTACAGTATTTTTATAATTTTCCACCGTTTTATTTTTTTTAGATTTTGCTTTTTTCTATTTATTAAATATTGAAAAAAACTGTGAAAAAAAAAACCAATCTATGTATATAAACTGTAGCATAATACACATTATGTAATATGTAATTCATAGATACCAGTACATACGGACGTACATATAAGATAGTAATAATAGTAAGATGGACTTGCTCTACACTTCTTCGTCCAAATAAGAACACTCAAATTGGTTAATAGTTGCTTCTAATCTTTTTATTGAAACAAAGTGAGTAAATATACTTTTTATTTTATAGTATTATTAAAGTATTCAGGAGAATAACAACGTAGAGTTCCTCTACCGTTCTCCTTAAAAGGGTTCAACTTCCCTTCCAATTTAAAGAATTTAATTTTTCGTTTTTACCGCAATAGGACACTAAAAAACATGTTAACATGTTTTTTTTTTACATTTTTGTATATAAGACCAGGAAAAAATCTTTTGTTTTCCATAATGCAGTCAAGTTCCATTTTTGTGATTTTTAGTCTGATTTGAATTTCTTTTTCAATTGTAATAAAAAAAAAAACGAAGAAAGATATACGGAGAAGCCGTTTAGCTTTGATCTTGTTGTGTGTCGACGTTATGAGTAGATCAAAGGCGAAGGCATACCAATTATATTTTTTTGTGGTATTATTTTGCACAGCAACTGACGACGACGATAGTCAGTCAAGTGGCCGTGCACCAAAAGTGTGAGAGTCAATGATGCTGATTCAATGTTATACTAGAAAATAATTAAATTTAATTAAGTACGACGAAGTACTTGAGACGTATTTTATGTGTTCTTGTTTTTTTGATAAAAAAGAGAGAAATATATAAGAAGCTAAAAAATATATTTAATATTAATTTTATTATGAAAATAAAAAACAAATTCACTGAAGAATTCGAGTGTTATATGGGTGATTATTTTATTTATATTTGATTTGAAAATACAGTTATTTGTGTGTCTGCTGTCGGAGGTCACAAATTCCAAGTGGACTTGATGCTTCATTTTGGTGACAATTGGGCAAGATTTTAGACAGCCTATTGTTAAGATATTAAGTACTTCTTAACAGTCTGCTAATTTTTGAGCAGCTTACTAACTTTTCTTAATTTTAAACATTTTTAATTAGTATTGTGCTATAAGGCTGTTTTTGGTCATCAGAAAGTATCAAAGAATCATATTATGAAGTTGGCACACTACACAAAATGATGAAATAGGAATTCGACGATATTAACTTTAACTAACTTGGATTAGAATTTGCAAATTCGTCTTCTTAACCTAAACCTAGCATTATACCAAAATAGTTTTCATCGATAATTCGACTGAGATTTTGCACCAATATCTTTAAGGCTCTCTGATTTTGGAAATAAGTTCACAGCGAATATAATGAAAACATATTTTCATATTTTTACAAGCCCAATCGAAACGAGAGCGAGATATGATTCACTGTCAACTTTTTGTAGTTTTAAAATCGTCCCGCTTCGGGAATTAATGCCACGAAATTTTTCACGACGAGATTTAGTTTAATCATAATGTTTTTTTCTCATTGGCGCTCATTTAATATCGAAATATCTAGCTTCAAAAAGTCGTGAGTCAAAAATCGTCGTAAGAGATTTTGTGAGATGTCAACAATAAAAATTCCTCGCATATGGCAATGCTAGTTTATATTTGACAGCAGAAAGCAGGTAGTTTATTTACAAGTATTTTTTTTTTATATTTCGCATTAGTTATTTTGTAAATTTTAGTGCTTAGTTTTCAAGTTAAATAGTATATAAGTATTTAGTATTGTGTAAGATAAAGTGTTTAATGTTTTAAATAAATAAAAACATAAACAATATATGTGACCCGGTCTAGGTGGCTTATGACTCAAAAACAAAATTTCGATAAATCAGCTGTTAAAGGTGTGTGTGTGTGTTTTTTTTAATGAAATTATGTTTTTAATTGTTTTGTTGGTTAGTTGTTGTGGTTTTTTCATTAAAAGAACATTCGCTTTCGGGGATAAAAGGTGTTTTTAAGGTAATCAATAAGTATTTTTCAGATTAGCCACGATATCCGAAAAATACTTATTATGTCTAACAACCGCGAAAACCTTAAAAGTTATATGTTCTTAAAGTGTTTTAAATAACCTAGAACAAAGTTCGAACAATAATTGTAAAAACCATGTCGCTGTCCTTGACGGATAACGTGTCGTTTTGACATGTCACTGACAACTCTGTAGAAAATTGTAAAATTATTTACCCCCAACGCCGGAAAAGAAGTTTTACTTCACAAAGTCTAACCTAGATCAAATTGAATTTGCTTCCCTGATGCAACGAGAAACCGGTTCATTTCGACCATAATTTGATGTATGGAATTGCTCGTGAAAAAGGACATAAGCTCTAGAGTTATAATTCGAAACATGAATAGATATAAGTTGGGGACATTTAATATGATAAGTAAAAATATCTATAATGAACATTATCGCAAAATACATACGTGATTTTCCAAACTTTGCATACCGAATAAGAGATATCTAGTTTCATAAGTTGGAATACCATTATTCCAATGGAATAACTAAATAATTTATCACTCCAATTGGAATGTATCTTTTTTTTAAATTATAAAACAACAGCGGAGATTTCCGTGCATTATTTTCCTGCACCGTTAATTTCATATTTGACGGTGGATCACAACATTCTTATGTATCTAGGGGGTGGCCGTGGCGCGATGGATGTGTGCTCGCCTGTGAACCCCTTGATCACAGGTTCGATCCCTGCCGTCGTCTATGTCGTTTTAATTCCATTAAAAACTTTCTAAAAATTGTCATCAAGGGTTGCTGGTTTACTCATTACATGTTGTTCAGGCATAACACTAACAACATGTAATTGAGTTAAACTAGTATGCCCAACAAGGATGAACACGAATAAAATAAAATGTGAATTATAAGCGACAAAGAAATAAGACACGGCATTTCTCCGCTTTAGCTCAGCCGCCATCCCTGGAGATAAAAATATCTGAGACAACCACCAACAGTCTCAGAACATCGTGCCACACATCTTTCCTATCCTTCTTTCTCTTCATTAACTTCACGCCCGCGCTGTGTTGAAACATTTAAAGGGTAATCATAATCCCTTGAGCGCGGCTAGATTATAAAAAAAAAAAAAAAAAAATCTTCCCAAATTACCAGCTTCAAAATAGTTTTGATTTTATAGTAGTACAACATTACATATTTTTTTACGACCACGAGACTTGCTGCTTTATCAATCAACTGCTCGTTATTACTTAAAAGTCCAATATCACCAAAATATGCACCGATTTTGGATAGTCAAAAAGTTTGCGATAATAAATTTGGCACCCACTAAAATTGAAAACACATTGTTTCAAACAATTCATGTTAATAAAACATTCCTCTTGGAGTAATAAACTTAAAGTGACTTAGAATATGGAAGATGTAATAACAACTTTAATTTACATATTTTCGGTTTGGACATGGCACATTGAAGCTTTTTACTATCAATATATTATTTTATTAATATATTTTTTTAATTTTGTGTCAGATTTTATGTTAATTAGTTCAGGTCCAGTTTATATGAAAACACCCATATGTATATATAAACTTAGGGTTGGACATAATGTATAAAGTCTTAGATGTCTATAGTTCTTATCTTGTAAATAAATAACCAAATATTTCACCTACTGTTTTTCTTTGTTTCTTTGCAGGTAATTGAAGCCTTGTGGCAATCTTAATTTAATTTATGCCATGTGTCAAGTGCGTTTATATTTAGCGGTCATTTTTCGAGCGCGTTCAAGTATTGTTTTATTTAAATAAAATTTCAACAAATCAATCAAATCAGTCGAGTTAAAAAATCAAAAAATATTTTCTTTGGAGCGAATAATTAATTTATTTAATGTTTTTCCCAAATAATAGATTACCACTTATTTCTTAAATTTAAAAGTAAAAGATAAATTAAAAATATCAAACTGATTGGATCGGCCGGCTTGCAGCACCCGTTAACACGGGATGGTATTGATACGTTTTGGAAAATGCCGCATGCAGGTATAATTCAATTATTTTAAATATAGTTCCTTAAATGTTTAAATTTTATAATTTTTTTTAATGAAATTAAGAATATTTTCAAGAAGCAAAATGGTAATATTTAAAAATCTCACCCTTCGTGTTATAAACATTAAATTCAAAATAAATCCTACAACAGATTTTTTTCAAAATCCTCCTTTGTGGTCAGTCAGTCAAATTTGTTTAACTTAGTTGAACCTTCACAAGAGATATCGTCTCATAATCCATTTTATAGCTGTTTTTCGTTCCTTCTTTCAGTATTTGCACTTATTTTTAAACCCGCACAGCTGGAGATAACCCGGAATAGCCCACTTAATTACAACACACAAATGCGTATATGAAGATAATATGCATTGATTCCCCTTTGTGTCTGCTTCAATTCATGTAATCAAATGATTATAATGTAGTAATAGAAGGGTTTTGCATGAGGCTAGCGTACCTTTTGAACGCGAATGATGGAACAATCACTAAACTAATTACAAATAGATATAGTTATCTACAAACTGTTACTCCACTGTGATTTTAATCGATGACTTGGATGACTTTTAAATGTTTTTCAGAAAAATATTTAGCACTTGGCGCTTTAAATTTTTTTTAATGGAAAGATGTGGGAAGATCATTTAAATAATCGGTAATAGCATTTATAGACTTATTTCAAAACATCGAAAATCTATTCTAAATTTACATTGAAAATTACGAAATATGTAGATATATGTACGTATGAAAAGAGTTTAATAGTCCCAAAGAATCGCATGTCATTTATTCAGAAATAAATGAAAACCAAAACAAACAAACAAAATACATCCTCAATTACGCATTTGAAAAAATAAACACAAGCATCAAAGTAAATATTTTGGTTTTTATTCCTAATCATCTTGTATGACCACTTAAACTTTGTAAGCTCCTAACAAATATTGCAACACACGCGGCCGCGCCCCCTCTCCCACTATCAAATTTCATCATCCGGCAACCAATATAAAAACTGTCCCTTTAAATCTATACTTACATCAGAGTTGATATCATAATTAAATTGATGTAGTTGACACATAGACACTACGAAATCAGCTTCATCGTCAATTTACCCACTAAAAATCCAGACGCATTTAAGGATATAAAAAATGCTTTCAAAATGTGTAATCCTCGACATTACGTTGCGTCGTCCTTCGATCCTGGCATCCATTCGAACTAGAAAATTTCATAATAATAATAATAGATAATGGTTATGCCACGTGTCGTCCTTTCTCAAGTATTCAACGAATCACTGCATCATTTTATTTCACTTTTATTTATTCTAGCAGAGATTTAGTAGGTATATATATTTCCTATAAAGGTATCAAAGCCTTTTTAAAGTTTATGGTGAAGTTGAATATCGATCTGTTTTTTGGAACTAACGAGTGTACTCGTAGATTCGGTTCATAGGAGAGGACCCGATACAAATTCTTGTATGTGCATGATGTCCTTGTATAGCACACGCGCTCTTTGACTACAGTGACCATATTCTTGAAATAACAGGTCACAATCAATAATAATATATAAAAGTTAGTTATTTTAAATTCACTAGTAATAGTTGTTAGCGTTCCCTGCTGATGCTGAAATAAATAATTTCAAACCATAATATCTACCTACAAATATATGTTTGAATTAAAATTTTCAATCTGTTCAGTTAAAACAAATGGGAGTTCAGTCGATTTGAAAATAGAAAACACAAATTATACATTTTGAAAATGCAAGTTATAGTTCAGATAATTATATAAAAATACTGAAAAATGTGTTTTTACTGAAAATAAAACAAAAGTAAAAAGAGTTGATGCTCATCGTAAATATATCTGAGCAACAACGACAGCATCGTCCGACCGAAGGAAGCTTATATGGATAAAGGAAAGGAGGGTGGAAACTAAATGAACAGCAAATTCGAAAATGAAGACTGCAAGCCACCACGTCCCAGGCAATCCAACAACCCTCTCAAAAGTGAAAAAGGAAAATAAAAATTTTCCGAAAAATATATGACTGTTAGAGAGTTGCCAGATTCTATAACAGGAGCAAATTAAAAAAAAAACTCGTACTCGTATCCAAAAATAGTCTCACTCATAATAATGCACTAAAATTAGTAAATTTGATTTGTTCTCTACACGGTTAAAAATTCTGGCGTTAAATTTAATATTTTTTGGGTTGCATATATGACCAGTCCAAAATGGTATTTAAATGTAATGCTTTGAATATATTTGATTTTCAAACTCAATAAAAGACATATTGAATTTCAATACCGTTTTGTATTAAAAAACAAGTTCGAATTATTAAATAGTAACACACATAAGTATTAGTATTTAAACCAAAAAAATAAAATTCATTACTTCTTGTATTGGTTTTAAATGCATTTATATTAGAATTTAATACGCTGGATATTGAAAACATATATTTTTTCATTCAAATTGAATATTTTTTGTACTCGTTTTAAGCCCAAAGAGAGTTTAAATGTAATACAAGATTATTAAATCTTAATACTATTTAAGGTTTCATTGGATTACTTTTGAACCCACATAGTATTGAAAACTAATACTTATTTATTAAATTTCAATACTATTTATAAGATTTGATTGGATTACTTTTGAACCCACCAGCTCCCGCCGTCACCAACGCCCTTCGAGAAGAATCCTTTAGCGTACTTATCCAAAATGTATGCCGCTGTGCTTGTTTTTATAAGTGCTTTTAATCCCTGTAAAATTAGGAAAATTTTATTTATATAGGTACATTAAATTTACTATTGAAAAAGTTACTTACTTCTTTGTGTAAAAGAAGAGAGCTCCAATTGCTGCTTCTTGTTTTTTTTTTTCAAATTTTCACTTATTTGATAAGAAGGCTCTCCATCAGCAGTGTCAAGAACCTCAAGGAAGCAGGCACAGCCTGAATATTGTTGCA
Organism: Chrysotoxum bicinctum; assembly: GCA_911387755.1. Classification (NCBI taxonomy): domain Eukaryota; kingdom Metazoa; phylum Arthropoda; class Insecta; order Diptera; family Syrphidae; genus Chrysotoxum; species Chrysotoxum bicinctum. Next base: position 14,029,344 of record OU426991.1, on the reverse strand, counting down.
CCATATCGCACAAGGAATCCACACACACCGTCTCGATCTTTCAAAGTAAATCAGTTCACCAGTTCTTCGTTTACCAAGACTAAAACAAAAACAAATTTTAAATAAATATATGGCACTTAAACTTGCTATTTATTACTTACTTGAAAGAAGGATATCTTCATTTGAAACAATTAAGAATTCAGATGATTCATGCGTCTGATTTTTATATGATTATATATGTTTCCACGTTTTTCACTTTAATGTAAATCCCAACTAAATTTCCCATTAGGAACTTCATGTTGCCGACCGACGCCGCCGACGTGTTGAAACAAACTAACGGAGTTTTCTTTCGACAAAATTATACTCAATATCAAAAATCAATACCTACATGTATTAAAATCTAATATTAATGTGTTCAAAATTAATACCTCGATATTCAATTCAAGTACGAGTTAAAAAGTATTTCTTGAGCATTGAGTCCAGAGTTTTGGGCTAAATACAAAATTTATTGAATTTTAATACAATCAAATATTAAATTCCAATACTTTATTTTATTATACAGTTTCTACATAAATGTAATACTGAAATATTAAAGATAAGTATTGTTGTGTATTAGAATGTACTGTTCCATAAGTGTAATACAGCCGAGAGTTTCGCGCTAAATACAAAATTTATTGAATTTTAATACAATAAAATATTAGATTTCAATACATTATTTTATTATGGTCAGTTTTAACCAGATATTTTACTAAAATCAAATAACAAATTAATTGAAATATAAGTTTTCAATAATAATGGTAATAGATTATAATATAGAAATATTATATTTTAATATTTGAAGATTAAATTTTAGTGGAAAAGTATTAAAAAAAACATTTTAGTGGGATATGTACTGAGTTTTAATACCAAATTATTACAAAAAATGTTTAATAAAGTTGGAATATTAAAAACAAATTATTCATGTATTGCATACGGCTGTAATACAAGGGCCGTATTAAAAAACATCCCAGAATTTTTAACCGTGTAGGTATAAGTATATGTGTATACATGTCGTTTAATTAATTCAATTAAGAAATTAACGGATACACTTTTTTTTTAATTTTATATACAAAAGGGCATTTTCAAGAAAAGAAAAACTAAGAAACCTTTATAAATAATTAAACAATTTATTAAAATACAAAACTTTTAAAACATGTGTGCCGTAAAATTTCAAACATATGAGTACTTTGATGTGTTAATTCGCACGATTCCGGTCGCCAAAATGGTTATTGATATTTGCCACAAATACGATCGCAAAGTTCGCCGAACTGAGCCCAAATCCCAGGATGTTTACTTGAGGCTTCTTGTTAAGTTGTACCGCTTTCTACAGCGTCGTACCAACAAGAAATTCAACAGAATCGTTCTAAAACGTTTGTTTATGAGCAAAATCAATCGACCACCAATGTCTCTGCAGCGTGTCAGTCGTTTGTTCAAGAAGGCAAACCAACCCGACTCTACTGTTGTTATTGTTGGTACCGTCACCAATGATTTGCGTCTTCTGAATGTGCCTAAGATGACCGTGTGTGCTTTGCACATCACCGAGAAGGCCCGCGAGCGCATCTTGAAGGCTGGTGGAGGTGGTGAAGTTTTGACTTTCGATCAATTGGCCCTCAAGTCACTAACAGGCAAGAAGACCTTGTTGTTGCAAGGCAAGCGTACCGCTCTTACTGCCAACAAACACTTCGGCAAGGCACCTGGTGTACCCCACTCACACACTCGCCCATACGTGCGATCAAAGGGACGTAAGTTCGAACGCGCTCGTGGTCGCAAAAGTAGCTGTGGTTACAAGAAGTAAAAAGCTTATAATTTTAAGCCAATTTTGTTTTACACTAGGAGACACTAAACAAAAAAAATAAATAAGAAAAGAGTTTTACATAAGTGGATTCTTACACCCGCTGATGTGTTGTCTTGTTGAATCCAATCATTAATTAACCAATGAAATGCCATTGCAACATGTTTCTGTAGCGATCTCCATTGACTGTAACGTGACGGTCATTTTCGTCATACACTAATTTTTTATGGATGAAGTGTTATTTCTTGAAGCACATAAATTACGACCAAAAATTAAAGTTTACACATTTAGTACTACCAAATGCATCACGTATGATACAAAGGGCATTAGAATGCCTTATATGTCACCTATGGCTATGATGCACGTGATCTACGAGTAAATGCCAAATCTAAGACTGAGCGCATAGCGTAAATTAGCAAAGACATTGTTATGAATTACTTTGATGATATCACTTTTTTTACGAGAATAATTGAATAAAAACACTATAAAATGCTTGTATTGCTTATTATTTGTTGTTTATTTATTTTTGAAAAATATAAGATAAATAATTCTTATGAGTATTTTATATTGAATAACGGTAGGCAATATCCTTTATCACAAAGCTTGGACTCAGTGTTTACTTTCTTAGCTTTTGGTGTTTTATAGCAATGCTAGCGAGTCAAATTTCAGTCTTTTCTCAAAATTTCTGTCAGAATGTGTGTTTTCGTAGGTCGTAGGTCTTTTTCAATGAAACTTGGCATTATATGTACATACTTGAATCTTCAAGACAGATAGCTCCCTTCGGTATATGTTATCATGCACAATCATTATGTTTAGAATACGAGTAGCAGTGGCAAATATAATACCTATACAGCAATTTTTCTAAACCAAACTAGAGGTTTCCAAAGCGAATATTTTTATAACATATGCTTGTCCATTGTGATCCATAATACTTTACAAATCTTGTACCCCTGAACTTCCAGTAAGCGTCTCCTTAGAAACCGATAATATTTACAACTTAAGGACATTCCTTTTCTAGCGCTTCTTCTTGAAGGTCAGAGCCAGCCTCCAACTCAGTGTCTAAGACAAGATAGCAATGAATATTCCTCACCACATATGTATGTTCCTAACTATAACTGTTTCTGTAAATAAATATTCTGATACCGAAGTACGAATTCATCGCCTCTTTCATAACTTAATTCCTTATCACATCTCTTCCTTAATGCATCAGTCCCTCATCTGATAAAATCCTTCTTGGTGATGAACCACACATTTTTACTTGCGACATATACTAAGGTACTATGGCAAGTAATGAATTTTGATCAGGCTTAACATAACGATGATAGAGAAGACGAAAAAAGTGGGTGTCGCAATTCTGTCTGTCTGTATCGGCTCGGCCGATTTTCTTTACATCACTAGTATAGATAGCATTATTAAATTTTTCCCTCACACGTTTTCTTCTTCTTTTTTTTAAGGCCAAAAATTACGGTACCTGCCATAGAAAGCTTATAAAATATTTTTTTTTGCAAAAATGTTTCCACAGATTTAAGAAAAAAATCAAAAAAATTCATTTAGTTAAAGCTTGGTAATGGTTTGAAAAAAAAAAATAAAAAAATATTTATTAATGGTACCCAACCTAGAACCACTTTTTTTTTTTATTTTCTCAAGAACGGTACTTTGTATTTTGTTCATGCTAAATCTCCCCAGAAGCTTAGATAGTATTAGGTGTTCCAATAAAAAAGAATTGTTTTGATTTTTTTTTCAAAACTCAATATTTCGAGAGCCCCACGATTTTCTGAAAAATTAATAGCAAAAAGTTGTATTAAAAACAATCTACAAGGTGTGAGAAAAAAATGTTATTCTATCCAAAAATAACGGTAACCACCATACAAATGTTAAAAAATGGTTTTCGAAAATCGTATTTTGATCGAAAACGGCGCCTAGAATTTTGATTTTTTTTTAATTTTCCATAACTTTCTAATTTATAGAAAAACTTCTCAAAACTTTCAAAAACATTGTATTTCAAAACTTAAAAATAAATATTTTTTGAATTTCTTTTTTTTTGGAAAATTCGATATCTCAAAAACGGGTCAGTATTTTTTAAAAATTAAAGTTGGGGAACCAGTTTTCAAAAGTTCGTTTATGAAAGCTTATTTTTTGAAGAAACCACTACAATTTCATATTTGCTTAAGAAATCAAATGGCATTCTATTTTTATACCTGAGTTTAAAAAATGAACAGTTGTCTTTTATAAAAATAATTTTTAAAATGATCCGTCTATTACATATGAGCAAGTTCGTGCGACCCAGCCGTGCATTTTATTTTATTTAGTTTTGCAAACAAACTTTTTTTTCAATTTTACGCGCTCTTAAAGGATTATGAATATTCTTAAAATGTTTTAGCACAGTGCGACCGTATAAGAAAGTTGGAGATTAGATTAGATTTTGTATTCAATAACAAAAACAATTTTACATTTCCTTAATCTCCATAGAAGAGTACCGAGCGTAAAGAAGAAAACTTTATACCTAGATTTAATTAAAAATGTTTATTATTAAATACTTATTCCAAGTTAGTTGCTGTTTTGGCAATGTTTACTTTTTTTTTTTTGAGATTCATTTCAAGATTTAAATTAAAGGTGAAGACCATTCCCACATACGTGCACTCTTAGGTTAGGTCTATAGGGTTTCCTTCGAATTTCCAACTTTCTTCTCTTGAAGCTCTTTCACTTCCAGTTTTAAAAATTTGTATTTAAGATTTTAGAGTATTCATTTCTAGACTCCATCTCTATATAGCAGTAATCTATTAGTCCGTTTATGAGCTGTCATGACTCAAGAGACTCAGAAAAAATAAATTTGTCATCGGCATACACAATGACCTCAATATATGTACATATGTATGTGTTCCAAATTCAAACTCCACAAGGCAGAAAATCTACGAGATCATCAATAAGCAAGGCGAACAACAATGGACTTATACATATTACAGCCCTGCCTTACTCCTCTCTTAATTTCAAACTTTACAGAGACACCTTTATTGTTGAAAACTTGGGCACTCATTTCTTGGTAAAGTTTTTTCAACGCAGATACAAACTTCGTTGATGGCACCCCAAGTTATGAAGTTGGGAGCGAAATATTGAGCCGCGTGAAGCATTCCGCAAAACTCACAGTACAAATCCCAGCTTATAGAATTTATCTGATTCACTCACTCACTGCGTCCTGTAGGTGCAAATGAATGAAGCGAGTTTTGGTTTAAACACTTGCTTTCTACTTTAGCTTTTGTAGAGTTACATAGATGCAGTTTTATGCGTTTTAAGCTGTCAAATCCCAATTGGAAAACCCTACTTAACACTTTTTATAGGGTATATATTATTTTTTTTAGTAAACTCCCTCTGACCTCCAAAATTGAAATTAGCCTGTGCTGGTAATTCTGGTTAGAAGTCCAAGCTCCCTTTGGCAACACAACGAGCAGCCGGCGCGGAGATCGCGAGGAGGCGATGGCAGCAAAAGCAAATAAAAAAGAAGGAGGAGGCCGATAGTCAAGTATTTTACTTTGCTTGTTATACTTTGTACATCCACTTTGTCGACCGAATTGCCTTTCGTTTGACGCGCCATGAATCAGTGCAAATTTCTTGGTTGAATAGGGTTTGGTGCGTGGCGCCGAACACGTTTTTGGGATTTTTTTATCTTTACCCCTCAGCTTCACAAGTGGCAGCAGTAACAGCACAAGCAGGAGCAGTAGCTACAAAACAACCAGGATTGGCAAGGGATGAAAAGTTTAATTGACGAACGTTGTCGATTCGTATCACAGGCGTTTAAATCTGTATTTAGTGCACTTTTAAAGGTGGAATTCGTTATGCGACAAATAATGATTGCAAATTGCCGTATGAGGTAATTTCCACTCAGGTTGTCTCAAAGATCTCGAACCAAATTTTTACTACTTCGAATATTCAGTACTTTTCTTTTACTAGTACGAAACAAATATATAAACAGGAAGCAAAAAAAAAAAAAAAAAATTGAACGTCGTTGTTGTCATCGTTGTGCTTATTGCAACCATTCGACGCGCCGATGAGCAACATCAAAGCGAAAAGGATATGCTCTGAATTTTGGAAGAATGTTAAACCGTGTAATTTTAATTTGGCTTCATATCCAGTGGTTGTCATTCTGTGTCCTCGAATAATTGTGTTGAAGAGAATGTCTTAATTACGTGAGTGATATTGCCTGAAATGAGTTGTGGAATTGGTAGGGGTGTGTGAACGGGCGCACTTAATTCCTTTTGTTTTGAGTTTTTTTAGACAGTCAATCGGTGGGAAAGAATTTTTACTCCAAGAGTAACGATCTTTAAAACTCTTTTTCAGCTCTTTTATAAGACCACCTCAATACAAAGGCTGTAGGAAAAACTGTAAAAAAATAACCCCACAAAATATGTTTTAAAGTCTTCCCAAAAGCGAAGATGAAGTAAGTCCCAAACGGAAAACGTACACGGGCTGTACGGATTTTTACCCGCTTTTTGGGTGCCCTTCACAGCTCAGGCAACTCTGTGGTTCGGCTAAGGGTATATTGAGTCATCAGCCAGGCGCCTATGTCAACAGTTTTCTTAGACAACAATACCCAAATAAAACATCATGAAATAATCCTCTTTTAGATATGAAATAAGTCCCCAATTTTTCATTCGCACTTTGGGGGGTAATTTACTACAGCCGAATGTAAAAGCTATGTATGTAGCTTGATATTGTATATAATGATTCCATATAATGCTGCTATATTTTAGCTCTGTTCTAACAAGACCAGAATAAAAGATTTGTTTTCAAAGTTTTTTGAATTTCGAATTAGATAATAACCCCAACATGGAATTCGCTTTTGAAATAGAATTATCTGTATGACTAGAAAAATTGATTTTGGAGTCGAAAATAGCTCCTATATCTTTCTGGCCATCAAATCTCTGTAAAATATCGTTTTCGAGTTTGTAATCATAACACCTGGCATTCTGCCTTTTGGAATCGTTACTACGCTTCCTGTTTCACTGTCAAGTACAGCCCGTTAAGCTTCCACCAATCGATAATTTTGTGAACATTATTCGCATCATGAATTAAGTTAATGCTGCTGAAAACTTTCAAATCATAAGGAAATAAAGGCCATTAGAATAAGACAGATGAAGTTGCTTACCATTTATAAAAGCAGCGGTCCAAGATGACTTCCTTGAGGAACACATACAAAATTGAATATTTCTTTAGAAAATACCACTACCACTTAACAACTTAACGACCGAAGAACGGAAGCTAAACATCTCAAGTTTCTTCGAAAGGGCACAATGTTGAGCACGGTCTAAGTCCTCCGAAAAATCAGTGTATATGATGTCTATAATTGCGAATGTGTTTCTATGTAGGTTAGACAGTTTAGTTAGCAAAGATTGCTAAAATAGAAGTTATAGATCTTCCTCTCAAAAAACCATGTCAAAAATAATAAATTAGAGGCCATGATGGTGACTTACAACTCTCAACCATTCCTGTGTGCGTGTTACTGGGAATGGAGTGGACCTACAATTTTCTGCCGATTGCAAATGGCTACCTCGCAGCACTTCTTATGACAAGGGATACTCTTGAGGGATTTGTAAATTTCTTCCAAGAGGCAGTGGCGTAGATAGCTTTTCGGTATGGGGGGGGATAGATCTAGTTCGCTCATTTTTTTTAAATTTTTAATAATTAAAAAAAAAAACAAATAACAAGACTTCATTGAATTCATTATGTATGCCATACAAAAATTATATTTTTTAAAGATAATATATTATACGCATTAATTTGAATATGAACTAGAATAAATATTGATATACAGTGCCTTGCATAAGTATAACCGCACCTGAAAAATGCGTTTTGTAGAAAATTAAAATGGGAATGACACTTTACTATTTTTTTTATTGAATGGCATCACTAATCAAGTAAATTGAGAAAAAAAAACGTTCCGTTAGTTTCTCTTCTGGTGTTTAAAAATTAAAAACAGATTTTTATATATTGCAAAAGTATAACCGCACAATGCAAACCTCTCTGAAGCTTCATTCAGTTATGTGCTTCGAAATGTCAACAAACAATGCCGCGTGGTAAACATTTAAGCAATACGGAAAAAGTCAAAATTCAAGCTTTTCGGTTAACTGGCCTAAACTTAAGGGCTATTAGTAGGAAAATTTAAAGATCGGATCGTGTCGTCCGAAATTTCTTACAAGATCCAGAATCTTATAAGACGAAAATAAGACCCGGGCATCTGCAGAAGCTGACACGTCGAGATAAGAGGTGTTTAATAAATGCGGCATCCAATTCGGAGCATTCTTTGCCAGACGTTCGTGACGAATTGAGGAGTTTCGGTTTCAACGGTTTTTCGTGCCTTAAAAAGCAGTAAAGTGATTGTTCGGTGCAAAATGATGCCAGCTCCAAATTTGACAACAGTCTAAAAAAAAAGTAAGAATTTGCCCAGCAAAACAGGAAACGGAATTGGAAAACCATAAGTACCATTCCATTAACTTACACTTAACTCTTGTTATTCCAAATGGCATCATCTTCATCATCATCATCATCGGCTCGACAACCGGGTTCCGGTCCTGGCCTCTTTCAACAAGTCTCTCCACCTATCCCGGTCTCTAGCCGACGCCATCCAGTTGCGCACCCCAAGGCTTCGGGCGTCCTGGTCTACGCCATCTCTCCAGCGCAAGCATGGTCTACCACGCTGTCGTCTACCATAGAATGTACCACAAAGAACTTTCCGAGCAGGTTCCTCTTCGCTCATGCGAGCTAGGTGCCCTGCCCACCGGAGTCTACCGAGCTTAATTTTTGTCACGATATCTGCTTCAAGGTAGATTGCGTACAGTTCATGATTGTACCGTCTCCGGAATCGTCCTTCCTCACATACGGGGCCAACAATTCTCCTTAAGACTTTTCTCTCGAACGCAGCTAAGAGGTCGGAGTGCCTTTTGCTAAGCACCCAAGTCTCGGATCCATATGTGAGTACTGGCAGGACCATGGTCCTGTACAGCAGTAGTTTTGAAGTTATGGTGAGATTTCTGGATTTGAAGAGCTTTGACAGACTATAGTAGGCTCTGTTGGATTTGAGAAGCCGCCCGCGTATTTCTTCTTCTATATTGTTATCGGCTGCTACTATTGACCCAAGGTATTTAAAGGATTGCACCACTTCAAATTCGTGCTCCGCAACCTTGATTGTTTGACCAACTGTTCCTCTCGCATTCGACGCCACCATGTACTTTGTTTTACCTTCACTAATGTGCAGCCCCAGATTTTGTGCCGCCTGCTCGATCTGGATGAAGGAATCGTGTACAGCTTGTTCGGTTCTTCCGATGATGTCGATGTCGTCTGCGTAAGCTAGTAACTGGCTGGACCTGTTGACGATGGTCCCTCTTGTTGCCGTGCCAGAGTCACGGATTGCTTTCTCCAACGCCAGGTTGAAGAGGAGGCAGGCCAAACCGTCCCCTTGTCGGAGTCCATTAAAGATGTTGATTGGTCTGGATAGCAATCCGGCTATTTTTACTTGGCTTGTTACGTTGGTCATGGTCAACCTACATAGTCGTGTCAATTTATTTGGGATGCCGAATTCTCTCATGGCTTTGTAAAGTTCTACCCTGGCTATGCTATCATAGGCGGCCTTAAAGTCTATAAACAGATGGTATGTTGGGATGTTAAATTCTAGACATTTTTCCATCGCCTGCCTAAGGGTAAATATCTGATCAGTTGTTGATTTGCCTGGGATGAAACCACACTGATATTGTCCGATAACGGTTTTAGCGTATGGGGTTATCCGGTCTTGTAGGATAGAGGAGAGTATCTTATAGGCGGTACTCAACAACGTGATACCTCTATAATTGCTGCACGTTGTGACATCTCCCTTCTTATGTATGGGGCATATTAAACCTTTTCGCCAGTCTTCTGGCATTTCTTCCTGCTCCCATACGTGTACTATAATATCATGAATTGCTTGACGTAAGGCTGGCCCGCCGTGATGGAATAATTCGGCTGGTATGCCATCGGCTCCCGGGGCTTTGTTCTGTTTAAGCCGGCCTATAGCCTTCTCAACCTCTTCTATGCTTGGTGGCGGCAACATAGAGTATTCTTCTTGAAGTAGTGGAGCCTCCACTTCTGCAGTGAGCTGACCATTTAGCAATTCATTAAAGTACACTTCCCATCGCTCCAGTATGCTTTCAGGATCGGTGATCAGATTTCCCTCTCCGTCCTTGCAGTATGTGCAGCGTGGTGTGTACTGCGTCATGTTTCGGACGGATTGGTAGAACTTCCGCGCCTGGTGCGGACCTCGCTCTCGGCTATTTTCAATTTCACAGATTAGGTTCTTCTCCCAGGCTGATTTTTTTTGTCTGTGTAGCCGTTTTTCTATTCTTCTGAGCTCTTTATATTCCTCTTCGCGTGCCCGCGTTCTATGAGATTGTTGCATTGCTCGGTACGCAACATTCTTACGTTCAGTCGCTAGCTTGCATTCATCATCAAACCAGTCGTTCCGATTTTTACGACTGCTGCCTAAGATGGAGTTGGCAGTACTAATGACAATATTCTTAAGGCGTGTCCACTTCTCATTTACGCCCAGCATACTGGCTCCAGGACTTACTCTCCCTAAATCAAGTGATTCTAGGGCGAGTCCTAACGCATTACCAAAGGTGTTACTGGTGTTTTCATTGCGCAGGGCAGCCGTGTTGATTCGAACCTGATCGGCGGATGCAATGCGTCTTCGCAAGGCAATCCGCCCTCGGAAAACCATACCAACAAGATAGTGATCCGAGTCGATATTGGCACCTCGGTACGTTCATCTTCAGTGGCGAAAAAAAGTTTAATCTTGATGGGTCAGGTGGTTTTAACGGATATTGGCACGATCTGAAAAAGGAAAAAAGTTTTTTTCCAAGAGGAACTTTGGTGGCAATTGTATGGTTTGGGGGGCCTTCTGCGACCGTGGTAAGGTTGCACTTGCCTTCACCTCTGCAAAGATGAACAGTTCAGCTTGCACCCAGGTGCTTCAGGATAATTTGGTACTCTACTTAACACGATTTCGTCGAGTTCGGCATCTCTTCCAGCATGATAATGCCCCAATTCACGTTAGTCGTCAAAGTTTGGGATGGTACGAATCGAATAACATACATTTTATGGTGTTCCCGGCACGTTCTCCAGATTGTAACCCTATTGAAAATCTTTGGGGAATTTTGGCCCGCAAAATTTATGCACATAATAGGCAATTATACAGTGTTGCTGAGCTGCGAGAGGCGATTGTGGAAGAATGGAACTGTATAGACGATTCCATATTAAATACTATTGTCAACAGTATGTCAAAAATAATTTTTAGATTGGTCGAATATAGGGGCAGCAATTTCCTTTACTAATTTAGCCGAAAAAATTTACTTTACGTTTGCAATACAAAAAAAATCTGTTTTAATTTTCAACCACCAGAAGAGAAACTAACGAAACTTTTTTTTCTTCTCAAGTTACTTGATTAGTGATGCCATTCAATAAAAAATAGTAGGGTGTCATTCCCATTTTAATTTTCTACAAAACGCATTTTTACAGGTGCGGTTATACTTATGCAAGGCACTGTATTAAGTAAAATAATATTAATTTAAAAAATAAATCACAAAATAAAATCCAGTTTTTTGTTCTTTTTAGATAAAACACTTATAACCTCGTCTGCTATTATAGGTATTTCGCTATGAATAGCTAGAGCAGCCAAACCATTCAAATGATCCTGCAAATAAGTATACATCCAGAGCTTATCACACTGTTATTAAAATAGATATATTTTCAATAATCTCACTTCGTTGGTCATGCTTCTTTGATTTGTTTTTATTCTCTTTACTGACTGGAGAAAGCTCTTTCGGTAGTTGACGTTGAAACCGGCAGTGTAGCTAATATCTTTAATAAAATATATATAGCTAGGTGGAAGCGCTTTTCTTGCACGTTTACCTATTATCAATTGGTGAGAGACGTAAAAAAAAATTTCAGAGTGCGTTTCTTTAACTTATATGGTTCATGACTGGTTATGTTGAACAATTATCGATCCCAATGGGGGGGGATATATCCCCCTGATCCCCCCCCTATCTACGCCACTGCCAAGAGGTAGTATACCCACGAAAAATATTTTTGCAGTGGCTGAGAATCGAATCCAAGACCCTCTGCATGACAGTCGAACTCACTTACTTTTATGCCAATAATAAGGCTGTATAATTTATTTTGTACAGCAGCTTCAAAAGTCTTAGGAATTTATTACAACTTTGCAATGAGTCTTTAGATTACTCAAATCTATTCAATATAACCAGATTAATAGATTATTTTATTTTCCTACTTGTAAAAGTTGAGCTAACAGCTAATCAAACTTCGCCTGCTTAGGTACTCATTGCTCGTAACTTACCTCATTTTATATAAATTTTTTCACTTCCATTGTGTCGTGGGCCAATGATCCATAAGTCCATAAAATAATTTGTGATTTTATGTCCAATTTACTTAGAGCTAGGGCTGAAGCGGGTTGACCGATTTTATTCAATTTTGGAATAATTATAAAAATATGAATATTCTTTGAAAAATCGTGTTGCAAATTTTAAGAAAATCCGTTTACCTCTTTAGGTTCTAGCTCGATGAAGGGCTGCCAAATACCACAAAATTTTCTCAGTGCATAAATCATACATCATAATCCCTATTCTCTATTTCTAATATCTTAAACGTCTGATACATTAGCAGACGACAGTTCTATCAGCTTTACATATTCTCTACTAAATTCTCATCCTCGGTATGTGCTAGGTGTTGAGGTTTTCTATAAAGTCTACATTCGACCAAAATTGGGTATTTCTCTCAAATCTGTGCAGGTGCCCATATCATGGATAGACTTAAGCATAGAGCTTTAAAAATGATATAGATGAGAAGAACTATAACGGTAACATTTAAATCGCTCGAAAAGTGCCGAAATGTTTCATCTATAGTAGCGCGTTTTTGTATAGCAATTTTTCTGTTCCAGCAACATTCCTCTCTGCAAAAAAATTCAACCGTAATAGCGGCACTCCGAGGGCCCATTGGTTAACCCTTATGACCAACTTCAGACGAAATTTTGAGTTCCGAGAAAATTTCTTTACCCCCACTAATACTCTCTAATGCTCAATTTCCTCCTCCCATTGCATAACCTAGAAATTCAACACTAAGTTGCATCAGTTTTTTCTCTTAAATTCTTTCCAACTTTTCTAAATGCTCGCTTTTTGTGCTCAAACATTTTAAAAGTACTCATAATTCATTTATTGCGCGAAAAATGTTCAAATATTATTTCCGGCACCCATTAAAATTCTGAAATTTTCTTTCAAAACAACTACTTTTATTTCAAGATATCTAATCTAAATATGCTGAATTAAACAAATAGATTATATGCAACGAACGAGTAGATTTTTGTAGGGCTCATTGTTCTTACTCACTGAAGATTTCATCACAATAAACGGCTGACTGTTTAAATTTCGTAACAATAAATTAACGTCAATGCCTCAATTTTAACGGATATACTTATAATTTTTTTTTCTTCCTTGATAAATGGCACGTTTCACACGGCCATTGTGCATTGGCATCAATTACATTTGAGTCTATACAAGGGGAATTATTGTCCTCCACTTTTCATTCTTGTCAATAGAAATATTGCTGTGCACACACTCCAAACCGGAAGGCTGAAATCTTTCGAATTTTAATATGCAATTATTTCCATTTTAAGTAGACAAATCAAAACTGACTAGGATATCACAAAAATCATATTTTCAAATGGCACATGTTTCATGTTGGAAGTTACGCACTCTCTTCAAGTATAGTTTTCCATTGAAAATTCCGGAAATATGAAAATGATGAACGTTGACAGATAAACGGATTTTTCCTGAACCATTCATTTATTATGCGATGACAGAAGGAAGGGGTGTACATTTTAAAGAACACTTTATAGCCAAATTAAGTTTTGCTCTGACAATAAATTTCAACTAAAATGGGCGATGGAAATTTAGATTTTGTATTATGTATTAAAAATACATAAATTCTTTTCTCTAAACAACTGATTTATTCCTCCCTGTTGCCTAAATGCACACACGTGTCCTTAGTAAAATGCCAATATTTGCAATTTTCCAAATCAAACCCTTTTCGTATGTCAATTTACTACAAGGAAATATTAAAAATAATTTAAATTCAATTGTGGTGAATTGCTAATAAAGTTTTCAAGAATGTTTTTTTATTAATGAGGAAAGATTTGACCTGGGCTCAACCCAAGAGCCATTTTCTTATGAACGTTTTCAAAGTGTTTACAGGTGCGCTTCTGTATTTCAATAATACATTGCTTTTTAGTGAATTTTTTCTTTTGTAATGATACGCGTCCCTGTTTCCATCCCTAGTTCCTTTTAGTGATCTTCTTCAATTTTTTATTCATCATTCTTATTCTCATCGTCATTATCTGTATCATCATCATCATCTGGGATGTCAACGGAACGGCATCAGTAGGCAACCCAATGTATTGGCGGCAGATTTACTTTTTGGTATTAACGTCGTCTGTCTTATATCTATAGATACCTACTTGAATATTTTTTTTATAAATATTCTTTTTACAAATACAAATTTTTTAACAGTCTGTTTTGAACATTGCCTCCGCTTGTCAGGGATAATCCTTACCGCTTTCTGTTGCTACACTTTTGTCCAAAAAGATATTGTTTTCTATTCTCATATATCCTTATGGGTATAGATATCAGCATGGTTTAACAAAAATGAAGATTATATCTTTTTGGATTTTATGTTCACTGCGCGCTGATGGAAACACAAGCAAGATCATTGTGTAACAAAGTTGTTTATTGGATATGTAGTGGTCTGACTTTGTAATTTCAAGAGATCGGCTAAAATGACTTGAAAATTTTGACTCGTAAGAAGTAAAAATATTGTTCTCCTAGCTGCTCAAATGTTAGAATATATTTAAATTGCAAATCCTAAAAATTTTAAACCTGTAACATTAATTGAATGAATGTTACCTTTGAGGATTTTAATATAAAATTAACATACATACAGTTGACAAAAAGTATAATATCTCTTGCCAACGCGTCTTGCGAGGAATTGACAAGTTTATCAATATAGTATCTCTTGTCATACAAAGTGCTTTTCATCTCCGTTTTTGCCGACAACGACAACACGCATACAGGAATGGTTAAGAGCCATAAGTCACTAGGTCCAGGTTCTCTAATTTATTTTATTTTGTCCCGTAAACAAAAATTCTATCACAAAACGTGTGTTGATGTTCAAACTAATGGTTTGTTTCACTTCTTCAATGACACATTTCTGCATCTTCCGCACAAAGTATTAAAAGGATGTGCATTAAGAGCTAAGACGTTTGCAGATGATAAACTGCCCTAGCCCCCAATTTAATAGTCTTACATCTCCCGCATAATAAACATTAGGAAGTTCGATTCAGTTCCGTTTGACGTTAAATGCGGTCGCTTTACTTGGTCACGCACTAGTTGACTCCTGCTGCCGTTGTCATAGCCCAGCAAACACATAGATACAACCATCCCAGCTGGAATACTTCCTCAGATGTCTCTTCTGATGATGATGATGTTGACTATCTAATGCGTTGTAGTGTTCATCCCTCTTGAGAAAACACTCAACGGCTTCCTTGCGAAGATATTTCGCCTTGAATAACAAGAGATATGCCACATCAAAATGCGAGAAAGCAGATCTATATGTGAAATACCTATCAACACAACGACAATGCATTGAAACAATCAAGCACAACTATTTCACCAAAAACATAGGACAGAACAAAGTTGCAGGAAATTTCCTCAAGGTCCTTATTGCAGATAAATGGTATCAAAGTATGAATGGAGAGTTACGTTTAAAAATAATGTAGGGCACAAAATCGTCGAAAAACACAATCGTAAATATTGTTGGTGTTGAAATTTCGCTTAGGATTGTGTGTAAGTTAAACATTAGACACACGTCAAGGGGTGGATGATGATTTGGATTTGTTGTTGACATCTGATATTAAGGCGACTGCAATATTGGCGTAAGATCTTTACAACCAAAGAGATTGTTGATATGATTGTTTGAATTCAATTTCATGACTTCTTTACAAAAGTATGTGTTGGCCCTTAAATATGGATGTTTATTGCTTGGAATAACTCAAAAAGGATTAAAACTTTACACAACTTTCCGATGAAGAACTATAAGTTCTGCATTTATTAAGAACCTATATAGTATACTAAAGTACGGACTTAGCCCTTTTGTTTAAAAACTGAGATATCAAGCGCAACATCTGTTGTTCATTAATTTAAAATAATTTCTGTTATTGCAAACAATCACATATAAAATGCTGCGCTTCAATTTTAAAGTGCATTTAATGCTTAAATCAGACTCAACTCTCTCTCTCTAGTTCATAATTCCCATTTCACAAAATTAATTCATCAAACTAACAAGGATATATTCCGATTTCTTATTTCAAATCATTCAACTGAAGGGTTGGTTATTATTCATTGATTTATTTGTACTGATTTTTTCCTTCTTGAAAATTTTATCCTGTGCGATCATAATTTTGTGTAACACAAAAAGTCATAATAGGAGTGACGGACGTACCTATCTCGTTTTTAGCTTCACTGAGTATCCTCAAAAGAAAATATTTACTTTTGGTTGAATCAAAAAATCAATTAACGGTTATACGAAGGTATCTCTCAAAAAAAGGAATAAGATTCATGGTATGCCAATTATAAAACATATTTACGAACTAACAAATTGTATGATATTTGATAGTCCTCATTCTTTTGTGTGTTTAGGGATGGCGATAGAGGTTATACGAAAAATATAGGTGGGCTCTTCAAGAGGGTGCGTTATACACAAATCATAGACAATACATCACACAACAATAGGATTTGGGTCACGGCTGTTAAAATGTGCCAGGATCATGCCAATCGAGAGAATATTGTTTTTTTTTTTTACAAAGGACGAATTATATTATTGCAAGGACTAATATCGTGATGATACTGTAATGCATTGTGAACGGGAATAGTTTTCATTCAGTTTTGGTAAATTGTTGTCTCTGCGGTTAAATGTAGGGATCAAGATACCTTTATTTTTCGGTTAGAGCTAACACAGAAAGGATTTTAAGAGAAAAAATAAAGAAGAAAAGAAACAAAAAATTTGTTTGGAATTTTTTTTTTATTAAATATGAACTCAAGGAGGGGGCCAACGGATGAGAAAATAAATAAATAATTAGGTACATATATGCAAATTATATCCTATAGATTAATTATAAATATTTAAAAAAATATATAATTTAGGTATATTCTACATTTACTACTGCACATTATCCGACGAAAAAAATTCGTTTGGCACATGTCATAAAGCCCTTTTATATTTTATCAAAAATTGTATTTAAAATTGAGATTGCTTCACATCCCTGTACCCAAACATATTTGAATCACATAGATTTAGATTAGCAATTTATATTGATTTGTTCAAATGCGTTCTTATTGTAAGCTTTTACTTTATACGAGTACCTATTGTTCTTGGTGCTGTTACTAACCGAAATAATTTTTCAATGTATGATTTCTTCTTTTTTTAGTTTTGATTAATTTGCACGTCAGTTGAAATAAATTTAGAGCAATAGTCTATTTTTACTCATTCTGTAAACAAATTTTAATTTTGTTTGTAAGTCTTGAAACTTTCCTATATATTCAAAGCTTAGCCTTGTAACTATAATTTATCAAAAAAGGAATAAGTACATAGATCATTGCGATTCATTCACTCAATAAAAAGCGATGAATGAATCTATGCCTGGCGCAAACCTTCAAATTTTAAATGTATAAATCCATAAGGTATTTACAGTAGACTCTCTCTAAGTCGAACTCCCTCTAAGTCGAAGTTCCCTCTAACTCGAACTTTTTAGCCGTATTTTTGCATTCCCCTCAATCTTCCATACAAAAACTATCCGCTAAGTCGAACTCCCTCTAAGTTGAAGTTTCCTCTAACTCGAACACATTTTCTTGATTATTGACCTATTTTCTTTCCCTCTAAGTCGATTTTTTTTCTCTTTCCGAAAAAAAATCTCTCAAATCGCAACTCTTTATTTTTTGTAATTCTTGTTAAAATATCAAGCACAAAAATCTTTTCCTAAAAAGATATTCATAAAAAAAATTGCAAGGCAATAAAAAAACATTTGTTGGTTGGATTCTATTCCATTCCAACTTCCAAACATTTTGTGCTTTATTTGAAACCAGTAAAACTATATCACTGAAGTTCTCTTTTAAATAATTAAGTTGAAAAAATATTTTTTTATAATACATTATGAATTAAGAAGCTTAGCTTTATTTATTTTATCTATTTATTTTATTTGTTATTTAATTCCATAAATCATTAAAAAAAACTCTTTCTAACTCGAATTTTTCTAAAACTACCTCTAACTCGAGCTAGTTTTGATATCCCGTGAAAGTTCGATTTAGAGGGAGTCGACTGTATTTTCAATTCTTCTGTTGCGTTTGTAACTGTAACCGTTTGTAATTTTTTTATAATAACCGCGTACTAAAGGGATTTTGTCTACCCTTAAAATTATTAAACACAACTCGAGTATAAGGTAAATTGTTAATGATTAAGGAAGAGTTACCGATGGGCAATGGTTATGAAGCTCTGAATATTAAAATGGGAGGGAAAATAGAGTCATCCAAATTCTACGTTCTTGACTTAAGAAAGAATCTCTGTACATGCAAAATGTATTTTCTAGCATGTGTTCGATATTCAATTTTCTCTTGAAAAAATTTTCTAGAAATACAAATGGTGGTGAGTCATACCTCAATCGTATGACCGAGTTCGTTTATTATGGGTTGAATGAAATCTGAACAAAGGCTTAAGGAAATTTCCAAATTTTTGTCGTTTTTAAAAAAATTTTAGAAGATTTTCTGCTATTCGGCTCCAACATTATTATACAATAACACTAATGTCATCAGCTTGTTAGAAAAAAACAAATTTAGTTTACTTCCTGCGCAGTGTTATGATTTTATGAATCGTCCTGTACTTAAGAGCATGAATTGTTTTATGGAAAAAATCCTAAAAGATCATGCAATACACAAATTCGTTGGTTCAAATTATATATCCCCTGGTGTTCTTCTACGGTTGCAAAACCAATGATCTCTTATCCACAATATTTTTTGTTGGCTCAACTTTATATATTCGCTATCAGATTCACATCTCTGATCTTCGGTTGTGGAACTGAAACTCTCATTAAATTTGGATCTTAACAACAATTTCACCGTAGGACTCGTTTTCCTATTTGAATGATCATCTATAAATTTAGCCTTGCAATTAAATTCGGATGTAAGTACAAATATGGAGGTTTTCTTTAAATGCTACTTTTATTAAATCCTCTTCATTTTATCATCACAGCATTAAAGAGAAGACATAATCTCTTGACTTTCCTCAAATTATAAAAAATATAAATATAAATGGAACCATCTTGAGTGCTTTTCTTAAAGTTTTGTATAAAGTTCTAAAAATGCGCCCTCTGTCAAACTTGTCTTTTGGCACTACTGTGATAAAGAAGCCGAGCAAAGTGGTTTTGGTCATACCGTTTATTGGTAAACGCATCATTGTGTCTATAATGTACCTACGTATAAGTGGTTCCTCAATGATATAAATGACATATGACGATTTTAGTTTTTTTTTTTTAACCTTTCTCGAAAACAGCTCTAAGAATTCATTTAAATATCCTACTCGTTATGCATTAATTTATATTTTTTATTTTTTTTTAACGAAAAATACACATTACGGAATTAAGACTTTGAATTTTTGTGTTATTCCAACTTTTCCGTAAAGCAGTGCAAAAGTCCTTCAAAAACTTTAATAATAGTGCATCTGGTCTTACACCGACATAAGCCTTTTAGATTTTAAGACCTCATTAGAATAAGTTTCACGTCAAAATTAAAAAAAAAAAAGATTTAAAGTGTCAATTTAAAATTGTGATTCCTTTAATCTAATAAAAAAATAAAATAAAGTAGTGAACCTGAACCAAGCAACTTGCAACTCTCTAACATTCATGTGTTAGTGTTGTAAGGGACCTACAATTGTCTGACTGCAGCATACCTTCGTCATTACAGTTCAATAAACTAACCAAAAGGTACTACAATTACTTTAATCTAACATAGGTATATTTAAATAAAAGAGCTGACATGCAAACTTCGCATCGGTAAAGAAATTAGATTCTTGTAGTTTTTTCCAATACAAAAGCCTACTCCAAATCGATCTTTTGTCGAAATCTGTTAAGGGGAACTCCATTTATTCTACAGTTAGTGTTTAGTTTAAATTTGATCAAACAAAGTTTACTTTACTGGAGAACGCCTTGTTATTTTTCTTACTTGTTATCTTGTAAAAAAGGAAACTAGCGAATAGTTTATTGGAGTTCATTCGCTCAATTTAATTAAAATGCACGACTGGAGCTCCCGAACTTGATGTTATGTAAAAGTACTTTGGAATTTAAAATATATTTTATAAATATGAAACATGGGTTTAATAAGATGAAAATGTTCAAATGCATGGAATTGCCGTCTGATTTCCGTAAAAGTATGAATTTATGCAAACAAAGTTTAAAAATCGTTTTATTATTAAAGTAATTTTTTATGTAACAAATGTCTTTAAAATTTTTCGCGAACAAAATTTGGGATGCCAATTTTAAATATTTAGTAAGATTAAGTATAGATTAGTAAGTAAGTAAGATTAGTATAGATTTTAGGAAATAATTTCAAAAAATTATAGTTCACACGTTTTAAAGATATTGATTTTTTTTTTTTTTTTTTTCAAAAAACCCAAGAAATATTTTTATGAATATTTTTATATAAGTACAATATTATTTTAAACTTAAAGGGGCTCCTGCTGAAAATTTTTGTTTAATATCGTTATACCTAGCCGTTAATGAGAAAGTCGAAAATCAAAAAAAAAAAAAACGTTCTATGACAGGTACCTTTAATAACATTTTGTCCCACATTTTTTTTCACCAGAATGTAGTCCATGTCCATAATATCACACTTAATTTTTTTTTATCAAAATCGTTAGAGCCGTTTTCGAGATAAATAAGATTTTGCAATAAAAGTGTATGGGGGGTACCGTTAGTTCTAAACAAAAAATTTAATTTCCCTTCTACGGAATCACCGAAGATCCTTAAGTACTGAGATTGAAGAAAACAGCTCCAGTGGCTTAGGCTGTAGATCGAGGTACAGACAGACAGACATACAGACAGACAGACGGAATTATCGGACCCACTTTATTCGTCTTCGCTATCATCATAATGTCAACTTTGATCAAAATCTCAAGTTCGATTTTTTTTTTCAAATGCAGAACTTGCCTATAGTACCTACCTATATCGCAAGTAAAAAGTAAATGTAAATGATTTTATGCCGAATTTAGGTTAAAAATTGAAGTATTAAATGTAGGTATGAGAAAAAAGTGGGCCCCGCAAATCTGTAAGTTTATTCAACTGTTTACTCTTGGAAGATTCATTCGATGCAAAACCATACAGTGGTAGCTAGTACAGTTCCTATTGCCAACTTTAAAAGGTTGATATACCTAGAAACAATACCTACCTCTTAAATCCATTTGGTGCTTAACTAGATAAGCCTGGTTTTCTTTGAATTAAGTAAATTAGGTTAGGTAGATAAATAAATGTTTGAATTGGTTAAAAATCTTAAGGAACAAATGTCTGCACCCTAAGCTTGAATATTTCATTTTCGTTTTCCTCAATGAAACACAATTTTCGTCATTCATATTTGGTCTATTTCCTTATAGGTAATATTTTTGAGTCGTTCCAATTATACAATAAGAAAAATGTTAATATATTTAATTATAACCACTAAGTTACTCAACTCATCCATCCATAATATGAATATACCAATAAAAACTACTAAAAAACTCATCCAAACATCGGTACCTGTCATCATTTTATTCGATTATTTGTTCTTATTGATACTACCTACCTATTTGATCATTGTTTTGAAATTTTTTTGTAGCGCATGATGCCAAAAGCAACACCTGTTCAACTCGTCAAAATTTACAATGAAAAGTTGTAAAATTGAGTTACCTAAACAAAACTCCTCCATACCACAAAATACCACAACGAGAAAAGGGGAAATACACACTCGTATATATCCCTATCCCACTCTCGTTCACTTTAAAAAGAGTGCGCCAAAAACTACAGATCTAACAACAACAAAGTGAAAAAATACCATCATAACAAAATAATAAAGATGAGTAAGAAAGAAAGAAAGAAAAATAAAAGTTATACTGAAGAGAAAAAAAGAAAAATAATTCATGACGACAACGAAATGAAACGAACCAAGCCCTCCACTGACGTTGCTACTGCCTCGCGCGCCATCACACCCAAGGGGCGCTATCCATCAACCCCGCCCTTTAACACCGAAACTGTTTTGGGTGCCCTCTGTGCTGTGATGTTTATCAAACAACACATCCCTATGTCGTTATCGGTATTCGGTCGTGTGCACCGAAGGGTGGAACACACTAACTACACACTGCCTCGCCGAACACGCATACACTTGCATCTACACGAAACCACCAAATATGAATTCATGTATGAACACGAGCAGCACACATACACAACTAAGGGGGTTAGACCGTAAAAATATAATGCGTAATGGTTGGTTGAATTTCTGCAATATTCATTTAGTTTTGAAATTTTATACGCATCGTCCGTTTTCTCTCTGAGCACACTACACACAGAAGGTAGACAAGACGGTTGTGTTTTTTTCTTCCTTCCCTCATAGATATTACAAATAAGTAGCAAGATTAGTACTAGAAATAATACTTTTGTACTTAAGGTTGTGCCTCGTGTTCGTGTTGCCATCATTTGTATCTGTGTGTACAAATTTCTGATGGGACTAAATTATACACGCGTCGTTAAGTATCTAATCTGAAGAGAGAACTCAATGCTTCGCTGACAGCAAGTTCAATCAACTGCGAACGATAGGCAAAAAACAAGACAAACACGTATCTCTCTCTATACAATCCGAATAAAACAAAATTTTATTTTTGTTTTTATTCAATAAATAATTTACCAAATTTATTTGAAACCTGTAAATATCGAAATTTGTCAACCATTTTGCTTCAATTTTGAATATTCTAATTTGTACTGCTTTTTTGTTTATTTTAATTTAAACTTATTCTGTGTTATACACCACCGAGTGAGTGGATAATTAATGTGCGCTTATAAAATAAAAAAATATGTGTTTGTGTTTAATTGTCTGTTCGGTGGTCACAAAAAAAAATCATAAAAATTCCTAAACAAAACAAATGGATATGTGTCGTTGAATAAATTAAAAAAAACCTAATTCGAAAAATATATTAATACACTTTACTATAATAAACCTCCCGTACAAAATAAATAACTACTATCTTAATATGATGCTAACTACAGAGCACATAATGCATGGCCATGCGACATCGGTTAGTCAAAGTGCACTTTTTGGTTGTTCAACAGCTGGTCATAGTGGCATTAACCAGCTGGGGGGTGTCTATGTCAATGGGCGCCCCCTACCCGACTCAACGCGACAAAAAATTGTTGAATTAGCCCACTCAGGAGCGAGACCATGTGATATATCACGCATATTACAAGTATCGAATGGATGTGTTAGCAAAATTTTAGGCAGGTAAGTTATTGTTTTTTTTTTTAATTTCGAATACCTACTTATTCAATTTTTGTTATTGAAAAATCAAAAAAACATTGTTGGCATTAGTTAGAATTTAGAGTAGAATTTGTGTTGGTTTTGAATTTCAAAAAAATTGTGACTTGAATGTTTAATGTGTCTTCTTCTTAAAATACAAACATCTCTATCGTTGGGAAGATATTCATACCTAGTGCATCAATAGGTATTTTTGTCAACTTCCTTTTGAAATGTGTCCATGAAATTCAACTTTAAAATACAAAAAGTAGCCGCCGGGAAACGGCTTAGGTGCCAGTAGAACTAGAGTTAGTGCACTGAACTTAACTTAACTTAGCAATATTCAACCACAAACAATCTGCAAGTGACAAAATACCATGAAATAAAAAGAAATCACCAATGAGCACAATAATTATAAACATATATTCCTATTTATTTAAGAAACATATTGAGGTGAATTATGTTAATTTTTGTTTTCTTTTTTCTTCTAAATCTAAGTTCACATTGAATTGATATTGAATTGGATTACTATTAGACAATTTAATGAGAACATTTGGTATAAAAATTATTTAACATTGAATCAATTATTACGTGCATGTGTTAAAAATGTAGCAGTAACTAATTTATACAAAATTACTTAAACCAAACAAATTTACAATGTCCCTATCAAATATCAATGCATTAGCTATAAAGTGGCTTTAATTTCGCATTGATATCTACGTATACTTTTGAATTAGGTTTAGGGTAAATTTACCAGGGGCCTATTTCACCAACTTACAAAATTTCACAAAATTTGTGAAAATTCGATAAATTGTGTTTCTCCAGTTTGTTGTAGTTACAAAATTGTAATTTTAAATTACAATTTAAAATTTGTGAAAAAATAAGTTTCCGTTTCATCGAGACTTGTGTTTTACAAGTAAAAAATTTGTTTCTTGTGTGTTTCTGTTTCACCAAAGAAAATAAAATCACAAGTTTATTTTTATTTGTAAAAAAGTTCTACACGAGTCAAGACGTAAGTTATTTTTGATGCAAGTTTTTGAAAATAATATTTTAGGTGTTTAAAATGGCCTTCCGCCAAAGGCATAGTAGTAGTGAAGGCGATAATAGTGCAAACAATTAAATTGTCTTGAATCACAGAAGAGAAGTTTATCGTTCGCGGATAAACTTTAATATTTCGGAGTGTTTTTATTTTAATGAGTGTTTTCGTGCGAGTTTCTGCAAGGTAGAAGAAATAATTTTGCTCTTTGGAGGCCGGATTAGTCGCAGAACGGACAAAAATTGTGCATTGTCTCCAAGGCAGCAATTACTTACTGCCTTGGACTGGATTGGAAATGGTGGGCCGTATCATAGTGTTTCCAATATGCATAGTATCTCAAAAGCCACAGTATCATCGTCATCGGCTCGACAACCGGGTTCCGGTCCTGGCCTCTTTCAACAAGTCTCTCTACCTATCCCGGCCGACGCCATCCAGTTGCGCATCCCAAGCCTTCGGGCGTCCTGGTCTCCGCCATCTCTCCAGCGCAAGCATGGTCTACCACGCTGTCGTCTACCATAGAATGTAGATACCACAAAGAACTTTCCGTGTCCGGAATCGTCCTTCCTCACATATGGGGCCAACAATTCTCGGTAAGACTTTTCTCTCGAACGCAGCTAAGAGGTCGGAGTGCCTTTTGCTAAGCACCCAAGTCTTGGATCCATATGTGAGTACTGGCAGGACCATGGTCCTGTACAGCAGCAGTTTTGAAGTTATGGTGAGATTTCTGGATTTGAAGAGATTTGACAGACTATAGTAGGCCACAACCTACTATACTACAGTATGCCAATGCGTTAACCGGGTTTGCTCAGCGAGTGTTGATATATATGGTTAGAAAGTAATATAGTGAGATATTTTTAATTTGACTAGGTTTTTTTTATGTTTTTTCTTACCATGACTCCTCTCTTGACATTTTACCAGAGAATGTCGCGGAGATATTTCCGGTTCTTGCCTTTGCCCCAGAATGCCTTTGGAAGCTAACTTACTTAAAATATTTTTCCATTCGGTCATTTTACTTTGGTGGGTGACCGTTTTGCTAAACTTTCCAAATGAAATGTCTTTTTTCTCGCTCACTAAAGATGCAAAAAAAAAAACAATTTAGTTTTCTTATCCATTGTAGACATTATTCTTACGAGTTTTACAAGTTAATGAGGAAAAATTGTTGTTTACAAGAAAGAAAAACAATTGGTGAAACGGTATTTTCACAAACTTGTTGCTAGAAAGCTTTAGAAAAAGCTAGTCGTAATTTTTTTTTCCAATAATGACAAGATTTTGTACTTTGTTAAACCGAGTTCTGTTCTTCAAATTTGTATTTGTGAATTACAAGTCACAAATTTGTGCTTGTAATTTGTAGTTGGTGAAATAGGCCCCTGTAAGCCGGCCACCTAACATACATGTTTTCTTGCTTTGATGATGGATAACAAATTTGCGTAATCAAATAGTATTTCCAAATATATATATTTTTGTAATCTTTTATACGATCTTAATCAAATTAAAGATAATAAAAAAAATTGAAGTTATTTAAGTCAAAACTAAAATGTTTTATATAAGAAGTTTGCATTTTCACCTGTACCCGGCCACTTAAATTCAGTATGCCACTGCCGATCCAGATAAATTTTAAATCATGAATAATGGAAACTAAACATTTAATATATAAGGACTTTGTCTAATTTTTAAAAAATCATCAACAATCCTTGATGAAACTTTCAAAATATCGGGCCTTAATCAAACCAAACGTTGAAAATATATAAATTTTTGTGTCGTTCGTTTCTTGAAATCTATACTCTTTAGATAGTATCAAATCAACATTTGTCCTAGAAAAATATTAAAATGTAACCATATAATTCTTATTGCCGGATACAAAAAGTCCGTGGTCCAATTACCGGCCACAGAATTCATAAACGTTTTTGACCAAGTTATGGCACAAAATAGTAGTCGGATAATGAAAATAAGCATAATTGTTATATTGCAGTCACAGCGCAAACGAGATAAAATTAAAAATATAAATATTTCACATAAAATTTGCACTCACTCTTTAGCCCTACAATTAACGTTTTAAGTATTAGGTACACTACTTCCAATCACAATCCAAAATGTATTTCTTATTTGTAGATACATGGCAAAGTGTTCTAAATTCTTAATAATGAACAATTTGTCAAGCTGAACGGATTCTAGTTTTGGAGTTTAACATTTTGTCTGTGTTCTGGCCTTGATAAGCCAATAAAAACTTAATTCTGACGAGTGTTGCCGTAACCTGAAATAAAAAGTAGATAGCTATAGAGTTGAAAGAAAACTTTTACTTAAAATTGATACATCGATTTTTATAGATTTAAATGCAGTTTGGATGTAAGATATTCCCTCAATCCTCAATCGTTCATCCAAGAGTCGGTAAAAAACATCTAGGAATGGTGTGTAATGAAATGTATGTATATGTGAGCAAATATCAGTTTGAATTTTAAAGAAATTGTGTTAATTTTTCTATTAATAAAAGATTTTGCTAAGTTACACCAAAACTGAATACGTGACAACGCGATTTGTGTATGCACTCTGGAAAAATGAACACTTTCATACAAAAGTATAATAAAAATATCATATAAGAGTTTAAGCTTTTTGAAATCCCGCTTTTCAAAAATCCCGAAAAAAAAAGTTTTAGAATCCCGTCTGTTAAAATACTCCTTTTTTAAAAATGACGCCTTCTAAAATCCCGCTTGTTCAAAATCCCGATTTATTATAATCCCGCTTTTTAAAATCCCGCTAATTCCGGTTTTTAGAATACGTAGCTAAATATTATTGATTTTATGTTGGCTATTTTCCAGATTCTTTAAATGCTACAGAAACTTTGCATACACCCAACCTCGCACCTACCCCAAATTCTATAGTGTGCCCAAGCAGGGGGGTTACATACCTCACTGCTTACACGTCGTAATAAGAAAGAGGATTATAAAAAAACGGGATTATAAAAAGCGGGATTTTTAAAAAGCGGAATTATAAGAAACAGGATTATGAAAAACGGTATTTTAAAAAAACGGAATTATAAAAAGCGAGATATCGTACACAACCCGCCTTAAAGTGCAGTAAATTTTTAGTGGTTTTGTGTTCAACTTAAATAACAGCTAAGTGATGTGATGGCCAAGCAACATAATCAAAATCGTTTAAGCAATGCATTGTAACAAAGCGGATGAAGAATTCGTAACGTGAATTTATGATATTGGTGCAAGTTGCACCGTGCAACTCAACTCTCAACTTTTTGAGGAATGTCAAAATAACATCGATCTTAAAACAAAACCACTTTTTGTCGCTTTTATTATTATATCATTATTTTTTTGTACGCCAATAAACACTTTAATAAAAATGAATACAAAAACGGACAATAAAATCATCTTCGTTTTTTGACATAACCGATTCGATATGTATATGACATTTAAGCTCTCAGTTGATTAAAAAAAGAATAAATAATGAAGAAAGAAGTCAGTTAATAAAATGGGGATTCAGAAACGTTTTCTCTTGCTAAAGACGACAGTGACAACAAGCAGTTTTTATTTAATTGAACTAACCAACAAAGAAGTGGTTGTGTTTGACATGCAATCGTAATTAGTTCTATTTCTATTTCTACTTAAACTTAAACAGCCTTATTTTTTTTTCACTATAATACTGGGTTCAACCTCGGCATAGTAAAACTGAGCCGAAGCACTTACTTCGGGTTTACGCCACGTCAAAGAAATCCTTATTTATAATATATTTTCTTAGCCGTTTTAGCTACGCCTTCCTTATGTCAAATATACTACCAAAAAAAGTCACCAATCTAAAACTCTGGTTATTATAAACGTAAGCAAACTCCAGCTGATTTCCATTATCTATTATTCATTTTATTATCATTGTATGCATATTGGAAATTGGATACATTTAAAATTGGATTGTATAAAGTTCAAATCCAATTAATGAATGTACCAACCACATTGCGTTCCCAATACCGTACAACTGTTAGAGCGCTTGGAAAATACAGATAATTTATTGATGCAAAATATCTCTCCTTTTTGTCTTAGTAAGAAACGAAAAAAAATTGCTTACACTCCTCTTTGTAAATTTCACAAGATGTCGTCTCAAATTGACATTTAGATACTAAAACAGCCTTAAACCTCCTATGAATCAGTTTTACCTTATTTCACCGCTATTCCTCGTGCATTTTCATTTTCAGGATTAGAGTCGTTATAAAGTCGTAGTAACTTTACTCCGTCGCTAAAACGAATTAGTAAATAAGGCTGAAAGTGTGTAATAAAATTTTCAATTTGATAAATATATATACAATTTTCTAAAATCTGTGCTTAAAAGTGTTTCGGATGAAAATCAATTTTTTAAATTAAAACTGAGTCGATTGTCAAAATTGATTTGAATAGAAAAGTAAAATTTGTCCAAAAAATCAAATAATTTGCTGTTTTACTGGGTAATACGGATTTAAAGACAGTGAAAATGGCTCAGTAATTTTCTGTCTCATTTGTGTCCAATTGTATTTTTAAACTATTAATTAATTATCGAAACATGGAAGCATTTCAAACAATAGCCATGTTTTTTTTTTTTGAAAGCCCATATAGAATTGTAGAAAAAACGACATCGGGACTCAGGAACTTATTTCCAAGAAGTTGGAAACACCGAGCACGCTGTGTCATTTGTCAGCTGTATTGGTGACTAGCATTAACCAGCATCCAAAAACGTCACTTTTGACTTCTCTGAACAAATTATCGATAACATAATGATAATATTAATTTGGCATCACCGTTTTTATCAAGACTTAGGTTGCGCGTACAGTGGTGCGACAAAGCGATGCGATACGAGAAGCGATGCGACAAGCGATTCGAGATGCGAGAATTAGATGCGCGATAGTGCGCACAGTAGAAGCGATATTTTCTGCAGTTATGTTGTTAATCCCTTTATAATTATTGCCACCAAAATTGTAAAAAGTTTCACCACACAACACAAGCACTGAAATAACAAAATTTTACTCTTTTGATTTTTTTTTTGAAACCTCAAAACAAACAATATGAGCCTTCTCGCACGAACTCGCTTGAAAAAGTGGTCAGAACAGTTTGTGTGCGAGATGCTTGCGATAGGCATGCGAGAAACTCGCAACACTCGCATCAAATATAGCTCCACTGTGCGCACGTGTATAAGAATCAATGTAAATATTTTTCTGGCACGCAAACGCTTCTCGCATCGCATCGCTTTGTCGCACTACTGTACGCGTAGCCTTAGATTAAGTCCCGAAAATTATCTGGTCTTAGCTAAGTCCTTATAGACTTAAGTAGTTGTTGTATTTACATGTAAAGGACTTAGTCCCCAATGTCGTTTTTTTCTACAATTCCTTATGGGCTTGCAAAAAAACACGCCTAATGTTAGTCGTAAATATGAGAAATAAAAAATTGCAATAATGACTTCGATAGTTAAATAAGACAGTAATGCGTTTTATTGAGATTGTACTAAACGAAGATTGGCCTTTTCAGTTGGTATTGCCATGTTCAAAGGAGAGATCCTGAGAACCCCGTCAAAAAGGCAATATCATACAACGTTCCAATTCGGAATGAAAAGAAAGGTAGGCCTAAACACTCCTGGTACAAACAAATGCAAAAACACCAGCATTCAGTTGGCCTCAGAAATGGAACAATACAAAACCGGGAGGCTTGCCGCCGATTTCTGAGGTCAACCCGGCGAACCCCACAGGCGGATCACTAGTGTGAAGCAGATACGTGGGAGAGTTATGATCCCCTCCACATCGAGATCATAACAGCGCCGAATCAAAGGAAGAAGAAAAAGAAGAAGAAGAAGATTGGCCTTTTCAAAAGAGAGTATTAAATTAACAGTTTTCTGTGCAAATCGCGCTAAGCTCCCATACAAATATCTCTTTAAAGTTTATCAAAGAATATACAGCTGAGTAGTTTCCTTGTATCATTTTTACTTCTTGGACATTAAAACTGAGAAATATTGTTAGGAAATATGTTTATAATTTTTAAGAAAATATGATTACATAGAAATATGAACTGCTTTTAATTAAACTAATATTGAAATGCAATTTACTGTACCATATATATCGTAGGGCTCCGGAAAAAAAATGTCTTAACTCAGTAATTAATATTTTATTCCAGCGACGGGAATCGTTGTTTTTCTGTTTTATCCCGTTTTGAAAAGTTAATCTTGAATATAAGATGTCAAGGTTCCTATATCCACTATCTAGATAATGGCAGGAGTACTAATCTAAGAATAATTTTAAAAAATTATGTTCGTTCTTTCTTCACTTGTATGTGGGAGAAACATTTCTGTAGTGAATTCGTGCTGTTATGTTAATTTAATAATGTCATATTCTTGACTTTTCAATGCGTGAGTCCCTCGAATGTATACATTTAGTTTTCTAAAAATTAAATCTGTATCTCTCTAATTCCAATCGGTTGATAATTCAGAAGAACTCTTCGATTTCCGACGCACGTTAATGAAAACACAAGCCAACACAACTTGATTGATTTTAAAATGTATGCAATGTGATTCATAAATAAATTCACAATTTTATCACAACTAGAGATCAAGCAAGAATCGGATTCTGCTTCAGTTATGAGTACACTTGAGCTCTATCTTTTTCAATATCCCATTTTTTAACATTGTACAATCTTCATTATTCGGGAACGCTATTTCGGTCGGGTATTCAAGCCTTCGGCTATGTGAACTTACTTGTTCAAGAAACCAATTTTCTCTACCCGAGTCCTCAATAAGTTTTTCAGGTTTAATATCCACAATTGTGAATGTATAGTTTCGTACTTTATTAAGAAAAAAAATACTGGTATTAATGTGCAATATTCAAAATAGGATGTTATTTAATTTTGTTTATTACAAATGAGTTCACTATTGTTCCAAAGATTCTTGTTAAAATAGATATTCAAAATTGACTGGTCCAAAAAGAACATTACCAATAAATTTCTAATAATACTAATGTTTCTTTTAAATTTGAAAACAATTAAATTAAGCAAAGCTAGAAGTTGTAAAGTGTTCTGAATATGATTAGATTATCGTAGTAATGAAATTCTTTAAATTGTATCGCGATTTCGGTTGATTGATACGCATCGTTTTTGGTACCTCTTTAAAACTTTAAAACAAATCTACGCTGTTTCAACAGATTTTGTACTTGTAAATTCTATAGTGAAATTTTGGACGAAATGCGTAGTGGACTTTCAGGCCATGATCTTGTTTCTTGTGTCAATGCTATTTAAAAAAAAAAACATTTCGAAGAACTTCCGAAAGCAAAATAATATTTATTTTGTAGCTTAAAGCCTATTACGCAGATCGCGCTAAATTTTATCTCCCACATTTTTCTCCAAACATCAGCTAAAATCCAAGCTAAATTTTGATAAGAACTTTGTGGAGAATATGTCACAGAAAACAGCTGTTCTCTAAATGAATTTTTTTTTTCAAAGATTTAAAAGAATTTGCTTTAAAGTATGATTTTTTAAAATTTGTGAATGAGAATTATGAATTATGAGTGATTTTTGCTGTCGAAAATCTTGTAAGACTCCCGTCACCAAATATTCTTCTAAATATTATTCAAATATTATTCCATTTCAAATTGAAATTGAAATTTAGCTCGAGAATAAATGTGCTAGACAATTATTTCGTGCGCTAAATTTTGACAGATAAGGTATGTACAGTTCGAAGAGAAATTTTGATTTTTAGCTGGAGCAGCGTACATGTCTACTAAAATGCTTGACATAATTTTAGCTTGGCTAAATTTTGGAGAGAATTTTGTATGGGAGATAAAATTTAGCGCGATCTGCGTACTAGGATTAAAGCTTGTGTTCCACATAATATAAATAGAATGGTCCCTTTAGCCTTAAATTTTAGGAGTTAGATTAAATAATACCTGTATAACAAAACACAATGCTTTTTTTGTTGTTAAAAAGATGAGATTTTGGAATTATTTTCACTTTATCCGACAAAATTTTTAATTCGGCGAACAATATTTTTTTTTTGGTTTTTCTTTAAATATCTTGAAAACAGATTATTTTAAATTAAATTATTTTTTATTAAAGGTGTCCAATGGAAATTTATTATATATAAAAAAACCACAGCGTTTTGTTCATATTTTATTTAGGTATATAGAAAATTTAATAACTTGGGAGATTTTATGATTTAAAAACAACGGCGCAAAATTTTGATTAAATTAGTACGATGCTAAAGCTGTTTTAGTATGATACTAGGTTAAAACAACGAATTTGCAAATTTTAATCGAATATAGCATCATACTTTCTTTACCCTTTTATTAAAGTTAAAATCATCGAATACGTACTTTATTTTTTTAGTATCGTGCTAGCTTTATATGACTCTTTAACATTTGCAAACATCAAAAAAGGTTCGTGTACTTACTTTTTTACACGAAATGTCATTGTTTTAGGTGTGTTCAGAAGCAATTTATTAAGAAAATTCTTTTAGTACGATACTAGTTAGAAAAAGTTTAAATTTAAGAATGAGTTAGTAAACTACTATAAAGTTAGCAAATTGTTAAGTAGTATCATACTAATACCTTAATAATAGGCTGTTTAAAATTTTGCGCCAATATCGTCTTAATGCCGTTCCTTTCTTTAAACGCACTCTTGCAATTGGACTCTTAAATTTGTGAGCACTGGAGAGCAAAGTCTTCGTTCAATGGCATAACCACTTTACGGTGGTTATTTTTTTCTAAGGCGGACAAAAAATTTGGGCAAAACTTCGCTCAGCTTCTTAATTGGAGATTTAGCTGCGTGTAGATTAGTGGCTTAATCTTGTTATAAATTGTGTTCTATTGTGAATAGATGGGGTCAATCTTTCGGAATCTATTCCTGGCTCAACAAATATGGCCAATAATCCGTCGGTCAGAAATTGTTTTTGACTACGTCTTTCCTTAGGGTTGTTATATCATCGGTGCCTCATGTTCTGTTTGCTAACATAGACATCAATATGAAAATGTATATTACCAAACTTTCGTGCTTACAAACGTTCCACCATTGTTCTCACCAAGGTTTGTCGTAAGAAATAGTTATTTTGCTTTTGGAACTGATTGATTTGAATTTTGTAGAGATGAAACTTTCGTTTATTTTTCAAAATCACAATAATAAAATATTTATATTCCACTTGCAAGCGAGTAAGTAAGAACAATTATACAATTTTAACTTGGAAATTTTCTGCTGAACAGCCATTAGAATAGCCCATACCTATTGTCCAAAGTGCTTATAATA
Source organism: Chrysotoxum bicinctum (assembly GCA_911387755.1). Classification (NCBI taxonomy): domain Eukaryota; kingdom Metazoa; phylum Arthropoda; class Insecta; order Diptera; family Syrphidae; genus Chrysotoxum; species Chrysotoxum bicinctum. Next base: position 13,995,594 of record OU426991.1, on the reverse strand, counting down.
TAACCGCGTTTCAGATTTTTGGCAAGATATTTACTTAACATAAGGAGGGTTTTGAAATAAAAAAAAATATCTTGTTTTCAGAATATTGGTTTCAGAAACCAAAGAAGAATTTAATGTTTTTTTTTTATTTATGTATACTTTCGCTTAAATAATATAATTTTGTGATATTTAAATATTACTTTTCAGCTCTTACACATGTATACATTTTATACCTACAAAACAAAAGCAAACTCACTTTACAAAAGCGACATAAGGCCAAATTTTAGGACTTGGCCTTATGTCGCTTTTACAAAGTGACATAAGGCCAAATCTGTTTGTGTCTTAAGGTCAAGCATAAAATGTTTCGTTAAAAATAAAAAAAGTAGTTTTTGCCGTTAGATTCGTATAATACATAATTGTTTATCGGGGGCCGACGTTCTTGGTTTTCTTGGGTAAGAGTACCTTGGGTGGCCCGCTTCGCGGGTTTTCAGGATTTTAACTCCCGCTCACACCCGCTCACGCAACTTGGTTGGTCCGCTTAGGGTATGTTCAGTAGCCAGGCAGGCGCTCTCGTAGCAATAGTTTTGTATTTTACAATAATTGGAGTAAACAACTAACATTTATGTACGGTTGCGCAAGAAAAAAATAATAATGTAATTTAAAATGTATTTGATTTTATAGTTCAATACTCGTATAAACAATTTTTTGTTACTATTTTCTAGTATCTATTCTATATATGGAGGGCTCACAGCTGTACCGAACCAAGTCATTTTAAAGAAATCCAAAACTAACGCCAGGAACTACATAGTTCATTTAGGGCTGCTATGTATAGTTCATTACAGCTCTAAATAGAGGTCAATTTTGCGGAAATTTTTGTGTTGGTTTTGGATTTTTTTAAAATGACTTGGTTCGGTACAGCTGTGAGCCCTCCACATGTACCTACTCCTATATACATAAAAACGCATTTATAACATCAATTGCACTGACTTTTCATTGTAGCTTTAATAAGTTGTCTATGGTCGGAGCGCTCCTAATGTGTGATAAAAAACAACACAAAACTGAGCCATCCGATATTATGGGCACATCTTATTGACTTTTTGTAAAACGCTTAGTTTCATAGGATGTTGTGCACATCTTAATGTCAAATAATATAGTTATCTAGTTGTATATTTTGTAGTAAGCAATAAGCATTAAAAAAAACTCTTCGAATCCAAGGAGATTTTTTCCACTCACATAGCTTCATACTTCATTCTCAATACTATAACTTCCAAAAAACTTTCTTCGTTTAAGTTGAAGTCAAATAACATAGACCAGGAGCCCACAGCAAATTTTGTGCGTGAAGATATAACCAAAAGTGGTTTATATGAGTATGAAGCCCTCAAATAACTAACAACAAATATGGAAGTCTGGCAGCATTTTTTTGCAGCTAAGATTAATAATAGTATGCCAAAGGTACATATATTTCCAAAATGTGGATCATAAGTATAACCACTTGAAACTGGCATTAAATAAAAGGGCAGAATGCACTGAATACAAATAGATAGGTGCCAGACGTTTTAGATGCAGCTTTCCCCTTGCCAGACGTACTAATAGTACGCAAAAAATCATTTTTTTAAACAATTGGTATAACCATATGTGTGATATATCAAAAAATTTGTAAAATTGTCCTCATCACAAATAAATAGGTGCCAGACGTTTAAGATGCAGCTTTCCCCTTGCCAGACGTACTAATAGAGTACTAAAAATTAAATTATTTTATAGATATAATAAATTGATTTTTATTTTATAATAGGTACGAGTAGGTAATAAGAACAAAAGTATGTACAAATACTTAAAGAATATTATATTATTCACTATCAGACTCATCGGATGATTCTCTAGTATGACCATAATCTTCATTATCGGATGCATCCACTTCATTCTTCAAAATATCTTCCAGTTTATCAGGGGCTGTATTACCGTCGAACCATTTCACTTTATACATTATCTTTTCATTCCCATCTACAGTCCGATGGTGATAATTGGAGTGGTTCATTCTTTACGGCATTCTTCCATATATAGCATATATATAGTTGCATCTATTTAATTGCTGCAACAAAACCGATTTGTTTGGAGGCAAAAAACTTCCTTCAAAACCTAGCATAAGCAAATTAATATTATTTTATGTAGGTATCTATTATTATTAAAAATGTAACTTACTTCTGATATTTTTAAAAAAATTTTTTGGTTGTGGGTTTGCAGGATTTAAAAAATATTTCATACCTGGCTTCGTCTACGTTTAAAGCCCTTGTTTGATACATATTACAGACAAAATTTTCAATCCTGTTAAAGTGTTCGTCAGTAGTATTTAATCCGTTTCCAAATTCAGAAAAAGTGGACTGAAAATCTGGACAACTTTCTAAAATTCGAAACGGCTTGATTTTCCCTTTCTTAAAGAAGGATGGGGTATAATCACATCCAGTGAAGCAGTGAAAACCAGGTAGCGCAGCACAAAGCGTGGCTCCCAATCCGTGATAAATTGAATTCACGTCAATGTATCTGAGCGTATTTTTCGATAAATTTCCAACTTCAAGCCAGACTTTTATGCCGTTTTTTAAGTTAGGTAAATTGTAAAGCGCAATTATGAGCACATCCGTATCTGAGGACTTTATTACCACAGAAATGTCTTTTGGTAAAAATGACAAATGCAGTATCATACGTGTATCAGCTTCTTCTTGAAAACTCATTAACTCTTTCACTTCTTCACGAAAAACATTGCCATTCTTAGTTTTAAAATCAAAGCATGTCGCATTGCTGGTGACCAAAAAATACGCTCAGATACATTGACGTGAATTCAATTTATCACGGATTGGGAGCCACGCTTTGTGCTGCGCTACCTGGTTTTCACTGCTTCACTGGATGTGATTATACCCCATCCTTCTTTAAGAAAGGGAAAATCAAGCCGTTTCGAATTTTAGAAAGTTGTCCAGATTTTCAGTCCACTTTTTCTGAATTTGGAAACGGATTAAATACTACTGACGAACACTTTAACAGGATTGAAAATTTTGTCTGTAATATGTATCAAACAAGGGCTTTAAACGTAGACGAAGCCAGGTATGAAATATTTTTTAAATCCTGCAAACCCACAACCAAAAAATTTTTTTAAAAATATCAGAAGTAAGTTACATTTTTAATAATAATAGATACCTACATAAAATAATATTAATTTGCTTATGCTAGGTTTTGAAGGAAGTTTTTTGCCTCCAAACAAATCGGTTTTGTTGCAGCAATTAAATAGATGCAACTATATATATGCTATATATGGAAGAATGCCGTAAAGAATGAACCACTCCAATTATCACCATCGGACTGTAGATGGGAATGAAAAGATAATGTATAAAGTGAAATGGTTCGACGGTAATACAGCCCCTGATAAACTGGAAGATATTTTGAAGAATGAAGTGGATGCATCCGATAATGAAGATTATGGTCATACTAGAGAATCATCCGATGAGTCTGATAGTGAATAATATAATATTCTTTAAGTATTTGTACATACTTTTGTTCTTATTACCTACTCGTACCTATTATAAAATAAAAATCAATTTATTATATCTATAAAATAATTTAATTTTTAGTACTCTATTAGTACGTCTGGCAAGGGGAAAGCTGCATCTTAAACGTCTGGCACCTATTTATTTGTGATGAGGACAATTTTACAAATTTTTTGATATATCACACATATGGTTATACCAATTGTTTAAAAAAATGATTTTTTGCGTACTATTAGTACGTCTGGCAAGGGGAAAGCTGCATCTAAAACGTCTGGCACCTATCTATTTGTATTCAGTGCATTCTGCCCTTTTATTTAATGCCAGTTTCAAGTGGTTATACTTATGATCCACATTTTGGAAATATATGTACCTTTGGCATACTATTATTAATCTTAGCTGCAAAAAAATGCTGCCAGACTTCCATATTTGTCGTTAGTTATTTGAGGGCTTCATACTCATATAAACCACTTTTGGTTATATCTTCACGCACAAAATTTGCTGTGGGCTCTTAGACTAACAGAGGAAATTATGTCAATGCGTTAACTTGGCCATTACCAATTTTTACCAACTACGAGTATAGTCAGAGTTCAAATACAACAGTTTAATAGTTTAGAAAATGGCACCCAATTGCCCAAAACTGTCAATTTCTAATAATTCTTTTTCAAAGTCTGTTAAAATACATTTAAAAAAACATTGGTAGAAATAAACAATTTTGGGAAATAAATAAAGGGAGAATAAGTCAATTTAAATTTTGAATTCAGAAGGATTTAATCCATCAAATTTGGTGAGTTAACTTTCGAAGAAATGAAATAAAATAATTAATTTCCAATGTTGGTGATCAAGACAAATTCAATGACCACAATGGCAAAATCAGTGCCTTATATTACAAATTTCTCAATATTCTACAATTGAATTAAACTTCACATTTACTTACAAGATTTCAATAATTAAAATTAATTTTAAGTTAACTCGGATCGCTGGTCTACATTGCATTCACCTAAGTTCTATTGTTGTTTGTTTGCTTAAATTTGTTGACCTGGCTATTTATTTTCCAAAAAACCAGTGTTGTTATACCAATTAAAAAATAATTTATGTAGAGGATTAGCCCATTCTGGAAGAAGTCCGAATTAACTCAGTACTGAAATACATAGAACAATTCAAATATTGTATTTCTCTGTTTTTACTTGCGACTTATAGTTACTATAAGGCAAGTTATGCATTCGTAAAAAAAATCGAACTCGAGATTTCGATCAAAGTTGACATTACGATGATAGCGAAGACTAAAAAAGTGGGTCTCGCAATTCTGTCTGTCTGTCTGTCTGTTCGACTACAGGCTGGACCGATTTTCTTTAAACTTGGGAGATATCATTTTTAATTTTTTTCCCCCACACGTTTTTTTCCATTCACATAAAGCCAAAAATAACGGTACCTGCCATACGATTTTTTTTCGGAATTTTATAAACATTTTTTTTTTTCTCAAAAACTGTTCGACAGATTTTAAAAATAAAAATACAGAAAAATTTCATTTAATTAAATCTAGGTATTGGTTGAAAAAAAATTTCCGAAAAATGGTTATTGAGGGTACCCCCCAAGGAACCATTTTTTTTGTTTTTGATTTTCTCAAAAACGGTTCAACCGATTTTGATCATTTTTTTTTTGCTAAAGCTCCCCAAAAACATAAATAGATTTGTGTACTCAAATTTTCAAAAAAAAAATTTTTGGATTTAAAAAAAAACTTCAAATTTTTTTTATTCAAAACTCAATATTTCGAAAACCCCATGCTAGATTTTTTTTAAACTTGATAAATAAAAGTTTCTCAATATAATCTACAAAATGTGAGAAAAAAAATTTTATTTTACCTAAAAATAAAGGTACCTACCATACAAATGCTAAAAAATTTAAAAAAATGGTTTTCAAAAATCTTTTTTTTCTCGAAAACGGCGCCTAGAATTTTGATAAATTTTTTTTTCTTTCAATTAATTTTTACGATCTTTAACTAAACTAAACTAAACTAAACTAGAACCATTTTTTCGAATTTTGAATTTCTCATTATCCACATAACGGATCTTAATGAAAATTTGTATAGAGAAGCTTCTAAAAAGTCTAAAACACATTGCATTTCAAAACTTTAAAATAAATATTTTTTGAACTTTTGAAAAAAAAATCTATTTTTTTCTTTTTTTGAAAATTCGATATCTCCGAAACGGGTCAATATTTCTTTTTGTAAATTTAATTTTTATTCGAAAAATATTAAAAACTTTAAATTCGCGTACCTAAATTTTTTCTTAAAAAGCTTTTAAGAAGTTTGTATATAAAAGCCTTTGGGGAGAGTACGATAACTTAGGCGCCAAAAATTGATAACGGATTTTTGTAGAAGGGTCAAATACAAGCGTTTTTTACTATGGGAGGGGGGGGTCTATCTCGCCCCGTTTAGGAGGTAGGGGCGATTTTAGAAAAAATGACTTAAATTGAAAAAAAAAATATTAAAAAACAACGGCAACACTTACAATAAAGTACTATACCGGTTTTGAAAGCCAGAAGCCTGTTCTATAATCGTAAATTTAAATTAAATTATTTATGTCAATAGTTTTTGAAAAATTTGCATGCAAACTCAAAATTTTGTTAAAAAAAATGAAAAAAAAAAGTTAAGACCAATTTTTTTCAAAATTGTGAAATGGAGTGCTTAATTGGCTTTTTGTGGTCAATGCTACTATTAATTCTGAATCGAACACAAAAAACCGAATGGTTTTGTCCCTTCTAGTTTTTGAGAAAATTGAAAATTACTAAAACTACTTTTTATGAAATTTTTGATTTTTGGTATTTAACTACGGTGATTTCATTTTGAGGATTAATGTTAATGTGATTCATTTGTAGGTAAAGTACAGCAAATCATTTAGGGTTACCAAGAATGCACCCAGAGGAGGTAGAATTGCATGGAATTTCGCGTCTCAGTCAGTCAGTTTGTGAGTAAGTCAGGTGTTACTTAAAAACAGTCAAGTCAATTTTTCAATATTCAATGCATTAAAACCGTGTTTACAGGCATTTTGATCACAAAAAAAAATTTATAGCAAGCACCTCCCGAATCTCTAGCCAATATTGAGGCCCATGGAAAAATGTGCCGATAGATGGGTTTATTGCTCTGAGATTAACTTTTATATGGATTGCACCAGAGAAACTTTTAAATCATTAGTTTTAAGCAAAATTTAAGTAACGTTATTTATTAAAATAAAAGATTAACTATGTAAATCATTTAAATGTAATTTGAATTTTATATACCCACCTACAAATTTGTAACTATATATTTACTTATGTATCTTAGTCTGTAAGAGTATAATATGCTCTGGTTGATGAATAAATAATAATAATAATATTGTATTCTTACAATTTTTGTCACATTTTTGAGTTGGAGTTGAGGGGAGTTGACGCTTTAGTTGGAATTAGACCAATTTCTTCTAAGAACGCGATGCTTTTGAAATATTTTTTTTGAAATATTGAAAAGTTATTTAATTTAGGATGAAATAGTGGATGCTAAGTCGCCATTCTTTATTCAAAGAAAAAAATACTTCACTCTTACAAAGGTTGAATAACGAATGACCTTGGTAAACAATAACCTGTACCACATTAGCATTAAAAATGTTAGACACAAACAATAAACATACATATTAATTAAGGAATTATATAAATTTGCTGCATTCGTACATGTCTGAACATTTTAAATGTGCAACTTTGGGCTACGTACATATATTTAGTAGACATTGGATATAGACCATAGGGTAAATTCAAAGTTTCTTTAAATCCAGATTCTGTAAATGCAAAAGAAACCTTGCATACACCCAACCTCGCACCTACCCCAAATCCTATAGTGTGCCCAAGCAGGGGGGTTGCAGGGGGGCAGCATGCCCCCCCATACATATCTCACTGTTTATACACCGTAATGCGTAAGCAAGCAAAAAAAGCAAATATCCCATAAAAAAGTAGTTTTAGTTATTTTCAATTTTCTCAAAAACTAGACAACATAAAATCATCTAGTTTTCAGTTTTTGAATAAGAATAAATTAGAGCAACGAATTTTAGGAAAAATAATAATATATAACTTTGCAGATTTGAAAAAATTAAACTTTAAACTGTTTTTTTATGTTTTTTTTCACCAAAATTTGAGTTTAAAACTCGTTTTTTCAAAAACTGTGCATAGATTCCACTTGATTTAAAAATTATCTAATAGATCAGAGTACTGGCTTTAAAAAAAGGTATAATACTTAATTGTAAGTAGTACCGTTATTTTTTAATATTTTTGTTTCCATTTTAGTACCTTTTTTATAAAATTGTCCCTCCCGCCCAAACGGGGGGAGGTAGACCCCCCCCTCCCATAGTAAAAAGTGCTTGTATTGAACTGTTCTACAAAAAACCGTTATAATTTCTTGGCGCCTAAGTTATCGTACTCTTGCCAAGCCTTTTTTAAGAAACCACTGCAACGACTTATAATTTTTGTTCTTGCATGAATTCATAGTTGGATAGCATTCTGTTTTTTTCTCTTACTACTTAAAGAACTTAAAAATTAATTTTATCCTTATGAACAGTTTTCTCTAATAAAATTCGTTTTTAAAATTCCTAGTCGATTACATAGGAGCAAGTTCGTGCGACCCAGTCGTGCATTTAATTTTTTAACTAACCAGCCAAATTTCAAAAAATTTCACTTAACACCTTCATCCTTTCAACGCTTCATTTGTTTTCAAGACCTTGCGTACCAAATAAATGCTATTGTTTCCGATCCATACCATTTTTGGTGCGAATATGAAAGGAGAATATTTTTAAGGGGCACGAATGGTACATGGATTTTGACATTCTCCTTTGGGTTCGGTAATCGGCGTAATAGAGTATTCTTCTTTACAATCGCTTCTTTCTGATATGATATATATTCTTACTACAGTGCCACTGACGTTTCATTTAAAAGACTAGAAAACATCAACGTGGGTCAGAGACCAACACTTTTTGGAAAATTTTGGGTAGGCAAATTTCTAATAACAATTTTTCTAAACAAATTGAAAGAAATAGTATTTGGAATATGTATTTTATTTTTAATAAAAAGTTTTAAGGGATTTTTTTATTGACCTATATCGAATAATTTAGTGTAATTTAAAAAAAAAAAACGCTATGTTGATTAATTTTTCTGTCTTTGAATTTATGTACCTACTAATGAGAATAAGAAAAAAAAAACAATTTTCTTAATATCAGCAAACCAAATTCTAAACATAATACATTTCTTAATATATTTATAGTATTTTTTTATTTAGTTTGGTTTCTGTTCTTTTTTTATAATTGCAGATACTACGAAACAGGATCAATTAAGCCACGAGCAATTGGCGGTTCAAAGCCACGTGTTGCAACGACACCGGTTGTACAAAAAATCGCCGATTACAAACGTGAGTGCCCGAGTATTTTTGCTTGGGAAATTCGTGATAGATTGCTGTCGGAGCAGGTCTGCAATAGCGATAATATACCAAGCGTGAGTAAATTTAACATATTTTTTTATATTTTGAATAGGAACATTATTTCCGTTTAAAATATGTAAGACTCGTTCTATATATTTTTTCAAATTCAGATTTAATTAAAAAGGAAAAAAAAAATATATAGATCAACAGAAATCATATATTTTTAATCTCAACTTATCGAATGATTTAATGGACGCATTAAAAGTTTAAAGAGATGTTAGGGACTATTCTCTAGGAAGGCGACCAACGACCAACAAAGTCACGAAAATTTATATATTTCGTGCACAAGGCTTTTGGTTTGGATTCAATCGTTGCAATTCATATCAATCAGAATTCAATTCATGATGACCAACGTATTTTCTATAATTTCTCTTATTTTGAAAATTGGACCGCTAATTTTGGTATCCTTACATTACTTTCCTAATCAATTTAGGAATTTAGGCTCATATTTGTTCTTTGTTTCGTCGCTCACGTGTGAATAGCAAGTTAAGATAATCTGCGACAAAAAATAACACCTAAAACGAGCTTAATCCCCAGTTGATTGTAAGCTAAATATTAAGTGCAAAATCGGATATTTACTTATTTTAATTTTAATTTTTAAGCAACTATTTTTGAATGCGGCTTAGTTTAAAAAAATATAATTGTGAAGGTATATATTATAAGGGCATACTCTGTTGAAAGGAAAGCTTAATTATTTGTTGACTCAAATCCCACTTTTCATCCTAAACTACGGTTATGGGTTATGGATATGACTGTAGTGGATGCGTATTCCGACAATCCATCATACAGATCAATTTGATTTCGTTCAAAATTAATGGTGACAGTTGACAAAAATTTAAATAGTTTATTAAAGAGGTGTTAGGAAACGCGTTTATCATAAACATCCACTTGTTACTGGCTTATCATATTCTGCGTTAAAGTGCTTATAGTTCCACATCCAAAATACCGAAGGAGAAAGAATTGTCAGCAAAATAATTAAATGGATTACAAGTTTCAGATAAGAGAATATTTACAAAAACAGACAGAGACAAAACGCAGGTCTGGCCATACAGCGCATGTATTTTATCAGATTTCAAACCAAAAGGTAATTTCTTATTCAGGGAAGAAGATTTTTATTAATGATTTGATAAGAAAAATTTATATCGTACTGTTGAAAAACTTAACAAATATCAAGTGCAAGAATTTCAGGGTCGGGTTGGACAAATACTGTTTTCCATCCACTTGATGAAAAACGAAAACTGGAGAAGCTTATCAAGTGGCTTTGCCAGCGGATTTGATTATGTCGAGATTTTTTAATTCTCTGCAAATGCGTAAGAATATTCTTCTATAAAATCATCTGCTTCCTCATGTACAGGCGAAGTTTAGGACAGGCGAAGCATAGGAATTAAGAGTGAACTGAACTGCAAGCATGGTGTTTATTCTTTTATAATAACTGCAGGGGTGTTATTGGATGGATTTAACGCTAAGGACCAATAAACAAAATACTGAGCTTTCGATAACTGGTGTTCTAATAAGAAATTAGTTCCAAAACAACAAATTATAGTGGTAAAAGTACCTCTATATATTACGTAGTGGAAAGTCGATTTGTATGGGTTCCATTCCTAGCCACTTCCACCTAAAACCATAAACATGTTCTTTTAAGGGGTATTGCCTCCTGCGTGAAAGTGACTATTCCTCATCGTAGATTATCTCTGTTGAAAGGCTTTGGATCTTGAGGGAAAACTTTGAGGTATAATTAAAACTTAGGATTATTACGTTACGATTCGATCATATATTTTACTTTTACATTAAAAGTTTAACAAATATTTTTTAAGCTATAAATCTATCTTTTGACTTTTCTTTTGAACGAGAAGGTCGAGAGTCGAATCCAAAGCGTCGAGAAGTGAAAGGCAAGTTCCCTCACAGTCATGAAATGCTTTTCATTAGCAGCGGAAAGCACGTACGTCTACAGTTCAGTTTTGACTTTACAGTATACATTTTCACACTACGGGAGTCCTCCCTCCCCCAATCGGATGCTAGACATTCCACGAATTTCTTGGTTTAACAATTTGTCGGCCAAGTCTAGTTGTCCGTTAAGTTAAGTTAAGTTTTTTTTCCATTTATTCAAATTTCAAAAGTCTCCTCATAACGTTTTGTTACCTGAAAGGAACCGCCATAGGATTGTACCGAATCGACTTTTAGGAAAACGTGCGAGCAACTGTTCATTTCCTTGAAAATAAATAGTTTAAAACTACTATGGCCTAATCGGTTGAACAGGTTGTTTATTCGTGAATTACCGATGGAAATCTTTGATGAATTCCAACTGTGCAACAACATTTTCTCGAGTATTATATTCGACACAACCAGCTCGGCAGCGCTGGCTTCCAAATCTTCACGAATGGCCGATGACTCAATAAATCGTAAGAGTTGTTTTATTTCACATAAGTGACGTTTTTAACGTGCGGTGCTAGCTTGCTATCATGAAATTGGTCTTGGATTATACTTGGTGGTTCTGTTGTCAAACACATATGATTCGAATTCTGACACACTGTCTGACACGATAGTAGTGTGGATGCTGTAACGAACGAACCACTAGTTAAACAAAGCGTTGGCGACAGTTTCGGCGATGATATCGGAAATAAATATAGACCAACGCGTGTATCTGTGTACCTGATAATGGTTAAAAGGTAGAGGTTATTTTCGGAAACAGTTCGTGGCTCCGCGAAGTCAAAGTGAATTTCTTCAAACGTCTACGTGTGGAAAAACTTCAAGAGGACTTTTGGCATATCTGCTGACTTTTCACTTCTGACACCCTAACCAAGTTGTAGCCTACTTCCTATAGTCCTGTTTTTATTAAAGCCGAACAAACTTATTTGTTTTCATTTTCAGCGCAGAGCTAATGCTTGGGTGTGGCTATGATCTTTTTTCAAAAGTCGTTACTCGGAATTCTATAGGAACAAAAGCTCTGGGGATTCCTGTAGTTATGTATATAATTGAATACTGTCCGATGTGGTCGAGATGTTGTTGTTGAGGTGGCGCTTTGGTTGGTTTTTGTTGAAAGAAGAAGATTAATGGTTTGTGATCGGTGAATATAGTGAAGGTACGTCCTTTCAATAAATGCCGGAAATGTTTGATAGCGGAAAAAATGTCTAAGAGCTCACGATCATAGATACTTTTACATTTTTGGGATTCATTCAGTGCTGAAAAGGAGGAAAGTGATGTCCACTCTGTCGCTGAATTTTTGTATAAAACGCCATCAACAGCAAAATCGGATGCGTCGATGCGTAGCAAAAAATGGTGCTTCCTTTTAGGTGGAAGCCAATAATATTCCCGCACACAACTCCGGTTGGCACTGCTCGAAAGCTTTACTTTCTTTGACAGTCCATTCGACTAATGACTAATCAGTCGTTGTCCTTCTACCAGTTAAAAAATTATTCATCACTGACGGTGAAAGTCCTGCAATAGATAAGAAGCGTCTATAAAAGTTTATCAAACCTAAAAAACGTCGGAAAATTCCTTTAAAATTCCATCAGCTATTATGAGATGCCCGTAAAAATAAATTTATCTTCAATGAACGAGCACTTTTTGGAATTAATTCGGTGTAAACTGAGGTCTTAAATTCGCCTTTGTTCGAACTCCTCAGGTCTCTTGCCACCGCCAAGAGAAATTTACTGAAGCCATATCTACCATATTATTTGCTCGATCACTTCGGTTAAGAAGTTATCTGGATACTGAGGGACAACTTCGAAGTACAAATAAAACTCAGCTTAACTACGTTTCGATTTGATCATATATTTTAAGTTTTCATTTAAGATTACAGAAATATTTCTTAGTTTTATAAACTAAAATCTGTCTTTCGATTTTTCTTTTGTACAAGGAGGTTGATACGGTAGACAAGAGACGCATCCATGGCGTCGGCAAGTTCCCTTGAAGCCACAAAAGGCAAGTAACCTTCTACAGTTTGGTTTTGACTATACTTGCTACATCTCTTGGCATGAAATCTGCTTCTCATCTTAGCCGTTCTATTGTAGGATCCGATAACCAACACAGGAATGGTTGAGATTTGTAATTCACTATAGGCACTAATTCTCTTCAAGCTGTTGCGCTACGATTTTTTTTTTTTTTTCAAAATATTTCAAGTACACAATTCTTAAAGTACCTACCATCCAAAGCACTTTAATTTTATAAACCATTCAAAGCTAAAGATCTAAAACGAAAATTTCCATCCCTATTAGCGGCAAAGGCAAAGTAGTCTTTTATTACCTAAATCCACGCGTCGCTCGTCTAGGTACCTACATACTCCTATATGCATAACTAGAACTACCTACTGCTATACTTCACGATGAGCCCATCTGTATTGTTAAAACCGAACTACTTTAAATTTAAAGACATTGGTCCTCAAGTAAAATCGGTCTTTGTTGAAAAACTAACGAATTATAATGATCCGTTGGTGCAACTGTATATAGGTCCCATATCACTGGCATTACACAGAGCACTTAGAGCAGACCCACTTCGCTGATTGTATTGATATACAAAAGATACAAACAGATGAAAATCTTGGTTCGCAAATTACTAAGTTAGCAAGCCTTCCTCTTTCGAGATAAAGTACTTCGGTCGGATTATCCTTACTGCTTTGTTTTTTTTGTTTTATATAGATGATTGGAAGTTATGTGGGCTTGTAATGTAGTTTACCTTTAAAAGAAGGATCTTTTATTTTTTGGATAATATATACCTAGATTAATAGAAAATAGAAAACAATGACTTATAGGTCAGTAAAAATAGTGGAGAGGATAATACGTACCATTGCCTGGCGGCGCACATTTGTTTTCGTTTGAGTAAAAATAATTATTTGCATAAAAGGATAAGGCGAGCAGTGGGATTAGATAATTTCTGTTTATTTTTATTTTAATTGTTCGGGTAAATGAAACATGCCTTGACACAATTAGGTTATACTTTATATAAATACAAAGGAGATGGTGTTCATTTCGCATCAAAATTTGCGTTAAAAAAGGACTTTGAAAGTACCTACATTTGTTCGTGTTAGGAAATTATGTTCTGAAATTATTGAACTCGATTTTATTTTAAGGAAGATAAACTCAAGTATTATAAGAATGTGGAGTAACAATCCGCAAACTCAAACACTTTAATCATCGAACTCGATGTTATTAAGAACAGAACAGCGCTTATGCTAAAAGTGGGCGTCAGGAATGTTTGTTCGTCATACGGTAAGATTCCAAAACCATGGTTAACGATGAATAATTAAACAGTCAACGGGTGAATAAAATTAAACACAGATTTTTGTAATGACTACAACATGGCTTTCAAAAATAGTGTATTTGCGAAACCTTTGAGCCGAAGCCCAGGATGAAAACCCAAAATTATTTTTTCAAGTGAAATATGAAAAGTAGTTATAATTTAAAAAGACTGACGGGAGACCGTTTAGCCAAATGAACAAAAGAAAATGAGCCTAAGACGGTAGAATTAGAATGATTAAAGTTACCGGAATGTTCCACCAACTGGGATAATAATTCGAAATTTAACGCAGAAGTTAAACAAAATCACCAGATATCGATAGTAATACAGAAACTACATAAAATTTGTTTTTAATGAATTGCACCCTCAGTTTATCTATTAATTAACTTCTTTTTTGATATTTTTACTTCCAACTTATAACTATAAGGCAAATTATGCATTCCTAAAAAAATCGAACTCGAGATTTTGATCAAAGTTGACATAACGATGATAGCGAAGACCAAAAAAGTTGGTTTTGCAATTCTGTCTGTCTGTCTTCGTTAAAAATATATCGTTTTTAAATCCCCCCACACGTTTTTTTCTTTTTTTTAAGACCAAAAATAACGGTACCTGCCATACGAATTTTTTCGAAATTTTATAAATATTTTTTTTTTCCAAAACTGTTGCACAGATTTTTTAAAAAAAAATTTCAAATTTTTTTTTCAAAACTCAATATTTCGAAAACCCTATGCTCGATTTTTTTGAACTTAATTAATAAAATTTTCTTAATATAATCAACAAGATGTGAGAAAAAGAAAATATTTAACCTAAAAATAACGGTACCCACCATACAATTGTTAAAAAATTGTTTTCGAAAATCGTATTTTTCTCGAAAACGGCTTCAAGAATTTTAATTAATTTTTTTTCTTTCAATAAATTTTTACGATCTATAATTTAATAATAAAATTGAAATCAAGATGTTACAGGCTGTATACCTACCATAGAACCATTTTTTTTTAGTTTCTTATTATCGGCATAACGGATTTTAAGGAAATTTTTTTATTGAGAAGCTTCTAAGAAGTTTAAAAAACATTGCATTTCAAGACATAAAAAAAAATATTTTTTGAATTTTTGAAAAAAAAAAACTATTTTTTTTTTTTTTGGAAAATTCGATATCTTAAAAACGGCTCAATATTTTTTTGGAAATTTATTTCATATTCATACAATAATAACAACTTTTAGTTGGCGTACCAATATGCTTTCTTAAAAATATTTAAAAAAATTTGTATGTAAAACTTATTTTTTGAAGAAACCACTACAAAGACTTGTAATTTTTGTTCTTGCGTAAGCAAATATTTGCTTGAATCACATCGCATCCTGTTTTTAGCTACTAAAGGAGTTGTTCTAGTGATTCGTAAAATTAATTTTATGCTCATGAACATACTTTTTCTCTAATAACATTCATTTTTGAAATTATTATAGTCTTTTACATGAGAGCAAGTCGTGCATTTTATTTTTCTCAAATTTGTTTCTCGAATCGCTATTTCAACTTGCTGCTTGGACTTGGATCGCTCTATCAAACTGAACTTTCATAGCTATCTCTGACTCGGCCATTCCATTCACAAACATATTCATATATGTACCTACCTAGCCAATCGTTTTCTTGGTCATCAGTCACGAGACCACGGCTTCGTGGAAAGCTGCGTGGAAATCTCCGTTTGTCGAATTTCAACGAAACTCTCACGGATAAAGATTCAAAAAGGTTTGAATAACTTTCTAAAACTTGGTGAATCTGAATGGTCGACTTCAGATCCATTATAAACTAGATTTATCGAGAAAATTCAAGAGAAGCGAAACCGAAAAAGTATTACCTAGGCATTCTACTATACTCTGTCCAACAAAAGTTGTCAGTACAGGCCTTATGGGAGAGCTTTTTCTAAAGCAGTGGCGCCTGATGCACCCTCACTACAATGCGTTAGGAAAAATGCCACTAAAAAAAGAGCAAGCCACTGACTTTTCTTAAAGAATTGTTGTTGTAATTCTTTGCAAAAAGTTGTACACCCCAACACGACCGTCGTATCCCACTGCTGATGAGAATGAGATACTGTCAAGATCCACACAAGAGTGTCAAGTGTCACTCAATACGATCGTGCGCTCTTTATCTACATCAAAACAGAGTTACCATTATCATTCTCAATTGCAAGCAAAGAGCTTTTTCAGTGGTTTTTATTAAGGAGCTTTTGGGATTTGAAGCTTTTGAGAACACATTTTAAGAAGATGAGTATGTTGAGTGTTGTCGTATTGCTTTTCAACTTAAAAAAGAAACGCGCCTATTATCTTACCGCTTGGCGTTGTGGGAAAAGGTAAATTGAATATTGTTTTCAGTCGTTTTGAATCGGCAGACGGTAGCCCTACGCGTTTTTTACTTTCATTTGCGGCGATTTATAATTTAAACTACGGAATCCCTGTGAGTGGTTTAAAAGGCGACACACTTATGCATGGCAATGCAACCAGAATGAGAGACAAACGTCCTATCTTCCCTGTACTGACAATTTTTGTTGGACAGAGTATAGTACTATGCAATCCTTACAATACAAAAAATTGAGACGAAAGACAAAAACATAATCTTTAACTAGGAAATAAATTCTTATTTTCTTTCCATTCCTTGTATTTCCAATTCAATTCAAAAAAATTAGATTTTAAGAATTAAGAATCGGTAACTACCCCTTTTGCTAACAATATAATATTTAGTTATGTTAAGTTAAATTGAGCTAGTATGTTGTTTCTTGGTTTGGGTCAGCCTGACTCGCTTACTTCTTCAGCTCATCTGTGGGTACATTAACTTGACACCGCCCGTTATTCATGGTTACTAAAAAGGTGGATTTTAGAACCCATGATTCCACTCAATTTTCTGAATCCCTGATGTATTTATCGCTTTTCCACAACACTTTAAGAGCAGGTCTTTGGTTGTTTGTTTGTTGGAAACCAGGCTTCTACAGAACATTAAAAGTTTAAAACAGGTACAGGATTTTAAATAGGCTAGTGAACCCTGTTGTGGTAAAATTAACCAGCTTCTTAGCTAAAATGATCTGCATTGCGTCTCCATACGTGATTTCCGTTAAAGGAACAGTTAAGAAAAATTAAATAAAAAAAACAAGTGTACAGTTTGAAATAACAATCTTATTTAGACTAATTTGAAAAAAAAAAAAACAGTTTTGCTTTAATTTTTGAAACAAAAGTTACTGTAAACTTCGGACGGGTTGGGCCCAAGACTCCCCTTTAATAAAACCACACAAACAATAATAAATTGAAAACTACCCTAAGTTGTGTTTGCTTTGCCATTTGTACTCGTAGTTTTTGATTCATCCTGCCAGCGTGCTCTCAGTTGAACGCTTAACGTCCAAAGCTTAATTTCCTTACAAATTGGAATAGCGCGCATACACAATTTAAGCTGGCACTCCAGAATACCATCGGGCATTAAGGCGCATAATATCGATGTACATGTAGGTACATACATAAGGCTAAAATAACAACAAAAAATCAAGCCTACGAGTAAAATTCAAAAGCCGAACCAAGGGGGAATTTTTAATTTTTTTAATTTTTTTCGGGGTTACAATAAATACAAGTACAATAATAACAATTTGAATATAGGTACAATTTGTAAGCAGAAGTGATGTTATGTAGACAAAGGTACATTGTATATAAGAGCGGATAGGTGTAGTGTTAGTGTAGGCTGCAGGCTGTAGGGTATCCTATGCGCTATCCCTATTCCTAATGTACATTTTAATATCGTGTTGGCATTTTTTTGTTTTCTTTTTTTTCGGTTGCTGCATGCATACTGCTTGCATGAGTGTGTGAGCATTTGTATATGTTCAGTTTTTTTTTTGCTCGGTAGATTAAGGGTAGATTTGGACTTGGAGTGGTTGTAGCTTTAAGGGTAGGTTACTTTTTTTGCTGGCGTATTACAAAACTGCTGTCAGTTAGCAAGTGAAAGACTTTTCTTCATGTCAGAGTAGGTACGATCGCATCAGTATTATTGGTTCATTGTGTATGACCAATCATGTGTAAGTCGAAGAAAAATAAAATTGAAGGCAAGAGTAGAGACATGACAAACAAGACAAAAACATACCTACAAAAAGATGCATAAATACCACAAGCTGGTCTCGCAGAGAATAGCAACGCACGATGTTTTTTTTTTTAGAGAAGTCAGTGGACGCATTTTAAATTAAATATGCTTGAGGCTTAAGTTTGATTTAAAAATTAGATAGGAACAAATTTAAAATTTAATAATAAAATTATGAATTCATACATATACTATAGCCTAAATTAAAAATTAGTTCAAATCTATTCATCGTCATACGTATTTTCTAGATAAAATTTAAGGTAAACAATTTGTCTTTTTATATGCAAATACATATATACCATGAACCTCAAAAGTTCTGTAAAGTAAATTTATTTTTGTAAGAAAACTTCCCTCAACGAAGTCTTAAAATGCGACATGCTTACTTTTATCTTGTGTAGGTATGCATTTCAACATATAATGACCTACAGTTAAATCGGAGTTGATATATAATTTTCTCATGATACCTAGATACATTTGGTTTAAAGAAAAACGTAGTAAGTGCCGAGTTCTAAGCTCTTCAATCCCAAGAACTCAAATAACTGCTTAGCACGCACGCGCGGTTTCTAATACCCCAAAAAAGAGCTAAGATATTAGTATTTCTGGCATTTTTTATAACAGTAAAATACGTTGCAAAATTTGTTTCATTTTGGTTCTAATTTCTTAAAACAGTATTTTTGAAAAAATCATTGTTTAAGTTTTTTAGGTATTTTTGGCTATTTTGGAAAAATATTTATTCTGTTTAAGGAACTTAGTAGGTTTTAGGATAAACATCTTTTAGATAAATAAGCCTTGTGGTGGAATTACGTTAATGGATAGATACCTATATGGAAATAAGTAAGCAATAGATAAATTAACATTTTTAACAATTATTTACAATTAAATTATAATATAAGCAATTCGTTTTTTTACTTGCGACTTATAGGTACTATAAGGCAAGTTATGGATTCGTAAACAAAATTGAACTCGAGATTTTGATCAAAGTTGACATTAAGTGGGTCTGGCAATTCTGTCTGTCGCTTCGACTACAGTCTAAACGGCTCGGCCGATTTTCTTTAAACTTGGTAGATATGGGTTTTGATTTTTTACCCCCACACGTTTTCTTCTTTTTTTTAAGACCAAAAATAACGGTACCTGCCATACGAATTTTTTTTCGAAATTTTATAAATATTTTTTTCTCAAAAACTGCTGGACAGATTTAAAAACTAAAAATACAAAAAAAAATCATTTAGTTAAGTCTAGGTAATGCTTGAAAAAAATTTTCCGAAAAATGGTTATTGAGGGTACTCTCCATGGAACCATTTTTTTTGTTTTCGATTTTCTCAAAAACGGTACCACCGATTTTGATCATTTTTTTTTTGCGAAGGCTCTTCAAAAATTTAAATAGAATTGTTTATTCAAATTTTCAAAAAAAAAAATTTTTTTTTCAAAACTCAATATTGCGATATAAAATAAATAAAAGTTTATCAACATAATCTAGGTACAAGATGTGAGAAAAAAAATTTCATTTTACCTTAAAATAAAGGTACCCACCATACAAATGTTAAAAAATTAAAAAAAAAGGTTTTCAAAAATCGTATTTTTTTCGAAAACGGCACCTAGAATTTTGATAAAATTTTGTTTCTTTCAATTATTTTTTATGATCTTTAATTTAATAAAACAAATTTCGAAATTGAGATATTACAGCTTGTACCTACCATAGAACCATTCTTTCGAATTTTGAATTTCTCATTATCCACATAACGGTTCTTAATGAAATTTTGTATAGAGAAGCTTCTAAAAAGTCTTAAACACATTGCATTTCAATACTTTTAAATAAATATTTTTTGAATTTTTGAAAAAAAAAATATATTTTTTTTCTTTTTTTTTGAAAATTCGATATCTTAGAAACGGCTCAATATTTTTTTTTAAATTTAATTTTTATTCGAACAATAATAAAAACTTTAAATTGGCGTACCAAAATTTTTTCTTAAAATTCTTTTAAAAATTTTGTACATAAGCTTATTTTTTTAAGGAACCACTACAACGACTTATAATTTTTGTTCCTGCATAAATTCATATTTGCATAGCATTCATTCATTTCATCCTTATGAACACTATGAACAGTTTTCTCTAATAACATTCGTTTTTAAAATTCCTAGTCTATTACATAGGAGCAAGTTTGTGCGACCCAGTCGTGCATTTTATTTTTTTTTATTCGCACAACAATCGGCCCAACACTAGGAACACATAAGCTGGTTTAATGATTTCAAAATACATTTATTTGAAAAACATTTGGTTAAATTTCCCTGAAAATTTTCTATTTTCTGTCAGAAGATAAAAACTGTATATGGTTATAGAGGTCCAGTGGTTGCTCCATATACAAAAACACAACGAGCTGCATTGTTAAACAACGTTCAATTTCTTCTGCGAATCTAAACTACAAAAAAAATATTTCACACCCGTACGGTAGAATAGGCACCACTAATTTTTTAACCAATATTTTCCTAATTTCTACTAGTTTTCTCAGCGCACTACATACGAGTATAAGCCTTTCCCCTTTACCACAGCGTTAACATAATTGTTAAATTTTAGATTTCGATTTATATAGGGTGATGGCACCAGTAGTCGGCCAGTTAACTTTTTTTTTTATCTTTGATTAGCGTTTAAAAATCACTTATTTAAGTTTTTGATAGAGTTATCAGTTTTAATGATTAATTGAAATGTGTAGATTGGGAAATTCTAGACGAATTAAGTATATTTACTACATGAAACAAATTATTTACCTTTACGGAGATGAAAGTGTGATTCTTGAGTAGTCGGCCCTTTCAGTTTCAGTAGTCGGCCGCATAGGTATCTAGTAGTCGGCCTCTATTCGACAATTCATATTTTCATACTATTTGCAATAGTAAAAAGTATCTAAGAAGCATTTTAGCATTTAATAACTATCAAAACTCAATTTTAATAGAACAGGAACATGTTTGGCAACAATGACCAGCACTCTTTAGTGATTGTTTCACAACACAAACCCACCTTTCCCAGAACACCCTCAACGCTGGAATTCTTCCTGGCTTCCTCGAACCTAGTACACACTGTTCATGAATTATATGTGTACATTATTGCACAGTGACACGGATCATGAAGCTGTTCAACTGTCGATCAATCTCAACCAACCCGTAAACTTTACAACAGAAGTTCCTGAGAATTTGAGACGGATGGATATTGATAGACTTCACAGGGACATCGAAGACATCTTAACTCTTATACCTTCAGACAGGAATCTTCTGGCTACCCAAGTCGATGCAGCGATTGTCAATTTTAACATGCCTTATCTAATGCCTTGGACAAGCAAAAACAGTCTAGAACGTCAAAGGATAGGTACCAGCACCTTCCCGAGTACTTTCAGAGTCTCTATGCTCACTGCCAGCTTCTAAGAAAACGAATCAATTAAAAAATCAAGTGACCACAACTCCAAGGCGAAACGCACCTTAAATTCAATCACTCCACTTGGTATAAGAAAACATCTCTAGCGGATCCATCAAAGTGAACTGAATACAACCAACAGAAACTTACAGATAGTTTGTAATGAGCTACCGCAAGCCAACACCATGTTCCGGAACTCTATTCAATACCACAATAATATCCAATACCAGAAAAGATTGCAAATCAGGACGTGATGCTTTTAAAACATCAATAGGATCCATAGGATATATAGGAAACCATCATCAGCAGTGATACTGAATATATCTCTCACCCAAACAAGGTGGAAGCGTTAGCCGACTAATTTGAAGGAAACTTCACTCCGTATCCACCTACTGACTCAACTTTATTACAAGAAGTTGAGGCAACAGTTCAACAAACACTTCGAACGATCAATTTTAATATCATCAATCCAGCAAATGATTCCACCGATGTTTCAAATTTATCCAATCTAGAGAAGATGTCGAAATCATCGGTTATTCTAGGCCAAAAAAGTCAAATGGGCCAGATGGTGTCTCCTACTACATCCTGAAAAGGTTGCTCATGCAGTAATCGTAATGACTTTCCTCACAAACAGTTTAAACAGCTGCTTGAATTACTGTTACTTCTCCCAGAAGAGGAAACAGCGAAGATTGTTCAAATTCCGAAGGAAGGTGCTTCCAACCTAGTTTCCAAGTACAGGCTGATATCAATTCTCGAAAACATCAGCAATTTACTGGAAGAAGTAGTCTTCTGAAGACTGAAGAAATTCTGCTGTGAAAATTCCATCATCCCTGATATGCAAATCGGCTTTCGAGAAAAACAATCAACCTCGCAACAATTTGTAGAAATCCGGTCCTGAGACTCCCTGAGGGATCTACTACTAGGGGCAAGAAATATACTGTTAATAACTTAAACTATTAATTCAAGTTTTTTGTCAAGAATTTAATAACACTAGTAAGTTATTTAAGTAAATCTTACATGTGTAATCCTATAGCCTTACATACAAATCGTAATAGGCCGACCTAAGAATACTGGTTGTCTATAGTCGGCCACCCCTTCTCCCTTTACGTTAACAGGCGGCCGACTAATGAAACCATGCAATAGTTGTTCGAAGTGTTTGTGGGAATTAAAAGAGAATACAATTTCCGTTCACTTTGCATACTCAGTTGAAAAAAAACTAAATATGAGTAGTTTTCAGTAGTCGGCCGGGGGGGGGGGGGGGGGCCGAGCTAAGAAGAATCGAAAAAAAAATGTCTCTGAGGCCGGCCCCCCTTGTAGTTAATAACAAAAAAATATTTTTTAAGTTTTTTAGCGAAAATACTCAAATATAAACTATAAACAAATAAAAAATGAACACATAGTGCACCTACCTTCAATATCTTGCCAATTAAACCTGTTTTAAAAACTTACTTCCACTAATTTTTACTTGCGACTTATAGGTACTATAAGGCAAGTTATGCATTCGTAAAAAAAATCGAACTCGAGATTTTGATCAAAGTTGACATTACGATGATAGCGAAGACTAAAAAAGTGGGTCTCGCAATTCTGTCTGTCTGTCTGTCTGTCTGTCTGTCTGTCTGTCTGTCTGTCTGTCTGTCTGTCTGTCTGTCCGTTAGATTGCAGCTAAACGGCTCGGCCGATTTTCTTCAAACTTGGTAGATATGGGTTTTAATTTTTTCCCCCCGGATGTTTTTTGATTTGATTTTTTAAGACCAAAAATAACGGTACCCCCCATACGAATTTTTTTCGAAATTTTATAAACATTTTTTTTTCTCAAAAACTGTTCGACAGATTTTAAAAATAAAAACACAAAAAAATTTCATTTAATTAAAGCTAGGTATTGGATGAAAAAAATTTTCTGAAAAATGGTTATTGAGGGTACCCCCCATGGAACCATTTTTTTTGTTTTTGATTTTTTCAAAAACGGTACAGCCGATTTTGATCATTTTTTTTTTGCTAAGGCTCCCCAAAAACCTGAATAGAATTGTGTACTCAAATTTTCAAAAAAAATTTTTTTGGGTTCTTAAAAAAAACTTCAAAATTTTTTTTTCAAAACTCAATATTTCGAAAACCCCATGCTAGATTTTTTTCAAACTTGCTAAATAAAAGTTTTTCAATATAATCTACAAGATGTGATAAAAAAAATTTTATTTTACCTAAAAATAAAGGTACCTACCATACAAATGCTAAAAAATTAAAAAAAATGCTTTTCAAAAATCGTATTTTTCTCGAAAACGGTTCCGAGAATTTTGATAAAATTTTTTTTTTTTCAATGAATTTTTACAATCTTTAATTTAATAAAAAAAATTTTGAAATTAAGACATTACAGCTTGTACCTACCATAGAACCATTTTTTCGAATTTTGAATTTCTCATTATCCACATAACGGATCCTAATGAAATTTTTCAAAGAGAAGCTTCTAAAAAGTCTAAAACACATTGCATTTCAAAACTTTAAAATTAATATTTTTTGAATTTTTGAAAAAAAAAATCTATTTTTTATTTTTTATGAAAATTCGATATCTCAGGAACGGCTCAATATTTTTTTTTGTAAATTTTATTTTTATTCGAACAATAATAAAAACTTTAAATTGGCGTACCAAAATTTTTTCATCAAAAGCTTTTAAAAAGTTTGTACATAAAAGCTTTTTTTAAGAAACGACTACGACTTATAATTTTTGTTCTTGCATAAATTCATATTTGGATAGCATTTTGTTTTTCTCTCTTACTACTAAAAGAATTTAAAAAATAATTTGATCCTTACGAACAGTTTTGTCTAATAACATTCGATTTTAAAATTCCTAGTCTGTTACATAAGAGCAAGTTCGTGCGACCCAGTCGTGCATTTTATTTTTGTTCGAAAAAGCATAAAAACACAACGAACGAAATCTCGACGCAAACTTTTATTTTCTACAAGAAAACCAGCAGCTGCAATTGAATGAAATTTTGCACCCAGAAAGAAAAATCG
Organism: Chrysotoxum bicinctum; assembly: GCA_911387755.1. Lineage (NCBI taxonomy): Eukaryota > Metazoa > Arthropoda > Insecta > Diptera > Syrphidae > Chrysotoxum > Chrysotoxum bicinctum. Next base: position 13,970,855 of record OU426991.1, on the reverse strand, counting down.
TTAGCCTATTAGAAAATATTTTTTGCCTGGAAGTTGAACGAAGGCCTTTACTATTACGCTGTACTTTACGACTTTGGCCGACTACTGGAGGTGGCCGACCTTAGGTGCCATCACCCTATATGCCTAAATTTATGCCCGTATTAACGTACTCAACTGGGGTGTTGTTTTGGAATATTGTCGGATACTTGGTATGTTATTCACATTTTTCATATAAAAAGAGAATAATAGTAGACCCAGAATGCATCCTTGTGATACACCCCGCGATATAGAAATTAAATCAGATGTTTGATATGGAGTTGAAAATCCAAAGTTAGTTGGAAGTTTTTGGTACATAATGTTGTGATCAATAGTAACAAACACCTTTGAGTAGTCAAGAAGAATCAAAAATGAGACTTTGTCTTCATCTAAGGCCTTCCTTACTTGTGCTCAATAACATTCAAGTGAGCAGTGGTGCTGCTATGTTGAGACCAAAATCAAGACTATTCATAGTAAAATATCGACTAATCTCCACTTTATCAAAACGTATGACATTTGACTTAATTGAAATCAAGCTTCCTACATCTTCAGGTGCCGCTCATGTAAAACCAAAGACATGTTCCAGTCAGGATCAAGAGTTGTCAATTTGCAAAGCAATTGGCCTATTCAAGGCTTGGGAACTGAAGTTAAGACATATTTATTCAATTCAGAACAGTTAACACACAAATTTTTGTTACTTTGCTTGACAGCATCTATTATTATTATTATTATTATTATTATTATTATTATTATTATTATTATTATTATTTATTAATCCAACAATAAATGTACAGAATAATAATTTATATCAGCTGGAGCGGCTTGGGCTTTCTGCTGAGTCACAACGTCTATAGTCCACTTTTATTCTTTTATTTTAAGTTTTCGCCTGTTTTGAGCCAGATTCAAATGGTTTGTATACCATTCGCCATTCGCTGCATTTATAAGGCTGACACATTTGTTTCGCATTTTTTTTTTGCGATCATCGGCTATCTCTAAGCGTTTCCATAGTGTATAGGTACACGATTTCTTTGACTGAGTCAGTTTCGTATCTTATAATTGAAAAGAGTTATCAACATGCTGAACCGTTCTTGTTTTCAATGGAACGCGGGCTACAAATAACCAATTCACTTTGTACTTGATCAGTTAGATGTGTTCGTCTGGAGATCTCACGTAATAGACATTCTGCCAATAGATTAATCTGATATCAGACTCAAGGGCACACCATAAAAGTTCTTGAAATCTCGATAGGAGCAGGAGAAAAAAGGATAGGAGTATTGACGTCATGACACATCTGCTTATTAAAAATTTTATTGAAAACCAGTTGAGTGTAACATCGAAGCTTCTACTCTCTAGTATCAAATTTTTCTAAAGAACAGACGAAATACAGGTGATCATATACATAATAAGCAACAAAAGTGAATAATATGATATTAAACAAAATCAAATTTGCATACAACAAAATAAAATACAAAATTTTTCATTCATTAGAGAAAGTATGATTTTACTAATTTGATACCAAAAACTTTTAAATTAAAAATTCTCCGTAAAATATTTATAAATCATTGATGAGTGCTGTCAAAAGAGCTCATTTGGAACCTGCCAGTTGTCAAAGAAAAATTATATTGCTTAAATAACGTTATCCACACATAATTTAAAAAAAAAAAAAGAACCTTGCGTCGAACCTATCTAATATTTAATTTGTTATTGAATAAAATCGTGTTTCTCTATAAGGGGGATTTTGATCTATTTATCCTAAATGAAGTTTGAATTGATTTTCTTTGAATCTTTTTGTGTTCATCTTATTTCCGTTGTTCAATTTGTTAAGCAACTAAAAAGCATAACCGCTTCCAATCCCACAGAATTAATTTACCCAATCAACCAACAAACCGTGTAAAGATAAAAGGAAAAACCTTCGAAAACCAATATTCCTTCCTTTTTCTGTCCAAATTCTGTTTTTATCATGCGCTAAACTCCAAAAAAAAAAACAGAGCTAGCACTCAAACATGAACCCTAGCGCTATAGCTTTGAGAGTTAGAAAATTGGCCATATGTTATGCAATGTATATTTGCTTTTTGTATCTTCTTGCCTTGCATATTGACCTAACCCTCCATTTATATACATATACTTTACTACCTACATCTTTTCGATCAATCGTCCCTTGTGATGATTATCTAACAGAATTAAATCCCATGAACCCCTTTTTGTTGCGCGTTCACCACTTCGGAAATAAGCCCGAAAAGTCTCTGTCTTTTTGACGACTATACGGCGACGTTAAACCTTCGACAATGTTACAATTTGTTTTGCTAAATTATTTTTGTATTGAACAATTTGTTCGGAGAACTTAATCAAATAAATGTAATTTTGTTACGATGAATATATAAATAGAGTGCGTGATGTTTTTGGTTGCCCTTGTTAAAAGAAGACCCCTCCTTTCCTCATAAAGGTCTCTAGATTTTGATTAAAAGATAAACAAAATTAAATGGAAATGTTGTTTCACAAGAATTGAATAATCCTAATTATTGCTACTTGAAAATACACAAGAATTCTTTACTTTTGCATTTTTGGGGTTTGATATTTTTAATGGTTTCATTTGTCAAAAACTGCTACCTATACGATTACAATTTTAATTCATCTCTTCAATCTTAAGCTTTACCTGTTTTTGTTTTTTATCTTTGGGAGCTTAAGGAAATTTGTTTCGAGATTATCAACTTAACTTTTTTCAAGTTTTATTTCGGGATCTATGACAAGTCTTTAATAATTATTTTTTGTATGTGATATACAAATTAGGGACAGGCGTGCAAATTCTTTTTTTTTTATGCGGTGCGGCGCTTTGTTTAGGGTTGTTAAATATCGCAAATAGTATTAACAACCATGACAGTGTATAATATACACTGTCATGTTATGTTTTGTGACAGAAGATACCGAAGGTACAGTAGATATTGTGTTCATAATTTCTTCACGATTTACATATTTTGTTCAGTTTTAATAAGGAATCTTAAGCACTTAGTTATTAGGCATCCAAAATCGATATCAAAACGACATTTTAATAGGCATCTGACTTTAAATTTTGGCGCCAATTATGGTTGTCAATTACCAATCAAACCTTCGATTTAAAGTCTAAAAAGTCGTTCATCTATTAATAAACCTACAACTGCAATGGGAACAGAAGATTATTTGTAATAAAATTTAGGCACATAAATATACATTACATTACATTTTACACTACTCCGTAGATAAATCTACGAAGTAGAGACACAGAAAAGCACTGGCAACTGAGGCCATCGGCTTTAGACAACACAACAGAGAGAGACACATAGAGAAAGAACAACAGAAGAAACACATGTCAACAGCACACGGTTGGTATTTGAACGGTCCCCCATCCAAGTACTAACCGCGCGCAATGATGCTTGATTTCGCTGATCGATGGGAAGCGATGCTTTCATCAAAGCCAAGGCCGTTGACCACATAAATATCTACCAATTCTGCAACAGGAATAATACAGGGTTTGTTTTAAGCCATTAACGCCCAAAATAAAACTCTTTGGGAAAGTATTTTTCAATGTGATTTATTTTAGGTTAAATAATGGGTAATTTTTTTATATATTTTACGAGCGTGTTAACGAAAGTTGGAGTGGATTTAAAAGGAGATAACGATGTAGGTACATAAATTGATTTTTAACTTCTGAATATCGTAATGATTTGAAATATTGAGGCGGGTAAGCCGTGTTTTCATTCGTGTATTGCGGCTAAAGAAAGAATCTCTAAATTTAACAGCACGTCTGTTTCTTCAATTTCTAAATCCAAGTTAAAAATGGTGTCACTTGATACATGGATGTTGGTCGTTTCTTGGTTTCGTTGGTCGTCTATGGACTTATTGAAAAATATTAGGCTTTTAGCAAAACTAAATTTAATAACAATATGTTATAATTTATAACAAAATACATTATTATTACATCTTACCAGAAAATTTTGGTTCTCAATCCGTATTTGTCACTTAAAAATTCGACATAAGTTTTTTCCCCATTACCATATTTTTCTAATGGGTTAAGTTGGGTAGTAACTTTTTATGTTTTGATGCTACCGAAAATTCGTAATTTTTCACTGCATCTATTAGATAGCTCTTCTCAATTTCAATAATAATTGTCTAGTATTATGTGATACTTAAAATAAAGAAATAAACTTGAATCTTGTTCTAGCGGAAACATAAATTGGAACGAATACCAGAATTGATGGAAACTTTATTTGATAATAAAGCAAATCTCTAACTAGCATTACACCATGAATTTTATGCCAATATTCAAGCGATTATCTATACCAAGCACCTACATATATGTACTTATTCTTTAAAAAAAAGGTTCAGGGCATTTATTTGTAAATAAATATTCTGTGAACTATCTAAGCAATCATTTACGCATCTATCTAAAGGATTTTTCAACAGGGACGCTACAAAAGTAGAGCGACAGGGACAGCAAACGACGCCATATTTCTTGTCGCTCTTTTGACATTTCTCTTCAGTAAGGTTTGCCATTTCATGATGGAAAGATATACGAGCCAACAACGAGTCGAAATTATTAAAATTTACTGCCGAAATTCGGAGTCCGTGGCCTCAACGTTAAGAGCGCTACGTCCAATTTATGGACGTCATAATCGTCCTAGCAGATCAACAATTGAGCGTCTAGTGGGAAAATTTGAACCCACAGGCACAGTACAAAATGTTCCCGTGCCAGTGATACAAAGAAGTGCCATCTCTGTGACGTCGTTGTGGCGAATTGAAAACCGTCGAAAATTGGGTTCAGCGTCTGGACTTCTGCAAGCGTGCCCGTGCTGGCCATGCAAAAGAAATCGAGTTCCATACATAATGGCATCGAACGTAGGTACTTTCACAGGAATAAAGAATTTCACTGCTATCCAAAACCGTTTTTGTTTTATTTAAAAAATCTTTTGTAGCGCTCTTATTGAAAAACCCGATATAATAAGATATATGTATTTAATGGTCAGAAGGCATAAGAATACTTAAAATCCCCATTCGGTTGATAAAACCCACCAAATTGGTGGCCTTAGGTATCAAGTACGCCAATCATAGTGCATATATCGTATTGCATAGTGAAATAGTGAGCAAATATATAGGCAAAATAATTTTCAGACCATCTGCATATGATATAGGAATATATAAAAAGAGTGTACCCAGGTCGCTTTCTTGTGGAACATCTGATGGATGTATAATTTTCTTGCTGATTTCTATTTATGAGTTATGACTTATTAAGATGGATTTTGGTTGTGCCTCCAAGTTAGATAAATAAAACAAATAAACAAGAATTAGGACTTGACTTAATAGCAAGAAAAAATGCCGATATAACTTCTTCAGCGTTCAATTGGATAGATTGATAGTTAAAAATATACACCGAGTTGTTCGGTAAGCTACTCTTAAGTTCTGATTTCAATGTTTAAGGTTAATTCAATAAATTAAGCTTTCTCTCAGTTTTCTTGAGACGTTTCTTCAATTTCTGCCATCCAACTTATAGCAGAATGTGTTAATATTACGCTCCTTTTGACTCAAAACATCCAGGGATCAACCACCTATACCTATATTTCTTCTCGTTTTGTAAAAAATAATTAACTTTTAGAAAAACATTATCCTAAATGCATTTAATTCTGGATTTCTACTCCCATCGAATGTGTATGACTGTATGTCTCTACCTATTAAAAATCCATTAAATCTACATACATAGATATTCCAATGCCGTCGTTATTCCTACAAACCTGGGAGATTAAGTTAGTATGCACATAATATGTAAAACCGCACCACGCTCGCATAGCGATGAGTACTTTTTTTTATTAATTTTTTTTCTCATTTTTCTGCGAATCTTTTCATCCGAAATACATTCAGAGCGAAATAAAATCTGAAACGAGAAATTTTCGCATGGATAAACTTGCTTGTGTTCCATCTCCATAATAATGATCTGTATACTCATTTTTATTATATTTTCTTTGTTTCACTCGCGTTATGTAATTTTTTTTTCTATATACATATAATTTGTCTACATATTTTCCTTCATTTTAAATACGAGTACTATAAAGGATTCCTGGGTTTTTGTCATTCAAAGATGCCATATTGTAAGCAATTTTGCATCGCTGTTGTTGTTTTGCTTGCACATCTATACACATAGATATTTTGTTGTAAATTCGTATTATTTGAAAGGATTCCATTTTGTGAATATATTCTTCTCAACTCAGTATGAGCATTCTTGCAGCCATGATATTTAATTTCAGATATAGCAAGGCTTTGGTTAGCTTTAAATTTATAAAATATTTTTCCGAACTGTAGGTAAGCGGGAGAATATTTCTAGCTTAAGATATACATATGTATATTGTTCTAAGGAAGTTCCTTGCAAATATGAACTAGAATCAGAGAGTTTCGGATTCAGATATCTTACAATACTTGAACCAAATCTAGTCTAACCCATTTCTGTCTTTAAAATAATATTTTGGATACTTTGTACATACTTTCTGTTGTTGTTCTCATCAACTCAATTAAGGGTGGAAACGAACAATAAATATACATAACTAATTTTTTTGAATACAATCTACATATTTACATACGTACGTATTTTATTGTTGTGTTTTATGTAAATCCCTTTTACCTACCTACTTAACTATACTTTTCTACATCCACTAGGTTTTGAAAAATAATTGTGGATGTCTTGTTTGTTTATTTATTGTTATACAATTTCGGTTAACCATCGTGAACAGGAACAATGGGTTTATTTATATGCATCATAACCATTCGTCTATCTTCTTCTCTGATTTTTTTTTCTGGGAAAGATAGCAAGAGGTAAACTAGGGGTGGATCACTACTACATTCTATATCAAGAACCAAGGTCGAAATTAGAACCAGTAACAAAGTATATAAATACATATCAAAGAATTTCAGCTGAAACTTTGCAGGAATTTCGATTAAATATTTTGTGATTTGAACAAGGGAAACCATTTTTTTTTTCACACTGTCACAACTCACAGATAAATCTATATGAGAATCAAAAATTCGATTTTGAGCCCTTGCCATAAATGCGATTTGTCGGTGTCTGAACAAAACGACCGACTGCTTGGCACATCATCATCCCCGTTTTGACTAAAGTTCGCTCAAATGAGTGCGGTCTTTATGTCAAATGGTACAAATTCCACACTTAAGCCCCACACCTCACACACGTGTCAGTACTCGAAATTTTGTAAATTTTCAAACATCAAAGGAAAACTCTGTTAGAATGCGAAAAATATTTCCTCCTGAAGTGCTTGTTACATTGTATAGGGCGATTCGCATAAGGTGCAACAAAAAAAGCTAAGTATTTGTAAGATATTTGTGACAAGCAAATGTGTGAAATGTGGGGAAAACTGGCTACAGATTGAAACATACTTTTTGAAACTTGAATCAATATGTGTGCAAATTGCGACTTTTTAAATTCAAAAAAATATTTTTCAATGATTTGCTGGCTATTTAGTTAATTTTGACTTTGCTCCAAAGATATACACTGCAAAATCTACTTAGAGCTCAGTTTCAGAATTTTGATTTGATTTTTAATTTGAGCGCACTCAAGGGGTTCCTGTATGAGCATTAGGAAATTAAGATATGCTTAAATGGGAGATACCGACGCACATTGGTTTTTAATTTCTGAGCGTTGTAGTGAGAAGCATTCCACATTCATATAGTGCGGTAAAAGAAGGAATATCTGTACTTGCAATCACGCACGAAATTGGGCTCAAAACTAAGGGCATTCCTAGAAAGGCTAGTTTTACTATAGGATTCTTTTAATATAGGAATACGGCGAGAGAAGAAACAATACGACGCACGTTGCTAGGGAAATGTTAATGTTTCGGTTAGGGTTCTATTGATTTTCATTTTTTCAGCTCTTTCCCGAATTCTATTCAGCAGACTCAAGTATGTTGAAAAAGTAACATCCCATATATGAATTTTAAACTTAAGCCTTAAACGAATATACCCTTAATTGATTATAGCGAGACCACTACTCTCGAAATAGCCTAAGCCTTTATGTAGCGTCAAATATGTGTTTATTTCAAAAAAATTCTCTGGTTTCTTCTCGATACCTTCGAGGACTGAGAGATTTTCAGTTTTCTTGATGCAAACACTGCTCATTGATAGCTGCAGAGCGATGAGCTTCCCTTTAACTTCTGAAGACAATAATGAGCTTGTTATGCACCTTCGCCCATTTATAGCTGAAAACACCATCTCGTGCAGTGCTCCAGCGTATTTGATTAGGAGTTCCAAACAACACATCATCTATGAAAATAAATAAAAATGCTTTTAAGGGGCTTTTAGAAAACTGTTACTATCTTTTGCGTCTACTACTTAATGATATACCTATTTATTTATTAGTTAACATAAATGCTTTTAACTTTTAGACTAAGAAAGCATAGTGCCTAAAAATGGTATACATTTTAATAAAAAAAAATGTTTGCGAATAACCCTGTACCAGAAAGTCTCTATAATTTGTTGCTTAGCCTCTCAAACAGATACGAGTAAACTTATTGTCTTTATATTAAATTCACTTTCCGGTAAGTTAAACATAGTAATTCAACCTTTTCTAGTTGTATTTTTGTTGTGGGCGTTGTGAAAATCGAAATTAAATTAAAAATTTTTTCAGGTTTCATCAATCAACCGAGTATTAAGAAACTTGGCCTCACAAAAAGAACAACAAGCCCAACAGCAAAATGAATCGGTGTACGAGAAACTGCGTATGTTTAATGGGCAATCAGGTGGATGGGCGTGGTATCCTAGTAATGCACCACCAGCACATTTGGCGCTGCCGCCAACTCCAGCAGCTACAAATCTAACAGGGCAAATTACCAGAGATGAATTACAAAAACGTGGTGAGTTCGAATTTATATTTAAAAATTAATTTTAATTGTTTTTGAAAACTTGCACATCTACAAAATTGAAATAAAAATTAAATAAGGGACACGAAATAATACTATGTAAATGCAAAACAAGTTCGAACTGTATTCTTATTGTGTATTAAACTATATGAGATAGGTACTGTGAGCGAGGGCCACCAATTTCGGTGTATCAGATATTCGTTATATGCTTAACAAATCGTCAAAGTTATTATTATCCAGATCCAGAGTCTATTTAGTAAAATTTAGATAAATGGGTATAATGCACATTTTTCTGCCAGCGGTCCATTTGTTTTTTTTTTTTGTAGCTAATTCCTACTCACTGACATCCCTGTGCTGTGAAATACCAACAGGTTATGCTGCAGCGCCATCTATCTATTTCTGTCAAATTTTCTTCTTTTATTTTCGGTATCGCTGCTTATTGGTAAGCAACTCAAAAAATAAATAAATAAATTTAACATTTTTATCAATTTCTTGAAATTTTTTGCTCTTGACGTTTACTTTAACTTTTAAGCGTTTGCTTCAATTAGTTTTTGTCGAATGCCAAGCAATATTGCTCTCCGTCTTCTGACATTAGGAGGAAAATCTGTCTGGATTGAAATTGACTTGTTTATTTATTATTAAGTGTTCATTTATTTATTATTCCTCAAGCAGAGACACAGGTCTTATAGGTTACTGAAAAATAATTAGTAACATATGAAAAATATAAAGAAATAAATACTTAGGTATACCACCGTAATTGAGACTAAATAAATAACTTTTTAAAACACTCTCTACTTAAGTATAAATTAAAATTAATAACATTACATAGAGAATTTGCATATCTCAAACAGCGAGTTCCATAATTAACCCTATGAAAAGGAACATCAAATAAACGATTACTTCGTAAGCCACGACTTGGAACATGAAAACCAAATGAGAGCAATTTATTTATAATTAATTAAATCTCTTAAAAACAAGACATCAAAATATGAACGGAGTAATTCCAAGAATTGACTGCCTTATAACTCCTCGGATTTTGCATATTTGCATATTTTTGAAGGATTAAGATAGGTGAATTCTGATGACACCATTATTTTATTCATTGAAAATAGAGTTGAAAACGATATGCATATTTTAATTTTTTTTGCATATTTGCATGAATTGCATATGCATAATATATGCCAAATATATGCAAACTATGCAAAAAATATGCAAAACATGCAAAAATTGCCTATGTTAAACAGATCAAAAAATATAATATAAAAGCAATTCAGAGGGTGGTATATATATGTATGTGGGTGATTCTACAAACGATGGAATTTTCGGTGGCCCAAGAAATATTTAAAAATCCGTTCAATTATTTAATCTGATTTTTTTTTATAAAATTAAATCTTGTTGATATCTACCTGGCCTAACAATATTATTAGGTTGACCTTATCTTGCTCAAAAAATTCTTCAAAGTGTCTGATTCTCAATCCCCTGACGTGTCCCCAGTGCGTTTTCGCAAAGAAAAATTATTACCGTTCTCTTATTTCAGGTCTCATACTTAGATGAATTGCACCAAAGCTACGGAAAATAACACATCTTTGCTACGAAATAGATAAATATTTTTTAGTAATTTATTTTATTACAAAAAAACTTAATTAAACTTCGTCCCCCACTTTTTGTATCAGTCCCCTGGCATATTGAAACAGTCGAAAAAATCAATAACTAGGATATCGATCGAATTTCCAGCACTGGCAATTTGAAGTACCAAATCTCCTTACAATAAAATTGTGGTGCAAATCGATTCTGTTTCTTATGTTAGTATTGTGAAAAAGACATTTGTTCAAGAAATCGTGGATTGTCCCTTTAGATTATCAGTCCTCTGGTGAGGTTTTACAAAACAAATTTGTATGTAAGAAAGCATATTTGTTAGAAGTATAGTATAGGTTTAATAAAACTGTAATATTATATATATTTTTATTTTTAAAATTAAAACCTTAATACCTTTTTTGCGCAAAAACTATGAAAAACCTCAGTCCCCTGGCCTCAGTCCCCCGGTTAATAAATGAGCAAATGATATTTTATTCAGAAACCTGAGAAACTTTTAGTTATATTGAACTTCGAACTTCATTGCGAAATATTTTTAAAATTTTTAAAAAGAATATAATTTATTTTAAATTGATTTTTAGAAAAAAAAAATAAGTATTTAATTATAATATATTATATTCTCTTAATAAAATGCTAAATAATATTTATTTACCATGAATTTGTATGTTTATGAAGAATAATTAAATTTAATTTCTATATTTCAATGTGTACCCAAGAGAAAATAAGAAAAAAAAAATAAAGTTTTATTCAATTCCGTTTAAAAAAAATGTCCTTAAAATCGTCATTTTTTATTTTTTTTAACTGGCCGCTTTCAACAACGCAAAGGGACGTTCTAATGATCATCTAGAACAACTCTTACGACTTTTGGAATCCAAAAATGTCGTGCCGAAATTTGTATCATTTTATTCCATTGTTTGTAGAATAACCCATGTACAGTACATATATTGGAATTTTACTAAATATTGTCAGATATTAAATAGAGTTTATTTTAAAGTAGAGCTATTTTGTAAGCGGAATAGCTTCTTTCAACGTCACAGGAAGTAACTGGAGCAAATTTATATTTGATGATATTTTCGTTAAAGACGGAGCAAAGTCCAGACAAAGCTTCAGCATTGAGATTTAAAATATTATTTATTTTTGAAATAATATTAAAATCTGGATTTCTTTTCAAAATGGCACGGGCAAAATCTTCCATCGTTAATGATTACAATTTTAATCTTGGTTGGATATAGTTCACATTGGATTTTTGTCAAAAAATCGATGTAAGATGAACTGAATTTAGCAAAAACTGCGTATTGACAAGGTCCTCACAGTCAACTGATGAGGATCGCCGGGACGAAACCCCAATTTTTGTGGACTAAAGGCTAAAAAGGCTATTTTGAATCAATAAAATCAACAAGTCCATTAATAGTGCTAAGTCTTCTACTTGGCTGATTTATTTCAGTAGTATATAGAATTTGTATTATAAAAACCTTCATATTGATTTTTTTTTAATTTCAAACAATATTCTAACCGATAACCCATTCGTTCATTTTCCACCGCCCAAACCAGTAAAAAACCGAAAACCCGTTTTCAAAAGAATTGTTGTGGCCTAAAAGGGATTCTTATCATGGAATAAAATCCACTTTTTTGACCACTATGCTATATTTAAAATGTAGTTTGTTGATAAACATTATTTTAACTCTGTTATTCCCTCCATGTTATCTGCATAAAATGATACCGCCTTCAACCATGGACAAGGGAAAGTGGTAAATGCTTCTATATTTTAACATTAAACGAGTGGAATTCAATTTTTCGATGAAATTCGTTTGCATATATTTAGCATATTTTGCATATTTTTTGCATATGTTGCATATATCTGGCATATTTTTAGCATATTTTTTAGCATATTTTTTGCATATATTTTGCATATTTTCGATATGCTTTACAATTTGTTATATTTGAACTATAAAAGGCTTAAATAAAAAATTTGGTATCAATCCGATGAAAAATATGGAAGTATGCAAAATCCGAGGTCTATAACAATCATTATAGGATATCACCATTTCATTGTAAGATCCGAATCGCAGTTCAAGTGAAGCGTTTCTATATTCTTTCAATTCTCACGGAATTAACAGCATACATAGGATTCCAGATGGAAGAACATAACAAAAGTATAAAGATCTTAGAGTAAAAGGGCCTGAGAAGTCTTTGGCTTTCCGAGAAATAAATCCAAGCATTGAACTGATTTTACATCAAAGATCACACCTAAATCTTTTATTTTCTGTAACCTTGAATAGAGAAGATCCATGTTTATCGTAAAAAAAAGCTCCGTAAAACGGTTAAAAAAGTTGGAGAAGTTTATCAGAGACCAAGTTTCACTTTGCCAATTAAAATTAGATTTTGATAAGATAATTTATTCTTCTGCGGAAATTTAAACACATTCTTTATGAAAATATTGGCCACAAAATAACTGACACACAATAATTTAAAATCGCATTAGGTTATCGTTGCACTTGGCACAGTATTTTGATATTTTAGAAAATGATTGAAAGCAAAATGTATGTAGTTGTTGCTTCAACGACAATCACAGAGTTTTCTTTAATATTGAAAAAAATTCTTCTTAAATTTTTAAATTTTGGGTACTAAAAATTGACATTACCATGATAGCGAAGACGGAAAAAGTGGTCCAGCAATTCCGTCTGTCTGTCTGTAACCTACAGCCTTAACCACTGGAAAAACTCGGTACTTAAGGGTCTTCGGTGATTCCCTAGAGGCAAAATTGAAATTTTTTTAGCTCCAAAACTAACCCAAAACCAAAATCAGATTTATCTCAAAAACGGCTCTAACGATTTTTATGAAATAAAAATTAAGAGTGCTATTATGGGCATGGACTACATTTTGGGTAAAAAAAATTGTAGAAAAGATGTAACTAACGGTACGTGTCATAGCATTTTTGTTATTTTCGACTTTCTCATTAACGGCTCTAACGATTTTAACCAAACTTTTTATGGAGGAACTTAAATTTAAAATAATAAATAAATATTCGAAAAAATATTTTTTGGGCTTTTTGAAAAAATATTCCAATTTTTTTTTTTTTAAATAAATATCTTCAATGTGAACGATTTTTGAAATTATTTCCTAAAATCTTTATTGCGAAATACTTAAAATTAGCATCCCGAATTTTGTTCTTGATAAATTTTAAAGAAATTTCTTGTAGGTATACAAAATTAATTTAATAATAAAACAATTTTTAAACTTTGCTTGCATAAATTTAAAATTTTCTAGAAATCAGACGGCGATTTCATGCATTTGAACATTTTTACTATTCATTTTCATATAACCCATCATTAAACCCATGTTTTATATTTATAAAATGTATTTTAAATTCCAAAGTACTTTTACATAAGAGCAAGTACGTGCGATTCAGTCGTGCATTTTATTTCTTTTTAAAGTGCTTAAGTCATCTCGTATAGCTCATCGATATCAGATTAAAAAAAAACTACGAACTAAATTTTACCAAACTTATCAGATCACCTAAGCACCAGTGTTGCCTATTGCTTCATTTCTTGGTTATGTTATGCCCTCCATACACAAAAGCTTACCTTAGGTCTTAAGGCAAATTAGCCTATTTAAACATGAAATAAATTGGCTAAGAATGGCAAAAGTAATGCCATAATTTTAACTGGCTACCATTTTAATAGAATTTAAAAATTTAACTCAGTTTTCACGAGAAGATGAAAAATTGATGACATCTAGTTGAAAAAATAATATCGGACAAATCGTCGTCGTTCTATGAAAACTCCCTAAGTCCATTTTTAAAAAAAATGTGATTCAATTCTTATTTAATTCATTTCAGATAAACCATTTGCAAAAAAATTTATTGCACAAAGGCTACGCCAAACCCATTCTACAATTGAAGCCTGAGATCGTGCTATTCTGATAATTTTTGGATTTTCTTATAAATATTAATTTCCAAGTTTAAATGCAAAAAAAATACAATAAATGGACTTAGGGAGTTTTCATAGAACGACGACGAAATGATACCTCCCGAGTTGAAATTATTTGCGCGCGTGGTGCATAGCGACGACGAAATTCACGCTGCCTTAAAACAACACAGTGGCGTAGATAGCTTTTCGCTATGGGGGGGGATAGATCTAGTTCGCTCATTTTTTTAAAGTTTTAATAATTAAAAAAAAAAAACAAATAACAAGACTTCATTGAATTCATTATGTATGCCATAAAAAACTTATATTTTTTAAAGATAATATATTATACGCACTAATTTGAATATGAACTAGAATAAATATTGATATACAGTGCCTTGCATGAGTATAACCGCACCTGTAAAAATGCGTTTTGTAGAAAATTAAAATGGGAATGACACTTTACTATTTTTTTTATTGAATGGCATCACTAATCAAGTAAATTGAGAAGAAAAAATGTTCCGATATTTTCTCCTCTGGTGTTTAAAAATTAAAAACAGATTTTTATATATTGCAAAAGTATAACCGCACAATGCAAACCACTCTGAAGCTTCATTCAGTTATGTGCTTCGAAATGACAAGAAACAATGCCGCGTGGTAAACATTTAAGCGATACGGAAAAATTCAAGCTTTTCGGTTAACTGGCGTAAGCTTAAGGACTACTGGTAGGAAAATTTAAAGATCCGATCGTATCGTCCGAATTTTCTTACAAGATCCAGAATCTTATGAGACGAAAATAAGACCCGGGCATCTGCAGAAGCTGACACATCGAGATAAGAGGCATTTAATAAATGCTTCTTTTTTTTTCGTGCCTTAAAAAGCAGTAAAGTGATTGTTCGATGCAAAATGATGCCAGCTCCGAATTTGACAACAGTCTACAAAAAAAAGCAAGAATTTGCCCAGCAAAACATGAAACGGAATTGGAAAACCATAAGTAACATTCCATTAATTTACACTTAACTCTTGTTATTCCAAATGGCATAATTCAATGAATGATTTTTATTTTTAGATTATTTTAGATTATTTTCAGTGGCGAAAAAAAGTTTAATCTTGATGGGTCAGGTGGTTTTAACGGATATTGGCACGATCTGAGAAAGGAAAAAAGTTTGTTTTCAAGAGGAACTTTAGCGGTGGCAGTTGTAAGGTTTGGGGGGCATTCTGCGACCGTGGTAAGGTTGCACTTGCCTTCACCTCTGCAAAGATGAACAGTTCAGCTTGCACCCAGATGCTTCAAGATAATTTGGTACCCTACTTAAGACGATTTCGTCGAGTTCAGCATGTCTTCCAGCATGATAATGCCCCAATTCATGTTAGTCGTCAAAGTTTGGGATGGTACGAATCGAATAACATACATTTTATGGTGTTCTCGGCACATTCTCCAGATTGTAACCCTATTGAAAATCTTTGGGGAATTTTGACCCGCAAAATGTATGCCTATTATGCAATTATACAGTGTTTCTGAGCTGCGAGAGGCGATTGAGGAAGAATGGAACTGTATAGACAATTCTATATTAAATAACCTTGTCAACAGTATGCCAAAAACAATTTTTAGATTGGTCGAAAATAGGAGCAGCAACGTCCTTTACTAATTTAGTCGAAGAAATTTACTTAAAATAAAAAAAAAAACAGATCAAAATAAAAAAGCGGTTATACTTTTGCAATACAAAAGAAATCTGTTTTAATTTTTAACCACCAGAAGAAAAACTAACGGAACCTTTTTTTTTCTCAATTTACTTGATTAGTTATGCCATTCAGGAAAAAATAGTATTAGGGTGTCATTCCCATTTTAATTTTCTACAAAACGCATTTTTACAGGTGCGGTTTTACTTATGCAAGGCACTGTAGAAAGTAAAATAATATTAATTTAAAAAATAAATCACAAAATAAAATCCAGTTTTCTGTTCTTTTTAGATAAAACACTTATAATCTCGTCTGCTAGTATAGGTATTTCGCTATGAATAGCTAGAGCAGCCAAACCATTCAAACGATCCTGCAAATAAGTAAACATCCAAAGCTTATCACACTGTTAATAAAATAGACATATTTTTAATAATCTCATTTCGTTGGTCATGCTACTTTGTATTATTTTTATTCTCTTTACTGACTGAAGAAAGTTCTTTCGGGAGTTGACGTTGAAACCGGCAGTGTAGCTAATATCTTTAATAAAATATATAAAGCTGGATGGAAGCGCTTTTTCTTGCACGTTTATGCACAATTATCAATTGGTGAGAGATGTAAAAAAAAATTCAGAGTGCGTTTCTTTAACTTATTTGGTTCATGACTGGTTATGTTGAACAATTATCGATCCCAATGGGGGGGGATATATCCCCCTGATCCCCCCCCTATCTACGCCACTGAAACAACAGATCGAAAATTGGTCAAAAAAGCAGTCTCAATAATTTCATGTTCTTGAGATGTGTATCGCTCCATTGGTTATTTTATTATCAACTAACTAATTCTGTCTACAAAGCACAAAGACACCTTGTATTTACAAAATGCAATTTTACACAGTTGTTTTTCCTGAGTGTTTACATTTTTCATGTATATGAAAATTGGTGCATTAAATTTTATGAGATAACAATTATTTTCATATAATACGAGTACCTATACCAACTTTAAATGTTTCCTTTCTTCGTGACCTTTTCTTTTTATAAAATTATGTTTGTCCTTAAGTGGGCTCAAGGTCAATTTTTGTTATATTTTCTTTGTTTGTGACGTTTCAAATGTGATTACACCCTTCTTCAGACAACTTAAGGACAAACATAATTTTATACCAACTTTATGTAATGAATTGTATAGGTAATTAATCTAATTCCTAAGTATGTTCTGTATGTTATCAATTGATTGAATCTATTGAGTCCAATATCTATCATACACTCCTATGAATTCCTTCAATAAAGCCAAGCACACATGATTACATTTGGCCATCTCTCAACGTGTGGGATAGGGCAAATACTCGTACATCCACAACCCTCTTCAAGGTTTTTCATATAGGATGTAGCATGTGCCTGCCTCTGCACCATAATGGTAACGACAACTCTAATCACTTGATGTGCACTCGTTAAAATATTGCATTCCCTTATAGTTTAATTTATTGATTCCAAATACATCTCAAGCACGAAAATTCACCCAATTTTTAGCTCTGCACATTATGTTAAGGAAGCTCCCGAGTACAGATAGCACAACACGCAACTCATACTAATTTAAGTTTTCTAACGATTTGACCCTCTCCATTCTACATAAATGGTCATACAGATAACATAATATCGTATAATCCCGAAACTGAAACACCAGCTATTTTATGACGGTTGACTTAATGCAGTTGGTCAAGCCAGTCCGTCTGGTCCAACGCCCAATGTCCAACTCGATGAAAGTTCCATAAGTTCGTCATTCACTCTTCAATAACATGCTCAAGCCCATAAGAAAGCCGTTATGATGAATAAATATTTAAATTGGAGACTCTAGTTTGTTAATCATGTAAAAGCGGTATAGGTACAACCAATCGTTTATTCATTTATTCATAGCTAAAATGTTCGGTTGGGATTTTGTAGTAGGTGGATGAAAAATAAAGGGTGGACATGGGATGCGTCCTCTATTAGGTACCTACGCGAATAATGAAGATGAATTGCATTGTATAAGTAATTAAATGATAATTGTGTGAGACCGTTTCATACGTCGGCATCGTCAACCCCTTTAAAGAACCGTTACGATATGTAGGAAGATATGTACAAGTACATATATGTACCTATTTGATAGGATCAATTTTATGATGCCCTGTAATTTGATTTCGTTTACACTGGTAATTTTTGGGATTACATTCACCATTGGATGGAAAATATGTATAAAAAGCCAACTGAAGCTTGATGGTGCATTGATGCATACGCAAGCTATACGCATCCAAAAAGAACCTCCTTATTGATGTAGTTTTTTTTGTTGCATATTTTGTTTCGGTATCCAGTTGCATTTCCCGCCCATCTACATATACTATATCCTTGTAGAGTAGAGTAAAGATGCATTGATTGTGTGCGACTTTAATTTTTAAATATTTTTGGTTAAATTTTAAGAGTTTCTTATATGCCTCATGCTTCTGAATTTGTGTACTTAGTTCTGGCCATCGAAGAAAAGATTTGATATGCCTAATAACGTGATGTTTACTCTATGTATTTAAATTTAAAGTAATTTGCTGAGTGCAGTGAAATTGTTCTTTTTTTCTTTGGTGACAATGATGACTCAAAATAGTCATCCACATAATTATGTATGTTGACCTCTGAAACGTGCGAATACTAGGTGTCCTCGATATATGACAGCATATGCCTAAAAACACATACAAAATATTCCCGATGATTGATAACCTGTGTCAGAGAAAGGACCTTTACTATTCCATCATAATCAGAAGACTGGCATCATTAATTTTCCTCTTTTCGTTTCGTTTCATTCAATTCATTTCGTTTTTGTTTTATTTTTCTGTTCAAGCTGTCCCGTTGCAACGTCAACTTATGCAGCTAATTAATGCCGACGGTTAAATGACATAACCATTTTTGTTTACATGATTGTGTCGGGCTCGGGTTGGGGTTACCCTCTATGGGGGTTTTCTGTTTCTGATATAATTTGTTCATTCAGCTAACTCAGCGCTCTCCTATACCATTGCGGTAGAACATTTTCAGCGCAATATAATTATAATCCCATGTCCGAGACCGAACATATGTACAAGTGGTAAACGTGGTCTTGACTTTATGGGTCTCTCTCCCTCTGTATAATTCGGAATCAATTCTGGTAAAAGGGAGGATACCCTTAAGAAAAGTGGAAAATGTTGGAGGTGGAACGCAGAAATAGTCTTTCTATTAACTAATTTGTTGAATACCGCACACCCTTACACCCATCTAACAATCCCATCCCATACATTTCATCAGTATAGCGTCAGTCGGTCGACCGTTTGAGTTTTGCATTGAAATGTATACGTTTACCCCACCAGCGGAAAGGGGGAAATGGGGTGGAAAATTGTTGTTACCCATTTTTTTTGAAGCAAACATACTATCCTTCCATGTGTATCTATACAAAACGTTAGCTTAAATGAAAAACATAAAAATGGCATTCCATTGGTTGATGTTGATGATAAGGGTGCGGAGTTGGGCGGTTGAACTAATAATGGAAAAGATCCTTTTTCTTTACTTTTGATACCATTTCTATTCATATACTAGGTGAATATTGTAAATGATGTCCTTTTTTTGTAGACAGAAATTGTCATTCACGTTGCTAGCCAAACCAAAAAGCAGGCGAACACAAAAGAAATGATTTTCTCTTACCGGAAAGTATCTTTTTTATTTTTCGCATCCGTAACAAAGTTTTTTTCAAGATAAAAAGTGTACGACTCCTCGGACTGTATCCGTTATTCTTTTTTACATGAAAAGACAGGAAATGTGTATTTTGTTTGATATAAAGTGGTTGTTCGAATTGAGGCATGGGCAGGGATGCATAATAGGTATGGGGAAGAATATAATATTTTGTGTTGAGTTAAATTTTCATTTCAGATCATATTTTAAATAAAACCTATTTTTTTTTCTGACATAAATGTTCACCTCCTTCAGAACTGGATGTTCCCTTGCCATATACATTTTCTTTAAAGTATCTATGGTAAATCAAGTAGGAAAATAAATTTTGGAATATTTACCTAATTCTTTTATTTCGGCTGGTTAAAAAAAAAAAAAACAACCGATTAAATTTATTATATCGATTACATCGCACCTGTTCTGATAAATCAATACATCCACCATCAATTTTTACCTGCGCACACGGCGCGGCACAAACCAGAGAAATACAATCTGCAAAAGGGCATAGTTTTAAAGCGTTAAACTATAAAACTACGATAGACAGATCGTCGTTACCACACTGTCACTGTCCTTTCCCCTTAGGGTATCAATCATCTCTTAGAATACTAGATCATCCATGCTGAACACAATTGCCACGTGTTTGACAACGACCCACAACTAACAACACAACAATACCTAAACGACGACGACGACGACGAAAATGACGATGCCACGTTTGCCATACAGTATTTTATGGCTACTGCTTCTGCAACACCTAAAGGCTTAACCATAAGCAAATTCAATTTAAGGTCAAATTACATCAATTTGAAAATAATATAAATAAAAAAAATATCTACAAAACGCGACGAACAAATTTAAGTAGCCGTCAGCATTCTTTAAAACAGAGCAGCACCAACATCTCGTAGCTTTACTTATGTGTCATTTAGTGTTGTATTTCTATAGTCCGAGTTATGGTAGAAAAAACCAGACCGATTCAGAACTTTTGTATATATGCCCAGAAGCACGAGACATTGTGATTTCTTGCTCCACAAAAGCGTCCATCGTCGTCCTCCATCATTTCTACATCGTTGTTACCCGATATTGTTATCTTAGTCCCTATTATTCACATATTGTTGTTGTTTAGGACTTCAGCAAACTCGATGTTGATGACAGACTCCACCGCTGCTTACCGGACGAGGCACGAAAAACATGAATAGCTAGGATGCCTTTTGATAATTAAAAATACTTAATTGCTAAATCGATTGAAAATTTCGTTATTTTTTTGGAGCAGTGAACTTTGAAAAAATATCTCCAATTTCATATCAAATTAAAAAAATACAAAAAAATCAATTTGCAGAACCAAAGCAGACGGCTCAATTAAATGCCAATTGGATATCACTTGTAATGAGCTTGAAAGGAGCAGCTTTCATCTCCAAGGAAACACTCCTTTTATGTATATATGTATATATAATTGCCACCCGTTTTCGCTCACACATTACGAAAAAAACAGATTATCTGTTAATATCCAAAACTGAAAGAGCAATCAAGTGTTAGGATATAGATATATGTACATAGGTAGGTGGAAGGGTGTCCTTATTAACTTAACAGCAAACGATTGACACCCTCGCGTCTGTGGAGGAAGATCCGTCACGATAGCAACACCCTTTAACTTTTTATCCATCATTCCAGGGAAGCTATTACGTTTTCATAATTTTGTGTCGAAAATTTTGTATACATATTTTTTAATCTTACTGACTGTGAGCCTTTTGCTGGTTTCCAGATATCTTTTCGGGAGACGTCTCACATCCGAACTCGCACGAGAGTACTTCTGATGGAAATTCCGATCACAATTCGTCGGGGGATGAAGATTCGCAGATGCGTTTACGCTTGAAAAGGAAATTGCAGCGAAATCGAACATCGTTTACCAATGAACAAATTGATAGTTTAGAAAAAGGTAAAGTTGTTTTTTTTTTTTTTCTTTTATGAAGACGAATAATAATGCACCACAGATTTTTGATTTTGGTATAAACTTACTTATTTTTTTTGTTTTAATTGCAGAATTTGAAAGGACCCATTATCCAGATGTATTTGCAAGAGAAAGATTAGCTGAAAAGATCGGTTTACCAGAGGCACGTATTCAGGTTTGTTTTTCATTTGGTTTTTGTTCTTGGGTTGCGTCATTGTAATTTGTATTTTATTGATTGTTTTCATATTTTAATTAATTTTGCTTTTGCTATTTTTTTTTTGTTTTTTCATATAATTCAGCGTATTTTGTATTATTTGTGATTGCTTGGTTTTATTTCGTTATCATTGTTGTTTGCGGTTGATAGTTGAAGAATAAACACAAATCATATCGTCTAAAACGACGATATCAGATCCCAGACCTTCGGCATGACAGTCCAACTCAACGCCCTAACGTGTCACTACTACATACATATTTACGCAGAGATTATTTTCCATATAAGTAAACGCCAGTTACCGAAGACTTATGC
The DNA here is from genome assembly GCA_911387755.1 of Chrysotoxum bicinctum. Classification (NCBI taxonomy): domain Eukaryota; kingdom Metazoa; phylum Arthropoda; class Insecta; order Diptera; family Syrphidae; genus Chrysotoxum; species Chrysotoxum bicinctum. The sequence continues at coordinate 13,948,596 of OU426991.1, read as the reverse complement.
GCGAAACAGATTAAACCAGCAACAGCACCAGCATCGTCAACAGCAAACAGCACGCTGACCAGCAAACATTTCACAAACACATTGCCACCAGCAACGTCATTTCATCTGTTTGACATTTCATATCGAAAAAAAAGTTTTTCATTGTGGTGCCACAGAATATTGCAGTGGAAAAGTTGACAACACTACACCAGCAATAGCAAATTTAGGACTTTGGCCTAACGAAGCTGTTGGCGTTGCTGTTGCTGTTCTTATGTGTGTTGAACAATTGAAATACATTGGCTCTAAATTAATGGCGGCCGCTGTTGCTGTTGACGGTGCTGTTGCTGGTTCAATCTGTTCCGCGCTTTATCCTTAACTCGCAAAATATTTGCAAATGAAAACAATTTTCTAGTAACTGTCAGTTAGGGCACCGAGAGGTGGTAAAGTAAAGGATTATTTTTTTACGGAAAGTAAGAAATTTAAGCGAGTGGATTTTGTTTAAATAAAATGGATATTCACGTACTGAGTAAAACCAAATTCACAAACCCTTAGGCTGAAAACACACCGGATAAAGCAAAACATGTTTTTTTGTTTCGTGAAACAAGAGAACATTGTTTCTTATGAGACTAAACACACCAAAGAAAACGAAACAAAACACATGTTTTTGTTTTGAGGTGTTACGATGGTGGTTGTCGAAAATACATGCTATTGTATACGAGCAACACACACCGAATGCAACAAAACGGTTTCGAACAAGGGTCGTTGACGATAATTGCATACTTTCTTATGGCGCAACGCACACCAAATGGAACAAAACATAAAAACAAAAGCAAAACAGAAAAACATGTTTCGTTGCCGACAGCTGACCTATTGTTTTTTGCAAAACAAAATTTTTACTCCGTTGTTTTTATTTTCTTCTTTCGTTGCACTTTACAGATTTATTTGCTTCTACGTTTACTCTGTGCGCAAATTTTAAATTAATATGAAATATGTAGATGGAGAGAAGTTAATTTTCTTTTAATTAAGACAAAAATCCCTATCTATAATAATAAAGATAATGAACATGTCAATAAACTTACTATTGATAAGCTGTGGATTGCTACTTCCTACTATGACATTTGAAGATTGGCAAGATTAAAAGCTTTTCTCTTTTCTTATAAATAAACACATACTGTCTGTTTTGTAAACACAAAATTGTTATTTGTGTTTACTTGCCGTAGAGTTAAAATCTTTCAGCCGGAGTTAAAGCTTTTACAATAGTTCGTATTTTGTTTCATTTCAACGCACACCAAACGAAACAAAAAAACAAAACGTTTTGTTTTGTTTTATTCTGTTTCGCTTGGTGTGTGTTCAAATAAAAAATGTTTTTTTGACTATGGAATAAAAAACGTTTTGCTTTATCCGGTGTGTTTTCAGCCTTAGAATGACATTTGGCGTGCTATACTTTTCTGTAGCAAGTTGTAATAGAGTTGAGATGTAGATAATACAAATTTAACAAAGAGTGCATTACTTGTATCCGAACATGAATACCCTTGAAATTGGGAATTAAAAAAAAACGCTTTTTCTCGGAGCAAAACAAATATTTTGAAGTTTGAAAGCCTTAAAATTTAAGTCAATAATTTACGAACTTTTTGTTTTAAATAAAACATTCAAACTCTGGAGTTGAAAATAACTTGTTAGTGAGAGTTGAGCGAAGTGAGTAAAGGTGAGTATAGTCAAACGTATTTTCTGTCTTGACCCTTAACAGAGTGTATGAAAGATGTTACAAAGGAAATGTTCAAGTTTAAATCATAGTTGCATATTCATTTGATAGAGCTGGAGTAATATTTAAGGAACAGTGAAGCGAAAGGGAGATGTCACAACGTGCAGCAATTATAGAGGTATCACGTTGTTGAGTACCGCCTATAAGCTACTCTCCTCTATCCTACAAGACCGGATAACCCCATACGCTAAAACCGTCATCGGACAATATCAGTGTGGTTTCATTCCAGGCAAATCAACAACTGATCAGATCTTTACCCTTAGGCAGGCGATGGAAAAATGTCTAGAATTTAACATCCCAACATACCATCTGTTTATAGACTTTAAGGCCGCCTATGATAGCATAGCCAGGGTAGAACTTTACAAAGCCATGAGAGAATTCGGCATCCCAAATAAATTGACACGACTATGTAGGTTGACCATGACCAACGTAACAAGCCAAGTAAAAATAGCCGGATTGCTATCCAGACCAATCAAAATCTTTAATGGACTCCGACAAGGGGACGGTTTGGCCTGCCTCCTCTTCAACCTGGCGTTGGAGAAAGCAATCCGTGACTCTGGCACGGCAACAAGAGGGACCATCGTCAACAGGTCCAGCCAGTTACTAGCTTACGCAGACGACATTGACATCATCGGAAGATCCGAACAAGCTGTACACGATTCCTTCATCCAGATCGAGCAGGCGGCACAAAATCTGGGGCTGCACATTAATGAAGGTAAAACAAAGTACATGGTGGCGTCGAATGCGAGAGGAACAGTTGGTCAAACAATCAAGGTAGCGGAGCACGAATTTGAAGTGGTGCAATCCTTTAAATACCTTGGGTCAATAGCAGCAGCCGATAGCAATATAGAAGAAGAAATACGCGGGCGGCTTCTCAAATCCAACAGAGCCTACTATAGTCTGTCAAAGCTTTTCAAATCCAGAAATCTCACCATAACTTCAAAACTGCTGCTGTACAGGACCATGGTCCTGCCAGTACTCACATATGGATCCGAGACTTGGGTGCTTAGCAAAAGGCACTCCGACCTCTTAGCTGCGTTCGAGAGAAAAGTCTTAAGGAGAATTGTTGGCCCCATATGTGAGGAAGGACGATTCCGGAGACGGTACAATCATGAATTGTACGCAATCTACCTAGAAGCAGATATCGTGACAAAAATTAAGCTCGGTAGACTCCGGTGGGCAGGGCACCTAGCTCGCATGAGCGAAGAGGAACCTGCTCGGAAAGTTCTTTGTGGTACATTCTATGGTAGACGGCAGCGTGGTAGACCATGCTTGCGCTGGAGAGATGGCGTAGACCAGGACGCCCGAAGCCTTGGGGTGCGCAACTGGATGGCGTCGGCCGGGATAGGTGGAGAGACTTGTTGAAAGAGGCCAGGACCGGAACCCGGTTGTCGAGCCGATGATGATGATGAAGCGAAAACCCCACGAACACACCAATGTAAAAAGCTTTAAAAAACTTTTCGTAAAAAAAATCTCAAAATTCGATTTATGAAAAAAAAAAAAAAAAAAAAAAACGGCCTATTCAATTCAAAATGATTAGCTGTAGGAAAATAATCAACTTTCCAGAAGAAAAAACCTTTTTTTGAATTTGCTTTACTACACTTCATTTTGCGTCAAGCTCAGTTTAAACAAGAATATACCCAAGAGAAGATAAATTTAGTTTGGGAAAAGTAAAAATATATTGCTGACACTATTTCTATCAGGGATCGATTCGTGTCCTACGTGAACGTTTAGGAGTTTGAACTTATTAAAATTACGTCACTCGTCAATCAAGCAAACTTACTTGAATCGCGAGGGATGCACGATATAGCTGACGGAACGTAATATGTAAAATGTCAAAATGGCTAAAGCAGATTACTTTTAAAAATCGTAACAGATTGAGTTAAAACATTCCCATAATATGACGTTTTGATTAATTTGGTTCCAATAAGAATGTAAAAAAAATTAATGAATACATTCAACATGGATGCAGAATTGTTATTTTTCTTACTTAAGTTGAAGATTAATTTCGTGGCAGAAATGTTCGCAAACAACTGAGGGATACAAGCAATCCATATTCTTCAACAAAAAAGGAGTAAGGAAAGATAACATAGGTCTTATTCATTGTTTATTCTATTTTCACTTCTTACAGCTTTATTGAAAAGTTTCGTTTGAGCAATATGTTTTTTTTTCTCCAAAAAGAAGTCTTAAAGCTCAGTTAGTAACCGCAGAAAAGCAGTGACTGTGTACTCTAATAAGCAACGACACTGTCACTTCTAGGAAGTGGAGGATATTAACATTCTCCCACATTCCTCGAAAATAAATTAAAGTTCAGTACAATTCTGTTTTTTTCCAAACTGGTACATAGTTACATAACGTTAACTAGCTTCTCGTTCAGGGACCCAGTTTTCTTTTCACAGCATGGAATGGGCACCTTCTTTCCGTTAAATTTCAAAAGGAATACTTTTTTCCATACAAATATCAACTTATGCTGATTCGGTATTACACTCAATATTTCAAACGAGGAACTGCGTTTTTCCTATAAATTAGACTTTCTTACTCAATTCTCAAAGTGTATTACTCAAAGCCTTGTAAAAAAAAGAATGAGATTCTTTTCCCTCAACTGATTTCAAATAAACATAAGAGAAGTAAACTTCACTTGAGCAAATATTTATAAAGGGACTTGCTATTAATTAGGAATCAGCAAACACAACAAGTGCAAGTAAACAAGAACAATTTGTGAAGAGAAAAAAATATGCCAGGACATCCCTCTCCCATATTGTTCACTTAAGTATGTAGTGAAGTATGAGGACTCATCTTTTCATTATTGTTTCCGAAAACGGAAGGAACATCATCATAAAACATCGAAATGAGTAAATTTCCAATATACTCGTAGAACAGAACCCATTCTGTATTCCTGTGACACCAAAAACAAACACAACTTGAACCCATTTTACACAAGAGGCTAGAGGGTGAGCGTACAAAATTATTACTATTATGCTAACGTAGTCGTAATAATATTTTATTATTTTGCTGATGTCGCCCTCTATATCGCAGGAGTGTAAACACTTGATATACACTTATTACCATGCATTCAAAGGTCTGTCGCGTCCGTTCCGTGGCAGAGCGTCGCGGTGGTGCGACAGAGTTGCAGTTCGCAAGGCACAAACCAAAAAGATGATGATTTTTTTCTTAAGAGCTGACATTTGTATAATGCTTATGCTTATGGATAAATGCAATAAGGGTGACTTTTCGGAATCATATTATTGATTCCACTTGTCCTTATGACAAAAGTAAAAATTATTGTTTCAGTTTTTGTTTTTGGGACCCTTAACGCGCTGTAGTATTTGTATATGATTTTTAAATGACTTTTATTGAATGAGCCGATATCCCTGAAGAACATGAAGAAGGGTTGACATCCGTTCAATGTTTATGATTTCTGATGATAGAGAGACTGACTCTACGAAGGGCACTCTGATGAATTTTATTGCTCTCGAGTGCAAATTGTTTTCGCTTATCAGAGGAAGTAATAACCGCTTGACACTTTATGCTATACAAGGGTCGTGAGGATCACAAGGATTTGTCATTAAGTTTAGTTTATTAAAAAAAACGTTTGGTTTTTCTTTTTTAAATTTATTTATTAAACGTATTTTTTTTATTATATTTAATTGTTTCGATTGTTTATAATAAAACAATGTTTTGCTTACTTAACAGGTTTGGTTTTCAAACCGTCGAGCTAAATGGCGAAGAGAGGAAAAATTACGCACCCAACGTCGCTCTGTGGATCATGTTTCAAGTGGCAATGGATCCAGTGGTGGAACTGGCACTGGTGGAAGTGCCAATGGTGGAAATACTGGCTCTGGTGGTGGTGGAACTGCACCCAACGCATCAAATAACAATGTTGGTGAGAATACGAATGGCGGAGGAGTTGGTGGCGGTGGCACTAGCAGTAATGGAACTGGCGGTACAGCTTCAGATAATAATCCTAGCGGTCATGCGAATTCAGCAAGTCCACTTTTACAAGCTGTTGCACCTCGTTTGCCACTGAATTCAGGTTTCAATTCTATGTACTCATCAATTCCTCAGCCCATTGCAACAATGGCGGAGAATTATAGGTAAGATGATGGACAACAAAAAACAGCATAAAAGGCGGAGAATTTAAATTTTTATTTAAAATATGATATGTTAAGTAGATACACATTGTTATACCCTTTTTGTTTTTTTTTTTCATTTTTTTTGCAGTTCTATGACATCTTCGCTTGGTTCGATGACAACTTCATGTCTTCAGCAGAGAGATAGTTACCCGTATATGTTTCATGATCCGCTCTCTTTGGGTTCACCTTATGCAGCGCATTCACGTACGCCCTGTAATCCCGCTGCAGCTCATCAGCAGCCACCACCACAGCATGCAGCATATGGTGGTGGTTCTGCTGCGAGTAGTACTGGTAAGTGTTTATGTATTTATTAAATTTATACAAAAACGCATGGATTAGACCAGAGAAAAAAAAAATCGTTCTTTTTTAGCGAAAAAGCTGGCCGAACTAATTTAATTGAATTTGTGTAGATTAAATCTTCGTTTCGCTGAGAGCTTTTTAAAACTGAATCTTAATTTTTTTAGTATTTGACTGAAATAAAAGACTTTTTATATGTTGCACTAAGCTTATCAACAATTAGATACAGCCTCTTTTTTCTGCTGTTCGATCTTTCAAGAGATACCTAAGCTTGGTACATACAAACCTACAAACCTAGCTTGGTACATACAAACAATTCTTCAGATTTTCAAAAATAGCTGACAAGCGTCCGCTGTTTTGGTCGTCTTATACCGCCATTGTCTAGTTTTGGTTTTTATTTGTGTTTGTGTATTGTAATGGCTGGTAAGTTTTGTGTCCAGTATTGTAACATTCGGGGGCTCCGAAAGAATTTCTGTGCTGTGTACGTTCACTCTGTTTTAAACAGACCAGCTATATTGGCACTAAGTGAAACCCAGGTTGGTGAAAACACCGATCATACGGAGTTTAACCTACATGGGTATATAGTTTAGTGCCTTTATTCTTTTCTCACCATGGTCTTGCCGTATACGTACGTAATGATGTTGCCTATCAGCTTCTACCACAGTATGGTCCCTGTACAAATACAAATTTTAATTATATGTGGTTCAAATTCACTTTTCAAAGGCGCATCATTTATACATGTTTTATTTATCGCAGTCCAAGTTTGGATAGTAATTCGACTTCTAATGACTTCGATGCCCTATCCGACTCTATCCAGAGAATTGTTTCCCATTTTCCGCATAGTAAGATCGTTGTTACGGGCGATTTCGATGTACACAATTCTTCGTGGCTGCGCTATTCTGGGCAGACAACACCCGAAGGAAGGTATGTCGAGATCTTTGCTGAGTTAAACAATCTGACCCAGCTTATTGACGAGCCAACTCGGATTCCTGACGTTGCAGGTCAATCGGCCAACACTCTAGACTTGTTCCTTACCTCAAACCCTGATAAATACACCATAAATGTCTTATCGCCTCTAGGCACTTCAGACCATTGTGTCATATCTGCGAATTTCTCGTGCCAACAATCCCCAGTTAAAGAAAAAAACCCTGTAAGAACCGTTTGGTTGTACGAGAAAGCCAACTGGAACGGTCTCAATGATTTCTTCGGGAAATTTAACTGGTCGCTATGCTTCCTCGGTAGCGATGTAGATTCCAGTGCAGATATGGTCTCAAATCTGATTCTCTACGGTATGAGAAATTTTATTCCGAATAGGACAAAATCTATCAAACCGAAAGAAAACTCCTGGTTTGATTCGAGCTGTAAAGAGGCTATCAAGGTAAAAGAAGTAAGTTTCCGTTGTTTTAAAGCCAATCCCACTGAGGAATAAGTACAAACAAGCTAGAAAGACCTGTAACATTCATATCCGACGAACTAAATTTTTACATGATCAAAAATTACGGCAAAAAATACTATTATGTCCCAAAGGTAGTAAAAATTTTTGGTCATTTGTAAAAAACATACGAAACACTACGTCATCCTCAGTTCCAACGCTCGTCTTCAATGACATTCCTGTTGTAAGTTCGATAGATAAAGCCAATTTGCTTGCAGCAAAGTTTGCTGTTAATTCGACGCTTCCAGGTAGTGACAATACTCCTCCTGTACTTGAGAGCGTGCACGATTATATTGGACGGATCTTCTTTCGCACTGGTCCAGTTGCTAGAGTACTAAAAGATCTTGACATTCACAAATCCGCTGGCCCGGATAGTATCCCTGCTATTGATCTGAAGAGGTGTTCTTCAACGCTGGCAAAACCTCTGCGTAAGCTTTTCCGTCTGTCCTACTCTCCAGGTCTCTTTCCGAGTAGATGGAAAACAGAATTTGTCCAGCCAGTCCCTAAGAAAGGCGAATCCTCCTCCCCCTCTAACTATCGTCCAATTGCACTTACGTCCCTTCTTTCCAAGGTCATGGAAACGCTGATCAATTTTCAGCTTAAGAAATATCTTGAAGAACGAAAGCTCCTTAATGACCGGCAGTATGGCTTTCGTAGCAATAGATCCACTGGTGATCTGATGGTATATCTCACCGAAGAGTGGAACAAATCTTTACATCGTTTTGGAGAAAGTAAGATTATTGCACTTGATATTTCAAAGGCATTTGATAGAGTTTGGCATCAAGCTCTCTTATCGAAAATGCGTGCATTTGGTATCGACGAATCTCTTCTTCGTTGGATTAGAAATTACCTTTCGGACCGTTCTCTTCAAGAAGTATTGGACGGTCTCAAATCTGATATCCACAAAATAAACGCTGGTGTGCCACAGGGCTCCGTTTTGTCTCCGACACTCTTCCTTATATTCATAAATGATCTTTTGTCTGAAACTTCTAATCCACTTAATTGTTTCGCTGACGACAGTACCCTCAGCTTTTCATATTCGTTTTTAGATTTACATCCTTGTTTTTCGGATGTGGACTTCCAACGGCAGCGTATGATAAGCTCATTAAATTCTGCTGTCAACATTGTCCAATTGGGTTTGATGCAAAATTGCGGAGAAACGGTTGCCCGCAGAAAAAAAAGTTCTGAGACAAACTAAAACTGTATTAAATTCTTAATTGATTATAAAAAAAATCTCACGAATCGGGCGCAGTTTGACAAAGATAAAGCCAGTTAATGGAAGAATAATAAAAACCGTTATAACTCGAAAACGGGACGAAAACGAGAAAATGACCTCTTAAGTTTTTCGACTTAAAATGACCTCAGGAATCCATGGTTTTTATTTGGGGCGGTGACTGTGGGACACCCTGTATAAAGCCTTTATTCTTCCGAAGCTCGAGTACAATTCCCATATATGGGCAGGTGCTCCTAAAACCCACTTGAGTCTCTTGGACAGAATTCAAAAGAGAGCTATAAAATGATAGGCGACCGTTCTCTTACTGAAACACTTGTATCTCTGGAGCACCGCCGCAATGTTACATGTCTAACATTATTTTACCGCTATTTCCATAAACAGTGCTCTAGTGAAATAGCCAGATGCATTCCTCCCCTTAAACAATTGAACCGTAATACCCGAACTTCTAGGAATGTCCATCAGTTTACCCTTGAGCCCAACTTCGGACGTACTGTCAAATACAGAGATTCTTTTTTTAGTCGCACTACACGAATGTGGAATGCTTTACCTGGCTCATTATTTCCCAGTCATTTTAATGTGCAGACATTTAAAACCAATGTGCATCGGTATCTCCTTTCTAATCCTATCCTAATTTCCTAATTGCTCGCACTGTGTATTTAACATTATAAGGGTAGTCATAACCCCTTGAGTGCGCGTATAATATAACAAAAAAAAAAATATAAAATCAATTTTCAATAAATCTGTCGAACAGAAATTCGATATTTAATTATCAAAAAGTCTAAACTATACCCAGACTTCTTTACAGTGAAGCTTTTTTAAACCATCAAATATGAAAGGAAGCATTTTAAAAAATCATAAAGACCCCTTCCATCCCTCTCTTTTCTTAGGTGTTATCTCAGCCGGAGTTTCTGTACCCGTACAAATCCCATCGCAAGGCGCTGACCTTGGCGCTAATTATTGGCCACGGCTTCAGTGATCCGCGTTATTCGGGCTGCCGCCACAAATTTTATCGCAGGTAAGCCCGATTGCTGCTCCTGGATCACCTCATAGTACAACAAACACGAATAACATTAATACTGGGTCACCTCATCCGTCATCAGCTGCACCATCAACCCCACCATTAGGTCTCACCAACAATAACCAGCACCATCATCATCTTCACCAGCAGCAACAGCAACAACAGCATCAACAGCAACAACAACAGCAACAACAGCAGCAACACCACCTTGCTCAACAACAGCAGCACCATCATCATCTCCTGCAGCAATCTTTACACCATTCGCAGCAACATCACCCCACCTCAAACCCTGTCTTGCTCCATCATACAATTCAACACAATGATCCACAACAGCATCCACACGAGGAGGCACCATAAATAAAAATGAAATAAAATTTTTAAGAAAAAAAAAACGAATTTAAAACATAAATAATATACAAAAAAAAATTAATAATTTCTTCTATGTTAAAAAGAGCTGAAATAATTTCTTCCTATAAGTTCCCACCGCCCTCATTATAATTTTTGTTTACTTATTTGTTATTTATTGTATACATACATAAATTTGTATATATCATAGAGATAAATCATAAATATTGGTATTTTAATTAATCATAATAATTGCTTATCTTAAATTAGATTTTAAGTTAAACGAAATTTATTGAAGTAAAAATATCTAAGTCTAATGGCTTGCCACAGTCACCAATTTTTTTTTTATAATTTAGAGGGCCACTCCGAAATCTCCGATCAAAAACTTCCAATATATATATGTAAAGCAAAATAATTTCCAAACATACATATTTATTGATGAAATCCAAAGCAATCTAATCCGTTTTTGGATAAATAAATGCTTAGTCTTCTAATGTTTAAACTTTTTGTTTGCAATTAATATTAATATTATGTTTTTTTAAAAAAAAAAAGAAATAAAACCGTGCTCCAAAACGAATTACTGTAAAAAGCACACAATATAATTACATACATTACTATATAGTTAAATTATGTGTTAAAAATAAAAATAAGCTAAAACTAAGTATCAAAAAATGAAATAAAAAATTAAATGAGTTGTGTCTTGCAAAAATAAAAAAATACATAATTTTTAAAACAATTGCATTTTTAGTTGACAAAGACGACACTCTCTTCTTCGCATTTATATATATTTTCTTTATTTTATTTCTCATATAACAAACTGATGGCGTGCATTATGGTTGGTCAAGAATATGAGCAATAAACGACAAGCAATATATAGAAAACGATTTCAAACCACAGAAAACCTTTCATTCATTTCAACATGTCTTCCTTAAGTTTTTTTATTCAATTATTATTATTTCTCAAGCTCTTTTTGCTTTGCTTTCACGTCCCTATTCAGGAATAAAATAATAATTAGTTCATTCCGAACAAACTATGAGTTTCGCCTTTCTTAAATCTCCCCATTTGTGTTAATCACCTTGTGTTCGATGTAAATTATATAGGCTAGAGTCCTTATTGAGCGTAGGTAAATGTTCTATTAATTTTTAATATTTCAAAAATATAGAATTTTCCAATCACTCGGGATGACACACACAAACACATTTAGGTAGGTACGAGTATACATGTGTTTATTTCTTATATTATTAATTTTGTAAATAAAATTTAATTTATATCTAAAAATTGAAATCTCAAACAACGCGAAAAAGCAACAAATAAAATATAAATAATAATAAATATAATAATAAAAGCAACTTGAAGCAATAATAAGAAAACAAAAAAGCAAATATATACAGCCGTACTTTTATGTAACACAAACAACGTAAAATCTCTATAACTTTGTGAAGTTTAACAAATAAAAAAAATTGTTAACATTTGTAATTAATTATATAAGATCTCTTTAAAAAAATAAAAAAATAAATAAAAATAGATAAACATTAAGTAAATTCAAAGCAAGAGAAACTGAAAAACCTCTACCATAGCCCAACGCCCTCTACATAAAAAAATTAAATGACACACGAAAAAAACGTCCCATAAACAATGTTTAAATGAAACTTTACATAAACAAAAAAATATTTAGTATGGCTTATATTATACAACTTTTTTAAAGTAAAGCTGACGTTTAAACAAAAGTGAAACAATAAACCTAAAAAAAAATTTAAAAATTATTAGATCTAGAATTATAATCATGCATATTTATGTACATTCGATTATGTGTATGCATACTGTTAATGTAGAATAAAATGATTAAACATTTTCAGTGTAAAAATAAAGTTTATTTTATAAAAAAAATGGGAGAAATAAAAACGATACAAAGCTTCAGTTTTTTTCCCTCGAAAAAAAGTAAGTGTTGACAAAATTCAATGATGAGTAAATATTATATTAATATTAAATATAAGTATGCATTATTATTATTATTATGAATATATATATATACATATATATATATGTATACATATATATATTTATATATAAATTATAACATTTTATGTGTAGTTTGTGCAGAAAATCGAAAAAAAAATAAAAAAAAAACAAAACAAAATATGGTCCGAAAATTAATATAAATATATATATATACAAAAAAGGTTGAATTTTCATTTATCTATACGAAAATCGGATTTGATATACAGAACAAGGAAATTTTGAATAGTTCTTCTTCAGAAAATTATTGTAAGGCCAGTACATTTGGAATAGAAATAAAATGCACGACTGGCTCGTACGAGTATTTTTTTAATCAACGCCCACTCAAGAGGAGTATAGCATTCCACATTCGTGTGGTTTGGCTAGATAAAGAATCTCCGTATTAAGCAGTACGACCGAAATAAGGCTTGAGGATAAATTGACAAGCATTCCTAAAAGCGCGAGTGTTACGATTGAATTGCTTAAGTGTGATTACGACGGTGCACAAGAGACGTCGATGTTAATACTCGTATCTCCAATCTTTTTAAAGAGTTTTCACTGGATTCTATCCAAAAGACTCATAAATAAGTCCAAGGAGCACCAGCCTAGATATGAGAGTTAAACTCTAACTTTGGACGGACATATAACTTTTATAAATATTAGCCAGATCAGAAGGGGATGCAATTTGCACTGACGAAAGAAACCCACCCAATGTGCGGTATTTTTAGCGATATTATGTATGTGCTCATTCCACACGAGTATTTTGGTATTACAAATACCGAAGATTGATAGTTTGTCAGTTTCCTGAATGCAAGTCCTACTCATGTCAGGATTCAGTTTCGAAGTATGAAATTCTACGAATTTCTTCATTCTCATTAGACAATGCTTTCAAGATCAGAATTAAATGAGCTTATCATACTTTGGCGACATGGGTGTTAATCTTCAAAACGAATATGAAAAGCGAAGAGTACTATAGTTAGCAAAAGAATTTAATAGATTTGAAGTTTAATAAGATAATTAATGCATTTATTTTCTCGTCATCAACTTCCCAAAAGCAGTCACCGTGATGTGGTGCGAAGGCTTAAGTAACAAAAACTCACCTGATCTGCCATTTTGGGAGAACCCCAAATCGGTAGAGAAGATGAGGAGCGAAAAACCAAGAACTGCCCTCCCTATCCAGGGTGTAATGTGGCGATTTATACCGGCTGTATTATAAAGGAACCTCTTTGAAACCAGTACCAATCAAAGAGTAACCTACACCTTACCATATTATGCGAAGCTCTGATATGGCGGACTCCATTACTTCTCTAGCTAATCATGGAAACAACATGCCTAAAAATTATAAACAACAAGAAACTTAGAAGTTCAACACTCCGCTGGATATAACTGCTAGTGAATACGCAGATCGTATGGAGAAAGATCTCTGTGGTAAAGATCTGAGACCGGATATAAGTAAGTACCTGCAGAGGATACCTCACGGGAACTTGCAAAAACGGGTAGCAGCATTAGCGTAAAGGGAGGGGGAATACCTCACAAAAAGAAGAAGTTGTAATTCAGAGTGCAGCGCCTACTTCTAGTCAAGGGAAAATACCTCCTAGACAAGTGGAAAAAGCTACTGAAGTCAAATATCAACTAGCATAGGGAGAAAACCCCCTTAGTAAATTAATGCTCTGATAAAAGCCAAAGAAGACAACAGTGGTGAGAAGTTATCCCCATCTAGGTTCTAGGACATCGAGTTCACCCAAAAAGCCATACAGCCGAACGCACCGAACAACTTACGTGCTTCCGAAAATGGGTAAGCCAAGAGGCTTGGTCGACCCATTCAGGAAAGCACTAAGTGGGGCAAGCACAAATGGTACTTCCGTGTTTTACAGAGGGAATGCCCCCGCAGGAAGCTAGGAAGAGGATGGACCAAAGAAAGCAGAACCACCATCTAGGGTACTAATCATCGATAAAGTTAAACCCGGCAAACAAAGGCTCTCCTATGTGAGTGCGGCCTTGAGCTTTGGGATTGCTGTTCTGCCGAAGGGATACCCACAGGTTGCGTTGAATGCCGATGAATTATCGGCATTCGAAGAGGTAATCATTAAGGAGGTCTCTTGTTTGAACTGAAAGTTAAATGGACCGCACTTCAGAATCAGACAACTTCGGCTGAAGGTAAAGGACAAAAGTACTGGTGATCGGTACTGCCGCTGGTTCCGCTACGACAACAGCGAGATTAAATCATCAGATTCACTAAAAATTCGGAAAAATTAATGCTAATGGTAACCCCAGTTAAAGAAAAAAAAAACCCTAAGAGAACCGTTTGGCTGGACAAGAAAGCCAACTGGGACGGTCTCTATGATTTAATACAAAGTATTAAATTGTGCCAATAATTTTTTGACATAATTCCAGTTCACACTAAGGGTATTCATGTAAACGCTGAAAACCCTGATAAACCTAGGAAACCAGATAATTTTATTTCCGCAGAAACGAGCTGTCACAATTTGTACGGGAATAACTTTCTCCAGATCTGATAAAATTATCTCACGAACTTGATGCGGAAATTGAATAAATAAACCTGATAACTAAAGAAATATCGATTGTGACTTTTAATTTAAGATTTCACAAAAGCGATAAGCCATTTAAAGCAATTTCTTTATACAATTTAAAAAAAATCGTTTTTTGCTTGTTCTTGACATCTTTTAATCAACAGAATCACTTTTTAGGTTAAGGTATCGAATGAAATACGTTTTTGATAAACAGTTTTTATGAAATGATTTTGCCGTTTATTATGGCATATTTTAAAATAAAGACATTTATTTCCTTCTCGGAAACATCCCAATATTTAGATCTTTTTCTTTTGTTTTTGGTGACGTGGGTGGGTGTGTATTAGCATTATCCCTAATTTGACAAATTCAAAAATGTGTCTTCCAAATGTTTACTAATTCAAGATGTCACAAAACAGCTGTGTTGTTTAAAATAAAGCATCATTCGTTTTTTTTATTAGATTTTCACATTCTTCTACGTGTCGTGACACAACCATCGTTTAGTTAAGAACCAATGTAAAAATCGATTAAAGATACGAATTGAAGTTTCATCATTTAAAGGCAAAATAAATATTTAAGTATGCTTAACTAAATAACCTCTAAGATGCAGTTTAAGAAAAACTTATAGATACGGCGTTAGTTTTTCATCAAATATAAAAGATAACGTACACGTTAAATCATACTCTAGTTGCAAAAGTTGAAAACAAGATATCTAATACTCTAACCAGTAAATAACGAAAACACAAACCAAATACTGCTATAAAAATGCTACCAAACTAAAATTATGGTAAATAATGACATCGGCCAAGTTGCTTTCCACACCACCTGGAGGTCAGTATGTGAACTGACGATAGGAGATAGATTTTTCTTTTCGATTTGACGTTTAATTTATTTTAAAGAATTTATTTAGTTTTTTTTATGTATTTTTCACCTGATTTAGAAATCAACATAATTACTATTCTCTTACAATCATAATATGAATAGCGGTTCATATAAATTTGATTAGTTAAATTATTTTTTTCCAGACCCATATTTGCTTTTTTCTTATGGGAAATACATTGAACGTCAAATCGAAAAAAAAATCTCCAATTGAAGGTTCACGCGCTGACTGCCAGATGCCGTGACTCCATGTGTGAATAGGGGACATTTCCAACAGCTATAAAACCATATGGTATTTGTCAAATAGAAAGAACACTTCAATGTTCAACTCATCTTTTCAAGTTATTAATTGACATTTAAATTTGAAATTAAAAAAAAATTAAATGCACATTTTATGTGCACATTTTATATAGTAATTTGAGTAAGACTGTTCATTTTGCATTTGAGGATTAGATAAAAAAAGAACTGTTACTACATGTTAGAAGCAAAGATATATGAAATTCTTTAAAAAAAAATATATAAAGTCACCTTGTGTGATCTAAGAAAAATCTAAATTAATCAATATCTTTGAATATACATGTAAATGCACAGGTATAAGTAATCAATTTGCTCGTTATTTCTCCTTTTTTCTTTAACAGACACAAAACTAGTAAACTAGTTCTGTGTGTATAATCTAGGTGCATCCCCAATAGTTCCTCGTCTTAATAGTACTATAGATTTTATATACAAAGGTGATATTCAAATTAAATTTGTTATTTTACTAAACAACTAGAAATGGAAAAGAAAATTTGAAACGCTAATTCTTAAAATTCGGTTCTAAAATAAAACTGTGTTGAGGAAAAACAGCTGTCACTTCGCAGTTGGCAAATACAATACTACTTTTTTTGTGAAGTGTTTTGATTGCTATTAAAATTTTGTGTATAGATTGTGATTACAATTATTCTATAAAATATTGTAATGGTTGCTCAATTGCTTGCAGTGGCTGTATAACGTATCAAGCGTGAATATGGAGAAGAAAAAAAATTTTGGCAGATAATTCAAACCCATTAGGAATTGATGACGCTGCGTATGTGGTTAAAAGATTTGTATCATACTATCGACTGGATAAACGTGTCTTTCCATCAGTGCCTCGAAAACAGCAAAACTTCCATTCCTGTATCGTTCGTTGCCGCTTGCCGAAGGAAACTTGCAGAGATCAGTTGGAAGATATTTTGATTTATTTGGTTGAAGTACTGTGTCAAATATTTGGATTTGGAGAATTAAATTTGTCCAAATGAATTCAACTTGAAATGACCACTGAAGAGACATGAAAATTCAAACCCATTTTTTGGTAAAAATTTAATTATGTTTATTTTTTTCTAAATAAATTACTTACGATTTGGATTATTAACAGAAATGTTAAGTTTTCATTGATAATTTTTGTTTCATTAAGATTCCAAAATTAACTACCTACATACAAATCAAACCACTCCTAAGGTAATATGTTGTAAGGTTTTGGAACGACAGCACTGTCTTAAAGAAACTTCAATCTTCAATTCAATTTATTTCACATTAAGAAAATGGAATAACAAGTTATCTCTCAAGCATTTTATCTCTTTGGATAGATGTCATCATATATCTCACAGCGTTGCCGTAGGCCTTTACCGAAAGGGTAAAAAAGGTTTTAAGATTGTCACATATAGGTATTAAGAAAAGTATTGGGTAAAGGAAACATATTCGATAATTATATTTTCTGGACCTATCCATAAAATGATTTTTAATCCTACACCGTTAAAATGAAATAGTTTTTTTTTTAATCTGCTGACAAACGAGCAGCTCCACATTAAACTCAAGCATTTTTATACCACCTAATGTTTCCTTCTATTTCACTACTTAAAATTTTGATATTTATTTCCGAATTCGTTCAAATTTAAACCTCACTTAATAATAAATTGTCAGAAACATCTATTTCAGATATGTTTTCATTATTAAAAATAATGTTGTATTTTCAGATAAATAAAAAAACGAATCAATTTAATATTGCCTTAAAGGTTCTATGCTTTGAATTTAAGTTTTATTTTAACAATATATACGAAAAAATATATATACAAATTTTATAGTTTTGCTTTAGCTGAAGAAACACAAAAATAGGAGAAGAGTTATCTTGAAAATTCTTTCATGTTCCGATTATTCTTAGACTTTTTTGGTTTTTGATTCGGACATAGTCATGAAATTCTTTAAATTCAAAAAGGTTTTTATGGTAGTGCGAAAAAAAATATAAACAGCAAACATTCGAGACAGATATTTTATTTTATAAAGTGTAACAAAGAAGAAAGAAAAGTTAGTAAGAAATAAAATTAAATAGCTACACTTGTAGTATCGTGTTAACACTGCACTCTCACCCTCATCGCAAGAGAGTTTGTTTTCTGCCTATTTCTCAGAGAAAGAGCCTGTCTGAAAAGTCACTGTCATGCTTGCCAGATTGCGCGATATATCATATAACCTGCGATGTTCTTTTTTATTTTTGATATAAAACCAAAATACTCAAAAGAACAAAATGTATCTCATAGCCATTTCACTTTCAAAAAAAAAAACTGAAAAAGCAAACAATATAAAAAAAGCAACCTTGATTTTCAAAATAAAACCACGAGAATTGTCTATCTGTGATTGTTTCTCAGCTGTTTCATAAAAATTAAATTTTGTTTAATAAGTGAAATAATTTAAAATATATTTTATATCCAACTTCTTTGCTGGAATTTCATTTTTTAACTGCGTACATATGTGTAATAAAAGGGAAGTGATATGGAAAAAAATCGAGCTGGAGATTTTTTTCAGACTTTCCATTACATTCAATGAAAAATAACACATCAATTCCGTCTGTCTATCAGTACCTCAATCTATAGCCTAAGCCGCTAAAAATTATTCTCTTCAAATTTGAAATTTAATATTTTTTTATTATAGGTATAGATACTAATATACTTTTAAGCGATCGGTATCTTTTTTTTGCGATTTTTTTTTTGTTAAATTGCAGATTAGCTCATAGAAACCTGGCAAGCCTGGTCAGTGTCTGAATTTATAATAAAAAAATACAACTGAATTGTGTTCTCTTTTGAAACATGCGCACACTTTAACGAAAATGAATCTCGGTAGAAAACCTTCCATATGAAGATGAGTGTACTGCGGAGTTTTATAACGTTCAACATTTCGATTCGTTTGCAATTATGTATAAAAAACTTAATCTGCCACCGTGAATGTTGTCACTTGTCATTTGTTGGTCGTAAAGATATAAACATAAAGAAACAAATTAATGTTTTTTTTATTTAGTTTTTTTTTTACGTTTATTTCTACTTGATGTGAAGTAAACAAAAACTGTGATAACTTTGCCATCGCGTTCATTCCATAGTTAAGAACAGAAAACAAACGAAAAGCCTTGTGGAAACCGCGTCATTGGCAGTCGTGGCCTGTCATCGTCAGTTAAATAAGCAGCCCCGCCAATTATTTAAAAAAAAATTGTAAATTTGAAAAAATCGATAAACAGTAAATAGATTATCGTAGATCTGGTGGCGTTACTAAAACAAAATTGGCCACAAAAATAAATTGTGTGTGAAAATACAACGTGGTGGTTAAGATAATCTTTGTATAAAAAGAATCATGTCTAGTCGTAAGGGCGCTGCTGCCAAAGAAAAGCCTGCTTTTCAAAAACCATCGAACTTGTTAATGACAAAAACAACATTTGCTGCAGGTGCGGGTGCCTCAACGTCATCAGAAGGAATGACGATGCACATACCGAAAGCCGCTAGGAATGTGGCCAGTTCTGTCAGCAATGGTGGTGTAAAATCTGAAACCGATGACAATGATGATTCAGGCGAGGTATGTTGGTACCAGTAAGTGCAAAGCAAACGAAGAAAAGTTGCACTCAGAATTTTTGCAATATTCCTTTCCAGCTATTAGTCTTGTAATACAAAACTGTAAGATAGTAGGTACCTACTACATACATACTTATTTCTGAAATTTAAAAAAAAATATTAATCAGAAATTTTTTATTATACTTTAATTTTGATATAATTCTTAACCGGTTAACCTTTAAGGAATTATATGAGATAATTTCCGATAATTTATTTTCCTATTTGAGAGAATTATAATTATTGTTAGGGGAGACAGGGGCTAGTTGACTCAATTTTTTAGTTTTTAGGGTAAAGGTATTTTTTTGCATGTAAAAGTGTTGGAATTTAAAAATTGTATAAATAAATACCATACATGGATGCAATTATTGAAAATATATATTTAATATTTTTTTTCTTTAAATTTTTAAAAAAATATCCTAAGATTGTTTGAGTTCCAAAATCTTCAAAATCGTTAGAGGCAAGAGGTAGGCATATGGACATACATTTCTTATATACGAATTTTTTCTTTAAATTTGTACACCATTTTGTATGGCAATTTCGAGTATTGAACTACATTTAATGACATTATTTCAAAAAACAATTCTTCACCCGTCTCAAATACCTATATGTATAATAATATGCAATAGGTATTATTTCAAATTTAAAGGAGCTTCTTTATTTGTTTAATTTTTTTTATTGAAATCGGTTCAGCCGTTAAAGAGAAAGTCGAAATAAATAAAAACGGTTATGTGATAGGTACCATTAATAAAATTTTCATTCAACTAAAATGAAGATCATGTCTACAATTTTACACATAAATCCAACAAAGCTGAATTTTGGAAAAAATTCTTATTTTTATGTCTAAATTAATTTTTTGTAAAAAAAATACTGGTATGTCAATTTTAAGTACATACTCGTATATAATAATTATTTTTTAATAAAACGTTTGAGTTTACAAAAAAGCAATCTTAATTTTTATTCAAAAAATCGAAAAAATATTTTTTGAAAATTTGTACATACAATAATATTTCAAATTTGTATAAGGAACCATATGAACATTTTGATACACATTGCGTCGCTTTTCCGGCAGAGTGGCATAAGTCGAAATTTGCAAATTTTCAGGAGAGCCTTTTAAAGTTTTTTTTCATACTGAAAAAAAAATTTCGTTGTTCATAAAAAACAAAACTCGAATGTTGAATAAGTTAAAAAATTGCATTTTTTGTTTTTGTTTTGAGGATCATTAAAATAAATGTTCTCACTCTCTTGGCGTAAAATCTATTTCGTTTTGGAATATAAAGTCGGTGAGGAAATATAACATCTTGAAAATCGAATTTCGATGTTGTTGTTGTTGTTTTTGTTTTTGTATTGGTGCAACAACTTTTTATAGTGAACGCGAATTTCAGTGCATTTCCATTGCATCGCATCATGTATGGCAATAAAGATTCCTACTTGTCTTCTCTATACGAACATCAGAGAGGAGTCCAAGTCCGTCCGAATGTGTACTTCTTCCCATGGTTGTTTTGCAATAGTTTTGTTCAATGAATATTTCGAGGCTATAGGTATTCTATAAGTTGTGGATTTCACAAGAAATCACAGAAACAATCTGTTTCGGGACATAATCTCATATAGCAAAAGTGTCTTTAGAGAAGTAGAACTTGCAACTGTTTTATTGTCATTCATTTAATTTGATTGTTAGTTAAGGACAGATTTAGTGGATGTGGAACAGTCGAACTTGAAGTATAACCGGCAAAAACAGGCAACCTTTGATGATTTTGAGTTCCATGTTGTATTTTTTGAAATTTCTTACATAGAAACTACCTATAAAATTGATAATTAGGAACGATATTTAGCTTTTTCTTAATACACTCTTCGATTTTCGAGATCTTAGTTTGGCTTAACTGAAGTATCGCGTGGCGTATACTATACTGCTTAATGCGTTGGATTAAAAAAAATACAAACAAAATTACACAGACTAGAACTAGCGTTACCACTTCCGGCAAAAAAGTCGAAATTAAAGAAGTTAAGTAAATTGAGAAAAATTGAAGTAGATTTTAAAATGACATTTTACTTGCTTTGTAGCTCTGTACTTCAACCTGTAGGCTAGAAGAGAAATTGAAAACATTTTTTTTAGTTTGATTTTGATAAAAAAAATTATGTGTAGACTTTACCAACAATGCAGTCTATATTTTGGTCAAAAAAAAATTTTTATTAACCGTACCCGTCAAAGAATCTTTTCTCTACGGATTTCGATCACCATTTTTTATATCGGAGCGTTTTTGATTTTGAAATAATATTGTAGGTATACCTACAAAGAATAACATTAAAATTACTATTATACTACATACATAGGTACTACCTAGAGTGAAATAGAGCAAAAGAAGTAGATTTGGCCTTTTTTGTAAAATTGAAGTAGGTTGAAACAGAGATTTTTTAAATGAAGTAGATTTTAGTATTTTGCTGATGGTGCGAAGTTGGAAGTAGATTTTAAAATATTTTGACAAAAAAAAGTATCTGCTTCAATTGTAGTAAAGTGATACCATTGATCAGAACTCTGTAGTAATTTTTTCTCCATTAATAGGTATAAAGGAATTAAGAATCGAACACACAAGGAAAGGAAATGGAAAAAAAAAGAAATGATTGAGTTTCTCCATCATGACTCAATGACAAAATAAAACCTATCTTTGCCGTTATTTACATTACATTACATTACATTTTACACTACTCTGTAGATAAATCTACGAAGTAGAGACACAGAAAAGCACTGGCAACTGAGGCCATCGGCTTTTAGACAACACAACAGGGAGAGACACACAGATAGAAAGAACAACAGAAGAAACACATGTCAACAGCACACGGTTGGTATTTGAACGGTCCCCCATCCAAGTACTAACCGCGCGCAGTGATGCTTGATTTCGCTGATCGGTGGGAAGCGATGCTTTCATCAAAGCCAAGGCCGTTGACTGCCGTTATTTAAAGGTGGACCTAAACAACGAAAGTTTTGCAATTTGCAAAAACAAGTATACACACATTTTATCCCTACTGCTTACGCATGCTCGCCTGGTGATATAGTTCTTAATTACGTAATTTTGCTTCTTTGTTTTTACGATTTCTTTGTCTCCACGCCTTCCAAATAATGAAATCTTAGCATGCGAATGTGAGTTTCGTGTTTGCTTCATTTTTAAATTTTGCAAATTCCCCTTTTCATACTCTACTCAATTCCGCTTAATCTCATATTAAAGAAAGTGAGATGTGAGACCCCCACTGAACCAACAAAACCTATTTGTAAAGCAGTCGCACCTCCATCCATACACACTCAGTCAGTTTGCGTGCGCAATCATTGCATTGCGAATGCAGGCATGAGTACTTAAAAGAATAAGAATCGAATCTGATGTAGGTATAAGAAAGAAAGAGAAGGAACAATAAACACTTAAATTTCTTGATGTTCTCTATGACCAAATGAAAAAAACCGGTTTTTGCAGTTATAATAGGTGGCGCTTAATAGCGAAAGTTGTAAATTTTGCGCAAGCAATTACACTACTGCTTCCGCATGCTCGCCTGGTGATGCAGATTTTAATTAGCAATTTTTGCTTTAAACTTGGAATGTTGAATGAGACAGACGACCTGCAACCATGTTTTTTTTTTCAAGATTTGGAGGAGAAAAATAAAGATTAGGTTTTACACAAGCTTAAATTTTTAATTTTTGAAGGCGGATCCTCACTTCGTCGAGTGCGAGAATTAAGCGATTTGAAGTTTGAATGTGCTAGTTAGTTTGGGAGACTAAAATATTAAATGCACAAGAACTGAATACCTACTTCGTCCGCATGCTTACCTGGTAACTAGGAATTATTTCTTTGTAAAGAGTAACTATTCAATTGAATGGGGTGAGTGTTGTTGTTGTTCTTTTTTCATAATGCTTTCTCACACAATACCTACACAATACAATACACAAATTACTTTATTTTTAAATGTGTACTATATTCGCCCCACTAGATCGTTTCTTCTTCATACAATGGAATTCCTTGTTTCTTTCTTTGTTTTTTTTTCCTTTCAGCCTAGAGAAAGTAAAAACAAAAGACGCATACTGTGAAAGGCGAATTATCATCTTATCAGCTTGGAAGGGAGATAAAACATTGGACATACTTCTTTCGCATCTATTGACTAAGTTTTGTTTTTAGAGTAGACAAAAATTGAAAAAGAAAGGGTCATACTTTTTGTCTTTGTTTAACATGTTGTTCAGTTCAATGTTCTTTATTTCTCCATGAGATGAGTTGAAGGTGGAGCAAAAGATTGTCAATAAAAGCAAAGTTGAATCCCTACTTCTTCTGCATGCTCGCCTGGTGATTCACTTTTAAATTACGTCATTTTATTTGAAATTTAACCGATTTTTTGAGGGTTCAAGCGTCTACCACTAGATGTCCTTACTTACACCATTTTGAGAATTATTTTTGTCTGGTTTAATTTTGCATTTTGTCATTTAAAATTTGTATTTCGTCATCTTTTACCACGAAATAAAATCCTATTACCAGGCGAGCATGCGAGCTAGAGGCATCCATCTTACGTGTTTGCTTTATTTTTGTATTTCGCAATATTCCCCTTCTTACTCTGCCAATATGGCTTTATTCTAGCATTAAAGAAAGTAAGACTACCCTCTAAAGCAACAAAACCTATTAAAAAAAAGTCAATAGCATCCACACTCAATTTGCGTGCGCAATCTGTGTATTGAACATGCACAGGCATGAGTGGTGCAAAGAAAAAGAATCACTTAACCTGATGTAGGAAAGAAGGAAACGAAAGAACGATAGGCACCTACAAATACAATTCTTAACGTTCCTTCTCCACCATCACTGTTCGTATGAAGTCAACATCAACACCAATACTACTTACTCGGTTTGCTTGATTGCGCATGCATGCATGCATGAGTTAAGAAGATAATAACTATATAAATGTAGTTGGTAAAGGTGGAGCTTATAAATGAAAATCAATTTGCAAAACAAAAATGTAATCCCTACTGCTTCAGCATGCTCGCCTGGTGATATACTTCTTTGCTATTCGTCCCCTCGCCCGACCTTGATCGTTTCTTCGAAGTAAGGAATGCCTTGTTTCTTTCTTTCTTTTTTTTCCTTGCAACCACTGCTAGAGAAAGTAAAACAAAAGACACATACAGTGACAGACGAATTATCAGCTTATCAGCTTGATGGGGAGATAAAACATTGGACATTCTTCTTTCGCATGCTCATCTATTGACGATGTCTCTCGTTTTAAGAGAAGAGAAAAAAAAATGAAAAAGAAAGATCATACATTTTGTCTTTGTTTCACATATTCACTTTAATGTTCTTACTTTCCCCTTGAAGTGAGTTAAGGCGGAGCAAAAGCAAAAAAGTGGCAAAAACTAAAATATACGTTCATTGAATCCCTACTTCCTCTGCATGCTCGCCTGGTGATTCACTTTTAAATTACGTCATTTTATTTGAAATTTAACCGAATTTTTGAGGGTTCAAGCGTCTACCACTAGATGTCCTTACTTACACCATTTTGAGAATTATTTTTGTCTGGTTTAATTTTTTGCATTTTGTCATTTAAAATTTGTATTTCGTCATCTTTTACCACGAAATAAAATCCTATTACCAGGCGAGCATGCGAGCTAGAGGCATCCATCTTACGTGTTTGCTTTATTTTTGTATTTCGCAATATTCCCCTTCTTACTCTGCCAATATGGCTTTATTCTAGCATTAAAGAAAGTAAGACTACCCTCTAAAGCAACAAAACCTATTAAAAAAAAGTCAATAGCATCCACACTCAATTTGCGTGCGCAATCTGTGTATTGAACATGCGCAGGCATGAGTGGTGCAAAGAAAAAGAATCACTTAACCTGATGTAGGAAAGAAGGAAACGAAAGAACGATAGGCACTACAAATACAATTCTTAAGGTTCCTTCTCCACCATCACTGTTCGTATGAAGTCAACATCAACACCAATACTACTTACTCGGTTTGCTTGCACAGTCATTGTATTGCGCATGCATGCATGGATGAGTTAAGAAGATAATAACTATATAAATGTAGTTGGTAAAGGTGGAGCTTATAAATGAAAATCAATTTGCAAAACAAAAATATAATCCCTACTGCTTCAGCATGCTCGCCTGGTGATATACTTCTTTGCTATTCGTCCCCTCGCCCGACCTTGATCGTTTCTTCGAAGTAAGGGGAATGCCTTGTTTCTTTCTTTCTTTTTTTTCCTTGCAACCACTGCTAGAGAAAGTAAAACAAAAGACACATACAGTGACAGACGAATTATCAGCTTATCAGCTTGATGGGGAGACAAAACATTGGACATTCTTCTTTCGCATGCTCATCTATTGACGATGTCTCGTTTTAAGAGAAGAGAAAAAAAAATTGAAAAAGAAAGATCATACATTTTGTCTTTGTTTCACATATTCACTTTAATGTTCTTACTTTCTCCTTGAAGTGAGTTAAGGCGGAGCAAAAGAAAAAAAGTGGCAAAAACTAAAATATACGTTCATTGAATCCCTACTTCTTCTGCATGCTCGCCTGGTGATTCACTTTTAAATTACGTTATTTTATTTTAAATTTAACTGAATTTTTGAGGGTTAAGCGTCACCGCTAGATGCCCTTAGTTACACCATTTTAAGAATTTTAGTTTTCTTTAAATTTTTAATTTCCTTGATTTTTTATTACGAGTATTTTGGTTTTCAGTGTCTTTTACCAAGAACTGAAATCATAATACCTACCAGGCAGGTGAGCATGCGAATGAAGTGAAGATTTGTTATGACACTCCATGGCATGAAGATCGAAGCTGTGTCTCATGAAGATGTATGTATATATAGTTGAAATGTCTATTGCATTAAATTTGGTACAAATTGTATGGCAACAAAATATGTTTTACAGACAAAAGAAATTTGTATTTTTATAGATCAAAGATACTATTCTTACCATTTCTTTTTCAAACGAGACACTTGCGCCCATACATATAGATAATTACCTACCTGTTGGCGACACTTTACATATTTTCATGGGCGGAAAATATAGGTATTCTTGTTGCCTTTGGAGTTTCCCACCATTACAACTCACTTAAAATTGCACCTAAATGCCATTTAAGGGTCATTTACATATGAAAGTATGCAAGAATCAAACCACACCAATGCAATGTGTCCGTTCGTTGTCGCCAAATCGTTTCTTAGGTTTTCATTATAATTTTAATTATACGTGCCTTAGCACTAGATCTGTTGGGTTAGGTCATTACGATTTGCAAATTTCCAACTGCTGATAGGTACCTATAATAAATTTTAAAAAAATCCATTAAAATGCCAAATGTAACAAATTCTTTTGCTACATTGTAAGTTTAATCTTGTATGCAAAGTGAAAATGTTTGTATACATATAAAGATATACTTTGTATCTAAGGCACCATTAATTATAGGTATAATTTAATATATCCTTTCTGTTCCATTAGGAAGTAAACTTACCAGCATCAGTCTCATGGATATTTCTCCCAAAGAAGTGTAATGTGAATAGTAAACACTTGAAATTCTGGTGAAATTGGAGGTCCACGGCTTGTAATTCAGTCTTGGATGCTTAGGTTTTCAACCCAAAACCGAACTGCTATCTTGTCAAACCTGTACTGAAATAAAATTCTCCATCATCCAGCTCTTCAAAAGGATTTGCTCGGGACTTAAAATATCCCACTTTACTGCACAAAACTGTGTCTTCAAACATATATATAGATAATATCAAAATCTTCGTCTTCCGAAAACATTTTATATTATTTTATTTACTTTTCAAAATAATCAGCTCACGAATCATAAAAAAAAAAAACAATTTAATTCTTTCAAATAAAATTGCGAAGAAATTTTTTTTGAGATTTCATATGGATTTAGCAAGTTACTAAAAGTTAAGGTAGTCATTTACTTTAGTAAAACGTTAAGAGTTACTAAGATGCTAAAATCGTTTAAGACTATAGCAAAATCTTCTTTTTAACTCAGTAACTTTATAAAATGGTTTTAACATTTTACACAATCGTTTTAAGTTTTGCGCTAGCAAAAACTTTTCGTATTATAAATTGTTGCTGCAACCTCAAACAGTGGTGCTTAGTTTTTTTTTTAAATATTTGCATTTCTTTTGTTGCCACCCTAATATGTGCTTTATTTATTTTTTACTCACTGCTGCCCAGGGCCAAAAATAGTTTTTTTTTGGTCTAAGATTGAATCTCAACACTCCACTTAACCGGTATTTTTTATTCGATTTCAAATGCAAACTTAATTGGATATTAATATGAAAGTATGTACATACACACATATACATATGTAGATTTATCATTTCGATTAAAATGAATTTTAATTTGTTTGCGATCCAGATTTATCAGACAATTTAAAATACATTTTAGTGCTTACATATAAATATTTTGGGTTCTTTTTTTTATCATTTACTAGCAATGTTTAATTTAAAGTTTTAATGAGTGATATGAGGTCATTAAAATAACTTAACCATTTCTCTAAAATTGCCCAACTGAAACATTTTGTCAACTCGCTACATTTGCGTATGACAAATGTGGTAGATAATAAAACGCTGTGTTGCTTATGTGTTGATTTTGCTAGCGTCTGCTATGTTTTTTTTTCAAGAAAAGTAACAAATAAATGAAGGAAATAATGGTCTTGCAACTAGTCAAATAAACAATCACGCTTTAAACCTGGCTAGTAGCTTTTCAAGATTAAAAAAATATTGCAACATATTTAATTCTTGGAAAACAACTGTTATTGCCGCCTGTTGTTACTAACGTAAAACATTTTTTTTTTTTTTGGAAATTGCTTCAGGTTTTCCCAAAGATCATACAATATATGGATTTTTCCGCAAAATTGTTATTGATTTTTGTTTTTAATTATTGTTAAGTAGATATTTAGACCCGCACTCAAGGGATTTTGAACAGCCTTTAAATGTAATTTTTTAAAAATTTGACACAGTGTGAGGTTCTTAGGAATAAGGCTAGCCGCGCACTAGCAACTTTTAGTTGCGAAACTGCTTGGTTTGAGCAACTAAAAAGTTTGTGTTTTGACACAAACTAAACGATTGCCTAAAATAAGTTCGCCATTTTATTGAACATATAATTATCTGCAAATTCACGGACATTCAACCAAACAGTTCATCTGTTTTTTATAAGTAACCAAACAGTTTCGCAACTAAAAATTGCTAGAGCGCGGCTAGCCTAAAGGTTGGATTAAATGCCTAGATATTGAAATGAGAAGGGAAAATAGAGTCTGGTAAGAAATTCCACATACGCTTCGTACAGCTCAAGAATTAATCTCTGAACTTAACGTTTAGAAGGAAATAAGCATACATGGCAGATGAAGTATTGCAACTAGCGATTCACTAGAACACTATTCAAAAAGGAAACGGTATCTATAAAAAAAATTGTTTCCGAAATTGATCTATCACTTATCAGCTTTAAGGCCCTCTTTGGGATTCTATCAAGAAGATATATTATATAAATATTCCTTATAAATTGTAACTAGATTAGAAGGGGAAAAGATGTCTTACATAGCCTAAGCATTTCGCTGCATTCTTAGCAATGTCCATTATGTGGTGATTAAACAAAAGGTTCTCTGTAATGGACATCCCGAGAAAAGAAGGTGGCCGTGGCGCGATGGATGTGTGCTCGCCTGTCAACCTCATGATGACAGGTTCGATCCCTGCCGTCGTCTATGTCGCATTAATTCCATTAAAAACCTTCTAAAAATTGTCATCAATGGGTTGCTGGTTTACTCATTACATGTTGTTCAGGCATAACACTAACAACATGTAATTGAGTTAAACTAGTATGCCCAACAAGGATGAACACGAATAAAATAATGTGAATTATAAGCGGCATAGAAATAAGACACGGCATTCTCCGCTTTAGTTCAGCCGCCATCCCTGAAGATAAATTATCTGAGACAACAACCTTCAGTCTCAGAACATCGTGCCACACATCTTTCCTATCCTTCTTTCTCTTCCGTAACTTCACGCCCGCGCTGTGTTGAAACATTTAAAGGGTAATCATAATCCCTTGAGCGCGGGTAGATTATAAAAAAAAAAAAAAAAAAAAAAATGCGAGCACCATTCATGAAACATTGCAATGAGGGAATATTTCGCTTAAACGATATAAGACAGCTCTGAGTTTTGGAAGTATTGCATTCCCCAAAATTTTGAATTACCCATTTGACAATGTTGGTAGGATCAAAATCTAATGAAATAATCCTACTCGTAGCTGCGGTACAACATAAAAAAAAGAGGGAATTGAATCTGTATAATGTATATGAATGACATGAATATGAAAAGCTATGTTGTCAGTAAAATTTAGTGACAGGCAAGAGATCATTTTTAAAAAAATAGAAAAAAGGTCGTAGACAAAACATTAACAGTCGAGTCAAGTAGTGCTTTGGGACATTCATTTCAAAATTTCTTTTTTGACATTAATTTGTATCTTCTTTTCTTTTTTGAAGTAAGACTTCTTTTCCGGCGTTAAGGGTGAAAAATTGTCTATGCAGCTTTCAGTGACATGTCAAAACGACACGTAATCAGCCAAAGACCGTGACATGTTTTTAGAATTATTGTTCGAACCGTATTCGAGGTTATTTAAGACACTTTAAAAACATCTTTTACCGCCGAAAAGAATTTTCTCTAAATAAAGAAAACACAACAGCTACCCAATGAAACAATTAAAAACATAATTTCATAAAAAAAACACTCAATAAAGGCTTTTTTTAATGAATTATGTAGCCGAACAATTTTACAATCAAAAAACACTTCCCTTGCCATATTTTAAGTTCGGTGTCAAACTTAAATTAGCATTGCCTACAATATTAGAAGAATCCCTTGGCTCGAATACAGTGATTGCGATAGGAAAAAACATTATGTTGGCGTGATGAATCATCGTCGTTGTTGGATGGATGGCAAACAGATAATTTAGTTATGACAAGAAAGTCATATCTTTTCAAATAAGTTTTAATCCTTATAGCGTCACAATTGCAACTCCTTTATGCTCTATTTTTTTTTTGCTTACGACGATTTTTCACTCACGACTTTTTGAAGCTATTTCAAAATTGAATAAGTGCCAATGAGAAAAAAACATATGATTTAATTAAATCTCGTCGTGAAAAATTTCTGGCATCAGGAATTGCTGGACGATTTTAAAACTACAAAAATTTGACAGTGAATCATGTCTCGCCCTCGTCTCTTTCTTGTTGGATTATGAATCAGGCATAGTAATAAAAACTTTTGTCTGTCTAAATGTTCATCTGACAAATTTAAGCGGAGATAAAAATGTATACTAAAAACGGCTAGTATTGAAATTTTAATATCTTAGACGTCAGTGTCCTTTCACGATTTATGATATGTGCCATATGTGGGCGTGATGAATCATGTGCGTTAAAAAAGAGCCTTAAGGAGCGCCATCCATTGTCAAGTTATTTTGACATCTTAAAATTTGCAAGACTATAGGTACTAAGCTTACTTCTAAATTGTTTTTTTTGTATGTTTCCGAAAAGCACTGAAAGTTAATGTTTGTACGTTTATAGGTTAGAATCTTACAGAGGCCTTGCTTGAAAGAAAAGAAGTGTACCTCAGTACACACAACCTTTTTTCTATTGTAAAAATGACTAATTGTGGAAAATCTGGCTGTAATAATAAAATTATGCTTGATAGATTTTGTATTATGTGATGGCATTTGTAACCAAAAGTTTTATAAAAATTGTAATTTGATGACTGAAAATTCCATCAGCGCATTGAAATATGACAATTGCGTTGCTGTTGGTGATTGTTTTTTTTTTTTTCAATACTTTCTTAGCTAGTTATCGATAAGATTAAAGGTTAAATGTTATTATGTTGGCCTCAAAAAGGTTATTCAAATAAAAAAGCAAACAAACAAGTTAAGAGCATAAACAATTAACAAATTGATAAGAAAGAAGAAAAACTGAACCTCGTTTACTAGAGTAATCGCAACGACTGATTCCATAATGGGAGACGAAATCATTTCGCTCTCAGAGGCGTTAATGATTTCCTTAGGAACAACAAGCCTGGAAGTGAAACAATATATTTTTCTTACGAATTTCACATTTGCAACCTACCAAAACAACCTGGACTGAATGGTAAGTCGGAAAGGTAATTGCTATTTCAAGTAAGAAGTGAACCATCAGCACGCATTTGATAAAATAGGTGGGTATAACAAGTACTCGTATATGACGCGACAGTTTTGTTTTCACAAAATCGGTGTAAAGATTGTTTCCAAGGAACATCTTACGAAAGAAAAATTATTTGCATTTTCATACTATGTACATTTTCCAAAATTTTATTTAAATTTTTTTTTAGTTTGACTTGATTTAAAAATAAAACGAAAGATTGTTGACTTAACAAAAAAAAAAAAAACATTTTAGGTCCTCTTTTTGTAATTATTTTTTTATATTATTCTTTCTTAAAAGATTTTTGCCGATGTCTTTTAAAAGTGACAAAGTTTTTTTATGTATTACTAAACTCAAAAGAAAACCTAAATAAAATTCCAGACTTCCAGAATAAAGGCTTTATTATCGTGTACAGCTATGTAGATATTTGTAATCGTCTTTTAAATCGGGCAAACGTAATGTACAAGGTTATTGGTTATAAAAAAAAAAATTGTTGCAGAGGTTTTTTTAAAAAAAATATGTTCTTATACATACATAAAATATTTTAAGGAAACAAATATTGATATACACTAATTTCAAGTTTTTTACTTTTTTCAAATCAAAATTAAATTTCAAAAAAAAATCATCGAATTTCTTAAATAAAAATTTAATTTGTCAAACAATTAAAACAATTTTTACTTGCGACTTAAAGGTACTAAGGCAAGTTATGCATTCGGAAAAAAAATCGAACTTGAGATTTTGATCAAAGTTGACATTACGATAATAGCGAAGACCAAAAAAGTAGGTCTCGCAATTCTGTCTGTCTGTCTGTCGGCTCGGCCGATTTTCTTCAAACTTGGTAGATATGGTTTTTAATTCCCCCCCCCCGGATGTTTTTTGATTTGATTTTTTAAGACCAAAAATAACGGTACCTGCCATACGATTTTTCGAAATTTTATAAATATTTTTTTTTCTCAAAAACTGTCCCACAGATTCAAAAAAAAAAAATCATATAATTTCTTTTAGTAAAACCTAGGTAAGGGTTGAAAAAAAAAATTCCAAAAAAATATTATTTTTGGTAGATACTCCCCTTGGAACCATTTTTTTTTTTATTTTAATCATTTTTTCTTATATTAAATCTCCCCAGAAGTTTCAATATTAGGTACTGCGTATTCAAATTTTCAAAAACTTTTGTTTTGGATTTTTAAAAAGAATTAAAATTTTTTTTTTTTTGAAAACTCAATATTTCGAAAACCCCATGCTCGATTTTTTTAAAACTTGATAAATAAAAGTTTCTTAAAATAATCTACAAGATATGAGAAAAAAAAAGTATTTTACCTAAAACCAACGGTACCCTCCATACAAATGTTAAAAAATGGTTTTCGAAAATCGTATTTTTCTCGAAAACAGTTCCGAGAATTGAAAAACAATCGTTTTTTTTTTTTGAAAATTCAATATCTCGAAAACGGCTCAATATTTTTTTTGTAAATTTAATTTTTATTCAAACAATAATAAAAACTTTAAATTGGCGTACCAAAATTTTTTCTTAAAAATGTTTTAAAAATTTTGTATATAAAAGCTTATTTTTTAAGAAACCACTACAATAAGACTTATAATTTTTGTTCTTGCATGAACCTACATATATTTGCTTGAATCACATGGCATCCTATTTTTACCTCCAACTACTAAAGAAGTTGTTTTAGTCGTTTAAAAAATTAATTTTTATGCTTATGAACAGTTTTTCTCTAATAACATTAATTTTTGAAATTCTTAGTCTATTACATAGGAGCAAGTTCGTGCGACCCAGTCGTGCATTTTATTTTTAAAGTTTTGATATTCAAAGATTTTTTAACGTTTTTGAAGCTTCTGTAAAACAAATTTAATTGAAATCGAGCAAATCTCTCTGCCTGTATGTATTTATGAATGTACATCTGAATGTACATAAATGTATGTAGCCCATTAACGAACAGAGTTATCTCAAATTTGGTTTGTAGCTAATTCCGTAGGTGAAATATATGTAATAATATGACATATAAATTATTGTATTGAACTGTCATCCTGCAGGTCTAGGTTCCCTTCCCACCTGCTACCTAGCTAAGAAGTGACAAATCCTCCAAGAACACCATTTGTTATGAAAAGTGATTCTAATATCAGTCGCTCGTCGAACTGTATGTCCCCTCTTTTATGCTGACATCACGCACACAGCAATGTATGAGAGTTGTAAGTTGTAACATAATTCTACGTTAGACTCCTATTTATTTTATTAGGTTAAATTACATATAATTTTCATAGAAGTACCTTTGAAAGGCAACTAAAAAATGCAAATATTGTTCTAATGATTAAAATTAATTCTAAGATGTTTTTAAAAAGGCTTTGAGTAAAATAAAAAAAATGGGGCTTCTTTCCCTTACAATCTTATCTATATCACTATTGGGTGGGTCTGGCTATCGAACATAGCTGCTGTGTGGCTGAATTTTTTTTTAAAATAATCATATCAGAATTTAGCATAAGGGGCATAAGTTAGTGCCTTAGTCCTTAAATGAAATAAGCAATAGCCAGTTGCATTCCTTCCCTGAAACAATTCCGTCCATCGTACTACTCGTTTAACTATGAATGCTCATCAGTTTACCATTGAACCTAACTTCGGACTTACTGTTACATAAAAAAATTATTATTTCCAGATCGATATGCAAAGACTTGTGAGCCTCATATAATTATTACTGCCGCCTTTAGTCCCTAAACCACCAATCAGTATTAAACTAAATACCTAACATCGAATATCATCGATTTTTTTTTTTCAGTTTCATGATGCTTTGAGTATGGAGGCAATGTGTGTAACTAAAATAATTTATAATAATATGTAGAATCATAATAATTTTTTTTTTAACTGTCTGGAAGAAGCCAAATTGGCTATACATTATTTTTTCAACAACAAATTCGATGATGCTCGGAATCTTCTGAAGCCGTGGGCTGTGGGCATGCATGCATGAGTTAAGAAGATAATAACTATATTATGTAGTTGGTAAAGGTGGAGCTTATAAATGAAAATCAATTTGCAAAACAAAAATGTAATCCCTACTGCTTCAGCATGCTCGCCTGGTGATATACTTCTTTGCTATTCGTCCCCTCGCCCGACCTTGATCGTTTCGACGAAGTTTTTTTTCCTTGCAACCACTGCTAGAGAAAGTAAAACAAAATACACATACAGTGACAGACGAATTATCAGCTTATCAGCTTGATGGGGAGATAAAACATTGGACATTCTTCTTTCGCATGCTCATTTATTGACGATGTCTCGTTTTAAGAGAAGAGAAAAAAAAATTCAAAAAGAAAGATCATACATTTTGTCTTTGTTTCACATATTCACTTTAATGTTCTTACTTTCCCCTTGAAGTGAGTTAAGGCGGAGCAAAAGAAAAAAAGTGGCAAAAACTAAAATATGCGTTCATTGAATCCCTACTTCTTCTGCATGCTCGCCTGGTGATTCACTTTTAAATTACGTAATTTTATTTGAAATTTAACCGAATTTTTGAGGGTTCAAGCCAGGGCCGGATCTACCTAAGGGCTGTATGGGCTACAGCCCAGGGCCCCGAGGTCACAAGGGGCCCCCAGACCCCGCTGAAAACAATAGGCGATAATTTGAATTAAAAAAAAAAATCTAAAATTAAAAAAACCTACCATAACGTTGGCAGTGGCAACCTTGATGACCTACTCGTATATTGCACTATTGCGCCCACTAGAGTATGCAAGACGTTCACATTCATAAATAACTATCAAAGGCCTATCAAAATATGCTAATTATTTTTTGTTATCAATCACACCCAAAAGTTGCTGTGGGCTCTCGGTCTATTACTGTTTAGTAAACAAAACGATGCGCTGTCTGAAAAAAAAGCTGATCGATAAGGAGACAGAAAAGCAAGACGCCATCAAGAAGTGAAAAGAAAACTTTAATTAAGGCTTCGGCCGCGCACTGAGCGACGAGCGACTGAGCGATAGAGCGACGAGTCTGAGCGATGGGTGGCCATTTACAAAGCTTCATCGCTAAGTCATTGTCAAGTGCAGGTGCACTTCGTCGTAGTATTTAGTGGAAAGTCGCTTTCATGTTTATAGAGCTTTTGTAAGATCGAGAAAACGAAGATTTTATATGCATCCCATTAATCGTGAAAGGGAAAATTATGTTGAATCTTTGCAGACTTTTATACTGATTTTGGCAACAATGTCGTGTGTCAATAGAATCTTTTGAATTTCTGTTGGAAAACGTTTGGTCAATATTAACAAAACAAAGAACACGAATTAGTGCAGAAAAGCGGCTAATTTTATTATTAATGTTAGTTTTTTCTTTTTTTGTTCTTAATTTTTATTTTTAGTTTTGCCAAAATAACATTCTAAAATCACTTTTTATCTCAAGTTTTTAGAACTCATTAAATTTTGCCCTAAATGGCAAAAGACTTTTTAAAAGTTTTAAATTTTTAACTTTCTGAGCTGAAAAATTAAATTAATTAATTGAATTGCCTGGAAGAGATTGGTACGAAAGCATAAGGTCGCCGTTTGCACAACTAATGCTTGCGTAGATTTAAGTAACATTTATGTTTTTTTTTGTGCAATAAAGAATATATAATAATAATATATTATTATAGACACAGTTTTTTGACATGGCTATTAGTTGAGTACTTAGGTAGGCCACTAAATAGTTTCAGCCCAGGGCCCCACAAATTCACCATCCGCCTCTGGTTCAAGCGTCTACCACTAGATGTCCTTACTTACACCATTTTGAGAATTATTTTTGTCTGGTTTAATTTTGCTTTTTGTCCATTTAAAATTTGTATTTCGTCATCTTTTACCACGAAATAAAATCCTATTACCAGGCGAGCATGCGAAGCTAGAGGCATCCATCTTACGTGTTTGCTTTATTTTTGTATTTCGCAATATTCCCCTTCTTACTCTGCCAATATGGCTTTATTCTAGCATTAAAGAAAGTAAGACTACCCTCTAAAGCAACAAAACCTATTAAAAAAAAAGTCAATAGCATACACACTCAATTTGCGTGCGCAATCTGTGTATTGAACATGCGCAGGCATGAGTGGTGCAAAGAAAAAGAATCACATAAACTGATGTATGAAAGAAGGAAACGAAAGAACGATAGCCACCTACAAATACAATTCTTAAGGTTCCTTCTCCCTCATCACTGTTCGTATGAAGTCAACATCAACACCAATACTACTTACTCGGTTTGCTTGCACAGTCATTGTATTGCGCATGCATGCATGCATGAGTTAAGAAGATAATAACTATATATGTAGTTGGTAAAGGTGGAGCTTATAAATGAAAATCAATTTGCAAAACAAAAATGTATTCCCTACTGCTTCAGCATGCTCGCCTGGTGATATACTTCTTTGCTATTCGTCCCCTCGCCCGACCTTGATCGTTTCTTCGAAGTAAGGAACGAGCATGATATATTGGAATGCCTTGTTTCTTTCTTTCTTTTTTTTCTTCTTCTCTCGCATGCTCATCTATATACGATGTCTCGTTTTAAGAGAAGAGAAAAAAAATTGAAAAATAGAGATCATACATTTTGTCTTTGTTTCACATATTCACTTTAATGTTCTTACTTTCTCCTTGAAGTGAGTTAAGGCGGAGCAAAAGAAAAAAAGTGGCAAAAACTAAAATATACGTTCATTGAATCCCTACTTCTTCTGCATGCTCGCCTGGTGATTCACTTTTAAATTACGTCATTTTATTTGAAATTTAACCGAATTTTTGAGGGTTCAAGCGTCTACCCCTAGATGTCCTTACTTACACCATTTTGAGAATTATTTTTGTCTGGTTTAATTTTGCATTTTGTCCCATTTAAAATTTGTATTTCGTCATCTTTTACCACGAAATAAAATCCTATTACCAGGCGAGCATGCGAAGCTAGAGGCATCCATCTTACGTGTTTGCTTTATTTTTGTATTTCGCAATATTCCCCTTCTTACTCTGCCAATATGGCTTTATTCTAGCATTAAAGAAAGTAAGACTACCCTCTAAAGCAACAAAACCTATTAAAAAAAAAGTCAATAGCATCCACACTCAATTTGCGTGCGCAATCTGTGTATTGAACATGCGCAGGCATGAGTGGTGCAAAGAAAAAGAATCACTTAACCTGATGTAGGAAAGAAGGAAACGAAAGAACGATAGGCACCTACAAATACAATTCTTAAGGTTCCTTCTCCACCATCACTGTTCGTATGAAGTCAACAACAACACCAATCCTACTTACTCGGTTTGCTTGCACAGTCATTGTATTGCGCATGCATGCATGCATGAGTAAGAAGATAATAACTATATAAATGTAGTTGGTAAAGGTGGAGCTTATAAATGAAAATCAATTTGCAAAACAAAAATGTAATCCCTACTGCTTCAGCATGCTCGCCTGGTGATTAGTTCTTAATTACGTAATTTTGCTTCTTTGTTTTTACGATTTCTTTGTCTCCACGCCTTCCAAATAATGAAATCTTAGCATGCGAATGTGAGTTTCGTGTTTGCTTCATTTTTAAATTTTGCAAATTCCCCTTTTCATACTCTACTCAATTCCGCTTAATCTCATATTAAAGAAAGTGAGATGTGAGACCCCCACCCCACTGAACCAACAAAACCTATTTGTAAAGCAGTCGCACCTCCATCCAAACACACTCAGTCAGTTTGCGTGCGCAATCATTGCATTGCGAATGCAGGCATGAGTACTTAAAAGAATAAGAATCGAATCTGATGTATAAGAAAGAAAGAGAAGGAACAATAAACACTTAAATTTCTTGATGTTCTTTCTCTATGACCAAATGAAAAAACCGGTTTTTGCAGTTATAATAGGTGGCGCTTAATAGCGAAAGTTGTAAATTTTGCGCAAGCAATTACACTACTGCTTCCGCATGCTCGCCTGGTGATGCAGATTTTAATTAGCAATTTTTGCTTTAAACTTGGAATGTTGAATGAGAAAGAAACCATGTTTTTTTTTCAAGATTTGGAGGAGAAAAATAAAGACGATTAGGTCTTACACAAGCTTAAATTTTTAATTTTTGAAGGCGGATCCTCACTTCGTCGAGTGCGAGAATTAAGCGGTTTGAAGTTTGAATGTGGTAGTAAGTTTGGGAGACTAAAATATTGCACAAGAACTGAATATGTACCTACTTCGTCCGCATGCTTACCTGGTAACTAGGAATTATTTCTTTGTAAAGAGTAACTATTCAATTGAATGGGGTGAGTGCTGTTGTTGTTCTTTTTTCATAATGCTTTCTCACACAATACACAATACAATACACAAATTACTTTATTTTTAAATGTGTACTATATTCGCCCCACTAGATCGTTTCTTCTTCATACAATGGAATTCCTTGTTTCTTTCTTTGTTTTTTTTTTCCTTTCAGCCTAGAGAAAGACGCATACTGTGAAAGGCGAATTATCATCTTATCAGCTTGGAAGGGAGATAAAACATTGGACATACTTCTTTCGCATGCTCATCTATTGACTAAGTTTTGTTTTTAGAGTAGACAAAAATTGAAAAAGAAAGGGTCATACTTTTTGTCTTTGTTTAACATGTTGTTCAGTTCAATGTTCTTTATTTCTCCATGAGATGAGTTGAAGGTGGAGCAAAAGATTGTCAATATTCAAAAGCAAAGTTGAATCCCTACTTCTTCTGCATGCTCGCCTGGTGATTCACTTTTAAATTACGTCATTTTATTTGAAATTTAACCGAATTTTTGAGGGTTCAAGCGTCTACCACTAGATGTCCTTACTTACACCATTTTGAGAATTATTTTTGTCTGGTTTAATTTTGAATTTTATTTTGTCTCCATTTAAAATTTGTATTTCGTCATCTTTTACCACGAAATAAAATCCTATTACCAGGCGAGCATGCGAAGCTAGAGGCATCCATCTTACGTGTTTGCTTTATTTTTGTATTTCGCAATATTCCCCTTCTTACTCTGCCAATATGGCTTTATTCTAGCATTAAAGAAAGTAAGACTACCCTCTAAAGCAACAAAACCTATTAAAAAAAAAGTCAATAGCATCCACACTCAATTTGCGTGCGCAATCTGTGTATTGAACATGCGCAGGCATGAGTGGTGCAAAGAAAAAGAATCACATAACCTGATGTAGGAAAGAAGGAAACGAAAGAACGATAGCCACCTACAAATACAATTCTTAAGGTTCCTTCTCCATCATCACTGTTCGTATGAAGTCAATATCAACACCAATACTACTTACTCGGGTTGCTTGCACAGTCATTGTATTGCGCATGCATGCATGCATGAGTTAAGAAGATAATAACTATATATGTAGTTGGTAAAGGTGGATCTTATAAATGAAAATCAATTTGCAAAACAAAAATGTAATCCCTACTGCTTCAGCATGCTCGCCTGGTGATATACTTCTTTATGGCTGCTATTCGTCCCCTCGCCCGACCTTGATCGTTTCTTCGAAGTAATGAACGAGCATGATATATTGGAATGCTTTGTTTCTTTCTTTCTTTTTTTCCTTGCAACCACTGCTAGAGAAAGTAAAACAAAATACACATACAGTGACAGACGAATTATCAGCTTATCAGCTTGATGGGGAAATAAAACATTGGACATCAGGGTTCGGACTTAGGTTTTAAATTTTCGAAGTAGATACGGAAAAAAACTGAAGTAGATTTAAAATTTTCGAAGTAGTTTTAGGAAGTTAAATTATATAAACATAACATATATAAGTAAATTCTGATTTCAGACTTTTAAAAAATTTTTAATTAAATATAATTATTTTAAAGTAAATTTTCCATCAACGAACTTGTACGAATTTTATCAATTCAATAGGTGGCTCATAAATATCTTTACGTTTTTCTGTAAGTGATCTCAAAAACATTAAATTTTCCACAGTGCTTACGTTTAAATGATTCCTAAACTTGTTTTTTATGTAATGCAGAGTGATCAACCCTGTCTCTAAATATGTTGGTTTAGAATTTCAAAGAGAAGTAGATCATAAAAAAGAGAAGTAGGGAAGTAGATTAAATCTTTTTCTCAAAATCGAAGTAGATCTACTTCGATCGAAGTAAAGTCCGAACCCTGTTGGACATTCTTCTTTCGCATGCTCATCTATTGACGATGTCTCGTTTTAAGAGAAGAGAAGAAAAAATTGAAAAAGAAAGATCATTTTGTCTTTGTTTCACATATTCACTTTAATGTTCTTACTTTCTCCTTGAAGTAAGTTAAGGCGGAGCAAAAGCAAAAAAGTGGCAAAAACTAAAATATACGTTCATTGAATCCCTACTTCTTCTGCATGCTCGCCTGGTGATTCACTTTTAAATTACGTTATTTTATTTGAAATTTAACTGAATTTTTGAGGGTTCAAGCGTCCGCCGCTAGATGCCCTTAGATACACCATTTTAAGAATTTTAGTTTTCTTTAAATTTTTAATTTCCTTGATTTTTTATTACGAGTATTTTGGTTTTCAGTGTCTTTTACCAAGAATTGAAATCATAATACCAGGCAGGTGAGTGAGCATGCGAATGAAGTGGAGTTTTTTTTGGATTGGCTTACCTGTTGAATTTAGCAAATTTCCATCTTCTAACTCTGCCAAATACGGCTTTATTATGTCATTGATGAAAGTAAGACTTATTACTGAAGCAAATAAAGAGATTATTTCCTAAGCTATATAATTAATACTGCCGCCTTTAGTCCTTAAACCACCAATCAGTATTAAACTAAATAAATAACATCGAATATCATCGATTTTTTTTTTTCAGTTTCATGATGCTTTGAGTATGGAGGCAATGTGTGTAATTAAAATAATTTATTATAATATGTAGAATCATAATAAAAATTTTTTTTTTTAACTGTCATGAAAAGGTCCACAGACATGGACTTGGACATTGCTCTGGAAGAAGCCAAATTGGCCATACATTATTTTTTCAACAACAAATTCGATGATGCTCGAAATCTTCTGAAGCCTTGGGCTCACTCCAGTATGTACCATTCGGTTGGCAATAGTGTTTTTGCGTTCCTCGAAGCGATTTTAACATTCGAACAAAATCACATTGTTGTTGCTGCTGAGGAATTAAAAACATGCTTAGAGGTATGCAACAGACATAAGCGCAAAAATACGATAACAGAATCAATTGGAAAGAAATTTAAGAAAGTATGCAAAATAAGTTTTACAATTTTTATGTTGTTTTCATTAGTTTTTTGATAGACAAATTACGATCAATATACAGATTTGGAAGCTCATGCGGAACTGTGTTCAGCGGAAGCGATGTTAATAAAAGCAATGCTCACATTTATTGAAGATGAAACGTTGACTAGTCTAATAAAGGGTGGTATGAAGATCAGAAACTGTTTCAATAGTTATAAGTAAAGAACATTTGCTTCTATAATGTAACCATCAAGTATGTTCTAATCTTTTACCGATGACTGCAGGGAATGTGCCAATATTTTGACTCAGAGAAACTGGAGTTCACAAAATTCTCAAATGCACTTTGAGAGTGGAGTACGAATGGGGATGGGTACCTTTAACCTTATGATATCCTTGCTGCCTGCGTGTGTGATAAAAGTATTAGAATTTATAGGTTTCTCAGGAAATAAGGTAAATAGCTGACATAAGAAGAATACAAAACACAATAAAACTGATTTTCACTATACAGAAAAACGGTATTGAAGATCTCGTGACAGGATATCATCTCCCTGGATTGCGACAAGTCTTATGTGCAATGACGCTTCTAGGCTACCACTTAATAGTCTGTTATGTCTTAAGCCATCAAGAAGGCGACTTAAAATTTTGTGATGAAATCCTAAGCAAACAATTGGAACAGTATCCTGAGGGAGTATGGTTTCTTTTTTTTAAAGGTCGTTTAGAATTTATGAAAGGAAATCTAGATGAAGCACAGCATTGGTACAAAAAGTCATGGAAATCACAAAATGTTTGGCCGCAGTTTCATCATCTCAGTTTTTGGGAACTTTTATGGGTAAACTGGTAAGAATTCGTATATAAGTATCTCTGACATTGTTAAAGACAAAATCGTTTCAGCCTCAAATTGGATTGGCGAGAATCGAGCCTGTATGCAACGTACCTGGTAGAAAAAAGTAAATGGTCTCGAACAATCTATTCGTACCAAAAAGCTGCAGTTCTTCTCATGATCGACGATCTGACTCCAACCGAACGTACGACAGTTGATAATCTTATGCGAGAAGCACCACAATTCAAACAAAGGATAGCAGGAAAATCGCTGCCAATGGAGAAGTTTATATGCAAGAAAGCCGAACGATATTTCGCACAAAATCGCACTTTAATTATGCCCGCAATCGAGCTTATGTACGTATGGAATACGTTCAAAGTCATGGCTAAACATTTCCATATAGCCGACGGAATCTACCAAATCATTGAGAAAAATCTAAAACAACACGAAGAAAAATCTATACCTTGTCCGTATGATTCAGATAATCTTGCATTGATTTTATTGTTAAAAGGGGCGTGTCTGAGGCAAACTAAAAACCCATTTTTGGCCTTAAAGTAAGTTTTAATGTAATTAATTTTAATTCAAAGTTTCTTGTTCCTAGCAAGATAAATTATTTAGGAGTCTGGAGTCGGTTATGGCATTGCAATCCAGCATAAAGGAGGACAAGTATTTGGTAGCCTATGCGCTGGTTGAAATTGGTTTAATTTATGCCGAAGAAGGACGTCGTGACCTCGCAATAGGAGCTTTGGAAGACGCAAAGTAACATTCCTTTTTTTTTAATAGAGTTAATGGATTTTCTTATAATTTTAAGTCTTCATCCATAGAAAAAAATATACTGGCTACTCCCTTGAATCCCGGTTACATTTTCGTATTCACGCGGCATTGACAGAGCTGAAATCTTGTGAGCAATAAATGTTCGTGAACAAAACAGTCATCGCACACAATATTATAACCAAATTAAAATGCCAAATAAACTGAAAAACACAATAGAATTAAAAGCGAATTCCAAAAATGTGTTGTCTTTAAGTTTGCTATCTGCTTGGTTATTAGAAAATAAAGTTGTAAACTATTTATTATTAAAATTCATTATACAAAAAAGTCAGTTGAAAATGCATAATGCAAAATTGTATACATGTGTAGGTAATATAAACGCGGTCGAAATG
Organism: Chrysotoxum bicinctum; assembly: GCA_911387755.1. NCBI lineage: Eukaryota > Metazoa > Arthropoda > Insecta > Diptera > Syrphidae > Chrysotoxum > Chrysotoxum bicinctum. The sequence continues at coordinate 13,904,861 of OU426991.1, read as the reverse complement.
GGTTTGTTTTATTTTTATGAAAAGTCCTGGTTTTTGGTGATGGAAAGAGGGACTGTGGCGATGTCTTCAGTAGGTAAGCTTTAACTTTAAGGTACTAGTACGGTCTAGAACGCCAAAAAATGCACGATTTTTGGGAATTTTTTTCTCAGAAACCTTATTAGGTAATAACATAACTTTTTTTTTAAATAATGAATACATGCGTCAAGCGTACAAAAAAAAATTTTTTTGTCCCATGGCGGACAGTTAATCTCAGGATCGGCTGGACTGAAACAAAAAAAACAAAGTGCGTTATTTAAAGGAAGGTTTTTTACGAGACAATTTACCACAATTTGTTTAAAAAGTCAAAACAAAAAAAAAATCTCGAGCTTTGAAAAAAAATTTTTTTTGGCCATTTTTGGGTCGCGCTATTTTTTTTATTCATAACTTTTTGGGCAAATTGTGGTAAATTGTCTTAGAAAACATAAGAACAATTTAGTTGCAACAAGTTTTTTGAAAATCGGTTCAGTAGATCCGGATATTAACTGTCCGCCATGGGAAAATGTGTTTTTTGATGAGTCGACGTTGACGCCCTCTATAATTCGGCCGAAATTCGACAAACAAATTTTTTTTTGTACTCTTGACACATGTATTCATTATTTTTTTTTTTTTTTTTTTTTTTTTTTTTTTATAATTAGCACACACTCAAAGGTTTTTTGTATACCCTTAATATGTCAGAGACACAGCGTGAGCATTAGGAAAAAAGGGAGGGGTTAGAAAGGAGGTGTCGGTGTACATTGGTTTTGAATTCCGAGAAAAAAATTCCCAAAAATCATGCATTTTTTTGCGATTTCTAGACCGTACTAGTACCTTAAGATGGAACCAAGAGAATAGAAACGTTATTTTTAAGAATCAGCTTCCCAACGAAGTTTCCAGATTTACATGAAAATTAAATACACCCTACCCCGCAACCAGAATGATATACAGCCCAAGGCACAATGACGCACTGTTGGGCCTCTATTGAGAGCAACCATAAAAAGGTGAGTTGTATTGTACTTAAGGGAAAAATTTGTGTTTTTTTAGTTGATTTTTTGTTTCCACTTAAAAAAAAAAAAAAAGTAATAAGATCAATAAATCAATACATAGAGAAATGAAAATTATTTCTGTTTAAGTGGAGTGATTGAATTAAATTCAATTAAAAAGTTCAAGTGACCTCAACTCCAAGGTGCGTTTCGCCCAGGTACGACAGTGGGCTCATCAGTTAGATGCTGTCGTACCTATCAATATTAAGTAATTTTATAAAAAAAAATCAGCCCTCATTATTTTTGTTTAACTTTTTTTAACCTTAGGCTTTCCTCTAGTTTAAAATTAGTTAAGTCAAATATGGGCATATTTTAAGAATCCATGGCTGATTTTTCCAATATTTGAGGAAATCCCTCGATTGCATTTTAAAATGTTTTTTTTTTTTTTTTTTTTGCTTTAGTAGACTTGGTGTATTTTCGACATTTTCAATGTTGATCGGTTCAGCATAACGAACATTTTCATCGCTAGTTGGTTGAGCCTTATTACCCTTTTCCAAGTCTTCCACACTAGCTTCAACAATGTTGATTTTGGAAGCGAGAAGGGTCGCCAAAATGCATCCCTTATGTGTTGCCTGAGACCACTTTGTTCAGGTGAAGGATCGCTATTACAGCTTTCTTGTTGTCTGAAAAAAGTCTTTTGTTCAGTTGGCCCGTCTCCTGTGCTACTGGAAAGCAGTTTATTATCTCGCATTTTTTTATGTTGCACTTGTTATCTAGCCACACCTTGAAATTATTAAAAACTAAATTAAGGATGCATTAAAATGTTCGCTATAGAGCGACTAAAATTTTCATCTATCGAGGGTCTTTTTTGGAGGGCTACGTGAATTGAGTTTTGTTGACAAATTGTTCCAAACGATTTTGTACTTTGCTTTTAAGTAGCTGTTTGGCATGTAGTTCTTAGCAACACCAGGATTTCTTTCCATAAAAGCAATAATTGCATTTATTTGTGTTAATGGCGTGCTATCAAAATTTTATTTTACATTCTTATATCTTTATTGTTGTAATTTATTTAAAGCTTTCTTTTTATCAACGAAACCCAAACAGCAAACATAATAAATATGTGACACCTATATAAAGTTGTGTGTCAAAACTTTAAAAAACGACAGCCAGAAGTAACTTACAATAAGGCTTGCACTTTAGATGAACTTACAGTAAGCACCTACAAAACTTTTAATATTATCTTATGATTAAACTACTGCTATCGAGTGATCATGGAATTTATTTTGTTGTGAAAATGATTATTGCAAGCAAGTAGCTGCTGCTATTGTTTTAACAATTATGAAAAACAAATTACAACAATAGTCCCATAAAACACTTTTGTTCATACACTTCAATAAGTTCGAAAGTTTCGGACTTAGTCCACACTCATTATAATTATGATAATAGCCATAAAACTTTACCGAACGAATTGACGCGATAACGAGATTTGTTTACCAAGAAACACAATTTTTCTTCCCGTAGATAAGTTGAAAACTTATCCACCAGTTTTGTAAGCTGTGAGAATCTTGAAAGTGAGAAGAAACGTGCTTACACTTTAAGTTTTTCTCTCAACCTACAGCTTACGAAAGTTGATAATATTTACTGTAAGTCACTTACATGTGTAATCTTGCCTCATTCTACAAAAAATGCAGTGTCGTAGTTTGAGCTGGTGGGGCTCCAGTTGAACCCTTTCTAAATGTTAAATTAATTTAAACGAACGAAATTCTTAATTAGTTTAAAATATTTGACAGAAACACAAACAAATTACTTTTTTCCTAGCACGATCTTTCGCTAACCATGAACAGAACACATAGCGTAACCGATACAATTATTATTGGCACCCCTTCAGTCAAAAATGGTTTTTATATTAAAGCAATTAAATGCTTGTTTTTCCTTAAACTGTGTCGAATTCCCCATAATTCGGTGTTTTTTTGGATTAACTTTCTCTGCAGTTCGTTTTTATAAATTCAAAAGTAAAAACATTTTAGTGTTGTGAAAAAGGTATACAAAATTGAGTGTTGAGTGCCAATATAATTGGTTCCGAAAAAAAGTAGAGGTTCAATTATTATTGGCATGGAGGTGCCAGTTATTCATTCTATGGGGCTTCAATTATTGGCACTGCAAAATAGGTAGCAAAAACACGAGCCCTGACTGGAATTATCAGGTGCAAAAGTCCTTTCTACCTCGTCAGACTGGTAAAGTCAACTTCAAAAGTGCATAGATGCATAATACATCTGCAGAATGTACATAGGTTGAACTTGTACTCGTACATAAGTTACTTTTGTTACAATGCTACAATTTTCTGCCGATTACGAACTACTAATAAGCAGCACCTTCTCATGACAAAAGATACTCTTGGAGGAATTTGCAATTTCTTCAAGAGGGAGGATCCAAAGACAGGGTTGGATTAGGGTTAATATTATTATTTTTTATTTGTAAATTGGACTCGAATTGAAATGGCTCAGTAAGTGGGAACGAGCTGAACGAAGTCCTAGTTTTAAATTTTTAATGCTGATTGGAACAATGCATAAGACTTCTTTAAGGGCCCTCTGGTTAAGGGCATTGAGGCATTGCTCCTGTCACCCCCATGGACAATGGTGGCTAAGTGATTTGGTTCAAGTAAGAAGGCACTGCAATTAATACAAAACACGAATCCCATCTTTACAAATGCTTAGTAGAAGAAAATCTCACACAGATTGCCATTTCGAACTGATATTCGGTGATAGACGTTTTCGGGCTTCTAGTTTCAGAAACCGATGAAATTCGATGAACCTAACTAGGTAAACTGACTATTACGATTGAGTAGAGAAAAGTAGCTTGTCATGTCTTTTAAATTTTAAGTCTTAAAACTAAAAAAAAGTTAAACATTTTCATAGGTCGCTATATTTAAAGCGAATTGCAATTTATTTATCAATATTGTTAAGTGCGTTTAAGATGCTTGTTCAATCAAAATTAAAATAAAGAAGATTTATTGCTTAGCAGCGCAAGCTCTTGGGACAGTTATTTGAATTGTCTGTGTGACGGCCTTGGAGCTCAGATCTGGGTTTGATCCTCGACGAATTTGTTGAACAAACATGTTTGCAACGGAATCCGTCTTTGCACGACAATGGGCTGGAACCTCAATGGTAACTTGGTCTTTCTTAACACAGTGGCTTGGACATGTATTGACTTCAACAGTTGTGAAACAGTAGGAACCTTTTTGGGTAAGGAATTGCACACGTTTGACAACTTCGCATGATTTGTTTCCTTGAGTCTGGGGAGCCTTTTTTACATATTTATTCTGCTGGTTTTCATTCGATTCGGAAGATGATGATTCTGAGCTTTGCCATTGGCTATCAGATTGGCGTTTACCTTCGAATTTCTTTCCGTTTTCGAAGCTGCTCACTACGTTTCCAGCTTGGTATTTAACTTCGTACAAACGAGCAGATTGTGCTCTTTGTTGGGCTTGTTGAACTTGAGAATCGCAGGTCTCATCACCTACAGCCCAATGAGCAGTGTAGTATTTTTGGTTTTGCAGAACCTTCTGCTGTGGTGTGGCGATGTCATCATTTTCTTCTCCGTTGTAGGTCCCGCAGAGACCAGCAACTCGATTGCGTAGCTTAGGAGCGGCGTGAACTCGGACGCTTGCTCCATCGTAATAGATTTTAACATCTGATCCGTGTAGTTCAACTTTTAAGTCGGTTTCTGAGATTAAATAAATGCGGGCAACCAGTGTCTTATCTTGGTTGTTGTGACCGGATTGCGACGATGATTCGTGAACATCAATGGCAGATTTCTGTAAAACTTGTTGTGGTTTCTCATTGACTGTGACTTGAGGTGGGGAGTTTGGTGTGTTCGATGGCAAAAGCTGGATGCGTTGTCCTGCGGTAACGATTTGAACTTCCCTCTTGTTGCCGCCCTCGTTGGCTTGGCGCACGAGAACTGAAAGCTCATCTTGAGCCTTAGTGGGGTTGATGTGTTCGAGCACTGCATACCAGCACTTTCCAATTACCTGTTCTTCAGCTAAAGCATTGTCAAATGTCAAGATTTTGGTTTGGTCAATAACGCAAACCTCAGAGTTGCGGGTCATAGTGCGCATTGTGCGTTCTTCTAGGTTCATTCCTGGATGAACTGGGAAAAGGTAGCGAGCATTACGGGGAATAGGAAGGCCGGTAAAGTTTTGTTGTCCACTTGGAAGCTGAATGGTCATATTCATTGATTGTTGAAGATCATTAAAGTTGATCTTTGCTTCCAATTTACCGGGTTGTCCCTTCTTTGATTGGTCAACTTTGCTGTTATAATATCCCCAGTGGTTCAAGACAGAGTAGATGGATTGTGCAAAGTTCTTCAAATCGGAAGTTGGCTGTTCAGTCTCTGCAATAACATGGAAGTGGTCTAGTAGATTGGCTTGGAATGTTGCCTTTAAGCATGCTGGCATTTGGTAATTGCCTTCTTCACGCATTTCACGTTCACATTCTTGGGAAATTGTTGATTGTAGGAGTTGTTGTCGGTAGTTGTCACTTTGATCCATTATAATTTTAACGTTGAATTTTGTGTTCTTTGGCTTGCCTCCTTCTCCAAGAGTGACTGTAAGTTTGGCGTTGGATTTTCCATTGTGTTTTTGGGCGTTATAGAAGTTGAGGGCGGGAGTGTTGGCAAAGTTTCTGATGAAAGAAGCATAAACCTGTTTCGCTGGGCCTGCAGTAGATGTTTTTGCACTTCCGAAGAGCAGGATGCGTGTCTTATCTCCGACAGAGTTGTCAGCTTGTGCAATGGTTCCAACGAATTTAGCGGGTTTCGACCCATCAAAGACCAAGGCGGAATCAATAAGGGCTGCAGATGCTTGTTTCATGTCACGAGCGGCATTCAAAATCATTTCTTCTCGACGAGACTCGCTGTTGGGTGCTGTATCAGAAACGAGAGCCAGCTTCGATTCATCGCTAGAAGATAGTGGTTTGTCAGAACGCCTGTTGCTGGTTGGATCGTTGATTTCTCCTTTGTTGTCAATTTGGACACCGAATTTTACAGCTTGGTTTGCAGAGCGTTGCAAGTCCAAGCTGAGAGTGAATTTATAGTGGGCGACTCCACTCTTTGGCCATGGACCGTTGGCCGAGATATCTTCTTCTTTAGTAATTTTCTTCAGTTCACTCGCATCGGCAAATGGTAAGGAAGCCAGAGATAAAGCTGCGCGAAGTTTGGTCAAACCAGTGTTGTCCATGTCTTGATAGAAAGGCATTGTAAGAAGGGAGAGTAAAATGTTTCCTGAAGATGTACTCTGCGTAGCTGGTTCAAATAAATAAGGCAACAGCTGGACAGGGCTGACAATATTTTGCTGTTTGACAAGAGATTGCATTGTCAAAATTAGACTCACTGGAAGTTGAGAGTATTGCTTGATTCCTTCGTTTTGAAGCAAGCGTTCCATAGCATTGACAGCACTTTGTGAGAATTGGTGTTGTGTTCTGAGGTGGAAAGCCATACCGATAGAGTCCTCACCGAATGTATGTTCATCTCCGACGGTTGGACGAACCTCGATCAATTTGACTTCCTTGGCTTCGGCGACTGGGCGAAGGCTGAGAGCGTTCTTGCGAGCTGTGAAGGGCCATGAGCTGGCGTGCAAGAGCTTAACTTCTTGGTCTGTAGATAACGGGGCTACCTTTCCTGATACTGCGGTATTCTTCAAATCAATGTTCAAGGTGGCACTCAAAGGCACATGAATTTGCAATTTTTGGATCTGTCCAGCAACGTAGCGTTGTTTTTCGAATGGCGTTATAAAACCAGCCTTACCGATCTTTTCCATGCTAAAAGTGAAACGGGCCTTTGAAGTAACGTTTATTGCCTGCATATCACGTATATTAGACCAAGTCTGTGAGTTGGCAAGACTTGGTGTAGTCCTGACCTTAACATCTCCAAGAGTTTGAAGCAAAGTAGGGGATTTGTAGCTGTAGTAGAATGGATAGCCGGTAGCCAGTGGAAAGGCGACCTCAATTTGTTGATGATCGTAGATTTTGTTAAACTGCATTTGGTGACCGGACATAAGTTCCTGAACGATGCCGGCAAGTTGAGTAGGGGCTGCTTCCAGGGTCTTTGCGTCAAAGAAAACGAAGTTCTTGCGGCCTAACATCTTGAAGAGCAGTTGTCCAGCTACTTCGTTGTTCTTTTCCGAGCCAAAATTGATGCCAACTTCTTTAATGATGTTTTGTGCAGAGTACTTCGATTTTTGAGATCCAGTAGGTTTTGATTTGTCATTAGAAACAACAGTATCCAAAACATTTTGTACACTGGACATCAAAGCCTGAACATCAATTTCGTTCATATTGATCCCTCCGTAGTTCTTCCAAGAAGTAAAACTCATAATATTGGGGAATGTGCTATCTGGTCCGATGATGTGACTCATTTGGTATTCTTCAGAAATCTGGAGGACCTGGGACACATGGTCTCGTAGTAAGGTCTTTGAGCTTTGAAGGCCGAAAGTGTGTGGGTTCAAGAATTTTTGAGCAGCTTTAGCGTTGGCAGCTAGGTTAGCGTTTTCACTGGAGGTCAGTTCAGCTGCGGAATCGATAGCGGATTTCACTGTAGTTCTCACACCTGTGCTGGGGTCGTTGTATGTTGACATTGCCATTCGTTGGAGAATAGTTGCTGGTGGGTCCGTACGCATCAATAGAGCTACAGCTATGCTGCGGATCTCTGGTTCTTCAGCTACATTGCTGTAGATTTTGAAGAGGATCTTTTGGGCATACTTGGGATACGACTCCACAATCTTATCAAAGGCAGCAACAATTGCCAAACGTTCAAACGATGAAGCGGTCTTCTCATCTTCCAGGTAAGGTTCGAAAACTTCTACTATCTTGGGGTGCGCAACATTACCTAAAGCACGAATGTACTTTAAGCTTTTTTGTTGGTTTTTGTTGTTCACGTTGTCAGCTAGACGTTTTCCCATCCAGGGTACGATTTCCTCGGTCACAATCTCACCAAGAGCCTTTTCGAATGAACCATATGACTGCACGGGGTAGTAATTGTTGGCGTAGTTCTTGTCGGAGTAAGCACGGCGTAACAAGTCCGCGTAATTAATGAGGATGCTTGGGTATTGTGCTGATTGCTTGCGAACTTTTTCATTTTTGATGATATTCTCAAAGATTTCACGGACAATTGGTTCAGTTGGGGTGCGCAAGTTCTTGAAAACTGTTTCCAAAAGGCTAGAGGCCTGGCTTCCACGAATTTGACCATTAGAGACGCCTTTAACAATATATGAGACAGCTGGATTTGTACCGGCCTGAGCAACAGCGTCCATAAGAGTATTTTCAACTAATTGTTCTCCCAATTGCGAGTTTCCTTGGTGTTGGTTAAGAACAGGAAGCATATGCTCAATTTGCTCGTAGTCCATGGTTTGGATGAGTTCGGCCAAAATGGTGTACTTCTCTAGTGTGTCACGGGTCGCGATTTCTGCCTGTGATTGAAGATCGGTAGAAATTTCTTCAGCTAACTTTCGGCCTTCTGCAACAGCGTCAATTGAGTTATGGAACTGAATGCTTCGCCCCCTGTTTCCAATTGAGAATGGATGCATAGGTTGATCAGCGGCTTGCTTGGTTGTTGGGTAGGGTTGATAGTGATGAGGATATTTTGCGGCATAACGGGCCGAGTTAAACTCTTCAGATGACTCGGAAGAAGACGAATCTGATGATGATGATGACGACGAGGATGTCATTTGTTTCTGATTTCTGATGTGGTTCTCAGAATCAGTGCTTCTGCGTTGACGCTGACCGTAAGCATTTTTCTCGTCGGAAGATGAGTAGGATGAAATTGACTGGTCGTTGGAACTTTTAGCCGATGTCCTTGGCTGATTTTGGCTATCGGATGGGATGTTGTAACGGTAAACTAAGTTTCCAACGTGAATCAAGTTTTCAGAATTAACAGTCAATGGAGACTCGATTTTAGTAATAGATTCCAGTTCAAGTGCTATACGACTCATAACTTCAGCTTGATCATTATCATAAAGCATTGGACTCACAGCAACACGGTTGGTGGTCTCAACAGATCTAATTGTAAAATGGTCGAGGGGGCCAGCCACAGTAACACGAGTAACGGAAGCTTTCTAAAAAAAAAACACAAAATTAATAGAAGGGAAAATTAAACCAAAACTGTAAGAGACTGACTGATAAGAATTCTCCCATCTGGTTAGAATTTGGCTTCATGTCTGATGCTCCAGAGATACCAAAATGATATCCACGGCGAACATCACAGTTACTGTAGTTCACAGTCTTCACAAACTGCAAGAGGCCTTCGTCCATAGTGAGTTCGGTCTGAGGAGCCCATTTTTCTGTCTGTTCGGCATCACTGAAAGCGGGAACTGCTGACATTTCGTATAATGTTTCGCATTCACCAGTCACTGTTGGTTCCATTGTCTTGTAGAGAGCGTTTGTAGCGCCAGGTGAGTCTGTTGGCAGTTGATTGTGACGGCATTTGATGATATTTTCTCCAGTGGTGTCCACTTGCATTTGGGAAAGAACAGCCTTAAGCTGATTGACGTCATCATTGCTCATAGATTGATCAACATCCAAAGAACGGATAACTCCGTTCTTATAATTGATACTGAACAAAGACTCGGATTGTGGTTCGTCGCTGTAGCTCAGTTTTTGGTCGGGGATCTTGCTGTTCAAGCCATCCTTCAGTTCAGCATGGAAATGAGCATGGCGGACTTGTGACAGTTTGCCACGAACAACGGATTCGGTTTCAGGTTGCAAGATCAATTTTCCCCTTGTAATGATACCTACATATTGATCCTTACCCAATCCATAGCCGGTAAGGGTATTCGCAGTGTAGGCGTACTCATATTGTTGGTTTGCCTGCCAGGGTGTTGAGCAAGCAGCCAATCCAACTGTTAAAATTTATTATTTATTCAAAATTCAATTTTTGTAAGGATCCTCCTCAAAACCTACCAATAGTTAAGAAAATCAATGAAGTCCACATGCCGTTGGAGTGTGAGCGCTATGTTCAATCGCTACGAGATGATTCTGATTAGTTACTAAACCAATCTATGCCCTTCGAAACGTTTCCTCGGCTTTTTATACTAATTGGCAAAGTAAAAAAATTGCAACTTCATCGAATTTGCAATTGAAGATAAGATACAGAAGATGGGGATGATGTTCAGTTTTGAATATTTTAATTGATATCAGTAAATATTATATTCGTTTTAATTTTTGTTGATAACATTGAGATTCGAATATGGGAACATTACCTACACTAAACAAATTTCCTTGATTAAAGTTTCTTATATAGGCTTGTAGTCCTCGATGATGCATTTTCGTATTAACAAAATCAAGAATTATTATATTAAGAATTTCAAAATACGCTGGAGTATTCTAGAACTGAACTTTGTAACGAAATTCCAAATCTATACGTAATCACCACCAAGTAATAAAAATATACAAACAAAGAATTTTCCTACCAATCCAAAAATAGGTTTAAAAGATTTTCAAAGACTTCCCAAAAGGTACTTCCAAAGTTGGAACTGTGGACTGCCTGTCTTCTTATTTCAACAAACTTGGCTATCATGAAGGCTTTGGGTCTCAACAACATTCTATGTTCAACGTGAACCCACTCCAACATTCTCCTTAACTGGCTTCATGAACCTCTAACCTACTCGTAACTTAAACCATATTTGGTTAACCGCATTTGCTATATTTATTTATATATTTATTTATTTCGTCAATCAAGTTACATAACTTTTTGGAGACTACTAGACTAAGGGTATTCATGTAACGAGAAAATTTTCCGCTTTGTAGAAAGATATAACTTTCCGCAGCATGTTTTCATGAACACCACCTAACAAATACTTGCGTAAATGTGGGAAATGTTTTGTGAAATGTCAAATTAAAAGTCAGAATCCATACTTCTTTAGTTTACGAGGTTTACCTATTTCTGCACTTTCCGCAGCAAATTTGCGAGATAATTTTATGAGATTTGCAGAAACTTTTTCCCATACAAATTTTGACAGCTCGTTTCTGCGGAGATAAAATTATCTGGTTTACGAGGGATTTCCGCGCTTACATGAAGACATAAATATAGTATATGAAGGTGCATAAATATAGTACACTGAAAGTAGCATCGGGCAGTTAAAAAAGGTAAAACGAGCAAAATATAATTTTCTTTTTATTACTAAAGAATTTAAATCAATAAAGGCATATCTCATCTTAGAAAGATTTGCATTTCTAGATGTGTGAATTATATTGGTGATCTTCATTTTGAATTTTAAACGCATCTAGTGGAAGTTTTACACAACTAAAAATCATAAGGTCATCGGCATAGAATAAATACTTTGAATGTGGAATGTAATTAGGCCAATCATTTATGAAAAGAATTAATTGCAGGGGTCCAAGATGGCCGCCCTGAGGTACACCGGTATGTACAGCTTTGTAGAAATATTTTTGGATTTGAGTATAAGTAAAAGTGATAAATTGTAGAGCTGTGTCAATCGGGATCGATTCGATTTTTTCGATCCGATCATCGAAAAGTATTGATGATCGAAATCAATCATTTTAATCGATCTCAATCATTTAGATGATTCTCGATTCTGGATTCTCGATTTTTTATTTCAATCTCAATCATTTCAATGAGTCTCGATTAACCATGATTTACTTGATTCCATTTGTTTCGATTCAATCAACGTGGATTATGAACGCCAAACGGACGGTGGACTGGAACTTCTGTGTTACCAACGCCTGTGTAAACTCTTTGGTCTCCGTGAATGCTGCTCGTTATAATTTGGTTTGGATGCGTTCATTGTTCTAGAATGTTTAGAACATTTCAATGTTTAGAATTTTGAACAAGTCGTTTCACGATTCTAAAACGGCTTTAGTTTAATTATATTTTAAAGCAAACCACGAGCAGCAGCCACGGCAGACCAAGATTTTTCACATTGGAAGACGAACTGTGTTCTCAATAAACGAAACACTCTTTTAAGCTTGGGAAAGCCTTGAAGTTCTTGTCGTCAAGGAATCGACGACATTCTGGGTTGAACTCGGCATTGAAGAACATGATTGATCGGCTTGGTCGTTGATGTTGTAGGCCGCAAAAACAATTGTTGGGTTGAACTGATGTAATTTGATGTATCAGGATCCGGTATGTTTAATGTGGATTTTTAAACGTTTCTTAATCCATCGACATCGTAGCCATCCTTTGATGGAATTTGACAGTTTATGTCTTGACAAATAAAGGAGGAATTCAGTTATGACGTACAAAGTATATTTCGTACAAAATGTCAGCCGAAAGTCCTAAAATTGCACTTTTCCGAAGCAACAAATAAAATCTCTTTTTCTTGAATTTTTTGACACTTTTTAATCCATGTACAAAGTAGCCATCATCATAGAGTATTTTGTGAGAACTTTCAAAGCAGCAAGTCAATCTTATCATCGAAATTAAAATCGGATAGGAACAGTATTGAATCATTTCAGTAAAATGAAAATGATCGATTGATTGAAAAGATCGGATCATTTTTGTAATCGATTGTTGAACAACTCGATCATTTGAAATGAACGATTTACACAGCTCTAATAAATTGTGAAAAATAATGTCTTGATTTGAATATATCTAAAGTCACAAACTAATACAATTGCATTGTATGTTTATTGGGTACGTTTGCTAACAAAAATTCGGCACTCGGACGAACATTGATGCTAACACATCTTAACCGTGAGTCCCGGCACTCACACTTTTTTTAATTAGAAATGACCAAGAACATTTATAATTGTTGTGAGGTTGGCAACAACTGGTACTCGTATCATATATGTACATATGCACTAGAACCCAGCAGAGTGCACTGTCATACTTTTTGAGTATCTTTCCGAGTAGATGGAAAACAGCATTTGTTCTTCGAAAGCACAAAGCTGTCTTCTGTCGGCCAAGATAAATATACATCCTATGACATTATCCATTAATGGCACTTGCAACAAAGAAACTGAAAAGCTTTCCATAGTCGGTATGTGTGTTAATGGCCATCCCAATGGAATAATCATATATTCGACGAAGATGCAAAACATTAAGATTAATAATTGTATGCTAACAAGTAGGATATTCCTCTTTCTGAATAATACTTCTTAGAATTAATTAATTTAATTTTGTCAGGTAGCATAGATAAACCCTTTTTCACTTAAATTTATAACTTTATTGCTGTTAGGGGCCGGGCGGCGGGCGGGCGCGCTCCCTTTGTAAAACCCACATAAATAAAAAAAATTAAAACGTGATTCCTACCCTTAATTTCAATGGAGGCCCCACAAATTATAGATAAATATCTAGTTATTGCTCTTATATTTATTTCATTTTAAACCACGTCCACAATAGATTAAGCAAAGGCACATACAACTGATTCTGTATTTTCAGCTTTAAGTCATTTTAAAATGAGAAGTTTTTAATTTATTTAGTATTGACATTGTCAACCACATTTTACAGGAAAAAATAGTTTCCATTGAGTTTGCATTAAAACACTTACAGGGTCGTGTGTATTTTCACTTGCGACTTATAGGTACTATAAGGCAAGTTATGCATTCGTAAAAAAAATTGAACTCGAGATTTTGATCAAAGTTGACATTAGGATGATAGCGAAGACTAAAAAAGTGGGTCTCGCAATTCTGTCTGTCTGTTTGTCTGTCCGTTCGATTGCAGCTAAACGGCTCGGCCGATTTTCGTCAAACTTGGTAGATATGGGTTTTAATTTTTTACCCCCGGATGTTTTTTGATTTGATTTTTCAAGACCAAAAATAACGGTACCGGTACCATACGATTTTTTTCGAAATTTTATAAACATTTTTTTTTCTCAAAAACTGTTCGATAGATTTTAAAAATAAAAACACAAAAAAATTTTGTTTTATTAAAGCTAGGTATTGGATGAAAAAAATTTTCCGAAAAATGGTTATTGAGGGTACCCCCCAAGGAACTCTTTTTTTTGTTTTTGATTTTCTCAAAAACGGTACAACCGATTTTGATAATTTTTTTTTTGCTAAAGCTCCCCAAAAACATAAATAGAATTGTGTACTCAAATTTTCAAACAAAATTTTTTTGTATTTAAAAAAAAAACTTCATTTTTTTTTTTTTCAAAACTCAATATTTCGAAAACCCCCTGCTAGATTTTTTTTAAACTTGATAAATAAAAGTTTCTCAACAATATCTATAAGATGTGATTAAAAAAATTTTATTTTACCTAAAAATTAAGGTGCCTACCATACAAATGCTAAAAGTTTTAAAAAAAATGGTTTTCAAAAATCGTAGTTTTCTCGAAAACGGTTCCGAGAATTTTGCTAAAATTTTTTTTCTTTCAATTAATTTTAACGATCTTTAATTTAATAAAAAAAATTTTGAAATTGAGATATTACAGCTTGTACCTACCATAGAAGCATTTTTTTTCGAATTTTGAATTTCTCATTATCCACATAACGGATCTTAATAAAAAAATTTATAGAGAAGCTTACGCTTTTCAAAAATTGCGACTTTAACGACAAAAGGCCCAAATATTATGATACGGTCATAATGACTCCAGCATTACAGTGCGCTAGACAGGAATTGGGATGGGGCTTTTAAAAATTTCTTTGAGGAATTTCATTACAAGAAACCTCAACTGAAGAACTGACGAAATCTGCAGGTTATCCCTTATTAAAATACAAAGAAGATTTGAATCCCAACAAGTTATGTTAAGAGATTAAAAGCTAAAAACACGAAATAAAATCAATATTGTCTTACTTAAAAAATGCACTTTCACAGGAAGAATATGGATTAGTAACCAGCTATCCCAATATAGGGATTGTACTTCGCCTAGCTTTGACCTTGCTTGCGACTTCAGATCATTTAGCAAATTAAAATTAATACACAATTATTTTAGATGGCAGATTCGTCAAGAACATTTGAACATTGAGTATGCCATTGCACAGAAAGTATTATTGTAGATCATATTATTGACCAATTGGCCTTAAAAAATCCAGAAAAGTAAACATTTTATGGACTTTATCTGATGTTATCTGGGTTCATTTCGGACAATTAAGTCTTGTACAGTTCGCTTGTATCATACAAATTTATCAATATGAAATTCAAAATCTTCACTTATTTCACACTACGATCGGACGGACCTACAATAAAGAGAATTAACGCGGACGCTGAAAAAGTGTGACGATTTGTAAAATGTAAACCTCAGGTATAAGTGTACATACTAAAAAAGTACAAGACATTTCAAAGCGTTTCTGTAAAATGTGAACAAAATTGCATCAGTTTGTGAGGTGAGGGACAATTTTTCCAAATAGAATAGTGTCAATAGCAAAGTCATCGCGCGTGAATAGCACAATGACTCTAGGTATGTATTCATCTGACCTTTAATCATAGTTAAATGCAATGTTGCAGTTCTATTAAACTATCGTCGAGAAAACATGATTAGAAATGATTTAATACCACAACTTAAGAAAATGCTAGCTTCACGAAATTGCATTTACCCAAGGGCGTATGAACGATTTCAATCAGGGGGTTCAGAACTTTTTTAAAATGTTTTTTTTTTTTCCAAATACAACTACATCTCAATTATTGAAATATGTTGAAGGATTGAATATATTTACAACTTGAGTATGATACCCCCAATTTTTTTTATACACTTGAGTTAAGGTTATTTCGCGGGTTTCGAGTCAATGATCGGCCCTTTTACAGGGTTTGTCCAAATTGAAAAACCTTACATCTGAAGTAAGATAAACCATTTCGATACTACAAATATGTAGGGCAATAATTAAAACAGGGAGCGGAAAAAACTGCGTCATCTGAGCCTACTTATCTACGCTCATGAGTACACGTTTTCAAATTAATTAAATAAAAGGTTTAATGAACTATCACGCGCGGAAAGTAATCTAATCAGACATTACGAAATCAATGCCCCTTATTTATTCTAATATATTGTATTAAAACTTATAATCACATTAAAATACACGCACCACCTTAGAAATAAAATCTGGGTGCAAATTCTGTCTCCATTTTTTTGATGTGGCTCGAAATCTTTACGACGAATTTTTAACCTTTCTGAATGAAATTCCCTAAAAAATAATTACCATTAGAGAGGTGTGAACTTGAAGACTTAAGGATTGTTATTTAAAATAAAATTATAAGAAATAATATTAAGTTATAATGCTGCTAGATTTAAAAGAGGTTGAAATTCGACATGAGCATTGGTAATGGAACACTTGGGACGAGAGTTCTTCAGAGATACGATTGCAGCTAGGTCACTTACGATGGGTCAAAGTTCTTGGAAATTGGTTGTTTTGGAAATTTTGCCGGATTGCGGTTTTCGATTACCAATCGAACCGTGACAGCTTTAGATTGCATCGATTGGTTTTTATGTTTGGTTTGAGTAAGGCAATTGAATGCTCTATTGTGAATTAACCGACTAATTACAGTGAATATTTCAATTTGGATGTTCATTGGTGCTCAAGCTAAAAAAGTATTTTTCGTTTATCATTTTCAATTCAAATTAATTAATTAGTTTAGATTTTAAGATGATGGGAATGAAGATATTGTTAAGTGATAGTGGGCCTTACCAACAATCAAATTTAAAGAGACGACTTTAATGTTTTAATGAAATGAACCATTATGTAATGAGTAAAAGGGGTAGAATATGAAGGAGAATCATTTGGCCAGATAGAGGATGGATTTCATCTAGGCCATCAGATTTAGATTTTATTACTTAAGATAGCTTTTGCAACATAGGTTTGTTCGACTGTTGGAAACTGAAATGAATTATCATTACTTATGGAAACGGTAAAAGGTTCAATAACATTGGTGAGAGTTCTTTGGGGCATTAAAAATTTACTGTTTAGTTCATCCAGATGCTCGACATCTAAGTCGCGCAGATTTTTCCATAAAACTGACAATAGCAGATTGCTATCAAGTCTCTTGGAATAATATAATTTTTTAGTCTGTTGCATTTTAATTTCAACTTTATTACGTAGCTAACGAAAAACATGCTTACAATGTTTTACAACCGTGTATGTCTGTGGATGTAATATATATGTATATTGTATAGTATACCGTAACAAAATATTTTTTAGTTTTTGCTGTATTTGTATTTTTATTAAATTTTAAAATCAAAACATATATTATACATTACAGCCCATTCCATACGTTAAACAAAATTTGACGGATTGAATATTGAACGGACACGCCTTTGCGCGTCATCACATCGACAAGTAAATTTCAAATCTTAACACTGATAAGAAAATCTCAAAAAAAAAACGCATCATCACATTTATCAGCATTGATTAAAAAATATAAATATATAAGGCATTTAATGTCTGGGAAAATTGTATAAAAGCAGGGGTTGATCTTTGAAAAGGTATAGTAAAGTTGAACAGTGAAATCCTTACACATCTAGCAACATTTTGAAAAACATGCGGATTCCTTTAATATTGCTGACACTAAGTAAGAATAACGATAGCTCTTACAATTCCAAAACTTTATTAACTCTTTAATTTTCGACGCAGTTGGGTTGACTGCTTGCTCAACACCCTGGCAGGCAAACCAACAATATGAGTATGCCTACACTGCGAATACCCTTACCGGCTATGGATTGGGTAAGGATCAATATGTAGGTATCATTACAAAGGGAAAATTGATCTTGCAACCTGAAACCGAATCGGTTGTTCGTGGCAAACTGTCACAAGTCCGCCATGCTCATTTCCATGCTGAACTGAAGGATGGCTTGAACAGCAAGATCCCCGACCAAAAACTGAGCTACAGCGACGAACCACAATCCGAGTCTTTGTTCAGTATCAATTATAAGAACGGAGTTATCCGTTCTTTGGATGTTGATCAATCTATGAGCAATGATGACGTCAATCAGCTTAAGGCTGTTCTTTCCCAAATGCAAGTAGACACCACGGGTGAAAATATCATCAAATGCCGTCACAATCAACTGCCAACAGACTCACCTGGCGCTACAAACGCTCTCTACAAGACAATGGAGCCAACAGTGACTGGTGAATGCGAAACATTATACGAAATGTCAGCAGTTCCCGCTTTCAGTGATGCCGAACAGACAGAAAAATGGGCTCCTCAGACCGAACTTACTATGGACGAAGGCCTCTTGCAGTTTGTGAAGACTGTGAACTACAGCAACTGTGATGTTCGCCGTGGATATCATTTTGGTATCTCTGGAGCATCAGACATGAAGCCAAATTCTAACCAGATGGGAGAATTCTTATCAGTCAGTCTCTTACAGTTTTGGTTTAATTTTCCCTTCTATTAATTTTGTGTTTTTTTTTTAGAAAGCTTCCGTTACCCGTGTAACTGTGGCTGGCCCCCTCGACCATTTTACAATTAGATCAGTTGAGACCACCAACCGTGTCGCTGTGAGTCCAATGCTTTATGATAATGATCAAGCTGAAGTTATTAGTCGTATAGCACTTGAACTGGAATCTATTACTAAAATTGAGTCTCCATTGACTGTTAATTCTGAAAACTTGATTCACGTAGGAAACTTAGTTTATCGGTACAACATCCCATCCGATAGCCAAAATCAGCCAAGGACATCGGCTAAAAGTTCCAATGACCAGTCAATTTCATCCTACTCATCTTCCAACGAGCAACATGCTTACGGTCAGCGTCAACGCAGAAGCACTGATTCTGAGAACCACATCAGAAATCAAAAACAAATGACATCCTCGTCATCATCATCATCAGATTCGTCTTCTTCCGAGTCATCTGAAGAGTTTAACTCGGCCCGTTATGCCGCAAAATATCCTCATCACTATCAACCCTACCCAACAACCAAGCAAGCCGCTGATCAACCTATGCACCCATTCTCAATTGGAAACAGGGGGCGAAGCATTCAGTTCCATAACTCAATTGACGCTGTTGCAGAAGGCCGAAAGTTAGCTGAAGAAATTTCTACCGATCTTCAATCACAGGCAGAAATCGCGACCCGTGACACACTAGAGAAGTACACCATTTTGGCCGAACTCATCCAAACCATGGACTACGAGCAAATTGAGCATATGCTTCCTGTTCTTAACCAACACCAAAGAAACTCGCAATTGGGAGAACAATTAGTCGAAAATACTCTTATGGACGCTGTTGCTCAAGCCGGTACAAATCCAGCTGTCTCATATATTGTTAAAGGCGTCTCTAATGGTCAAATTCGTGGAAGCCAGGCCGCTAGCCTTTTGGAAACAGTTTTCAAGAACTTGCGCACCCCAACTGAACCAATTGTCCGTGAAATCTTTGAGAATATCATCAAAAATGAAAAAGTTCGCAAGCAATCAGTACAATACCCAAGCATCCTCATTAATTACGCGGACTTGTTACGCCGTGCTTACTCCGACAAGAACTACGCCAATAATTACTACCCCGTGCAGTCATATGGTTCATTCGAAAAGGCTCTTGGTGAGATTGTGACCGAGGAAATCGTACCCTGGATGGGAAAACGTCTAGCTGACAACATGAACAACAAAAACCAACAAAAAAGCTTAAAGTACATTCGTGCTTTAGGTAATGTTGCGCACCCCAAGATAGTAGAAGTTTTCGAACCTTACCTGGAAGATGAGAAGAGCGCTTCATCGTTTGAACGTTTGGCAATTGTTGCTGCCTTTGATAAGATTGTGGAGTCATATCCCAAGTATGCCCAAAAGATCCTCTTCAAAATCTACAGCAATGTAGCTGAAGAACCAGAGATCCGCAGCATAGCTGTAGCTCTATTGATGCGTACGGACCCACCAGCAACTATTCTCCAACGAATGGCAATGTCAACATACAATGACCCCAGCACAGGTGTGAGAACTACAGTGAAATCCGCTATCGATTCCGCAGCTGAACTGACCTCCAGTGAAAACGCTAACCTAGCTGCCAACGCTAAAGCTGCTCAAAAATTCTTGAACCCACACACTTTCGGCCTTCAAACCTCAAAGACCTTACTACGAGACCATGTGTCCCAGGTCCTCCAGATTTCTGAAGAATACCAAATGAGTCACATCATCGGACCAGATAGCACATTCCCCAATGTTATGAGTTTTACTTCTTGGAAGAACTACGGAGGGATCAATATGAACGAAATTGATGTTCAAGCTTTGATGTCCAGTATACAAAATATTTTGGATACTGTTGTTTCTAATGGCAAATCAAAACCTACTGGATCTCAAAAATCGAAGTACTCTGCACAAAACATCATTAAAGAACTTGGCATCAATTTTGGCTCGGAAAAGAACAACGAAGTAGCTGGACAACTGCTCTTCAAGATGTTAGGCCGCAAGAACTTCGTTTCCTTCGACGCAAAGACCCTGGAAGCAGCCCCTACTCAACTTGCCGGCATCGTTCAGGAACTTATGTCCGGTCACCAAATGCAGTTTAACAAAATCTACGATCATCAACAAATTGAGGTCGCCTTTCCACTGGCTACCGGCTATCCATTCTACTACAGCTACAAATCCCCTACTTTGCTTCAAACTCTTGGAGATGTTAAGGTCAGGACTACACCAAGTCTTGCCAACTCACAGACTTGGTCTAATATACGTGATATGCAGGCAATAAACGTTACTTCAAAGGCCCGTTTCACTTTTAGCATGGAAAAGATCGGTAAGGCTGGTTTTATAACGCCATTCGAAAAACAACGCTACGTTGCTGGACAGATCCAAAAGTTGCAAATTCATGTGCCTTTGAGTGCCACCTTGAACATTGATTTGAAGAATACCGCAGTATCAGGAAAGGTAGCCCCGTTATCTACAGACCAAGAAGTTAAGCTCTTGCACGCCAGCTCATGGCCCTTCACAGCTCGCAAGAACGCTCTCAGCCTTCGCCCAGTCGCCGAAGCCAAGGAAGTCAAATTGATCGAGGTTCGTCCAACCGTCGGAGATGAACATACATTCGGTGAGGACTCTATCGGTATGGCTTTCCACCTCAGAACACAACACCAATTCTCACAAAGTGCTGTCAATGCTATGGAACGCTTGCTTCAAAACGAAGGAATCAAGCAATACTCTCAACTTCCAGTGAGTCTAATTTTGACAATGCAATCTCTTGTCAAACAGCAAAATATTGTCAGCCCTGTCCAGCTGTTGCCTTATTTATTTGAACCAGCTACGCAGAGTACATCTTCAGGAAACATTTTACTCTCCCTTCTTACAATGCCTTTCTATCAAGACGTGGACAACACTGGTTTGACCAAACTTCGCGCTGCTTTATCTCTGGCTTCCTTACCATTTGCCGATGCGAGTGAATTGGAGAAAATTACTAAAGAAGAAGATATCTCGGCCAACGGTCCATGGCCAAAGAGTGGAGTCGCCCACTATAAATTCACTCTCAGCTTGGACTTGCAACGCTCTGCAAACCAAGCTGTAAAATTCGGTGTCCAAATTGACAACAAAGGAGAAATCAACGATCCAACCAGCAACAGGCGTTCTGACAAACCACTATCTTCTAGCGATGAATCGAAGCTGGCTCTCGTTTCTGATACAGCACCCAACAGCGAGTCTCGTCGAGAAGAAATGATTTTGAATGCCGCTCGTGACATGAAACAAGCATCTGCAGCCCTTATTGATTCCGCCTTGATCTTTGATGGATCGAAACCCGCTAAATTCGTTGGAACCATTGCACAAGCTGACAACTCTGTCGGAGATAAGACACGCATCCTGCTCTTCGGAAGTGCAAAAACATCTACTGCAGGCCCAGCGAAACAGGTTTATGCTTCTTTCATCAGAAACTTTGCCAACACTCCCGCCCTCAACTTCTATAACGCCCAAAAACACAATGGAAAATCCAACGCCAAACTTACAGTCACTCTTGGAGAAGGAGGCAAGCCAAAGAACACAAAATTCAACGTTAAAATTATAATGGATCAAAGTGACAACTACCGACAACAACTCCTACAATCAACAATTTCCCAAGAATGTGAACGTGAAATGCGTGAAGAAGGCAATTACCAAATGCCAGCATGCTTAAAGGCAACATTCCAAGCCAATCTACTAGACCACTTCCATGTTATTGCAGAGACTGAACAGCCAACTTCCGATTTGAAGAACTTTGCACAATCCATCTACTCTGTCTTGAACCACTGGGGATATTATAACAGCAAAGTTGACCAATCAAAGAAGGGACAACCCGGTAAATTGGAAGCAAAGATCAACTTTAATGATCTTCAACAATCAATGAATATGACCATTCAGCTTCCAAGTGGACAACAAAACTTTACCGGCCTTCCTATTCCCCGTAATGCTCGCTACCTTTTCCCAGTTCATCCAGGAATGAACCTAGAAGAACGCGCAATGCGCACTATGACCCGCAACTCTGAGGTTTGCGTGATTGACCAAACCAAAATCTTGACTTTTGACAATGCTTTAGCTGAAGAACAGGTAATTGGAAAGTGCTGGTATGCAGTGCTCGAACACATCAACCCCACTAAGGCTCAAGATGAGCTTTCAGTTCTCGTGCGCCAAGCCAACGAGGGTGGCAACAAGAGGGAAGTTCAAATCGTTACCGCAGGACAACGCATCCAGCTTTTGCCATCGAACACACCAAACTCCCCACCTCAAGTCACAGTCAATGAGAAACCACAACAAGTTTTACAGAAATCTGCCATTGATGTCCACGCATCATCATCGTCGCAATCCGGTCACAACAACCAAGATAAGACATTGGTTGCCCGCATTTATTTAATCTCAGAAACCGACTTAAAAGTTGAACTACACGGATCAGATGTTAAAATCTATTACGATGGAGCAAGCGTCCGAGTTCACGCCGCTCCTAAGCTACGCAATCGAGTTGCTGGTCTCTGCGGGACCTACAACGGAGAAGAAAATGATGACATCGCCACACCACAGCAGAAGGTTCTGCAAAACCAAAAATACTACACTGCTCATTGGGCTGTAGGTGATGAGACCTGCGATTCTCAAGTTCAACAAGCCCAACAAAGAGCACAATCTGCTCGTTTGTACGAAGTTAAATACCAAGCTGGAAACGTAGTGAGCAGCTTCGAAAACGGAAAGAAATTCGAAGGTAAACGCCAATCTGATAGCCAATGGCAAAGCTCAGAATCATCTTCTTCTGAATCTAGTGAGGAGCAGAAAAGTCAAAACAAAAATTCTCCACAAAGTTCAAAACACATGAACCAAAAATCCTGTGATGTTCAACAGCGTGTCCAATACGTTATGGACGGGGAGCAAGTCTGTTTTACCAAACATCAAGTTAGTACTTGTCCCCACAACTGCGTACCCGAAAATCAAAAGGAAATTGAAACGGAAGTACATTGCCGCAATGAAAAGGACTCAGTTGCTAAAATGTTAATGCAGCAAATTCGTCGTGGATCAAATCCAGACATTCATTCCAAGAAGACTCACAAAAATGTCAAAATCTATGTTCCAATGACTTGTGTCTCAAAGCAGTAGATCAACAGCAACATCTTTTAAATAGACTTTAACTACTTTAACACTGATGACGATTATATAATTCTTATGTTTATGTTTATGTTTAATTTTATTTTTTGTTTTAAGTTTTATATCAATAAAGCAAGTTACGCAAGTTATAAAATGTTTTTCATTTACTTAGGTATTGTTTCATATTACTGAAACATTCTCCCAAAAGAAAAGAAATTTCTAAAATTACTTATAAGTATTTTATTCTAAAAATATTTCATCTCAGTAACCTGCCTACATATTAAAAGGAGCGCTCAGGTGAGTGTGCTTAACTTAAAATTAAATCTCTTAGCGGCCAGATTTTACCTGCGTGGGACTAGCCCAACTGAAATACGCCTTTTCAATGAAGTGTGGATTGGTTCGAAATTATTAAGAGCATAATTTCAGGTCTTGCGCAATAATTTATCCAATACAGCTTGCAAATTGGGAAACGAACTTTACTTTAAATTCCTCCCACATCCAATTGCAATCAGTGCTGCCACACCTCAAAAATAAATTTGTTTATTTCCCAGGAGATTTTAATTTAAAAAATATATAAAGTCCAACTTTGAAGACACAACAATAATTGTATGTTTTACTAAAACTAGAAAACATGATATATTACTAGTAAATATATCATATCTGTTCCTATTGATAAGAAAGAATTTTAACTAATGGGTGATTTTTTTGCTGTTTTCTTTTTGGCAACACTGGTTTTGGCAGGTCACGCACGTTTCGTGTTTTGTGTCACTGTAAAACATCTTCAGTTTGGTCTATAATTTAACCATGAATCGTCTTGAAAATATTAATTTATGCAAGAGGAAAATTATAATTCTTTGTAGTGGTAGATTTATTGTTGGCACAAGTGAAATTGCTGAAAAGTGGCAACATTGATTACTATTAATGAGAGCAAAGCTCCTTTAGTTAAAATTCTGGTGAAAGCTTTCAAATAAAGGTGTTGATTTATGTGACGATTGATTCATCCCTATTTCAGATGGATTTTGTTCATCGAAAGATAAACAAAAAAAAAATTATTTTGCAATAAAAAAAACATTAGAACACATTTTTACAATCTTTTAAAAATTACGAAAATTACACTGATACCAAAAAATACATATTTTAAAAAATTAGTCGAAATCTTTTTAATGAAAGCCCGATTGATAAGACAATAGTTACGAGTATCTAATAGATAACAATTTCGATTAATTTGTAGAAAATTTAGTTGAAGCTGTAGTAGAAGGACTATAAACTACGAGTATCTTCGTGCCTACGAACATTGAAAGATATGTATCTAAATTCAAAAACGTTTTAGATAATTCTATCTTAATTTATTGAAAGTGTCTTTCGGTAGTTTACCTTTAGAATTTTCGGACTAGTTCTTCATCAAACGGAATTTGATTCAAAAAATGACTTGCAAAAATTGATGTAAAAACGTTTTACTTGCAGCCTAAGCCTTTTACTAAGCGATTAAGAATAAACTGTAATGTGGACACATGTAAAAAAAAAATAATTGGTCTTGAAGTTGCAGTTGGTGATAATTCCTCTTGACTTATGGAGGTAGTTTTAGCATTTCTTTCTTTACGAGTGTTTGGGGCATTTTTTATTGAAAGTTTTGTTTTTATTTATTAAATACGATACCAGGGAATTGAAAAGTAAGTAAAATTATGGAACATAGGATGTTTAAAATTTTGTTTGGTTTTTTGAAAGGTCTTTTGTGGTAGGCATGTTGTGTTTCACTTTTTAAGTGCAGGAATAGGCTTTTGATACATAGTATTTTTGGTAATTTTTATGTTTTTCGAAGAATGTTTTGATATGGTTTCAGTTTTGATGTCAATTTTTTAAGGAAGAACTTAACACGATACTTTGGCAAAATCCAACTACCTCTTCAACAAGATAGAGCAGCGCTATAAAACTTGCTTATGCAAAGGAAAAAACGAACTGTGTAAAACGGGAAGTTAATCTCATGGAAGAGTAAATTCATATTGCAGTAAAACCAGTTTTTTACTTGCGACTTACAAGCAAGTTAAAAACTGTTCCCACATTTCAAAAAAAAAATCGATTAGTTAAAACTAGGTAATGCTTGAATTTTTTTTTCGTAAAATGGTTATTAATGGTACCCCCCTAGGACCATTTTTTTGTTTTTGATTTTCAAAAAAAAAACTATTCAACGGATTTTAATATTTGTGTATGCTAAGGCTTCTCAAAAGTTTGAACAGTATGGTGTATTCAAATTAAAAAAAAAGAAATTGTTTTGGATTTTAAAAAAAAATCATTTTTTTAAAATCAGTATGTACTTTAAAAACCCCATGTTCGATTTTTTTTTAAAATGCCAATTAAAAGTTTCTTCATACAGTCTAGAAGATGTGAGAAATGGGAAAATGGTTTTTGAAAATTTAACCAAAAAAACAATTATTTCACTAGAAAAGGGCTCTTAGAATTTTGATAAAACAAATTTTCTATCGATTAGTTTTTACTATCTATAATTCAAAAAAAAATGGAAATTAAGATATTACTGACTGTACCTACCACAGAACCACTTTTTCATTTTCATATTCATTATGTCCGAAAATTGAAAATTAACCTGTTACAAAACAAAAATATCAGCTGTTATATCCACTTGTTTGCATGTGATGACATTGCAGTGACACTTGTAAAATTTAATGAGCCTAAAATTGGCATTCAGTTTATAAGGGTATTTAAAAACGCCACTTGACGAAATCAAAATCCGTTTTCAATGTCCTTTGGGTTAAATCCACTCCATTGTTGGATTCGCTTCATGGAGCGTATCCTTCACATAGCATATAGGTCTGATGAAAAGGTTTGGCAAGGCAAAGAATGTTAAGCAAAGAAGAATTTCTTTCTTTCAAGATCTAGAAAGGAAACTGGGTTATTCATTAATATGCCAACTCAACAAGTTGGCAATACGGCAAGGCGATTCTTCCGAGACGAAAATAAAACGGCTGAGATAACAGGCATTTATATAAAGCTTTTAACATTATTTTAGAAGCTCTAGCGTCTGGATTTCCTATTAATTTGGATGCTTTTAACACATGTGCGACCAGGAATAAGGACTTTGTATCTTGAGAAATATATGGATGATATTGCATGCCAGTAAGCGTTTATGAAGTGTTATTTCATGGCAGACAAGTGGTTGCTTGTTGCATTCTTCCGATTGACCAACTTTCGAAGGAAGTGGTCAACCTATGTAGCAGTGGCGTGGCGTCCATATAACAAGGTTCCTACCGTCTTTCCTTTTAGAAAAAAAACAAAAACTATCTGCCAAATACACGTCAAATAAGTTTAAGTTTTCCAATCTGCTTCTTGTCTGTATTTTATACTTCATGCAACCACATTCCACAACCAACATTGACCAAGAGAGTCACAAAAATACTCTTCAACTACCACTCTCTTTAATAGAGTAGAAAATATGAAGGTTCCTTCGTCTTATTTATCTGTTTTATATCCCTTTCTTCGCCAAGCATTGTGTTTCGGATCCTCTTTGTATTCAAAAAATAAGACGCTATATTCCGTCTTATAAAACCAATCTCGATGGAAACTAGGAATTGGAATTGTTTTGAATTTTATTCTCCCTTTAGCAATAGCAGTGGATTTTATTAGGAAGATGATACCTTCAATATCTACATCCAACATGTTGCATGAGTGCAGGTTCCGAGTTTGACTCTCCTTTTTTCAATCTTATTATTTATTTTTTGTTTCATTTTTGAAGTATATAGAATTATATTACTGCAGTTTCTATTTAGGGTCACCCCACCCAATATATCATTTTTAATTTTTGTATTTCTTTTTTTTAATGTGTCATTCAACACTGTTTAATATACTTTGTATATTGGATACAGAATGTCACCATTTTCTTATAATATCATGTCGATTACAGAATTCGCAGAATTTTACTCCCGGTGAGTTGACTTGATTCGCTTCCGCTGTAAAACTCAATTATGAAATTCGTCGGATGAACTACATTGTCGATTTATAAAATTACCTTATCATTTATGAACTTTCGTATCGACACTGTCAGCAACAAACATTTATTCAACTGGCCTAGGCTGTGATAATAGTATCGTTTTCGATCAACGAAATCAAGCATCGTTGAGAGTGGTTAGTACGAAGATGGGGCACGGTTTAAAACCAACCGTGTGCTCTTTTTTTTTTTTTTTTTTTTTTAGATTTCTTGCTCTCTGGTTGCGTTGCTATTTGTGCGTTTTCTATTAAAATTTGTTAAACAAACACTTTAGCATTCAGTATGATAAGCTTTTGACTTAAATTTTAGTACTCTCCATCGTTTATTTTCGTTTAATCAAAAATTCACTTTAGATTCGTCTCGAAATTGGTGCGAATGTAAAATGATAGAAATTGTATGGAGTGCGAATGGTTTGCGAAATCTGTAATACCATATAAGTTGAACAAAATGTCAGTGGTGCAGGGATTGTTACCGACATTCGTTCAACTTTCATTCGTCGGATTCAGTAATAGCAAAAGTTTGGAAATGAATTGAAATTGTCACTTTAGCTCATTCGCCGAATTCTGTAATAGGGGTGTATATGTTTTGAAGCACTGTATATACATTCTATGAGTATTATATTGTTATATGAATTTATAAGAAATAAATTGAAATTGAATTGAATTGAAAATAACACGGTATTTTTCGACTTATTTGTTTTTTTTTAATATACATATGTCCTATAAATACTCGTATGAATATGGGATGAGGCCATGTGAGTATTGTTTATAATTTACACGATTGACAAAATGCTTTATATCTGCGATATTTTTGCATATTTATTGTGATAATTTTGATTTATGAAATAAAACATGGTAGAATATATATCAATTTGTCAGCAGTGTAAATTTATTTAGCGAGAACTTCAGGTTTAATAAGAACTTAAGAACTTAAATCAAAATTCAGTTGGCATTCAATTACAGACTACGTTGCACAAATCTAGATAAATCTAGTGTTTTGAAAAGCCAATTTGATAAAAACTTAATTTAAAATAGTGAAAAGTTAGATGTGAAAGTGAAGACTTCCTTTCTTTAATTACCAACTACATTATATTGATTTTAGATTTTATTTTGGAAATGTCTTTAATCAATGTAGATTGCTGTTTAATAGATTACCTCCTGGAGGTATCAAATAATTTTAGTAAAAATAGTTGGTAATTTATTTTTTTTATCTAATGTCAATTTCCTTTACACACCAGGGATTTGAATCCCGTATCGAAATTTTTGGTTTCTTGTGCGTGTACTCGTACATATACCTAAATCCCTCTTCAAATATGGATTTGAAGATTTTGATCCTTGTCAAAGAAATCTATTTTGTTGGTGTGAAGGAACATAAAATCTGGTGAGGGATCTAAATCTTCACACAGAAATTGACTTCTTATGTGTAAAGGAAATCGATATAGCTAAGTACATATGACACTTTAATGGAGTCCCATTAAGAGCAGTGTTCAACTACACAATCTTTTCGGGTCGCGGCGGTTATTAAATCAGAAGTTAGAACGGAAATTAAGGTTCGTGTCCATTATAATCGACGAAACGCCAGATTTAAGTCATAGGGCAAATTCCTAAACGCATATCTTGCGCAAATTCTGCTAAGCAAACAGTTCCAAAATGCAAATACAAAAATCTCTGCTAAGCAGAGTGTCCCAAAACGCAATCGATGCTACTTCCTTGCGCAAATGCAGAGGCATTCGTGCAAATGTCAAACATTTCTTGCGCAATTCTCTTACATATGCGTATTCTGATTTGCTATATCTGCTTTGCAGGTGTTTTGCTTTGCAAATCTTGCGTTTAGGAATTTGGCCATAGGTTAAAGTCAACTGTTAACCAGAAGTTTGTTAAAGTTTATACATACAGCTGCGAGCAGTGAAATAGTAGTGGGTACTGGCATTTTATATACCTTTGAGTTGGTGAAAATACAATAGTTTTTAAGCATTAACTGCATTGCGAAAGAGGAGTACATATCCCTACTATGTCCATAAAAAAATGCAAGCTGATTTATAAAGCAGCAAATATTTTTATTTTTTTTTTAAATATGATGCAACAAAATTTTCAAGAGCAATAAAATAGTAGTGTGATAGTAAAAAGTATTTTATTCGAAAAATAATTATATTTTAAAGATATTTTTTATAAAAATAAACTTAATATTTAGTAGCATGACCACGATTTTTTATGACAGATATACAACGCTTTTTCATAGAATCTACGAGGCATCTCTTCAGTGGTATAGTCTGCCATGCGTGTTCAACTACAGCCCAAAGTTCGTTGTTGTTTTTGGGCCTAGCATCTCATACCGCTTTCTTAATATCTGCCCACAGGTTTTCAATGGGATTGAGGTCAGGAGATTGAGCTGGCCAATCCATAACCTCACTTCCATCGGCCCGAAACCATTCCTTTGCCAATTTACTAGTATGTTTCGGGTCGTTATCTTGTTGGAACGTCCATTTTAGCGGCATGTCCTCCTCAGCAAAGGGCAGCATAGTGTTCTGCAGTATTCCTACGTATGCATGCTTGTCCATTATATTATTAATTTTATGGATTGGACCCACACCTCTGTAGGAGAAACAGCCCCAAACCATAATACTTGATCCGCCATGTTTAACCGTCTTTATGTTGTATCGGGGATCATATTCTGTATTAGGGGAACGCCTTACATACTGACGAGACCCTTTATCACCACAAAGAATGATTTTGGATTCATCAGTCCACAATACATTCCTCCACTTCTCAATGGGCCAAGAGAGATGTTCTTTGGCGAACTGAAGACGACGGGGCTGAATATCCGACGTGTTTTTCAACTTCCCTGTATGTCTTGCCTTGATTAATAAGATTTTGAATCGAAGATCTTTTTTCTTCACTGCAATGTTTGCTTCGTCCACTAAACTATGCAGTCATGTATTTTTTTACTCAATACACAAATAATACGTAAAAACTAAAACAAACTTACTTTTTTTTTTACAAAAAATCGAATATTTTACTGTAAATTAAATTTTTTTTAATAATTTTACTTTTTGCTACTATTTAATTGCTTGCTAAGAAAAATCAAATGTCGGTATAAAATAAGCTGTAAATAATAACGGTTTAGATTTGACAACCGAAAAGGCATGGCCGGAGATGTCGCATATAATAGTTCATAAATTTAAAAGTAATGCAGACCAGTGGTACACAGGTTGCAAAATATGTAGTGAAATTCATTTTACCAGCAGGCACTACTATTTCACTGCTCGCAGCTGTACATACTTTTCTCAACGCTTTCTGAAATGGCACAGTAACATAAACATTTTTTTTTTAATTTCAGTTCCCTAAAAACCGCTCACATTGGTTTGGTTTGTATGGGAGGGAGAGCGGAAAAAATTCTATTAAATCTGAATTACAACGGATTTAAATGCAATTTGGCACACATATGTTTAAATCAGTCTAATACATATTTGGTCAAAATTTGGTTAAGAAAAAATAATTAGAAACAAAGTTATTGAAATTTTTCTAAAATTGGAGGGTTTTGATGTACATACATATGTGTATAGGAGAGCGGAAAAAAGTCAGTTTAATCTGAACTGTTCAACGAATTTAAACGAAATTTGGCACACAGTCTTATACATATTTGGTCAAAATTTGGTTAAGAAAAAATCATTAGTAAAAAACTTCTTAACATTTTCCAATAATTTTAGTAGAAAGTTGAAAAATTTTGTAGGAAAAAATTAATGGTTTCGCAAAAATTGAATTAATCAGACCTGGGTCCAATGTATTAATTTTATTTTATTTTTTAAATAAAGGTAAACATGTTTTCGAAAAATATTGGGCTTAATCAGTTCGTTCTGACAATTATTAGTACCGAAGAAATCAAACTTTTTGATAAACACCACTGTCAAAACGGAGTTTTTTGAAACCCGATTCAGTGAGACAATTTTGAACATAACTACCACATCTGCAAGCATCTACAGCTGATTTTCCTGTGCCTGGAGCACATGCTGGTATAATTCGTTGCTTAGTCTAATGGAACTTTTTTTTAAATCAAAAAGTTGAAAAACAAAATTTCTTAGTACCAATGTTTCAGGCTACTTCTTTTATAAATTATCAATTTTTTTTATTTTTTAGATCATCAAAAAGTAGACCAATAAAATGATACAGAAAAGTTACAGAATTTATTTAAGGAAACTTCGGAAAAAGACATCTAAAAGTTTGTTGAAAATATGGTTCGCGACTTGAATAAAATTATTTTTCAACTCTGAGGGCTTGTAAATCAGAACATACAATATATGTGCCAAAAAATACTCTGAAATCGTACGCTTGGGTTATCTAAGTGTACTTAAACATAAAAGTAAAAAGGCTACACATGACTTTTTCCAAAGACTTTTTTCCGCTCTCAGGCCACTGTGCGACGTAGCCTCATGAAAAAAATCATTTTTGAAAAATCAAAATGATGAGATGTCAGTGCCCAAAACATAGCCAAATTTTAAACACCATGAAATAATAACCGTTCCATCTTAGACGCAGAATAAAATGCACCCAGAGTAAGGCGTTCTCATCCACCTCCGACAGGGTACATTCCTCTGCAACATATCCTCAGAAACTCAAGTCTTCTTTTGATGCTCTGAACCAGTTTCCATCCTCAGAATCGATCGATTGCCTTAGGTAATCTAAAAATTATAATCTAAATTTGCGAAGGAACCAGGTGAAGTGAAAGTTCAACCACTGAATTCCTGGGATTGAATGCTCCTGCATCTTTTTTCAGAGTATTAACTCTTGCGATGAAGTGACAAATTCTCGAAACGTATTTCTACTCATGATATAGTGATTCTCATCTTTGACGTTCTGATTCGGAAGAAAATAATTGAACCGCTGAGAAGAAAAAGGAAAACATTCCACTAATCATAGTTTTTAGGAAATCAAAGAAAACTGTTTATTTCTGAAACTGAAAGTTATTCTTCAAAACATTCTAAAGGACAAATATAAAGCCAGTAAAAAAGCGTGACATACCAAACAATTGAAATTAAAAACTTTACGGCTTGGCTTAATAATTCCTGTTAAAGTGTGTGGAATGTCAAATCAAATAAATTATTTTAAATTAAGTTTTTTTATTCAAATAATATAAATAATGGTTACAAAATATTTTATTTATTTAATATTAAATAATTCTGCAAAATTCTAAACAATACGAGTATTTTAATAATAATTCAAGGGAATAAAAATAAACAGAAATAAAATGCACGACTGGATCGCACGAACTTGCTCTTATGTAAAAGTACTTTGGAATTTAAAATACATTTTATAAATATGATGAGATAAAAATGTCCAAATGTATGGATTTTCGGTCCGATTAATCCTTTTAATATTAAAGTAATTTTTTATATACCAAATTTCCTTAAAATTTTTCGAGAACAAAATTTGGGATGCCAAATTTTAAGTATTTAGCAGTATAGATTTTAGAAATACTTTCAAAAAATAATCGTTCACACGTTTTAAAGATATTGGTTTTTCAAAAAAAACTTGATTTTTTTTTTAAATTCAAAAAAAAAAAAAAAAATTTCGAATATTTTTATATACAATATTATTTTAAACTTAAGGGGCCTCCTGCTGAAATTTTTTTGTTAAAATCGTTAGAGCCGTTGATGAGAAAGTCAAAAAATCAAAAAACGGTTATATGACAGATACCGTTAATAACATTTTACCCCAACATTTTTTTTGAACAAAATGTAGTCCATGTCCATAATATCACACCTAATTTTTACTTGCGACTTATAGGTACTATAAGGCAAGTTATGCATTCGTAAAAAAAATCGAACTCGAGATTTTGATCAAAGTTGACATTACGATGATAGCGAAGACTAAAAAAGTGGGTCTCGCAATTCTGTCTGTCTGTCTGTTCGACTACAGGCTAAACGACTCGGCCGATTTTCTCTAAACTTGGTAGATATCATTTTTAATTTTTTCCCCCTACACGTTTTTTTCTTTTTTTTTTAAGACCAAAAATAACGGTACCCCCCATACGAATTTTTTTCGAAATTTTATAAACATTTTTTTTCTCAAAAAATGTTCAACAGATTTTAAAAATAAAGATACAGAAAAATTTCATTTAATTAAATCTAGGTATTGGTTGAAAAAAATTTTCCGAAAAATGGTTATTGAGGGTACCCCCCATGGAACCATTTTTTTTTGTTTTTGATTTTCTCAAAAACTGTTCAACCGATTTTGATCATTTTTTTTTTGCTAAAGCTCCCCAAAAACATAAATAGAATTGTGTACTCAAATTTTCAAAAAAAAAATTTTTGGATTTTTAAAAAAAACTTCAAAAATTTTTTTTCAAAACTCAATATTTCGAAAACCCCATGCTAGATTTTTTTTAAACTTGATAAATAAAAGTTTCTCAATATAATCTACAAAATGTGAATTTTTTTTTTATTTTACCTAAAAATAAAGGTACCTACCATACAAATGCTAAAAAATTAAAAAAAAATGGTTTTCAAAAATCGTATTTTTCTCGAAAACGGCACCTAGAATTTTGATAAATTTTTTTTTCTTTCAATTAATTTTTACGATCTTTAATTTAATACAAAAATTTTGAAATTAAGATATTACAGCTTGTACCTACCATAGAACCATTTTTTCGAATTTTGAATTTCTCATTATCCACAAAACGGATCTTAATGAAAATTTTTATAGAGAAGCTTCTAAAAAGTCTAAAACACACTGCATTTCAAAACTTTAAAATAAATATTTTTTTGAATTTTTGAAAAAAAAAAAAAAAATCTATTATTTTTCTTTTTTTTTTTAAATTCGATATCTCCGAAACGGGTCAATATATTTTTTCGTAAATTTAATTTTTATTCGAACAATAATAAAAACTTTAAATTAGCGTACCAAATTTTTTTCTTAAAAAGCTTTTAAAAAGTTTGTAGGTATATAAAAGCTTCTTTTAAAGAAACCACTACAAGGACTTATAATTTTTGTTCTTGCATAAATTCATATTTGCATAGCATTCTGTTACTAGATACTAAAAGAATTTAAAAATTAATTTTATCCTTATGAACAGTTTTCTCTAATAACATTCGTTTTTAAAATTCCCAGTCGATTACATAGGAGCAAGTTCGTGCGACCCAGTCGTGCATTTTATTTTTTAACAAAATCGTTAAAGCCGTTTTTGAGATGAATAAGATTATACATTACGGGTGTATGGGGGTTACTAGGGAATCACCGAAGACCCTTAACTACCGGGATTGAAGAACATAGGTCTAGTGGTTTAGGCTGTAGGGAGAGGTACAGACATACAGACAGAGAGACGGAATTGCCGGGCCCACTTTTTTCGTCTTCGCTATCATCGTAATGTCAACTTTGATCAAAATCTCGCGTTCGATTTTTTTTCCAAATGCAGAACTTGCCCTATAGTACCTATATCGCAAGTAAAAGATCATTATAAACGAAAAAAATTTCGAAATATCGTTCGACTTTTTTTTTGTTGATTGGAATTTTTTTATCATAAGCCTCTGTAGAAGGGAGCTCGATCACATCCACTTTTTAAAGGCGAAAAACGATCATATCTGCGAACAACTCGCTTTATGACAGAAAAGATCCTGTCACAGCGGAGGAAACTATGTCCTCGGACTGGGTAATATTGTTGAATGACTTTTAATCTCCCACTCATAGTCAGTACCATCAAGAGTCTTGTCAAAGTTTGATTGAACTTCTCATCAAAAAGCATAGGCTACTAACAAACTTAATAAACTTAAATAACGTCAACGAAAAACTCAAATGTTGAGTGGAAAAAGGAAAATATTCCTGGAATCTGTTCCTTTTTCCACTCAATGATATTTTATAATCGCATTTAAAAAATAGGTTTACATGGAATGTTTTCGTTTTTAGGCTTATAATGTGCGCTATAAAAATAGCTACACTTTTGCATCATTACTTCAATTTCCCATTTTTGTGGAATGTTTTCCGTTTTCTTCTCAGCGGTTCAATTGTCGATCCCGTCCATTCCTGCCGCCAACTCCCACGAAACAAAACTTATTTAATTTTGAAACTATAGATCTACCCAAACAAAATACTTACTCCCCTTAAAAACATTGCGTTGCATCACATTGGAAATACCAATTAATAAAAAAAATATTCAACACACTAACACGTTTTTTTGCATTACATCAATTGTAAGGATTTATTTATTTAAATGTGAAATATTTAACATTAATTATACATATATATTCTTTACATTTATTTCTTTTATATCCTTTGAATAATCTTATTTTATAAAATATAATGAATAATTTAAGAAAAATCATATATTAACAATTTTACAAATGTTTATTTTTTTGTGCAAAAATATATAGAAATTGGAGGCTTAAATACATGGCAAGCTGCCTTGAAAATAATAAATGTAGCTACAATAGTATATGTATGTAAAATATTCTTTGTCTTTTGTTTCTCATTGTGTATTAACGATATGGTTGTGTGTAATTAGTATGTGCAAATAATTTTAAAGTATTCTTTGGTGGGCTTTCAAAATTAATATAAATGTATAACATATTTATACTCGTATAATAGATTTAAGAAAAAAATTAAAAAGGCTGAATTTTGTGATTAAGAAAAAAATGAGATTGATATGCTTACGCGATCGAAAACTTAATGTTTTTTGTAACTTTTTCTTAAATATGTTTTATTTCGTAAATGAGATGCTAAGGAATTGTTAAAATGTTTAATATTTTTCTGTAGTTTTTGTTTTTGTTGTAAATAAGTAGGTATACACATATAAGTTTTATGTTTGATTTTTTTAATTTTGTACTTAATTTAAATAAAGAATATTTTAATTTATAGTTATGGTTCTTTTTAGTATTCGTTTTACTTTAATTTATGAATGCATTTCATTACTATTTTATTTTCTGTTATTTTTTCTATTTAATAAATTCTTACATCAGTTCCTTTCTGTATACAAATATACATATATATATATATATACATACATATATATTTTTTTTATTTTTTTTTTCAAACATATTCAACAACAAGTCCTTACCGACTTTTTACTTTAGTACTTCTTTCTTCAAATTACTATGTTTCATCTATCACGATTATTTAAAGTTTCCTTCAATTATCACTCATTGTAATTATCTTGCAATATCAAAAATATTTTCTCATACAATCCAATAGGAAAATTGGTTTTTCTATATGAATAACATATTGTACTTTGATTTTTGTAGTTATACCATTGACAAATTTATTTCACAAAATCAGTTTAACTTTAACGCAAATGGATTAAACCCAAACGCAAACAGTTTTAACGCAAATCAGTTAGCAAATCAGTGTATATTGCTAACTGTTTTATTGTATTATTGTATTGTATTAAATCTATTTGCGTTTGAGTTAAATATATTTGGGTTTAAGTTGAATTGAATTGTTCTTTGTTTAATTAATACAGTGACGAGCAAAAGTGGTCAAATGATTTCGCTTTTTTTGAAAAATTGATTTAAGTAAGAATTTTTGAATAGAATTAAAATCTTTTTTTATTTTTTTTTTATTTTGTTTATTTGACTCACATTTATTATGTATAATAAAATTTTCAAAAAATAATATATTAAACCAACAAAAAAAAAATAATAATAATTTTCTGGTTTTGTCCAATTATGCACGTTTAAGTTTCAAGAGATTTAACATTGTTTGTTCATTGAGAGATGTTCCTCTCTATTGTGCTTTGTTTGTTTACTGTTATTTAACAAGTAACAGTTGAGATAATTTTATTTGTTGATAGTTTGTTGTGGGTAAATTGTTCATTTTAAAACGTGTAAAGCTGATTATTGTCATAATGAAAAAAGATTGTAAAAATCCAATCGACCGCGCTATTTTTTTTTACTAAAAAGTGGTGAAACATCGCGTGAAGTTTCCGAAATTTTGAAAATTTCAAAAACTTCTGTGCTTAATATTAAAAAAAAAAGAGAAAAACATCGATGTTTCCCCAATGAAAAAAGGACGAAAACGACTACTTTCTGATTTGAAAGCTAGAAGAATGGAAAGAGTTGAAAAGTTGTGGGTCCAAAACACCTGAGCAGGCAGCCCAAAACATAGACAAGAAAGTTAGTGAATGGACTGCACGCCGGGCACTCAAAAGAATTGGGTTAAACGCTAAAGAAAAACCGAAGAAGCCTCTGCTTTCAGCGAAAATATTAAAGTCAGGTAAGCTTCTGCTAAAAAGCACAAACACTGGACCAATGGAAAAAAGTCATTTAGTCGGAAGAGACGAAGGTCAATAGAATAGGAACGGATGGTAGATATTTTTATTGGTCACGTCCTGGAGAACCACTTCAACAACATCAAGTTCAAAAGACTGTGAAACATGGAGGAGGTTCGGTGATGGCTTGGGGCTGTTTCTCGTGGAACTCTGTTGGTCCTTTGGTGAAAATCGATGGCATCATGAACAACGAAAAATATTTGGACATTTTGAAGACAAATTTACTACCTTTTACTGCATCAATAGGTTTCAATGATTGTGAAATAACTTTTCAGCAGGAAGGAGATCCAAAACACACGTCAAAAATTGTCTCGGAATGCCTGAGAAATCAATAGTTTACGACGATGACATGGCCAGCACAAAGCCCTGACCTCAATCCAATGGAGAATTTATG
Source organism: Chrysotoxum bicinctum (assembly GCA_911387755.1). Lineage (NCBI taxonomy): Eukaryota > Metazoa > Arthropoda > Insecta > Diptera > Syrphidae > Chrysotoxum > Chrysotoxum bicinctum. Next base: position 13,866,833 of record OU426991.1, on the reverse strand, counting down.
GTCACATTGAAGCGACGGTTGGGGCAGCACAAAAATCACACATCAAACACTCAGGAGCTTTGGCAACGAATGGAGCTGGAATGAGCCCGTATTCCAGAGCAATTTCTCCATAATTTGGTGGAAAATATGCCAAAGCGTTGCTCCCAAGTAATTAAAAATAAAGGTTTATGGACTAAATACTAAAGAAAAAACATTGATTTTAAACGTGCATAATTGGACAAGTCTAAAAACTAATGGAATGTTTTTTGTTTTGTATAATATATGATTTTTTGAAAAAGTTATTATAAATAATAAAATTAAATTTAATAAACAAAATGAAAAAAAAATAAAAAAAGATTTTAATTCTATTAAAAACTCTTACTTTAAATCAATTTTTCAAGTAAGCGAAAACATTTGACCACTTTTGCTCGTCACTGTATATATATATATGAATTTGCAAATGTTATGTTATGTTTGTAAAAACTTTTATTTTATTTTTCTTAGCCAAAAGTGTGCATAAAAAAAAGTTTTTTTTTTCCAATCGAGCGTCATTTGGCACTTAGTTATGTTGACTTATGTGTTTACAACTACAAAACTAGTCTTAAAAAATTATTTTCTATAGGATGAGTTTTTTGAGATGTTATCAAAAAAAAAAAAAAAAAATGGTGCGTGAAATTAGTTCAAAATGCAGAATTGTTCGCTTTGTGTAATTGAAATAAAGCTAAATTTTAACGTTTCACTACATTATGAATTACTGTGAAGCTCAAAAATAGTATACTACGTCGGATTTGCAGGCAAAGTAACAGGTCGAAGTTTTATAATTGTGCCGCACTAAGCTTTATTTCGGTATCATAAAGAAGTAAGTAAGTAAGTTGTAATATGGCAAAGTGCCCCTTTCACGACTACAAACTAAAGATAAACAAAAAAATTACTTAATCGTTAAATCAAGAAAAAAAATTAAAAAAAAAATATACAGTGGGGAGCAAAAATGAGTACATGTTTTAAGAAAATGAAACAAAAGGATAGAATTTTATGTTTTTTTATAAACAAATGAAACAAATTATTTTTACTATGAAAGTTAAGTATATAATCTACAACTAACAGTTAATAAAATGTATATTAATGGAAACCCCCATGTACTCAAATTTGCACGTTTCGCCGTTATCTCTTATTTAGTTAAATTACTTTGTTTATTTTGCGTTTAATTAAACATAACGTATTGAGGCAGGGAAATGTACTGTTTTCAAAGTTCTACGCCATTTAATTAGTGCTTAAAAAATAAATATTCACTGTTTTACAGAAAAGATAAATAAAAATGAAAAAAATTTTACTTGAAGCGGAAAAAGGCATAGTTTCTCAACTTGAAGTAAGACTATCTTCAAGAAAAAGTGCTGAGAGAATGAAAATCTGCCAGGGCAGTGTCCTTTTGATAAAAAAAAAAGTTAAATGTGTTTTGCACCAGCAATCGCCCAGGCATACAGAAAATGCTTACTGGTGGTGACTCATGATTAATGGAGCGATCAATGCATATAAGAGACTGCAAGATGCTGAAATCAGCGGCGAAATTAATTAATAAGAACGTGAGTGAATGGACAGCTAAGAGAACCCTACAAAAGATTGGTTAAGGAGCAGCTGTTAAAAAAAAAAAACAGAACTGCCTACCAAAAATGTTAAAGCACGTCTTAAATTCAGCAAAAAATACAAAAACCGGAGTTCTGAAGATCGGAAACTTATGGTTTGGTCGGACTATACTAAAATATATCGATTTCCATTAGACGGTAAAGAGTATTTTTGGCATCGGCAGAATGGAACTCTTCAAAAGGAACAGGTGAAAGAAACCATGAAGCATGAAGGCGGCAACATGATGGTGTGGAGATGCTTTACGTCATGGAATGCCGGTGCGCTGATTAAAATCGAAGGAATAATGAAGAAGGAACAATATTTGTCTATTTTGCATAACAACTTTCCAGAATTTGGAGACGAATGCGTTTATTCCACTGAGGAGATCATTTTCTAACAAGACTGTGATCCCAAGCACACTGCACGAATTGTCCAGAGCTGGCTTGGAATGGAGTTATTTCCAACCATTAAGTGGCCAGCACCTAGTCCAGACTTAAACCAGATCGAGACATGTGGGAAATTCTCAAAAGACGCTTGGCATCTTACGATAATCCTTCAAGAAACTTGAATGACTTATGGGAGCAAGTTAAGGAGCAGTGGCAACATATTTCACATGCTCATATCGAAAATTTAGTCGAGGGTATGCGCAGAAGAGTTAGAAGTGTCATACAAAATAACGGGCTGTGGACTAAATACTAAAAAAAGCGATTCAAACAAAAAATTCTGAAACGTGCAAATTTGAGTACATGGGGGCTTCCATTAATAAACATTTTATTAACTGTTATTTTTTAAGCAATGTTTGTTTTTTTTCCTAAGTTGTCAATTATATACTAAACTTTCATAATAAAAATAATTTGTTTCAATTGTTTATAAAAAAACATAAAATTCTATCCTTTTGTTTCATTTTCTTAAAACATGTACTCATTTTTGCTCCCCACTGTATTTCGTCATATGAAACAAAACAACCAACCATTTCCAACGAATGTTTCGAAGTAACACTTTCTCACAACTTGGGAATTACATAAGAGAGAGAAGAGTTTGAATTTTGTTAACTAGCTAGCTAGCTGAAAAATTTCGAATTTTGCCACTTTGCCTGAAAATCCACTAATGGGAAGATACAAGTTTCTTAACAAAAAAAAAAAGACTAAATGCTAATAACTGGAGTTTTAAATTTGTACTCAAAACAAAAGTTTCAAGAATCTCTCGTGTGGAGTGCATTTGAATATAGACTTCTTTGTTTAAATTTATTTTAATCCTAACTGAACTAACATAACATAAATATTATTCTTTCCCCTATATATACATAGATATATATCTAAGCTAAATTTTATAAATTTAGACTGATGATTGACTAGCTTTCATTGAATTTCAGTTGATGAAGCCAATGTGCCAGCACTTCCATTCAATCATCAATTTTCAATAAAATTTGTTTTCAAGTATTATTAATTTAAAAAGTATTCAGATATGTCTGGACAACAAAATAAAAAATAACATAAAGAAAACAGTTGTTTTATGTTTATTATAGAAGCAATTAGAGAGCAATAAAATTAACTACGGTTTCCGTAAAAGTTTTTCATTTCCAAAAAAACATACAAAATTTCTTTTTATACAAAACTTTGATAAAAAATATTTTTTTTTTAAATTAAATTATGACCAATATACAAAATTAAGTTAATCGATTTTTAAATAAATATTGCAAAGTAAAAAATGAACAAAACTTTACATTAAGAGCGATAAAGCTTTTGCAACAACTAAATATTAAATAAAAAAATAAGTTCTTATCAAAGTTTTTTTTTTAAATAAGTTTGTAATTTGTTTTGAATAGTTTAATAATACAAGATAACAAATTTTTCATTCCAAGAAAAGACAAATCTTATGAGCATGAAGACCAAAGGTAGAACTACGAGTATTATAGGCGGCAACTAAATGAAGCTCATATAATAAATGAACGTAAATTGGCTTTTCGTGTCACCTAGATTAACGAACGAAACCTGGACGAAGTGCAGCAATTCACAATTAAGGGCAAATCACATGATTTCCCTCTAATCGCTTAGTTTTGTACACCCATGCTCTTCTAACTACAATAGTTCTACCTCTGTTCTGAGACTTAGGCTACTATTCGAATGTCTTTTTTTTTATTAATAAAATACCTACCTACTATGTATATATTAGCTATGTATATTTAAATCCTATAGAATATAATTTTGATTAAAATAATCAACCACAATACTTCCAAGGCTAATGAATATTAAGCAACTTTTTGTTGAGCGGCCTCATTATGTAAAACGAAAACGGTGTCGTTTTGAAGATAGGTTAGGTTGAGTTGGTTGCCAGCATGAAAGCTGACACATTTAGCCCATAAGTTGATCCATTGTGATACAACATTGAATCCATGGTACTTTCTCCCCAATCGTTAAACCACCTGGAACGTTTTGAAGATAGACCCCCTCCTTTTCTCTATACAGATATAAAAGCTACAGCTATAATCTAAAGGAGATCTTTCAATCGTTTTCGTTATTGCTTAATAAGGCCCTAGATTTCACTTGTTAATTCATATTAAAAAAAAAAAAACTAATAATTTAGAATTTCAATGAGCCTTACCAACAATCAAATTAAGAGACGACTTTAATATTTGAGCGAAATGAAGCATTATTTAATGGACTCTATATACATAACTGCTGAATTTTATTTTTCATGTTACGTACAATAAATGGTTCATAATTTAGAGTTCACATAAATATTAAGTTCATAACATGTATGGTTAACTTTATAGAGCTCTTTAAATAATGGTCCATTTCGCTCAAATATTAAAGTCGTCTCTTAATTTGATTGTTGGTACGGCCCAATACGAGCCCAATACGTATATAGGTTAATCGCCGCCGTTCAAATCATACAAAATGTATGACATTCACTTCATCATTGGATTCTGTCTATTGCAAGACCCATCTCCAACTCCAACTCTGAAAATATTTTTCCCCATTTATGCTTACTCTAACTCTATTTATGTAAATATTTATCCAAAAACTATTGATGTAAACATGTCTTTAAAATTCTATCTTTATTTAGTCACGGTCTTCTCTATTTATCTAACTCTGTATTTATTTAAATATGTACATAAATCTCCTCTCATACAATTCATAATAATTGCAGGCAAATTTTAAGGCCTAGTTTGAGTTAACTGCTTAAAGAAAATTTTACTTATAAGAAAAGACCATTATTTTCTGGGGGGACTTAGCAAAACAATTTAATGTTATATGTTTTAATCAAATTAAATTTAAATCAAAACATAAATAATAATATATATAAATAAGTTTATTCTCAAATTTTGATTTTTTGAATTTAATTGGCCACTTTCCTTTCTCGTTCATGTTTTCTATCATCAGAATCAACCAAACGTTTAATTCATTTAACCTTATTAAATAACCCAAAATATTGAATATGTTTCACACTTTCTCAAACCGTCTGTATCTCTTTTGTTATAAGAAATGCATTCATTTTGATTTGTATGTTATAATATGTAGAAGTTTAAACTTTCATTTTAACAAGAAAACATAAATATATAGTATTTTATTTTGTTTTGTATAAACACATTAAGCGTTTCAATATAAATATATATAAGTTGTTATGTGAGAATAAATTACTTTTACTTCGAGCAAATAGTTTTGTTTTAAATCTTAATTTCAATACTGTTTGAAAAAACAAAGTGTTTTTTTTTATGATTTGTTTATTATAATCAAAATATTATAATGTAAGTTGATTAGTCAAACAAGATTATGATATAGACTAAGAGCCCACAGCTATTTTTGGGTGTGATTGATAACAAAAAATAATTAGCATAATTAGATAGGCCTTTTATAGTTATTTACAAATGTGAAAGTCTTGCATACTCTAGTGGGAGCAATAGTGCATAAAAGTGCATCAAGTATGCAGTTCTTTCCAGGTGCAATTAATTGTGATAACAACTTTGCCAAAATGTAGAGTTAAGCCCCCTGATTAAAAATATCGAGGTCCAAGACATTTTACAGACAGCTTTCTGCCTGCAAGACGCGATAACAATAGGCTACTTCTTGCACTAAGATGGCCACTAGGGTGGTGTCCCTTATTTTCGCCAGGTAACAATAAGCCCAGACATTTCCCTTTTTAAAAAGTTCAGAGAGAATTGGAAAAATATTGACTCTTCTACTGTTCAAACTTGCAATGAGACTATAAGAAAGCATTTCCGAGAAACAAAAATAAACGAATTGCTTGATTTTTATTCTGCTGAACTGCAGAAAACAATAGTGAGAGATGACTACCGCGAGCTTATTGAGCTTTCTGTCATATTTTTGGGAGGAAATATGAACGGAGAATTAAAGATCCGACCACCAGGTGCAATGCATCAAGCGAGATGGATGGCAAGAGCAATTTATTCACTGAAAATATATTTATTGCAGTCCCAGCTTAAATTAAGCAAGCAGGAAAGGCAAGGACTTGAAGATATTTGTTTTTTTATTACCACCACTTACGTTAGACCATGGCTTCAGTGCAATTTGGCTGTAAAGGCACCATTTCAAGACTTGGATTTTATAAAAACCTTAAAAAACTACGAACGTATCGATTCGGCAATTTCAAGTGCAGCCTTTACCGAAGAAACAGTAATTTTATGCCTTTTCGATGATATTGTTGATGTTGAAATGGAAACAAGGATGGTTAACAATTTAACGAAAGATGGTTCTTTAGATAGCTTCAAACGATATATTCCCTCAAAGTATGAACTTCGATGTTCATTATACGGTAATTTTTTAAAGTTTTGCATTTATGCCATTTTTTAAAACAAAATTGCAATTTTATTCTAGATAAAACCCTCGATCAATTTGTGACCGTCAAGAGTAAAAATTTGTTTTCTCGCTTAAAAATAAATGACTCTTTCCTTGAAGTGGATCCTTCTGAATGGGAGGAAAATAGTTCATACTCACAGGCAAAACTAAAAATTCTACAACTCAGAGCTGTGAATGATACAGCAGAAAGAGCGGTTAAGCTGGTTCAAGACTTTCATGGACTAATTACAGCAGACGAAGAACAGAAGCAGTTCCTTTTACAATGTGTGCAGGAGCATAGGAAATTGTATCCTGACTGCAAAAAGGAAACATTAAAAAGGAAATATCCGCTTGAATTTTAATATGTTTGATAAAGTTTAATTGAAAATTGATATTTATTTAATTGTATTGTCTTAAATTGAAAAAAAAAGTTAAAATAAAAAAAAAATTAAATGAACACTCAAAATTGGTCCATACTAATTTTTCTTCTTATCTTTGAAGTCAAGTTGGGTAGTGTTCTTATAGGCCTACGAAGCTAATATTTTGCGTATGAGAAGATCTAAGAGGTACACAAAAAAGGAGGGTGTGCGTTACAAATAAATAAAAAAAATTAAAAAAAAAACATATAAGGGACACCCTAATGGCCACCTTCAAAACGTCTTGGATCTCGATATTTGCAATCACGGCACTTAGCCCTTCATTTTGAAGTTATGGCAAATTTTGTATCCCATTTTTTTAGACTTTGGAAAGAACTGCATACTTGATGCACTCTATAATGCACTATTGCGCCCACTAGAGTATGCAAGACGTTCACATTTATAAATAACTATAAAAGGCCTATCTAATTACGCTAATTATTTTTTGTTATCAATCACACCCAAAAATTGCTGTGGGCTCTCGGTCTAATATGAGAAGATTAAATTGATTTAATCCTGATTATGGAATCCACAATATTTAACTCTGTGTCGACTCGATTAACAGTGATTTCGCATTCGCGGTAGAAGCAATCATTGAAAACGTCGTGGGAACTGTATTATAAATTTCCGAATCAGACAGAGAAATTTTTTTATTTAAGGTACTAGTACGGTATAGAATGCCAAAAAACCCACGATTTTTGGGAATTTTTTCCTCGGAAACATTATTAGTAATTAAATAATTTTACATGCATCAAGAGTACAAAAAAAAATTCTTTTTTTTAATTTTCGAATTTTGACCGCATTATAGAGGGCGCAAACGTCGACTCATCAAAAATACATGGTCCCATAGCGGACAGTTAATCTCAGAATTGGCTGGACTGAAACAAAAAAAAACAATGTGTGTTTTTTAAAGGAAGGTTTCTTACGAGACAATTTACCACAATTAGTTTAAAAAGTCAAAACAAAAAAAAATATCGAGCTTTGAAAAAAAAATTTTTTTTTTTTAAATTTTTTTGGCCATTTTTGGGTCGTCATTTTTTTTTTTTTTTTTTTCATAATTTTTCGGTCAAATTGTCTTAGAAAACATAAAAACAATCAAGTTGCAACAAGTTTTTTGAAAATCGGTTCAGTAGATCCGGAGATTAACTGTCCGCCATGGGACCATGTATTTTTTGATGAGTCGACGTTTGCGCCCTCTATAATCCGGCCAAAATTCGAAAATTAAAAAAAAAATATTTTTTTTTTGTACACTTGATGCATGTATTCATTATTAAAAAAATTATTTAATTACCTACTAAGGTTTCCGAGAAAAAAATTCCCAAAAATCGTGCGTTTTTTTGGCATTCTAGACCGTACTAGTACCTTAACTTAGTTGTTGTGAAGATAAAAAGAAACGATTTCGGGCTGCGCGCTGTAGGTCGGATTATACCATTTTTCTTGTAAAATTTTTAAAACAAGGTCAACGAAATTGTAGCCAACACATATTAAATCTATGGAAAATATGATGAATGATAATAATAGGAGAACACATTATTTCATCAACGCAATATATTTCATTAATGATTGATTCTAACACTGTGAATCGAGTCAACTCAACTCGGATTCCGACATGATTCGTATTTATGTGACTATAAAAATAAATGATGAACAATTTCAGAATCTCAAAATGAAACCTTATTTTCTTATATAATTCTATTTAATACAAAAAAAAAAACTATTTTTAATTTTTTGTCAACCAAATGAAAATTTTTGTATCGCAGTTTTGTTGTATTTTTTATTTTTTTTTTATACATATATATATATTTATAACAAAAAAGAGGAACGAATTAATTGCAGTTCAGGGCATAAAAAATAGTATACATTTTTTCCAAAGACAAAAGGAGGACGGAAAAAAAACAGGGAAAATGAGTGACAAAGAGAATATCTTTGGCTCAATTTGCTACATAATGGTACATTATTTAAATTAGCTAAATTTTCAACGAACCTAAATCATTTGTTTAATGTTTTTGCTAATGCAGTTTTTGGTTGCTCGAAATATTTGCTTAATTATTATTCATACAATATACACATATATTTTTTTTTTAATGACATAAAATGGTTATATTGAAGTAACTTACATCAAAAATCTACAGTATGATTTCCTTGAATGATTTATATTTCCTTTATTTGAGGCAGAGTTTCTTCAAACTGCTGAAACTTGTGTTTCACTGTCGTCTGTAAGGGTTAAGAAAAACAAAACAAAAATTATTTTTAACAATATTTATACTTATACATACAAATAACAAAAAATCAAAAATAATATTTTCGTTTTTGGCAATTTACTTGTACACACTACAGAAGGAGATTGTTTAATATAAAAAATCTTACGAAGTGGAAATTTTTTTCAACGGGTTCCTCTCTTTAAAGTTTAAACCATGCAAAGGATAATTTCATGATTCGACAGTGAAAGATTATACAGTTGTTTGTATCGATTAACTAAGCTAATAAAACTACACACTGACTTGGAGTTAAACTAGGACTAGACGCTATCTGAGTTCGAAACGATATTGATCTTATTCTAAGCATTCAAAAGTTATGTGCAAGCATGTTGACAAGAGAATTCTAGTCGGTCTTATAGGCAGAGGCGTATTTAAGGATTCGGCGCCCCGGGCTGATAAATTTTGCCGCCCTTTAGAACAATGAAAATAAAGTAATAAAAAATAATAATAAAAAAACACAAAATGCATGATATTTGATGTTTTAAAATTTTGTTCTGTGTGTATATTGATTACAAAATTCATTAACAATAGATTCATTATCTAAATTTTTTGTCAGTTCAGCTTCTATATTTAATAGAGCTAAACTATTAAGGCGTTCTTCACCTTAAATAGGTTTTTATTCGGTTTAATACAGAAAACGATCTTTCTGCACCGAACCGATTTCAGACAGCCAATGAAACGTTTTTTAATCATTCAGTTTTTCTAGATCATAACATACGCTCCAATGGAAAATGACATTAATATCTACATCCTGTGTTTTCAATTAAAGCAACCACCCTTAAGGCACCGGTGACGGTGTATTGAAATGAGTGTTGTGTGTGCACCGATTTCTCGTGTGAGTCTTGGTGCGAGGAAGATCAAAATGTTTTGATTTTTGTTGTCCGCCAGTTTGTCGATGTGGCCAAATTTACAGTTTGTTTAAATTGCCTCTGTGAACACACCTAAAACAATACCAGTTCGTGCAAAAAACTAAGTAAGCAGACCTCTTTTGACATCTGGAAGAATGCAAGAGCCATATGAAGTTAGCAAGATACTAAAAAGATTTTAACTTTAGTAAAATGTTAGAGATAGCATGATGTTAAATTTGATTAAAATTAGCAAAACCGTCTTTTTAACCTAGTATTATACTAAAATAGTTTTAATATCGTACTAATTCGACTTAAATTTTGCGCCAATAGTTTTTAAAATACCTGCCTATCATTTTAGTCAGCCAAAACTAAAAAAAAAAAATTGAGGCATGATTTGCTAGGTATATAAAAAGAATAAAATTTTGTGTGTGACCTTATATCTACAATCCGGCTTGATGGATTTTTATAATTTTTTTTTTTAAAAAAAAGGACTCTATGTAGATGGTTTAGAAACAAAAAATTAATCCAGCGAAAGTTTTTCTAGCCCAAGTGTTTTTTTTTTTTTTTGATAATGTTTTCGTTTCATTGGAATTTGTTTCAAAGAATAGGTACATGTCTGTAAATATTTTTATTATGAATTTTTATTATAAAAAATCATTTATAAAAAATAAGAATAATAAATGGTGAAAAAAGTGACTGACTTGTTACAGTGAACTCTCTCACAGCCGGACACTCATGGCACTGAAAAAGTTGTCATGCTTGAAAAACTTAAAAATTCGCATTTTTTTTAAATCTTTGTATTTTTTTGTTCATCTTTCAAGAATATTTGTAAATTACACAATTTATTGTTAGCGGCGGCTTGCCATCTTTAGCTTGTATGTTAGAAATTGGCTATATGCTAGGGGCGGCTTGCGTCCTTCTGCTTGAATGTTTTGAAAGTTCAATCGCTTCAAAAAAAATATTATAAATTGGCCAATTTCTAGGGGCGGCCTGCGCCCTTTTGCTTAAATGTTTTGAAGTTCAAATGCTTCAAAATAATATTATAAATTGGCCAATTGCTTGAAGCGGCTGGCGCCGCCCCGGGCTGTAGCCCTTTTAGCGCTAGGGTAAATACGCCCCTGCTTATAGGTATGTTATAGACTTTTTTTAATTCTAATATTTTCGAAAGTAATTTTAATAATTGTTCAGAGATTATGAAGAGATTCAAATTTGAGTTTGAGAAACATTTTACTATGGGATATTTATATATTTACAATTTTGTCATTTGCATTAATAATTCAATAAACAAGTGATTATCTCAAGATTAACATTTATTATTTGCCATATTGATGATTATTTTACATAAGTTCGAAAAACAAAAATGTTTAACAAAATTAAAGCTGAATAGCTGGCTTCTTTACCCTACATGAAGACACAATTGAATTTCGAATCTAATATAAAAGTGAAAAGTTAAATATAAAAAAAGAATAGTCTGGAAAGAAACGTTGCAAATACAAATTTCGAAATAATTTCTTGGGCATCTGTCCAACATGGGAATTTATTCAACTTTCAATGGAAGTTTGTTCCACTTTTCAAAGTGGAGTTAGTTCTGGTCGAGAGATGGAGAATTTATTACGCCCTAAATTCTTTGGAAGTGTTTCCCACCTAATCCATTTCAGGTAACCAATTTAACATCATTATTATACGAGTAGAGGCAAAAGGTTCCAAGAACTTGTAATCCCTCTTTGGGTCCTCTTTATCACTTAAGCAAATCTCTTTGGCGCCTGTCGTCTACATGCAGTTACTTGTCACTAAAAAATTGTAATAAATTCCCGCTCTAGGTGGGAATTGACACCACTTGTCTCTCACTGAAAGTGGAATAAATTTCCACGTTAAGATGATTTCTGTGAAATCATCTTCCTGCATCTGCAAATTTTATACCAGCATGTTTTCTTCAAACTACGGATAGAATGTACAAAATCATTTCCAGGACTTTTGAATATTCTTACCGTCCTCATCGCCCAGTTCATTTTGATAGTAATTACCGGCACTGCCGCTATTGCTATTGTTGCCTCCACTTTGCATTGAGTTTGCAACTCTTTCTAAACTGTGCGCCCTTCCGAGGCGATGCAATCGGGCCATGTGTGCAGCCACTGTATATGAAGGTGGGTAGCGGGGACCTTTTGATGGAAGCGGTAGTACACCGTGTCCTATTTTTTTTTTTTTTTATTTGACGGTCACAGTAGGATTGGTGAACAATACAGATCGAGAACAAAAGAAAAACAAAAATAAAATAAAACAAAACAAAACATAACACAAAAAACTCAACACATTAAAAGACTACGTACAGAAATAATACACAATGTTAAGAGCATACATACATATATGAGCACAATACACTAAACTAACAAATTTATTAGTGGATATTGAATTATAATAAATTATGATTAAACATGCCAATGGAAATACAAATCAAAGTGAGTGAGTAGTAGTGACAGCGAGTAATGAAAGAATAAAGTTGTTAGATATGTAATTATTTCATATGAGCAAAGCTTCCGACTTGTATTTATCATAACACGGATTTTTCGATGTACATACATACATATACATACAGTGATCCACAAAAGTCTGCGTACAAGGAAGAAATATTTTTAAAAACTGCTGTTATTCACAAATTTAAAGTTATTTGTTTAAAAAGAAAATATTTTTTAATAAAGAAATGTACAAGGTTTTTATTTTCAACAAAAAAAATTAAAACAATTATTCATAACAAGAAGAAATTAATAACAACAAAATAAACCTCTGAAATTCTTCCACAAAAGTCTGCGTACAGCTGTAACAGAAATTGAAAAAAGTTAGTTAATATAGACAAATAATAATTTTTTTGTACTACTTTCGCTGTTAATATTTGGTCGGATACCCTTTTAGCCTTATAATTTCTTTCAAACGGTTTTGCATTGACCCTACCAGTTTTTCTGTATAAGAACTATTGATCTTACTCCATTCAAGCAACAAGGTTTCTTTTAACTGCGACTTTTTGCGGATATCGTGGGTTCGGATCTTTTTTTCCAATTCATCCCAGCAGTGCTCGATAGGGTTAATATCTGGACTCTGTGGTGGGGTTCGTAGCAGGTGGGGAGTGTTATATGCCAGCCACATGCGCGATTATGGGCGGTATGTTTGGGGTCATTATCTTGCTAGAAGTAAGAGTCATTGGATATACCCAGAATTTCAGCACTTGTTTTCAAATTTCTTTTGAGGATAACGATGTATACATATTGATCCATTGATCCTTCTTTTACTTCCAGCTTACTGACTTTTGAAGACGCCATACAGCCCCAAACCATAACACCTCCACCACCGTGCTTGGCAGTCTTAATTGTGCATCTGGGATTAGGAGCATCGTTTGCTCGTCGGCACACCCTCAAACGACCGTCAGAACCAAAAATGTTGTATTTTGATTCGCTGGAGAATATAACCTTACGCCAGAAGTCCGGAGGCTTGTTAACACACTCTTTTTCAAATGCTAGCCGTTTCTTTCTTCTTATTTTACTGACCAATGGTTTTTTCCTGGGTGTGTGTGACTTAAACCTCTCTTGAACAATAGCTCTTCTTACCGTTGCTGGATGCACTGTATTGTTGTTATATATTTCGAGCCGTGTGCTTATCGTCTTAGCCGTTATAAAGTGATCTTGCTCCACCATTCGCTTGATCACACGCTTATCCCTTTCGGAGAGCTTCGAAGGTCGGCCTTATCTTGTCTCCGATTTAATCTGTCCTGCGTTTCTAAAGCGATCTACCGTCCTCTGTATCGTTGACCGAGCTCTTCAGGTTATTTTTGATATTTCACCATACGACTTTTTTTGTTTGACGTAAAGATTAATAAATCAACTGCCGCTCACTCAAACTTAACTCTTTATTTGCCATTTTTTGCTTTAAAAACAAAAAAAAAACCAAAGACAATGATTTTCAATACGCGTTTAGAACGATTAAAAATAAACAAACAATCATATTATGCAAAAAAAAATTTATCGATACTTAAAGAGAGTGTAATGCAAGAAATATTCACCTGTACGCAGACTTTTGTGGAAGAATTTCAGAGGTTCATTTTGTTTTTATAAATTTTTTGTGATACCAATATTTTTTTTTGTATTTTTTTTTGTTGAAAATAAAAACTTAGTGAATTCCTTTTAATGAAAAATACCTTTTTTTTAAAAATAATTCACTTTATATTTGTGAATAACAGCAATTTTTAAAAAATATCTTCCTTGTACGCAGACTTTTGTGGAGCACTGTATATATGTTGTGTATTACAAAAATATTGATGAAATTCATTTAGTTGATATGAAATTGACGACAATTTTGAATTTTGCTTATTAAAAGAAATAATTCTTATTGTTAAGATTTTGAAAAAAATGAAAAAGTGTGTCTATACAGAAAAGCTTTTCATATGAAATTAAAAACAAAATAGAAACCAAAATTTTGTTGCGTGTTGAATAATTTGCTGAATTAGATGAATTTCCTGCAATTTTGTTATAGGAAACATCGCTAGTTTAACCACTTGATTGCCAATTTATTTCGATAAGTATGTACATACCAACACTTCTTGGGACATGATATTGACTATTGAGCTGCTGCTGTTGTAAATGTTGTTGCAAGACCTGTTGCGTCGTCGTCGGGTGCTGTGTCAATGGAGGGAGAGGTGAAAGTGAATGATACTGTAAATTTCTGATTGCAGCTGGTCCAAAGCTTAAACTATTACTATCCCCACACAACCCACTTGTTGCTGCGTTGTTATTCTTCATTTGTTGATTATGCAGCGAGGGTGGTGGGAGCGGCGGCGGTTGATTATGGATATATTGTTGCTGCATACTCAAACCCATCATTCGCTCATCAAGAGATGCTTTTGGATGTGGCAACGGAGGGGGTGGTGTTGGGGATGTAGGTTTACGGCCAATTATTGCTGGATGGTGGTCTAGAGGATTGAGTGCCGAGACCATAGTAGGTGATGATGGTAACGTCATGGTATTGTAATAAAATCCGGGAGCTTTTTCATTCATATTATTCACGATTATTAGTTGGTGTTGTTGGTTCGTGTACGTGTATGTGTTTGTGTAATAGGATATATAGTGTGTGTTTGAATATTTTGCAAATACATATATATTTTTACATACATTATTTATATATACATACAGAACGCAGTGATGATGTGCACAGATAAAATATACAAAAGAAAAAAAAAAACATTTCAAAATTAAACCGATTGTAAATTAAAAAACAAGGTTTAAGAACAGAACAGAAAATTAGGAAGAAAAGTAAGACAAAGTTTTTATGAAGCTACAGATACATCATATTATCGAGATGGA
Organism: Chrysotoxum bicinctum; assembly: GCA_911387755.1. NCBI lineage: Eukaryota > Metazoa > Arthropoda > Insecta > Diptera > Syrphidae > Chrysotoxum > Chrysotoxum bicinctum. Next base: position 13,851,571 of record OU426991.1, on the reverse strand, counting down.
CAACTTACCATGAATCGCCGAATGGCGACGCTGTTGTAGTTTTGGTGATGTAGATACGTTCGAGGATATTTGAGAATTTATGTGATAGAGACCGGAAGTGTTGCTTTCATTATAATTTAAGTGAACATCCGGTTGGACGTAAGAACCGTGACCGCTGTCGCTTGATGTTACTGAACCTGTTTTTTTTTTTTTTTTTTTTTTTTTTTTCGATTTTTTGTTAGCCGAATTGAAAACAATAGGTATTTTAAGTTTATTTTTTTCTTGAACTTCTAAACTCAAAATAGCTAAATCTAAATTATTTGTTAATATGAAAGTTGATTGTGATTTGAGTCGTTACTAGTTTCCATAAATAACTATTTTGTAATGATTTGGGTATCATTTTTAATGTTGAGTAATTAGTTTTAAAAATTCGATAATTTATAAGAAGCATAATCAGAACTACACAAAATAGTTTGAGGCTGAAGTTTTTTTTTTTTGTTATCTTTTTATTGTTGCGATTTTGTTTTACTTTTATGGATCCAAATATTTATACAAAATAAATTAAAATTAAAAAACATATATATGTATATCGACCAATGCACTATATTTACAACAAAAAGTAACACACAATGCTTTGAATATCATACAAAAGGTACAAGAAAGTCCAAGTGTTAAAGTTATATGGGAAAGAATATGGTTATATAAACATAAAAATTGTATAGGTTTGTAATGAAAGTTAGTTACAAAAAAAAAAAAAAAACGCCAAATACAACGGGTTTTCTTTCATATTAAGGCAAAACTAAATAATGAAGTAATTTTTTGTATAAAGAATAATAGCAACGGTGTTACTAAAAGCCTTACCTGATGCCATAGTCTTGCGCAGCGGGAGATTGCCAAAAGAAGTGACGCTACTGCTTTCCGCTGACAAATCCACAGATGGCAGGGGTGTAGGAGTATCGGAGTGGGATCGTTCGTGTACAGTTCGATTTCCGGTAACAGGAACTTCATACATCATACATGACCAAACAAAGCAAAAAAAAAAAAAAATACGTCAAGAATGCCATGAGGACCACTGAGATGTGATTATGTCGAATTTAAGCTCAAAAAACTAATGCAAGACTGGTCATATTTACTACTCACCACCGGTACCGGATCCCATTCGTCGATGAGATCCTGGCGAAGGAGAAGGACTAATGGACGAGTGTAATGCATAGTGAAACGTATGTGGATGGCCGACTAATGGCAACATGATTCCGGGATGCCTTGGCTGATAGGGGCGTGTTTTCGTTGGTTCTGATAAAGAGAGAATCTTTTTCACAGCTTGAGGAGACGCAGTTCCAAATTTGGGCCCCAGTCCTCCTTTTCGACCCTCACTCGTTGAACTTGTGCTGCTGGTTGTTGATAAAGTGGGTGAAGGATGGCGTTTTCTTATAGTCACTGAATTAGGAGCAGAGCTTCCACTGATACTTCCGCCGGCACCACCACCAGTGCTGCCACCTGCACCACCTCCACCACTACTTGTAGCACTTGGTTCGCATTCTAGGGAGAGTCGATGAAGTGCATCCTCGTCGGTAATAACTCTCATGTTATTCAAATATGCTTTGACGCGTCGCACCATCTGTGCTTCTTCAAACATTTTTTTTGGATTTGGAGCAGCTGTGGACTTTTTTCTTCGCTTCACTGTAGCTTGACCAGCACCACCGTGAATATGATGCGGTCCACTGGATACCGACATTTGATTAAGAGCAACCATAGCTGAACTTGGAGGTTGTCCTTTAAATTCGAGCATTGTAAGTAGATCGTATGTTGAGCTACACATATGAGTCAATATCCGAACCTCTTTTGCGATCATTCGAAGTTTTTCAAAGTTGATCAAGCCTTCAACTCGAGTATCGTTGCCCAAGTGAATAAATGTCAGATCTTTTTTCACCACCGGGTAAAAAGGAATAATAGGATGTTGTGCCAAAAATTCGGCAGAGACCAACTGTCTGTATTTGGACATATTTCTTGAAGGGTCCATCAGGTCTTGGAGATCAGCAAATAATTTCTGGTATTTTGAAGGCAGCTTCTCCCAAGTTTGTCTTAACCGAGTAACCGCTGCATGGCCTAGACCCGAAACAATTGCGAACATAGAATTGAAATTTCGACATTCCTTGCAATGTCGAGCAATCTTTATAAATTGTTTCACAATTTTCATTCGTCGCACGATATTGTGCTCACTGCAAACCTCAGTTACAACCCAGAACATCTCGCGATTGACAAGTTCGGCGAATTGTTTCAACATTGGAACTCCATATTTTGATTTAATCTCGAAAAGGTCATCTACATATTCTGTACTTTCTATTTGGCGGAATATTGCAAAGTCTTGAAACGTTAGTTGTATTGCAACTTCGTTTGCATTAAGCTGAAGGAAGTGTACTGTTGACTCACGAACCAGGTCAAGTGCAAGCTCGTCTGGGACAAGTGTTTCGGTTATACCATTGGTCTTGAGATAGTAGCGAGATGCAAGCCCGATTCGTTCAGCCAGATTCTGCAACTGCTCCGGTAAACGTCTTTGCTTGATCATGCCACCTTCTCCCACCGAAACTTCACACAGTGAAAAGTTCGAACTAGTTTCGTGGATTCCGAACTCTTGAAGAGCTAGCATCACAACTTCATGTGCGGTTGTTTCTTTATTAATCAATAGGTACTTGCATGTTTGGTCCGATTTGTAGACCTTGAGAACATGCTCAGGGTAGTCCATTTGGCGTGTGTCTTCGTAGTAAATCGTTGAAGTTAGATCAGGATTACTACGAGAATGATACATCCCAGATAGATTCCCACTTGTGTTGTAGTTAGTGCCAGTTGTTGTAGCATTATTAATAAGAGAATTCGTTCGGCCTTCTTCTTGGTAGTGTCCCACTATGCCATCTGTTGGAATTAAAACCGCATCTCCCGTATCTACGGACGTAGAATTTGCAGAATTTTTTGGTAGGAGATTCATTTTTATGAGGGCTTTTTGTAAACGACGTTTGGGACCAAGAGTCATAAATCCGCCTTTCTGGTGCCCAGTGCTTGTGCTCATTGAAGACGAAGACGATGACGTGGAATTATTTGATGATGCCACAGAAATGGTAGAACTGTCTTTTTTGCTACTGTTTGAATTGCCAAGAAGGCCTGCTACAAAGTGACTAGCTGTTGCTATTCCTCCTACTAGTGATCCACTCGTACTAGATTCTCTTTCTCGGTATGGTGAAGGGGAAAAATCTACTTGATCATGACTTAGTATGTCTGCCGATGATAGGCGAGTAATTGCTGGACGAGAGTCTGCATTGCCATGCAGTTTAGCTATATCAATTGCACAAATTCGACGTGGATTCGAACGCGGCCGCGGTGAATTGCTCTCAGGTGATTGGATCATCTCCTTGAAGGCCAACAGATTGCTTTTAACTGTTATACTGAGATGTGTGGATCCCATTATAATTTCCATGGCACGGGTATTAGTGACATGCTCGAAACTTTGTCCGTTAACTTCCAAAATCTGATCGCCACGTTTGAGTCCAACATCATCGGGTTTTGAGTTCTTCTCAACTTTTGATATGAAAATTCCATATCCACCCCGTTCGTAGCCACCGACAAAACTGAAGTTCAAGTCCTCATCCCTGGACGATCGAGCTAGAGTAACAGTTCGTGTTCTAGCCTTGGCAGCACAAGCAATATGAAGCAATCTTAGTTGACTTAACAAGTTCTTTCGCTCAAGTCCACTCTCGAAGGTTTCCAGAAACTCCATCATCTCTGTATCGGTCTCAAAATCTGTGAAATGATTATTCACCCATAGTAAAACCACCCGAGTTACACGATCGCGTATCTCTTGGGGTGAAGCCGTTGTGCCTGCTTCTTCATTTTCGAACCACGATAATAGCTTCCCTGCAACTTCCTGTGGATTTCTTATAAATGTCCTATGCGTTAGCAAGAAATCTTCTACGTACGTAGGATCTGTCATCGAATTCTCTTCGACCAATTGTAGAAGCAGTCTCTCTATTGTCCCACGTATCACAACATGACCCCTCTTCAAAGCACCGCCAACATTTGTGTCCGGTCCAATTTGTCGCATCTCAGTTACCATTACAACTTTGCCATCTTCCTCATGACGCTTTGTATTCTCCTCACCCTGGTGCTGGATGCGATAGTAGTCAGTTTGAGTTATGCAAACAAATTGACAATCATTGCATTTGGTCTTCATTATACCGCGATGGTAAAGTTTGTCCATAGTTGGAAGAATCCCGAAACTATCACCCATTTGAAGCTCCTCCTTTTCCCCATTCCCATGGTCAATCTCTACATGTCCATTTATCAATACACTCCATGAATCCAACTCTTCGCCGTCGCTCATAACAATCGTGCCAGCTTTGTCCACAACGGCAAACACCATCACCGAACATAATGCTCGTCTTACAGCAAGCGTTATATTTGTAAAGGCTTTTAATCCCTGGGTAAATTCAAGAAGGGTTTCGATGTCTTCATCGGTACGTTCAGACGGGTCCTTTTCAAGGCATTCACGAACTGCATCACGCACATTCAGACTCTGTATTTATATAATGACGAAGAATTCAGAGGTTTTTTGGTCCAATAAGTTGAGTATTGAGGAAAAATTGATGAATTCAATATTTGAGCAAACAAAACATAAAATACAAAAAAAAAAAAAAAAAAATATGAATAAATAAATAAATAAATTAAATTTTTTCACAAGTTTTCCATTACTGGATGAAATTGTTCATTTGGTTATCACGTTAGTTTAGCATTATGTTTCTGAGATACGGCTATTTAGGATATTGAGATTGAGAAGATTTTGGAAAGGTTTTTCTCTACAAGTCTTCTAAGTGGTGGGGAGAACTTTATCAACAAGAAGCGAAAGGAGATATATGGGCAAATAAAATGTGTTAGTTAGCGATTATGATCGAGTTCATCTCCCTAACAAAATTAGGTCATTGATTGGAGAAAATTATTAAGGGAATAGTTTTAGTTTTGAGAAGATGAAAAGAGTTGTGGATAGGATTTTTTTTGGCGCAGGAAGAAATCCGCCCAGAAATCGTTCATGTAATTAAAAACACTCACCTCCATTGATTCCACCAAGTCATCCTCGTCGGAGTCAACTATTGACTCGACCAAACCACTAAGGTCCACCTCATCCCCATCCAGGGCCGAACTATGTAAGGATGTCATCGTATCACTGCCGCTATAAGCCGAACTAGTATCGCTTGAGTGGGATCCCCTGTTGCATTTCAAGTGTAAATCAAGTCTGGTATTTGTATACTGTAGGAAGTAAATTTTTGAATTTTCATTTTGTTTAAACTGTGGTTTCCAAAATCGGGACGTTAACTCGATTTCGACCTACTGTTCGATTGGATTCCATCTTCTTTCTTTGGCTCATTCGTATTTGGTGCTGTTCTCTACGGGATACGTGGCGACTTGCAATCAAAGAGACCAGAGAGTCTGGGCCTCTGGTCTCTTCGTCTGGTGACTCAGTTGCAGAACTCGCTTCACGTTCGGTATTTTCCTTATCAAATGTAAACTGTATACTATGGATCTGTTTTGTGTGTTGTGCCTCATGTATATAAGTTTGTAAGGTCAGATTTGATTTAGGTACTATTAATTTTGGTTCCCTTTCTAGTGTAGGCTCATATATAAAATCGGTCTCGATAAATGGTTTCTGTTTTGAGTAATTATCTGTTGCCGTTAATGTTGTTCTTATTTTTTGCCTACCAAATGATCCTGATTCACTTTCCTGGAAAAATAGATTATTTCTTTGAAAACAAAAATATAAAACCAATAGGTAGTTAGTTACGAATGCCATTTCCATTAGAAACATACAAGGCAACCAAAATAATGAAAAAAAAAAAAATTAAAAAAAAAAAAAAAAAAAAAAAAAAAAATTAAAAAAAAAAAAAAATTAAAAAAAAAAAACAATTAAAAAAAAATAAAAAAAAAAAATAAAAATAAAAAAAAAAAAAAAAAAAAAAAAAAAAAATAAAAAAAAAATAAAAAAAAATAAAAAAAAAATAAAAAAAAAATAAAAAAAAATAAAAAAAACACGGAAGTCTGCATAAATTAATGAACAAAAAATTAACTATTTTACTAAACAACCATTTGAGTCCTGGACATTCTCGAGTCTTCTTGGCAAGGACTAGGTTCCCGTTGATATGTTTATTTTAGTTCATGCCCGATATGGTGTTTTACATATGGATCTGGACATTGTGAGGGTGAGGAAAATTGTTTTGGGATCTTCAAAACCAGACACTGCTTTAAAATATTTCCCGTATGCTTAAGGTTGTTCACCTCGTGCTTTGCCCAGCTCTTTCCGAAATAATTTTCTAATACTGAAACTCATTACATGCTCACCATTTCGCTTGACTGTAAGGTTAAGGTTCTTTGCTTCTATTGCTTGGCTCGCCTTTTGCCGTGCTTTTTTTGCCATCGGCTCCGAAGATATTAAATTTACTTTCATCAGTGAAAAATACCGTTTTTCAAGAATTGTGGTCTTCCGAAATGTACCGATTTGCGAAGTCTTAGGCTAGGACCGCACTTGCGATTTCAATCGCACGATTTTTTAGTCGCAAAAATAGAACACATGAATTTAGATGAGAATGAACGCACTTGCTACCAACAAATCATGACGATTTAAAAGTCGCAATTTGTTTCATTTTTCTTGCGATGCGATTGTCGTAAACTTAAATGAAACACATGTATACTCAAATGGATATGCCCACACTTGCGATTTAAATTACTACGACCTTAAATTCGTAGTCGCAAAGAGAAATTGGCATGCTCGCACTTGCGATTTTTAATCCACGATTTTTTAGTCGCAAAAAGTAAGACAGAATGGCCTTAAATGTGAATGCACGCACATGCGACTAAAAAATCGCAGCGATTATAAAAATGAAACAAGTTCTATTTTTTCAAGCGATTTTTCTGTCGCTATTTATTTGTAGTAAATGCGTGCACTCATATAAAAAGTAGTTTTATTTTTCGCGATTAAATAATCGCGCGGCAAAAAAATCGCAAGTGCGTACATGACAATAATTTGTAGCGACTACGATTTTTTAATTGCCTCGTCGAAAAATCCTAGCCTTAGCGTTGATGTCGATTAACGTTGGTAGACAATGTTTTTTTCTTGAAACCTCTCCTTCAAATATTAAAACTCTTTGCACAGCGTCTGAAAAAACTTCTTTGACTTACGTGTTTGCGATGCCTTTTCGCAAATTAAGGAGCACGAATTCAAGGATTTTCCGTTACCATACGGATGACCTTTCTTCTTTCATTATAATTTTGTATTATTCGAATAATTGAGGGACTTTTACCAACGATTTTTCATAAATACACCAAAACTTTTACCTTCAGTTCATAGTCTTATTATTAAGTTTTTGATTTCTCCTGATGTATACAAATTTATGTGCACAATATACAACAAATGACATTTTAAGTGATCACCAACGAAGAAGGATTAACGTTTTAAAAAAAGCGGTACAAAGAACCGATAAATAGAATGTTCTTTCAGAAAACTTCTATACGAGTGTGTACCCTTTCTTGACTTAAATTCTCGGCCGTTGATGATATTTTGACATTTGACTGTGGCTACTTTTCCTGAACTCATGTCTATATTTTCTTGATTTCTTCATAATTTAAAGTCAGCTTTGCTGTCAAACTGAGATAAAAATCACTTTATAAAGGGTGACCAGATAGCAATGATAGTTGCTAAAATTGTTACGTTTCAGCAGCTGTCAAAGTCATCACGAAAACCATAGACAATACCATGAGTTCGGCATCGGAAGTGTTGGCCGCAGATCCAGATTATAGCCAAAAAAAAAAATAAACTATTTCAACGCGAATATGTCTCGGGTATAGAGCGATTTTAACCGACTATCTGTGATCAGAGCCAACAGCATCGATATATCAGAGCTGTGGTTCCAACAAGACGGCCCAAATTCGTGAAGGATAAATTTGGCTACTGGGTCATTTCACGGCGAGCGTTCATCAATTGCCTGCGTAATGATGCGACTTGACTCCACTCGATTATTTTCTTTGACAGTACGTCAAGTCCTTAGTCTACGCAAACGAGCCAACCACTTTGGAAGCGAATCATCAAAAATTGAACCGACCACTTGAAGTACTGCCAGCGGAGCCGAATAATAATTTCAAAGTTGGAATTTCCTGCCATGCTTACACAGCAAAGAAAACAAGTTTAAATGTTCCTAAAACTCAAACTATAACCAGAATTTTCTAGTTCATCAGCACAATAGTCAATTGTCAGATTGTTTAGTTTTTGCTTTGATTCTGTAAGTTGAATTGTCCAAATGAGAATAGAAAAATAGCATCTTCCTGTCTCATGATGAAGAAAAAAGAACCTACATAAATTATTCTGACATAATTTTTAAACAAATGACACCCTAAAAGTCAACATTGACACGCATACATTAATTTTATTTGGTAATCCGAAATCTCGCTCCGCAATTGAACACTTTTTTGATTCTGAAATTTGTTGTGATTTTATATGTGAACCGTCAAATGTGGACATTAATGTTATCTCCATTGCAAAATCAAAAATAATTTTTTTTTGAAAGATACAAAAAATTACAACTGTCGAGTTTGACGTTGAAGTATCTTTTCAGAATCAAGCTGAATACTTTCAGAAGAGTTCAGAAGGCTTCCGGATTGCCAAATAAAAACGACATAACTTAAATTATGCTTATCTTATGCCGCACAACTTACATAATGTACAGAGTGGGCCATCTAGTGGTTTCTTTTTAAATCATAGGTTATTTTGACACTGACAGCTGTTTCCCGCTCAAAATCTTGACAAAAAGTCAGTATCATACCTCCGCGGAACGACATGAGTCGCTTTCCGCTTGAACAACGTTGGCAAATATTGAAAACTTATTTCTAAAGTGAGTGCTGTGTACCCCAAACAGTGCGTATTTTTGGAAAAGAACAATTTTGGACGAAAAATTATCTTTTCTGACGAGGCGCATTTTCATCTCGGCGAACACATTAACAAAAAAAATTTTCTTATGTCCAGAACCCAATGCATGGGGTGGTGGCATTATTGGACCAATTTTCTTCGACCCTGTTTCGTTCAACGCGCGCCATGCTACAATCAATCTTTTGAGCACCAAATTTCCAAATCGTGATATCAGCGGTCGAGCTGCAATCTGACCCCTTAGGACTTTTTTGTTGGGAACCGTGAAGGACCGATATTATGCCAACAATCCGGAAACGATTCAAGCAATTAGTGAGCTACAGCCCGAAACCATCAACAAGGTCTTGGAAAATTGGAGTAACAGAATGCACTACAGCGAAGCCAGCGGAGGAAGCCCCTTGAATGACGTTGTGTTCCATAATTAATGGGAATGTTTCGTCTTACTAATAAAGCCATAATACATGGAAAAGATGGTATGTGGCCCTCCCTTTAGGTATACATATTTTGATTATAATTGAATTTTGTTTTTTATAAGAAGTTGTAGAGGAAAATACATTTTTCGTCGGGATTTTTCTTTCTGATATTTTTCTTCTTAAGCAAATAAAATTTTATCAAAAAATCAAACACTATGTCAATTTGGTTTAGAAAATAAATTTTATTCAAATCAGCATACAAAAAACATTGAGAATTGATGCTGTCCAAGCTCAAATATAGTTACTATAAGGCAAGCTATGCACTCGTAAAAAAAATCGAACTAGATTTTGATCAAAGTTGACATTACGAAGATAGAGAACACTAAAAAGTGGGTCTCATAATACTGTCTCGACAACAGCCTAAACTGCTCGGCTGATTTTCTTTAAACTTGACCGTTCTATGACAGGTACCGTTAATAACATAACACAAAATTTTTGAAATTTTCTTGACCAAAATGTTGTCCACGCCTAAGCAAACTAATTCTTTTTTTATCAAAATCGTTACAACCATTTTTGAAACAAATAAAATTTTGCATAAAGGCTGCATGCTGTATGGCAAGTACCGTTAGTTTTGGAGCTAAAAAAAAATTCAATTTCAATAAGAAATCACCGGAGAACCTGAATACTAAGTTTGAATAAAATCGCTTCAGCGGTTAAGGCTGTAGGTCGAGGTAAGGACATACAGACAGACAGACGGAATTGCTGGACCTACTTTTTTCGTGTTTTCTATCATCGCAATGTCAACCTTGATCAAAATCTCGAGTTGGATTTTCTTCCCCAAATGTAAAAATTTCCCTATAGTACCTAATAAAAAGTATCAGTAGAATCAAAAAGCATTCACTAAGTGGATTCCTAAAAAGTTTGTCAACCGGACGCTTCTTCCGAATACTCCTTGAGTTTCAGTTTTCAGTGTTTTTCAGCGTCAATTTTCTTTGTTTACTGTTTTTTTAATGAACGTAACTGTACTAGCAAAATAATTTTTATTATTTGTTTTATTTAAAGTCGATTTTATTGACAAATTTATTATATCGAATTTTAGACAAATCACACTGCATTATTTCGAAAACAACTTTGACATTTATGTTTGCATATTGGAAGCTGGCTCTTCTGAGTATGACTTGTCCATATTTTATATACTTTAATCTCCAAACTAATCGTATTCAAAGAATAAAACTTCTCTGCTCGTAGAAAAAAAATCATTTTTCGATATCTGGTTAATACTATGTACGAGTATATTAACAAAAAATCTCTCCCAATGAACTAACTCCCACCAAATTTGGGACTTGCTTCAAATGAAATAACTCTCATTTTTTGGCAACTAAATTCAAATTGTAAAACAAATTAAGTCTCAAAATAAAAATAAACAAGTTCCAGAAGTGTGACTTAGTTCATTATGAATTAAGTATTCAACCAACACACTCCCAGTTTTTACTTGCGTTATAGGTACTAAAAGGATAAGTTTTGCATTTGAAAAATAAATCGAGCTCGAGGTTTTGATCAAACTTGACATTACGATGAGTCTCCTGAATTTTCTTCAAACTCGGTATTTAGGGGTTTTCAGTGGTTCCCTAGGGGATACATTTATTTTTTAAGCTCTTTAACTAACTCTACTTGTCATACAGTTCGTATATGAAAAATCTTATTTATCTTAAAAACGGCTCTTACGATTTAGAGAAAAAAAAATATGTGTACTATTGTAGACAGGTCTGCATTTTTGTCAATGGTAATGGTACCTCTCATAAAACCGTTTTTTCTTCACTTTCGTATTTCGCATTAACCGCTCTACTGATTTTGATAAAAAAAATTTCGCACAAGAGTTGCTTTGAATTTTAAATAATATTGTTTAGAAAAATTTTAGAAAAAAATTTTTTTTTTGAGAAGATGGATAAACGATTTTTTAATATTATTTCCTTTAATGTATATTATAAAAGACTTTAATTGACATACTTTTTAAACAAATTTCGTTTATAAAAATTAATATACTCATAAAACTTCCATAAACAGTGTTTTTTTTAATTTTGTTTGCATAAATTCAACAAAATTAAATTTTGTCCATATATTTGGCTTTAGTAAGAGCAAACGTTCCTATTAATTATGGAATAGAACGTCATTCAAGTGGATGGTCATGCGGCTTTAATTTCTGATTCAATTTGACCTTATAAGAGAAAAATACGAGATCTTTGTGCGGAATTCTCCTCAGGACAGTGTAGTATGTGACATCACTCTCACTTATCAAATTATAGAATCGAGGAAGTCTGTATAGCAAAAATTCAATGAAAAAATTAAATTAATAATTAAATTCAATTTTATATAGACCGGCAGCCAGGATACAATAGAAATACTACATTGGCGACGTAGGCAAAAAAAAAAGAAAAACTACATTTAATAAAAAAAGAGGAAGACAAAAAATTGAACATACATTTAGAAACTTTTCAAGATGGAAACTAGGAATTCCTTAGGTAAGAATGAATATAATAATATATTGCAAATCGCGGATTTTTGTTCTTTGTTGTTTTTTTTTCAAGTACAGAAATCCATAAACATAACCTCCAATTTCGGTACATATGGTTTTCTCTTTTCGTTTTTTGTTGGTGGTAATCGAAAAAAAAAAAGGTTCAAGCACTTGAATGTGGATAAGGGCTGAATAAATTCAGTTGCTTAAATGCAAACAAACAAGTCCAATTTGAACAAATTTTGGTTGCTTAAATGCAGATTAATTTGGTCCAATTCGGTGGCTTTAATGCGGATTTCAAATGAACGAATTGTGTTGCTTAAATGCAGAAACAAAAAAAAAATATATTGATTCAAACTGGGTACTTAAATGTGGATTTGAACTCATTTTGTTGTAAAAAGCTTAAATGTAGAGATATGTGCTCAAATGCGAATTTGATGGATAAAGAGATCGGTCAAAATAAAAAAAAAGGTAGGACAGATTCAATTGGCTGATTTCTATGTCATCATAGGTGACGGAAAATTGTTAATCGGACTTGAAACTGCCACGGCAATGGGAATCCTTCGTATTAGCACGAATATTTGTAAAATTGAATCTACATTTGGCAAATTGGGAACAATAAAAGGAGTCTTGCTCGATATTCCTATCAGCCCAGCCAGTTATTCAGGCGTATCGACGTATTCCAGTGGCACTTGAAAAAGCAGTTGATGACAAGATTCAGGATCTGTTGGAACAAGGGGTAATCGAAAAAGTGAATCAGCCAAAGAATGCATTCCATCAAGTTGCAATTTCGGAAAAGTCACGAGAGATTACAACATTCATTACACGCAAGGGATTGTTTCGATATACCCGACTGATGTTTGGTATAACGTGTGCACCAGAACTTTTCCAAAAGACGATGGAGAAAATTCTTGGTGGCTGTGAAGGATGCTTTAATTTCATCGACGATATTATTGTCTTCGGTGCAGATCTGAAAGAGCTAGTCGTTTAGCGAATGTGCAAAAGGCTTTGAAGGAAAGCGAGGTCACATTGAATAATGACAAGTGCCTGTACGGTGTCAGCGAAATACGATTTCTTGGACATGTTTTGTTTTGCAAATGCAAAGGGAATTGCACCAGATGCAGATAAACTTGAAGCTGTTCGAAGTTTCAGAGAGCCTGTAACCGCAGAGGAAGTAAGAAATTTCTCGGTCTGTTGAATTATATTGGAAAATTTATTCCAGATCTAGCAACGGTAACTGCTCCGTTGCGATTGTTGACTAAGAAGGAACAGCGTTTCATATGGAACATAGAACATCAAACAGCTTTTCTTAAGCTCAATGATTGTATGTCAAATGAATTGATGTTGGGCTATTTCGATGTGAAAGATCGCACGCAGTTGATCGCCGATGCCAGTCCGGTAGGCTTGGGCGATGTATTAGTCCAGCTAAACGACAATGGTCCTAGAGTTATCTCTTATGCAAGCAAAAGCCTTTCCGACGCACGTTGAGAAACGATATGCACAAACGGAGAAAGAGGCTCTTGCTTTGGTTTGGGCAACGGAGAGGTTTCATTCCTATTTAAGAATTTGAGCTTATTACGGATCATAAGCCACTCGAAGTCATTTTTGGAAATAATTCACGTTCGTGTGCGCGCATTGAGCGATGGGTGTTGCGCTTGCAATGCTACAAATACAAAGTGATTTATCGGCCTGGTAAATCAAATATTGCCGATCCAATATCAAAGCTTGCGGTGACTGAAAAGGGACCAAAGCATACGTTTGACGAATATGCTGAACACTACGTAAACTGGGTGGTGTCTCAGGCTGTTCCAGTCGCTCTGAGACTATTAGAAATTGAAAGTCAATCGGAGTTGGATGAAACCATAAAGGCGGTAAGAATTGATTTGGACCAGAATCGATGAACGGACGAAGCCGGACCCTTTAAAATATTCGCCACGGAAATGTGTTTCGCTGGGAATATTCTTGTACGAGGTAATCGAATCTCATGTCAGAGAAATTACGAAAACAAACCCTAGATCTGGCACACGAAGGCCATCCGGGGATGACACTTATGAAACAACGATTGCGATCTAAAGTTTGGTGGCCAAAGATGGATATGCAAGTAGACGCATATGTTAAAAAGTGTCGCGGGTGTATGTTCGTGGCAGCACCAGCACCAGCACCACCACAACCAATGAACAGGAAAGAGTTGCCAAATGAACCATGGCAGCATATCGCGATTGATTTCTTGGATCCGTTGCCTTCAGGTCATAATTTACTAGTAGTGGTTGATTACTACAATCGATACGTTGAGATTGAGATTATGAAGAAAATCGATGCTGCTAAAACCATTAATAGATTGCAGGTCATATTTGCGAGATTTGGACTGCCTATATCAATCACAGCTGATAATGGACCACAATTTGACTGCGGGGAAATGAGAAATTTCTGTAAGGCACATAATATTGTGTTGAATAACACAATTCCTTATTGGCCTCAGCAAAATGGGGAAGTCGAAAGGCAAAACCGAGCTATACTGAAGCGTCTAATTATAAGTCAAAATACAGGTACAAATTGGATGGAAGATTTGAATGATTACTTGGCTGATGTATCGCTCTACTCCAGACTCAACAACCTTGAAATCACCAGCGCAGATGTTATTTGGTCGCAACATACGTGACAAACTACCGAGGGAGTCGCAGATAGAAATAAAGAAATAAAGGAAGCAGTATTCGGACGACAGGCGCCGCGCTAAGAAAATAGATATTGAAGTAGGGGATGAAGTTTTGGCAAAACTAATGTCGAAGGCAAACAAGCTTTCTCCAACATTTGAGCCATCTGGCTACAGAGTAATTGGAAAGAAGGGCGGAGAGGTTCTGATTGAGTCGATAGATTCGGTGAAAAGATATAGGAGGAACATTTTTCATTCAGAAGATTAACCAAAGCAATGCAGCTGGAACAGACTCTGAAACAACGGACACTAATGTAGCCGTAGCCGCAGACTCCAATGTCACTGGATGAATAATTATCAAGATGCCAATTCGGTACACCTGCTTCGTCGAAGACTTCACCGACTGAATAACTTGGCGAACCAATACTTTATTGAATTTTTGTTTTTATATGTTAAAAACAAAATATGTATAAATAAAAATAATAATACAATTTTGTAAAATAAGAAAGTGATGTAGTATCTGACATCACTCTCACTTATCAAATTATAGAATCGAGGAAGTCTGTATAGAAAAACTTCAATGAAAAAATAAAATTAATAATTAAATTCAATTGTATATAGACCGGCAGCCAGGATACAATAGAAATACTACAGACAGTGCGTGAAATATTGAGCTGTTGAGGTCGATGGCGAGTTGATGTTCGTGAATAGAGTCTCGAAAGTCGGCTTCAGCAGCCACATTTTCGTCTGTGCGCACCGTACGACCATGAGTGTTGTCCACCAGCATACCAGTCTCACGAACTTTTTGCACAAACTTGCGTACAGTACGTGCAATGGGTGCCTCATTTCGGGGAAAACTTCTTTTCAAAAAACGCCCTTTTTGTACTGAATAGCATTCGCGTCTGAAATAAGGTTTAAATATTTCCCAACGTATTCATAACCCCTTGAGTGCGCGTATAATACCTATATAAAAAAAATCATACTGACTTTTTTAGCGGGAAACAGCTGTCAGTGTGATTTTGTTATGATATAAAAATAAACCACTAGATGTCCCACCCTGTATTCTCCAGAAATCAGAAGGCATTGTATTTTTTTTTTAACTTCATACTATTTTAGGAGATGAGTGAGCAAAATAAAAACGAATTGAACTCATTTGGCTTTAATTTAAGCCATGTTTTTAAATATCTATATATATAAAAATCAATGCCACTTTTCGTTGTGTTTCTATAACTCAAGAACGGGCTTACCTATCCAAACCAAATTTTATGGCTTTGTTTGGACTATTTAGTAGATGGTTTATGTGAAGTTTGCACAAAATCGGTCGAATGGTTCTTCATTTATCACATTTTTTGTAACAAATGAATTCAATAAATGTCGGATCATTTTGTTAGTGGGGATTTTGCTGTCAAATTGAAACTTTTATTTTTAATTTGATATATTCTTTTTTATATGAAGGAATAATGTCACAAGCCGGGCGAACAAATATAGGTCGGCGAACGCATAATGCAAATGATGTGGCATTACTAAGTCGATCACAGACTGCAGATGAACGCGCACAAGCTAATGCATCGCAGTAAACGTAATGCACGAAATAGATCTGTTGACCCACTGTACCTGTACTGAACCTTGTACGCCGATCACGAATACGTCGTGCTGCTCTTTTGGCTAAAATGATGCGTGCTGCTTTTAATTACAACAGTCCACATTGTGATGCGGCTAACTTTCCACGTGAAAAGCCCGGCATGTGTTGTGCTAATGACAAAGTGAGATTTCCAGCATTAGAAACTCCACCCAAACCATTGTATTCATTTATTTTTGGGACATCTCAAACGTCGAATCACTTTTTGATCCATATTCAACAACACAATTCGGCATTTCAAATGACCTCTTTTAGTGCTACTAAAATTATTAGAGATAATTATGCCGACGTTTAAGGTAAAAACTTCAACATGATTGTCCCATGTTTATATCAATCTGAATCATAAAGTATTCGATAGTTTTAAAAATTCTGATCCAACATCTACCTAAAATTGCATACATGTTACAGATTCAGGGCCAGATTTATCATCAAGCTGATTCGTTATTACCATACTTCGACGCTGATCATCAATTTTTGCAAATTTATTTTATTGGTGATGAAAATCGTGAATTGGATCAACGTTGTGCAATTGTTTCGAATACAAGACCAGAAATTATTCGTGAGCTACAAAGGTTTTTCCATCAGCATAACGCATTAGTTCAATTGTTCAAAACTGCTCTCGATCGTATGCCATCTGATAATCACAAAATCGTAATAAGGGCTGACAGAACACCTTTTGGAGAGAATGCAAGGCGATTCAATGCACCGACAATTGATGAGGTTGCAATTGTTATTCTTGGTGATCAGTTTCAATCCCGTGATATTGTACTTCATCGCAGAAATGAGCAATTGTAACATGTTTCGGAACTTCATCGTATATGACACAATCATGCAAGCCGTTTCCAATAATGCAGGTGGATTATATTTCTTGGATGCGCCTGGTGGTACAGGCAAAACGTTCGTTATATCATTGATTTAAGCTATTCTAACTATTCGATCGGAACAGAAAATTGTATTGGCACTTGCATCTTCGGGAATTGCTGCTACATTATTAGAAGGTGGTCGGACTGCACACTCTGCACTAAAATTGCCATTGAATGTACAGGTGATTGAAACTCCAACTTGCAATATTTCAAGAAATTCTGCTATGGCAAAAGTTCTGCGATTAACGCCAATTATTTTATGAGAGCGAATAAAAAATCACTAGAAGCATTTAATCGAACAATGCAAGATTTACGTGGTAATCAACAGTGTTATGAACTAATTGGTATGGAACTAGCTGGTATGCCACCGCATTGCTTGAATTTGAAAATTGGTTCTTTGATCATATTATTGCGAAATATTAATCCACCAAAACTGTGTAATGGCACCAGATTGGCAGTGAAAAAGTTATTGCCAAATTTGATTAAAGCTACGATCTTAGCTGCTAAATCAAAAGGAGAAGTTTGTTTGATACCACGTATCCCTATGATTCCAACTGATATGCCATTTGAGTTCAAACGATTACAATATCCTGTGCGTTTATCATTTGCGATGTCCATCAACAAGGATCAAGGGCAAACACTTCAAGTTTGTGGAGTTAATTTGGACGAATCATGTTTTTCACATGGTCAACTTTATGTTGCCTGTTCCAGAGTCGGTACCCCCAGCCGTTTGTTTATTTATGCCCAAAATGGAAAAACAAAGATTATTGTTTATCCAAACGTTTTGGATTAAGTTTTAAAATAGCTAGCAATTAATAAAATATTTTTTTGTTTCAATAAATGAATTTGATGTTGCAATTAATTTTTTTTTATTATTTCACTTTTTACGTAGCGAAGCACGTACCGGGCCGCTAGTAAATGTATATTTTTTTTAATTCCAAGGAACTTGCTTATGAGAGCATTTCGTGTTTATTGGTAAATTGGCTTTATTTCCAGTACATACCTAGCCCACTTCGATGCCGCTGGTTTAAAGGATTTAAACTCCATCCATGGAATCTCTGTTACACTCACGCAAATCTGTTGCTCCGCTTTGGGTATGATTTAGTACCACCCAATGTACTGTTGTCTTGAAAAACAGTTGAGATAGGCGGCTGTCTCACCACTCAACATAAGTGGGGCAACGGATTTGCGTGACTATTGTGACAGAGCACTTAAAGACAGTTTGTCTCTTTGTCTCTAAGAACTAACTTCGAGTTATCTTATTTGAAATCTAGATCAAATGATAATCCGTCATCTTAAAGAGATGTAAGAAAATATAAGACCCAATGCACATAAGCTACCGTTATAATTGACTAAGTGAATTCAAAAAGTTCTACACACATCATCCGACCAATGCATCGTTTGAAAGGAATTTTTCATCCTCAATATTAAGACATAGACTTGCTATGTAAATCAATAAATTGCAATAGTTCTTATCTGGGAATCGTAACAGGTTTCCGACTTCGCTGAAATTTGTGATAGGGTTGAATGAAATAACAACACAATTTTCAACACTTGGCGAATCATAAAGCGGAGAAGGCAGACCCACTTATAATCAATTTCCTTTGCATGGTAAGGTAGGTCGTTGTATATCTCTTATTCTCTTTTGGAATCATCCTTCAGTTTAATAATTTAATTTAAATGAGACGGAATTGTTTTAAGATACACATTTATTTATCCACATCTATGTATATGGTTGCAAAAATATCAACTACTCGTAATCTATCTGATAAAATCCAAAAAATGGACAGTTCGTTTTTTGAAAATAAACTCAAAGAGATATTCAGCCCTAGCGAGGTATCCGTTTGGAGCGGAAAATTGTCCGCAACGCATACTTTGTCGGAGGCTCAAATTGCTTTCGAGGTGTCCTATCGGAAAGAATAATAATACAAAACGCGTTGGCGCAATTTGTTCCGCGAAGAATTTGTGTCGGACGAAATCGGAAAAACAATTGCATTTAGCTGTCAGAAATTTCACAAATAAAGCACTTGATCGCACTTCACAAAATAAATGCTGGTGTTCCCCAAGGCTCCGTTTTGTCTCCGACTCTCTTCCTCATTTTTATAAATGATCTCTTGTCTGAAACTTCTAATCCAGTTCATTGTTTTGCCGACGACTCCACTCTCAGCTTTTCATACTCGTTCCCAAACTCACGTCCATCTCCTTCTCCGATCTTTACAGCATTGTTAAATGGGTGGAGTTTAATGCTTCGAAAACTCAATGCTGTCTATTGTCGTTGAAGCAAAATATACCCCCTATGTCATTGTCCTTAAATGGCACTTGCATCGAAGAAACCGAAAAGCTCTCAGTACTCGGTATGTGTGTTAACGACGATCTTCGTTGGAATGATCACATACTCGAGACCTCCTTTCTATCCCCTGCTAATTTCCCCCTCGCCCGTGCTGTGTTTAAAACATCATAAGGGTCTCGTAACATACCCTTGAGCGCGAGTGTATGTATGTGTATGTCGGAGAAAAATTCCGAACAGCTCTTCGGAAGAATACCTCGAAGCAAAAATCCTCCGAATCGTACAAAATCGGAGAAATTGCCGCTCCGAACGGATACCTCGCTAGGGCCGATTAATATAAAAATCTTAAATTTTGTTTCTATTTCTTTACTATGGATATGGGGCACTTGTCTCTGCATCTTCTGCATCTCAAATAATATCTATATACTTCTAATAATATGTAAAATCTTCTTACGTGTTTCTTTCTCCTCAATATAGGTGTACCCGGCCTAGCTGCTATCTTTTCAGATATTTCGGTTGAAACCTTTTCTTCAGATTCAGTGTTAATGAATGTTGTTACTTTAGACGGAATGACAAAAGATATTGATGTCTGAAAAATATAAATACACAATATTAAAAATAAATAAATACTCAAGAATGAATTGTTTGCTTCTTAAAACTAAATCCTATTTGAAATTTAATTCAAATGATAATCCTTCATCTAAAAAAGTGTACAAAAATAATATGACTCACTAAACACATAAATTACTGTTGGAATTGCCAAAGTGGATTCAAATCCTACACACATTTTCGATGGGTGCATCGTTTGAAAGGAATTTTTGTTCCTCGGTATTAAGAGATAGAGATAAATCAAAAAGCACCATTTTTAGCGTTTTATTGTGGTAGCGCTAGAAATTATCCGACTTATTCTTTACCCATTTTGTAGAAAGCTTATTTTGCATTCAAGACCATATTAATTCCTCTGTGGTTGTGGGTTAGTATACAAAAAATATGCTTAATACTTATGCTAATAAGCTACGGTAACCATTTGCTTTGTTTTTAAGTTGCATTTTATGAGAGGTTTATTTGGAAAGTCGGTGAGTTTTTTAAGATTTGTTAATTGCCAAGATGCTTATTATTTTGTTTTGCAGGTTTAGCGAGTGGGTGTCTTAGAGTGAGTGACATCACTAAGCTTTATATGCACGGTTTTGTAGGTACATTTTTTAGCAAAAAAAAAATGGGAAACAAATGAAAAGAGTTGTGCACGTTTTATAAAGTCAAATGCTAGCTTTAGGACAGGGAGTTTGGTATCTATCAGGGACTATTTAAGCCTAGTACTCAGTTCAAGTGAAAATGAAAATTTCATATAAATGTGGCGGCTGGTTCACTCGCATGAAATCCCAACGAGAGGTGAGTACCAAAATGTGGATTGGAAAAACAATTATGTTCCACAACTTTTTCCACGCCGTATTTTCATTTCTCGTGGAAAACTGTGACATATGTCAGTTAATTTAAATATTTTGTTTCAAAATAAAAAATTGAAAGTTTATAAACAGAAATAAAAAATGGATAACGAATTTTTTGATACTGCTCTCGAGAGTTTACTTAATTAATGAGTATCAAAAATTCACGTGGAAAAGTTTATCCTATTTTCATTTTTATTCTCCGCGTGTAATTTGGAACGTATTTATTTTTCATTTCACGCTAGGTGAGTACTAGGCTTTAAACTGGAATTTTGACGACGTAAATACTTTGCTAAATGAATGAGGAGATATTTAAATAACAGCTTGTGTGTAGTGATTTTTGTATCTACATCTCATTGTCTTAAAGGGTAAGCCTTAAGCCCAATTTTAAATGAGAACCAGTGAGATGAAGACAGCACATTTTGTTTTCGGTTTTGAGTTAACATTCCGTTGTTATTTGAAATTAAAGTTTTTTGGAAACCAAACTTGCAAATAAATTATTTATTTTAAATACAAAGATTTATATATATACATAGATATACATATATGTATATATAATAGGGTGACTCAAAAAATGCTTTTTCGAATTTCGAGTGCACCCCAAAACATCCAAAGCTTAAATACCTATCCTCAAGATTTTAACAAAATCGCACATGTTTTAGTCGCCAAAAATCCTGGACATAATTTTGCCTTAAGATTATCACTAATTACTTCAAAAACATATTTCTTCAATAAAATTTTTAAACACAAGCTAATTTCTTCCACAATTAAAAAAAAAAACACGAACCGAAAAACGGCGTTTTTCGTAGTAGAATTAAGCCTTATTTTAGTAGATAACTCATAAATACAATTTTTGACATTTATTGACTTAATACTTAAATATTTTCAATGGCAACGATAATAGTTTGTTAATTTGCGTTCGGAATATTTTTGCGTTGCTTTGGGACTCCAAGTATTATTGCTTGCTTTTGATTTTCATCTTTTGATTGGATTGCGTTAAACTCTTGGGGCAATGTGACTCTTCTTTCTGCAACGTCATTGACAACTTTTAAATTTTTCACAATACTATTAAAAGTTAGATAGTGCTCATTGCATAGCCATTTGCAAGGTTCAATTTCGAAAAGGCAAATTCGTTTTCAAATCAAGCAATTGAAAAAACCTGACGAGTTTTTTGGTCACAAGGCTTTCGAGTTCTAGTTTTTCATTATCACCTTATTCATCTTCTGCCTTCTTTTTTTTTCTTTCTTCCTTTCTGACGTGACAACTATTTACCTTCAATTGTCACCATTTTAGATTTTGTGTTTATTTCAAGAGTGTTTAGAACATCTTTTCCCATTGCATTCTGATATCTCAAAATCTTATCATAACTTAAAGGTTTAAGAATTCCAAATCGGGTTCTAACTGCACTGAAGTCACTTTTAAGAAAACAGAGATTGAATCTTTGTTTGTCTATAACTTTTACATTTTTGTTTGGATCTACATGATTTTTTGAAAACACAAATTTTGTACTAAGTTATGTTGATCTGAATTTAAAAAGAATTTTTGCAACATTCTTAAAACTAGTCAAAGTTTGCTTTAAGCTCGGTCACAGGAAGATTGTTCAAGAATTGTTTTCTATTTTCAGGAAGCAGTTGCAAGAGATTTTTTTGCAATAACATTTATTCTGTCGATTGATATTTCTCTTGGCTGGGAGCGAACAAATGATGATGTTTCAACAAAAGTTGAGTTTATATATTGACTTTTTGAAAAGTTAAGTGCTATGAACTCAGTGTCGAACGGAAGTACCCTCATGCCATTAAAGAGGCGCAAAACTTTCATTAAAGTTATAATACGTTTGCCAAAGATAACAGACTTGAATCCTTCTTAACGAGGTAGCATTATAACAACTAGAATATCTGGCGCAATTTCATTGCAATCTAGCTTGCTTATCTTTTAGTATTCCGTTCTAGTAAGCCCTACACGGGATTTGTGATGCATCCAAGCCTGGCAAATATGGCAAGTTTCTTCACCTTTACATGATATAACAAAATCTTTTTTAAGTTTAAGTGGACCTCAAGTTCCTTCGTAAATTTTTCACTTAACGCATCTTCTTTTCTTGCTGCATTATAGGCCTCACATTTGCCACATCGTACTGGATACATTCCTGTAAAAGCTTTCTTTCATCATCATCATCATCATCATCGGCTCGACAACCGGGTTCCGGTCCTGGCCTCTTTCAACAAGTCTCTCCACCTATCCCGGTCTCTAGCCGACGCCATCCAGTTGCGCACCCCAAGGCTTCGGGCGTCCTGGTCTACGCCATCTCTCCAGCGCAAGCATGGTCTACAACGCTGTCGTCTACCATAGAATGTACCACAAAGAACTTTCCGAGCAGGTTCCTCTTCGCTCATGCGAGCTAGGTGCCCTGCCCACCGGAGTCTACCGAGCTTAAGGTAGATTGCGTAACAATTCATGATTGTACCGTCTCCGGAATCGTCCTTCCTCACATATGGGGCCAACAATTCTCCTTAAAAGGACTTTTCTCTCGAACGCAGCTAAGAGGTCGGAGTGCCTTTTGCTAAGCACCCAAGTCTCGGATCCATATGTGAGTACGGGCAGGACCATGATCCTGTACAGCAGCAGTTTTGAAGTTATGGTGAGATTTCTGGATTTGAAGAGCTTTGACAGACTATAGTAGGCTCTGTTGGATTTGAGAAGACGCCCGCGTATTTCTTCTTCTATATTGTTATCGGCTGCTACTATTGACCCAAGGTATTTAAAGGATTGCACCACTTCAAATTCGTGCTCCGCTACCTTGATTGTTTGACCAACTGTTCCTCTCGCATTCGACGCCACCATGTACTTTGTTTTACCTTCACTAATGTTCAGCCCCAGATTTTGTGCCGCCTGCTCGATCTGGATAAAGGAATCGTGTACAGCTTGTTCGGTTCTTCCGATGATGTCGATGTCGTCTGCGTAAGCCAGTAACTGGCTGGACCTGTTGACGATGGTTCCTCTTGTTGCCGTGCCAGAGTCACGAATTGCTTTCTCTAACGCCAGGTTGAAGAGGAGGCAGGCCAAACCGTCCCCTTGTCGGAGTCGCCTATTTTTACTTGGCTTGTTACGTTGGTCATGGTCAACCTACATAGTCGTGTCAATTTATTTGGGATACCAAATTCTTTAACAGGACATTTTAAATGAGTGTTATATTTAATACTTTGAGTGGTATATTTAATACTTTTGAAATAGAAATACTTACCGTTACTAATTAAAATGTATGCATATTTAAAACAAACATTTTGAAAATCACACAGCACAAACTTTTACAAAGCATTTCAGATAAAATTCAACTTTAACACAAAATTCATAGCCTAAATGGTCTTACATATCTACGAGCATCGTTTGAATATTTTGAAGCAACAAAGTTCAATATACATCCTGTTGTGTAATAAAGTTCTATGCGCGTTTTTTTTTTTTAATTTTTCTAACTACACTAGGTTCTATTAACCACTTAGAACTTTGTGAACTTAGTTTTTTAATAAAGTGATGTACATAGAACTTTGTTTCATGCATTTTTATTGACTAATTAGGAAACTAAAAGAGATAGACAAAAATGGACGAAACGAATCGAAAGAGTATCCTTGATTTTCTACGACCATATGTATAACTCATTTTTGAAAAAAATGTCAGTTAGAGCCCTATTGTTCTAAGGTGGTACCCCCCGACGGGTTTCACCTCGTCGTGGTGGGGGGGCTTACGTCTATTCTCTCGCTGCTCGTTCAGCTTAGAGATTTAGACAACTAAGAAAACCCAAGGGAGTAGTAGGGTCAAAACGGGTGTGTTTTGGTGAAATCTCCGGCTACTTACGTGGCTGGAGATTTTTAAGGTATTCTCCAGGTTTTGAAGAGTCTACTAAGGAGGTCTAGGGTGAAATTGGTAAGGTCTTTGGTTGCTCGTGTTCGGGCTCAGGGAAGATTGAATATTGGAAGTGTATTGCTACTGAACCACACATCGGACCATGGCAGCAAGCGTAAGTCCAAGATTATGGGTTGTGGTGGCATACCTGTCCGAGTGCAGCTTGCGTAATTCCCACGAACATAATGGGTGGCGGGGAGCATAAGGCAATGGTTGTTGGATGGTGGTGCAAGTAGTTAATGCATGGATAATGGTCTTGACTTTCGGGGCTCGTCCACTTGTGGCTGGAGACTTTTTAGATGGATCTTGGTTGGTGGTGGAGGTAGGGCTGGTGAGGTCTTCGGCTGGGTGCCTAGCTGGAGATTTCTAAGGTCTTATCGGGTTGTGACGGGTTAAATTGGTAAGGTCTCCGGCTACATGCGTGGCTGGGGGTTTTTAAGGTTTAATTGGGTTATAACGAGGAGTTAACTGGTGAGGTCTCCGGCTGCTTACGTGGCTGGAGACTTTTAAGGTTATTTAAGGTTTAAAAGGGTTTCTTATTTGTAGTATCAAATAATAGGGGGATCGTCGTCCTCGTTCTTTAGAACAAAGACTAGGAGCGTCTTTCCTAGTTTGCCGTAAGGTGAGCAAAAGACTAGGATGCACATTGAGTTGTTGGTTTCTACCCCGGCCGACTTCTCGGTGTGTATCCTAAAGGTTGCCAGGCCCAGGGTTTTGCAGGAGCCCATCTGGAAGTGACTGGTTCAGATCTGGAAATTCCGAAGCTTGAGACAAGAACTTGGACTAAGTCCGGGTTCGGATCGCCTAGGAAGCTCCATGAAATGACGAAGCTATATTCTGGTACCATGGGAGATAGTGCCCATTTAAGTCGGAGGTTGAGTTTTGCCCTCGGCTCGAACCCTATCTATGAGGTAGGCCCCCTAGTGGGAGCATCATGGTGGCTTGTTTATTCCGAATGCGGAGACACATGGTTTTCAAGATTCTTTTCTTGAATTCCAGAGGTGTTAGATAGACCTCGCCTCCAAAGCAAGAGGTGTGCATATGCTGCAACATATCACATCACAACTTTGCGACCGAGATACTCGTATCATAACATGTACGTGGGCAGGCGTAATTGGAAGCAATGATTTAGCAGAACGAAGCAGCAGCAATCATCAATAAATATTCGCAGTGAAATCCAAAAACAAGCATGCATACAAAACCAGCAAGGACATTAAATTTGTAGTAATTGTTGTAGTTGTTGCGACGCAACATGCATCATCTTAGAAATCTGAAGGATCTAAGCGTGTGGATGTCTCAACTCTGAAGTGCAAATCGCCGACGGCAAAAGAACATTCTTTTTTTTTTCATCAATTACCGTAACTGGAAGCACATAAAAGACGACACATTATGAGTTATGACATTTATCTATATGTTGGAGTTTACTCCGAAAAATAATACTCGCCATATGAGTTATTGGTCCCTCCCACAATGCGATGATTTTTCGTGTATGTATGCACTGGATGGTCAAGTAGCAGTTGACGATCAATCGACGTTTTTTTTTTGTCAAGTGTAACCAAAAGGATGAGAGGTCCGGGGTGAGGCTATTACCAGCCTTAACACAAAAGGAAAATGTAATTCTAAGGTCAATGATCCATAGCTGAACTAAAAGAGTAAACAGCTGTTGGACCGAGGTTTTATCATCACGATAATGTTGTTCGACGAGAATTCCCAATTCGAAGCTCATATCAAGAAGAACTAAAATTATACAAATAAAAGCTAATAATAAAAAAATTTAACTTGAATTTTTATAAAAATAAAAAATAGATTTATAAATTTTGTGGTGCGACAGCTCGGAGTGAGAAAGGACCTAGTGACTTACAACTCTCAACCATTCCTGGGTGCGTGTTACCAGGAACGGACGGGACCTACAATTTTCTGCCGATTCCGAACGATTTCCATGCCAAGAGATACTCTTAGGGAATTCGTCAATTCCTCGCAAGAGGCAGTACACCCCCGAAAAAAACTTTCTTGCAGCGGCTGAGAATCGACCCGAAACCTTCCGCATGACAGTCCAACGCACTAACCATTATGCCAAGGGGTACTACGGATTTAAAAATAACTAATTTTTATTTTTCAAAAGAGAAGAAACATTTTTAATTTCAAAGTTTGGTCGATGAATAAAATAAAAAAAAATCGAAACCCATACAAAATCATTTTAATCATAGCTTCTGGAACATAAAAAACAAAAAAACATTTTCTTTTAGTTGAAGATGTTCTAAGTTTTCCCAAGTATCATACAATCTACGGAATTTTCCGCAAACTTGTTATTAAGTTTTATTTTTTATATATATACATACAGTGCCTTGCATGAGCATAACCGCCCCCCATTAAAAATGCGTTTTATAAATAATTTTCAATACAACAAAATCTGTTCTTAATTTTTAAACATCAGAAGAGAAAACGACGAAACTTTTTTTCTTCTCAACTTACTTGATTAGTGATGCCATTCAATAGAAAATTTCTGAAATGTTTATGAAATGTTTCTCTGTTTCCCATTCAGAAACTTTATTTGTTGCCCAAGTATTTGCATAGTTAGAAAGTGCGTGAGTGGTTATTAATATAGAAGGGGTTTTTGTATGGTTACGTACATGCAGTGTGCCTGCGAAGCTTCATATATTTATGAATTTTTGAATATTACAACAACAACTTGAATGAACTACCACCAAGGGGGTACTTATTTGGCTGGAGTTATAGCTATTTCACGGTTGCCAAGCCGATCATCAGACTCCTTTATTAGTGGTGCTTAGCCTTTATACTATCAAGTTTAATCGAACAACTTTTTGCCTTGACTGAGATTTGAACCCAGACCTAGCGTCGTCAGAAGCCAATGCATTACGCATCACGCTACCGAGACCACATGATTAGGATACAAATTTATGAAAATTTGCCGATGATATATCTGAAATTTGCGAAAAAATAAATTATGATAAGGATAAAGTAGAAAAAAAAATGTATGCGCTTATTAAAATTACAGACAACTCAATCTGGAAACAATGGGAAACGGAGAAACATTTCAGGAATGTTTCTCAAAGCGTCCACACCAAAAAACAAATCAGAAACATTTCTGAAATGTTTTTTAAACAAATAGGAAACATTTCAGAAACGTTTTTTAAACAATGTTTCCTGAAATGTATCTTTGGTGTGGAAACACCATAAGAGAAACACCCAGCAAATTAAAAATGCAGCTAACTTAGCTATTTATATATATGTATTTCATTTAAATATAAATTTACTCACTACAAGTACCCTGTGGAGTGCCTTTTCAATTAAACCGGTCCTTTCACTGCTCTTTGAGCTTGATCTTTTAGACCAAGGAAAACAACTTTGGCTGTAGGAATAAAAATGATAATTTTAAATTTTTATTTTACTTTCGAAAACATTTACAAAGATTTGGAAATATAATAATTATAAATTAAAAGGATTTTTAAATTTGTTGAATTTTTGTGAAAAGTGAAGCTGTCTACTTTAAAATACGAATATAGCCAGGAATGGTTCAAATATGGCAGAAATTGTGTCATTTTGTCAGTCGTATACCCCTTCTTATACGGTTCCTAAAATTTATTTTTAATTTACTTAGTTTCGAAAAAAAAATTTTTTATGGAACTATAAAAATTAGTGGACCAAAGTGACTACCTAGAAGTACACCAGAGTCTGAGCATATTGAAACAGAATTTTCATAACATCGAAAGGAGATGTTCAATAACATATATTCATATCGAAAACGAAAAGCTTTTCAGTTTCTTTGATCCAAGTACCATTCATGGAAGGTGACTTTGGGTTTTTGAAGCTTTAAGCTACACGCGGTTCTTAATAATCCATTGTTCAATGCTTTGTCGAGATCGGAATCTAATGACCTTCTTAGCAAACAAATGTCGTAACAGTTTCACAATCTTTCTTCTTGCGACTTTGTTTTTGCTTTTTAATTGTATTAAATTATTTGTTTTTGCTTTTTAATTGTATTAAATTATTTTTTTATATAATTTGCTATTAATATTTTGCCACCATTGTATTAAATTTAATAACATTCTTGCATTATCCTAAATAATAAAATGTATTATATCCTGTACTATTCATAAGTCAATCTTGATGTACAGCTGTTTTTTTAAAATTAATAAATAAATAAATAAATAAATAAATAAAAAAAAATATTGTGAATTTGGAAACCAATATGAAAAACGGCTGTCTTCAGTGATACAATGAAGCAGATTCAGAGAGATCATTTATGGCGTCCTCAAGGGAGCCATTTGGGACCACTTCTTTTCTTCTTTTTATTACAGACTTAGTCACTTGTATCTTAGATCATCTTGGCTTACTTACTATTCGCGGATAAATTTAAACTGTATCGGTAGTTAAATCAGTGTCTGGTTCTATACATCTACAAGAAGATATTGACAAACTTTCAGAATGGTCAATAATAAAAAAAATACTACAACCCTCGCACTGCGCTCAAACATTTTAAGCGTCATCATCATCCCATAATGTCCTTTACAAGGCCTATAAATCATATTATTTTTAAGTATAAAATCTCTGTGTATTTCGGTAATAAAAAAGGGTTGGTGGTTGATTTTGTTTCTAATTAAATGTTGTCTATATATTCTAGGGGGTTTAATTGGGTGCAAATAAATTAGATTTAAATTTTGTACTTGTTAAATTAATAAATAAATAATTTACCTTATAGGGAGATTTTCAAGGTAAGAGAGTTTTATCTTTGAACCGAACGAAACGGATAAGGATAAGTGTATATTTATAAAACCTACGTTTCGACCGAAGCTTTATTTGAATTAACATAGATTAAATAAATCTTTGTGGTCTTTCCACTGCACAAGAGATTAAAACACACAAAACTTTTTTAAATTGCAAATGGCGTTTCGCCACTTTTTCTTATGAAGAAAGATTTGTGTCAAACGATAGAAAAAATCGAGTCTGTAGACGATACTTAGGTACTATATGGGTCAGTTTGATTTGTAAAACAATTGGCCCATGAAGATATTTACAAGCTTAATTTATAATCTACTAAAATGAAGTTTTTGTTAAATGTTGTTTTTGACTAAATGTCACTCAAAAACGGTTGTGTTAACAATAGAAAATGTTGCGATTCTTTGATATTGCGTTCATTTTTATAGAAACAATAAAACAAACTATAGCAATTGCATGGAAAACTAAAATCTACAAACAAATACAAAAAAATAAAAACAAGAACAAATACATAAAAAAGCAACAAAAACAAAATTAACAAAAAAAATAAAAATAAAAAAAAAAATAAAAAAAAAAAATAAAAAACAAAATAAAAAACAAAATAAAAAAAAAAATAAAAAAAACAAAATTAAAAAAAAATAAAATTAAAAAAAAATAAAATAAAAAACAAAATTAAAAAAAAAGAACAAAATAAAAAAAAAATAAAATAAAAAACAAAATTAAAAAAAAGAACAAAATAAAAAAAAAAAAAAAACAAAATAAAAAAAAACAAAATAAAAAATAAACAGAATAAAAAAATAAACAAAATAAAAAATAAACAAAATAAAAAAAAAACGAAAAACCATCAGCAAAATTCTGAAATCTATTTTATTTTACAAATCTCTGTTTAAGTAAAAAAATTTGAGAAAAAAATGTTGTGTATGCAATATTATTTTAAAACCAAAGAACCTATATAAAATTTTGTTTTTCTAAATAAATAAGATATTTTATAACCGAGCTAAAAAAAAATTCAATTTCTCCTCTAGGCTGCAAGTTGAGGAGTTGAGGTAAATACGAGTACCTACTAACAGACGGAATCACCACTTTTTTTGTGTTAAATTTCAACTGATGTAAATCTAATGTAAATCTGGAGTTAAATTTCTTTCTAAATACAAGTAAAAAGTCATTCTGAAACCTACTTTTTTCTTCAAATCTACTTCGAGTTTTTTTTCCGGAAGTGGTAACGCTGATGTATGGAATGCTTTACCCGGCTCAATATTTCACTCTCAGACATTCAAAACCAATGTGCATTGGTTTATCTTTTTGAATTCTCTCCAACTTTTCTAAGCCCTCACTGTTCTCATTTTAAGGATAGTCATAATCCCTTTGGTGCATGCAGAAAAACCTTAAATTTGTTTTTGTTTATAATGAGTCTAGTCTTCTCATGTTATATATTTTCTCTTACGACAGTCACAGTCACAGTATTTTTTTTTTTAGTTCTAAATAGTTTTCAGTTTAAGTTTTTGTAGTAAGCTTCCAAAATAAAGAAAATCAAGATCAAATGTCAGTTTCTATTGAAATAAATTCAATAAAGGAAAAAGGGGATGATTTTTTATTTTTTGAAAAAATTGAGTTGAAACTTAAGCTTCAATTTTTGCCATTTTTTTAATCTAAGGTAGTACAAACTCAATAACACAAACTAAGAATTTACGAAAAAGCAGAATCTATAACAAACATATCCTTCAAAGATTTTTGAAAAGTGAGAATGGACCGAGTTCGTTAGTAGGTTTCTGTAATTGAGCTCAATATAAAGAAGACAATAACGATGCATTTCAAACAAGGTTTTCGGCGAAAACTTGTACCCGCCGAAAGCACAATTAATAAAAAATAAATGAGTGTTCACTTGGCAAACAAAACAGAAGGACATATCTTTAAACAATACAATCACTTATGATTTTAGAATTTTGAAATTAATTTACCCTTCGGGAGATGTAGGCTTTTCGAAATTTTCACGAGCATGGAAAGGCATCGAACTTTCTAATGAAAAATCGAATTGCGAACTCATAGCCCTTGTTGTTGGTTTTATTTTGTGCTCTTCGAACGATTTGGTTGACTTAATTTTAAAAGTTTGTGTACGCCGTTTGCCACCACCAGTTCGTACAGGTTTATCGGAAAAACTTAGTCTGCGAAGACCGTAAGAAACATGACCTCCTAATGGTGGTGATATCAAACTGTCATCAGCGGGGCAATCACTAATTGCGATTGCATTTGCCACTGCGGTATTGAAATCTTCATTAAGTTCGGTAAGTTTTTTAAGTTTATCACCACAATCCCAACTTTTCCGTTTTCGTTTGTTTGCTCTCGGATAACTTTCTCTGTTTCTGTTTGAATATTTTCTCAGTTCAACGATGGAATCGTCTAATATTTTACGTTTTGAATGATTGACTTCCATCACTGCACGCTCCGGCTCAAGATAGAATTTTCTATTTTGAAATCTTCCATCTGTAGAATGAAGAGAAGTTGTACTTGCACCTGGCAAAAAACTCATTAAATATGACGAAGTAGCTTTATCCCTGGACACACTTCGACTACGACGGTTGAATAAGTGGTTTTTGAAAATACATCTTCTGTTTTCGAATTTAATGGGTGAAATCAATGACGAATTCAATCTTGATACTGTCCAATTTTGACCTTCCTCGGTGTTGTGCTCAGCGCATTGATGTGAGTGATGTGAAAATAATTTGTTAAGTTTTTCATATTTTGTAGACCTATATATTATTCAGTTTAAGAACGAGTTAAAAGTTAAGCACACAAATATGATACCGGTGAAAAATTTCCGGAAAGAAAGTTAAAGGTGACCTGTCCGAGTTATTCTTTAGAGATAGTTTCCTCTGAGTGGAAATCTCAGTCTCGTCCTCTAGTTTAAGTCTAGTAGATTGCTGACTTTTTCGGTGTTTCAACATGTTCTTTGTGTGTATGTGATGAGTTTATTTATGACCAATCGATGGAGAAGCTTTAAGTATTAACTTAAATTAATTTTCTTTTGTTTTAATTTATTAAATACTAAGATAAATAATTCTTGGGAACTTGCTGGAGCACAAAATCAAGTTTGATAGGTGACAGGCAAGGAAGAGTCATAGTTATCTTTGAAAATTTTCAAAATACGAGTATCTTGGGTAAAGGGTTGTGCACGAAAACCCAATGAAAACATACAATAAAATTGAAATATTGAAAACATAAATATAATTATTGTAATATTGAATTCAAATGAAATGGTCATCTTTCAATCCATACTACAAGGGTTACAATTTTGAGCATCTGCATTTGATGTTGTTGGTAAGCAAAATAAAATCTCTTTGACTTCCCACATCATTATAAAAGTCTGACCAATAGATACAAATAACAGAAACCATGTGTGGGGTATTTTTTTTATTTAAAATAAGATACATACATATATGAAGGGACATCTGAAGATTGAAAAATAATGTAAAGCTAAAAAAAAATATTTTTTCCAGAAAGGATGACAACAAAGATAAACGCAGAAAGGATTATTAAGACATAATATCAAAACAAGTTCGTGAAAGCAACAAATGGGGACTCAGAAGGGTCTTTGACGATAAAGAGGTTTTAACAGATTTTCCTAAGAATTTAATCTACTGAAGGTGAGAGGGATCAAAACTTAGCAAATGTATAAAATCACAGAGAAATAAAATGCATTTTACTGTCGTCCTTCAGGAAAAAATGAAAAAATCCATTGGCAAGGGACTTTTCAATTTCAAGAAATGAAAAATGATTTCGATTTGAAGAGTTAATATTTTCGATATTTTTAAATCAGCCTCAGTTTTTGGAGAAATTGACGAATGGAGTTTATATTGAACGTTGGCGATATAATGTTTAAAATCTCGTCATGGTTTATTTCACAATCCCACTTCAATTAAAAAATTTAGTAAATTTCCGAATAAGTAGTATTCAATGCGAATAATTCAATATAAAGGTTTCGTACTGATTTTGAAAAATGTTGACATGATTTTGAAACAAAGGTTAAATAAGAGTTTAATTGGAAACTAAGCGAACAAATTGTTTAAAGAAAATGGAAAAATTGAAGTTAACATTTAAAACTTTTGACTACACTTATCTAAAAACTCATTAATTTTGTTTTCAAGGACACCGTCTTGCATGATTTAGAAAAAGTTGGAGTACAACTTTCCAATTTACCGAATTGAATTGAAATATTTGAATATATCTTATACGATTTGGCAGAAGATAATATGCAAAAATTTACATTCACAATCTTTGATTGAAAATCATCACTCAAATTTCAATGAAATTCTTAGTTTTTTTTTAGTTGGAGAACTTATAAGGTTTAGACTCACCTCATTTTTGCATCAATTTATAATTGTTATTTTTTTATAGAACCAAATATTTTAAACACTTATATTCAAGTAAGTATAACACTACTCAAGTCAATAGTTAATTTTATTTTAGTACAAGTTTTCTGGTACTTCTTCAGTGAGTTGGGGATTTTCCCTGTCACTCCACAAAATTAAAATCGGATACAGAAGAGACACAATAATTAAAATTAAAATAAGTAAAATAAACAAAATTTCAACACATTCCAACATTTTGTAATTACTTCTTTTTTTTTTTTTCAAAAATTTGAATTTAAAAATTTAGGCTCCGAAGTCAAAGGCGGGCACTAACCGAATGAATTATTTCGAGACAAACATTCGCTTATAAAAAAGCCGACTCTGGTGTTATTGTTCGTTTAATTTGTCCTATCTATGATAAAAAGACGATACCCTGTTGCATTTTATGATAACATGCACACCTAGGGTGGAACAGATGATGACGTTTCACGTTTTGCAACTCCAGGATAGGAAGCTCTCACGTAACTTGTTCTCTTTATTTTGATGATTTCCATCATAATATGATGCATTTTCTCTCTCTTTCCCCGAAAGTAGAATACCTTTATGTATATTAATTGCATCTGTATTCCATCGTTAGTTCATCAAGATGATGGGATAGGTAATATGAAAGAATATACTCGTATGTCTGGCCTACGCTGTTTTTTTATTTGCCGGTTGAAGCTAATGTTTTAAGAGAATGAAATTAACGTGTTTGTTATGAACTAAAACAAATATTTTTGTTTCAATTCTCTGGACTAAGGAGCAAAGGGTTGGGGTAGATTCATCTTTTTACTATAAAGAATTAATTGACATCTGCGTCTGATGCAAAGTTTCCGAATCCTCATACCTTATTTTCTAAAAAAAAAATAATACTTTTTTAACGAATTTAAAAAGAAACAAATAGAAGCGGCCCATAACTTACTGACACATAATATGACTTTAAATTAAAAGAATAAGAAATATACATTCCACGATAGACCAAGGGCATCGGTCAACGGATGTTGCAGGAAAGGAACTTGCAGAAAAACAAGCATGTTTGATGTTGTCTAAACCTTTGACAAGGTTTGGTACTTGGGACTTTAGTATAAACTCCTAAGGACGCTATCACACAGTTCCACGAAATACTGAAAGCTTACGTTACGAACCAATTTTTGAGAGCTAGGCACCGACAAAATTACTCGGGACTTAGGAAAATTGAAACCAGTGAATAACGAGCACCAACCTGTATTTGTTATAGGTATACTAGAGATATTTCAGTGGACATCAACGGTATCATCTGATAAAGTACACACAATTTCAAAATGCTGTCGATACGCAACATTGGCGTATCAAACAAAGAAATAGATAGAACCTAAAATTTCAACCATACTTCCTTGATGTATTTTTACTTGCGACTTATAGGTACTATAAGGCAAGTTATGCATTCGTAAAAAAAATCGAACTCGAGATTTTGATCA
Organism: Chrysotoxum bicinctum; assembly: GCA_911387755.1. Classification (NCBI taxonomy): domain Eukaryota; kingdom Metazoa; phylum Arthropoda; class Insecta; order Diptera; family Syrphidae; genus Chrysotoxum; species Chrysotoxum bicinctum. The sequence continues at coordinate 13,816,360 of OU426991.1, read as the reverse complement.
AAGTTGACATTACGATGATAGCGAAGACCAAAAAAGTGGGTCTCGCAATTCTGTCTGTCAGTCTGTCGGTTCGACTACAGCCTAAACGGCTCGGCCGATTTTCTTCAAACTTGGTAGATATGGGTTTTAATTTTTTCCCCCCGGACGTTTTTTTCTGTTTTTTTTTTTAGGACCAAAAATAACGTTGCCTGCCATACGATTTTTTTTTCGAAATTTTATAAATATTTTTTTTTCTCAAACTGTCCCACAGAATTTTTTAAAAAAAAATTTGAAAAATTTCATTTGGTTAAAACTAGCTAATGGTTGAAAAAACTTTTACAAAAAATTGTAATTTTTGGTAGCCCCCCTGGGTCCATTTTGTTTGTTTTTGATTTTCTCGAAAATGGTACAGCCGATCTAAATAATTTTTTTTATGCCAAAGCTCCTCCAAAGTTTGAATATTATTACATATTCAAATTTTTTATTTTTATTTTTTTGGATTTTTAAATTTTTTTTTGGAAACTCAATATGTATTTCGAAAACCTCATGCTCGATTTTTTTCAAACTTGACAAATAAAATTTTCTTAACATAATCTACAAAATTTGAGAAAAAAAATTTTGTTTTATCTAAAACTAACGGTACCTTCCATACAAATTTTAAAAAATGGTTTTCGAAAATCGTATTTTTCTCGAAAACGGTTCCGAGAATTTTGCAAATTTTTTTTTCTTTTGATTAATCTTTACGATCTATAATTTAATAAAAAAAAAAATTAAATCTAGATATTACTGACTGTACCTACCATAGAACGATTTTTTCGAATTTTGAATTTCTCATTATCGACATAACGGATTTTAATGAAATTTTTTATAAAGAAGCTCCTAAAAAGTTTAAAAAACATTGCATTTAAAAACTTAAGAAAAAAAATTTTTTTTTCAATTTTTAGAAAAAAAAAGTAATTTTTTTTTTTGAAAAATTCGATATCTCAAGAACGGCTTAGTATTTTTTTTGGAAATTAGACAATAATAAAAACTTAAGGTTGGCGTACCAAAATTTTTTCTTAAAAATGTTTTAAAAATTTTCTATATAAAAGCTTATTTTTTTAAGGAACCACTACAACGACTTATAATTTTTGTTCCTGCAAAAATTCACATTTGCATAGCATTCTGTTTTTATCTCTTACTACTAAAGAATTTAAAAAATCATTTTGTCCTTATGAACAGTTTTCTCTAATAACATTCGTTTTTAAAATTCCTAGTCTATTACATAGGAGCAAGTTCGTGCGACCCAGTCGTGCATTTTATTTTATTATACACTTATAATGCTTAACACAGCGCGAACAATTAGGAAAGTAAGATAGGATTACAAATGAGATACCGATGCACATTGGTTTTGAATGTCTGCACATTGAAATGAGTGGGAAATATTGAGCCGGGTAAAGCATTCCACATTCGTGTAGTGTGGCTAAAAAAGAATCTCTGTACTTGACGTCCAAAATTGGGCTCAGGGGTAAGCCTGTAGCATTCCTAGAAGCACGGGTATTACGGTTGAATTGTTTGAGGGGAGGAATGCAACTGGCTATTTCACTAGAGCACTGTTTCTGAAAATAGCGGTAAAATAATTATAAACATGAAACATTGCGGCGGTGCTCGAGAGATGCAAATGTTTCAGTTAGACATCGGTGGCCTATTATTTCTCTCTTTTGAATTCTTGTGGGTTTTTGGAGTACCTGCTCAGATATGGGAATTGTACTCGAGCTTCGGAAGAATAAAGGCTTTATATTATAACAACTAGATCAGATGGGGTAAAAAACTTCTTGCATCGGCGAAGAAAACCTAAACAGTTAGCAGCGTTTTTGGCGACGCCAAATATGTGATCATTCCACAAAAGATGGTCTGTGATGCACATACCTAGAACTGAAAGCTGTTCGGTCTCCTTGATGCAAGTCCCAAGGAAAGTGTCATTGGGGGAGGGTTACGCTTTAGCGACAGTAAACAGCATTGAGCTATTTAATATTAAATTAACATTTTGATATCAAAAATTGAAAGTCTAGACGTAGTGGGTTTGTGATTAGAAGATCCCAGGTTCGAATCTCCGTTAAGACGAGAAGGTTTCTTTTTTATTAATGTAATAGAAATATCATGTCATAACAATATTGATATTTTGAATACTGGGCGACTTGTATGACCCAAAAATGGAAGTGAGTTGTCTTCTTGGCCCAAATTTGTATTTCATCTTCCTGTTGGTTGACTCACATATGCATTCGACGGAAAAGCTCTGAATTTTGGCGAAATAAGAAAATGGTCAAAGTCTACGTTTAGCCCTCGAAATATAAGCAAGTCTCAATAGTCAAATACATACATATGTACATATGTAAATGCACATCTCGATTTACTTGGTGCTTTGACCATCTGCAAAGCGCTAGGGTGCTTTGTGGATTCTTAGCCTTGATTCCTCGTGTTTTTCTTCTCCTTCTACCTTAAGACAGCAGGTGGCATTTCAGTTGATATGATAAATGGTTTTGAAAAACAAAAAAAAATAAAAACAAAATCAAAAAAAAATTTTAAATTAAAATAAAAAAACAATACAGAAAATAAAACAAAAAACACAAAATACTAAAATAAATAAAAAAAATTAAGTAAATAAAAAAAAATAAAAATAAGTTAAAACAATAAAAATGATATAAAAATAAAAATAAATAATAAAAAATTAAAGAAAAACTAAAATTAATTTAAGAAAATAAAAATAATAAATTAAAATAAAATAAGAATATGTAATTTAAGAAAATAAAAATAAATTTAGAAAAAAAAATAAAAAAAAATAAATAAAAAAAATAAAAAATAAATAAAAGAAAATAAAAATAAATAAAAAATAAAAATTAAAATAAATAAAAAAGAAATAAAATAAAAATAAATTAAAAAAAATAAAAATAAATTTAAAAAAATCAAAAAAAAATTTTTTAAATCTATTTTTTTTAATCTCTCAGAGACATTAAGATATATTTCAATGTTCGATTAAGTTAAAAAAGCTACATTCTTCTTTAATTTTGTACGAAATAAACCTACTCTAAGTTATATAGATTTGAACCATCGGCAAAAGATGAATACTGTCTTTATCGTTGAAGCGATATACACCCCATATGCCGTTACCCATCGAGGAAACCGAACATCTTTCAGATCTGGGTATGTGTATCAAAGTCCACATATTCGACGTCCCTTAAAACGCCTCATCTGAATGAAATCTATAAAGCCTTCATTCGTTAAGCCACTTGAGCCTTTAAGATATAATTCGGTATAATGAAAATGTGTGCTTAGTGAATTAGCCAATTAACATAACTTGCGTTTTTAGGAATGTTCTTCAGTTAACCCTTGAACCTAACTTGGAACGTCCTGTCAAGTACAAAGATTCTTTTTTCAGTCGCACTACACTAATGTGCAATGCTTTACCTAGCTCTATTTTTCCTTCACATTGTAATACGAGACTCAGACATTCAAAACTAATGTGCATCGTTATCCCCTTTTTCAGAAAATAACGCATTCACTTAGATAATTATTTAAAGGGTGCAATTAACCCCTTGAGTGGAAATATCGTGGCAAGTAATAAAATAAAATTGAGAATTAATATTCAAAGTACGAGTATGCTTCACTTACACCATAGGAAAACAGAAACAAAACACCAAGTTATGATTAATTGTTTGAATTTGCAATATTTTAATTTGTTTTGAATATCTTATTTCTTCAATTTACGTTTTGTCTTTAGTAACTAAAAAGTTCAAGTTCATTGAGAATTTTCTCCCTCAAAACATCAACAGATGGAGAATTCATTCTTAGTTGTAGATTAGCCGGCATTTAAAAATGTCTGGGATTGTACAGACGTGAGTGTGGACTTTATAAATTACAATCATAAACTTCACCTTCAGTTCAATGCTAACAAGTTCGACATAATAAGTAAAATCTCAAAATGTGCTCTTAAAACGAAAGATACCATTATTTAATTTCTCTTCTTTCACAAATCACATAATTGATTCAATACAAACACATAAAATGAGACTGTTTTGCGCAGAACCATCTACAACAAAAACCATCTGCATGATATGTTTGCATAAATCAACCATGTTACTCATTATTTACACAACAATCCCGTAGGAAAATCAAAACATTTTAATTTGATTCAAAACAGCGATTTAAGATATTAATTTATGAGTGCCGAGATAAGTCAATCGATACAAAAAGAAGAAATTGAATTTGTCATTCTATGCACATACATACATAAGCTATCCCACTGGAACAGAAGTTCGACGAACAATTTGTCCCACATGGTATGTTCCAGCACGTGTGTATGATTCATGCTTCAAAGCAAGATTTCGAGTGTGCGTTTTGAGTTGATTATTATTTAAAAAAAAACATAGAAGCTCCAGGTAATATATTTCAATGTCAACAAAAAAGAGAGGAAAGAGCAACACTTCATTGTGACAAAACACACACACATCCAAAATTATTCACCCAAAATTATTAATAATTTATTGATTCCCCAACATAGAGATGAGTTAGATGAGATACTACTTTCAATTATTTTCGAACATGGGATTTCCCATCCCAAGCTCTTCATTTACCTGTAGATAGGTGGGAAGTCAAGTCAATAAATTGAAATAATTTGTCTTACCGAGTAGATCAATTTAACAAGATTTCGACGGAATTTGTTTAATAAGATTTACTTTGACGCACAAAAAGGATTATGACTACCCTTGAAATGTTTGGGTAGAGTGCGAACGTTAGATATTGGTTTTGAATGTCCTTATATCGCAAAAGGAGGGAAATATTGAGTCAGGTTAAGCATTCCAAATTCGTGCAATGCGGCAAAAGAAGGAGTGTCCCGGTTAAACATTACCTCCGAAGCTGGAAATTGTTTAAAGGGCGGAATGCAACGGTCTGTTCGGTTTCCTCAGTGCAAGTCCAGCTCATCTGATTCGAAAATTGTTGCACAATTTCAATTGAAAATAAGTTGAGTTGCGTTGCTTTGCTTCATTCTTTCACAAAAGCATATTTAGTTTTTGCAGCTGGGTAGGAAGGGGTACATTACGAAAAATATTTAACATACAATTTTCAACCATGAGACAAGGGATGTAACTGATTCAAATATTCAAAGCAGGTGGTATACATTTCTATAACGTACATAAATATATGTAATAGAATACACCCAGGTCAATCAAATTAACTAAGAAATTTTACTCTAAGTCTTAAAGATAGACCAATAAACAACATTAATGCCACTATCAGTGGCTCGTTTATCCGATTGGATTTGTCAAAAAGACATAAGTAGCCATAAAGTAAAATGTGAAAAACAAAACTGACATGTGAATAGAAATGAGGAAACGTGTATCATTGGTTTCCGAATAACAGGTGAAATAATTTTGGAGAATAATTTCTTCTACACTGCTTTTATAATGGACGACTGCTTGGCTGGCCAGAATTACACCAAATACTTTAAGCCTAAATTTAATTATTGCTTTTATAAAACAATGTACCTAATAACTATAGAAACCTAATTTGTTATAATTTCTTATCGAATTTATAAACCTATTCCTTGCAACTTAATTTTCTAACCCAAGGCATCTATTGCCGTATTTGCATAGGGAAATAAAATTATAGATATGTATATATCGATAATCATCGATAGTCTAGAAGCAAATATCGATACATATCTATGGTTGCCGCTATAGATAGTTCTACACATGTACTAGGTTCATTTCCAAGTTGATGTGTAAACGATTTTTTAAAATTGAAACAGCTTTATGAACTTGATGGTGGCGAACTCAAGTTTTTTTTTCAATCTTTAAAAATCAATTTTAATTTAAAATAAATAGTCGTAAGGTTCTATTAATACATATATAAATTTTAAAATTTAAAGGAATCTTCAATGGCGGTCAGCCATCAGACGAATAGGGGGAACAACATGTAGCATACGAAAACATGCACGTGCCGTAACTATTCGGGACTGGTGGAAGTGTGATCATAGCCTCTCCGCGGCGGCCGCTAAAAACAAGCCTTTTAAAAAAGGTTTGGCTAATATGATCAGGCTGGTTCCTCAGGTTGGCGACAGGTTAATTCCCTGTCCCGTAAAACTTAATGAATTTCGAGAACGACAACAAGCCTCGGAAACGGACTGATCTCACGACGACAACCCACGCAAAGAAAAAGGAAAAACGATTTACGAATTTTCTTATGGAACGTACGATCGCTCTATAAAGCTCGAGCTGCTCAGCAGCTAGCCGATGCCCTGTCAAAATATAAAGCTGACATAACAGCTCTTCAAGAAATCAGATGGACAGGGAATGGTGTTTTACAGAAGAAAGAATATGACTAGACTATGCACCCTTCGCGTGCGAGGCAAATTTACGAACATCAGCCTCATTAACGTTCACGGACCTACGGAGGAGTCCTCAGACGAAGAAAAAGAGACTTACTACGAACAAGTCGAGAGGGCCCTCAATGCCTGTCCAAGGTATGATGTTAAAATCATCCTTGGGGATTTGAACGCAAAAATAGGTCGGGAGCCGGTATTCAGGCATTACGCAGGCACCCATAGTTTGCATGAGAACACTAATGACAATGGACTTCGAGTCTTAGAATTGGCAGCATCGAAAAACATGGTCGTTGCGAGTACCAGGTTCCCGCGTAAAGATATCTACAAAGCCACCTGGGTATCACCTGATGGAGTCACTCGTAACCAAATAGACCACGTGTTGATAGACTGTCGCCACTACTCGAACTTGATGCCAATATCGACTCGGATCACTATCTTGTTGGTATGGTTTTCCGAGGGCGGATTGCCTTGCGAAGACGCATTGCATCCGCCGATCAGGTTCGAATCAACACGGCTGCCCTGCGCAATGAAAACACCAGTAACACCTTTGGTAATGCGTTAGGACTCGCCCTAGAATCACTTGATTTAGGGAGAGTAAGTCCTGGAGCCAGTATGCTCCACTGTACTGCCAACTCCATCTTAGGCAGCAGTCGTAAAAATCGGAACGACTGGTTTGATGATGAATGCAAGCTAGCGACTGAACGTAAGAATGTTTCGTACCGAGCAATGCAACAATCTCATAGAACGCGGGCACGCGAAGAGGAATATAAAGAGCTCAGAAGAACAGAAAAACGGCTTCACAGACAAAAGAAATCAGCCTGGGAGAAGAACCTAATCTGTGAAATAGAAAATAGCCGAGAGCGAGGTCCGCACCAGGCGCGGAAGTTCTACCAATCCGTCCGAAACATGATTACATGACGCAGTACACACCACGCTGCACATACTGCAAGGACGAAGAGGGAAATCTGATCACCGATCCTGAAAGCATACTGGAGCGATGGGAAGTGTACTTTAATGAATTGCTAAATGGTCACCTCACTGCAGAAGTGGAGGCTCCACTACTTCAAGAAGAATATCCTATGTTGCCGCCACCAAGCATAGAAGAGGTTGAGAAGGCTATAGGCCGGCTTAAACAGAACAAAGCCCCGGGAGCCGATGGCATACCAGCCGAATTATTCCATCACGGCGGGCCAGCCTTACGTCAAGCCATTCATGATATTATAGTACAGGTATGGGAGCAGGAAGAAATGCCAGAAGACTGGCGAAAAGGTTTAATATGCCCCATACATAAGAAGGGAAATGTCACAACGTGCAGCAATTATAGAGGTATCACGTTGTTGAGTACCGCCTATAAGATACTCTCCTCTATCCTACAAGACCGGATAACCCCATACGCTAAAACCGTCATCGGGCAATATCAGTGTGGTTTCATTCCAGGCAAATCAACAACTGATCAGATCTTTACCCTTAGGCAGGCGATGGAAAAATGTCTAGAATTTAACATCCCAACATACCATCTGTTTATAGACTTTAAGGCCGCCTATGATAGCATAGCCAGGGTAGAACTTTACAAAGCCATAAGAGAATTCGGCATCCCAAATAAATTGACACGACTATGTAGGTTGACCATGACCAACGTAACAAGCCAAGTAAAAATAGCCGGATTGCTATCCAGACCAATCAACATCTTTAATGGACTCCGACAAGGGGACGGTTTGGCCTGCCTCCTCTTTAACCTGGCGTTGGAGAAAGCAATCCGTGACTCTGGCACGACAACAAGAGGGACCATCGTCAACAGGTCCAATCAGTTACTGGCTTACGCAGACGACATTGACATCATCGGAAGAACCGAACAAGCTGTACACGATTCCTTCATCCAGATCGAGCAGGCGGCACAAAATCTGGGGCTGCACATTAGTGAAGGTAAAACAAAGTACATGGTGGCGTCGAATGCGAGAGGAACAGTTGGTCAAACAGTCAAGGTAGCGGAGCACGATTTTGAAGTGGTGCAATCCTTTAAATACCTTGGGTCAATAGTAGCAGCCGATAACAATATAGAAGAAGAAATACGCGGACGGCTTCTCAAATCCAACAGAGCCTACACTGAGAAAACTGTACTATGAGTTATTTAAATAGAAACATGTTTAATTATATGTTTAAATAAGGACAAACAGAATTCGTTTATAACTAAACTCAAATCTGTTTAGATTCGAAAATACTATTATTTTTCAGTAAAATATGTTTAAATCAAACTCATTCATGTTTAAAAATTTCATTGAGATCTGCACTTCATTTTTTGTATGTATTCAAATTAGTTTGAGTTTGATTTTTAAAATGCATGTTTAATTTATTTTACTTACTTGAAAATTTTAACATAAAATGAACATGAACGAGTTTAATTTAGATATAAAGGGAGTTAAAATATTTACAAGAGTAAGAGATTAAACATAAATGTTAAATTTAAGCCCGAACTTGTTTGAATTGAATTAAAATGAGGTAGCTAAATATACATAACTTTTCTTATTTTTGGCATCGAAAGTCATGGAGTGTGTTTATGTTCCGCGAGTGTTTGTGATGTTACTAAAGTGAGTAATTTATAAAAAAAAATCATGAAATAATTGATATATACCAATATAATGTTAGATACCTGTTTCACGCAAGAACATAAAGGTTAAGATTACTCGAGGAGTGGAAGTTAATATCATTGTTCCCTGTTCTCTATTGAATGTAAGTGTAAAAAAAAAATATTTGTTTCAAAAACTGATTATTTGTAAAGTTTTTTTTTTGAATACTGATTAATAAGTATGTATTATATTAAATTATCATTTGACTTCTATATTCTTTCCAAAGGCTGATCAGAAGATGACGAAAGAAGCAAAACAAGAAGCAAATTCCAGAAGACAAATTACATATGTATTATATAAACCAGAATTTGACGAAGATGTTCTCAAGATGTGACAAAGATGAGAGCTCAAAGCACTCCACAACAATTTAAATAGATACTTTTTGGAAAAATGTAATCGCAAAATGTTACTTTAAATAAAAATATAAATACATATGTAGGTACGAGTACTTATTATATAGGTAATTTTTATTTGTGTTGAGTAATTTTTTTAATTTCTGAATTTCTGAAAAATCTAAAGTAAAAAAAAATTAATATGATTCTATTTGAAACAACATCAAATGAAGTTAATAAAAACAAAGATAAGCATGTTTAAATCAAATAGAAAACGAGGTAAATTTAAACCAAATCATGTTCAAATCGGGTCAAACATGGGTTAATACGTTTCTATTTAAATTAAATAGATATCGATTCCATGCCAAATCGTATGTGTTTGAGTTTGATTTAAATATGAATATGTTTGATATTTTTCTCAGTGTACTATAGTCTGTCAAAGCTCTTCAAATCCAGAAATCTCACCATAACTTCAAAACTGCTGCTGTACAGGACCATAGTCCTGCCAGTACTCACATATGGATCCGAGACTTGGGTGCTTAGCAAAAGGCACTCCGACCTCTTAGCTGCGTTCGAGAGAAAAGTCTTAAGGAGAATTGTTGGCCCCATATGTGAGGAAGGACGATTCCGGAGACGGTACAATCATGAATTTTACGCAATCTACCTAGAAGCAGATATCGTGACAAAAATTAAGCTCGGTAGACTCCGGTGGGCAGGGCACCTAGCTCACATGAGCGAAGAGGAACCTGCTCGGAAAGTTCTTTGTGGTACATTCTATGGTAGACGACAGCGTGGTAGACCATGCTTGCGCTGGAGAGATGGCGTAGACCAGGACGCCCGAAGCCTTGGGGTGCGCAACTGGAAGGCGTCGGCTAGAGACCGGGACAGGTGGAGAGACTTGTTGAAAGAGGCCAGGACCGGAACCCGGTTGTCGAGCCGATGATGATGATGAAGGAATCTTCAAGATTAAGATCATTAAGACATGCATAAGGTTAAAAAACAATTATGTACTTTGAAAAAAAAAAATGTGTTAACAAATCTAATCAACTTCCATGAACTATAACAATTGGAAAGAGTAAACAAACAAAATGAAAACTTGTATAAACAAATTGTTTGTATGAATATTCTTTAATAGTTAGGATCGACCTACTCCCGTCATGGGGTACTAAATTTTCAAATTAACAAATATTTTTATGTTAAAACATTTTAATACTCGTATGATACTATAGGTGAAAACGACAAAACTGCAAATGTTCCCTTCGAATACCTATTCTATCTTTTTCTGTCGTACTGACTTCCCCATGACACTTGACGTTTCTAACAATTTTGAATAAACTTAGAAATATCCGAAATTATGACAACAGCCATTTAAATACGTTTAAAGCAATAAAAGAGCATTTCATGTTTTTTGGTGTTGGTGTTCTGTAAATTTTCTCACTGCCTCGTCTGATTTTACTTTTAAGGAGTACAAGTATAGTTTTATACCAATATTTTTCTAAAAATATTTGTTTTATAAAAAAAATGTTTACAATTCATCTTTAATGTTTACCCTCTTTGTTGCTTCAAAATACTACAAGAATCAGAATACGTGCGGTCCAATAGTGCATTTAATAATTATTTTACAAAGTAAAATAGGGCACGAGTTACTTAGTCCACTTTTTTTTAAATATACATAAAATAAAGGTGATGAACAAAGTAGGTACTTTTTAAGAGGGTTTAATGCATCACAAACATTTATTTAAAAAACTTACTACACATGTAAACAAACACATTTCAAAAGCGATAAGTTAAGAAGAAGACATTATATTAGATAATGTATGCACTTACCTTTAAAATGCTTCAACAAGAACTACTCCTGATTCAATTTTCAAGGACACCTTTGCGAAGACTTTTTCTTGAAAAAAAAAAAAAATATAAACAATATTAAATTATCAACAGATTTTATATTTTTTTAAAATATTGATAGGAAGTTATCGTATTTCTAAAGGAAAACAAACGCCACGTGGGAAAATATACCAACATTGGCCTGTGATGGTAAAAATCAACTTCTTGGTCAGACACACAGAAACACATATATTTTCGAGGATATGTATTCTGGCGTAGAAAACGAGGATTTAAATCGATTTTATCAATATTTGTCGCGTCCACAAAAATTCCATTTAACAATAAAAAAAAAAATTCAAAATTAAAATCCTTTTGGAACATAGTACATGTGGTTAAAGAATCAAAATATAATTTTTACTACGACATGAGGAACTCTATCGACTCCAAACGAAAAAGATTGTTTCATGACAATAAATACTTCAGGAGGATTCGGCAAAAAAGTAATAGTGCTGAAAAAAAAATATATATTTTAACATGACAGAAGCTGGTTATCGATATCGCCGCCGCCGCGTCATTTTGTATGATCTTTATTAAGTAAATTAGTGAATGTTGTATTAAAAAAAAAAACAACAGTTAAATGTCAAATCAGTAAGAATTATGTATGTACATATATCTTCGTTGATTAAAAGTCTGACCACGGACATTAACATTCTAGGCCATTGAATTTATTCAAATTCCCCCAGAAAAATAAAATTCACAGAATATTACTGCTGTGAAAATTTTAAGAGTCGGTAAACATCGAACAATAATTGCGTCTTAGAACAGTACGACAGCATCTAACTGATGAACCCACTGTCGTACCTGGGCGAAACGCAATTTGGAGTTGGGGTCGCTCAAACTTTCAATTGGATAATGTCATATCGTCGCTGTAGATCGAATACCTCGTAACCCAGAAAAAACCGATTTTTAGGTAATAATGCAATTATATTGTGAAAAAAATTCCGGATCTAATGAAAAATATCCTGTGAACCTAAAAACTATAATTACAGAGCCACGCGCATAATTAACAACACGTCTCTCATTGCCTCTCATTGATTTAAGAATAAGTTTTTTGTCACTCCTGAAAATCGACTTTTCTGGCTTACGAGGTATTCGATCTACAGCGACGATATGTATCTTCCAATTTCTCGTGCCATATTATAACAGTTTTTGCACTCGTGCCTGGATATACATAGTAATGACGATCAATGTTCTTGTGAAATAGCCAGTTACCCCCTACACAATTCAACCGTAATATTCATACTCTTAAGCATGCCCATCAGTTTACCCTTAAGCTCGACCTCGGATGTCGAATGATGAATCCGGCTCAATATTTCCCTTCCATTATGATATTCAGACAGTCAAAACCAAATTTCCTCTCCAACTTTCCTAAGCGTCTGCTTAAACATTTGGTCATAATCCCTTTCGTGTCCCCCAAAATATGAAACTTCATAATTAGGTCTGTTCAAAGTGGTAGCCGCCAAAAATTGGTTATGTCAGTGGAATAAAACAATAAATAGTAAAAAAAAAATAGTTAAATTAATGAAGTCACTGCTTAAGGCACGGCACTTCAAGTGTAGCTGAATCGGATAGCTAACAACCTCGGCCCTGAATATGTTTCAAGAATCAGGGTAACATTTAAGAATATAAACACAATCAGCAGTTTAGAGGAATCATCCAGCGACGAAGAGACCAGGGAAACAACTAATTCCAAAGAAGACGGAAATTAATCTTGTCTTTCCGGATATATGTATCAAACCCTGCAAATCAAACTACTTTTGCCTAACACCACCAAAGAACTCCAAATCGACGAAGAAACTTGAAACTTTTATTGGAGTGCTCCAAAGAATGCTGCATCCTTATAGCTTCCGAAACAACTTCAACACAGCCGAAAATTACTAAGCCACCTCTACCGACAACACAACCAAGGTCCCAGGAATGCTACCAACTTTCTACTTTTCTAACAAAGTTGCTGAGACCAGCAGGCACTTTCGTTCACGCCAAGAAAACACGAAAAAACTACAAGGAATCTAAGACACTATAAGAACTATGCTAATTGTTTGTTAATGTGTCGCAATTCAACGCAAAATAAGCTCTGAGAAAAACGTACAAAAACCCTTAAACCCTTCTGACGTAGGGTTACACCACTTATTTAATTTAATTCTCTCGCAATAGAAAACAATAAAACAAATAGGTCCTGTTGCTAAATTTATAAAGCAGATTTGTAGTCCTAGAACGAAAAAAAAAATAATTTAATTTGTGAAATTTGTTGCAAGGATAACTTTTTTTCGTAAATCGAAATCAAAATATGTGTTAGAGAAGTGTTAAGCCAGGGGGGGTAAGATTGGACGAACCCAATAATACATACAAAATAATATCCTAAATAGAAAAACCGGTAAACACATCAAACTTCTGAATGCAGAAAGTTTAAGGTACGAGTATTACCGAATTAATAACAGAAGTAGACAAATTCATTTAACTTGAGGTGTGGGTGTTCGAGTACGATTTTCATCCAGAGTCTACATCATCCCCATTCTCTGTACCTGATGCATGCTTACAAATTCAGTTTACTTGAGGTGTGGGTGTTCGAGTACGATTTTCATCCAGAGTCTACACAACATTCCCATTCTCTGTACCTTATGAATGCTTACAGATGCGATGACACCCCATATAAATACAACAGAAAATCAAATAAAATAAAATGTTTAGTCGTTGAAAGGATGCACACACAATGGAAACAAAGATACATTTTAAAAGTATTCTGTACCTTCAATTATGATTTCATGCTATTGTGGCTATGGATACGATTTGAATAAAATTTCCAACTTTTTTTTTTCAAAAAAAAAATAATGAATAACTCTTACCTGATTTTTAGTTTTTGTATGGTTTCAAAATTACTCGTATGTTTTGAAGGTGTGAAGCTCTATATTGCACATCCGAAATCAAATTATGTATCTTCAGTTTTGTTTTTGATTTATTCAGGTGGGTCAGGATGTTGGTTTTAGTAATTATTGAAATGCATAACATCCCAAGTTAAGGGTCAACGGTTGTGATGTTTCATCACCAGGCTTACAAAACAATCAGATATTTTAAAAAGTTATTTCCTCATGAGAACTAAAAACATGTGAGAGAGGAAAAACATTAGGTAGATTTTGTTCGTATTTTTTAAAATATTATAATAATACGAGTTATTCTAGGATGGAGGAGCGAATCGCTTACCATCTTTAAATCGAATTTAAAAAACAAAGTATATTTTGAACTTTAAAGATTTTGTTTTTGGAAAATTCTTTGTGAAGCCATAGCTGGGTGTTTGTAGAAAAATATTCATTATTTTCGCAGTAAAAAATAAAATGCACGACTGGATCGCACGAACTTACTCTTATGCAGGGTTGCGAATTTTTGAATTAAAAAATCCTTAAGTCATAAGTCTATAGATGACTTGTGAATTAAAAAAATTTAATTCATAAGATATTTGGTGACTTATGAATTAAAAAAAAAATAATTCACAACCACCAAAGTGACTTATGAATTAAAAAAAAATTTAAATCCTAAGCTACTAAGTGACTTATGAATTAAAAAAAAATTAGTTCACCACCTACCAAGTGACTTATGAATTAAAAAAAATTTAATTCACCACCTACTAAGTGACTTATGAATTAAAAAAAAATCAAGTCATCAGGGAGTAAGTGACTTATGAATTAAAAAAAATCAAATCATGAGCAACAAAGTGACTTATGAATTAAAAAAATTTAATTCACCACCTACTAAGTGACTTATGAATTAAAAAAAATCAAGTCATCAGGGAGTAAGTGACTTATGAATTAAAAAAAATCAAATCATGAGCAACAAAGTGACTTATGAATTAAAAAAAAATTAATTCACCACCTACTAAGTGACTTATGAATTAAAAAAAATCAAGTCATCAGGGAGTAAGTGACTTATGAATTAAAAAAAAATTTAAGTCATGAGCAACAAAGTGACTTATGAATTAAAAAAAATTTAATTCACCACCTACTAAGTGACTTATGAATTAAAAAAAAATCAAGTCATCAGGGAGTAAGTGACTTATGAATTAAAAAAAATTTAATTCACAAGTCAGTTGGTGACTTGTGAATTAAAAAAAATTTTATTCATAAGTTAGTTGGTAGATTGGAAATTTTTAAGCTTGTTTTGACTACATAATTATTTAATTATTAACGAAAGCTTTTGGAGAATTTTTTGGGAGTTGCCGTTTATGCAGTCCTTATAATCCAATTAAATAAAAAGCAATACTGATAAAATCTTTGTGTTGAGCAAATGATGGGTTATCATTATATAAATTTCGTGAGTGCATATTTTTATGCATATGTCTTTAAATTTTTTAGTTTTCATATTTTACATGAGTTGATTATTTGATATTTTTTTGTAAAATTGTTTCAAGTACCTGAAACTAATTCAATGTGTATTTTTAATAAAATTGAAAAAAAACATTCCGTTTTCTTAATTAAGCACTTCGAAACTTTTGGTACCTACTCAGTAAGTATAACATTTAATTATAATTTTTAATTTTGAATATCTTTTTAGCTTTCAAATCTAGTTTTTAAATCATAAGATTATCACGCTAGCTTATAAATTATCCATTTCATAATTTTTCTAATCAGCATTTATCCATTAACTTATGAATTAAATTTTTTTTAATTCATAAGTCACTAAGTTGGTTTTGAATTAAAATTTTTTAATTCATAAGTCACTTACTTGCTGATGATTTGAATTTTTTTAATTCATAAGTCACTTACTTGTTCATGACTTAAATTTTTTTAATTCATAAGTCACTTAGTAGGTTGGGAATTAAATTTTTTTAATTCATAAATCACTTACTTGCTGATGATTTGAATTTTTTTAATTCATAAGTCACTTACTTGTTCATGACTTAATTTTTTTTAATTCATAAGTCACTTAGTAGGTTGGGAATTAAAATTTTATAATTCATAAGTCACTTACTTGCCCATGACTTAATTTTTTTTAATTCATAAGTCACTTAGTATGTATTTAATTGTATTGTTTCCCCTAAGGGTTACAAGCTGTCCGCCTCCTTACTCTCTCTACTCTCCCTCCTCTCTCTACTCTCCCTCCTCTTGTTCATTCTCTCTCTTCATACCTTTTCTCACCTTCTCTAGTTCCTTTATCCATTCTTCACCCCTCCCTGTTTCGTCCATTATTTCCCTCATTTTGTCCCCTATTGATTTCCCTTCATCTCCGCCTGACCTGCATCTTTCTATTAAATGTTCCCACGACTCTTGTTCACCCTCACATACCCTGCACACCCTCTCTTCTTCTCGCCTCCAGTACCACCTTTCTCTCACCTCATTTCCTAGCCTTACTCTTGCTATTCTCCTTGTCCTTTCTGTTTTCCATCCCTCTGTCAAATATTTCGGTATTCCCTCCGTCATCACTTCTTTATACCACTTGTTATACCTGGATTCTTTTATTAGGTCTCGTCTTTCCTTCTCCTGCTCTTTTCTGCTTTCCATTTCCAGTCTCTCATATCCATTCAAACTATCTTCTCTTCCCTCCCTTTCCTTCATTTCTTCTCTCTCTTTTTCCCATCGTGATCTTCTCCCCCGTCCATCTCTCTGTCTCTCTTTAATCTCCTCCAAACATTCCCTAGCTATTTCACTTCCTTTTCCAGATGCTAACTTCTCTTCATAATTCCATGCCCTTTTCCCTGCTCTTATCATAATCTTATCTCTTTTCGTTTCCTCTCTCACCATGTATCCTGGAGTTTGCCATTCTACCCCTAGGCTCCATTTAAGGTACCTTTCTTGCATCCTTTCCATTTCTTGTCTCTCCTTCCATCCCCATACTTCTGCCCCATATCCCATCACCGTCCACACCAGGGTGTCGAAAAGCCAGATTTTCCTCTCCCATATCTTTTCAAATTTCCTTCTTCCAATTCCCCATGCTTCCTTCATGACCGCTGCTGCCTTCTTTATTCTGTCCTTTATATGTGCCTCCTGCCCACCATTCTTTTTGAACACATACCCTAAGTATTTAAATTCTTTTACCTCTTCTATCTTCTTTCCTCTCCATCTCCAGTCTACTGTTGTGTTCCTCCCTCCTCCTTTTCTGAACCTCATCACTTTCGTCTTTCCCACGTTCACTTCCAGTTTTTTCCTCTCGAAGTACTTCTCTAGTCTTCTTATCATACTTTGCATCTCTTCTTCATTTTTCGCCATTACCACCACATCATCTGCGTAAGCCAGTGAGCAAATCCTTCTTCCCCTCACTTTGACCCCTCCCCAGCTCCCTTTTCCCAGTTCCTCTTCTATATCCGCCGTTAACAAGTTGAACAGAATTGGGCTCATCGGGCATCCCTGCCTTACTCCCTTTCCCGTCCAAAATTTGTCTCCCATCACTCCTGCCGCTTTTACTCTACTCGTGGTTTCTTCGTAGACTTCCCCCACTCTTTCCCTTAGCCCTTCTCTCACTCCTCTTTCCTCCAACGCGTCCATCATTATTTTCCTGTCTACTGAATCAAACGCAGCTTTTAAGTCTATAAACAGTGCCACTAGCTTACCCCTCTCCTCGGCAACCTCCCTGTTTACCACATAGTTCAGCACATATACGTTGTCTATCGTTCCTACTCCTCTTCTAAAACCTGTTTGATTTGGTGGTATCATCCCTTTCTCCTCTGCTTCTTCTTCTAACCTCTTCGCTAGAACCGCCGTATATATTTTGTATAGCGATGGCATGAGCGTTACTCCTCTGTATTCCTCTACCTTTGTTCCTGCCCCTTTCTTTACTATCGGCGCGATCACCCCTTCTTTCCAGCCCTCCGGCCATCCACCTCCTCTCCAGACTTTCCTACAGATTCCCCACGCTACCTCTATACCTTGCTCCCCTCCATATCTCCATGCCTCATTTGGTATACCATCTATTCCTACAGCTTTTCCTTCTTTGAGATTTCTAATCACCAACCTGATTTCTTCTTTACTAATCTCTGTCTCGTCTCCCTCTCTTCTTGTTCCCTCTGTTCCCATTCTCAACCTTTTTTCTTCTCCTCCAATTAAGCTCATAAAATAACTTTTCCATTCTTCTGCTTCAATCCCTTCCCCCATTGTTTTTCTCTTCTTTCTGTCTCTATTTATTATTTCCCACACTTTATTTTCAGTATTGGCCTCTGCAATTTCTCTTACCATTTCCTCCTGCTCCTCCCTTTTCTTTCTCTCAATCATCGCATGATATTCCCTTTTTTTCTCCCTGTATTTTTCCTTCGTCCCACTTCCCTTTCTCCAACACCTTAGCTCCTTTCTTACTTCTCCTTTTTTCTCCCTACATTCTTCATCCCACCATCCTCTCATATTCCGTTTTCTTTTTCTTCCACCTACCTCCTCACTTCTTTCAATCTCTTTTTTTATCCTCTCTCCTATATGCTTTTCTGATTCTTCTCCGTCATCCTCCAGTCTCACTCCTCGCATTCTCCTCTCGAATTCTCGTTTCATTTCCTCCGACCACCTTCCCATTTTTGTTCTTTTGTCCTCTTTTACTTTTCCTTTCTTTCTCCTTCTTCCTTTTTTCATCGTTATCACTAAAGGATGATGATCCGACTCTACTCTATCTGCTACTTCCATCCTTTCTATCCCTCTTCTCGTCCTCTCGTCACCCAAAACATAATCTATTACTGTCTCCCCTCTGCCTCCTGTGTACGTGAACTCTCCTTCCTCATCACCTTCTATGTTCCCGTTAAAAATTTCCCACCCTAATTCTCCTAACATTTGCGTTAGCTTCTTTCCTTCGGCGTTTACTTTTTTATCTTTCGACCTCCTCCCACTCTCTTCGTCTTCCAAATCCCTCACTCTCCCACCTTCCAGTCCTGTTCTCGCGTTGAAATCGCCCCCTATTATCACTCTTTCTTCCTCAGACTGCCTCTCCATCCATCCTCTTAAGCTTTCTAACTTCTTGTCTATGTCACCATTTACGTACGTTGCTACTATAACCCATTCGTCTTTCTCTGCCTTAACTTTCCTGCTCATTATTCCTTCTTCTTGATCCTGCCTCTCGTCACCCTCCATCGCCATTTCATCTCTAATTCCCATCATCATCCCTCCCATTGCTCTTCCCTTCTTGTTCTTCTTCTTTGCTCCCTGCATCGTCCATTTATACCCCTTTGGCAGTTTTATTTTCCATTTTTCCCAATTCTTTTCCTCAACCCACGTTTCTATCATCACTACTACTTCCCATTCTTTGATCCCTTCCCAGAACTCTTTATCTTTATTTGCTAGCCCCGCAACATTCCAGAAGCCTATTTTCCACCTATCCTCCAACTCATCTCTACTTATTTCCTCTCCTTCTTCCCTTATACGTTTTTTGGGTCTATTTGTACTACAATTTCTCCTTCTCCTTCTTGTTTTTCTTCATTTCTACCTTCATCTTGCAATTGTTTCTCCAGTTCTCCCTCCCTAGCCATTATATTCCTAATGACCTCTCTTTTTTGATCCCAAACCCATGTCTCCCCATTTACTATCAGTTTGCCATATCTTATAATGACCCTCTTTCCTTTCCCTTTTTCTTCTTCTGCTCGCTCCCTAATTAGCCACTGCATTCTTCTTTCTTTCCACGTTAAGTCATCTTCAATTCTCTCACTCCTTCCTTTTAGGTTCGCTTTCTTTCTCATCACCATTGCTTTATCCTCTAGAGTTTCCATCTTTACCTCTATCATACCTTCTATCCCATCTAATCCTCTCCTTCCTACCTCCCTTGCATCCTCTATCCTTGCTCCGACTCCTATCCTTTCAAATATTCTTTCTACCGTTTCTTTTATTGTGCCTTGTATCTTCACTTTTTTAATTATCAAATTCCTCCTTCTCTTTTCTTTTTCTTGTCTCTCTACCTTTGCTTCCATCTCTTTCATCCTCTCCTCTAGGTTTTCTTTCCCCTCTCCATTATTCATTATACTTGTTCCTCCTTCAGTTTCAGCTCTATATTTCTTGATTCGCTCCTCTATCTCCCGTACGCTTTGTTCCTTCTTCTCTAAGTCTTCCATCCTTCTAGCTAGCCCTCTTACCTCAGCTTTCAGTTCTTCTCTCTCCTTTTCCCCTCTTCTTATTTCTTCTCTCATCTTTCCCATTTCCTCCTTCATCTCAAATCTCATTTCTTTCACCTCTTGCTTGACCTCTTGCAGCTCTTGTCTAAATTCGTCCCTCATCTCCTTGAGTATCCGCTCTAATTTCGACCCTTCTTCCTCTTTCTTCTGGGGTGACCTTTGGATTTTTTTGTTTTTCTGCAATATCTCCACTTCTTCCTCCATCTCTTGCCCAACTCCGCTTTCCTGCTCCCTTTTCCTCTTAAATAACTCGGTTATGTCCACCATCGGTCCATTGCCACCATTCCTCGACAGTCTTTCGAGGTTCGTTGGCCTTCCCCTCCTCTTTATCTCTTCCTCATTACCTTCTTCCTTTTTGTCAGCCATTTATTTTAAATTATTTTAATTTTATTTTATTTTATTTCCTTTATATTATTTAATATTATTTTATTCTACTTCAATTTATTTTATTTTATCTTATTTGAATTTATTTTATTTTATTTTATTTTATTTTATTTTATATTATTTTATTTTATTTTATTTTATTTTATTTTATTTTATTTTATTTTATTTTATTTTATTTTGTTTTATTTTATTTTATTTTATTTTTTGCAAGAGCTACTCAAAAACACGTCCGAGCACTTTGAAAGCTGGATTTATTCTCCCATAAGTCACTTAGTAGGTTCTGAATTATTTTTTTTTAATTCATAAGTCACTAAGAAGCTTATGATTTAAATTTTTTTAATTCACAAGTCACCAACTGACTTGTGAATTAAATTTTTTTTAATTCATAAGTCAGTTCCTAGCTGCTGAATTATATTTTTTTAATTCATAAGTCACTTAACTGCCCATGACTTAATTTTTTTTAATTCATAAGTCACTTAGTAGGTTCTGAATTATTTTTTTTTAATTCATAAGTCACTAAGAAGCTTATGATTTAAATTTTTTTAATTCACAAGTCACCAACTGACTTGTGAATTAAATTTTTTTTTAATTCATAAGTCAGTTCCTAGCTGCTGAATTATATTTTTTTAATTCATAAGTCAGTGAGTGACTTGTGAATTAAAGCCAAGCTTAAGCTAACAAGTGACTTAAGCTTTTGCAACCCTGCTCTTATGTAAAAGTACTTTGGACTTTAGGAAATAATCGTTTACACGTTTTCAAGATATTGATTTTTCAAAAAATAAATTGGATTTTTTTTTTTTTAACAAAAAAATATTTTTTCGAATATTTTTATATGCTATATTATTTTAAACTTAAGGGGGCTCCTGGTGAAAATTTTTAGTTAAAATTGTTACGAGCCGTTAATGAGAAAGTCGAAAATCAAAAAAACGGTTCTATGACAGGTACCGTTAATAACATTTTGCCCCAAATTTTGTTTACCAAAATGTAGTCCATAATATCTAACTCATTTTTTTTATCAAAATCGTTAAGGCCGTTTTCGAGATAAATAAGATTTTGCATTAAGGGTGTATAGGGGGTACCGTTAGTTCTAAAAAAAAAATTCAATTGCCCCTCTAGGGAATCACCGAAGACCTTTAACTACCGGGCTGTAGGGAGAGGTACAGAAATAGACATACAGACAGACAGACGGAACTATCGGACCCAGTTTATTCGTCTTCGCTATCATCGTAATGTCAACTTTGATCAAAATCTCGAATTCGATTTTTTTTCCAAATGCAGAACTTGCCCTATAGTACCTACAGCAAGTAAAAGTCAGTTTCAACTTCCAAACGCTCGCAATGTGATCAAACCTTTAAGATTATTCTTCATTCATCTTTAAAAGAAAAAAAAAAGACAATAGCAAATTTCAAAAGTTGAAATACATAGATGACTGTTATGCTGATGAACATGTCCACATTATTGTTTCGTCGACACAAATTCGTTGCTTCCTATTTATTTGAATGGGGTCAACAAAAGTTGATTGGCGCTTTTAAGCTCGTCTACATTTACCTACTCAACATTATCGAATAGCGATGTTGATTAACACAAATTTACATAATGTACACTCTGCTTAATACTGTTTTTATAGCACCATCTTACTAGCGTCAAATGATATCATTCATCATTAAGTCTTTATTCTGGTACTTGGTAGAGTTACTCGTAATTTAAGGGATGCCAATTTTGAAATGGAATTTTTGTAGGTAAAAATATAAACTTTTTAATTGCACATCAACGACGGTTTTTCTTTTTGTGTTCAGGGTTATCACGCTGGTGCCAAAGGTGGATTTACTCATTCGTTCGTATTCAAGATATTGATTTTTCAAAAAAAAAATCTGGTCAAAATCGTTAGAGCCGTTAATGAGAAATTCGAAAATAAAAAAAAGGTTTCATGACAGGTACCCTTAATAACATTTCTTCTTAATTGTTTGAAATCAAAATATAGTCCATTTTTATAATAGCGCACCTAGATTTTTTTTTTTTAAATCGTTAGAACCGGTTTTGAAATAAATAAGATTTTGTGACTGTACCACTGTATGGCAGGTGCCTTTAGTTTTGAAGCCAAAACAAAATGTTTCCTCTAGGGAATCACCGAAGACCCTTAAATACCAACTTTGAAGAAAATCGCTTGGGTGGTTTAGGCTCAACCTACAGCCATACAGACAGACAGAATTGCTACTTTTCATGTTCCCTATCACCGTAATGTCTATGTGTCGAGTTCAATTTTTGTTCAAATGCAAAACTTGCCCCATTAAGGGTGGCCCAAATACAAGTTTCTTTTTAAAAATCAATTAAATGAACGAAATTAATTTTTTCCATGTTTTATGGCCTTATTAGTAAGAGCAAACATCCCCATTAATTTATGGAACACAACGTCGCACAGTGTGGTATTTTGACCTTAAACGTCGCCAAAAATCAACTTTGTCAACTTCCCTCCCCGGATTAAGCCTGTGTCCAATAACAGGTAGATAACCAGGCTACTCTTTAGTTATGTCGACCTTTAAATTGGTGACCCCCGTTCGCAAAACCATCAGGTGCAACTAGCACAAGTTTGTTATGGATGTAACAAAGTGTCCTCCAGAGAACAAAGATGAACTTCACAAAATTATCAGGGCGTTCAAACCAAGTTATAAACGGACATGGAAACTCTGTAATAGCACAGAAAGGCGTTTCTTGGATAGGAATGAAGAGTGGCTTAGCGAAGAACTAACACTACCTGTTGGCATACTTCTGGAAGGTCTAAAGGTCACCCAAGCAAAAAATTCGGGGAATCATGTGACCGAACAAAACTTCGAAAAACAGTGGAACTTCGAAAGAGTGTGTCCCGTTGATGAACTGATGTTTGCTGTTTATGATGAAAGATGAACAATAAATAATAAAATTAAAACTAGAAAAGAAAACAAATCCATGTTGGTTTTTTTACTACTTTCCTATAAGACAAAAGTTGCGGAAAGAAACACAAAAAAGATTAATCTGTTTTTTGTATAATTAACCAGTAATCATAAGATATCGAACTAGTACACATCTCAAATATTTCGTCCTTGATCCTGTATACTGGGACAGAAAATTTCGTAATGAAATTTGAACACCGGGACTAAGAAAATTTCGGGTTGTAAAACCACTCATAAAAAAAAACAAAAAAGGTGTTTTCTGGAAAAAAAAATATCTTTCAATTTTTTTCTAATTTCTTAGAAACTATGTTATTTATTAAAATGAGGTTTTTTGAATTTGACTAAAAATTTATCAGACCATTGAATATTGACAAAAAATTGTTCTTAATACAAAATTTTATAAAAAATCAATTAAAAAACGAAAAAACATTTTTTTTTAATTTGACCTTTAAAACTTAATTTCTCAAAAACTATTAAAATTAACAACTTGAATCAAAAAACAAAACAAAGAATAAAATATTAGCTTTTAAAAAAGTTACAGCAGTGTAGTAAGTGTTCTTTTTGATTTTTAATATTTTTACTTTTGACTTATACATAGGTACTATAAGGCAAGTTATGCATTCGTAAAAAAAATCGAACTCGAGATTTTGATCAAAGTTGACATTACGATGATAGCGAAGACCAAAAAAGTGGGTCTCGCAATTCTGTCTGTCTGTCTGTCGGTTCGACTACAGCCTAAACGGCTTGGTCGATTTTCTTCAAACTTGGTAGATATGGGTTTTAATTTTTCCCCGCCGGACGTTTTTTTTCTGTTTTTTTTTTTAAGACCAAAAATAACGGTACCTGCCATACGATTTTTTTCGAAATTTTATAAATATTTTTTTTTCTCAAAAACTGACCCACAGAATTTTTTGAAAAAAATTTGAAAAATTTCATTTGGTTAAAACTAGGTAATGGTTGAAAAAAAATTTCCAAAAAATTGTTATTTTTAGTAGCCCCCTGGGTTAATTTTTTTTGTTTTTGATTTTCTCGAAAACGGTACAGCCCATCTAAATAATTTTTTTTATGCCAAAGCTCCTCCAAAGTTTGAATATTATTACATATTCAAATTTTTTATTTTTAATTTTTTGGATTTAAAAAAAAAATCAAATTTTTTTTTTGAAACTCAATATTTCGAAAACGCCATGCTCGATTTTTTTCAAACTTGACAAATAAAAGTTTCTTAACATAATCTACAAGATTTGAGAAAAAAAATTTTGTTTTATCTAAAACTAACGGTACCTTTCATACAAATTTTAAAAAATGATTTTCGAAAATCGTATTTTTCTCGAAAACGGTTCCGAGAATTTTGCTAAAAATTTTTTTCTTTTGATCAATCTTTACGATCTATAATTTAATAAAAAAAATTGAAATCTAGATATTACTGACTGTACCTACCATAGAACGATTTTTTCGAATTTTTAATTACTCATTATCGGCATAACGGATTTTAAAGAAATTTTTTATAAAGAAGCTCCTAAAAAGTTTTAAAAACATTGCATTTTAAAACTTAAGAAAAAATATTTTTTCAATTTTTAGAAAAAATAGTATTTTTTTTTTTTGAAAAATTCGATATCTCAAGAACGGCTTAGTATTTTTTTTTGAAATTAGACTTTCATTTGTACAATAATAAAAACTTAAGGCTGGCTTTTTAAAAAATTTTTACATACGGGGTTGGCCGTGGCGCGATGGATGTGTGCTCGCCTGTGAACCTCATGATCACAGGTTCGATCCCTGCCGTCGTCTATGTCGTTTTAATTCCATTAAAAACCTTCTAAAATTGTCATCAATGGGTTGCTGGTTTACTCATTACATGTTGTTCAGGCATAACACTAACAACATGTAATTAAGTTAAACTAGTATGCCCAACAAGGATGAACACGAATAAAATAATGTGAATTATAAGCGACATAGAAATAAGACACGGCATTCTCCGCTTTAGTTCAACCGCCATCCCTGGAGATAAAATATCTGAGACAACAACCTTCAGTCTCAGAACATCGTGCCACACATCTTTCCTATCCTTCTTTCTGTTCCGTAACATCACGCCCGCGCTGTGTTGAAACATTTAAAGGGTAATCATAATCCCTTGAGCGCGGGTAGATTATAAAAAAAAAAAACATAAAAGCTTATTTTTTTAAGGAACCCCTACAATAACTTATAATTTTTGTTCCTGCTTAAATTCATATTTGCATAGCATTCTGTTTTTATCTCTTACTACTAAAAGAATTTAAAAAATTCATTTTATCCTTATTAACAGTTTTCTTTAATAACATCCGTTTTTAAAATTCCTAGTCTATTATATAGGAGCAAGTTCGTGCGACCCAGTCGTGCATTTTATTTTCTCCCGGCTAATCGGGAGAGGCACTTAAGTGGGGTTTAACGTACCAAAAAATTAAAATTTATCCTTCCAAATAACTTTTTAGTCATTTGTACCTTATTGGATGTGATAAATGTGCCCAAATATTTTTGGCCAGGCTTTAGACCAAAGTACCGCACTGTGCGTCGTTCAAGTGGCTCTCTCGGCAGCAATCCTGGGAGTTAATCGTGAATTGATTCTCACTACCTCGGCTACAGCAGCCACCGTCCCGTCTGTGCGCACCTGACGACGACTGGAACCATGATTATTGTCCACTAGCATACCAGTCTCACGAACTTCTTGCACGAGTGATTGGTGATTCATTTTGGCCAAAACTTCTTTAAAAAAAACCCACTGTTTGGGCTACACACCACTCACTTTGGAAATAAGTTTTCAATATTTGCCAACGTTGTTTAAGCGTAAAGCGACTCATTTCGTTCCGCGGAGGTATGATACTGACTTTCTGGCAAGATTTCGAGCGGGAACCAGCTGTCAGTTTCAAAATAACCTATGATTTTAAAAGAAACCACTAGATTGCCCACCCTGTATATCTCAAGTGAAAATAACAAAAAATGTTAGTTTCGAAATATTTTAAGTTACGTAATTGTTAATTTTTGTTTCCAAAGGGCTCAAAAAGTAATATGAGAAAAAAAGGGATAGACCGTGGAGTTGATTGATGGAACAAGACAAAATGTTTCCTTGCATTATTCTATTGGATGGATTGGATGCATCTCACAAGCCCCCTTTAAATCTTCAACTTTATCAAAAAAGAGTTCAATTGAAATTATTATTTGCTTTAAATCTTAATATAAATTTTGCAATGACTTGCTTTGATTTTATCAACTATTTTTTTCATATTCCTCATATACCATAAGTAAAACTCTTATTTGTCACTCGCCTATGCACGGCTCTTCCGTTTGAATTAATTTGTTCCCATCTTACAGACGTAATAATAATTAAAGCTACCATAGTTAAATAAAGGTATATTTTTTTATGTTTTCTTGTGAAAGTACCTGCTGTTAGTTTTACTATTCTCTTTCAGTTCAATTATATTTCTTTACCGTATGCAACAGAGTAGTTTTTTTTTTTCTTTTTTTTTGTAAAATTAAAAAAACAGAGCAACCATACATTTCAGAAATTTAGTCATTGGAACTAAATTGGATTACTCTCAGATTACTTTGTGTGTGCTAATTGTGTTATTAACTTTCAGACGAGTTTAATTTGTGTTTGTCTATGCGCACAAAAATATGGAGACAAAATTTCTAATTGAAATGAAACTTTCACATTTCAAAAGCACAATTAAAAATCTGTATAATGTCAAAAAAAAAACGCAATATGATTATTTATTCAAATTAGAGTATTTAGTGATTTTGCATTTGTGATTTTGTCGATAGTTGTTTATGGTAGGCTCTATTTGATACGCTTTCGTTCTTTTTTAAAGTCTTCAAAATGGTTTGTCCGGTGTAACATTCAGCTGTATGGCTTTAATTGAGTAAAACACATCTGGTCATTTCGGTGATTATATTTGATGGACGATGAAAATTGTCTAGTTTCGGACATGGGTTGTGTGAAATTAACGAATTGTTCTTTCACAAGCCTGTGCCGAGTTTTAACTACGGAAAATAAGATTCTTGAAAAATATGTTAAAAAGGTTATACAAATTACAGGTATTTATTTGACACAATGGAGACAATGGCAAACAATTGATTCATAAAAACAAATACTAGAAACGCAAGTTAAATAACTGCGGATTTTATCTACATTATTGTATTAATTTTTTGAATTCAATAATTAATCGAGAGAATTCTTTAATGCTTCAATAAGCAATAGTTAGAAGTTTTGTATAACAGATTATAACATGTCCCTCAGGTTAGACAATTTTTTCCATATGTAGGTTGGCATCGTTGGCAAAACCATTCCATGGCTCCTACTGTTCTGGAATCTTCTCTAGAAGATGGAGCACAGCATTTGTTCAGCCTGTTCCTAAAAAAGGCGACCCTTCCTCCCCGTCCTCCTATCGACCAATTGCATCACTTACGTCCCTTCTTTCCAAGGTCATGAAATCGCTGATAAATCATCCGCTAAAGAAATATCTCGAAGATCGAAAGCTTCTTAATAACCGGCAATATGGCTTTCGTAGCAATCGTTCCACTGGGGATCTGATGGCATATCTCACCGAAGAATGGAACAGGTCTTTACATTGTTTTGGAGAAAGTAAGATTATGGCGCTTGATATTTCTAAGGCATTTGATCAAGTTTGGCACCAGACTCTCTTATCGAAAATGGGTGCATTTGGTATCAACGAAACACTTATTCTTTGGATTAGAAATTACCCTCTAGATCGTTCAATACATGTTGTATTGTATTTAAGTCTGATCTTCACAAAATAAATGCTGGTGGTGCCCAGGGCTCCGTTTTGTCTCCGACTCTCTTCCTCATTTTTATAAATGATCTCTTGTCTGAAACTTCTAATCCACTTCATTGTTTTGGCAACGACTCCACTCTCAGCTTTTCATACTCGTTCCCAAACTCACGTCCATCTCCTTCGGAAGTGAATTTGCAACGGTATCGTATGATAAGTTCATTAAACTCCGATCTTTACAGCATTGTTAAATGGGGTACAAAAAACCCTGTGGAGTTTAATGCTTCGAAAACTCAATGCTGTCTATTGTCGTTGAAGCAAAATTACCCCCATTGTCCTTGAATGGCACTTGCATCGAAGAAACCGAAAAGCTCTCAGTACTTGGTATGGTCTTCGTTAGAATGATCAAATTCTCGAGACAGCCAAAAATGCTGCTAATTCTATATCGACGTAAGAAATTTTTCACCCCTTCTGATATGACTTCCAAAACTCGAAAATACATCACACCTATGGGCAGGCGCAGCACAAACTTCGCTCCACTTATTGGATAGAATTCGGAACAGAGCGCTAAAGCAGATAGGAAACAGAGCTATCATGGATTCATTTCCATCTCTTGAACACCGTCTAAATGTTTCATGTATTTTCTTGTTTTATCGCTTCTTTCACAAGCAATGCTCACTCCAAGTAGCCAGTTGCATTCCTCCCCATCATCAGTTCACCCGTGATACCCGCTTCGCTAGAGATGCTCATCAGTTCACCCTCGAGCCTAACATTGGTCGTTAACAATAGAGATTCTTTTTTTAATCGCACAACACGATTATGGAATAACTTAACCGGCACAGTTTTCCCTTGCTATTTCAATTTGCAAACATTGAAAACCAATGTTCATAGACACCTCCTTGTCTTCATTTTTAAGCTCGAAGAAGGGTTACCAACTGTATATTAAGAATTTATAGTTAAAAGAATGTGGAACGAAATATATTGAATCTATCCTTTTCCACGCTACCCAGCGTGCGTTCTTTAACAGCTTCTGTCTTATTTCTAAGAAGGTCATAAAATTTGTAGACTCGTCAAGGTTTCTTGCTTTTTCTTTGCACTTGTATTTCGAAAAACTTACGTCATTCCTGATGTTAATATATCTACACAGGACAAAAGTAGTAACTTCTAAAATCTTAAAAGTAACTGCTTATTGTACTATTTTTTTTAAATATATTTGGCACTTTAAAATCAAAATTTCATATATTTATTGAACTGGACTCTATTGAAAAAAAAGTAATTCTATTTTTGATGTAACATTTAGCTGTAACAGAAAAACATCAAGCGGCAACATTTTTGTTGCTAAATTTAAAATACTTCTTTTTAAAAGCTCTAAGAAAACTCCTGAAAGCTCTTTAATAGAAACCAAGAAAAACACTTAACGAATTGCAAAAACGATGCAATGCTGATTCAATGTCGTTTTTTTTTTAATAACCACAATAAGGGTTGATGGCAAATTGGCGAATGGCGGTCAGTCTACCCTGAGATGAGATGAAGAGCAGGTTATTCATTGTGGAATGAACTAGAGTTCACCGAAGATCTCAAATACAATTTCAAAGTAACTCAATGGTTATGTTTTTTTATTTTGATTGCGATTTCTCTAGATGAGTGCCATGCAAGCAGCAACTAGTGTTTTTGAAAAAGCTCTGCCGTGAGCTTTGGCAAAAGTAACAACCAGGGCAGCAGTTAAAAATTAATAAAATGCTTGTGCTCACTTAAAAATTCACACTTTTTTAAATTTCAAAGTCAGTGCCACGTCAAATTTTACATTTGTATCCCCACAAATTAATTAAACGTGTCCTCTAATCATTTCCATCATTTCAACAATTTGTGTTCACTCTAGTGAATGTAATGTAAAAAAAAATACACAACTAAGTCGCACGAACTTGCTCTTATGTAAAAGACAAAACATTTTAAAAATTCATGTTCCTAGAGAACCATAAAATTCAGCTTTTAAATCACTAAAACAACTCCTTTAATAGTTGGATCTAAAAACAGGGTGCCATGTGATTTCTCAAACATTTTTTATGCCAGAATAAAAATTATAAGTCGTTGTAGCGGTTTCTCAAGAAAATAAGCTTTTATATAAAAAAATCTTAAAACATTTTTAAGAAAAAATTTTGATACGTCAACTTAAAGATTTTATTATTGTACGAATAGGAATTAAATTTCAAAAAAGAATACTGAGTAATTTTTGAGATATAAAATCTCCCAAAAAAAAAAACCTTTTTTCCAAAATTAAAAAAAAACTTTTTTATTTAATATTTGAAATGTAATGTTTTTCAAACTCTTTGGAAAAAATGTAATTAAAATCCGTTAGGACGATAAAGAAAAATTCGAAAAATTCAATCGTATCCAAATTTTTGTACCGTTTTTCAGAAAATCAAAAACAAAATAAATAAAATAGTTCTTGAAATTTTTTTCAGGCATAACATGGCTTTAACTAAACGAAATTATTTTTTAAATCGGTGGAACGCCCAGTACGGAAATTTTCTTAAAGTTCGCTATTTTGTATAGCTTTGGATATTTACTATGAAAAAAAAATTGCGATATCTTAATGTTCAAAAGTTATGATTTTTGCAACGAAAAACTAAAAAAAGGACAATTCGGTTATTAACTGTCCTGTACAAAACTGACTTACAATTCCGCATACATCTTGTACCCCTATAGAAAGTTTCAGTAATATTTAATCGCAAAATTATTAGTCTATTTTTTTTTACTCGTATTTCTAGTTCTAGTTGATTGACAATGTATGACTATCTAACAAACTGATTTGAACTATCGAACGAATTCAATCATTCGTTCAGTTTAGAAATTTTTGGTGCATTAAAGTACTCCCAAAAAATTCGACAAAATTGAGATTTTATTTATGTTGCGGAAAAAAGATATTTTTGGGCTTTGGGAGACAATTGAAATGAAGTAAGTAAAATAACATAAACATAGAATTTTTGTTCTCTACTTATGAAGCCATAAACTGTCACAAAATAATCTAAGAAATCCGAAAGTTGGTAATGAAAAACAAGTTAGTCCTTATAAAAAAAATAATGTTAAATATAAACTCATCGATTCTCACTTAAATCTCACAAATCACGATTACAATATTATTCCAAATTTTCTAGTTCTAAGACAAAACATAAAAAGTATGGTCAGGTAAACAAAATCCAAGCCCCACTAACCACTGTCCGGGAATCGGATGAAATAAATGTGGTGGTGGTTGCTTTAAATCACTCCTACCAGCATTTTTTTTATATTGTACCACATTCACAATGAATGTTCCTACAAGTGATAAAGAGGACCCATATTACCACCAACACACTAAGGTGTTTTACTTCCCAAATACATGTGTAGGTGAGTCAGGGCCGGATTAACGAACGATGATAACCTAAATCAATGATACCCCTACAAATATGGTTATGTACTTATGAAACTGAAACTGTTCTAAACTGGTTTATGCCAAATTTAGAAAAGGCATTCATTATTTTAGACTAAAAAAATACTCAAAAACTTGTCGTAAGGCTCTTGCCATTAAAGACTTGTTGGCCATCTTTCACTAACCAGTCATAAATACTCCCCAAAAATTACTCGTATAATAGCCGCGTTTTTTGGCAAAGTGATTAGTCAGATCAATAAATTTTAATAAATAAAAAAAAAAAAACTTAAAGTGAAAGTGAAAACAGTTTAGGTCACCAGTCAGAGTGAACATTAAGTAAATTTAAAATTTTGAATGTAAAGATGGTGACAAATTCAATAATAGGAAAACGTTCAATGTGACAAGGCAACTGATTTTGATATGCAATAGATGTTGTCCTATTAATTCCTATCGAAGAAGCTAACAGGTATAAATGAAATAAGTCCTCACTGTGCGTGCAATATCTCCTAATCCAAAAGTGAAATAAAGCCTAACTTCAATTCATAATGAATCAATTCAAAATAATAAATGATACAAAAACTTCTAATGTGAAAAAAAAAATTATTTCAATTATTTGAAAGTTTGTAGATACAATAGCAATTCATCACATACTTTTATCTGCATACAGGGAAATTGATCCTCATCCGGACGTACTCGTATGTTACCAAAACAGTCGGTGTAGATATTAATAGGCAAGGAAAGTAATTTATGATAAATCACAGAGGCATTCTTAGAACATCCATAGATGTTCTTAAAAAAACATGCTTACTCATTATGTGCCCTTCTTATTTCTTGGCAAAAATGGAACCAACAACCGTTAATAGTCTTTTAAAACATTCGTTATGATCATTGAACTTTTAGATGTCAAATCTTCTATACGTTTGCTTATGTATGTATAGTAGCATATTTGACTTCTTATTCAGACGGATACACAAAAAGGGAACTACATAAGTACGAGTATAAAGAAATGAAAAACATGATTAAAAAATTCCCCAAAGATTTTCGATTGAGTTACAATCGGGGGATCGCGCCGGCCACTCCATTAGATTGATGTTGTTAGATTGAAACCACTCCAAACTTTTCCCATTAACATGGAACTGAGGCATTATCTTGCTGAAAGACATGCTGAATCCGAGTATGGTAACAAATTGTCTTGATGCAATTCTCATTTTGTAGTGTTGGAGGTTAGCGCAACCTTACCAAGATCACAGAGAGACCCCGAAATTATACAGTTTCCACCGCCGAAGTTTCTCTTGGATAATATTTGTTTTCTTCCTCCGAACGTGCCAATATCCGTTGAAACCATCTGGCCGGTCCATCAAGATTGAACTTCTTTTCATCACCGAAAATTATTTTTAAAAAATACATTAGATTTTCCAAATTGAAATAAGACGAGTTAAAAAAATTTTACTTACTTTTTCCCAATTTGTGTCAATTTTTGATGGAAAAGTATAATATTTTTTGGATCATTGTGCAACGAACAGTCACTACACGAAAAACCGTCGAAACTGAAACGCCGTATCCCAATTCGTCACGAATTTCCAGCAAATAATAAACCGAATTTGATGCAGCATTAATTTTATTCGCCTTTGACGTATCAATATCTTCAGATGTCTGGGTCTTTATTTTGATCCATATGATTCTGGATCTTATAAGAAACTTCGGACAAAGCCATCTGATCTGGAATTTTTTCTTGCCCCTTAGACTTTGACCACTTAAATAAAAAGTTAGATTTGACCTTTTTCCGTATTCCGCTTAAATGTGTACCACGCGGCATCGTTGTTTATCATCTCAAAACAAAACATTTTTGTTTCCTCCTTACTTAGTTTTCTATAGATACTTATACAAGGCACTGCATAACCATGAGTTGATTAAAAAATCCATCAGGTACCACTAAAAAGGTTCAATCTGCCAGGACCTGCCAGTTCACGCGGGGAATATTTTCGTCCATTAATTTTATTATTTCAGCAAATATGCAGAACAAAAATTCTTCTTCATTGATGTCCTAACATTAATGAAATAACTTTTAGCACTGATGTAAATGTACCATCAACTGCGAACTTCAGTTGTAAACGTCATCCGTGAACATCATCTCTAAACGTCATCATATGACGTACTTATTTCAACATACAATTTAATTTGTGATCGACTTAAATAAGCACGTGCCTCTCACGTTTACTTACATTTGTCTTAATTTATAACTTGAATTATTTTTAATTAATTTAAATAAAGTATTCTTTTGTACTAATATGAATTAGTAGTATTTATTTAATTCCTCATATCTAACAAGCACCATTTTAGTATTTATTTCATTTGCATAATTTTAGGAGTAATTTCATCCTAACCATAATAGAATAGCTTAGTGCAGTTCAATTTCAATATTAATAGAAGTAGAAAACGCCCTAGACGGACCTATATGGTAAATCCGATACTGTGAAATACCTGCTTTGCTCAGAAAAGGGTCGAAAAATAGTTTTAATGTTATGGCTATGAGATGAAGTCTAGAAAAAGTTGAAGGAATGTGGTTATCTCATATAAAATGCATCGCTTACCGAGGATGGATACAAGTTGCTGTGGGGTTGATTTTACCAAGCTCTACATCAGTAACCTGACCCTAATGCAAGCGACAGGATTATTTTTAAATCATTATTGTGTTTCATTTTCAATTTCCTTTTTATACATCTACATATATGAAAAGGGATTTCTATGAGAGACGAGTAATGTTTATTTGGAAGGAGAAGACGGAAATATACATTTGTACAATCAACCACCTGTGTTGTTATTTTTTTTTTTTTGGGTCGGCCATGCTCTGCTGTGTGCGTAGACATACAAAAACGTCATCAACCAGTTCTTGTTGAAGGCGAGGGCAATGGAATCACTGGAATGTGCTTTCAAGCATTTTTTTATTTCATTTAATTTGCTTTGTCAATGCAGGCAGACGTTGGTTGAGCGGTACTGAAATCATTTTCAATTAAACATCGTCTTCCGTTACAACAAACGAGCGTTTTCAACGAAACGAATTCAAAGCATGGAATATTATTAAATTGATTCATTAACAAAATTAAGATTTATAAAAGTGAATGTATTCGCTCCTGTTGGAGAATGGAGACCAATACACACTTTAATGTTGTGTCGAGAACAAAAAATGTTCACCTTTAGTGATGTTTTTCCTTTCGTTTAGTTTCTCCAGGCAGCTGAATTAAGATTGACTCATGGTTACCATGCTTGGTAAAATTGATAAAATTATTAAATGTATTTTTTTAAAAACTTATTTTTTTAAAAATGTGATTTTAAAAAATGTGTGGACAGCAGTGAAACGGTACTTCAAATATTTAAAACTAATTTTGATTTGCCTGACCATAAAAGTACATAGTTAACTTATTTCACAATCCATAACAAAAATATCGGGATAAAAGGAACGGTTCAAAAAATTGTCAATTTATTCTTGAACTGTTTTAGAAGTAAAATATAAACGAGCAACAAAAGAAAGTCTTTTATTTTGCAGAATTATAAAAAGGAAAACTTGAAAAATACTTTTTTGGGTAAAATTTATTAAATTTTCGAAAAGTGCTAGCAACACCAAATTTTTTAGTCGAAAATCTACTTCGAATTATGAGAACGAGGGTTTTAAGTGAATATCTCAATCATTTTTCAATTTTTACAAAAGTTGTTAAAGCGAAACTGCAAGTAAACTTGATTTTGTTCAACTTTAGGAAAGCAAGTTGGGTGTAGGAGGGGCACCCACCCAAACTGCCATTTTTTCAAACTTCTGCTGTAGAGTGGTACTCATAGCAATTAAGTTAACCATTTGAAGTGATAATTTAAACGGTACGTTATAATGTCAGTTTATCTGTTATTTAAGGAGCATTTCAATATTTTAGACAACGAAAATAATAGCGGCTATTGTCAGGTTCTCCTTAAAAATTTTCAATTTTGATTTAGATTTAATAAAAAGTAATTCCTATACTTCTATTTTATATTTCCACCGAATTTGTTTTAAAACCGTTGAATTTGTTCCCTCGAAGTGGGTCGTACTAAGCACTGCACACCAAAAAGACGCGAAACCTACAAGGACGTTCACGATATGTGTGTTGTTCAGCGAAAATGGTAAGAAATGCCATACAATTTTAAGACACCGTTGAAACCCGCGGGCGTGAACAAATCTTAACGCCATCCTACATCAAACGTGTTATTCGGAAATAGTAGGTGAACTTGATTTACCATGCGGTTTCCATACAATAAGAAAATTGAGGGAACACAATTTAAATTCTTGCGGTCCACAGGAAGTACCACTTATTCGCGAAAGCTTTTGAGATGGTTTCCTGAAAAGTGGAGGAATATTCTTTGGGCTGAAGAAAATAAAATTGTTCTTTATGATGGTAAAGGATCTCGACAGTATGTAAGACGACCACCAAGTACCGAATATGATCCTAGATACACCACAAAAATTCTCCAACATGAAGCATCTAGTATCATAGTATGGGAATGCTTCTCATACTATAGAGTTGGCCCAATATATATTGGATCAGAAGTAAAATGAACCAACATTCTTGCGACGAAATTTTGCAAAACATCATGCTACCATATTCCGACTTCGAAATGCCGCTTAAATAGGTCCTTCAGCAGGATAATGACCCAAAGCAGAAAAACTAAGCAATGGTTTCAGGACAACATAGAAATTAAAATTCATTGCAATGAGAGTTTCTTATGATCCGCAAACTTGACAATTGTCGAAAATTTTCTTACAATTTTACAAAATATTAAAATTAATTTGGTAACTGTCTCACAGGGCCTTGAATGCTGAGCTATATGTTACTTAATAACATTTTGCTAATAATTCATATTTTTAAGCAACACTCAAATGTCAAAATATAAAAATTTAATAACAAAAATATAAAAACAAAGAAATTTTCACCGACAAACAAATACAATACAACAAATACAATTTAATGTGTTTTAATTTTTTCGCGTCGCTCAGCGACTCGTCGCTCAATCGCTCAGTCCCTCGTCGCTCAGTGCGTGGCCGAAGCCTAACTCGGTCGTTGGTGACTAGCTGAAGACAATAAAATTTAGTTGTAGAGGTGGTAAAAGTTTAAATTGACTCTCTTGCTGAACCTACTGCTTCTTATTGTAGCGCTGCATAGCATACTCTGACAATTCTACAAACTAGACATACAGTTACACCTTTGGGTTCAGGCAGCCATGGGTTTACGATATCTACAATCTAAAATAAGCACAAAATCTGAGTCCATGGAGAAAAATGAAGAAGCCCAAACTTTAACGAAACTTTATTTCTATGGTATGTCCAAAAGATAATGTCTAATTTTCTTAAAATCTACATCGCATCCGTTTTTATCGCCAACTCTTAATGGGGCAATATGGAAACAAAACACATTCTTCTAACAAACCATAGAACAATTATTAATATTACTCAGATACCGTACTAAGCCTCGTTATCACCACTCGGTCGTTTGCATTCCGCCCCCTTTTCAAATAAAACTGCTACTCGTATTTAAATGAAGATAACAAAATGTTAATTTAAAGGATTTTTTAATATATCTACTTTGCCATTCTCGTTTTGAATGGATAAATCAGTGAAAATCACAGAGCCCCAGAAGTTAAGAGTGCATCTTTATTATATATGAGTATGACAGTTTCCCATCAGCAGTGGAATTCAGATCAGAGAATCCTTATTTGGTTATTTTAGATTGTTTCTATGAGAACATTATATCAATTTTCAATCCAGGAAGTATTATAAAACATTATTCACAGATGCGCCGTTTCCATTAAACTATGCAAGATGCAATACATACGAATAAATGTGGCCTCAAATGTTTTCATAAAATTGTGCACGGTGTATGGTTGATTTCTAAAAGGCTTTAGGCACAGTATGATAAGAAGATATTTCTCTATAAATGACCAGGGGGCTCATTCCGGAAATCGACTACCGTCTTGAATTTAATTTGAAGTTGGTAAGTGACTGTAGTTGAATGTTCTCGAATTGCGAACGATAACCGAGAAGATAGTGGTTGAGTTACGTGAAGCAAATGGACGAAGCATTGTTTTGAAAATTACGGAATTAGTTATACGATATTAGTTATACTTTATGCGTTTTTTTTTTCATGCAAATAATAGCATTTAATTTGAGCCTATTCAAATTTATACAATTCCTTACTGCTGGAAGTTATAACTAGCGCAGGAATTGATAGTGAATAAAATACTAATGGTCACTATGTTATTCAGACTTATACACATGTCACATTTTTCTTCAAACAAATGTATCAAACTAGACTCTCAACATTGCCATAGTTAAAATAACTCTGATTGCTGACCTCATTTGTATTTTCAAAGTTGTTTCTTTGTTTGCGTGTTAAAATTAACCGACCTGGGTATCAACCTTTTCAAACAAAAAAAGGCATTTTAGCAGTTATCTTAAATATATTTTTAGTTATTAACTCTAATACTCCTATACAATATTTTTTAAATGGTCTAATTCGTTAAGATAAAGCACCCAAATATTATAAGGGTAGTAGTGTCACAAATTATAAAAAACAAACAAACAATAATGTACTCAAAGAACAAAACTTCAATGCCAGGTGAGCACTATTATAATCCGCACCAAGCTGTCATAAAATATACGAATACCACAACCAAGCTCAGAGCTGTTTTCAACGCATCCCGCCGTACCAACTCTGGATAAATGATTCTCAGATGAGAGGGCCTCAGCTACAGTCAGATTTATTCACAACACTGCTTAGATTCCGTACACACCAATTCACTATATGCGCTGACATAGCCAAAATGTATCGTAATGTACTGGTTGGGAGCACATAGACTGTTAAAGAATTGATTGGCTAGATTCTCCTTCTGAAGACATTTTAGACTACACGCTGTTAACAAGGACTTGCGATGTTGCGTCGCCTTCACACCTTGCAGTGAAAACTCTTCAACAAGCTGCAAAAGATGGAGTTCACACCTTATCAGCGGATGGACGACTTACTAACATACAATATTGCAATTAGTCTATAAGAGTGTATTCTATGTTTAACGAAATAAATGCCACATTCTTGCTGTTTCGAAGAAGCTGATTTGAAATACACCCTCAGGAAGAAATAAATACAATCAATTTTTAAACGAAGTTGATTCCGGCTAGAAGGTGGTTATCAAACCCGCCAACGCGAAATCATTCAATGCTTGGATTTATATAACTCAAATAGCGTTCCAACACTTCCCTGTTCAGGTTCACGAAATAGAAAAAACAAACTTTTCTAAACGTCTGTTGCTTTCAGAAGCATCCCAGAAATTCGATCCTCTGGGCTTACTTTTTCCATACACAAACATTCCAAAAATACTGTTCTAAATTCTATGGAGACCCAAAAGCTACTGGGGTGAGATCTGAAAAATAAGTGGTTAAACTATAGGGACCATATCACTTGCTTCACAGAAATCAAAGTTCCGAGACGCTTCTCAATCCGCTTATGCTACTTTCGTTGATGTCGATACATTGCTCCTAATGGAAACTTTTCTGTTTGTTCATCCAGATTGAGGCACCAGTTTTTCAAGAGATTGAGTGACGAATACCTCATCTTCGCCATACTCCTAATTTCAATCTAAGAGATTTTATCGTTCTATGAGACGAAAAATTACCCCCGACAAAATAGAGGCTTGGGAGAATATAATTTCATCCTGGATCTAAGGCATGGCGTGTTGAAGTTACTTCATTTAGTAAACTACGTTTCAGTAATTTTAACCAAATACAGTCCACTACTCAAAAGTATAGCTATTTAGAATGTTTCTGCAGAATGAGTAGAGAGTGGATTTTTCTTACTTACATACATAATTCTAAAATATCTAAGTTTTCTACATTTGCAATATTTACATTGTTTATTATGTTCCTCAAGTAAGCAGACCAATGTCAGCAGTCCAAAGGTTTTATGATGCAGTACTATTCTTTTATTTCCCATACATTTTTCTACTAACTCAAATTCGATTCTTTATCAAAAACTTCACTTTTTCAACAGAAAACTTTTTGATTGATTTAGAGTTTGTCTATTTTGAACAAAGTACCATATTTTCGGAATTATTTTTTAGATCGAGAATAAACTCGATGCAGTAATCCCAAGCGTATTAACGTATTAACTCCTAACGAAATAACTCTTTACAAAAAATATTTATGAAAAATTGGACAGTCGTCAACAGTTTCAAAAACAACAGTATTTGGGTAGTACCCTGGCTACTGAACATGCCCTTAGCAACATTTTTGCATGAATTAGATAAAAGTATGGAGTAATTATACATAATTAATGAAAAATAGAAAATAGGCCCCAAATACTATATTTTATTGATTTTTGTTTTTCATACAATCAGCCATACTACTTTTTTTCTTTTATTTTTTTTTTCTTTTATTTTTTTTTATTTCCTTGTTTAAGAAAAAATTGCGCCAGGCTTTGGAATCGGATGAGTGCAATCAATAAGAACACATTTTTCATATACACGCGGTATATGTTTGAGGTGAGATTGCATTGAATTCCTGTTGCAACTGTTGAGGACCGAAAATTTGACAGCGCAAGGGCTTCGGAGAATCCGAAAGTAAATATCATTAAAACAGTTATCTTAAGGATTGGTTTATGATTATCATCAATTATTGTTTAAGTGAATTTGTAGATTCAAGTAAATTTTTTAGGTTTCTTTTCTCAGATCATTTCGGATTCGGGAGCGTTTATGAAGCACGCATCGTAAGCAATGGCTTTTTCGGCGATTAGTTGGTAGAAGATATTTTGTGGATATACATTTTTCCGTGCATAATTTGTATTTCATAATTTTTTTTTTTTTTTTTTATAATCTACCCGCGCTCAAGGGATTGGGATTATGATTACCCTTTAAATGTTTCAACACAGCGCGGGCGTGAAGTTAATGAAGAGAAAGAAGGATAGGAACGATGTGTGGCACGATGTTCTGAGACTGTTGGTGGTTGTCTCAGATATTTTTATCTCCAGGGATGGCGGCTTAGCTAAAGCGGAGAAATGCCGT
Organism: Chrysotoxum bicinctum; assembly: GCA_911387755.1. Classification (NCBI taxonomy): domain Eukaryota; kingdom Metazoa; phylum Arthropoda; class Insecta; order Diptera; family Syrphidae; genus Chrysotoxum; species Chrysotoxum bicinctum. The sequence goes on along the minus strand of OU426991.1, from coordinate 13,775,573 downwards.
GTCTTATTTCTATGTCGCTTATAATTCACATTATTTTATTCGTGTTCATCCTTGTTGGGCATACTAGTTTAACTCAATTACATGTTGTTAGTGTTATGTCTGAACAACATGTAATGAGTAAGCCAGCAACCCATTGATGACAATTTTTAGAAGGTTTTAATGGAATTAAAACGACATAGACGACGGCAGGGATCGAACCCGTGATCATGAGGTTGACAGGCGAGCACACAACCATCATGCCACGGCCACCATATTGTCTGATTGAATCTATTGCTTTTCTAAGCGCAAAAATACTGACTTTTGTTACAAGTAGGTTTTCGTGTTTTGAAGCAATGACGATAAATCTAGGCTTCTTGGACATTCTTTTTTCATTTCTTGGGCTTGGGTAGTTCAGTAATTGTTTTCCTTTTTTAATAAGTTCCGATAGCGGATTTCCTAAACTTGCTTTTCATTCGCAAAATTTAAGAACAGATTCGTGTAAACTGTCAAAATCAGGTGTTCGACTTTTTTCATTGAAGATTGTTAGTATTTTTGATTTTCACGATTTAAAAAACCTTTATTACTCGGTATAGGTTGGAAAGAAAAGAATTTTCGTTGGCAGTCATCAAATCTTACTAGTGGCATCCAGTTTAAATTGGGGGCATACAAAAAATAATGCTGCTAGAGTACTCGAGCCCACTCCCAGGCCCAAGCTTTAGAACAAAGTATTTGAATTTTTAAGACGTATAGTTATTTGTCGATTGTATAATGACACCATGGTAAACAGTGGATAAATTAAAGGTGGAAGGTACACCGTGAATCACGGATTAACTGTGTAGCACAGCTGAGATAACCATTATCTGTCCCAACTAACATGAGGAAATTGTACTATTAAAAAAGTAATGATCTTGGAACAAAACTATTCAATAAAATGTAAAAAAGTAACCATGAGCCGTTTCTCATGGGCTCATGTGAATTTGAGTTCAGATAAATAATAACTGTTTCGCTGCAATGCAAGCCAACATTTCGTTTTTCGAATTCGATTCGAGGGACACACTTCAGACCATAACTAGTTCAAAAAAGTAATACTACATACCCGGTAGGTTCTTTCATGCTTATCACATTATTTATTATTAGGTGGTTGTGTTAAGTTACTTGAAATATCTTACAAATTAGCTTAATTTTGTTTGCGGTCAAAACCCAAAGAAAAATAAACCAGTTTTCGATCATTTCAAGTTACAAAACAGGCAATAAATAAAATATTTTACGAAAGGACGAACCTAGGCATGGAAATGGAATAACAAGCAGCAAATTAGATAATTGTTAATAAATATTAATAGTTTACCTTTTTCAGAGTTATCCTTTTTGTTTTATATTATTCCCCCGTTGGAGTAGTTAATATTGTGTTAACAACAACAAAACTCCACTCCTTCGTCAATTTTTTTGTTTATTTTCTTTCTTTGTTGTTTGAAATTATGATTTCTTTTCTTTCACGTGTGAGTAGGGATCAACAATTAGCCGATGAATTTATAATGTGCAAGAACGGAATGCACAATAGACCAAGAATTAATGTAAAGAAAAAAACAAAAGGAAATAGATATTAAAAAAGACTTGAATAATAAAAACTTTTCACAACAACATCACACAAATAAAAAACACCGATAAAAAACAGTAAAAACAGTAAATAATAATTTTATCAAAAGCAACAATTTGGCGGAAATGGAGATTTCCTTACGTTTTCGCTCTGACCGGTAACACTCACTTATTAGTTTTGCTATAGCAATAGCTAGCTACAATGGTGGTCGACGAAATGCAATTCAAAGCATTTTTACCGTTTTTCTACAAGTTTATGAAAATAAATTCAAAATGCTTGCGCACAGCTTAAAAAAAGAACCTATGTAGCAAAGTGATCGGCAAAATAAACAAGTCGTCGACAAGAAAAGGGATTTCCAGGGAATAAATTTTAATATATTTTAAAAATAAAAAGATTTTTAAAATTTATTTCACTTGAGAATTTTGTTGCAAAAAGAAAAATGACAACGAATGCCTCCGACTTTCTTTTGACCAAACAAAAAAATTGTGTTTTCATCACAAAATCAAGAATTATTTTCCCCTTTTTCGATTTAACGAACAAAAAATGCTACGAATAGGTTAAACACACACACAAAAAAAAATGAAAAGAATGAACTAAAGCTAATGCAGCTGGTTTTTCGGCCGCTTTGGAATAATGTGTGAAAGAAATTCGAAAAGAAAACTCCCGTTTGAAAATCTCACACACTCCACATAAATTTTGCACTAATTTGTAGACCGAAATTGAGGGGAAAAATTGAAATATTATAATTTAATAAGAACACTTTATATTCACTCACTTTAAATTTGACTTCTTTAATATTTCAGGCAATTTTTTCTAGGAATTTTCATTCCCCCTTTGAATGTTAGATAGAAATACAGAACCGTGCACATCCATACAACGCGGCTATTAATACGGTACTAGTGTATAGTGTGTATAGTGTTACTACTTCTGTACTATTCTAATGGCTGGGAAAGTGACAGAGATTGAAAGAGAAGGAAAATGTACACAGGCGATTGAAAGGAAACATGACTTATACCCCGCTTGCACTAAAGAGACATCATTTCATACGAAATGTGTTAACATCTCACAAGCTATTTTTGCTTTTTTTATTTTGGTAATTATGTTAAGTAAATTGATTTTTTCCAGATCGCATTTGTGATTGTGACTGGAAAAACAACAAATACATTCCAGATATAGGGTTCGAAAAGGATAACATTATCATCATTGTCATTATCATGTGTTTTTTTGGAAAAGTTATCCGTAGTATAGCAGGATTTTATATGAAAAACAAATACAACATCCGCAGTAGGATCACTGCCGATACTCGAATAAACGTCAAATCTCTATCCGCAGCAGTTGTAGTTGTTATTCATATAAAATCCTACTGTACTACGGATAACTTTTCCAAACAAAATACTGATTAAAATCTTACAAATCTTTTGCAATTCATTTAAAATAAAATGGTGTAAGGTTTGTAGTTGATTTTAATGATGTATGATTAGTAGTCTTGTTTGAATGGTCTAAGATTGTTGTTTTGTTGGACAGCTCACAAAACGTCTGTGGGATGTTATTCATTTCTAAAATTGTGGGAACAAATAATTTAATTTGATTTTAATATATTGAAATAAAAATTATTAAAAATAACGAAATTTTATTTATATTTATTTATAATTTAAACGTTATTTTATTTAATTTTTATTTTAATATATTAAAATCAAATTAATAAATACAACATGGAGACTAAACCAAAAATTAAAATAATTTAGTTTTATTATGGTTTGTTAGGTTAGCCGCGCACTGGACACGTGATCGAAATCAAATAGTTTAATCACCAGTTAATAGAGTACCGCGCACTGGCAACTCTTTACCCACGCTCACACTCTTTTCTCTCTTGCGCTTATAGAAAACAGCTCAACTGTTGCGAATTAATTTTAGGCAATCGTTTAGTTTGTGTCAAAACACAAACTTTTTAGTTGCTAGAATCGAGTTGCTCTAAGTGCGCGGTGTCCCATAAAAGCCCATATGTTTCAGTGTCATGCATGCCGCGTGTTCATTACTAGATGTCAGGCCGAGCAAGCGACTGTCCCGCAACTATTTCGGTAGAATAATATTTCTCACTATTTGATTGAAGAAGCTGTCAAAAGATAAAAAAAAAATACTTTTAAGTTCAAATTTACATATCGCTGATTTACTACAGGAGCGTCATAGCGCAATATTTGTTGATTCGATATAAACGCGATTAAAATAAATTTTTACCTTAAGGCTAGGCGTGCACATTCAATTTTTAGTTTCGCATCTGCTTGGTTCGAGCAACTAAAAACTTTGTGTTTTGACACAAACTAAACGATTGCCCAAAAAGAGTTCGCTATTTTGTATAACATATAATTATATGCACCTACGCGGACATTCAACCAAATAATTCATCTGTTTTCTATAAGCAACCAAACAGTTGTGTAACTAAAAATTGAATGTGCGCTTTTACACGAAAGTGATTTTTCATCTTTTTTTTCTTTTAAGCCTAGTACGCAGATCGAGACAAGACAAATTTTATCTCTACAATTTTAATCTCTACAAAACTTTTCCAAATCTCGCGCAAAAGTTTTAAGTTGGAGAGAATAAATCTATTTTAATGTGTTTTTTAGTGTATCTCTGGAACGGGTTGTCTTACAAAAGTCGTTCATACCTTTTTGGAATCTCTTCTTGAGAAGCATCAGCACCTTTTACATAAAACCAGTTTTGACAAAAATCACTTCCGGAAATACGCTGGCTGTCAAAATTTGTCCCGCAAAATAGGTAATGCTTGTATCATTCTTTTTCCTGGCAAAATTTAGTGGAGACATTTTGTAGAGCAATCCACAATAGTATGAATTTTGCGCGCGAACTGCGTACTGCTCGGAAAAATATCCGAGACAAAATTTATCCCAGGAAAAAAATGTATGGGAGACAAATAATTTTTTCCAATCTGGATACAAGGCTTTAGCTTCCTTTCGATTGCACTTTTTTAATAAAAGTTAACTTTGTTCAAACGAAAAGGAGTCATCTCTCCGCACTCCTTACTCTACCTAGTTAAATGAAGTTCACTGAGCGGACACCAAATAGAAATGAAACATATCCGAGGAATAAAGAAAACCACAAGGAAAATAGAGCGATAACTCTGCAATTTTACCAACATCAGCAATTTCGTCTACCTACTCCTGCCACCACATATCTCTCAAGCCAATGGGCTTAAAAATCGCAAGGCGATATTGCATCGTTTAATAGAAGTTTTACGACGGAAAAGTAAGCAAACATAGACCCATCATTATTATGTTCTTGTATTTTCTGTTTTTATGTTCATTACTCAAATGCCCTTTCGACAATTACTATAGTTATACGTACAGAGTATAACAGATACAAATATGAGCACAGCACATACTTAAACCACTGGCTTTTAATGCACCACATACAACAACCTAACGGCGTTTGAGCAAAAAAAGCTAAGCCCCATCAACTGAGCAATAGAATATATCCACACCGAGAAATTCTATATTTAATTTACTGTTTGAGCACAATAACCGTACCGCGATGTGCAGTCAACCTTATAAAATATAAAGCTGAGAATTGGTTCTTAAAGCCTAGTATACAGTTCTTTTTGAAGAAAAAAATATGAGTGGTGAAAAAAAAAATTTTTTCTCATGAAAAAATTTCTGTAAGTTTTTTCCGTCAAAACAATGGGATGCACATTGTTTTGCGTGAAAAAAAATCGTGGTGAGTATAATTTTTTTTTTCGATTTTGGTTTACAGTTTGGTAAAATGAAAAAAGTTTTTTTTCGGGAAAAAACTCTCCCATAAGAAATGCATTGGTTTTTTTTTTAGAAGAAATGTTATACTAGGCTTAAAGCTAAATCCTACATTTTTATTTTAATCAGGGCTGTATACAACAACTCCTCCTAGGGTCTTAGCAAAATTTAATAAAATAATATTTTTGTATTGCCTTTATTTTATGGAGAGTGTTTTTGGAAAACAAATAGTTATGCAAATTGAATAGTTATGCAATTCATTTGGGATATGAGTTTTTTTTTTTAATTTAAAGTGCCACTGTGGACACATTTACAGCTTTATTTGAAAATAAACGGATACTATTCATTTATTTCAGTGTTAACGCCGGCAACTTCGTTGAGAGGAATTGCTTTTGCATCATATGCATAGATTAAATGAGAACAATAGGTGTGTTTTTTTTGCAAGTCCATATAGAATTGTAAAAAAAAAACGACATCGGGATTTAGGAGTTTTTTTTTCACATAGCTGGAAGCACTGTGTACGCTATGACATTTGTCAGCTTATTGACGACTAGCATCAACCAATCCGAAAACTTCACTTTTGACGTCTCTGAGCAAATTATCGATAACATATAGATACATAATACTTTTTTGGCATCACCATTTTTATCGGGTCTTAGATTAACTCTCGAAAATTATCTGGTCTTAGCTAACTCTGTATAGATTTAGGTAGTTGTTGCATTTGCATGTAAAGCGCTTAGTCCCGATGTCGTTTTTTTTTACAATTCTATATGGACTTGCAAAAAAAACACACCTAATATAGTTTTAAAACTGAACTTTATAATACTAATAAATTATGTATTAAAATATTAAATTTTGAACGGGTCTGCTTGGACTTATATAAAAGCTTCATTTGAGAAGAAGCTTTTGCTTAAAGCATTATTAGATGCAATATTTTACGGTTCTGAACTAAACTCGACTGTTCTTGATGTCAGAACCGTTACAAAAATGAAGGAAAAACACAGCTTTTGCGCACAGCCAAATCAAAACAAAGCTTTCATCTAAAGTTTCATTTTATATCCATTATTTATTAAAGTTTTCGGAATTTATGAAAATTCTTTTCACTTAGTGAGCTTAACATTCAAGCTGCTTGAAAAATAATTCATAATAATTTATACAGGTAGACAAGAATTAGGAAATAAAAGGATGCATTGATTTTTACTTGCGATATAGGTACTATAGGGCAAGTTCTGCATTTGGAAAAAAAATCGAACTCGAGATTTTGATCAAAGTTGACATTACGATGATAGCGAAGACGAAAAAAGTGGGTCCGACAATTCCGTCTGTCTGTCTGTCTGTCTGTCTGTCTGTCTGTCTGTATGTCTGTACCTCGATCTAGAGCCTAAGCCACTGGACCTATTTTTTTCAAACTCGGTAGTTATGGGTCTTCGATGATTCCCTAGAGGGGAAATTGAAATTTTTTTTTTAGCTCTAAAACTAACGGTACCCCCCATACACCCGTAATGCAAAATCTTATTTATCTCGAAAACGGCTCTAACGATTTTGATAAAAAAAATTATGTGTGATATTATGGACATGGACTACATTTTGATAAAAAAAAAATTTGGGGCAAAATGTTATTAACGGTACCTGTCATAGAACCGTTTTTTTGATTTTCGACTTTCTCATTAACGGCTCTAACGATTTTAACCAAAAATTTTCAGCAGGAGTCCCCCTAAGTTTAAAATAATATTGTATATAAAAATATTCGAAAAATTGTTTGTTGGGTTTTTTTGTAAAAATTTTTTTTTTGAAAAATTAATATCTTCAAAACCTATGAACGATTATTTTTTGAAATTATTTCCTAAAACCAATATTATTAAATACTTAAAATTCGCATCCCACATTTTTTTTTTGAAAAATTTTAAAGAAATTTCTTATATAAAAAATTTATTTTATAATAAAACGATTTTTTAAAGTTTGTTTGCATAAATTCATACTTTTCTAGAAATCAATTTCATTTTAAATTCATGTTTTATATTTATAAAATGTATCTTAAATTCCAAAGTACTTTTACATAAGAGCAAGTTCGTGCGATCCAGTCGTGCATTTTATTTTGGGTTAATCTCCGAACACTTTCCATAAAAACATGGCAAATGGTTGCGTCGGCATCGCATCTACACGTTTTGGCAATGTTCAGCTTTGATTTTGCTGTAGAAAATGGATGAAGCAGCCGTCAGCAAGCATCAATGTTTTTAGCCAAACAATATCTAAGTAGTGAGCCTTGTGCCGACGCAAACCGCCATCACTGACCCACTATGCCTTGATGTGCGGAAAAACCAACCTAAAGACATCCCAGGACATCTCATCACGCCAAGTTTTAGACTTTAAAGAAGATTCTGTGTAATATTTTTAATCGGAAACAGTCAAAGGGTGTGTATGTCTGTCTGTAATGTCTTTTAACTTGGCACCACATTTTCGAAACGTTTTTAAGCCTTGCTCAACCAACCTTTTAACATCCCACTACACCAAATTGCAAATGTCTTCGGTACCAAGTGTGTACCAAGCATACATAGCGAATAACATTTTGCCCACAATTGATTTGAAATGAGTTGCTATCGAAACTATCAGAGTAAACAAAGATACTTTTCCAACGAAATATGTCTGTAATTGATGGCTAGAGCTGCTCCCATACATTTTTGCCCTTCGTAAAAAATTGTCTGGGTCGTTTTTAATCCATTCCAAGAAATAAAAACAAAATATTGTTGTGAGCAAAAAAGTTTATTTAATTGAATTTAGACAATTTGAATTGTTTTACCTAGACGGAATACGGAGAACTCAGGGATTATCGTGTGTGGGCATCATTGAATTGATAAAAAATAAACACAAGGTCATAAAGATTGTTAAAACTTCGTGTTTGGAGTATTGAAAAATCCAATTATGACTTGTCTCAAGTTACATTCCTGCTCTCAGCTCACTGCAAAAAGTCTATATTTCTTTGAAGCAAAATTTGCTGTTAATTTGACGAATTTTCTATCGAACTTTCTTGCAGGTGCAAGAGATCTAAAACACTCGACGAACACACCCAAAAGTTGAGAATAACACTTACATTTGGGCAGCTGATCTTAAGGCTCACTCAGGTGAGCCTATAGAATAGCATTGAAAATGGAGGAATTAAATGATAAGTTATAAAATTACAACTGTAAATATGCATCTCTCGGTAGAGAATTTTAGGAATGATTAAAAGTTGTACTCGGCCTCTAATTTATTTTTATAATATAACCCTTGTATATAAAACTTCTTATAGTACTAACAAGAAGACTAACGATTGTGGCGACATCTTAATCATAGGGACAGTAATTGCAAGTACGAGTAGATACTTTAATAATAAAATATTCTCTTTTTTACTACTTGTTTTGTAGAAGGTGGTCCAACGAAAATGCACGATGTAAAACAAAAAGTTTTCAGAGAATTATCTTAATGTGATAGAAGGATCTATGACATGTGTGAAACAAAATATCGCCCAAATGCTCGCTACTGCTTCGGCATATTTTCAATGACTCTGAGACATAATTGAGGTTCAATGTCGTTAATGTGCCGAATTATCTCATCCCTTAGCTCTTGAGTTGTTCTTGGCTTATTGACGTACACTTTTTCTTTTAAAGAAGTCCAACGGTGTCAAATCACATGATCGTGGCGGCCAATTAACAACTTCACGACGTGAGATAACACGTCCATTAAATTTCTCGCACAAAAGAGCCATTGTTTCATTGGCTGTGTGGCAAGTGGCACCATCCTTTTGGAAGCACATATCGTCCAGGTCCATATCCTCAATTTCTGGCCACAAGAAGTCCGTTGTCATCTCGCAATAGCGAACACCATTCACGGTAACTGCTTGGCCCACCTCATTTTGGAAGAAGTACAGCCCAATTGCCGCCAGCCCATAAACCGCACCAAACAGTCACACAGTCACAGTTGTGGATGCATCGGCTTTTCAAGAATCACTCGTAGATTCTTATTTGCCCAAATGCGGCAATTCTTCTTGTTAACAAATCCACTGAGGTGAAAGTGTGCCTCGTCGCTGAAGATGATTTTCTTTGTAAAGTCACCATTCACTTCTGTCTGTTCAACCAACCATTCGGCGTATTGACGACGCTTGAAATGGTCAGTGAGCTTCAGCTCTTAAGTCAATTGAACCTCGTAAGCGTGTAAATTCAAATCTTTATTCAAAATTCGCATCAGTGATGTTCGTGAGATGTTCAATTGATGGCCACGACGACAAATCGAGGTTGACGGCTCTTCTGCCACACTATCACGAACAACAGCAATGTTTTCCGCAGAAAGAACAGAAATTTGCGCACAATTCTACCAATTGTGGACACATTTGTTCTATTATGCTGACCAAAAAAATCACGAATCGCACGAAATGCATTTTGATTTGAACGCCCATTTTCGTAAAAGGCTTCAACAATCTTAACGCACTGTTGAATTGTGTGCATCTCCATGGTTGATTTGTCAAACACTGAAACAAAGAAATTAAGTTGGGCAAAAAACTTGACGTTAGGCTGGGTGCGCACATTCTATTTTTAGTTGCGCAACTGCTTGGTTCGAACAACTAAAAAGTTTGTGTTTTGACACAAAGTAAACGATTGCATAAAATGAGTTCGCTATTTTGTGTAACATATAAATATATGCACCTGCGCGGACATGCAACCAAATAGTTCATCTGTTTTCTATAAGCAACTAAACAGTTGTGCAACTAAAAATTTAATGTGCGCGCCTAGCCTTAAGGTGTGAATCACAATTAACATCGTGTATTATGATTGGACCACCCTTTACCTTATCCTACTCTCCACTGTAAAATCGTGAGCTAATTTCAGAGCCACCACCAGGATAGCGTTCGCAATACAAAATCACGCTCCATGATAATACTATAGGTTATATATACAAAGATATAACTAACTGCTCCGATGAAATTTCAAAGAATAAATCAGAGTGCTCAACATCGCTCGATTACTGGCTGAATCAAATGGAGTTCTGTCAAAAACTGTTATACGTAGTTTTTGTACGTGTGCCCATAATAGTGCTGTGTTTTTACTAGTTTGAGCTTGAAACGTCAGAAATGAAGCTGGTTAATGTTAAAAGTTAAAGCTAACAAACTTTTGCAGTTTTGGCTGCAGTTGAATTGCGTTGTATTCGTAACATTAATTTTGAATGTATTTCATATTTTGACAGCTATATTCCGGTTGCAGCTCCATCTCCATTATGTTTAGCCAGTTAGTTGATTTCGTTATTATTTTTGTAAATACGAGTAAACAATAATTTTAGTTTGGCATTATCTAATGGTCATAAGAAAATATTAGGTTTTTTAGACATTGGTAGCACAGAAGCAGAGAGGAGCAAAATGCTAGCATTAGTATAGTAGCTATTTCCACAGCAGTGACCCCCATACATTATTTTGAATATAATATTTCATCAGGCGCGGATCCAGGATTTCGTTCAGGGGGGGGCAATTTTCCTGATATTTTGCTTAACTTTAAAAAAAAAATGGTCCATCGAATACTTACGCTTTTTTAATTTTTTTATGATTCTCTGCATTTCTGTCTTAAAATATTTAAAAGGTTTAAACACAATCGAATATAAAAATAACAAATTATTTAATTGAATTAAGAAAAGTACGTGCAGGTACATAATAAAGTTCGTGTATAAATAACTATAAAATAGTAAATCAAACATCTTCGTTTACATTACTTTAGCCTCTTTCAATAATGCTCTGTATGCATGTCTTAAAGTATTAAATAGGAACTCGTACGTATTAAAAAAAATAAATTAATTAATTAATTTAAATGAAGGAATGATAATGTTGTACATGATATACATAGTTCTTAAATACTTAATTCTAATCTTTTTGTATGGCCGGTTTTTGAAAACCTAGTAAAAACTTTCTCAACATCGATCGGGATTTGCCTATTTTTTTTTTATTTTTTTTTTTTTTTTTTTTTATAATCTACCCACGCTCAAGGGATTATGATTACCCTTTAAATGTTTCAACACAGCGCGGGCGTGAAGTTACGGAAGAGAAAGAAGGATAGGAAAGATGTGTGGCACGATGTTCTGAGACTGAAGGTTGTTGTCTCAGATATTTTATCTCCAGGGATGGCGGCTGAACTAAAGCGGAGAATGCCGTGTCTTATTTCTGTGTCGCTTATAATTCACATTATTTTATTCGTGTTCATCCTTGTTGGGCATACTAGTTTAACTCAATTACATGTTGTTAGTGTTATGCCTGAACAACATGCAATGAGTAAACCAGCAACCCATTGATGACAATTTTAGAAGGTTTTTAATGGAATTTTCGACATAGACGACGGGAGGGATCGAACTGTGATCATGAGGTTCACAGGCGAGCACACATTCATCGCGCCACGGCCACCCCCTATGGATGTGCATGAGTGCCACACCGCGGAAGCGGTTTTCAGCCATTGTTGATCTTAAATATGTTTTAAGGTGCCGCAACGAAGAAAAAGACCTTTCTGCCCAAGAATTTGTAACTGGAAGTGTTGCAAGAATAAGAAGCAAACTATGTATAATACAAAACACATCCTTATTGCATTTATCAATTAAATCCAGGGCAGTGTCAGGAAGCTTGTTCTTCTGCTTATTTTCTCTTACCCATTTTTCGCGCCACATCACCAGCTCATCTTTAAGCAAAAAAAGGGCAACATCTATATTTAAGTTTAGGAATTTTCCAAAGCGATCCAATAGGGACCTAACGGTGGTATCAAGCTCATCAGTATTATATTTGATTATATTTTCCGGGATGAAAATCATGAGCTTAAACACATCTAATGTTTCAGGTTAAAACCTTTCACGCAAATCAGTTAGGACAAAGTCGAGTACAGGTGCATATAAAGATATTCTGTAGTATTCTTCAGCTGAATTTGTGTCAAAATTGGCTCGGTAGATTTGGCGTCCACCATGGCGTGGGATACGAGGAATCTTCAACTCAACATTCAATTGATCACCTAAATTTTTTGCTCTCTGCCAGATATTTTTGAAATTAGTATCTATGTTCTACCGGTGACTTGAAATAACGGAAATTGTGTCTTTCACCAGCATAGCGCTGCCCCCAGGGTGCGATTTGAAGAACATTATTACCTCTTTCATGATTGTCACAGCGTCTCGAATGGCAGGTACTTTCGAACTTCGAGAAATAGAGTTGTTAAGCTTGTGACTGTAGCATGGAGTCTTCACAGCATTTTTCGCTTCCTTTTGAATCACCGTCACAGCACCTCGAACTTCTGAAAGCATAACAGCACACCCATCTGTCCCTATTCCCACACATGATTCAAGAGGAAGTTTGAGCTTCTTTTTTAGCTGGAACAAGATAATTTGCCCTATAGCTTTGCCAGTTAAGGACAAGTCATTTGATGTAAAACTTCCCTCCAACTTCTCTTCGGCAGATAATATTTTTCCGGTTTCTCTCCAGTTTTCCTCATCTGACTCGTATTCTTCGTCAGTTCTGGAATAAGTCAGTTCCTCAAATACATCTACGAAAGTTACAAAATCCTCACGAATATGATCTTCATGAACGTATCGTAAGATTACACTCAGCTGGGAAAGATGGAGATACATCCGTTGTCTCATCGAAAAATATGGAATAGTAACGTGAGGCCCGTACGTTACTCAAAATTTGATCGAAAGTCTCATTCCCACAGCATGAAATAAGTGAGTTCTGTGTTGTTTTGCTTATGTATGTAGCATTAGAAGAGGCTGACTGCAAATGTTGTTCTAATTTTTTTGTATCCAGCATATACTCGAAGCCTTAAAAGTTCCCTAAAATTTGCTTCGGTCACGGTCACGTCAGATTGGTTTGAATCAACTGTGTTTCTAAGTATAGCTCCATCATCACTATGACCACGAAATGCTAAATTTTGCAGTCCAAGGAAGATGATGGTTTCTACTATGGGACGAAGGCGTTTCCTGTTTTCTTCTACCTTTTTAAGACGCTGTTGGTTTACACGGTTGACTATTTCCAGGTTTGGGTTATTATAAGTGTGAAGAAATTCAGTTCCGTCATCAACAGCTCACTTGTGGTAACTGTTATTAGCATGATTTTCCAAGTCTCCTTTTGTCCAGAAACGACTTTAAGGTTTATTAAGGGCTTTTTCACAAGGCTTTGTAAAGGCACGGTTTTTTGACCACCTCCAACACTTCCAGTGACAAAGAAAGGGCGGTATTTAAAAATCAAACTCTGTTTTGATGGTGAAAACACAAGCCAAGAATATTTGCTGAGATATTTCTGGCTAAAATACATTTTGACCACCTTACCTGTTACCTTTGAGCAAGTAAGAAGAAAATGGAAACTTGTAGTCCACTTTTGGATGCCAAGGATTTGATAGAAGCTGATGTTTCGTGAAGTCATCAATTTGTTTATTCAAAAAATTTCCAATATCATAGGGGGCATCGGACTGATAACAAGACGTAGACCCAGAAACCGAGGGAAAAACAGGTGCAACTCTCGCACCAATTGAGCTCTCACTTCTCTCTGTGCATTTAGGAGAACGGTGAGAAGATTGAGCAACAGGAACAACATTATTACTTTTATCCACTTTAGAATCAGAAGTTTCAGTAAAAGGTAAAACTGGTCTCTTATTGATCGGTTGAAAAAATGAGTCAATGCTTCTGTTATTTGAATCGCGCTTTTTTGACGGACCTGGTCGGTGATCTCCCTATAAACAATGTTAACTTGCGTTAATATGAGTGGATACATTATGTGTACCAACCAACAAAAATGATAAAAAGGTAGAAGAGAAAGAGCTAGTATCAAAATGGCAGAGCCAATAATTTTGAGATATTGGGGCCTTTTTGGATTACATCTAGAACGATAGATACAAGAATTTTTCTATTATGCATATCATTTAATACTTTCAAAAATAAATACCATTTTGTTTTAATATCTACGATGCACGGCTCAAGAGATATTTAATAAAGCGTTTTTCCTATCTTAGATCATATAAAATTAGATTTTTCTTAAGCAAAATCATCATCTTTTTGATATTAGGAAAATTAATTGAAAATAAAGGTACCTACATAAATAACATGAAAAGTGAAAAGTGATGCGTAAGCGTTTGCGTGTTGGTTGTTATAGGTTAAGGCTAGGATTGAAAAAAAATTTACTTTATAATTGTGAAACGAAGAATTGCCGGAATTGTCCAGGGGGGGGCAATTGCACCCATTGCCCTCCCCCTGTATCCGCGCCTGTATTTCATATAGAGACTAGGGGTGTTATTTAAAAAAAATGAACGAAACATATATGGCCATGCGCAATGTACATGAGAACATATAATTTTTTTATTGATTTATTCAATAAATTTGGTGATGGATATACTTTATTGTAATTTCAGTACTGTTTATTCAAAGGCTTCAATTAGCTATTACTCGTTTGCAAAGGAAGGAAGCAAATTTAGAAAATTAACTCTTAGACTGTAGATACCTTAAAATGAACCAACGTGGATAAGGATGGGTCAATTTTATTGAGTTTTGAAAGGAAGTAAATGAGGTCGTAGAGATGCTGAATTGGTCTCATTCTGACAGACATGATTCTAAGGTTTTGTTTACGTCAGTAGCCACATTCTGTATAACTAATTATATATGTGAATCTCATTTTATTAAATAATTGAATGATGCAAAAAAAGCTTTGGGGTAATGGTTCGTTTAAGAGAAAAAAAAAACCTTATAAAAAAATTGATTTATAATGAAAAAAAAAATATTATAAAACAACAACATCTACGATGTTTTTCATTTTAAATCTTAGATCGAGTTATACAAAAAAATTATTTTTTTTGTTCAAATCTGGGTATAATAGCTATGTATATTGTATAGTTCAAGAGGAAAACCGGAAAAGGTACAGGCAAGCAAGAAATAGCTGCAGTGCTCATATTCAAAGAACAAAGTTCTTAAATTACTAAAATTTACTCTGAGTATCTTTTCGTGTAGATGGAAAACAACATTTGTCCAGCCGGTCCCTAAAAAAGGCAAATCTCCCTTCAATTGCCGACCAATTGCACTAACGTGCCTTCTTTCCGAGATCGTGGAAACGCTGGTCAACAATCAGCTTAAGAAATATCTAGAAGAACGAAAGGTCTTAAATGACCGACAGTACAGTACAAATCCTTACATAATTTTGGAGAAACAAAGGTAATTGCACTTGATATTTCTAAAGCATTCGATAGGGTTTGGCACAAAGCTCTTATATCGAAAATGCATGCATTTGGTATAAAACAGTCTTTTCTTCGTTGGATTAAAAATTACCTTTCGGACCACTCAATACAAGTTATATTGGAAGGTTTCAAAGCTGATATTCATAAAATAAATTCTGGTTTTGTCTCCGATACTCTTCCTTATCTTCACAAATGATCTTTTGTCTGAAACTTCTAATCCACTTCATTGCTTCGCTGACCACAGCACCCTCAGCTTTTTATATTCCTTACCAGGCTCACAACCCTGCTCTTCGGCTGTGGGACTGGAGCGGCAGCGTATGGCCGCGTTCGCCTACGTATCCAAGGGTATCCGGATTTTTTTGTGTTGTTGTAATCCCATAGAAAAAAATCAGCTGATGAACGAAACAGCTGATGTCAAGCAGAAATCTATAGCTATCCAAAAATGTTAGGTATACTCTTCGAGTATATATAATATGGAGGGCTCGTTTCTATTCCAAATGCGTGACTATCATAGGGGGCGCTACTCAAATTTGTGTAAGACAAAGTTATTGCCGAGTGCTTCATATCACATGTGACGGAGAACTATATGCGAGGAGAAGGTAAGCACAAATCGGAGGATACGGCTGTATCCTTAACTTACATAAAGTGAGACAGCGACCCTTATCACAACTTCAAGTACTACAATGCATTAGGGATAGGAACGAGCCCTCCATATTATAACTCAAAGGGTATACTAAACTATCCGAAGGGAATTTTGAAGAGCAGCTGATATTTCAGCTGATCTATTTTCTTTTGTGTCGAGTCCAGGGTTGGCCAAACTGGAACTTTTTAGCATTTGTTACGTCTAGTACGTAATTTATTTAGTTAATGTAGTTAAATGTAGTAAATGTAAGAAATTATAGCAGACGTAGTTTCAAATGTCAAATGATTGTCAGCTGTCATTTTACTGTCAGCTGTGCATTTGAGCATGAATCTTTGAAATCAAACGGTCGGTTAGGCTGGGCGCGCACATTCAATTTTTAGCTTCGCAACTGTTTGGTTACTAACGCACACATAGAGCAACTCGATTCGAGCAACTAAATAGTTTGTGTTTTGACACAAAATAAACCATTGTCTAAAATGAGTTCGCAATTTTGTGTTACATATATTTATATGCACCTGCGCGGACATTCAACTAAATAGTTGAACTATTTTCTATTAACACAGGAGATAAAAGTGTAAGCTTAAGAAAAGAGTTGCCTGTGCACGGTTCTCTATCAACAGGTGATTAAACTATTTGATTTCGATCACAGTTGCAAGTGCAGTCCTAGCCTTATTCTTTTTTAACAAGTGAAGTGCAAATGGCTGGTCGAAAGCTTAAAATTATTGGACTGAAGGTAGATTTACTCCAATTAAAATGGATAATGATGATATTGGAACTCTCTTCGACAAGTGTGTTGCGCTTTTTAAAAATAAACAGTTTCAAGTTTCAATATAACTACACTAGTTCTTGGTTTTCATTATTTTTAAAAAGTTTTTCGGTAATATTTGTATATCGTCATCGTTCTATGAAAACTCCCTAAGTCCATTTAAAAAAAAAATGTGATGCAATTCTTATTTAATTCATTTCGGATAAACCATTTGCAAAAAATTTTATTGCACAATGCCTACGCCAAACAAATTCTACAATTGAAGCCTGAGATCATGCTATTCTGATAATTTTTGGATTTTTTTATATTAATTTCCAAGTTCAAATGCAAATATCTCAAAAAACAAAAAATGGACTTAGGGAGTTTTCATAGTGCTTATGATCCATATCCTTTGATTATGCCAAAAAAATTGTTTGTCTCCAAAATTAAACTTCCTATCTATCATGTATAATTCCTAAAATTCTTCATCCTTATGTTAAATGAAACATTTTCACCTTCCTAAGATCTTAAATGTGTAAAATTGTTTGGTTTCCATTATTCTATTTTTTGTATGAATTAACTACGTATGTAGCAGACGTAACAAATTGTAGTATATTAGGTATGTTGTTAATTCGGCCAACCCTGGTCGAGTCGCGCTGTTTTTTTTTTACTTTGACAGTAAATGTTACCTATCCCGTTTTGGTCGTTCGGCAACGTATCGGATACTAAAGTATCTTAGATACCCTATCGGACTACGAGGCGAACGCGACCTATGCTAAGCTCATCAGATTCCGATCTCGACAGCATTTTACAATGGGAATTTAGTGCTTCGAAAACACAATGTTGTCTTCTATCGGTCAAGCGAAATATACCACCCTTGCCATTAACCATCAATGGCACTTGTAATAAAGAAACCGAAAAACTTTCTACTGTCGGTATGCTTTTATATTTTCTACTTTTTTGTTTACTAAGTCTACACTACGAACAGTCAGAAAATTTAACCGAAAACAATCTGAATGACATTTTTATTTCACTAGAAAAAGATGTCATTTGCTATTGGATGCTTATGACAGTTGAACTCTTTTTTCATTCCAATCAAAAATAAATCATTTTCTCTTGGAATTTTGGGGGCTTAGCAATCATAGTTTATAAATTTAGCTTAGTAGTAATTTTGATTTATTAATGCAATTTTCCACTTAATTAAGGACTTCATGACCGACTCAAGCCGAGCCTTTATTAAATTGGGTGTCAAAGTATTAGAAGCTTAAAAGGAGTACACAACTTTAACTCCTTAGTTCGAACACCAATGGATATATGTACATGTCTAATCACAAATGCCGATCCGGAATATTTAAGTTTGATGCTTTCAAGATTTGTATGACCCTTGCGTATCAAATTTATGCAGTTTTGTCAATCCACACCACTATTTATATGTTGGCAGATGATCCGGGGATAGATAGATTCGGTAATCATTGCAAAAGTGGGTCTTACTTCCGTCGTGGTAGTTAATCGAGCTGTTTATCCTTATCCGTGGTTCTTTTGGACGTAAACCTACAAGCAGTCGAATTTGGAAGAAAGCAAATGAAATTCTCTCAAAAATTGTAGGCACTGTTCAAAAGTATGGAATGAAATCCGTAAAAAAATTACATTTAATTGGAGTTGCACAGTAAAAATGCACATTATAATACATAAACATAAAAATATTTCCATTATTTGCACAAGTAGAAAAACAGCAAGAATTAAATATTTAGGTACCTACAAGCCTGGCAATTAAATATCGCAAAAATTTAGTACAAAACATGCAATCGCATTCCCTTCTCACAAACAAAACTCATTTGAACAAAACTATCAATTCACTCTAGTTAACTTAAGCCTTGTTGGCTGTGATCTGTGATAGTATGTCATTAACTTGTTATCGAGTAAACGCATATTACTTACTAGGTAGAAGATTCAACTCTGCATGGATGGTTGACTGACTACACTGTAAAACGAAACATATGTATCATAAAATATATATTTCTACATACAAACATGTGTATACAGTCATCAGCAAAAGAAAGTTTACAATCTACTGTTTTTTGGTACGAACTATCAAAGCACACCTACTTTCGGCGTAAAACCTAGTTAGCAGATCGCCCTTAATTTTAGCTCCCACATGCAAATCTTCCTAAAGATAAGTCAATGTTAGGTTCCCGACTCCGGCCAAAAAACAACCTTTCGTTTCTATCTGTCACGAAACAATTGTTCGGCTCAATACTCACGAGCTAATTTCTTACAGATTTTGCAATTCTTTTACTGTAAGTTTATTTAACTTTTTGAAAATAAAAATCGAAAACTAGAAACATTTTGGAGGAACACAATTCACGAAATCAAAGGCAAGAATTGATTTAACTTGATTTAAAAAAAAAATCCTGGAAACAAATTCTTAGAACTGTTCGAATAAAATTTATTTTCAAATAGCCGCTATTTATGTGACGTATTCTTAACAAAGATATTATGTCAAAATTATAGAGAAATGTGGGAGACAACCACTGATCTCTATAATACACTGGATAGCGCATTCCCTACATTGTATAACAGATTTTTTGACTCCAATTGAAGATGACAGATGGTGGACAGCTTCATAATTTGACGTCTTCTTTTCACAAAAAAAAAATGTTTTGACATGAGAAAGAGGAAAACAAATGTGACTGCACTTGTTTATGCGGGAAACAGATTGACACATTGTATTATAGAGATCAGTGGAGGCAACAATGTGCTGAGCAATTATTTCATGCTCTAAATATTGACACATAATTGCTGAACAGAAAATTTAATAAAAATTTGATTTTTTAGCTTGAGGGGCACGTCGCTGTCGGCTTAAATGCTTGGCTAAACTTTAGATATAACTTTATGTATATAGGAGCTAAGATTTAGCGCCATCTACATTCAATTATAACCAGATCATTAAAGTAAATTCCAGTCAAACGCTGTAACCCATTTGTTTTCGTGTCATATAATTGACTCCTCTTGACGTAAAGGGTATTGAGTTACGACTGCAACGGTATCACTTTTTTTCTGAATGAAGTTGGCAACTTTTATATATTTCATATATTTATAAACTTTCTTTTGACTGTGACTGTATTATATAGAAATGCAAAATAAAACTGTATGCCCATCAAAGCGCGAAATGAAAAAATAATGGAAAGCAGTTGAAAAACTAAAAACAATTATTACTTACTTCTCATCGAAATTGAACTAATGATACCCTTTCCGCTTATTACCTGTGCAAAATGACACAGGAGCGATCAACAACATATAAAGACGGGTTGGTTGGTACAATTGCATGGGTAAAAGTGCACTACTTTATGCAAAATTAACGACAGTAGGAGTGTATTTATCTAACCGCACAGTGCAAGACCCCAGTCAACTCTTAAGTTAACCATTTGTTTAATGATCTGTCAAAATATGTATGTATGTATGTAGGTTGAGGAAAGGAGCTTCGACCCCGAATTCGAATTTAAATTGATTCCAGTACCAATCAGTATAGGTATTGACAGTTCATTCTAAATTAAAAGATTTAGCTCAATGCTTGATATACATGAGCGAAAAATTCCAATATATCTGGCATTACTTAGCCATTGCCTGTTTAATGCAAATAAATTAGTATAACCAACGCAGAAACGGTTTGTCACTTGTGAGTAAATGAAACATACCTTAGTAGGTATAAATACTATACTGTACTGTATTGCAACTTAAAAGATTTTGCCTCAAAATCTTAATCGCTCTTTTCAATAATAACATATTATACTATCCGCGTTTTTCCAAGTTTAAGCTGAGGATACAATCCACACGCATGGTCTGTCAAATCGTCAACATCACATCATTAAACGCCAAACGAGAAATTTTATACCTATTAAACTTAAAAAAATATTTTTTTAAATGAAATCATATAAAAAAGTGAAATTTTGGAATACCAATATTTTGACACTACTTAACGGTAAATAGGCAAAACTGGCTGACATTTCAAAACGTTTGTATGCGACTTGCGTCTCCATAGAGATGAAATGTGTTATTTTGCTTCGTTTAACAACTTTCAACAGTCGGAAAAGGTACTTGTTCTGGCGTCAGATTAAAAAATAATAACATTTTTAAAACTAAAATATATCGAAAACTGTTATACCGGTATCTGGGATCGAATCCTTTTTTTATTTTTCTTAAATTTTTACATAGAAGGTCCTATAAGACTTGCATATCAAAATTTTTTTGATAACCGTATTCCTTAGGCTAGTCGCACACTGGCAACTGTGATCGAAATCAAATAGTTTAATCACCAGTTGAAAGAGAGCCGCGCACTGGCAACCAGCGTTACCACTTCTGAACAAAAAGTCGAAGTAGATGTGAAGAAATAAATGAAGTAACTTGGGGAAAATCGAAGTAGATTTTAAAATGACTTTTTACTTGCGTTTAGAAAAATATTGAATACAAGATTTTTATCAGTTGACATTACAACACGAAAAAGTAATAATTTACTCTGTCTGCCAAAAATTTCATAAGATTCGTACACATATAATATTACTCATTTGTGTATTTATGTATTGTGTTGACCGAAATTTTGTTCATGAACATTCTGGGGTTATATACTACCTAGAGTAAAATAGAGAAAAAGAAGTAGATTTGGGCTTTTTTTGTAAAATTGAAGTAGGTTGAAACGAAGATTTTTAAAAGGAAGTAGATTACAGTATTTTGCTGATGGTGCGAAGTAGGAAGTAGATTTTAAAATATTTTGAAAAAAAGAAGTAGATCTACTTCAATTGAAGTAAAGTGGTACCACTGCTGGCAACTCTTTACTCACGCTCACACTCTTTTCTCTCTAGCTCTTATAGAAAAGAGCTCAACTGTTGCGAAGGCAATCGTTTAGTTTGTGTCAAAACACAAACTTTTTAGTTGCTCGAATCGAGTTGCTCTAAGTGCGCGGTGTCCCATATAAGACCATATGTTTCATTTTAGCAACTAAACAGTTGCGAAACTAAAAATTGAATGTGCGCACTTGGTCTTATTGTACATCAGAAAACACTAAAAATTGGCACACCAAATTTGTTTTTAAGAATGTTTGCGTAAATTCAATTTTTTTTTTCAAGAAATTAGATGTCACTGTGCTGTGATTTTCATTATAAAACAGTCAGAGCGGATTTGGAGTCAAAGGGTCTCCCGGACTTTTATTGTAAGTCATTGTATAGGTTTGATGAAAAAAAGCCAAACACGATCATTCATTTTTCCCACTAACTGACATTTATTAGTTATTAAATAAAACTGCCTTGGGCTTGCTCCAAAGATGTCTTTTCAATTTTATATTTTTATTAAGATTTATTTGAAAGAAAGAGAACTTAAAATTTCGTGATTTTCCTGTTGGCTTGGTTATATGTATCACAAACACGAATGTCCAAAAAAAGAAGTTAAATCCCAAACCACTTTGTTGTTTATTGTCCTTTTCCAACAACCGAATAAAAGCTAAGCATGGGTGCATTCAAGAAAAAACTGTTTCTTACATAGATACATTTGATATAGGTATTTGACACAATCTTATATCGGCTAAGGTTTTCAAATATTCTTTGTAATAATCCACTCTTTGTGGATCAAAAATTTTCTCACTGCAAATGTGAGCAGGAAACTCCACCATAAGCATCGATGTTTAAGTGTTTTTGATTTCGAATCAACGTTTTAACTTTTTGACATTTCCAGTACTCTTCATTTTCATTTTCGGCCAAGAAGAATCAAATTGGGTCAGTTCTGCGCACAACTCAGCAGAGCTGACATCACAAAATGTACGCAATAAATGGGAGAAACTTCCAAGTACATTTTTTGTAATCCCTTTTCACAATAAATGAGGGAAGTTTTTGTGATCTTAGCAAGGACCTAGGGCCAAATTACCGCATCAGTTTTTGAGTTATACATGACTGAATTATGTGAGTTTGGCATTATCGCTCACGTCATCGAGCAATTGATTACACTAATTTGACATTTTCATTCGATCACTGATGGGTCCACTCACTGAAGCGGTAATTTGGCCCCTGTTTTCCTAATCAACAAACTTCACGGAAGCAACAAATATCTGATAGTAAATATAGGAATATATGTATGTATAAAATCAAATTTAAAATCACACAGCTCAATAAAATTGACATTGAAGTTCCGTGTATTTTTATTTTGAAAGAATTATAACAAAAACAGAAAATTAAAAACTTCAAAAGTAATAACTAGTGTTTTTCAAGCTGCATTACTGGCTATCAGGAAAGCATGCAAGGCACTCAAACAAGATCCAAACCAGAACCGAAATACGGCTATTATCACGGGCAGTCAGACTGCTGGCTGTTAAACTCATTATTTCTAGTACATTATCCTGCAAATTGGTGACGCAATTTCGGAATGAACTTGATAGTCTCAATATAAACCTAAATGTTTCTCTTATCTGGGTTCTAGATCATTGTGGAATTGTGGATCAGCTCTTCATAACACACTTGCAGAATGAGTCAAGATTCCGCTCGCTCAATTTTTCTTAACGAATGAAGCCCTAATTGCAGCAGTTTAACCAACTGCATTATATTGAGAAAACTTTGGCCCACCTATAATTAATCCCGAACACTTGATCGGATATGCAGATCCAGGCTAAGCATTCCTCAAAACACTCACTGTCATAGCTGTGATCTGTGAAGAACAGCAGGAAGAAAAAGGAAGAAGTGCTCTATTCCCTCTGCTCTGGCCAAATTTAGAGCACAATCATTTCGTCGTCGTTCTATGAAAACTCCCTAAGTCCATTTTTTGTTTTTTGAGATATTTGCATTTGAACTTGGAAATTAATATAAAAAAATCCAAAAATTATCAGAATAGCATGATCTCAGGCTTCAATTGTAGAATTTGTTTGGCGTAGGCATTGTGCAATAAAATTTTTTGCAAATGGTTTATCCGAAATAAATTAAATAAGAATTGCATCACATTTTTTTTTTTAAATGGACTTAGGGAGTTTTCATAGAACGACGACGATTTGGAAGGTCATTTTCTGACGAAATTGACGAACTTTTGGAAATGAAGATCAAGGACTTGATCTCTTTTCTAAATGCTACTTCGGTTATTTCTGTGCCTTGCCCTTCGTTTTTACTGTTCCAGCACCAGTCAACAAGCTGCTTAGATTGGAACACTGTAAATAGTGTCGAATGTGGGTGGTGGTGCGTTTGAGTGAGTGATCCAAATTCCGGATGATTAAAGTCTAATTTTAATTATAACTACAGTTTTGTCATTTAGTACAGCGGTAAAACAGTGTGAACAACTTCAATGTAGTTTTTTTGTATTCCAGAAATATCTGTTTCGGAAACAAAAATTTGATATTTTATCAACAATTGACGCTTCTTTTTCTTATTTAATTGTTCATTGAATTTTCGAACACTTTCTCGCCCTTTTGATTTTCATCTTATCTCGCATGATATTTTGCTTGCATGATGGTTTTCTCATATGATAATTTTCTCAAATGTTATATTTCTCGCGTGATGGTTTTCTCGCATTAAAGTTTTTTCACATGATAGCTCTTGTTTGCTGTTTACAGTGGCGTAGCGTAGGGGGTGGGGGGGGGGGCGGGGGGTCGGTCCGCCCCGGGCGGCAGGCCTGTGGGGCGGCAAAATGTCGCCGGTGATGCGAGTAGAGTAGAAATCATATGTTTCATGACAGATCGTTTGACAAGTCAACAAACAACAATGATGTAAATTTGAAATTTGCAACCCTATCTGTGGTTCGTCGTTTACCGCTTTCGTGAATTCGTAGACGGTGAGTAGGGCCGTAAGAGTGCATTCCGTATTGTCGCGCTGATCGCGAAACTAAAACAAAACGTTCCGAAACTCTCGCGAAACTGAAAGGGAGTGTTCTGAAACATATGATATGCATATGCGAGATATGATAAGATAACTAGGATTCGACGGAAACGTTGTTCTAGTCTCAGCCAGCTCAATGTTTTTGCTCCCTCCCGCATCACAGAAAGTTATTTCGATTGGGTTGTTTATAGTTTAAATACTGTTGAATCTTCTAAAACTAAGTACTTAGTACTTCACTCAACCTTTGAACTAGTTTTTGAAAATGAAAAGAGTTAAAGGAAGTGGCGCGGAATACCGCAAGAAAAAGGCTAAGAAAGAAGCAGACGCGAAGACGCGAAATATTTCAGTTCTAGTTCTGGTTCAAAAGCTACGTTAACGTCTTCGGCGGCATCCAGCAGCAGCGGAAGTGATTCTAATGTACTCGTAAGTAAGATTCCTCCATCTACAATCGTGAGTGGCCTAGAATTGTCCTCCGGCCAATTTTACGGGCAGAAGAAGAAGACGTGCCTGCCGTCGAAGTTGGAAGTCGTTCTGGTCCCACCACAGAGCAGGGTCAAGACGAAGTCGACTCACCTGAAGTACCTCAAGCATCTTGTCACAAGCCTGCAGAAAAATTGAACCACGTGAAGCTGTAAAGACGCTTAAAAATAAGTTTGTGGAAGTTTTTGAGGTACTGGAAGAATTGACGGATCGGTAGCCAGTCTTCTTCTGACAGTCATGCAGTCATTTAACTTCCTCACTTTTCTTGGCTTTTGAGCTGCAGAGCTACCTGAAGAAGATTACGCACAGATTTACCTGCAGCAATGTGTACTGAGTGTGGATAAGTGTGCTCAGAAACTCTGCGTGTTAAAAGCTCTCCTGGTGGAGAGCAGAGACCGTTTCGTCCAAGCCGCAACTCTCTGTTTCCATCAACTACCAGATAATATAGCGAATACATTGGCACTGGAATTGCGACGACTGGACAAAAATAACATATTTTTTCCGTCTCGAGATTTGATATGTATAGATTTTTTTCGATGAAAATTGAAAAACAGAACATTCATTCCCATTCCACATTTCCACATATTCCTATTTTCATAAATATTTTTGCAGACAAAATTGTCTCTTATTAATGTCTCATAAAAACATAAAAACAATTAAAATCAGATCATGATTCCTTGTCTTTAATCAAATAAAAAAGGAAGAAATTAGTGCGACACCTCCTGAATGTGATTTCACCGACTAATTGACCTCTGGGACTTGGGAGGCAGAGCATAAGTGAAATAAACTGCTTTATTTTATTTATGTATAAATAAACAATAACGCTACGTATGCAATATAAAAAGCAACACACACGTATGCATATAGAATAATGTGAAAGTGTGGTTCTGGCATGTCCTTATGAATTATTTGTTGTGAACGTGAGTTTTACGTTTAATTGCTAATATTTCATATTTATCTGTTTAGGGGTTTTATTGTTTTTATTGTTTTGTTGTGGTCTTAATGGCAAAGAAACTCTGCGTGCTTATGGTGTTTGTATTATGCCGCGGCAAAAGCTAATTAATATATTGTGGGATGAAATGTTTTCTTTTTCCTTAAACATCTAACTACCCCACATGCACGTCCACTGGAAACACTGCTTCTTGGTTATCTGTGCAACATTCCTCCACCTTAAAAGGATGTCTACATGATTTGTTGTATGTTGCACTGGACAATAATGTTATAATAAAATTACGTAGAAGAGATTAAGAAATAGAGACTAAAGGTAGAACTAAAGGGTTTTTCATTAAGCGTTTCATATCTTTAAATTTGAATAAAACAAACTGTGAGTGAGATATCTTGGATTATTAATTTAGAAGGCTCATATGTATATGCCGTTATGTATGAAATATAACATCGCTGCCTGCCACCTTCCGACACTTCGAATTTTCTATAACTTTGGCATTGATTATGTTGGCTTTGAGGGAATCGGGCGTTCGTGGTTTATTGGCATTTATATGTTACTTAATAAAACCCCAAACGAAAAAGTCTGACGGGACCATTTACAGCGCTTCATGCCTCAGATAACTTTGATAACTATTATGCACGCTCGTACATAATCACCCCTATTACTAGAATTCGGCGAATGAGCTAAAGTGACAGTTTCAATTTATTTCCAAACTTTTGCTATTACTGAATCCGACGAATGAAAGTTGAACGAATGTCGGTCGCATGCCCTGCACCACCGACATTCGGTTCAACTTATCTGGTATCACTATATCCGCAATCCATCCGCACTCCATACAATTTCTATCATTTTACATTCGCACCAATTTCGAGAATTTTTGATAAAGCGAAAAAAAAACGAAAATAAGCAATGGAAAGCGCAAAAATGTAAGTCAAAAGCTTATCATACTGAATGTTAAAGTGTTTGTTTAACAAATTTTAATAGAAAACGGAGAACTAACAACGCAACCGGAGAGCCAAAAATCTAAAAAAAAAAAAAAAAAACAAAGCACACGGTTGGTATTGAACCGGCCACCATCCAAGTACTAACCACGCACTACGATGCTTGATTTCGTTGATCGATAGCGATGCTATTATTAATGCCTAGGCCGTTGAATAAATGTCTGTTCCTGACAGTGTCGATAGGAAAGTTCATAAATGATAAGGTAATTTTAAGAATCGGCAATGTAGTTCATCCGGCGAATTTCATAATTCAGTTTTACAGCGGATGCGGATCGAGTCAACTCACCGGGAGTAAAATTTTGCGAATTCTGTAATCGACATGAATGTCTATTTAGGCACGGGCACGTAGCGCCACATAGTCTTGATCAGAACCTTGGTAAGTCGACTAAGTTCGATGCAGAGTTCTCCGATTTATTTAAAACATATTTCAGCACTGAACTTTAATGTGGTTAGAATCTCTGTACTCCTCAGGACGTCCCAAGTTGGGCTGAGTTTAAGCATTGACAAGAATAAGTAATTGGATCATTTTTCCCATAGTTTGTAAAGTGCCGCGGTATACTAAATAGTTGGCGTTCTCTTAAGTGTCGTGCGTATAGAGGATATAGTGCTAGGAAATATAAGCAACTCAAAGGGCGCGGTAGTGCCCAGCCAAGTTCTGGCACTACACCCTTTTTACAGAAACAAACTCAGGCAATTTTTGACCCCTCCCTATCTTCAGTACCAATGAAGTCAGAAATTTAAAATTCCGAATGTTTACTAAGCTAGTCAGGCACAGGCGCCTCACCAAAGTTCAATTTTCTAGCATAAGCGGTTCCTGAGATATAAGGCCTCAAAAAACACAAAAACCGTAACTAACTGACTCACTGACTGACTGACAGATGATCAAAATTATGGAGCACTTCCCGACATCGTAGAATCTTGTAATTTTGCACAACGGTAGGTCTTGTCATGCAAGCAGAGGAAAAATTCAAAAATTTGAGGTTTTCCATCCAGGGGGCGCCCATTTCCTCAGAACTGATGTAAATTATATATGGCACACTTCCCAATGAAATTACATTACAGCCAGATCAGAAGGGTTGAAAAAATGTCTTGCATCGTTGGAAAAAACCTAAACACTTGGTACCATTTTTGGCGATGTCGAATATATGTGATCATTCCACAGAAGATGGTCTGTAATGCACATAACAAGAATTGAAACATGTTCGGTTTCCTTAATGTAAGTGCCATTCATGAATAGTGTCATAAGATGAGGATTTTGCTTTAACGACAGAAGACAGCATTCATTGAGTTTTTTTGATGCATACAATTCAACTCGGTTTTTTATTCCCCAATGGATTAAGACTTCGAGATCAGAATTAAATTGACTTATCATGCGCTGCTTATCAAGTTCAAAACCCGAAAAACAAGGAAATCAGGGTACTATAATCAGCAAGACAATTAAATGGACTACACGTTTCTGACAGGAGATAGATATGAGGAAAAATGTCGGAGTCAAAACGGAGCCCTGGGTTATACCAGTATTTATTTTATTTAATAAATTTCAGACTTATATTGAGGGTTCCGTAAGGTAATTTCTAATCCAAAGAAGGAGAAATTCATCAATACCAAGTGCACGCATCTTCAATAAGAGAGCTTAATAAACTCTTTCAAATGCTTTTGAAATATGAATCGCGACATTTCTTAAGCTGATAATTAATCAGAGTTTCAATGACCTTGGAAGGAAGGGACGTAAGTGCAATAAGACGATAGTTTGAGGGGGGAAGAAGTTTTTTTTAAGGAAGGCGCTGGCTGGACAAATGCTGTTTTCCATCTGCTCGAAAAGAGACCAATAGAGGAGGACAATTTAATTTGTTTGTTCCATTAACAAAATTGCGAAGTTGGCCGCGTTCAGCATTTCCCTCTGTTCCTTCGGTCATTATATTTTGAGAACAAAGAGGGCGCTTTAAGCTAGCTATGATAGAAAACAGAACGCACTAATGGGTCTAAGCTCAAACATAAACACGAGAAAAAGAAAAATTCATGTTCAGAATTCAGCTGTTCAAAAAAAGGATGTTGTACCTTGTGTTTGTATTCAACCGCTTAAGTCAGCTCAAGCAACTGAGCTTGGCTAGAATAGCTGCTTTGCTCCGTTTCGTTTAGTTTCAATCAGTTTCATGAACTTAGCAAGGCAGACAGAGATGACTTCTACGGAAATTCCAAATTTAACAGTTGTTTCCTACGTCCCATTTTTGTTTTTTGTTTTATTTCGTATGTGTACAATGGACCAAGTAGATGACTACGTTTATCAATCGGAATTGATAAATACGATAAAAAAGATTACTTTTATTTCAACAAAAAATAAAATGGAGAATGTGTGGAATAAAATATCTATATGAAACTTAACAAAACATGTAAGTCAATAAATTGTTTATTAGATTCAGTGATCTTCCAATTATTGCAACTCTACATTTAGATATGTTCCTAGTTGATACTTTTTTGTCTACACAAATTTTCAATTTAACCAAAAATTAAGTTTGTTGTTTTTCTTCTGAACGCACGAAATGTCTATAGCCCTCAATCGTTAAAAAATTACTCGCATGAATCTGTCTAGTCTAAGGGGTGCATGGAAAATACACTTTATTTTCACTACATGCATTCTGCAAATAGTGTGGAGCGGCTATATTATAGAAATTACGTCGCAAAAGGGTTAAGCAAACAATAATTGGAAGCTCTCCGATCTTCTATTATATTGCAATTATTATTTAATTTGTCATGCGTTCGCTGTGGTGAAGGGGGAAAGAATTTGCATGTGACCGAGATGCTCGCCCACCTCTATCTAAGAACTTTCCGCAAGCAATTTTGTAGTTTCTATGTGTTTATATATATATATACAGTCAAACTTCTCTATAACGAACTTTCAAGGGAACAAGAGAACAGTTTAATACAAAATTCGTTATATAGAAAATGCAATTTTTTAACACTGAAAGTGATCTTTAATATTTAAACAAAAAACTCATTTTAAAGAAATGTACATATGTCTTTTTGTTTTTTAATTAAAAACACATAAAAAAACATATTTTGTCTTCCTTAGTTTTTTTTTTGGCTCCTATTTGAACATGCTTCGGAAACTTTAAAATTTTTACTTATTTTTTTTAAAATTGTTTACAAATTAATAAAGGACACTCCAAATTTGTTTGGCCGATGGCGAAATTGCCTTGCACTTGGACATTTTTGAATAAACGATTCAAAGTGCAAACTCAATCGATTGAACTGTTGCGTAAAAGTTCTACTACATAGGCAGACTTTTTATAAATCCATACATACATTCTTTCACTTTAAGAAAATTCTTCCCGAAAAGGAGAGTTCCCTTCTAAAATTAGGAACACAAACCCTAGTAAGCTTTGATTTGAAATTTGACATTTCGTTATAAAGTAATAACTTAGCTTTCGGATTCCTTATAAAGGAAACTTCGCTATAGAGAATTTTTTTTTATAAAAAACCTTATTCAAATGGGATATTTTTTAATAGGAAGGGGAACAAAGTGAAATTCGCTATAGAGAGAATAACATTATAAGGAAGTTCGTTTTAAAGAAGTTGTACTGTATTTTCGTTTTGCTTCAGTTGCATAATGATTGCTTGAGATTTTGTTTCCCTATTTAATATGTTTTTTTCTTCAACAAACTGGATTTTAATGACATGTTTTAATTTAACATGCTGCCACTCACCAATCATCAGATACCCATTTATGTTTTTGGTTCGAGCATAATTTAAACTACAGCTACCGATGATAGCAATTGCATAAATTAATCATGAAACTGATATTGTTTCTTAAAGACAAAGATAAATCTATAGATAAAAAGTTATTACTCAGCACGAAATTTTCAAGCGTTAAATTTTGACAGATTTTTGTTTACTTCAACTTTATGTTAAATTTACTTTGTAAAAATGATAATCAAACGAGGAGTATTTGAGGACAGGGGACTTATCACAATCAACAGGAAGAATCAATTTTATTTGATTGCACTCAAATTTCAAATTCTTTGCAGAAAATTTCTTTGCAAAGAATACACCTGTTCTATGTGACAGCTGTTCCAATTTGGGAGGTAAATTAAATCGCGATATGCGTAGTAGTCTTTGGGTAATGAATCAGATACAGTATAGGCCTATCTCCAAATTGTCTTGCTTTTGTTGTTGTCTTCTGTTAAAATCAACATGAAATCGGCAAACATGTTTTCAACCGATTCAGAAACTTCAGGGACTTTCTCTGAAACTCCTTAGTTGCTATATCGGGAGTTCCTCAAGGTAGTCACTTAAAATGTTTTCCTTTTATATTTATCTACGCACTTTTACGTAATAGTGAAATTAGCAGTGCCAATACTTTGTTTGGTACTGATCTTGATAAAATCGTTTCAGAACTATACAGATTCTGGTGGCTAGCAAATTAATGCAACAGATTAGTCGTAATTGAACGTTGGAAGTATAGACGGTTGAAGCTGTGAACTCTATGAGATGATAAAGAAAATAGAGACCGTTTCTAAGATTATATTACAAACGTCAACAACATATTCTACTACAGAGTAAAACAAGGAAACAGAATGAATCTTAATCATCCTCGTGGAGGAATAACTTGGTAACATCTCAGCTATTTCATATTCCAGTGAACTTTTGATGTCTCTGAAAATGATGATGTAAAAAATTTTGTGGAATATTTTGGGCGCTTATGGTCCCCAAATTGGATGTGAGTAAGCGAAAAAGATTCGCACTTCTAGAGTAGTAGACAGACGTTACAAGAAAGAAGCAAAAAGCATGTATTGGGTGTTCAACAACGTCAGATACCAAGCGATCACAACAGCAATGGACAAGCTGAAATTAGAGAAACCACTCATAGACCTTATAAGTCTCATGCTCAAAAGCAGGACAATAACTTCCAGCATGAGAAGTTTTACTACCACCAGATCGGTGAATCGAGGTACCCCCCAAGGTGGGGTCCTTTCGCCTCTCTTATGGAACATGGTAGTAAACGAACTACTAACATCAATGGAAGCAGAGGGTTTCAAGGTGATTGCAATATCTGTATCTGGGAAACATCCCCAAGTTCTCTCAGAACTCCTACAAAATGCCTTAAATAGGCTAACAAAGTGGGCTAAGCAGTGTGGCTTGGACGTCAATCCACATAAAACAGAATTAGTACTCTTTACGAGAAGGTACAAAATTCCTCAGATTAACCCACCCAAGATTAAAGGAATACCATTAAGCTTTTTCGACCAAGCCAAATATTTAGGCCTCATTTTAGACAAAAAACTAAATTGGAAGGCAAATATTGATGAAAGAGTAAAAAAGGCTACCGTAGCGCTTTTTACTTGTAAAAAGGCAATAGGATCAAAATGGGGCCTCTCCCCAAAAATAACCCACTGGCTATACACCTCGGTAATCAGACCGATACTCATTTATGGAGTTGTCGTATGGTGGACCGCACTGGACAAGATGGTAAATCTAAATAAACTCATCAAAGTCCAGCGGTCAGCAGGTATGTGCATCACAGGAGCACTTCGCTCAACACCAACCGCAGCCCTGGAAGTGCTTTTAAACTTAACACCTCTTGACATCTTCTCCAAAATGGTGGCGGCCAACTCATGCGTGAGGCTTAGAGCCACCTCTCAATGGATCAGTAACAATACTGGTCATACTACTATCTTAGACAATTTCAGATCTATCCCAGATCGCTTAGACTATACCACCCCAAAAATGGTATTCGATAACAGCTTCCTTGTTTCCATCCCTTCAAGATCGTCTTGGGAAGAAGAGAGACCCCTGGAAGACAATGCGGTACACTTCTATACAGACGGTTCAAAGACCGATTACGGCGTTGGAAGTGGTATCTATTCGAAACAACTGAATCTCAGTCTTTCATATAGACTTCCCTATATCAATGTAGTGTATTCTAGGCAGAAGCAATGGCGATTAAAGAGGCACTATCCTGCTTAAAGAAAACGATATATCTTGCAAGGATATACGAATCTTCTCGGACAGCCAAGCCGCTCTCAAATCTCTCGCGTCTGTCGATCATCTCTGAATGAGATGACAGAACAGTTTAATATTCACCTCATTTGGGTGCCGGGAAACAGAGACATTCCGGGAAGTTGCAAAGCCGATGAGCTCGCCAAAAACGGAACACTTCTGCCTACTGTTAGACAAAAACATAACATAGGAACACCACTTGCTACATGCAAATATCTTCTCAAACAACATGCTCTAGAATCAACACAGGGGTACCATCCTGCCTGGCAACCAAACAAATATGGCCAAGCATAGACCTAAAACGGTCAAAAGGCTTGACAAAATAT
Organism: Chrysotoxum bicinctum; assembly: GCA_911387755.1. Taxonomy (NCBI): domain Eukaryota; kingdom Metazoa; phylum Arthropoda; class Insecta; order Diptera; family Syrphidae; genus Chrysotoxum; species Chrysotoxum bicinctum. The sequence goes on along the minus strand of OU426991.1, from coordinate 13,742,064 downwards.
AAGCTCTACAATCGGAGTTATAACAGGACACTGCCTCATAGGTAGACATGCTTTGAGGCTAGGAGTCTACACAAATGACTTCTGTAGAAGCTGCATGGACGAGGAGAAAGAGGAAACAATCCAACACCTTCAATGTCCAGCACTCTCCAATAGAAGGAATAACTATCTCGGTAATCCCTTCTTCGATAATACCAGTGAACTGGCAACGATCGACACAAAATGTCTCTTTAACTTCATTAAAAGCACGAAATGGTTTGTTTAAATTCATTACTCTCCCATGAGTAACTTCTTTAGTGGTATCACAACGGATCCTTGAGGTCTAAGTGAGTCAACAACAACTAGACAGCCACTCCAACCTACCTACCATGTGTTGGGAGGTAATACCAACCAGGCTATTCAGGAACTGCGACATGCCCAACATGAACAAAATTCAAAAAGGCCAACTTCTTGCTTGTGGATCAAGAAAAAATTCTTGTTGAAAATTCGTTTTAAAGCTTAAAAGACTTTTTCAATGACTTGTAGCATGACGAAGCACAGTAATCAAATCGTCAATAAAGCCAATTCTATGGGTTTGAGAATTTCAGGATCCTTACGATCTTCATAGATACTCAGGGCCGGACAAGCTATACGTGCAAGCTGTGCAAATGCGCAGGGCGCTGAACTCAAAAGGCGCCTTGGGCAAGCGTTAACAAAGCCACTACTTCATAACCACTACCTACCATCTTTTTTAAGTCTCATTTCTTTTTATAGCTCACTGCAATATTGGTATTTATTATATAACTAACAGCTAATTCTGAATTTAAAGACAGATATACATATATATATAGATACATATCTAATTTTCCAAAAATAATTCGATGTTTAATTTACTATACACACCCGCCATTCCCACAGTAAAAAACCCACATCACAAAATCTTTACAAAGTGCACAATTTTGTTCGTTTAACAACAGATACCTACATATTTGCTATTTTTCTCTTTATCAATCTACTGTTACGTTATTCTTCACACTCACCATCGCGTGTATGAGTGAAGGGATTTATTTTATTTTGATATCCCTCCCCTATGCAGTGTAACATAAAACAGAATTTCAACAGCAAATACAGACAATTAACAGAATGCATGTTGATAACTACTCGTAACATGCGCACGATGCCAATTCTTCTATGTATATGAAATCGAAGTCAGCAATGTTACTCAAACAGAAATTCTGAGGTACAAAATTCATACTCATTGACATGTCAGTGCGCAGAATTAAAAGTTGCGTCTAGGAATTTAAACTCTTCCGGTTGAGTGTTTCTTGTACTATGTTTTATGTCATTTTCCATTGGTCGTCCAGAAGCGTTTGGAAGCGTCCAGAAGTCTTCTCAAACCATTCCATTAGAAAAAAAATACTCTTCTGAAAAGAGAATTTCGCTTCGCGATTCCAAGTCAGAATCCACTCAAGAAGCAAATGTCAAAAGCAACTATCGCAGATTTTCACCAACACGACTATTAACTAATACAAAGGCAAAATTTCAAAGTTGAGTAGAAGAAGTTGGCACCGTTCCATTGGATTTCAGAATGAGTGGATCCTTGAGTGAAACCAATGGAAAACGACATTAGTTTGGCACTGGCCTCTGTTTATGAGTGAAATTTTATCACTGTCGTGTGTCGAGAATGAGACAAAGGGTTGAAAATTAAAATATGGAAATACTTGAGTGATGATGATGCGATGACTAATGTTGAGGTTTGTCGTTAATGAGTGAATCTGTTTTATTCAATTTCTCCTTTTCTCTATTTTTTGTTCTTGAAAGTTATTATTTACATTTAAAACAATGGATTTTTTGACTTATCTAATTACTTTATTTTTTGTCTATTGTGATAAAAAAAACTCAAAACAAAAGAAAGGATAGGGAATCTATATTGAGGATAAAACTTGCGACGCTCTTATTCCAGCAGTATATGTATCTATAAGGTTTTGATAATGGTTCAAACATGAAAGGAAAAGAGGGTGGTGTTCAAAACAAAATTAAGAGACTAGAACCAGGAGTTTTTTTTTTGTTCTCTGCTGCTTACATTCCCTGAATTTGGTTTTTAATGATTCAGTTCGCTGTTCGTTGGAAGCTGTTAATTTTTTTGACAGTGTTCAATGCCAATACAAATTTGAAGTTTGAATAAGGTTCAACAATGCGTTGGGACATAAATAAAAAAAATGTCGCTGGTTTGACCTTAAAAAACAGATGGGAAAGTAGACTAGATGCTTTAAAACCATTAAAAAAATATTAGGAGATATACTTAATATGAAGCTCTTATTGAAATATCTTAGGCTGGAAACTTTGAGAATAGAAACGCTGAAGAGTCATTAGGAAGTAAAATTTTAGATTCGTATTCACCGAGCGCTCCTAAACGGCTCTTAACTTTACGAGGCTCTTAACTTGAAATTTCTGTGCGGTATTCACCAACCACTCGCAAGTGTTTTTCGAAGTTCGAAAATGAGAGCCACTCTCTCTTGTTCAGGCATACCCAAACTGTGAAATGTTGTGTAATGTTGGTCTTGTCTTGACAGCAAATGGATACTCTTCTACTTGGCATTGCTCACATGGATTCGAGTCAAATGCGTGCGTGGCACACGCACAAGCGAACAAATTTTCGAAGAGAGCGCTCGTAAGTTAGGAGTGGTCGGGACTACTCCTAACTTTTAAGAGCGCTCGTAGATCTTCACTAATATTGCTTGGTGAATACGTTTATGAGCTTCTTAAGTTATGAGCGCTCGGTGAATACCGGCCTTAGTTTATAGTTTATATGTTGCATATTAATCTAGTTTGATAATTTAGAAAAAAATAATATAACTAGTAAGTAAGTATTTATAAAGTACGTCTTTTAATTTATCTAACAGCGTTCTAGTTCTGGAAGCTACTAAAAACCCTTTACTGGAAATGGCTCTAAATCTAGAAATACCATCACATGTATGCGCTCTAGGAATAGGAAAAGGTTCTTACTATAAAAGCGATTAGGTCCATTGCGGAAAGATTTGAACAGCTAAAAGAATATAACAACATTTTTTCATTTTTAAACAATATTGGTTAGTGTTCCAAAAATGTGGGCTTAGGTGCATCTTGACATTTGAAGAGTCCAAAGATTTAAATGATGCGGAATTGCATCAAGAGCTATTACTTTTATCTCCACTTGTAAAACAAGGCAGCTCAGCCTTTGAAGTGCTTATCTACATTTATAAATCAAACTTTAAAGACCTTCTTCTCAATGCAGTATTGCACTATTCAATAAGTTGCCAGCAACGGTAGCTTCAGGGGAACGTAGTTTTTCGAAATTTAAATTAATGAAAAACTACTTGAGGACCACAATGACTCAAGAAAGATTAGTTGACTTGTCAATCATGTCTTTAGAAAAAGAGCTCGTTAAGTCATTAGATTATGATGATCTGGTAACTGAGTTTGCTAAAACAAAATCCCGAAAAGTCAATCTATGGCAATAATTTCGGTTCCATTTATTTTTATTAAAATAATAATTTTATTATTATTTCCTACACTGAATAAATATGTAAACATAAATATAAAACTTTTAACTCAACGTTAATTAATGAGTTAATTATTTATTCGTTCTTTAGTCACTATTATTTTTGATTTTTTAGTTTTTAGTATTTAATATCATATTTATTTTAATTAGATATAAGTATTATCTAGGAATAGGCCTCTTGGGGACACCTCCTTAAAAAAACATATTGCAAAGTCTACCCCTTGAGTAATGAGGAAATGACTTCTTCTGTCAATCGCCGCAATTGAGGGGCGCCACTGATGAAGCTTGCGCAGGGCTCTAATTTAACTCGGGCCGGTCCTGTAGATACTCATCTCAAATACCTATGAACTCTTCTAAAGAAATCCATATAATCAAGGTAGAAGCAATACAGTGTAATTTTATTTGTTTTGTGTTGAAAGAGTTATAATATCTGAAATATTGTAAAACTTCTTAAATGTAGCTTGACGTCTTAGAAGTTCTTTTCTTATTTTCAATACATTTAAAATGCTTTAAAATAAGCATTTCTGTTTTTCGTTTTCCAAAAAACGAAAGACAATTTTTTTTCACGAGAAATTTACGATACAGAAATAATTTTTTAACTCAACTTCTTTTTTATTCTTATCTTATGAAGTCTTAGTGCCGTTATCCCATATAAATAGACAACAAAATATAAAAAAAATAACCCCATAGTACCTACCTAGGATAATTTCTCTCATTCAATTCGATGATTCAAAACAATAAAAATTGTTCTTTCTACTCGTATGTTCAACGAGAGTCAAACTGGGAGGAGGTATTACGTTACTATTAATGACTACAAGAATCAATCAAAATTGAAAATAGTAGCTCAATACCAACATTGAATTATGCTTTTTAAAATAGATAGCAATTCATTTTTTTTTCTTCAAAATTTTGAGTTTAAAAATAATTTTTTTCAATAACTATTAATTGCAAAAAGTTCATTTTCAAAAAAAACGAATGAATTTTTCCATCACATCCTTATCGAATAACCTTATAAATTGCAGATTTTGTTTAAATCTTCAAAATGTGGACGTGGCAAAAAACTTTGTCAAAAACTATTAAACAATAATATTGGCCATCTCTCAGTCCACATTGTGCTAGGTTTTGGCACAAATCTTGACCTACACCCATACAAGATCTTACTAACTCATTAACTGTAGCCTTTTGATCATATGAAGCGCCAAACCTTCCACGATTAGGCTTGAAGAAAATCTTGAGTTTCATTGAAAAGCCTTTAAATGGTAATTGTACAGCCCAATTGCATGCTCGGATAATTTTGCTTAAGATGTAAGGTGGACAACTGTACGGCCAAGTAAGTAGGTAGTAAGAGTTACACGAAGTTAACACAATACCTACTAAAAAAATAAAAAAATGATTTTAGCTTTAATAAAAGGACAACGAAAGTAGGATGCTTATTCGATTAAAATTTGCAAAATCGTAGTTTTAACCTAGTTTCATACTATAACAGCTTTAATATCGTATACCTACTAATTCAATTAAAATTTTGCCCCAATTCTATAAGATAGGCACCTATCTACCTATACTTTATTTTAATCACAACAGCAGTAAACTGCATTCGCGTTGGGTGGCTGAAAATACCTTTGCCAAATTTTAGTACCTAGGTATTCACTTAAAGATCAGAATTAAATCAATTAAAATAGCTTTCAAAAAATCTATATTATTTCAATATCTTTCTATCTATCTACTGTATTGTGATGTCACACAAACAAAATTAATTTATGGTGTTTCTGATCATTTCGCACTCTTATCAATCAAAAAAAAAACTATTTAAAAATGTTTGCATTTAATATAAAGAGAAGAAATGGTGCAATTTTTTTCATTCTCTCTTATTCACATACTCCTAATTCGTAAAGTAATCGCAAACGCACACTTAAACTTCAAAAATTTCAATTTTAATCTTCTCTATTAAGAGAATTAGAACCTACTCAAAAACCACACACATATGCATTTTCTTAAGAGAACATAAAATTTCTTTGTTATCTGCGTATTGAATTTTGGCGGTTGCTTGGTTGTTCTGCTCACAGAGGAGCCCATCCACACGAATACAAGTTTGCTCGAGTAGTAGGACAGCATATATAACTGTCTCCCTTTCGAGAAAGAGCCCCACCGCCACCGCCACGCAGTCTATAACCAAACCATAGCCAAAACAAAAATGAACACAAATACCACTAAGAACGAAAACCCCCATTTTGTAACAGCATTCAAAGCGCGCATACACTCTATGGGAATTAATTAATATACCAGTATGCCAAAATAGCGGCAGTGTCGTTAAACAGATAAGGAGCTGATGACGATGAGCCATAGAGCGGAGACATTCAGCAGAGGTAAAAGCAGAACCTTGCTATTATTGGGACACAGGGCGAAGGCACAACAATATCCTCCATCTCTCTCACACACGCCCCAAATAGGTTTACGATTAGTTAACACACAGCTACCGTCGGCAAATACCTACTCATAAACGAATGAGTTAGTTGACTGTTATCTCGCACCCTCATTAGCCGCAGGAATGGATGTGGATTCTGGATCTGGATACCTACTTGTGCTCGACATCGGCATAGCTTCACTGGCTCCCCTTTTACGAAGGAATTATACGCTGCTTCTGGCTGATGGTGATGTGATGGTGGTGCTGGTTGTGCTGCTGCTAATGATGCTATGGCTCTTGCGAGTCTCAATACAGTCATACACAGTCGAATGAAATACGGTACCATAGTGATAGTGCTGGCTGGTGAAGTGGTGGAGTGCGCGCTAAAAACAAAAGCATAGGGAGAAGAAAAATATAAGAAAAAAGCGACAAATTTTAAGCATCGCTGATTGGCCCTCGCGCTTATAATCGTACGAAACGATTGGTTGTCGAACAAAAGGAGAGAGAACAGATAAGTGTAGCAGACGTAGACCCTAAATGTCAACAAGAAAAGCTGTAAAAGGAGAAACGGAGAAGCGGAACCAGTAGGTATATGAAGTATGAAGCACTATCGACCGAAGTCTGAGGAAACCCAACCAAACCTACCGGGTAGATGAAGGTGGTAGGTGGCATATGATGAGATGATGGCGATATAAAGATGCACAGGGAAAAGGCAATCAGAGCTGGAATTGGAGCTCGAACCCCTCACACCTTTATGTTGGCTCCGTCACAGTGTGAATGAATATGTACAGAAAGTAGAGTTGAAAAAGAGAAGAGAGAAACCTCCTTGAAATAGAGCGAATGTGAATCTAATTGTCAGTGGAATTACAAATCACAACGTCGCCGTCGACAACATGAAAACTACGATGACGTTGACTGCTTCTACTATAGAAACTAAATCTAAAATGATGACCAATACGAAGACGGAGAAGCAAGAGCACACGAGATCCTGTTTTGTGTAAATATAAATGGTGTGTTGATTATTATGTGTGCTCAATGGGGATGGGTGGGTGTTTAGGTGGACCGAAGACCCCAACCGACACGTCGACTGCTGAACCAACAATTGCAATTTTTTTTTTTTGATCAGAGTCAGCAGGACCATATGTTTAGGTAAAGATACAAAGTATCTGCAGCTAGATACTATTCTGGCTTGGATTACCTTTTACCTCTACGTCTCTACCTACCTGGACAAAAGAGAATGCAAATTTTAATTTGCGGATATAGAGGGGTTGTCGACGGTGGGTGCAATGGTGGTGGGTTCTTCAACAAGTGCGAAAGGATTGGGACTGGGAGTCGTCCAAGTTGTTACAGGATGACTCCGCCTTTCCCGAGTCTTTTGTATCTATATATACCTACCTACCTTATTAACTTAAAATTTTTGATTTTAAATTTCTAATGAAACCAAGGTTGTTTTAACATAGATACCTACCTACCTAGAAATTGGACATATTTACACAGATAAATAGATAGAGGCTATTGTCGAACAATTACATTCCGATGTGTCAAATGAACCATAGGGCCCTTAACGAATCTTCCAAATCCAAAAGTGACAGTCTTGACTTTGACGAAATTGAAAGATAAAAATTGAAAATTAAAAATCAGGAGTTTTTTTAATGTTTAAGGAAATATAGATTAATTTGGATTATTAAATTGTAGATATGTAGTTTCAAAAATAGATAGGTAGAGTCATGTGGGGTAAATGTGCGCACAGAGATTTTCTCAAAAACCAGTCGTAAATATCGATTTTTGCGATTAATGGAAAATACTCAGTAGAAGCTTGGCCCTCTTCCAAAGTGGTTGCGATAGTTCTTGTGTTCATGTGATAAGGAGAGACATTTTAAACAAAAATCGTTACTTTCAGTAAAATATTTACTGATTTATTAAAGCGGCCAGCATGTGAATTGTAGATACCTAGTGTAGTGACAGTTGTTACTCGTAATTACCAAATACCTATCTTGTTTTGAAGTTAAGAATGAGTGAAAATTCTATTGTTTTAGCTTTAATTTGCTGTATCTTGAATAAATGAATAAAAAACACCTTTTGAGACAAGTGTTCGCAAGAACTCGGAGGCAAGTGTTCGCCAACGAACACTTACCCTGAGTCTGTAGATACACTTAATCCATACACCATATCAAAATGTTTACAATAACATTTTTGATTTATTAGTGATTTTTCCTGTATCAAGTTTAATTGATTTAATTCTGATGGGTTTGTATCTTTTCTCTTGAATCAGATCATTTAAAAAAGGAAGACGGCTAATTCTTAAAACCACTGCTGTCCACTTTGCCACTTTGGTAGCAGATTATATCTCCAAATCAAGAGGAGGAGATTCTGAAGTACCTACTGTTGGAAAATGGGAAATCTCTTCTATGGAATGAACATGCTAAATTACGGAGTTTAGTGTTCCAGTATACGCCGAGGTTAACAGCATCTCAAAAAAATCCAACAAGGAATTGTAATTCGGTGGGTGCGATTGTTTGGGTTAACAGCTTCCTAAAGCGAGTATCCGTATCAACGCCAAAGCACGATAGGATTAAAGTGGAGAGAGTGGCTCGGGGCCCCTCCCGCCCTTCAGCAAGGGATCACAGGCCCCGGGTGGCACTTTGCCAGAGGCGGGCAAATTAGGCGACAAAAATAAAAAAGAAACTATTTTGATATACTCGTATGTAATGTAAGGAACCTGTTCTCTTTTTCATTTTTAATCAAACCATTAAATTATTTTTTCTATGAATTCATATTTTTAACCCCAAAGAATCCAATCTTAAAGATGCCAGTGGTAAAAATACTTTTAAGTTATAGTAAATAACCGGTCCTTTGTTGTATTAAACGGTGCTGAACCAAAATAGCCATATAAAATACTGTTGTAAAAACATGTGCATACTAATATAAGATTAGATATATACTAAGGTTAAATGTCAAAAGATATTCAAACCATATTTCCCAAAAATAAAATTAATCAAGAATTATTTATGATCTACAGTAAGCATAATTAATTTAACAAATTTGGATATTACGGCAAAAGTTTGAAAATTTATTAAATTAATTATGAAGTAACGGTGATATTCTGAACTTAATTGGAAACCCGCAAGATTTATTTCTCGAAGAAATGTAAATCATTTATTCGGTAAGAGAATATGCAAACACTTGTGCCAAGTAGGCACATTACAAATTTTCAAAAATTCAACTTTATAAATTCGCGTTGTTAAATATCTAGTTTTAAAATTTTTCTCTTTTTTTTGGGATAAGTGTATGTATATATGTACATATGTATGTACATATGTAGGGGCAGGTGGCCTAAAATGGCACCCCCTAAGGAAAATGTGTCATATCTAGCAAAAATGTGACATTTAAACTTGAACGTTATACCTATTCTTTTCAAAGCTAAAGCAATAACGCTTTCATTTTTTTGCTTTACGATATTAAAAAGTTTCAAAAAGTATTTATAGTATTTAATTTTCAAAAACTCAACAAACTTTTTACAACATTTTATTGATTCTACTTTTGTAGATGGCTAGAGACAGTTTGATCTGCAAAATTTCAAACAATAGCTTGAAGCTGCTAATATTTCGTTTATGACAGTGATGCCAGATGAACTAAAGAATTGTGTTACCAAAACCTTCTAATTCTGTTCGATTCTACAATTTCTAGCAAGGAGGCCATTTTAGGCCATCCTCCCCAACATACATACGTATTTTAAAAACAATTTTTGGAAAAATGTCGAACTAAAGATTTCGATCAAATTTAATACGATAATAACGAACACGAACAAAGTGGGTCCCGCAATTTTGTATGTATGCATTTCTCGACCTAAAGTCTTACGTAATCGCTGAAGCGATTCTCTTCAAACTTGGTACTTTAAGGTCTCCTGGGATTCCCTGGAGGAGAAAATGCCATTATGAAAAATCTACTTGGTCTCGAACACGGCACTAACGATTTTGATAAGAAATATTATGTGCACTGTTGTAGGCATAGTCTACATTTTGGTCAAATATTTGTAAGAAAATAGATTATTAACTGTACCTGTTATAGAACCGTTTTTCCATTTACGAATTTACGAGTATTATTAACGGCTCTTCCGACTACGATCAAATTAAGCTTATCAGATGGCAATTTAAACCATAAATTTTATGCATTTTAACATTTTTCTATGACCATTCAAGTTTGTACAATTTTTGAATACCAAAGTACAGTGGACTCTCCTTAACTTGAACCTACGAAAACTTGAACATTCCAATAGCTTGAACAAATATTTTTTCCCTTTACGTATTCTTTACCTTTAACGGACTATACTTTTAAATCTCAATACCTTGAATTTTTCCCCTATGTACTCTATAAGTTGAACAAGTAAAATTTATGCAAACTCTGTAACTTGAACAAAGTTAAATATTGAATTTCTTAAATTTTTGAATTTATGCAAGGTACCTGGGATGTTGGTACGGAATGCAAACGGTTTTTGTAAAGGGGAATTCCAGGAAATTTCTTTAGTATTTCCGTATAAGGATTTATTCTACATAGGTAATCGGTGAATTTCTGAATTTCATTTGAACAGGTGTGGAATCGAAAAACGTTTCAATTAAAATTATTTATTAATAGGTAATATCATTATTTATGTTTTAAAATCATTAAAATGAATCATTATTAAATAAAAACAACAATTTTTTAACTTGATCCAGTACCTAACTTGCACAATCCTATAGCTTGAACTGAACGAGCGTCCACTGTACTTGTGCAAAAGAGCAAGCACCTGCTTATCAGTCATGCATTTTATTTAAGAGCACTATATCTTCTGTTTATCATTATTAAAAAAAAAAAACGATTTTGGCACAACACACCATGTCTCAAAAATGAATTGAGTTGTGAAATAAATTTTAAAATTATAAAATATAAAAATCGAGAAATATTAAGTCCATATTTTTATACAGGGAGCATCCTCAATTCATCGAAGAAAGTTTAAAAAATGGTTCTACAGTAAGGGTATATCTTCAAAGATAGTTCTCCTTGTATTAGTGCCAGGGCAACAATATAGTGTTATCTTGCTTATGATGCTATTCTTAAAGTACAAACTGGTGCCTACTGAGGGATAATACACATTTAACTCATTCTAATCAGTAATATTATTAATAAATAAAAGATATAATTTCAAAAAAAAAAGCTTAAAAACACACTTCTTTTGTTTATTTATTTATTTACTAAAAATGTATTTCGGAAGCCATGCTTCCATCGTCAGTAAACTTTATATAAACAATACTGTATACAGAATTTGCTTACTGATATTAAATACAAATATTCAAAATAAATACAGAATTATCTGCATTCACAAATTTACAGTCAATTTGATGTTTTTTATAAATTTTTCAAAATTTGATCTTTTATTGGTCCATCTTCACTATGAAATTTACTCAATAATTATTGCAATTTTACAATAATTGCTATATTATGCTTATAACAATAGATGAACTAACTCCACTTTATAACGAAAAATTCATTGTCTAATTAAGAAAGAATTGAATTCTATTCGTTATTAACATAAAAAGAGGATACAAATATTTTACTTATTTTACAATTATTTAATATTTCGCAAGAGTCGACCTATTCCATTTCCAAAATAGCGGCTCCAATATGATTTAACGCATAATAAAATACATGGGAGCTATAACCACACATCTCTCCCCAATACACCACACGATAGGGTAAAATCGGGTGATATGGCTACCTTCCAATATCTTCCACTTTATAATTATTTTTTAAGACGAAGTGATCAACATATCATTCAATTTTACGAAAGCTCTTAGTGGATTCCTTTGAAATCGCAGTAGCCCTTGAAATTAAGTATTTACAACTGAAAACAAAAAAAAGTTAGTACATATGTATATGTGAAGCAAGAACTTTTTTCTGTATTAGTGAAGTACGTGTTCATTTCAACAAAAAAAGAACGGTTAATAATGTGCGTTTGTATTTGTTTATTGTATACTTATAACTAAACAAACGTGTTTTCTTTTTAATTCCCTTTACTATCTTTGAATACTGTTTGAAGGGCTACATATTAAAAAAACCCACCATGAAGACTACACCAGCACTGTAAATTATCATTCAAGTAATGTTTTATTGAAATTTAACTTCTCTTCAACAATTCAACTACACAGCAAGATGTTCCCGAGACGTAATTGAAATACCTTCAGGAAAAATGCTGAACTTGATCTCTTTGATACACTTTACCTCAAGGGGTATCAAGCCACATACAAAATCTCGAATTTTGAAATCAGTGGAAAACCTGGAATTTTTAAAACAAAAATCTTTAAGAAATTAAAAGTTAAAAACATACCAAAACATTGAAAAGAGAATTTCAAAACTGGCGCTGCCTTCAGTTCTTCAGAGGATAAGATAATATCCCTACATGATGAGTCAAGTGGACCAGAAGACTTTGAAGATAATATTTGTGTGGGCTGTGGCGAGGATTATGCTCGAGCCATTAAGCCAGACGAGTGGATTAAGTAAATAATATATCACTTTTGGTTCTATGAATCATGCACGGCATTTATTAATACTTGTAACAAATGTGACAAGAAAAAACTGTAAAAAAAGGTAGAGTGCCATATCACCCTCCACTTTTTTGATCCTGTTTTTTTTTTAATGTTTTTTTTTTTATTTTTACATAAAAAAATATGAAAATGACTGAGAATTCTCCCTACGTTCCTATGTTTTGTTTATAAAATAGTATTTAAATAAAGTTATTTTGATTTAAAATAAAAATCTTTTATATTTTCCAAGCTATTATGAAAAACAAAAATGGGTGACATATCCCCCGGCTTTACCCTATAGTTGTGGTTCCGGCTTTAGACAAGTGCAATTTCAACAGTGATAATCACTATACCAATAAAAACTTCAGAATTAGTTTCTTGCGTGGCTATTGATGTTTCATCAAGGAACATATCCATCATCGAAGAAAGTATAGCCCAACTCTTTTGGTAATGCAATGGAGAGAATGGAATATCTGTAATATTTAGCACCACATAGCAGCCGTTAGATACAAACAGGTACCCAAAGATGCTTGAAAGACCAAAGTGCGTACACTTTATCCACATGATCTACATTTCAAATGATTTCCTCTAAAATCCATTAATATAAACCGTGAAACTTCATGCATATACATTTATTAAGTCAAAACCCTGCGATCGGCAATAACTTACCTACTTACCTGATCAAACAGTCTCAATCAAACAACCACGACTTTAATTGCATTGCGTCTGTCACAGTTCTTGCGTCATTTAAGGCACCTGTTATGTAAAGGGCAATGACTTATTTACGATAAATGTGTTCTATTGCTGGGATTGGAACTTATAGTCTTAGCTGAAGAACAATTTTTTATTTCCCTCCCAACTTGTATGTTTTCATCTAATTTGAATGTGAGCAAAAAGTAAAAAATGAATTGGAGAAACGAAAACTGATATTACCATTGTCAGTTGTTTGATTAAGAATAATATGTAAAATAATAAATTGACGACGACAACTCTTCCATCGAATATCAAATCCTAATGGAAGCATCACTAAGAGCTTGAAAAGCTTATTGCAAGCTAAACACCCGCTACTAAAATCAAAATTAATCGGAAATTAGAAACCGAAGGCAGTAACCTTTTACAAGAACAATCTTTGAACATCTTCACCTTTTAAGGCATTTTCAGCAAATGCAGCTGTAAATATCCTACTGTTTGTTAACAGAGGAAGCACAAAGGATAAATTCCCATTGTCATGTTCAAAGTAGTAAGAATTAAACTACTGGAAAATCCACATAAATATCATTAGTAGCGTTCAAAAAACTCCTACATTAATACTGCAAAAAGGTACTCGAAAAAATGAGTGACCTGTTACCTGTATGTCATCAACTACACGCTTAAGAAATTTATTATCTAGTAAAATTACTACGAACGACATTTGTGAAGAAAATCACCCCTATTACAGAATTCGGCGAATGAGCTAAAGTGACAGTTTCAATTAATTTCCAAACTTTTGCTATTACTGAATCCGACGAATGAAAGTTGAACGAGTGTCGGTAACAATCCCCGCACCACCGACATTATGTTCAACTTATCTGGTATTACTAAATCCGCAATCAATTCGCACTCCATAAAATTTCTATCATTTTACATTCGCACCAATTTCGAGACGAATCTGAAGTGAATTTTTGATCAAACGAAAAATAAAAACAAAAACAAACAATGGAAAGCACAAAAATGTAAGTCAAAAGCTTATCATACTGAATGTTAAAGTGTTTGTTTTAAAAAATTTTAATAGAGAACGCACAACTAACAACGTAACCGGAGAGCCAGAAATCTAAAAAAAAAAAAAAACAAAGCACACGGTTGGTTTTGAACCGTCCTCCATCTTCGTACTAACCACTCTCTGCGATGCTTGATTTCGTTGATTGAAAACGATACTATTATCACAGCCTAAGCCAGTTGAATAAATGTTTGTAGCTGACAGTGTCGATACGAAAGTTCATAAGTGATAAGGTAATTTTAGGAATCGGCAATGTATTTCATCCGACGAATTTCATAATTGTGTTTTACAGCGGATGCGAATCGAGTCAACTCACCGGGAGTAAAATTCTGCGAATTCTGTAATAGACATGATTTTATTTTGTTGGTAGCGTGTTTCATCAGTCAGCCTCTAGAATGCACTAAAATGTGATGAAATTTGTTTAATAACTTGTATGGTCAGTCTCGAAATTTTGATAATGTGAGATTCAGATTTTGATAATGCGAGTTTTTTAAAACGATAATTTTGAACTGGGCCAATCTTACCCAACTCGTCGAGGGTAACTGAAAATTTCTAAAAATGCGAACGCGGCTTTGATGGTGACGTCCGTCGTGTGTTTAGTTTCAAGCGAAACGTTTGTCATAAATATATTATTCCCACATTCCGGGTGTCAATTGGAAATGGTTAACCCTCTAAAAACATTTGATTCTTTAGCATATCAGCCTTTGGTTTTCAATGTATTTAAAAAATTAAATAACTATTGAGCCACACCAGACGCAGTGTGTTGACATTTGAACCATCAAATATTCCGCCGGACTTGCACGATATCCTAACATCAGGGTCTTGTGAGAATGAAAATTTCTTTTTGAGCTACTAACTGTCAATTTTTTCCTCAAGCCTTGATGAACCCATTGGCTTGTGATCTTCCACAAACTATATTTCTATCTGACAATTAAAAAACTTGGAGGAAATCTGAAATTTTCAAACTGGTTCCCTTTTTCACATCTCAGATTTATAGTGAGCAAACAAAAAAATTGCAATTATTGATGTCGGTTAGATTCATTCACTACACGAACGTGGAATGCTTTACCCGGTCCAATTGACTTTCATTGCTACTCGTATATTCAAACATTCAAAACCGATGTGCATTCTTTTAAATTCTGTCCAACTTTCCTAATGCTCCTACTGGGAGTAAGGGTAGTCATAATCACTTAGTAAGCGGACAAACAATTTCAAAAATAAATAAATAGATAAAATAATTATTTCATTTTCATTCTTTTTTCTCAAATTGCACTTGGTTCTTTCAATGTATGCATCTGCCGATCAATGTGGCCCGGCAATGTCTTTTGAAAGTCAAGTTGATCAGGCAGATTTGCGGGTTCTGGATTGACTGTTAGTAAAACTTTGAAGCCTGACCAGGAGCACAGTTGCTGCATTTTGTCTTACTCGTTACTTTCTGATCACTCTCTTAGCCCCGAGAGCGCAAGTATCAAATCGAGTTCCTCTTCGGTGTACTAGATTTCCTAAAATTTTTAACTCGCTTGACATCTGTCGAACTACATTTATTAAAACCAATAACATAGACATATTTAATTAACATACCTAATTTACGACAGATGACATATAACTTTCAAGACCACTTTTGCTCAAGAAACGCATGACTTCTTCTTATTACCATCTAAATTTTTTGTCAACTCCTTACCTAACAACATCCCTTTTATTTGGCTGATTTTATTTTTTTTTTGCAAAAATAAAAAGAGGGGTTCTTCAGCTTTTGAAAATTCCCTTATACACCTTTATACTTTTAACTATTTTAGAGACAGACATAAAGTCAGCTGGCTCGCAGACATAAACTCAAAAATAGGTTAACATAAACAAATTAGAAACAAAGGATACCAATTTGTGCATATAGCTATCATATTTGCAAATTCATTTTTTGACTGTATTCACATTAGAGAGGGTCACGTATTTAATTTTAATGTTTATCGGCGATCTTATTGAGAAGATTGACTAACCAATTTCGAGCGGAAATGAACAACGCCGACATTTTAAAGTTCAATACACATTTGTTCCATGATTTCTGGAGATATTTTGTATCTACTGCTAAAGTAATCCTTGCGTTTTAATTTAAATTAATACAAGTGATTTACATACATACACAAATATCACAACAACAAAAATGTTTTAATCATAAAATAAAGAAGATTCTCATTACTGTTATCCGCGCAGGAAAATTATAAATAAGCTAAAACACAACAAATAAAATATTTCTTAACCAAACATACTCGTATATAAAAAAAAAAAAAAAAAAAAAATTGAAGGACAAAAAGTGACGACCCCTTCGCTTTCGTTTTTGTCGGTGTAGGTATAAGATTTTTTTTTGTGTATAAGATACTTTTTTTGTTCATCTCACTCTAAGTTCTCAGAGATATCAGGGCAGTGAGACTCGACTCAGCAGCATCAAAACAACGGCAGCCAAAGAACAAAGATCAATGTGAATGAATATTTAATCGTTTGTAGATTCAAAAGATTCCTTTTAAATGCTTTCTTGTGGTGCATATGTGTGTATGAAGATAGATAACTTGACAGTATGTACGTGAATTTGAGACAAAAGCAATAATTTATGCCATTAATTCAATTCCACGACATTTTTGGTATCTCTTCTGAAAATGGTAAAAGCGTTGTTCGATTGGAGGGCCTCCTCCCAATGTCCCAATGTTCCAATGATGATGATGACGATGCGATGATGCTGCAAGAAGTCCAGTGCGGGAGGGTACCTTCATCGTCATCGCCATGCCGTTCCGTGTGGTTTGATATTCGTCGCCGCGGCTCAGGAATAAGATGAGACAAGAAGTTGCTGATCATCATCATCCATACTGTATGCATTTCGTCAAGAAATTGACCCTTACAGTCTTCCGTTTGGTCTTTGGTTGTGGGTTTTTTTTTTTTTTTTTGTTGTGTCTAAGTTGGTGATATTTTACATTAATCATTGATCGACATCCGTTGATAGCACAACAGAAACAGGATCAGTACTTGCTGCGTTCATTAGGAAGCTTAGCTGTACCATGATGATGATGGGGAACAAATTTTCTATGGTACGGTAGGATTGAATAATTGTTTGAAGAATTCAGTCAAAGTCTGAATGTTTCCCTCTTTTATTACATTTTCCCCAAAAGGGTTAAAAACAATCGAAGAATTTCAATTTTTGGTTGAATAGGTATTCGAAGTTTTGTCTTAACCGATGCCACATAAAACTATCTCTGTATTACGTAATTGAAAATTATTCACCCTCTCGGAAAACCATCATAGAGGAAAATTAATTGGCTGGATGCTTATGTCCAACTGGTGCTCGGAAGGAATTTTCTATTAATTCAGCCTGTCCTCTTCGCTATCCCTTCCCACCACTATCTAACCCAAAATTTAAATGTTTCATCGAGGTGCGGAGGGGTTTTGGCTCTTGGAACTCAGTTTTTAGTCCTTTGATGTCCATATATTTACATACACATTTCATAGTAGGTATATATAACTTATGTCTAAGCTTCTGGCAAGGAAAAAATCTTCAAACAATTTCATGGTAATTTTCCTTCAAACTAAAAAAAAAGTTCAGATGATGGATTAAAATTAAATTAAAATATATAGTTGTACGTAAAGTGTGTGTTTGTGGGTTTTGTAATCCTGAGGCACTCTTTATATTCATTTTTAGATAAAGAGTGCTATACTAAAAAAAAGAAAACGAATAAATGTAATCAACATGAGCTGAATTTCCATGTCCAAAAAAGTGTGTGTACTTTTGATATATCCCCCTTCTTTAAGGCGGCGTTGGCTTATACCTATACCTATACCTACATTCGTATATTTGGATTTAAAAAAACATATATCTAATATATGAAAAGACGAAGAAGAAAAAGGTAGAAAATTATTTCTGCATACGTGGAAAACAGGGCACCCACAAGCACCCCCTTTCACCCACACAATAATTTTAAGAAAAAAAAAATAAAGATCAGAGAAGAACTTTCATAAATCACCCGCTGCTGCAAAAATTTTTACACACACAATACAATAAGTTCGAGGGGTGATGAAACGAGCATACATATGCAGCACACGCGCCTTATAAAGCACTAAGTAATTTTTTTTAGTTTTCTGTTCTTATATGTCCTTTTGGTCCTTTTATTGCTGCTGCTGCTGCTGATGTTTGCTGCTGCCGCTAAAGTTGCTGCATTTTCCCCAGTATTTTCGATTTTGGGGTTTTTTTTCCCACATCCCACCCTAATTTCCATGTATGGTATAACTGTGAGGTTTTTTAACTTATTTTTTTTTTTCATACTTCTTATAGTCTTGGAGCATGGACTTTTTTATTTTCTTATTCTTTTTCTTAATTTTGCTTTCATGTGTGTAGAGAGAAAGAGAGATAGAGACACAGAGAGGCGTAAGTGATGTGTAGAAGGGGTTGCTGAAAATTTACATTATGTGATTCATTTTAAATTGAAAATTGTATTTTTTTTTTTCGTTGCTGTGTGCGCTATTCGTGATTTTGTAAGGGTTTTGCTTTTGTCGTCTAAGGTGTTATGTAGCTTTTTTTTGTTCAAATTTAATATAAATTCAAGAAAGTTTCTTGTATCTATGAGTACGTATTCAAATTAAGAAAAAAAAAAAACAAAATCAAGAAGAAAACTTATATTACACACTAGAGAAGAGAAAGTTCTTCACATAATATCTATAATAATTTAATATGTCTTTACTCCCCTTACCTTCTTTGTTTTGACAAATTTCTAAGCCAAGAATCATGTTGGTATAGTAGTTTGTTTTTCTTCCGATCAATAGAACTCAAGTTTTGGGTAGTACAACCTTGTGTAACATACGAGTAGAAATTCATTATATATAGGTAGATCGATTTTACGCTAGGAGTTTAGCTTCAAAAACAAAATTCTGGATCGCATAAAGTATCAGGATATTAGCATTGCAGTTTTTAAGAATGTGTGAAAAAGTCAAATGCACATCCAACTCTCTTTCTTTCATCAACGATCTTTCGTCTGAAACATCTAATCTATTAAATATTGTCTTACTGACAACTAGGTACACTCAGATTCTCATTTTCATTTGCAGGTTCACGTTTTTGCCTTCCGTTGTGAATTAAGCCCGGTAGCGTATGATAAGCTCATTAAATTCTGATCTCAATAGAATTGTTAAATGGGGAACCATAAACCGATTAGAATTTAATGCTTCTTCTTTTGTTGAAGTGGTACCCATTCCCCATGCCGATATCCATGAGCAGCACTTTCGTTGAGGAAACCGAACTTGGAATGTGCATCAGATACCACTTTGTGTGGCTTCTGACTGTAATCTATAAGACCTATATTCGTTCAAAGCGCAAGTTCAATTCCTATATTTGAGCAGGTACTCCAATAACCCACTTAAGTTCATGGATAGAATCCGAAAAAGGCTTTAAAAATTATAGGTAATTGAACTTTAATAGAAACATTTAAATCTCTCGAGCACCACCGCAAACTTTCATCATTTGCTCATTCCCAGACTTTCCACCCTCCACATCCTTCATATGGTAATAATAATAATTCCCAACTACATAGAAATCGTCCAAGAAATCCCTTTTGTTCCTAATAGTAATTTCTTAAAACCTCCTGAGCCTAAGTTCCTAACTGTCTACTATCAAAATGTAAGGGGTCATGCGCACGAAAACTTCTGACATCTACCTAAATTGTCAAAAACTCCCTGTTGACATATTTTCCCTTACCGAAACAAATCTGACACCGGATTTCAATAACAGTGAACTTTTTACCTCTGATTTTAGCGTCTATCGTAAGGATATCCTAGTCTCAGATGGTAACTCTTCATCAGGCCGTGGTGTTCTCCTGGCAATAAATCCTAATTGGGACTTATCGTTGTTTATCATACCTAATATCCTAAACCTTGAAATAATTTGTGTAAAAGTCCGTGTATCCAAATATTTCCTTTATTTATTGTGCTGCTATATATCCCTTATGCCTCAGAAGAATTTAACAGCTTCTCCTTGCTGGTACACCATAGAACTTCGCCTTCTTCGTAACAGAAGAAATATCCTATGAAAAAAATTTCTCAGGTCAAAATCAGACAATGATCTTTCCAATTACATGGTAGCTTTCTACAACTTTTCCAGCTTGTTTGAGTCACTCTACTCAAATCATCTCATCCAAACTCAATCTGATCTTATTTCGAACCCAAAACACTTTTTTTCAATTTATTAATTCTAAACGAAAGTCAGATGGTTATCCCTCCACCTTGAACTACTGCAATGCCTCATCCGCTGATCCTAAAACTATTTCTAACTATTTCGCCGATTTTTTTGGCCAAGCATTTTCTTCTAATAACTCTGAAGTATAGACTTTGGTTTTTTTAGTTATATGAATGGTTGTGCCAAGACTTTTTTGACATCGATTAATATATGTCAATTTTCAGTGATTAACAAGGTTCGCCAGCTTAAGGACGATTTTTCATCGGGTCCTGACGGTATTCCTCCTATCGTTCTTAAAAAATGCATCTCTAAGCTTGCTCAACCACTCACTACTCTATTTCAACTATCTATTTCTTGCTGTGTGCTTCCCAATCGATGGAAAGATTGTTTCATTATCCCTATACATAAAAAAGGATCTAAGAGTGATGTATCCAATTATAGGCCGATAGCAAAGCTCTCATGTATTCCTAAATTATTCGAGAGTTTAGTTCACGATTATTTACTTCTTCAGATCAACTACATCTAATCTTACTCAATTTGTATCTAATAGATACTATTTGTGCCATGGAATTAGGCTACGAAATGGATGCAGTTGCAACTGATTTCAGCAAAGCATTTGATAGGATTTCTCACAATATAATTATTTTCAAATTGAAATCATATGGATTCCCATCTCCGTTTTTATCTTGGGTCCAGTCCTATTTATGTGATCGCTTAGGCACTGTTTTGTTCAGCGAGGAAGTACTTCCAACCCTGTCCGCTCAACATCAGACGTCCCCCAAGGTAGTCACCTTGGCCCCCTTCTCTTCTTGTTAAGTATAAACGACGTTGAGCTAACTTTAGTAGAATCTGACCTGGAGATTTACGCTGATGACATGCGTATTTCTAAACATATTACATGCTCAGCAGATACCCAGCTACTACAAACCGACCTAAATAATTTCCTTACCTGGTGCCGTCATAATTTTCTCGAACTTAACATCAGTAAGTGTCAAGTCATTACTTATTCTCCAAAACACCCCCCTCTCCATCAGCGTTATTATTTCTTGAATATTGAACAAGTCTCGGTTGTCACATCTATTCGTGACTTAGGAATTATTTGTGACAATCAGCTAAATTTTCGAGCTCAATATGATTCTATTATTAACAGGGCTAATTCAACTCTAGGATTCGTAAAGTGTTGGTCCAAGGAATTCTCAAATCCCTACGTCACAAAATCCTTATATGTTTCTTTTGTACGTCCTCTGCTTGAATATGCCTCTCCCGCCTGGTCACCCTATTATCATGTCCACATTCAGCGCATTGAAGCCGTTCAGCGCAGATTTATAAGATTTTGTTTGCGCGGCCTCGGATGGGACGACCCATTCAGACTGATAAATTTACAGACCTTAAGAGTACGTCGAGATAATGCTGACCTTCTATTCTTACACCAGTTATTATCTGGAGGCAAAACACAAATCAATCTCGCCTCTTCTGGATATCTCTTCACTGAACCGAGTACGGCCAAAATGAACCACTTACAAGAATGCTTAGAAGTGCTAACAACTCAACTATTTTTGATTTAAGTAGTTCAAAAACTGCCCTTAAAAATGCTCTCCAATAATTATACCTTCATTTCCCGACCCAACTTGCCACCCAAACCCATTATTACTACGAGTATTATTATTAATCTAATTTTAAGAATTTTTTTGTTTAGTTTTAAGTAACAGGCTTGAATTAAGCTTAAATAAATAAAATAAATAAACAATGTTCTAGAGAAATAGCCAGTGCATTCCTGCCCTCAAAAAATTCAACCCTTGACTCCAACTTTGGACATACTATTAAAGTAATTTTTCCTTTAGCCGAACTAAGCGAATGTGGAATGCTTTTCCCGCTCAATATTTCCCTCAAATTACGATATTCAGTCATTTAAAACCAATCACCGGTTTCTTCTTTTAAATCCTTTCCAACTTTCCTGAATGCTCGCACTGTGCTCAAACATTATATGAACAGTCCTAATGCCTTAAGTTCGCGCAAAATTATAACAAAATACGACTTTTACAAAATTTAACAAGAACTTACCTAAACTGTTATAAAATTTTACTATCCGTTGTTTGTTTTTATTTAGAAAGAAACTTTGTGCAAAATTGGAGCAAAATGGTCTAAAAATCTAATAAGTTTCTCAACGAACATCAAAACCTTAATTCAGTTAGCGAAAAGCCAAAAACACAGTTTTATTTATAACAGTTTAGACATGCAGGAAGGATTTAAGTGCTCTGTGCCACATTTAAAGAAAACGCAATCAATGTGCAAGTAAATGCAAAGACGTACAGCGATGGACTTAATAAATAAAACCACGATCATCGTAGTGTAAAAATTTGATTAAAGCCTTTCAGATGCTTTATCTTATACGAGACCACTACTTGCCCTATTAAACAAGTAAACAAAAATCAATTCAAGTTTTAGTCGGGTAATTTAATGAAAACAGAATTAAAGTGCTAGAAATATTAGAAAATTATATCGACTTCCAAAATCAGGAAGCCATTTACGCTTTGCATATCATTTATTTTCCAAAAGTATTTCCAAGGCTTCTTATAGTCTAATTCGATCTTGACAAAATCTTATATGAAGAGTATTCACCATCACACACTTTGAATAGATCACATACAGCTTTGTAGCCTGTCCTACATCATGAAACATGCAAACCTAAAGATATGCAAACTAATTCCAAAATATACCACAAAGCACCAAAGAAAAGAAAGAAGGGTATAGACGCAGAACATAACTACTAGATGTATCTGAGTGCCAAAACCCTCGCATAAACTACTTACTAAACAAACAAGCAACAACACATAGGAACAAAAAAAAAAAGGGAAATGCAAGACAATAAGCAACAAAAAAAAAAAAAAACAATGAATACACGAGTAATACTACTCATCTCAAAACATTCATTATGCCCAATGGTAAATACATCAAGGCAGGAAAAAATTTGCATAAGAAAACCCAAAGTACGTGTAGGGTAAATGGGGATAACATCTCGCACGTAAAAGGAACACAACGTTTTACTGAGACTATGAGATTAAAGACCATGCGCGGGTACAGAGGGGGGTCAAGGTAGATGTCATCTTCTTCTAAATATCGAGGTGTTTTTTAAATATATCGATGATTCAATACCCATTATGGCGCTGGTTAGCTGTAGGTCTATCATTATAGAGAAGACAAAAGCATTGTGAATTTTTTAAATAATGCTTAATGCATGTTTGCATTCTTGAGTGATTAGGTGACTAAAACATACACATATGTAAAAAAAAAATTGTTTTTATATTACCATTGTATTGATCTTGTATCTTATATCAAATAACTTACAATAAACTTACTGGCCCTATGCGGTTGGTCTAAGTTAAACTAAATCTTAATTCTTATGCATTTCGGCCTAAAAACTATATAAATATAAATAATCTTACAAACTATCGTTTTTACTTTTCACCGACAAGAAATTTAAAAAACTCCGTATCTTATACAGCTTCATTGTGATTTATGTTGCAGCTATCCGTCAAAGACTATTATGTCCCTCGAAACTGCTTAAACTAAGCAGTATTTTCATATACCGAACGAATTTTCTAAAAACAAGGTATCTATCAATTCAAAAAAAAAAAAGTAAAACTCCCCACCCCCAGTGATCTGCGCTGTGTTAAATCTGCTCCTCGTTTGAGTCACACTCCCTTCTGCAGTAATGCAACATTCCCGGCAAATAATTCTGTCTGTACCTACGTTTCTTTGAGTCGACGGAATATGAACATGTTCTGCCCACGTTTAATCCATACATTTAAATAAAACTAAAAAAAAACTAAAACGTAGGGCAAGAAACGGAGAATTTTAATTGCAAAATTAATTTCAAGAAAAAAAAGTGTGGCTGTGTCATATGAGTGCAGGTATATGCAATGTAGTGGGTATATGCACGCTAAGACCTTGATTTCTTGACTTAGAGACCGAGCAATAGCAATGTTGGATTTAAGATTTGAAATTCGGGCTTAGAGGCACAAAATCAACCAAAACATGTATGAACCTATGTATACTCTTGACACCAGGAAATATACATCGAACACCATACTCACTTGTGATTGCAAAAAAAAAAAGAAGATTTTTGATCGTTGGATCTCAGCATGTGCGTCTTTTCGTTTGCAATCCTAGAGCCTCCAGGATACAGCCAGAAGCCTACATTAAATGACGTTCATATAGGTATAGAAAGACAGCAGCACGTCCGAGATTGAAGTTGCGGTTTATTTTCCATCTTTGTTTTAGATTACGTACACATAGTGTGTGTAAATTTATATAGACGATGCAGACTTGTTAAAGGGTCCTGCATCCTACAGGGGACATTTTCAATCAAGTTCATAACTAGGAATGACAATATACGAGAGAATAACTTTTCTGCTGATCAGGGATGTTCTTTAAAATTTAATAATGTGACTTAGAATTTTGATAGAAAATTTTTGACAGATTGTTTATTAATCGAATTTTCAAAAACAAAATCTTGATTATGCAATATTATTTATGCTTATAACTTTTAAGGCTTTTACGATTGTCAATATATATAATTAATAATTATTTGTTTATGCGTTTATGCGGGAGGAGAAATGCTCAAAAAATCGACTTAAAACGGAAAACAAATTATTTAAATTTTTCAATTTTTTCCTTGTCTTTTTTCTTTACACTGTAGTTTACACTACCTTACCATAAAAAGCCATCTACTCGGCAGAGAAAGAACTAATTTTTGGATATTTGAAAAATATCCAGATAGAGAACAGGATCCCAAATTGTTTTTGTAATTCATGTTGAAAATTAATCCAGATCCGGATCCACAGAGATCCGTAGATAATAAAACGCACCTAGTGATAAGTTCTATAGAACCTATTTCTTGTATCAATGGTACCTTGTGTAGAGTTATTTTACTTTTTTGAATTTTGCCCATTGAATAGATTACTAAAAAAAAGTATATACAAAATGAATCAGAGGCCTAGATCTAGTATATAGTATATATATAGCCTTAACCTAGTGACTAACAACTCTTAACCATTTTTTTGTGCGGCATAGATAAGCACACTTTTCATGACAAAAAAATACTCTTTGAGGATTTGTCGATTCTTCGGGACAGTACACCCCTGAAAAATATTTTTGCATCGACTGATACTGGAACCTATGACCCTATGCATACCTAACAGTTTAATGCACTTTATCATTATTATGCCAAGGGACACTACCCTTAAAAATACTTGAGCACAGTTGAAGACGATTTAAAAGAAGAAACCGATGCAAATTGTTTTGAATTTCTGAATATCGCAATAGGAGGGAAATATTGAATCAGATAAAGATTTCCACATTCGTGTAGTGCAATTTAAGAAAGAATCTCTTAACTTCCGAGGTTGGGCTCAAGGGTTAAATGTTGAATATAACAAAAACGCTAGTATTACGGTTTAATTTTTTTTAGGAGAGAAATGCAAATATAGCTATTTTACTTGAACACTGTTTATAAGAGTAGCGATATTTTTTTAAATGTCGCAGAAGCCCTCAAAAAGTTTAAATAATCACCCCTATTACAGAATTCGGCGAATGAGCTAAAGTGACAGTTTCAATTAATCTCCAAACTTTTGCTATTACTGAATCCGACGAAAGAAAGTTCAACGAATGTCGGTAACAATCCCTGCACCACCGACATTCTGTTCAACCTATCTCGTATTACTAAATCCGCAGTTCATTCGCACTCCATACAAAATCATTTAACATTCGTGCCAACTTCGAGACGAATCTGAAGTGAATTTTTAATTAAACGAAAAAAAAAACAAAAATTAACAGTGGAAAGCACAAAAATATCGGAAACAATTTAGAGAAATGGTGGAAATGATGAAGACTCAACCGGACATAGCCAGAAATCTAACAAAAAAAAAAAAAAAAACAGCACACGGTTGGTATTGAACCGTCCCCCATCCAAATACTAACCACGCACAACGATGCTTGATTTCACAGATCGATAGCGATGCTATTATCAAAGCCTAGGCCGTTGACTAAATGCCTGTAGCTGACAGTGTCGATACGAAAGTTCATAAATGATAAGGTAATTTTAGGAATCGACAATGTAGTTCATCCGGCGAATTTCATAATTCAGTTTTACAGCGGATGCGAAAGGTCAACGGATCGAGGTAACTCACCGTGAGTAAAATTCTGCGAATTCTGTAATTGACATGAATATTATATATCGAAATTTTCAAAAAAAAAAAATAGAAATAATTTTTCCAAAATTCCATATTACAAAAACCGATTAATTTTTTTTTCATTTTATTTTAACTCTTATCTTCGCATTAGTTAATACTTTATATTTGCATACTAAATGTTTGAGATATTTTATATACACAGAAAATTTTTGTTTTTAAAACGCTCCAAAACTTTTGAAAATATTCATTAATTCATATTTCTTCAAGAAATAAGAGAAAATTATATTCATTTAACTGAAACTATTTAATAAGTATTTTTTAAAAAGAGAAAAAATTGAATTTCATGGTTTTGAACATAAATATTTATTATTATATAAACGCCAGTATAAATCTTTTCAAAAGCATGAATTGAAAAAATAACTCCCTTGTTGTTGATAAGATCCATTTTACGAGATTTTCATTGTAATCTTTGTTTTAATTACGAAAGCAATTCCAACTCCTCACTTTTTGAATCCCCTAGAACCACTGTTAACCCCTTTTATTATAACAACGGCATTCTTAATTAGTACAACTTGTTTCCGAGAGCAAAACCCTTTCCATAAAATATATAAAGTAATCATTTTCACACCGGAAGTGTTGAACTTCAACCCTTTTTCAGTCGACACTTTTATCGACAACCGACCCCAACAATGTGTTAAGAGATGCATTGACATGGTTGTTAGTTAAATCCTGAACGAGTTTAATTGTCCTGATTTGTTGTTTTTAATGATGGAGCGAGGAATTTGAATGGGGAATTGTTGTCATCTTGTATTAGACGTGCGTCTGTCCTGGTCCTGGGTAGGTCTAGGTAGGTATATCATTGCTGGGTTTTAACGAACCTTATAATGTAGCTTATGTAAATTTTCCAGTTTTGTGCAACTCATGTCTCACGTGTCATCCGGATGTAGTAGGTAGGTAGGTAGCATGGGGGATGCGGATGGTGTCCTTAGATCATTTATGGTGAAAGTGGTGTGGTGGTCGGTGAAATGAATGAATGAATGAATTAGAAACGAAGGGAATAGAATTGAATGGTTGAACGGTTTGATTATAAATATGATTTTTCTTGTAATAAATGACATCGAAAATTATCGTTTTTGTATTTTTGTTTCATGTTGCATTAATCGTTTGAGAATAAGTTGACAAGGATGACACGCCCTTCTTGGATTTATGGATAATCACGTTAATGACGAAGCAGAGATAATATTAAGAGATGTATAACATTGCAACATATATATGTACATACTATGTACATAAAAAAATAACAGATATATTCTGATAAATCAATGCTAATATACCTAAGCACTTTTCTGTCTTAATTGTTTTAAGTTTGGTTCCAAAAAAAATGTATTGCAAGTTCGCACCGAATTCGCTATTGTAATTCAAGTCGATTAGAATTTCAAAGATATTTACAAAATTCAGAAATCAAAACAACTTCTTCTGAAAAACAAGTGCACAACATCCGCTTCATGACTAGATGATACATTTTTTAAAAGTCCTTCCAATTACTCGGAAACGTCGACGATATTGATGTCAGTGGCGCGGTTGTGAGCATTGACAAGGAAACGAGAAGATTGGTTTAGTGGTCAATGAGGGCAAGACCAAGTTCATGCTGTGATCAAGAAAAAGCCATCAACACCAACATTTTGGACAGAACGTCACCATAGATAGCTATAAATTTGAGGTAGTTGATGAATTTTTCTGCTTGGGCAGTGATATCAATTGCTCTTGTCAAATGCTTTTTCTTTAGACTAAGAAGGTAACCGAGAAGCAAAATCCTCTCTCTGGTGCAGAAGGCATAAGCCTTGCCAAATGTAGATGAGAATTCCTGGTCGCGTCTGCATAGAAGGAGAGTGAAGGAGTAGATATAACCATGAAATGTTCGGGGTGTACAGCGTGACTGACCAGGTCGAACGTGTCAAAGTCCAACGACTGAGATGACTGGGTCATTTAGTATTCGAACTGATCCAAGCAAATCGACCCGGAAAGTCTTCTAATCAAATCACGAAAAACGGAGCTGTAGAGAAAGACTCAGGTGGACTAGGAACTGAACCAACCTAGCGTACGAAACTGGAGACTGGCTATAGAATCTTGTTAGTTGAGGCTCACAACAAAATCTATCCACCAATTTTTGTAAATATTCAACAGGTTTTTATAAATCCAAACTTTTTTTTTTTTAAATTTGTTAAACATTAGATATTTTTGAAACTTTCGAGCAGCTTCTATATAAAATTTGAAAAAAATGGTAAGTAAGCCCAAAATAAAAATTGGACAATTATTTTCAAAATCGATAATGAAAAAAGTTGCGAAAAAGGTAAGAAACTATCCCCCAACTGTGAAACGTACACGTGTTCCAGGGATTTTAACTCACATTTGGGGTTCTCTTTAACGCTCACGCAACTCATGCTCCGCTTTGGATATGTTTAGTCGCCAGCCAGGCAATAATTTTCTTGGGCAACATTTCACATAAAAATAACACCCACTTCACACAAAGTCTTAGGGGGCTATTTCATTGCTGGATTATTTTCTACATTTTCTATCTTTTAAGCCCTAGAGTTTCAAGAAAATCTTTTCAGCCGCTTAGGTTGTGGATCGAGATACAGACAATATATTAAAATTAATACAGTGTTGAAGGTTGGGTAAACATTTTTCTTCTGAAAATTTAAAAATTAATTTAAAATTTTTAAAAAAGAAATTTGTAATAGATTGAGGGCTAAATTTGGTCAATGTTTACAAGCCCACAGAGTTATGGATCGCAAAAACATAATTTTTATTAAAACGTCCATTAGCTGCCTTAATATTTTATTCTTCCTCCTAAGTCTTAAGCCTTGGAAAACATAATTCGGAGCATTAAAACCCTCTCTTATAAATCACTTAGGCATTCTGTGCCCCTTTTATTAATAGTCAATTATTTTCAATTCCTGATTTACTTACTTACTTTACTTTAGATGGCGCTCAGAGGACTACGGTCTCAACCCTAGCTAGCTGCCTGCAGTTACGCACTCCAAGTTGTTTCAGGTCGCTCTCCACTTGTGCGCGCCACCTGAGGTGGGGTCTTCTTCTGCTGCGAAGACCATCAGGGGTGGATTCGAAGATTCGACGGGCTAGTGCATCGGTGTCCATACGCTCCACGTGTCCCAGCCATCTCAGCCGTTGTATTTTCAGCTTATTGACGAGGTCAACGTCGCTGTAAAGCCCGTATAGCTCGTTGTTGAACCTTCTCCTCCATACTCCATCGATACAGACTGGACCGAAGATCAAACGAAGAACTTTCCTTTCAAAGCACCCAAGCAGATTTTCATCCGTTTTAGACAGTGTCCATGCTTCTGCCCATACAGCAGGACCGGGATGATAAGGGTTTTATACAAGGTCTCCTTGGTTCTTTGAGATAGGGCCTTATTACTCAAATGCCTTCTTAGCCCGAAACAGCGGTTGGCAAGAGTAATTCTTCGCTTGATCTCTGCACTGATGTCGTTTTGCGATGTTATAGTGGAGCCCAGGTAGACAAAGTCTTTCACGACTTCGAAGTTATACCTATCCATCGTGGCGTTTTGCCCGAGTCGACGATGTAGTCGACGATGTTGAGATTCCTTTCTCGATGATAGTATATGCTTCGTCTTGTCCTCATTAACAGCCAAATCCATTTTCGCCGTTCAATACTTGCAAACGCACCCTTAACAGCTCGCTTCGTCCTCCCAATGATATAAATATCATCCGCATAAGCAAGCAGTTGAACTGACTTTTGAAAAATTGTACCTCTATTGTTGACGTTTGAGTTTCGTACAATTGCTTCAAGAGCGATGTTAAATAGGTTGCATGAGCATGATAGCGCGTCGCCTTGCCTCAGACCTTTCTCGACATCAAAGGGTTCGGTGGTGTTCTTACCGACCTTGACGGAGC
Organism: Chrysotoxum bicinctum; assembly: GCA_911387755.1. Taxonomy (NCBI): domain Eukaryota; kingdom Metazoa; phylum Arthropoda; class Insecta; order Diptera; family Syrphidae; genus Chrysotoxum; species Chrysotoxum bicinctum. Next base: position 13,711,504 of record OU426991.1, on the reverse strand, counting down.
AGCGAGATTTCTCCATCGTCATCCTGCACAAGCGGACGAGCTTGGCAGGGATTCCGAGATGAGACATGGCTCTTTATAGTTGTTCTCTGTCCACGCTATCATACGCGACTTTGAAATCGATAAAAAGGTGGTGTGTATCGATTTTTCCAAAATCTGTCAAAGTGTGAACATCTGATCCAGGGTAGATTTGCCGGGCCTAGAACAACACTGATAGTGGCCGATCAACTCGTTGACAAACGGTTTTAGGCGCTCACACAGTACAGACGACAGGATTTTGTATGTGACGTTGAGGAGACTTATACCTCTGTAATTGGCACACGTCAGAGCATCTCCTTTCTTTGACGTGTGCCAATTACAGAGGTATAAGTCTCTTGATTTGATGGAGAAAAAAAAAATTAGGCGAATTATATAAAGCTTAAAATTTTGGGCATTTTTTGTCACAGATTCGATTCTCTGCAGTTAGTCGTCAAATAGATATAAGGTTTTCAATAATTAAATAAAAAAAAAACTTTAAATGTAAAAGCCGTAGATCTAACAATATACTCGTATGATCTGTGCCATATATCCTTTTCATTCCCTCCGCCCATACACTTGGTTTAGCCAAACAAAATTGTTTGTTGGGTCATACAGAATTTCTTCATAAGTAACACAGTATATAGTACAGCTGGCCTTTTACCTCCCACAATGTAGAGGAAACGTGAATAAAACCGTACATTTTACAATATTGTCACATCTATCAGCGTCTGACAAGAGCTGTCAATAGCCATTCTTACAATTCTAAATTGCCAGTTCACACGTCTGGCAGATTTTGTCCCAAAGGTCTGACAATTTCATTGTCATGTGATTGGCCTGACAATGACTTTTCTGACAACATTGTCAGGTTACCAACATTTTGTCTTAAAAATGTTTAAAAGTCTTATTGGTCCAGATTCTTTTCGTTTTCTCTGGGTAGAGGTATGTAGTATGTACTTATTAGCTGTATTTCGAGTAAAAATAAATCTGTTAGTGAAATGAAGTGAATATAAATCTCATTCGTTGAATTATGTAATTTATTTTATGTGGGTATGCTTGATTTTCAGTGTACCTACTCGAATAGTACCCTTTTTATTCTAATGCCAAGGGACCACAGATGGAGCGCCTGGTCATCTTTACATAAAATTAGCTGTTCGCTCTCTACATAACCAATTTGACAAAAACCCATTTAAGGTCTCGTGTATCTTTATGTTGCGCACTCATGTATAATGTGACACCTCTGGCCTCGGTGGTTTTTTTGGGACACAGATTTTTTATTTAATTCACTAATTTATTCTCTTCGTATAGATAGAGGTTTTTCTTTTTCGTCATAAGAAGACTGGGGTGTCAAACTGGAATTTAATCTGTGTACTTAATTGCATTTTTCATTGAAAAAAAATGTAACCTGAGTTTTTAATAAGAAATAAAAACAATGAAATAAAATAAATGATATCTCCATTCGGAGGTGAAAAGGTGTTTTATGTAGGGATAACGGAATTTTGGAAGTGATTAGTTCTGGGAAACCAGAGAATACATACCAGCATACAAGCATTCAACTTTAATTGTTTTGTCCTTAACACCGGAAATACTGGACTCATACACCATATGACGGAAAGGGAGCACAAAGCCGCACTCTGACTTCTAGGGTTCAACCATATTTCCATACATAAAAAAGTATGTTTAACGGTTACCTAATTATAACTTTTTTATTGATTTCATGGCTGCTTTCGTTACAATAGAACGAGAAGAATTATTTTACAAATTATATGGTTTTTAAAAAGTCTATAAGAGTTTGGATGAGAAAAGTTGTACAGAGGAAGATAAGCTCCAGTTTGTTCCTTTATCTGGAGTAAGGCCGGTGTGTTCGTTTAACCAAACCTAATTCGTACTTTTCATAAAGAACGTGGTTGATTATGATGTTGTGGTCATGTTTGCATGCTCACGATAAAATATAGAAAGTATCAACGAATGCAACTATATAGGTGTTTATTTTTTCCTAAAAACAGGAGTATGAAGACATTTCAAGGAAAAGCAGCAGAAGACAAAAATAATTATTAATATTTCTTGGAGTTTCGGAGACTATTTTGAGCACCACTTTTTTAAATCCTGCACACTCTACACCTAAGATTTCTGAGCACAGCGCGGGAGCTTTAAGAAAATTACCAGAGAGGTCTGAATGTCTCAACTTCGCAATGGAAGGGTAATGTTGAACAAGGTAATATATTTCGACATATATACTTTTAGTATGTCTAAAGAAAGAATCTCTGAACTTGACAGTACGTTTGAAGTTGGACTCAATGCTAAACAGAATCAGTTTACAGTTGTACTGTTTAAGGAGAGGAATGCGACTGGCTATTTCACTACGACACTGGGTATAAGAACAGCAATAAAATCAAAAGACATGAAACATTATGCGGCGGTGCTCAAGCGATGCAAAAGTTTCTGTTCTTTTTTTCTTTAGATACTCGTATAACGTAAAAAGAATATTACACTAGCACCAAACTTTCCAAATTATGTCATTGTGCTTGGGACGAATATATGAACTCTGTTCATAAGAATGCCTAGGCTCCAAGCGGACTATTTGCTTAAAGTTTTTAACAAACCTGAAACCCAGCTAATTAGAAAAAGAAATTCTCAACGCTATTCCAAAAAAAAAGAAACAAAATAAGAAAAAACGTATTTCCGAAAAATCACAATCATTCATTGACTTCGTGTTTTTGGATTTTCTTGAGCCATATACTCGTATTTAATGGAATCTGCCCGAAACAGGACTTACATATATTTCTGACCACATAAATAGGATTCCTACTAGTGAAGTGATGCCCCTCAAGCTAATTATTCAAAATGTTTTTGCCACACGCTGATGTTGAATTATGTATGCCTACCATAGGGAAATATGCATGATGTTAATCATGAGCTCATTTCGGGGTCATGTTTTTGAATCTTTTCTTCAAAAAAAAAAAAAAAATGAATTAAGCATTCAACTCCTCAAGGACTTCATTAATATTTATATTTTTTGTTCGTCTTCATTCAAATTTTTCTTTTTCCAACCCTCACGGAAAAAGTCTCAGCATTCATTGTATCTCTTTGCGATTGTTAGTTTTCATGTAAAAGAATATTTCTCATGCAACGTAACATTCGAGTTAATCAAGACCGTGCCGTGCAGTCAGGTTCGGGCTACAGGGCAGGGTTAACTAAATATAAAAGCCAACCATACAAAACCTCATTATGACTGTGTATATGAGTCGTAGTCCTCATCCTTATCGTCGTCCTTGTTGTGGTTTGGTGGTGGTAGATACATCGCTTCTCCCACTTTTATCAATATTTAATGATAACAAAAGTTGAATAATAAAATTATGCGCAATTGTTTTGTTATTCATGAAAGAAGGAATTTAATTTCTTCTTTCTCATCAATTCCGTGAGTTATACAAAAGAATCATATTGTTATTGGCGCCCTTCCGATTCCCGCAAAGAATATAATAAGGAAATGACAAAAGGAGATATACCAACATGGGACGCAATTATATACAGAATACCTGCTGATGTTCAAAAGATTCGACGATAGTTTTTCTTGATTGCAATTAAATAAAAAAAATAGATACACATAAATATAACCTAACCCCCAGAGGCCGACGATGACAATTCACAAAAATATGTATAACGTGTGTGACGATGAGCTTGCAAAAAATCAATGTAATCAACTTTTATTAAAAGCTAACAAGTCACTCACTCACATTTGATCGTTCTTTCACTCATCCGGTCGTACTTTTCGTCCTGGATTAGCTATGCTGATGCTCATTGATGGGAAACTGGGATATCATATCCTTTCCGGCATAATGACGGGGGAAAAATTTAACTTTTGTATAATGAATTGGATTGTGCCGTCTTGCGTTTTGGGGCATGGGCATGTGGATGTGGAGTATGATTTCTTTTGTCAAGTATCTTGCTCTTCAGTTGTTTAATTGTACCCTAATTAATCTTCTCCGAGAATTCTTAACGACATACAGAGACGGGTGCTCTGTCTGGGCGAAAAGAAAAATATAACCGCAAGGGGTTTTGGCTTTTTCCTTTAAATGACTTCAAGGGTTATTCATAATAATACATTTTTGGTGAACAATCTTTTCTAAGAGGCTTTTGATTACCTCTGATGCGTATTGTTCTCGCCCTCACTGAATAAACGTTTGCACCGTGTTAGGGTACTTATGGTTGTTATTGCTACTTTTATTAATTTTCTTCACTTGAAGGTTCATAATGATGGTAAATTATTTTAGCCACAACTATTGGAAGTCCAAGAAAGTGCGGCAACCTTCAGAAAGATAAATACTGGTACCCAATTTTAAGCTTAGTGTGGCGTAAAGTTGATTTGGAAAACCTGTGAACGTTTGTGTCTTCCTTCGAACACTTTCGATGTCAAAGCATTTTATAGCCTTGAACCAAGAACGCTTGTATGTGCTAATCAGACGTGCATTTTATATCTAATCGGGAAGTGGGTATAACTTAGAATCTCATCTAAGAAACTCAAAAAGAAACCAAACAAAAACCCATTAACCGCATAAGCCCCACACGGCAAACACATATACAATCAAACACGAATTCCTCTGCAAATGAAAAAAACCATACACATATCTGCATATGTTCGTACGTGACAATGTGATAACACCTTGTCGAATCAACGTTTCAAGAAGCACCAAATTCTGGAGTCTGGCCTGGGCAATGTGGACGCAACAACAAATCGCATATAGAACATGCGACAAAACATAAAGATCGGGACAGCAACACGAACACGAATAAAAAAAAAATCCCAAATGGAACTGTTGCACAAAGTTTTTTAGTGGCGCGCGCGTTAATCGTACAGGAAGACTAATTTAAATAAGAAATTAATTTGTCGGAAAGCAAAAGTCCGATGTGCGCGATCTGTGCTCAAGATATACAAAGAAGCCCAAGCAGCAAAAAAAAAATATTTAAGGTAAGGCCTTAGCAACGAAGCACTTAAAAGAGTATCAAAATGGAAACGTAGATCCTTTGACTTACAGAGTTGATCTGCGCTCATCTCTTTATTAATTAATTTTTTTTGTACATGTAGATATGGTATTTCGAATGCTGGGTGGAGCAGGAGCAAGAGCATGAGATTGCAGTCCGTTGCGGGCTATGAATGTTCATCTTGGTTTTATGTTCGCTTTATTATTGTTTCAGAGATTAGCATACAAAAATGATTTCACAATAAAATTGTATCACAAGCTTGCCAAAGAAGCAAACTGCGGGATCAAACTAAAACTAAATAGTTTATCGGTGATGATGGTGACTGCCATAGGACTTTTAACGTCATATACGACTACAAAAGTCCTCAAGGCACACACATGCCTTATGCCTATGGAAATTTTCATGACGATGAAGATTATGGTAAAAAGGTGTGGCAGCAACTAGCCAATTTGAATTTTGATACTTCCTTGCGGAATATAATGCACGACTGGGTCGTACGTACTTGCTCGTATGTTCAAGAGGCTTTGATTTTTAAACATGGATTTCATTAGAGAAAAATGTTCAAAGACATGAAATACCTATAAAGGATATTTCTTAGAGGGTTAGAATTTTAATTTTCACACACTCAAAATTTTTCATAAAGTGCATCGGCACAAGTTTATTTGTTGACACATTTAGATGATCATCAGCACTTCGCTGCACATCAGCAATTGCTTGTTCTGGGCGCACTGTAAGACGTCTTCCGCGATGCGTATTATCGTTAAGAGTAAAAATATTGCGAAAACGATCCATAGTTTCTCGAATCCATAGCTTTGATGGATGTCTATGAGCACCATAAGACGCAAGCTATGCTCGATGTGTTTCTCGAATAGAACCATGTTTTTCAAAGTAAATGTGAAGAACTTTAAACGTAGCTTTGGAGTGAGTCCCCCAGAAACCATTATCAAAAACGGTATGACTAGTTTTGCTCAACTTTGGTTTTTTTATCAAACCTAGTTAGAGTGACGATATGTATACATCAGAATGCACATGCACAAGTTCCCTTAAACCAAATATTCACTTATTTTCCCTGGAAACCTGGAATGATAAATCAAGGAAACTAATATTATATTGTTTCCGATATACACAAGACTCACAAAAGTAGTTATCTTCATCTTCAGAAAAAAAAACATTCAGGACTTTTAATATGTTCTTCGTCTCAAAAATATTCGAAGACCTGAGTTTCTCAAGTGTTTCTCTTGTTCTCTTTAGCTAAATTGCGACAAACACCAGAATGAATGGAATTGCTTGTGGCCTTCAAATGTAAATTGAACAACTTGGAATCTCATACTTTCACTACCGGCACACAGATTGTCCTTTAAGTAGATCACATTTAAGGATATTGGAGTATTAATGTTTCCTAGTAGTCATTTGGTAAATCGCTCCAGAGTCTAGGAAGAGGAACCACTCATTACCTCTAGCATCACCTTCTGTCAATAAAGCCTCAGAAGCACACATTACTCTTTTTTCAAGTCCTTCCGGCCTTTCGGATATCAGTCTTACTTTCAGCACCCTAAGCCTTTAAATAAGAACAAAACGCTGTGACTTCAGAAAACCCCACAAGTAGAAGTCTAACTCGGTCACTTCTGCTAGAGTTAAGTTTATCCTTAAATTGTTCATGTGGCGTTCGTTGTGTGGGAGTTAGCGCCGCCACCGCGGCGACAAATGCTTCCAGAATTTTTCGAAACTTTTGAAAATTTGATCAGCAGTATTTCAAAATCCTCAAAAAAATAATTTTTGTATTTTTCGAAGTTCTTCGTTTTACTAAAAAACATTCTAAAGCAGATTTAATCTAGAGAATTTTTTAATCAGCTATTGTTGAATTCCAAAATTAAAAACTAATCAAATTCTTGAGATTATCACAAATCGATATACACAAATCCGCTGGCCCGAATAGTATCATTCCCATTGTTTCAACGGTGAAAAACCACTGCGTAAAATTTTCCATCTGTCCTACTCTACTGGTTTCTTTCCTAAGGGGAAAAAGCCGAATCCTCTCCCTCCTTATTACTATCGTCTAATAATACTTACGTCCCTTCTTTCCAAGGTCATATAAACCCTGATAAATTATCAGCTCAAGAAATACCCATTGGTGATTTCATGGAATATCTCACCGAAAAGTGGCACAAATCTTTACAGTAAGATTATTGCACTAGATATTTCACAAGCATTTGAACCAAAATGCGTGCATTTGGTATTGATAGTTCAAAAAACAAAATCCGGTGTACCACAGGGCTCCATTTTGTCTCCAACTCTATTTCTAATATTGATCAATGATCTCTTGTCTGGAACTTCTAATCCATTGAATTTAAATTGTTTTGCTGACGACAGTACTCTCAGCTTCTCATATTCGTTTCCAGATGCATGTCCTCATTCCTCAAATGTGGATTTAGACGGACAGCTTACGATAAGCTCATTAAATTCTGAGCTTGATAGCATTTTCAAATGGGGAAGGAAAAACTGGGTAATATGTAATGCGTCAAAAACTCAATGTTGTCTTCTCTCGTTAAAGCGAAACCCATCCCCGTGCCACTATCTATAAGCGGCACTTGCATTGAGGAAACAGAACAGCTTTGAGCTCTCGGTATGAATGACCCTTGTGATCTGGCCGTAATCTATAAAGTCTATATTCGTCCAAAGGTCGAGTACACAATTTTCTAATTTGGCAATTTGTTCTAATAACTACTTACATAAGTCTCTTCGATAGAATCCGAAAAAAAGAGCTTGACAAATCTTAGGACGCTATGTTTCTTGTCTTGCATGATATTGCCGTTAGTTTTATAAACACTGTTCTAGTAAAATAACCAGTTGCACTCCTCCCCTTAAACAATTCAACCGTAATACTCGCACTTCGGGGAATACCCATCAGTTTAACTTTGAGCCCAACTTCGGACGTAATGTTAAATCCAGATATTCTTTCTTTAGCCGCACTGAACGAATGTGGAATCATTTGCCCGGCTCAATATTTCCCTCCAATGACGATATTCAGACATTGAAAACATATCTGCATCGGTATCTCATTTTTAATCCTCTCCAACTTTCCTTAACGCTCGCACTGTGCTCAAATATTTTAAGGGTAGTCAAAATTCCAACACAAATGTGCCTCCAAGTCATACAAATAAGAACAAATTTGACGATCGCATCGGTTGCTTTCATTTGAAGCTCATCGCGGAATCACTCCTCTACATCTTTACTTCGAATAATGAATTCAATCTGCCATCCGATCGCATCCTTTTTCACGAGGTTTACAGTTGGAGTGATAAATAAATTCTGTCATCAGAGTTTCTTTTGTACAAATACAAATCTATACCAGACCAGCTCTTTGTGAATTAGGTTTGCAGAATTCGCACCGCAAAAAAAAAAAAATGAAAAAGCCCATGATGGTTACTCCTAAATGAGAGAAATGTATAAAACTCCTTTTAATAAATGATTTACGAATGACTAGAAGAATTTATAATAGCTGCGTCTGCTGGAGATGTCGTGGCCGTTCTTTCATTGGAAGTCGAAGCCGATGTTACTCCATAAAAACACTTACTGCTGTTTATACTGAGTTTGCTGCGGCTGTGATGTCTGCTGATTCGCTGCTATTGCTGCTGTAGCTGTGGCTTTGTGTGCCGCACAACGGACCGGTGTCACTTGGTGGTACACACTTTTTTCCTTCATCTGATTATGGGGGTACATTTAGTAATAAAAATAATAAGAATAAGGAGACCAAAGAAATATAATGTAGCAATATTCCTGGTTCTGAGCGGGCGCACTTTGCTTTTTTTGTTGCGATGCGAGTTTATTTTTTGTCATCTTATAGTTTTGTATTGCTTTTGATGATATTTGCAACAACAAAAATTAAGGACCTTTCATGCTTCCTTTACCAGTCCGATTTTCTTCCCAATTCTTCACCATCGGAGGAGACAATCATCATAATAATCTATCCCTCATCCGTTTTTGTTTTTTTTTTTTTTTTTTTTTGACCTTACCTCTGCTCACTTGCTGGTTGCTAATGCTGAAGCTGAAGCTGCTGTTTTCTTTGCTTTGATTGATGTAAATGGGAGTTCGCATTTTTAAAGTTCTGTGTTCCGTTCTCAATATCATTTGGTTGTAGGAGGAACTCGGCGGATTTGTAGCGAGATTTAAATAAAAAGGGATCATGGAATCGGGGACACATATTAAAAAAAAAAAAACATACAGAACAACATAAACTAAAGTTTGTGATGAATTTAAATGATTCTGTTCGGACAAACGGACAAACGGAGAAACGGACAAGAGAATCAAGAAGATCTGCAGACAATTTCTGAGGAAAAAATTAAGAATTCTATTGTTTTCGGCAGGGGACACGGGCCGCAGGGGGCACGGTGAGAAGTAGGAATCATAAATATTGCCGAAATGAACGATTTTTTTTTAATTCAGCCATTTTCTGTGTAAGGCGTTTCATCATGCACACAATCAGATATGGATAATATTTTCATATACATTTTTTTAACCAATGAATTTTTAAGGAGCACATCTTGAATGATTTCAGAAATTCTTAGTTTTAATACACAATTTATTGTACAGCAGATACCTTGTATGCATTCAAAAAAGCCGTCCATCAACTTTTAAGGGTCGCACTTACTTGCTCTTATGTTCAAAAGTTTTCTAGCAGGGAAAAATTGTGCATGAGACATCAACGAGGGCTTGAGTTTCGATGCCTCAGGCTGAATTTTAACGATGGCAAGGCTAAGGTATGTTGACATTAAGGGACTCGGTCGGTAAAAATTTAAGAAGTACTTTGATTTCTTATAACATCTTAGGTATAAGGAAACCATAGGAAGCTTACTTTTCAGAAAATAAAACATATATTTTAGTTCTGTTCACAATTTTGTAAGATCATTGGTTCTGAATGTTTGGATATCATAATGGGAGGGAAATATAGAGTCGGGTTAAGCATTCCACATTCGTGTAGTGCGGCTGAAAAAAGAATCTCTGAATTTAACAGAACATCCGAAGTAATTCGAGGGCATTCCCTGAAGCACGAGTATAACGGCTGAATCGTCAAAGGGAAGGAATGCCAGGGGCTATTTCACTGGAATACTGTTTATAAAAATAGCGGTAATATACAGAAAGACAAGAAACATTCAGAGAGATTCAAATGTTTCTGTTAAAGTTCTATCAGCTATGATTTTTAAAACTCTTTTTGGATTCTACCCAAGAGACTCAAGTTGGATAATGGGTCCAAATATGGCAATTATACTCGAGCTTTGGATGAATTTATACCTTATAGATTACAGCCAGATCAGAAGAGGTGACAAATTTCTTGCATCGTCGAAGGAAAAACAATTAGCAGAACTAAAAGCTGTTCTGTTTTCTCAATGCAAATGACGCTCTTATAGCGGCATGGCGGTGGGTTCTGCTTCAAGGACAGGAGACAGCATTGCGTTTTTGAAGCATTAAATTCTACGCGAAGCATTAAATTCTCGATAATGCTATCGAGATCAGAATTTGATGAGCTTATCCATACCCTGCCGTTCCAGATTCACATACGAAGGACAAGGACGTACATCTGGAAACGAATGTGCAAGTACTGTTGTCAGCAAAACAATTTAATGAATTAGAAGTTTCAGACAAAAGATCATTGATGAATATGGGAAAGAGAGTTGGAAAAGGAAAACGAAACTGAAATAAAAATGTATTTTAAATGTTATACTTTTTTTTAAAATAAATTAGCTGTTTCATATTTTGTTTTATTGTTAAAAATGAGACCATTAAAATAGTCTGCTAAATAAAGGATTGACAAACGTAAAGAGAAAAATTATTGAATTTAAACACAAAGAATTAATCAGATTTAATACACCATTTTATTGGATTCATTTTCATTTCTAATTATTTTGAATTAGGTTTTAAGAAAAAATGTTTAACTTTAAAGTGGATGAAAGATATTAGAAAATAATAGAGGAAATTAATTACTAATATATTTTTATTACAAGTTTAAAACATTTTACTTTGTAATACTTTCAGTATAAGTTTTTAATACAGGAATATTATAAAATATGTTCAGGTTATATTCACTTTTAAAACATAATCTGTTAGATTATAATACATTTGTAGTATTATTCTAATACAATTTCATAAGTAAGTAATAGTGGGAAGGTAAAAGGTTCCGGATTGTTTTCAATGCGTTAAATAACGAAAGCCTATATGTAGTCTTCTAGTCTTGTGTTATATTTAGTTTTAGAATATGGCTTGTGTTTTGGTTTAGCTCACAAGTTGAAATCCAATGTAAGGATTTTTTTTTGTAAACAAAATATTCTCAACATTTTCTTTTTTAAGATTAAAAACCAAAAGAAAATTCCTTTTTTTTGCCAACGATACCCACCTAGGAGGTTCTATAGATTAAGTTTTGGATTCGTAAAATATCTAATTCTAAAGACTGTCAGATCTTAGAATATTGTCAAATGTGCCAATTTCTGAAAAAAAATTTACAACGTTAAATATGATAAATAGTCAGCTCACACGGTTGTAAAATTTTGTCCCAAAGTTTGACAATTTCATCGACATGTCGTGGACCTGAAATTGAACTGACAGAAACTTGCAGATTGAAAATTGCAAGTTCACACGGTTGGCAGATGTTGGATAGATGGCAGCGGCCTCAATGTTGGCGACTGTAACTATTTGCTTAAGTCTTACCATAAAAAACACAAATTTAATTTCAAAGTAGGAGCACAATTTAATTTTCACCTGAAGAAATTATCAGCAATTATCAGATACCATATACCAACCACGACATCTGAAAATTTTCAAACTTTCCGACAATGTCGTAAATGTCTGACAATGATGATAATTGTTTGTTAAGACGTGTTCAAACCATTGACATTTGTCAGATGACCGTCTGACAATGACGTTTCTGCCAATATTGTCAGACAAAGTTGTGAGTGTTAGAGTTTGTAAGACAATTGGGACGTATTTTCAAATGACATGATCTGCCAATAATTGTATACATACATACTTAAATTAAGTCACTTTAGCTGTTCAAGCAAGTTCGTGTGACTCCACCGTGCATTTTAGTTCTTGTGTACCTATCTACCTTACCTGCATACCTACCTATTTTTACTGTTCGAAAACTGTCAACAGTGTGACAATACTCCAACTACCACATTCATAACCATATTTGTGTGTGTGTACAACTCCAAAATCAAGTGCAAACAACGATTAATATTGGTACTCACTTTCTAGAATTTACCTTTCTAGTGCCATTCTCTCTATAACAGTTATGACGTTCATATTATGTACACTTTATAACTTTTAAAACATGAATAAAGAAAGACGCTAGACCAAGAACAAAAAAAATTTACACACATTCAATCCCATGGAATAAGTAAAGTCGGGTATGTACATATTATATTCTTATTTTTTGTTATTAACTAAGGGTGTTTTTTTTTTGCTCCTGATTCTAAAATCTAACGAAAATTTACTTTTTTTTTTAGCTTACTCACATTTTTATGGGGGTGAAGGTACAGAGAGCAAAGTGAAAAAAATAAGGGGTGCAATTTTTTGCCGCTGCTTCCTTGTCTTCTTCGTCAATAGCAGTGCTGATCATGTACAAAAAATATAAGCGGGACCCGGACCATACAAAAAAAATGAATCTGGTAAAAAACTTCACCCCCAACGAATTTGACTGTAAAAAAGAGAACAGGCTTAAAATTACTGCATATATACATACTCGTACATATTCAGATAAATAATTTCTACCCTTGACGTTTTTTTTTGTGTTTTTTGTGTCCCTTTCGCGTAGCTAGTTTGTGGATATGTAAATGGTGACCATGCTTACTTTTTTTTAGCAATCTAATGTTTTGTGGTATAGTGTTTAAAAAAGGCCGACGGCGACGTTCAAAAATAATGTTCGCCTTGCCCCGCTTTTGACGTTGGGCTAAGGTGACTTAATAGTTTTCAATATTTCAATATGCGCCTTTGTAAAATTAAAACTGCCCGACTATACGAATATAAACACCATTTCTAAGGGAAAACATTAAAGATGCACTATTTTGAAGTATAGACTGAAAGAAATATTCACTTCGACTTCAAAAAAGCTAGGCAGACGAAATGGTGGAGAAAATTAATTAAATCATAGAACTTAATTAAATTAAATGAAATTAAATTAGATTAATTAGACTTACAACTCTCAATCTATGGAGGAGACCTATAGCCGGTTCCAAAAGGTTGATTAGCAAAAATTTTCATGACATGGAATACTCTCTTTGGATTTGTCACAACCTCACAAGAGGCTGCCGTTTGCAGCGCCAGCGGCTGAGAATGGAACCCATGACCCTCTGTATGAAATGGTAGAAGAGTAATTGAAATTAAAGCTTAAATACTACATATAATTCACGTTTTAAATGCTAAATTAAGAGAAATATGAGAAAATAAATTGATCGTCATGAATTGCAATCTGATTGTTACGAGCTGTCAAAGTTTCCACATGTCATCCACCCTTCAACGAATGAATTGTAGCATGTGATTCAGCTCAAAATCATCCTAATTTTTGTTCGTTTCGTTTTAAACGTCACTCGCGACAGCAAAAAAAAAAAACACTGTCTGAACGAAATGTCAAAGTGGACGAATATTCGTTCAATAGCAAGGCTTTGGTCGTTATCATGTGGATAGTCCTCAAAACATGTATATCCATCCAAAGGAACTTATTCCATGAATTGCGATTTATAGGTACCGAAATGCCCCATTTAATATAGTATGATTTGGAGGATATTTAGGAAATACACATACAAATTGTACGGATATGGTCACACTGTTGTAGAAAATACGTGTACATTAAAATTGCTCCTATAAAAATCACATAGGTCAATTTAGCATTTGTTTATTACCATTTCTTTTTTTTGCAAACATCTGCCCTTGCAATAGATACAATGAGCCACCATATATCATTAGGTACCGTTCGGTCTTATTAATGAATGACATTTTTCAGTTTTTTTTTTTGATAATTATAAAATACTACATTACTTTTTCATTATATAGAAACGTGGGGTTGGCAAATACATACTCGCACATACATGAAAAGAGGGTAAGATTTTTTAAGTTCATCGATGCGAATATTTAAATGGATGTACACTTTTGTATTGTTTTTTCTAATGTTAAGGTACATACTCATAATATCAAATTAAAAAAAATATTCCATATGATTTCGTAAGAAAAATTAAAAATAAATAAAATAGAAGAAAATTGTTTGATCGGCTTTAAAAACTTAAAATAATTTGTAACGCCATGGCCTGTTTGAAGTTTTCGTTACTGTTTAAAGAGAAATTAAATACGAAAATCTAGTTCGTTTTATTAAAACAAAATGATTTTGAATGCTTGAATCTGCAATGCTTCCTAATCTTTTTGGAAGCGTTTGTATACAACATTTAATTTAAATCGGCTTAGTCACTAATGAGAATGTTAAAAATAAAAAATAGATTCTTCGAGTATGTTAGGTATTGGTACTATAATAATAACGGAAGAATTTAATTTAATTTAAATTAACATTTCCATCCTAGGTAAACTTTATGTTTGTCTTAAAGAACCTGCTAGATTGCAAATCCACCTTCTGGTAAAAATCCTATGGCAAATCAAAAACTTCATATTAATATCAAATGTTGGCAAACTTTTTTTAATTAAATAGTTTTTTTTCGAAACATACTTATATGTAGATATGTATTTATTAATATCTAATGTTATCAATTTCTTATAAAATATTATATTCAAAATATATAAACCTTAAAGCTATCGATATAGGTACGATAGTTTTCAATTTCTATAAGATCTTGTACTTACTAACCAATTCTCAAAGATGCAAACAAAATTAAAAAAATTTAAAAGAAATTTCAATTCATCTTCATATAATTCACAAGATAAAATAAATTCAAGGGAATTTCTTCTTTACGTAGATACATATACCTAGTATTTGCTCTAATTGTGCAAATTCCAAATGCTCTTTTTTCGTTATATGTGTATTGAAAATTGGATTTTCATTTATTCGTTAAAATCATCATAAAAAATGAAAGCGGCGCTAAAACAAAAAAAAAATCTAAATTTTCTTCTTTTCCACTTTTTATGATATAGACTTAAGCAGAATTTATCCCTTGAGAATATTTATTCTATATATTGTATATAAAATCTATCCATTTTTTTAACGTGAATAAATCAGGGGAAAATAGGCAAAAAAGGGAAATAAAATTAAAACAACAACTAGAATGAAGAAAACCAAAAAAATACTTGTATGAAAAATAATGCAAAAATATGCCCATGTACATGATAAATTTGGGGTGAAAGACTTCTTGGATCGAGCAAATAAATAAATGTAAGTATGTAAGATAGACCCTAACAAGCCAAAATAGCAGTATTTGCTGTCATGCCGCGAAGAGAAAACAATACAATATTAATGACCTTATAGTCAAAGAAAACTGTGTAGGCGCTCGGATACGTAATCTCTTTAAACAAAAAACCAAAAACCAATATCCTAACTATACACTATGAACAATAAAATGCACTACTCGATAGGACGAAATTTGCGGTTCAAGGTTATAAATTAATCAATCAAGTGATGACCCGTTTTTGGCCAGTTCATCTGCAATTACGTTCATTTCATTATATCCCGGGTCCTATCTGTGGGTGACTTTGTTCGTTGAGTTGAGAAACCTTAACTTATCCCGGCAACGATCTTTTAGTTTTGACTTTATAATTGAGGGAATAGTAGATCACGTTATTCGTATACTATGTTACGAAATATTAAAGAGTCCTTCTAACTAACTAAACTAACCTGAGTAGATAACTGACCCTACCCCCTCATTTGTCTTGTAATCGACCGTAAAGACCCTTATCGGGATATCTGTTATGGCCACTGAGTTAAAATCTAGGTCCGATGTAAAGTCTGTTCGAATCTACATGTTTATGAAATTTATTATTAAAATTCTATGATCGTAGTGACCTCTCTTCAAATCATTCCTTTCTTAAATAGATTGAGCGGGGCTTATGAAAGAAAAGTTTCTTGGGTTGCCGTTATACTGGAGTTCTAATGGAACTGGATGTGCCACTACCCGTAAGTCTTTGAATTTTTGTCATGGTTTTTCGATTGGTTTCCTTACTTAAGGCTGCCTTAGAATTTATTTATTTCTCATCTTATAAACTTTTGAATAATATACATTATACATACTAGTAGAATGTGGTACTTAACAATTTACTTCATACTTAATAACTAACCACAAGGATTATGGAACGTAAATATAGAGATAACATGATTTTTGAATGTATCACGACTTAGATTGTCGGTAAAATCAATATTATTACAAATTAGGTTAGTTAGCTGTCGAAAGATTAATAGTTGTCATTTTTTTTAATTTTTGATAGTGTTACTGGAGACTTCTGCGCTTCTGTCGACACTTTAATGTTGACCCCACTCGAGGTTTTTCTTCTTCCTTATTCTTTATTAATTTAGATAACATCTCTGTTGGTTTTCTTGATTATTCAATAGTGCAGCTGGATTGCTGCAGGGTCGAACGCAAGTTTATATTGCAATTGAAAACGCCTTATCTCAGACTCTCCTATCAAATTTCCATCCATTTAGGTTCTAGTTCGATATGGACACTTGGACAGAACTGTCTTGTGTTTAACGTGGACAGCTGTCTGTTACGACTCAATTCCACGGAAGGCCTACCTTCATCGGAGTCAGATCGGGTCCTGACCATTAACCCTGACATAGCCGAAGCCATCTCAGTAGCAAAGTTGTGTAATGTTGCAGCATGTGCACACCTCTTGCTTCGCAACCGTGAGGTCACTTACAGATGAGTTCCTGCAAAACTCAGGGCCTGTCAACCCCAGATACATACACCCAATTAAGAGTAAGAGTTTGCACCCCTCTGGTGAGTTCTTACACACTCCTTTGCGGATTCCTACTTTAAGGATACCGTCCAGACTGTTCCCAACTAGTTAGTTCAGTTACTTACGTACCCTATCCACAGGCAAATAGTAAGCAATACCGGCTCACCGTCTTTCAACAGTGAATGAGCATGGACACTTGGACAAGCAGACGCACTATCTGACATGTGTTACACTTGTCACTTTGGTTGAAACCTCGAACATATTTTTTTTTTCAAGAAACCAATACTTGCCATGTGAGAAAATTAGGAAATATGAAAAAAAAAAATCTTTCAGTAATTCACCCCATCCATCAGACCACTAAACACCCACCTCTACCTGTTTTTTTTTATTTAAGAAATTACAACAAAAAACATTTTCTTTAATCGTTAATATGGTGGTGGTTTCATTTTTATTTGTTGTACTACTTGGCAAGTATAAGTTTCGTAAAAAGAAGTCGAGGTTATAAGCAAATGCATGTGATGTTGGAAAGCACCAAAAAAGTGGTTGTCGCCATGCAGCCTATTATGAACTGTAATACTCGTGCTTCTGACGTTATATTAAAATCAGAGATTTTTATTTAGCTGCACTAAACGAATGTGGAACGCTGTAACCGACTCAATATATGTTTTCAATTTTTTTATGAATAATTTCATCAATAACGCGTTCAAAAAGATTTTGATTAAATCTCGTATTGCTGAGTTTGAATTGAAAAATTATAAAACTGCGTTGCAGGGTTTTCACTAAAAGATTTAAAAAATAAAAATAGAGTCTTAGTGTTTTTTGTTTTGCTTATGACTTCAATTATTTTGTTTAAATTTTGTGTAGGTACCTCCTGGTAGGTAAGCCTATCCAAATGTTTTAAAAACATTGATGTGCAGTTGTTTCTTAAGAAACAACCTTAGAAGATTAAGCCATAAGTAATATTAATTGTACGCTGTTGCCACCGAACGTCGATTCGCAGTCATCGGTCATTTCATTGTCTATTTACCAGAAACTTTTGGATTCCTCAATATACACAATAATCTTTTCTTAGAGATTAAGATATTTTTTATTTGTATGCAGTTAATTTTCATTTTATCGAACTCACCCTCAAGAGCACTTCAATCATAGCTGCAAATAAAGAATTAAAAAACATTTTGCAACCTAAAATGAACGTAGCACCCCTTGGCATATTACCTGAAAAAAAAAAAAACAAAAAACAAATTTTTCAGGGGTATTGTCTCTTGCGAAGAAGTGACAAATACTCTAAGAGTGTTCCCACTCTTCAGAAAGCTATAAAGGTCTCCTCCATTTCTGTTAACAAAACGTACACTGGAATGGTTGAGAGTTGTAAGACACTACGTTCACGTTCTCTACGAGCAGTTGACCTCTAATTTATTTTTTTTTAAATTATTGCAGTTCTTTTCTTTTGAATTCATAATCGAAATTCTCAATTTTTAATAAGCGACCCCAATCTATTGTATTCTATGTCAATAACGAGGGAGAGTTCATATTCGAAATGTGATATAGTGGGGTCGTATTTTGTATACATACATATATACCTACTACATATAGCTAGAAATAGAAGCTAAAGAAGAAATCAGAGTATGGTTAATTATATGATATCGGTGCTAGAAGAAAAGCAAATATGTTATATGCTTTTTTTAACTTTTATGTTTTAATACAAAAGGGAGTCTGCGAAAGTTTTTAAAAATTTAAAAAATAAATTATTTCTTAAACGGTTATTAACGTATGAATACGTTTTTCAATGAGTATTTTGCTCGACATTTCCTTCGATTTATAAATTTCCAGAGACCTGAATTTTATGCTTATATACCTACTCAACGTTAATTTAAGTTAGCTTTTATGTGTATCTACTTAATCTATTCAGTAAGTCAATGGACAATATAATGGATCTTAACCGTCCATCAAACCACAAAACAGCATCACAAAAACAACAAACTATCTCCTAAAAAGAACATTCTCTCCCCAATTCTCATAATAATTATCGTTGCAATTGAGAAACGTTTTATGTTTTCGTGCGTTTCATTTCAAACAAACAGATTCCTTCTCAGAATTGTATTTTACTTTTTGTTCCAACATACCTACCTACCTACCTACTCTTGTGTGGGGACCGCACGAAAAAAGACACCATAGCCACATCCTGCTCATAATTGAGATCAAATACCTATCTACTATTGTACAGAAAAAAGACACCGATAACCCTCCAAAAGAAAACATGTGTTACTTTGCTTCAACACTTTCCGAAAAACCGATGACGAAGTCCAAGACGGCAACGGCAACGGCAACGACAACACAAGGACGACGGCCTCACGTCGTTGGGGTTCACATGAGGGTTCACATGAACACGTCTGATGTGAACTTCCAAAACACTTCACTATCATCTAAACTATGAATTCACTGTCGCAGACAGCTTGTAAGTGGGTGGTATCTGTGATGCGGTATGTCCTTCCATAATCGCAAATGGGGCGCAATAATACATCGCACATCGCCTTTAATATGACTCTCTATAGTTATCCAGTGCCCCAAAAATCAATGACCAACAATCATCATCGCCACCACCACCACCACCATCACCATCACTTTTTTCTAACATTCCAACACCCAGCCATTAGTTGCAAACAACAAAAGACCGTGAACAACAACAAACAGCACCAAGGAAGTAAGCAGCAAAAAAAAGTAATGAAAGATGTTTCAGTTCCGTAAGCCAATTTTCACATGTGTTTCTATCTTATCGAAGCAAATAAATACGAGACAGTGGAACTGCCACCTTATCTTGTACGGTGCGGTTAGTATGAGACAGGACACGGTCCCGGTCAGTAATTTACTGTAAAATAAACAAAAAGCAAACCAGGAAAACGCTACCTCTATACATTTTACTTCAAGGCTTAGAGGATTGTGTGGTGATGTAGTTGGTATATGTATACATGTGTATGGGAGCTTCTGATGAACTTTGCCGCAAGCAAGGATTTAACACTACACTAATACTTCAGTGACCACAACAACGGAATGGGACTGAAGTTCTTATCGACACCTAATGTTATATTCTTTTTTTCTCTTTTTTTTTTTGTTTTTAAGGGAAGAGGGGGTGATTTGGAGGGGACAAAAATAAAAACCAGTGAGGGTTGTATTTCGTTTTTTTTTTCTTTTTTTTTTCCTTTTAATTCGTTATTATGTTATTCTTGTGACCAATTATTTGGTCTATTGCATTTAGTCTACCTTAAGTTCACAGAATTTGTTTTTTTTTTTACTTATCGGGTGCCTTAGTCCTCCACAGCCTGGGGTGAGGAAGGACTCCTTCTCCAAAAATTATATGGACCTACCTACATGAAATTTGACAAGCAGATATGCACGAACTTTCCTTTTTGCAGTTCAAGGCTATAACGTGGGCAAGCATTAAAGGCATTCAGAATTGGGTTATTTGTATAATTGGACTGTCTCTGATAAAAAAAAAGAATATTTTTTGTAATAAATTTAGGGTGTAACATATTTTGTATTATTGAGAAGTACTTTTGGAATGGAATTGGTCGATCCACGAATGGAATATGTAGGTACATAAGTGAGAATAATGAATTTTCCACAAAAATCCAGTTTTACATATTACAATCATTTACGATATCAAAAGGACGACGATTAATCAAAAACGTTGAAGTCATTTTTCATAAAATTTGACAAAACCAAAATTGTTGTATGCCAGCTACAGATAAAACAAAAAATCGAGTTTTTTCTCATATCCATCCTATGGTATGGATGATACCCTCTGGCGAATTTGAAGCAAATCCGTCCATCCGTTTAGGCCATAGTTCGATCTACAATAAATTTACAGATGCACGTACGAGCAGAAGCAAATGCCAACAGTCGCAGGGGCGTATCGTGGGGACAGAGGGTTTACAGGCACTGGGCGGCACTTTTCCAGGGGGCATCCATTTAGAAGAGAAGAAATTAAAAATATGTTATTCGTAAAAATGTATTAGAGTCATAGGCGATTAGGTATCGGACTTTCGCTGTATTACACTTTGCAGAACCAAAATAACCTCATAAAATGCTATTGTACAAATATGTGCATACTTACACAAGCTTGATGAGGTTAAATGTCAAAAGAAAAGCATTGAAAAAGGGTTCAAACCATATTTCCAAAAAAATAAAATTAATCAAGAATTATTTAGGGTTCACTATGAGCCGGAGCCCCCTTTAGTTAACAAACATGGGCATCATGGCTGTAGGGCAAGGAATTACTGAAATCATCAATATTGAAACAGATATCCGATATTCGAACAGAATATGCGTTATTGGTAAGGTGAAAACCCTCGTGTATGTGTAGTTTTCATGCCGCTGCACCGCGGTGGTATCATTAGGCCCCACGTTAGTGCGTTTTCCAGTCAATTGAGATCGCTAAAGAGACATGTTGCAACGCTATTTCTTTGGTGAATTGCGTGAATAGATATTCAAGATGTGGTTTTTATTAGAGAGTGTCACAAGTAATACAGCGGGTGTAAGAATCGTCTCAAACTCAACTATAGATTAATATGTTTATGGTGAACTGGTCCAGCCGATTGATTGCCTAGGTCGATTGATTTAACACTTCTTGACTTTGTATGGGGCCTCGTTAAATTATTTGTTTGTACTAACAAGCCGGGGTCATTAGAGCAGCTCAGAGTGAACATTGAACGAGGACATTTCCATAGAAATGTGTGGCCGACTCATGTAGGCCATGTGGGTTCAACCAATGTTGCCGAATTCCATACATACATATTTTGATTGTACTTCAAACCAATACTATTTAATTTGAGGAGTCCCAAACAGCGTTACCACTTCCGGAAAAAAAGTCGAAGTAGATTTGAAGAAAAAAGCGAAGTAAATTGAGAAAAATCGAAGTAGATTTCAAAATGGCTTTTTACTTGCTTTTGGAAAAAATGTTGCATACAAAAATTTTTTTCCTTAAATGAATACATATTACCTATTAAATACGTATTTAAAATTGTCAGTACATTTCTTTTAATTTTAAAGAAATTTCGCATAAAATTACTCATTTGTGTATTTGGATTGTGTTGAAGTTCTTTTATTTTATGGTAATTATGAGGTTATATACTACTACTTAGAGTGCAATAGAGAAAAAGAAGTAGATTTGGGCTTTATTTTGTAAAATTGAAGTAGATAAAAACAGAGATTATTAAAATGAAGTAGATTTCAGTATTTTACTGATGGTGCGAAGTAGGAAGTAGATTTTAAAATATTTTGGAAAAAAGAAGTAGATCTACTTCAATTGAAGTAAAGTGGTACCACTGGTCCCAAATGGTCCTCATTAGAAAATCCGATACTTAATGTGTTCATTTTGGAATTTTGTTTTGTTTTCTCTTTCGTTTCTGTTCTGTCTCTTCCGTTTCGGTGTGTGTTTAATTTCCATTCACTAGTTTCAGAGGCACTCTCAAGTATAGAGATTCTTTCCTTATCCGCACTACACGAATGTGGAAGAATGCTTTAAATGTCTCTATTTGTTCATCCCATTTTCATATTCAAAGCTTCAATACCAATGCGAAGCGGCATCGCCTCTCCAATCCTTCCCTATTTTCCTTATGATCGCTTTGTATTTAATTAATTTAAGGGTATCTAGTCCAAATTCCTTTAGCGCCCGCTCTATGGGGTTTTTCAATAAGAGCGCTATAAAAGTTTTTTTATAATAAAACAAAAACGTTTTTGGATATCGATTTCTTTTGCATGGCCATCACGGGCACGCTTGCAGAAGTCCAGACGCTGAACCCAATTTTCGACGGTTTTCAAGCATAAATCGGCCGATACTGATGCAATTTCACGTTCGATATTCGTACGATGTTCATCAATCATCGCTGGCATGTTGGCATAGACCATAGACTTGACGTAGCCCCACAGGAAATAGTCTAACGGGCGTCAAATCGCACGACCGAGGCCTGTGGATTCAAATTTTTCCACTAGACGCTCAATTGTTGATCTGCTAGGACGATTTTGACGACCATAAATTGGACGTAGCGCTCTTAACGTTGAGGCCACTGGCTCCGAATTTCGGTAGTAAATTTTAATAATTTCGACTCGTTGTTGGCTCGTATATCTTTCCATCATGAAATGGCAAACCTCACTGAAGAGAAATTTCAAAAGAGCGGTAAGAAATATGGCGTCGTTTGCTGTCCCTTTCGCTCTACCTTTATAACTTATATGCGATTTAAAAAGGAAATTTAATATTTTGGGCAAGGGATAGGACATAGGACATTTGGCAGAGGAAAAAAGTACACCGGTTAAGTATTAAAGAATGGTGTGCCTATCCAATGTTACCAACTGTGAGTTATGGGGCAAAAATGAAAAAAAAAAATAAAAGTGCTTTAATTCTGAAGACAATTGAAATTCCTATTTAAAAAGATCTGCAACAATTTTCTGTTTTAGTTTAGCCTGAACTATTAACTTATGACTTCTAAAACAAAAACTTGATCAGTAAAGTTTTTGCAAAAACAAATCTCTGTCCACGAGCGGTTTGTTCTGAGTTTGAGCTAAATTTTCGTCAAATCAGGGACTTAAGTATGCTGGATCACGCCAATAATTTAATGGAATTCAACATAAATGTTAATAGAAATACATCTTGTGCGATTTTTGTGCTATTCGGAGAATTAATATTACATCATGGTATTTTTATAAACCTACCAACAAATCTTTTAGCTTAACTTTTCCTAATAAACCTACAAAATGATAAACCTATAGGTATAATTTCCATATGAAATCCGAATCACATCCAAAACGCCGACTTCCATAAAAGTACCCATTTGAGCATGCACCGGGTCATTTTGTTTAAAGAATTCAAATCCGAAGATGTAATATAGATACATACATAAGCCTACCCTTACACCACACCCACACCACCCCCCCTGAGGGAAATAAATCCATAAAAATCCACCTACATACATACGTAATATGAAGAAAGAAAAAAGTGATTTTCTTATTTTCCCCTATTTAATAAGAAAAAGCATCATTAGCATCGGTATATCGGGTATGGGTGCGGGTACAGGTGGCGCGGCTGACGGGTGCAAAACGCGGCAGTGCCTGCTTTTGCTGCTACTTCTCTCAATCCCCATAACAAAAAAAAAAAAAAAAAAAAAAGAAAAAAACCTTGCCCGGCGAACAAATAAACGGAATAAGAAATCGGAAGAAAGAATATAAACGAGGGAAAACCCAACAAAATGCGGGGTAAATTTATAATTCTTGAAGAAATTATAAAAAAAAATGAAAAAAATCGATTCGGAATGTGTGGATTTAGATAGAGGCAGAGGCGGGTGGGGGGTGTGGAGGGTAAGGACCCCGTTTCTTGTCGTCACTGCTCTCACTCAGATGTCGAACAAAAGAAATGTTAATAAAAACTCGGCACTACACCCCTTCATCCCATATATTCGTCACCAACTTCATTATCATCACTGTCGTCGTTCCGTTCTTATAGCTCGATTGCTTTCCCACATCCCACCCACTATATGGTATATGCACACAACATCCCCGGCCCTGACTCACCATTTCCAACTGATAGACTATCAATGTTATCCCAAAAGGCTGCAGCCGAACCTCAACTGGGCGCCAAAGTAGATTCTTCGCTAACTACACAAGGATCAGGATGAGGATGAGTATAAAAAGTGCTACCTTGTTCCTCATTCGCATAGCGGTGAATATATAATTATACACACACACAAACACATTTGCTATATTTCCCCGCATTTGTTCGCTTTATAATTTTGTTTTCCTTCTCTTTCCCCCAATTTATTTTTTTATCTTTTCTTCAAGAGAAAAACGAAAAAAACGTGAACGTGAAAAAGAATCCTCAAGAACACCCAAATCCCTTCATATTTCTGCTGCGACTTTGCCAGCATCCTCGGGGGTTTTGCATTTACCAATACTACCACCACCCGCACCCGCACCCGCACCATCACCATCCATTTGGTTCGTTGGTGGATTTTTCATTAAAGTAGAAATGAAAAAGCACTTTTCTTTCCGTCGTCGTCGTCGTCGTCCTTTCGTCCTTGCGTCCTTTCTGCGAGTTTTTTCTTTTATTTTGCTATTTTTTAGACTTTTTTCTTTATATTCGCCTCAATAGTATCATCATCAGTCTGCCTTGGTTGTAACTTGTAATGCTTTCATCGTTACCGTTGTCGTTCTTCCCTTGCTGCCCTGTTGTTGTTGCTCCTGGCGACTAGGACTAGGACTAATACTAAGAGGGCGACTTCTTGAAGATTCTAGGGGAGAAGCCTGGTTAGTATATGTGTGCTTTTTGTTTTTTTATTTTTTTAGTCTACTTTTGAGGATTGTTTTGGTGGAAGTATGTATGTGGTGGTGTTTGGAATGCGGTTGGGTTGAGTTGAGTTTAGTAGATGGGGGTGAGATTCGGCAATATTTTTTACTTCGCCCTCTTGGGTTTCTTTATTTTTTTCATTGTCCTGTGACCAAAATATCAGCATAATACTCACTTCAGACGCGAGCAGGGTTGAGGGTAAACAAGAAAGAAACGAATTTTGTTGTTGTTGTTTCTGCTAGCTGTACCCCTGTGTGTTGCAAGTGCGGATTTTTTTGTATTTTAATTTTGCTTGGTGGATAAATTGGATAGTAATGCTTTCCATCTCACTCTTAATTTTTTTTTTTTTTTTTTTTTTGAAAGAAATTCTTTCTTTCCTTTTCTTGAGGGGGCTCATAAGAGAGGTTGGTGAGGTGGTAGAGATGGTGTAGAAATGAAAAGGAAAAAAAAAAAATTGGTAAGACATTGTATATGGGAATGGTGTACACACACCTACATACGTCTTGAGCCATATGATTGCATATACATACATATTCTCTCAAGGGGTGTAGGTAAAGTGTCATATGTAGGTACATATTTGTATAGGCAGTATACGTTAAAAAGGCAAACTACGAGATGTTGGGTAAAATTTTTATCTAATTTGTTTTTGCTTCTTGGTCGCTTTTCTTCATTTCGTTTTATTTTCACTTTTTTTTCGGCTTTGAAACTCGAAATATTTTCGTCATATCAGCTGGAGGGTTTTCATTTTTCTTTAATGTTCGATTTGTTGTGAGTTTTTGTCTTTAAGGAGTAAGGAAAAAGGATAT
Organism: Chrysotoxum bicinctum; assembly: GCA_911387755.1. Taxonomy (NCBI): domain Eukaryota; kingdom Metazoa; phylum Arthropoda; class Insecta; order Diptera; family Syrphidae; genus Chrysotoxum; species Chrysotoxum bicinctum. Next base: position 13,685,497 of record OU426991.1, on the reverse strand, counting down.
GCTATCCGCATCCAGCTTAGGAACACTATGCCTCGCACACCGCACACCCACGTAGCTATGTATACATATACGAGAAAAAATCTATTAAACACGGTTTGATAAAAATGGAAAAAAGTGTATAGGTAAGGTACCTACCTCCCCGTATTTTTTGGGCTGGTAGGTATAGGCATATTTTATAACAAGGCAAATGTCATTCTTTAATTTCGTGTTGTTCATGTTAGATTAAAGGATGGTGGAGGAGCTAGGTTTGATAGGGTTGAAGAAAAGATAGGTAGGTAGGTACCTACCTACTTGAAGTAGATAGGTATACCCATGTAGATAGGTGGCTTTTCGTTATTTGTATTAGGTATACTCCTGAATGGCTTTGTGATTATTGAATTATTTCCTAAATTTAGAGGTACCCCAAAAATCCGAATCATCTTATTTATGACTTTTTAATTTACAATCTGTTGATTAAAAAAATACCAGTAATAATTACAATACTCTCATGATTTTTAATGAACCAGAAAATCCAAAGTTAATGAATCTACTAATATGTGCCTAAAAGGCACATCTTTTTTGTAATCCAGCAGATAAATGTTGATTTAAAACTTACATACATAAGCATAACAAATTTTAAATTTAATACTGCAATACCACAGGGCAGCCAGTGAGGCCCTATACTGTTAATGTTATTCATAAATGACTTACCGTCTGTGTTAAAGCATTTAAAGTATTTAATCTTCAAAACTGTTTCAAATTCTTGTGAAGAGTTGTTAAGTGACCTTAATTCGTTTTTTAATTGGTGTATTCGTTACTAATGTAGAGCCGATAAATGTAAAACTATGACTTTAACGAGAAAACTTCCTGTAACTTCTTTGTATTGTTTAGTGGTGTAAGTTTATCAGGCCTAAGCCACATTACTACCCTTGGTATGTTATTTGATGGCAAGCTTAAATTCATGCAACACATCAACTCATAACTTATAATTTAATTTTTTACTTACAAAGCAGCTTCTCAATACGCTTGTCAAGTTTGGGCACCAAATTTCTCCTGACATAAGGCCATCCTAGAACAGGTTCTATGATATTGGATATTCGATTAAAATTTGCAAAATGTTTTTTTTTTTTTTTTTTTAACCTAGTTTCGTACCAAAACAGCTTTAACATCGTACTTTTTCAACTAAAATTTTGCGCGTATAATTTTTATTTTTAAGTTTCACTAAATAAAATTTTATTTAAATTGAAATTAAGAGAAAGAATAAAAAGACAATTTGCCGCAGTCCCGTTTTTATCAAGATCAATCCTGAGAAAGAATAAGACAAGATTGAAAATGCCGGACATGAGATGAAAAACATCGACATTTAACCTTATGTATGTATACAAAAATCTACAAAGTACCTATAAACTTATTGATTTTTAACATTTCATCGTTTTGCGAATTAACACATAGTGGTAGTCAGGTAGTGCATTGGGTCAGTGGGTCAGTGGCTAGAAGTTTCCAGGTTCGATTCTCAGAAAACCAAGTAAATTATTTCTTACTATGTATAGTCATGGGTCTGTCCTGCAAAGGTATGACACAGTGGCCGGGCTTAATGTGACGACTAACTACTAACCACCCAGAAAAGATTTCAACAAACACTTCTCTACTACAATACCCGAAAGGCAGGGATGGGAACCCAACTCACTAATTAGTGAACAAAGTATATCCTTCTACACCGATGGGTCAACAATGGAAAAAGGAACAGGAGCTGGGGTGTTCTGTGAAGCTATCAATATTAAAGAATCATACAAAGTCCCAGATGAGTGTAGTGTCTTTCAGGCTGAGATTTACGCTATTAAAAAGGCAGCAGAATTAGTACGCACGAAAGAACAGAAATCACATTCTTCGTGGACAGCCAAGCTGCCATTAAAGCTTTGGCCAGTGAGACTATAAGATCCAAGACAGTAACAAAATGCCGAGACATGCTGAACAATATTTGTAACACTAACCAAGTCAACATCTGCTGGGTTCCTGGACATAGTAATATAGAAAGGAATGAAATAGCAGATGAACTGACAAGGAAACGTTCAGTATCAAATAAAAACAACAGTAGCCATTTAAATATGGGAGCAAAAATCCCGATTGGCGTGATTAAAAGGAAAATAGACCTAGAGTAAAGTCGGGTAATGTGGACCACTCGGCTAATATGGACCACCAGCTTTTCTCGCCTTACACAAGTGCAATCGAGGTGATGATTAGTTGCGATTGTGCGTGACCTGCTTAAACTTAAATCAGTATAGTTTGAGTAGTCAGAAATAACGCGTCACGAAGTTATCCGGATTAAAAGAAAATCCAAGGCATTGATTATTTTTTTTTTCGTAGATGTTTCTCCTTTTTTCTATAGTTAAATTTATATTTTGTCCTCCTTTTATTTTTTAAATATAAGAAGTGAATATTTGTTTTAAGGCTTTTATTTATAAAACTATTGTAAACAGTCTCATTTTGTTGTAAAATTGCTTTTTCTCCAAACATTGTGTTGCGGGTAATATGGACCACTGGAGGAAAGGAGTAAATGGAATAGTGGCCCACATTACCCGCCTTTTTAATATAAGAAGTTTCGGGTCTGGATGAGGATGAATGATCGACCATTGATGATTTTGATACATATGAATTGTTTGGCAAGGCAAACAAACTGGATAAATAGCCGTCAATGGAGTGAAAACTAGGTGGTCCATATTGCCCTCCACTTTTTTTTTGTAAAGTTTTTGAGTTATTTAACTATTTGTTTTTTGTTATTTTTTTATAAAGTGAATTTATTTTTTTGTTGCTACTTTTTGAATCAGAATGAGCTCATATATATATGTATTTGTTTAATATCTTTAAGAAAACTTACACCGTTTGTGATTTATTAACAAAAATATGATTGGTGGTCCATATTATCCGACTTTACTCTAATAACGAAAGAGCAAATCAAAAACTCCTGGTCCTCAAGGGACGACTGCGCCAACTCTAGAAGTTTATGGCCTAAAATTAATGAAAAGGAAACTCGATATATTTTATCGCTGAATAAAAAGAACATTAGAATTCTGATAGGTATAATATAACGGGTCACTGCGCCATTGGCACAATGACCACTAGAATGGGTGCATTTGCACTCGATTTCTCTAGGAGCTGTCAGGATGTCGAGGAGATTGAAACCATAAAACACCTGCTCTGCGACTGTCCGAAACTCCAAACAAATCGCCTCCGTTACTTTGGAAACAGGTTTGTTGGAGAACTGGACGATCTAACGCAGGTCTCAATGACAAATATGAGAAAATTTATTGTAAGCACAGGCTGGTTCGCAAACGAACCAGTCTACATAAGACATTAGTTAGGAGCATCTCTGTTTTTATTAATAGGGGATCACATTGGACCAATAGGCCCCCGTGTACGCAACAGCCTCTGTGCTGTGCACGCCCTTCCTAACCTAACCTAACCATAACCTACTATGTAACGAAGATATTGTGATATGATCAGTAAATTTAAATTTATATTTTAAACGTTGGACAAATGTATAACAAAATGTATGCCTCAGAAGAGCATATGCCTATGGTGCAGTTAATGAACCCATAACGAGCTACCACATCCCAAGAACGTGTTGTATGTGAATATAGAATCGGTTATGAAAATTGAGGGTACTGCCATCAGGAAAACACTTTAATGATTTAGAAGTTTCACACAGAAGATCGTTTATATCCAAATTAAGGAAAGAGATTCAGAGACAAAACGGAGCCCTGGGGCAGATCATTATTTATTTTCTGATTCGAAGCCGTCCAATATAATTTTTATTGAACGTTCCGTAAGTTCAAAGAAGAAGATATTCATTGGCACCAAATCCACACATTTGCTTGATGCTTTTTTGCACATTTTTGAAATGGAAAGTTTTAGAATACCGGGCATGCAATGCAAATCACAATGCAGACCAAAAATTTCAGGAAATAAATTATTTATTTCAGCACTTTTTTCCATTTCTGTGGCAATAAATGAAGAAATATTTCTGACATTTTTGAATGTCAGTTCGACTGAAGATTGTGCTGGCGGGGAATTCCATATGTTTCTATTAAATTTTCAACAATGATATTTGCTCGGCAACTTGATTGCAAATAAGATTTTATACAATAATTTTCTTTTGGAAGCGTACAGTTATCCACTAAAACGATGTACAGTTTGCTTTCACTGTTGGGTGAGATATACCATCAGATCGCGGTGGACTTCAGGTAAGCTTTAGTTCTTCAAGATATTTTCTAAGTTGATGAATAATCAAACTTTCTATTAGACGTATATTTCTAATTGGTTGATAATCAGAGAGGGAAGAAGATTCGTCTTTTTTAGGGACAGGCTCAACAAATTTTTTTTTTAATTCGGACAGATAGAAAAGATTTGCCCGGGAAATGAGCGATGATATCAAAAACGACTATGACTGGTAAAAAATCGGGAACTTAGTTCTCTAAGGAATACTAAATAAGTCATATCTCCTAATTGAAAGTCTTACAACAGATGTCCTGCTTTTAAATGATCCATCAACTTCGTTGATTATACAGTTGGAAATCAAAAAACAAACTCTCATTAAAAGGCAAAGCAAAAAAACCAAAAGTTTAGTGACCTCAAACGAATATGTATATTTATGTATGTATGTGTACATAATATATTCAAAAATTCGACACTGCATCTATTTTTTTCTAACTACCCTCAGCCTCTGTTTCAACTTCAGCACGTTCACATATTATGGCCATTAAAGTGTTCAGAACTACCCTCACAACAGATAATTCGTGTGCGTATCTAAATTTTTATTAATTTCTCCGACACACTTTCCAATAATTTCCAAAAGGACCGACCATAAAAGTAAAAAAAAAAATTCGAATGCGACATACAGCAAGCTTGCCCCAGAGAAAAATGACATAAGAAAACCACACTAAGGGTTGTGTGTGTGCCTACGCACTTTGCAAGGGTATTGTTTTTTTTTTCGTTCCTTTTATCTTCACCTCCCAAGCTGGCTTTTTATTAATTACATTTTTTTTCTGCTTCACCCCAGGATTTTCATTTTTTATGCTACGAATTCTGGTGAGTAGGATGGATCACAATTCGATTAGGATATTCGAAAAAGAATGGGACACATTAATGTGTGTTCATTAATATTAGGGTAACACAAAGGACGAACGGAATACAATACAAAAAAATGAAATTATCTAGGGGATGCTGATTAAATGTATCTAGAAAGATGATGTTGCAGTTGTTGTATAAGTTTGCTGTTTTTTTCTCATGTATTGGCAATTTTTTTTACGCCATGTTTGTCTCATGTATGTATGTCAAATGGACCATTTGCGGTAAATGGTTTACTTCTGCGGATTTTATCTGAGTATTTCTAATTTAGTTTGTTCTCTTCGGAAATGAAGATTAAGTAGGTATTTATAATTATTTAAGTACCTATATGATGATGACTTTACTAAAATCCTAAACAAATTTTGTTCCCATCATAAATTTATTAAATTGCACTCACTTCAATGGTAGGTACAGATGTAATTTTTAATGCTGAGCCAACAAGGTGATGAAGTTGAAGTTATTTTTTTTGTACTCTGTGTGTAAAGCAAGCAATTGATGTGAGTAAAGTGGAGGGATATTTTGTGCTTAGTAATTCATTTTAACAAACCCCCGACTTCGAACTGCTTGGTTTACGTTCTGTAATTATTGCCTGGGGTATTATTTTGAGTTGCGCTTAAGCAAGGAATGAAGCGAAAATTAAGAAAAGATTAGGCATTTTTACAAAGGAGAAGAACCTTTTACGCATTTTCGAGTTTAAGAAAATGTTTTTTTTTTTGTCAAATTAGTTTTTTATTTGGAAAAATCTGCCAAATTATTAAATTTTAGACGATTTTGTAAAACATTTCAGTTTATCTTTTATATTTTTTCACAATACTTTTTACTTGCGACAATAATAGGATAGTGCAAGTTATGGATTTGTATATAAAAAAAATCGAACTCGAGATTTTGATCAAAGTTGACATTACGATGATAGCGAAGACCAAAAAAGTGGGTCTCGCAATTCTGTCTGTCTGTCTGTCTGTCGGTTCGACTACAGCCTAAACGGCTCGGCCGATTTTCTTCAAACTTGGTAGATATGGGTTTTAATTTTTCTCCCCGGACGTTTTTTACTGTTTTTTTTTAAGACCAATAATAACGGTACATGCCATACGATATTTTTCGAAATTTTATAAATATTTTTTTTTCTCAAAAACTGTCCCACAGAGATTTAAAAAAAAATTTGAAAAATTTAATTTGGTTAAAACTAGCTAATGGTTGAAAAAATTTTTACAAAAAATTGTTATTTTTGGTAGCCCCCCTGGGTCCGTTTTTTTGTTTTTGATTTTTTTTATGCCAAAGCTCCTCCAAAGTTTGAATATTATTATATATTCAAATTTTCAATTTTTTATTTTTTGGGTTTTTAAAAGAAAATTAAAAATTTTTTTTTGGAAACTCAATATTTCGAAAACTCCATGCTCTATTCTTTTCAAACTTGACAAATAAAAGTTTCTTAACATAATCTACAAGATTTAAGAATACAAAATTTTTTTTCTTATCTAAAATTAACGGTACCTTCCATACAAATTTTAAAAAATGGTTTTCGAAAATCGTATTTTTCTCGAAAATGGTTCCGAGAATTTTGCTAAAATTTTTTTTCTTTTGATTAATCTTTACGATTTATAATTTAATAAAAAAATTTGAAATCTAGATATTACAGACTGTACCTACCATAGAACGATTTTTTCGAATTTTGAATTTCTCTATAAAGAAGCTCCTAAAAAGTTTAAAAAACATTGCATTTAAAAACTTAAGAAAAAATATTTTTTCAATTTTTAGAAAAAAAAGTCATTTTTTTTTAAAAATTCGATATCTCAAGAACGGCTTAGTATGTTTTTTGGAAATTAGACTTTGATTCGTACAATAATAAAAACTTAAGGTTGGCGTACCCAAATTTTTTCTTAAAAATGTTTTAAAAATTTTGTATACAAAAGCTTATTTTTTTAAGAAACAACTTATAATTTTTGTTTTTGCATAAATTCATATCTTACTACTAAAAGAATCTAAGAAATTAATTTTATCCTTATGAACAGTTTTCTTTAATAACATCCGTTTTTAAAATTCCTAGTCTATTACATAGGAGCAAGTTCGTGCGACCCAGTCGTGCATTTTTTTTTTTAATTTTAGAAAACATTACAAACAACACAAATTTAAAAAAAAATATGGACAAATTTTATTTTGTAAAACTAAACTTATGGTTGAAAAAAATTACGATATTTATCGTACCCCACATAGAACCATTTTTTTTTGTTTTAAATTTTCTTAGGAAACGGTAGAACTGATTTTGATCCATTTTTGTTTGCTAAAGCTCCTTACAAAGTTGAATAATACTGTGCATTCAAATTTTCCATTTAAAGATTTTTGCTGTCGAAAATGATCTGTCAAATGCACCAGTTCAAAATTTTAAAGAACTTGTGGAACTAAGAAACGAAACTATTTTGCATTCTTCAAGAACTCCGTGAAGCTTTTATTTTGAATTGTCTGACGAAATTTTGTATGTGATAGCAAGAATGCAGCCTTTATGAAATTCAATTCGGAGCATCAAAATTGGTGTGAACGTATGCGAAATTAACTATGATCCTACGTTCCACTTCTGTGACATAAGTCCATAATTTTTGAACTTAAGACCCACCGAAGATAGTCATGAGCGATCGACATGACTAATTTACTTCAAAAAGTGGATCGGAACTAGACTGTATCCATTTCGATTACTCTAAGTATTTTGATCAACTTTCTCATAATATCATCACGTTAGAATCAAAGTCATTGAGGTCAAATTCAAACCTTTTCATTCTCAAATATGGAGTTTTCCAGGATAGTAACTTACGTAGGTCCACTTCTATTTATTTTGGCTGTAAATGATGTATCGCTCCGTTATGTTGAAATTCTTATTTTTAAATGATTGTTTTTTGCAGACGATACGAGTATTTATAAATACTTTTATTCCTTGGTGTAAAAAGAACGGTTTAACACTTTAACCTATTAAATGCCAAGCAATGACTTCTGATTAAAAGGGACATATTATAATTTCTATGTTAAGGTTTCTTAAGCTTTGGTCAATAGGGTTTCAAAAGCCATCTGTATAGCTGCCTTATCCGTCGTCATCTTGAATAAGCATCACAGGTATGGATTTCTTCGTACGAGGTCCATAGGCACAGCCTTGCTTTAAAAATGATAGGTAATAGAACGTTAACAGAAAATTTAACATTGCTCAAACACCGACGAAATGTTTTATGTTTCTCACTTTTTTATGGCAATTTCTATAAACAATGTTCTATTAAGATAGCCAATTGCATTCCTCATCTTAAGCATCTCTATCTTCTTCTAGGACATCAGTTTACCATGGTGCCCACTTTCGGACATATTGTCAAGTATAGAGATTATTTCTTTAGCCGTACTACCTGCATGTGGAATGCTTACCAATCCTTACTTATTTTCCTAGCACTCAGAGTATGCTTACTCAATTTAAGGGTAGTCAAATCCCCTTTAGCGCGCGCTTATTACAAACGAAAATTCCATTACATTGAACATTATCTCCACGACTAATCTTAATCACAAACAGTCCTTCACTGGGAAAGCAGCCACCTTTGGTCAGTTGTTCTTAGGATCAGTCTATGCTGAAAAACCAAAATTCCTGTTTGATTTCATTTGGACAAGAATCTTTCGCAATATACCTACAATTTTATCCACCTCCTCTGGCCTCGTCTATTTTTGCATAAATATACAACAAAAATCATCAATATACCAAGAGACCATCAGTCCTATGGCTGTCATCCACATCTGCATGGAAATTCTTTGCTTAGTTCTGTAAAAAGCAAAACCATATACCTACTAGCATATATATACTTACATACATGTAGAAATGCATACAGATAAATACAAAAAATAAGCACTATTGAAGATTCTTAACTTTATACCTTTTTTCATTCATTCACTTCGTTTCTACTTAACACGCGTGTGCATCAAGACAGCAAAATGAACTTATTGCAGCAATCGTGGCTGGATTTAAAAAAAATTACGGCCTTATTACGATAACTTTATTTTCTATATCCAGTAAATGTGGCGTGTTTCATTGGAAAAAGTAAACAAACTTATACAAAAGTGAGTACAAAAATATAATGTTGAAATCTTGAAAATGTGTATATCGATGAATTGAGCTGTTTAAAAAATTCTTAGTTTGAAGCTAGGTTACGTTTGTTTTGCATTAACAGATGACAGGTGTGTTCTTTGATATTTCTCATTTAAAACTAAGACATTACCTATGTGTTTTAACAAGATATCTATGCGCTATCGAAATCTGTAAATTTTGAATTGTAAAACTAGAAATTTTAGTGCTTTCTGGTGGCAATTCTTTTATCTGTCAAATTCTGCTAACAGAAAATTTACCCACTGTAAGCATAGAGTAAAAAAAAAAAAAAAAACAAAATGAGTAAAAGTTTGGCCATTAACATTTCTATAGAAGGTCTGAATTAAATTTTATGATTCAAGTTAAGGGATTTTTTTAAAGACTTCTCATCCAGACAAATGCGCCATAATAACTTCTCAATCTGTAAATTAGACCCTGTGTAAGGTGCAAAGTCGTAGACATTGTTATCATAGTATGTCCAACCTACGATGACTTCAACTTCGACGACAACGACAACAATGAAATCTATACGCAATGCAAGTGAGTGATGTTTGTATGGAATTGGCTAAGGAATGGAAGACTTCTTGATCCAGATACTGAAATGTGCATTCACAAAGTGTAAGACTTTAAATGATCTTTTGCTATTTATATGCAAGTTGAAACATTGTTAGCACATACATACATGGGGAGCAAAAAACATATTTTATTCATTAGTGTTGTGTTTCTTCCCTCCTTAAGATTTGAGGACGGCTCGAAGAGGAAAGTTTTTGATGTTTTAAGTTTGCTTCTGAGTTCTGCTTGACCTATTCAATAGTTCGTTGGCATATTGTTGGTTGATGATAATGTTGAAGTTAAGACCCACGCGACCCTCCGCGCCGAACAGCACCGACAACGACCGACGCAAAGGTAGTTTTTTAATGCATTTGTCTTCAACGTACGAGTATCATAAAGTTAAAATAAGAGGAATCTGTTGTACAGATTGTAGATGACCAGTCATTTTTGTCAACAGCCACCACACATTGGAAAAACTAAAGTAATTAATTTTTATGATTTATTTTTCAGTTGTCGTTGATCATTAATTATTGAGCAAACACTTAAAACCAAAGTAATGATTTTCCAGAAAGCACTTACTACGTCCTTCTGCTGGAATTCATAATAAATGTAGGTAGAAGGTACTGAGATATAAATATTAGGGTGTATCAAAGAATAATATCCCTGCAAACAGATTAGGAGTTTTTCGTCAAGTGAAATAATTAGTTTTTTTTTGTAATTTGAACTTTCAATATTAATATTGGGACATGGATCAACGTGGGCTACGATCCTCCATACCGTTTGTAAACAAAATAAATCAAAAGTCATTAGAGAGGCTCGTAGAGAGCCTAAGCCTATTGTACAACTCTCGACCATTGCTATGTGCGTTTTAGAAGGAACGGAAGGGACCTACAGTTTTCTGACGATTCTGAACTTTTCTGGCAGCACTTGTCATAGTAAGACATACTATTGGAGGAGTTTTCACTTCCTCGCTAGAGGCAGTACAGCCTTGAAACACATTTTTGTAGCGGCTGAGAGTCGAACCTGACAGTTCAACACACAAACGGTCATACTCGTACCTAGGGGAACAAATTTGTAGTAAATGAGCTATTAATGTGCCTAGAAAAGGAGAATAATTATCTATGCGGATGATATTGCTAAAGCAATATATCCTTACACCTACACCGCGATTAACTGCGATGAATTTAGATTCTCTTCTTCATCTGAAACCTTGTGGTTAAACTTGTTAAACATTTGTTAAACGGTATCCAAGTTAAGGATTACTATTCAATTACCTACTTTCTTTTAATCCCCCGCAGGGCTTCTAATTATATTTTGTTGGTGTTCTAGGCTTTTGATGTCTTAAGTAGATGGCACATTAGCTCCTCGAAAAGTGTGAATACCGGGCACTGTATATTAGGTAGACAAGCAGCAGAAGCTATCCACACAGAATAGGAGCAGGAAACAATTCCCCACCTTCTTCATGTACATTTTCTACTCTATCTGAAAGACCAAGACTACATTTGGGAGACATTTACATTTAAGTGTATCGGTCCACTTGCGATAGCCACCTCTTCCTCTACCATACCTATTTATTACGCTTTTTTAGATCACTCATTTAAATATCGAAGATTGTGTATATTACAAAATTATGCCTACTTTTATTAAGAGTCTTCGAGTTGAAAAGGACCTTTCCAGTCAAAAATGATTTTTTTTTTTAGTTTTCCCAAAAACAGCGAAGTATATCTTAATTAAACTTCGTACGTGTGATTTCACTTAAAGTCTCACTTTATACAAATGACTTAAAATCCTTTTTTACACCAAATCCAAATCAATATACCATACTGTAGCAATACTGCAAAACTTGAGATCTTCATATTGACTTACAGAAATGAAGATTTTTCGAGAATCAACAAGAAGTCCACCGCTAGAAACCTAACAACTCAACGAACGGCTCCAAACAGTTCATCAAGATAAATATGTACATATTTATGTATATCGTTCTAACCTCAAGCTAGGCAATCACTCTTAAACAGTACAGAAGCTAATTTGGCACTCGACGTTATGTGGTAACATTTTTTTGCGAATCAATACCGTTCTGTGCTATACAGTACAAGTTCTCGTCAATTCTTTTGAAGCTATTTAAATATTTAAAGATGAAGATTTGTGCAACTCAACTCATTTGAATATTTTTTGAAAGCGCAGTGAATAATACTGTGTTCCCAGATTTTGAGGATTTAGTTCATGGTACTTCCAGTGGACCTGACTGAATTAATTTTCGACTGGCTGGTTAACGTACTATATCAGACGTTTTTACTTGCGACTTAAAGGTACTATAAGGCAAGTTATGCATTCGTAAAAAAAACGAACTCGAGATTTTGATCAAAGTTGACATTACGATGATATCGAAGACCAGACAAGTGGGTCTCGAAATTCTGTCTGTCTGTCTGTCCTTTCGACTACAGCCTAAACGGCATGTTTTTTTCATTTTTTATTTAAGACCAAAAATAACGATACCTCTCATACGATTTTCTTCCGAAATTTTATAAATATTTTTTGTTCTCAAAAACTATTCGACAGATTTAAAAAAAAAAAAAGATACACACAAATTTCATTTAGGTAAAACTAGATGATGGTTAAAAAAAAAAAATTTCTGAAAAATGGTTATTAGTGGTACCACCCCTGGAACCATTTTTTTTTTCTTTTTGATTTTCTCAAAAACGGTACAACCGATTTTGATAATTTTGTTTATGTTAAGGCTCCCCAAAAAATTGAAAAGAATTTTGTATTCAAATTTTCAAAACAATTTTTTTTTTTGATTTTTAAAAAAAATTTCAAATGTTATATTTTATTTAAACTTGACAGCTACAGGATGTGAGAAAAAAAATTAAATTTTACCTAAAAATAACGGTACCCTCCATCCCAATGTTAAAAAATGGTTTTTGAAAATAGTATTTTTCGCGAAAACGGTTTCGAGAATTTTGATAAAATTTTTTCTTTCAATTAATTTTTACGATCTATAATATGTGACCCGGCATATAAAAAGGTGGCTTATGACTCAAAAACAAAATTTCTGATTTATCGAAATTTTGTTTTTGAGTCATAAGCCACCTTTTCATAGACCGGGTCACATATAATAAAAAAAAAAATTGAGATATTACTGACTGCACCTACCATAGAACCATTTTTTGTATTTTGAATTTCTCATTATCGGCAAGGAAGGAAGGATTTTAATGAAATTTTTTATAGAGAAGCTTCTAGAAAGTGTGAAAAATATTGTATTTTAAAACTTAAAAAGAAATATCCTTTGAATTTTTGAAAAAAAAAAAAAATCAAACTTGATATCTCAAAAACGGCTGAATATTCTTTTTGATAATTTGATTTTTATTCGTACAATAATAAAAACTTTAAGTTGGCGTACCAAATTTTTTTCTTAAAAATGTGTTAAAAATTTCGATATAAAAGCTTGTTCTTTTAAGAAACCACTACAACGACTTACAATTTTTGTTCTTGCATAAAGTCATATTTGCGTATAGCATTCTGTTTTTATCTAGTAAGTTAAAGAGGTTAAAAAATAGATTTTATCCTTATGAACAGTTTTCTCGACATAAGTTTTTAAAATTCCTAGTCTATTACATAGGAGCAAGTTCGTGCGACCCAGTCGTGCATTTTATTTAGTTCACAATAGAGCTCTGAACAGCGTCCGAGCTAGTCCAGCGTTTTCTGATGAACATCCGCTAAGCCAAGCGTGCTTTGAAAGCTCCGAGTTGTTTTTGAAACACACCTGAACACTTAGGTCTCACCATTTGACATTGGTTTTTTTTTTCATACGACTTTGCAGACGGACATAATTGTCTTTGATCAACGGATCGGTAACAGCAACCGGTTTTAAAGAAGAAACGTTACTACGTTAATGCTCACACTGTGTCTCTGGCATATTAAGGGTATACAAAAAATCCCTTGAGTGTGCGCCGATTATAAAAAAGAAGAAACGTTACTTAGACGAATCCCAATGATTCCGACCGACACGATGGTAAACTGAAATCGCTTAAAGTCAAATGACAGACTTTAAACACTTGCTAGTGGTGTATTGCCGATGGAACTCCACTCACATGTAAAACTCTCCATTAGTGTTGTACTGAATGTCCACCTTCTCAAATTAACTATTCAGAAATACGTCTTTTTTTACTATTTTTCAACAGTTTTTCGCAAATTTACAAAACAATCACAAATTAATTATTAAATTTTCAACGAGAAATTATTTTTCTCAAAGTTGTGTTTGTTCCTTTCTGATTGATTTCTTCATCTGTCTCATTTATATGGTAGGCTCATTCTTTGTTGTTAAAGTTTTTAAAAATTTCGAAATATCACCTTTTTGTTATGAGATAACAATTTTTGACCAAACCAAAAAATTAAAGCAATATTTTCGCTGAAAAAAACAACACATCGAATGTCTTAAGCGAGGTATGGAAATATTTAAAGAGATCCTGTGAGGTCCTAAAACAAGTGTAGTTCTTCTTTAAATTTGAAAAAGGCTTATCATTATTCTTGCAAAACGGAGCCTCAGCTTCAGAGAGCCTTTTAAGTTTTTTTCATTTTCGCAACGTGTGTGTTGATGTGGAGCACCAATTATTCTTTCCGGGCATTTTTCTTCAAACGAATATTTCTCATTCTCATTCGCATCCGTACTCTTTTCTTTTTTGCTTGAATTGAAATGCAAATAATTCTGCTGTTGCGAATTTGCGATCAGCACAAGGGAACTTACATTCCCTTGCTAAGTAATTAATAAATTAAAAGAATCTTTCATTAAAGATTACATAAAAAGCCTGAATATCACTGCAGATCTAAAGGGTCTTGAAATTAATTAGTTTTATATTTTATATTTTGTTACCTCTCCGACGCATATTTTAATGGCTGTTGTGGTTGTGTATCGTTCGATGTATCCCAATAATGGCTGGCGATTTGGCTTGCACTCGCACTGGAACACAAACTTAATGTGGTGAATTTCAAAATGTGTCAGACATATTGGTTACCGGTTGGGACTGATGTATTTTATGTGATGCAAGTGGGTGGTGCTGTGCACGTGATATTTATTGTGTGCTATGTGTTGGAACATGGATTGGACATAAAAGTGACAAGCGATGACAGCCTAAGAGAATAAAAAGTTTACACTTTGGCTTGTGAGTTGATTTTGAGTAGATTCTTGATTTTTATATAAGATGTTTGAATAATCCAAGAAAATTCATAAAATTTCTCATTTTAAAATGTCTATAATTACATACAATACAAAATCCAATTAACTTTTCCAATATGACATATTTATATATTTTCTTCAAAATTGATGATAAAAAAAATGATTTAAAGTTCACAAATTTTCGAAAAATGTAACATTTTATAAGAATCTTTTTTTTTCTTCAAAATATCATTTTTCGAAGATAATACCAAGGGGTATACTTGTATACCGTTTTTACCTTTTTTTTGTTTAATTGACCCGTACCGTTTATATGTTAAACAAGGCAGTGCGAGCACTAGGGAAAGTGAAAAGGATTAAAAAGGAGGTACCGATGCACATTGGTTTTGAATTTCTACTTATCATAATGAGAGACAAAAAAAAAGCTGGGAAGAGTATTCCGAGTTCGTGTTGCTCTGTTACTTAACGTACGTCCGAAATTGGACTCGAGAGCGAATCGATGGGCATTCCTAAAAGCGCGAGTATTACTCTTGAATTGTAATTGGATATTTCACTAGATCAAAGAAACGATAAAATAACTTAAATCCGTCCAATACTATTTGTATTGAACGGTTCAAAAATCCATCGAAGAAGGAAGTATAAGAGACCTTGATGTCAGATAAACTTAAGCAGTGGTCTTGTCAGCTTGGAAGAATACTTTTTCAGAATAATGGCAGGGATACTATTCGGGCCAGCGGATTTGTGAATGTCTAGATCTTTCAGGACTCTTGAAACAGAACGAGTACGCTCAAGTACCAGAGTAGTCACGACACTTTCTCACAAGAAAATCAGCTTTTGCGAGGAAGCTAATAAAGAGACTGTTATTGAAGACGAGCGTTGGAACCGAAAACGAGGTGATGTTTCGAATATTTTTTTTACAAATGGCCAAAAATTTGTAATACATTTGGGAGATTTTAGTATTCGTCCCAAGAATGTGAGCGTTGCAAAGAAAATAGTATGTGAAAGCTTTGTAGAAGAACCTCAGAATTTTGTCGTCTAATGTGACAGTAATTATTGTTTTGGTTTTATCCGTGTTGGAGATGGAAATGGTGATTCGGATGTATGAAAAGCAGTTTACATAATATTAGCAGGTTGTTTTGAAATAAAGGATATGAGCAACTGTGGGCTGATAATCATTTTTTCAACTTTCAATTTTTGTTTTATCGAACATAGTACATACAATTTGACTTTCAACTAATATGCTGTGAGCAGTGTGAGCTGACCTAGGGTCAGTGCCGAATACAAGGGATGATTCTCTGTCAATTGGGGTTTTGTTTTCATTCAGCACATGTATGCGGTAGTTGTTGGGTTGTTATCCTTTTCTATTAGCAGGTTTAAGTGGTTGGCTGAGTTTCCTACTAGTTTCATAGTCAATAGTAGTCGATAGTCCAATGGTATTTTTCCAGAGTTCTGCAAGCATACCAATTCAAGTAAGAGAAAATTATACCAAAATGAAGAATTTTTGTTTGCCAAAATAATGACATGGATGTCCCGAAAACTTTACATTAGAAAATAGGAACCTTTTCAAGAAAGAAAACCGGTGTTATTCGTCTTTTTACTCAGCAACCGACCATAGGCCAATCTAAGAATAAAAAATGGTGTGAAACGTGGATGTGTGTTTAGTATGATATTGCACGACAAAAAATTACAAGGACACGTCAAGAAACTCGCTTTTCCACAGGATATTTTTACTCCATCTGTTTGAACTGCATAAACAAATACCTAAACGAAGACACCACAAGGAAACGGTCAATTCTGGACTATACATACATATATAAAGACTGCTATCTTTTAGGAGCCTCTCCCGATCGACGGTATATTAGATAAAAAGGTTTTATTTAAAATAAAATGTCCTAATACTTTAGCCGGAAGCATCACAAAAGAGGATATTAGAGAAAGTTAAAAACATACATACATATACAGTTTCTGAAAATGGAACTAAATATAATAAAAGCTGAAGCACATGTTACATATTTTCCAAAGAGGAATTTGTTTCTTTACAATTTTGACAAGCAGCCAGTTTGACCTTAATGTGGAGGAAATAAAAAGCAACGATGATTTTTGGGATCACATGAGACTTCTGCATTAAACATTTCAATACAAATATAGCAAAACCCGATAAGCTTTGATTTATCCCGACCCTCTTCCTCATTTTTATTAGTGATCGCCTATCTACAACTTCTTATCTAATTAATTGTTTCGCTGACGATAATACTCTTGGCTTTTTATATTCATTTTCAGACTCAGATCCCTTCTCTTTGGATGTGAAACTGCAACGACAAAATATGATAAGCTCAATAAATTACGACCTAAACAGTAATGTACAATTAGGAATAAGAAACCGCGTATAATTTAATGCTTCGAAAACCCAATGCTGTCTTGTATCGTGAAAACAAGATATACTCCCCTTGCCACTATCTATGAGTGGCATTTGTATCAATGAAACTAAACATCTCGATATTCTCGGTATGTGCATTACGAACCACCTCTTGTGGAACGATCACATACGCCATGTGTCCAAAAATGCCGCAAGATGTTTGGGTTTTCTGATACCGTGCAAGAAATGTCTCTCTCCTTCTGATCTGGCTACAATTTTTAAAACCCATATACGTCCAAAGTTTGAGTATAACTCCCATCTATGG
Source organism: Chrysotoxum bicinctum (assembly GCA_911387755.1). Lineage (NCBI taxonomy): Eukaryota > Metazoa > Arthropoda > Insecta > Diptera > Syrphidae > Chrysotoxum > Chrysotoxum bicinctum. The sequence continues at coordinate 13,667,889 of OU426991.1, read as the reverse complement.
GCTGATGCTCCAGTAAGTTACTTAAGCCCCTTGGACCGTATTCAAAAAGAAATTATTGGTGACAGTAATATCCGTAATGTTTCTTGCCTCACCCTCTTTTACCATTATTTTAACGGAAATAGTCAGCTGCATTCCTCCCATTAAACAATTCAACCGTAATATTCGCACTTCTAGGAATACCTAACAGTTTACCCTTGAGCCCAGCTTCGGATGTCCTGGAGGTACAGAAATTCGTTCTTTAGCCGTACTACGTGAATGTGGAATACCTTACTACGCTCTGTATGTACACCGACACCTCCTTTCTAACCCCTCCTTTTTTTTTTAATGCTCATGCTGTGTCTTTGGCATATTAAGGGTATACAAAAAAACCTTTGAGTATGCGCTAATTATAAAAAAAAACTACTAGATTTACCAAATATTTTTTAATCATAAATCTTCGATATTTGAAGAAGGTTAATCTAATTTAACCTAGTCCAGGTTAATGGTTCTTGGAAACGTAGCATAAGTCCTTTTTCTAGAACTTGTAAAGTTCAATGATTTCATAGCTTTCAAGTACTTTAAATTGCAAGTTGAAAACCATTTACATTCATAAATTCAGCACACCCCACTGCCGACTTCGTCACTTTATTTTCTAGACTTTAATTTGTTTCCTTTCTTCGCTCATTTTTCGTCATTCTTATTAAACAACTAAAACCATCCAACAGCAAAACAGTTCAATAAATTGAATCACGAGATTTTTCCATTTCGATATTTTGTAGGTTCGTGGTTCATGCTAGAGTTTAACGACTATTTGTATTTTTTTTTGGTTACCTCAAGCTCGAGTTAAGTAGAATATATGTATGTATAAGGGATGAAACAATGACAATAGCATTGGAAAATAAAAGGACGCTGTTATAGAACGGGAATGAACGTATAGCGCCTCAATTTGGTAAAAATTCAGTTTGCTAACAAGCATTTCCGTTTGTCATTGCTTTTAGATTGGGATTGGGAATTTTTTGGCCATCGCTATCGTGCTGAAGCCGGTGCTAAAGACTTTAACAGTTCTTGCTGCCTTTTTAAACAGTTGTTATTATTTATTTACAAGTTGCCGTACACAACAGCAATATCTAATATTATGCAATCCAGCAAACGTAGAAAATTAAGTTCTTTCTTCAACCTTTGATACAAAGCCATACGCCTTAAAAACACCTATCTATCTTTAGATACATACACAACATTTTGTTTGCGCTGAAATAGCTACTGAATGTGCAAGGGAAGTGTTTTTCAGATCTTCTACATACGAGTATGTACCTATATACTCGTAGCTTTAGCTATACATAAAAACAGCGACTCCTTGGAGCCATTAAATGATATAAAATAGATTTGAGTGTCAATTACAATTCAAATTGCAAGCAATTACGAAAAAATAATTCTGTGTACCTATTTTCTGGCTGCCGTTGTTGTTCGCTATTTTTGTGAATATTCAATATCATCTATTGTGTAAGTGGGTGGATATAAATTGATAGGGATTAGGTTAGGACGGTTATAGATGTTGGAGTTCCTTTTCAAATCGTGTGTATAGTTAGTAATTGGAGCTCGATTTTGATTGATTGTAATTTTGTGTGTGGTAGATATTTAAACACGAGTAGGTACATACAGTTAATGGTGGTTGATTGAAATTGGATTTAGTATAACGACAGGCCGAATAGAGGGACCGAGCTTCTTAAAGCAAAAGCAAATAAGACTTTCGATTTCAAGGAGTTTCAAATTTAATTTATATTTTTTTTTTCAAGACAACTTGTGAAAGAAAACAAACCCAGTATCCCGTAAGTTATTATGATGATTTCAAGTAAAATAAATACCTCGCTAGGAGGAATATGCTAAATAAGAACAAACAAAGTATAAAACAACACACAACAAACCAATCCGCAGAAATGCCTTATATCTGTATGTCCCAGCCAATATCCTTAATATATCTACGTATTTCGACGAGCAGGCGGTAGTGACAACGGTGGCGGCAGTGGCACAATTTATTGATTCTCAAAATTTTTCCTAGAAACACTCTTTTTTTCTGCGCCGAACAGGGTTCAATGAAAACTGCCGCAAACATCTTAAACAATGCAAAAAGGGGACATGCCCTTTCTGATTTAGCATTTCTGTTTCTTTCCAAATTTATTTATTTTTTCGCAATTTTTTTTTTTACTTCGCAAATATGTATAATGGATTGCGATAACATCCAACGACGAATATTTGTATATGTATCTTTTTTTCTTTTCTTAGCTTAACATTTTATTTGTGCTGCTCCGCGCTGCGCTCATCCTTATTCTTTTTATTTTTTGGAGTTCCAGTTTCTCGTGATTCGTTAAACGGCTGTATGCGCGCTCTTATTTAGATAAGACCAGGTGTTACTTGCAAAATTTCCCCAAGATTTTTGTTGTTGCTATTGCGAGATGGCGTATCTTTTTTTTTTATTATTATTGTATCCAGGTCTTCCTTTTTGTGTGCTATGTGTATATTCGACTTCTTTTTGGGGAACATAAAAAATGTTTACCCTTACACAGCATCACCACGACAGCAGGGTGCCCAACAAGAAAAATATTACTCAAGTGATACAAAAAAAATTAAAAAAAAAAAAAATATAAACGAAACAATAAACTAATAAAATGCTCCATTTTCATTGGAATTCATATTTCTCGGATTCTTTACTTTGCGGATGGCAAAATATACAAAAATATAAAATAAATTAAAAATAAAGAAATATTTGCAAGTACATGGGTATGTACATACCTACCTACGTACATATCTATACTTAAATATATTTCGAATTGAATGAGGTTTGCTTGCGAAAAAGGGATCTGTATAAAAAAATAAATACAAGGACAAGACAGAAGACAGAAGACAAAGGAAACCAATGACTTATTGTGAATGCTGTGACAATGTATGGTACAGCGCACAGACCAGTTATCGATCTTATAATCAAGAAAACTCTTTTGAGGTGCGCCTCTTAATGATGTCTACATGTAAATTATCACCAAAGACAGTTTGAAGCTGACCGCACTACGTACTCGTATTGTGCATAGCTCGTAGTTCCAAGGTTTTCTTCAGAAAATGTGCTTTATTTCTTTTGGTTTTGCAGTCTTATGGAGGCTGAAGTCCTGAAACAGAATAGTTGTTAAATCTGATTTAAATTTTCTTTGAAAATCTTCCATATTTACTCGCCTTTCAATTTTCAAACTTTTATTCGGCAGGATTTTCAACATTTTCCCTTTTTCTCTATCCATGCTTTACGCAGAAGGAGAAACATTTCTTCCTCCAGTTGAGTTGATCATTTTTGGTTTGTTGTTGGTTGATAGTCTTTGACAATGCGATTGTGTTGGGGTAGACACCAGGGCAACACCGCAACAGTGCAGTCGTCCGTCGTCTCAATCGTGGTCCACAACCTTAGTCGTTGGTCGTCAATTGAGTTTCACTTACGCATTTATCATCATATTCTTCTCTGTTGTTACTTTTTGTTCGTGTTCCACTATTGTTCCCTTTTCGAGGAATCCAATATTAAACGAGAACGAAGCAAACAAAAATATAAGAACTATAAAACACTACAAATCTGCAAATCCCCTCTCTTTCAAGTACGGATCAAGGGAGGTGATCACGGAGGCTTTGGCCACCAAACGTTGCGAACAATGGTTAAGTAAGAATCGGAACGCACCGAAACCGGAAATAAAAGTGATGTATCTACAGAAGAAAATTTGTCACATTGTACCAAAAACATTGATTTTCTTTACAAGATTTGCAGATAAATTTCTATACAATTGGCCTTAGCAATAAAATAAAATTCAAAAGATCGTTACGATAGTCTAAATGTGTGTAGCCGTCCCTAATTCGACAGGATCTTCTTTTTCTTTTCGAATACCCACCATCACAATTGATGTCAAATCGAAATTTGACATTCTAAATTCACGGCGACAAAAAGGATATATGCAGGTCTCACCTAACTTTACTTGATGCTTTCGCGGTTCATTTCAATCTCAGCATCATCAGAGAAACATCACATTTTGTCCGAGGACATACAATCTGTGTGTTACCATGGCGCTTTGGGACCATCAGGTAAATTGATTTATACATAATAAGCGTTTAGCAACTAAAACTAGGACGACTACTGCTGATCTTTGAGTTATTTTGGACTCAAAAATTTTACTTTGGAAAACGCATCTAATTTATAGTGAATAAGGCAAACTCCATGTTAGGTTTTATCTATCAAAGGTCTTTTGACTTAAATGATCCTTACACAGTAAAGTCCCGTAACGGTGCTTTTGCTATGTTAAATTTTGGAATAATGCAGCGTAGTATGGAATCAATTCTGCAATATACAAAATGAAGTGGGGCATTGATAAGCCTTTCTATAATGTAATATGCCAGCTTATTGGCATTCAAACATTGGAAAACACACAAAAAATGTTTGCTATTATATTTTTCTATGACATATTTTCGTACCATTTGGATTGTCCTTCTTTGTTGGCTCTTACCGATTCAAGCGCTCGTTTTCGTGATCCTAAATGATGAATAAGTTAAATAAAAAAGACCGCGACTTAGATGCACACTCAATAATACGAAAAACTCAACTAACTTAACGTGCTAAACTAAAGACAGCTAGCTAGGAATCGAATTGGTTGCAATATTTTCTTAGTTGAAACACCGGTCCACACCGAACTGTAGTACCTAATAAAACAAGTAATATCGACTCGAAAATAAAAAAATTCTGGAAACTAAAGACTGCGTGGTTATTTTCCCGGTTGTCTGTTTTAGTTGACGATTCTTAGAGAAAAATATTGAAACTATTGAAATCTTTCTATGTTTTAGGTACATTCTTCGTTATTTATTTTTTAAGATTAAATCGCTTTGTTTGGTTGCGAGAAACTTTTCTTGATACGCGCCTGCCCACCATAGTCTTCTATACGTATCTACCAATGCCGCTCTCACTGTTACTGTTTTATCTGAAGTTTTTCCCGCCAACACCAGAGCCAGTGCACGCATTATTGAATCTGAATCTGAGAGCCTCCACCTCCAGTAATTTTTTGCCTCATCGTCAAACATAGGAGTATTTTCATCAAAAACCTAGCCAAAATTACTTTCCGTTACCATTGTAATTATTTTTATTTTATATTAGTATTTATACAATAAAATATAATCCCCAATTGTTTTCTATTAATTTAGAAATGTTTTATTGAAAAGAGAAGTTGGCGGATACAACAGATATGTAGATGTTGATACCTATGCATAGTATGCATATTTGAAATAATTTATATTTTAATCGTGTTAAAATCAATTGATAGATTTTTCCCACAGCTCTTCATCACTCTTATCTTCTAACCAATTTATTAATTTTCTTATTTGGTGCATTTATATGGTGAAATCTTTTGAAGTGGATTCACAAACATTGAATTTCTATTTTGATGTAGTTTCAGTAACTGCAGTACATATTTTTCTAGCAACCATACTCAAAAGCAATATATGTTTCACTTCAATGTTGGAACTTATTACAGTCTTATAAAATGATGATTTTTGTCTGAATAAGAGCAATGTATCGAAAATATTTTCAAATCTTTATTTGTATTGCGTTTACTGGGATCCGTTAAAACTTCACTTTGTAAAGAGCTCTAGATACTTACATTTATTTCCATTTAGACTGCGTGTAACTTTCTTCATATACATGAGAAGCTGAGTAACAGTTTGATCTAACAAATCCTAAAGATTTATTTCAGCCAATATTACCGTCCTTCCACAGGTTTACTACCTATTTTACTCTTTGAAGTATACTGTAACAAGAAAAAATGCTTTATTTGTCGCTACTTAAATTACAAGAGCCTTTGGTGTGAACAATTTTTCTTTGTTATCCTTAAGGCTATCAGAATATGCTTGTAGGAGATTTTGGTCAACAATCTTCCCAGTTTCATCTGAGTTGTAAAAGCTTACACGAAAATATAAAACTATTTAGTTCATAAGATTTCAGGTAGCAGATAGTAGCAACCAATTCTCTTTGCATTGAGGTGAGGAACATTTAAATTAACTTAAGAATTTGAAACCATTACAGGATAATACTTAATTAAAATCTTAGTTGAATTAGTACGATGTTAAAGTTGTTTTTAGTATAAAACTAGGTTAAAACGACAATTTTGCAAATTTTAATCGAATATAGCATCGCACTTTCTCTACCCTTTTATTAAAGTTAAAATCATCGAATACCTAATTTTATTTTTTTAGTATGGTGCTAACTTCATATGACTCTTTAACATTTACAAACGTCAAAACAGGTCTGTTTACTTAGTTTATTTGGGGGTGTTCAGAAGCAACCTATTAAAAACGATACTTGTTATAGTTAGCAAATTTCCAAGTACTATTGTACTTATATTTCAATTTTAAATGTTTGCGCCATTAAAACTTAAAAAAAAAAAATACATGAAAATACTATAACTTTTGCACCCGAATTAGAACAAAAAAGTACACAACATTAAAAAAATCTATTTAAAATGTCAATACATACCTAGAGTAGAACTCTCCACTAAAAAATATTAAGCCTTATGTCACAACAACTCGACCTCACTTTTTCAATTCAATTCACAACACACAAGGTACGAAACAAAAATAAAATGCACGACTGGGTCGCACGAACTTGCTCCTATGTAATAGACTAGGAATTTTAAAAACGAATGTTATTAGAGAAAACTGTTCATAAGGATAAAATGAATTTTTTTAAATTCTTTAAGTAGTAAGAGATAAAAACAGAATGATATGCAAATATGAATTTATGCAGGAACAAAAATTATAAGTCTTTGTAGTGGTTCCTTAAAAAAATAAGCTTTTATGTACAAAATTTTTAAAACATTTTTAAGAAAAAATTTTGGTACGCCAACCTTAAGTTTTTATTATTGTACGAATAAAAGTCTAATTTCCAAAAAAAATACTAAGCCGTTCTTGAGATATCGAATTTTTCAAAAAAAAAAATTACTTTTTTTTCTAAAAATTGAAAAAATATTTTTTCTTAAGTTTTAAAATGCAATGTTTTTTAAACTTTTTAGGAGCTTTTTTATAAAAAAATTCATTAAAATCCGTTAAGTCGATAATGAGAAATTCAAAATTCGAAAAAATCGTTCTATGGTAGGTACAGTCAGTAATATCTAGATTTAAAATTTTTTTTTATTAAATTATAAATTGTAAAGATTAATCAAAAGAAAAAAAATTTTAGCAAAATTCTCGGAACCGTTTTCGAGAAAAATGCGATTTTCGAAAACCATTTTTTAAAATTTGTATGGAAGGTACCGTTAGTTTTAAATAAAACAAATTTTTTTTTCTCAAATCTTGTAGATTATATTAAGAAACTTTTATTTGCCAAGTTTGAAAAAAATCGAGCAAGGGGTTTTCGAAATATTGAGATTCCAAAAAAAAATTTTGATTTTTTTTTTAAAAATCCAAAAAATTAAAAATTGAAAATTTGAATATGTAATAATATTCAAACTTTAGAGGAGCTTTGGCATAAAAAAAATTATTAAAATCGGCTGTACCGTTTTCGAGAAAATCAAAAACAAAAAAAATGGACCCAGGGGGGCTACCGAAAATAACAATTTTTTGTAAAATTTTTTTCAACCATTAGCTAGTTTTTACCAAATGAAATTTTTGGAATTTTTTTTAAAAAATTCTGTGGGACAGTTTTTGAGAAAAAAAAATATTTATAAAATTTCGAAAAAAAATCGTATGGCAGGTACCGTTATTTTTGGTCTTAAAAAAAAATAGAAAAAAACGTCCGGGGGTAAAAAATTAAAACCCATATCTACCAAGTTTGAAGAAAATCGGCCCAGCCGTTTAGGCTGTAGTCGAACCGACAGACAGACAGACAGACAGACAGACAGACAGACAGACAGACAGACAGACAGACAGAATTGCGAGACCCACTTTTTTGGTCTTCGCTATCATCGTAATGTCAACTTTGATCAAAATCTCGAGTTCGATTTTTTTTACGAATGCATAACTTGCCTTATAGTACCTATAAGTCGCAAGTAAAAAAAAACTGCAGCACATTAACCCATGCATATTTAGGATTCGCTATACCAAGCTTTCAAGTTTTAATTTTGCTTTTTAGAAAATCGTATTTTAGCCAGGTTTTTGCTGCAAATACTCTTATGTGCGTCGGCGTCGTCCATCGTCAGCGTAAAAGATGTAAAAAAGCAAATCAATAATACAATAGAAATTCTTTTCTACACCAAAAGTTAATAAGCGTTGCAAAAGTGCACACGGGCACACGAAATCTTTTTTTTTTTTTGTTGGTTCTTTGTTTTGTTATGCTTTTTGGGATTGGGACTCCATGTTTGTCGTTTTTCGTCATCATAGTCCTGTGGTGGTGAGCCCGTTCTGTTAGTTCGTTTCTTAATTTTTCTGAAGCAAGCTACACCTCATCCAGATCCAGCAGCAGAAGCAGCGGCAGAAGCTGCAAAGGTGCCTTTTTCATACATTTCAGAGATTTTTATCTGCTTTTCGGCGACGAGTGAGGGACTAAATAAAACATTTAAAATAATTTCTATAACACTACTTCTTATTCTGTTGTCTCTGATGCTGATTATGTTGGAGGTTGCGGTAGTGGGAAAGTGGGGAGACGCTTTTTTGCCGATAGTCTTTTAAGTAGATCAGAGTGGCAACTGGTAACAAGTAACACAATAACAGCACCTATTTTATTAGGGGACATCTTTAAAGCAGTCCATAGGGCTATCTCTGCGGTCTTTCGGAATGTGCAATTGTTCCATATTCGTTGCATTTTCAGTAAGCCAAGTTAGTTTTGGCTTTGGAATTTATTTTTTTGTTTCTTGCCGGACAACTGGCACATGTGCGATTACATGATAACCATTGACACTTTTATGCTCATTCTTAAAAAAAAACTTTACCATTCAAATTTATAAGAATACTTTTTCAGGTTGCATTTAAAATATTGTAGGTCTTACAAGCATTGACATCGTTGAAGGCCAAACATCACTATTATTATGAATTACAGTAAATGCGTCTGCCGCAAGATATTTTAAATATTATTAAGCAAAGGAACCGTCTTACAGAACAATGGCGGCGAAACCATATTCCTAGCATAACCTATGAAGTCAGGTAACTTAATTATACAATAATTATAAAAAAAAACTGAAATTTTTAAACTCAGAAACATTGAATGAAACTTCAAACTCAAATCTTTAGATAAAAATAGTAGACTATTCTGGAACATAGATAAGGCCTTACAGAAGAAAAATAGTTTTGTTCCCGCTTTTCGAAACGCAGAATACAGAATACATGTGTTATATATATTATATCTTGTAGATTATCTTAAGAAACTTCTTTTTATCAAGTTTTAAAAAAATCGAGCATGGGGTTTTCGAAATATTGAGTTTTCAAAAACAAATTTTCAACCATTACTTAGGTTCAACTAAATGAAATTTTATGAATCTTTTTTAAAAAAATCTGTGTCAAAATCTCGAGTTCGATATTTTTTACGAATGCATAACTTGCCTTATAGTACCTATAAGTCTTTAGGGTTTGATGGAACACAAAATATGTTTCTCAAAGAATTACATAAGACTTTTGATTATCTTGTATTTAAATTCAATTCCTGCATTAAGTTTGAATACTTCCCTATATCCTGGAAAATTGCCAGAGTTTTACCAGTTTTAAAACCCCGAAAACAACCAACTGACCAATAAGCTGTACGAGTAAAGTATTTGGAAACTTTTCAAATTCAAATTAAACGACTTTATTGCAGCTAATAATAGTTATCCGCCTCAACAATTCGGCTTTCGTGAACCGCAGCGTGTTCGTTCAAATTTTAATATTCAAAAATCAACTGGTCTAGTACTCTTAGACGTGAAGAAAGCTTTTGATAGTGTTTGGCATAATGGTCTCATCTATATAATGATAATATTAAATTTCCCATTATATCCTGTTAAAACTTGTCTCAAGAACTATGCTAGCAGGAGCTCCACAAGGATCCGTTTTAGGGCCCCTCTTCTATAACATATATACGACTGACTTTCCTAGCTCCCCAACTGTAAATCGGCTATGATACTGCTGATTTATTCTTCTGATGTACTTGGCTTAGTACTGAAACGTATCTACAATGAGCTTTGAACATTTTAGAAGGCTTTTATAACAAATGCAAAATAAAAATTAAAGCATTTCTGGTTCTAACAGTGGGATTACTTGATACCAAATCCAAAATCCGTTCCTCTATGTGTGTTGATCCACTAGATGACCTATCTCTCCTTCGGGTCTCCAGCACTCCATGTTCCCGAAGACGATTGTGAAGTCTTGCAAGAAGTGAATAGTGGGGACATCTCCTATTAGATTGGGTAACCTATCAGCGTAAAATCTCTGTGATTCCCGACTGGAACCATCCGCTAAACCGTAGGAATAGTGCATATCTGTCAATTCTTCCCGAGAGTAACTTGCCATCGTTTTGTGTTGACAATTTGATACGCAATTTAGATATGAGTTTTGAACAGAATGTCCTTTCATATTTATTTGTGGTTAGGTTAGACATACCTATTTGTTTTTCTTGGTAACAGATAGGCGCAGGTCAATTTTGTTAAATTGAACACATGCCTCAATAAAAAAGGTGAAATCTAGTTAATACAGTTTATTTTTTTTTATTATGTGCTAAAAACTGGATGGTATGCAATAAAAAATAAAAAAAGTATAATCCGCTAATTTAATAATGGACCTGAGCAGGTATTCTCCAGGAACAGCTAGGGGGTGGCCGTGGCCTGTCAACCTCATGATCACAGGTTCGATCCCTGCCGTCGTCTATGTCGTTTTAATTCCATTAAAAAAACCTTCTAAAATTGTCATCAATGGGTTGTTGGTTTACTCATTACATGTTGTTCAGGCATAACACTAACAAAATGTGATTTAGTGGAACTAGTATGCCCAACAAGGATGAATACGAATAAAATAATGTGAATTATAAGTGACATAGAAATAAGACACCGCATTCTCAGCTTTAGCATTTATCACCAGAAACTCTATATGGCAATGGCCGAATTCGAGATCCCGAGAAAACTGATCCAACCGTGTAGCGTGACATTGGAAAATACTCGGTGTAATGTGAAACTAGAGAGCAACTCCTAAGTATTATCCTAAACATGCACAGGGTTTCGCCAAGGAGATGCGCTCTCATGTGATTTCTTCAATCCCGGTTTAGAGCAGATTGTGCACAGGGCAGGCGTTAACACGGAGGCACAGTATATTGAACAAATCTGTCCAACTATTTTGGTTTGGCGGCGATATCAACATCATTGGGCGTTGCCAATGTTCTGTAATAATGTTCTTCAAGGCTCTTGAAAATCAGGTGAGACTTGTTGGGCTTGAAGTGAATGAGGATAAAACTAAGTATGTGCTAGCAACAATCATAAAAAACATCTGTCAAACAAAAAAAAAACATCGCTAGGGACGCTCGATAAAACCCTTATACTATACCTGTCCTGCTGGACTATAAGCAGAAATGGAGGGATGGTACTGGGCTCTTTCGAAAGAAAAATTGTTCGATGGATATTTGGTCCTGTGTGCGAGGAGGGCGAACGGAGGAGAAGATATAACCGCGAACTCTATCAGCTGTACCAAGATGTGGATGTAGTCCAGAAAGCCAAAACACGTCTACAACCAAAAGTTTTTATAGTGGGCTCCAGGTCAATAGGCCCCAGGTTCGGGGCCGCAAGGAAGATCGAACCTCCGGTTTAAGGACCAAGCCATTGCGGATGCGAAAGCGCTTGGCCTAGATGACCGTTTTAATGTATAATTTTGATTTAACAAAAACAATTTAATATAAAGAGATACATTATGGATAAACATTTTTAACTGAAGAATTTGAATGATTAGAAATATTTTACCGAGCAAATTGGAGTAAGCCTTCGATTTGACGAGCCTAATCGTCAAAGTGTGGATGTGGATTGTGGATAGCCTATTAACTCACCCACCATGACCACGCATAAGTGTCAAAAATATCTGCCTCATTTTAAGTTCAAATATGTAAATAAATAAACAACAAGTCTGAAGTAAATTTAAGTGGATAGCTGGAGATCCCTTGTTAAAGAAAACACCGATACTGATACCGAATGTGTTGCAGATTTAGCTCCATAAGAAGAAGAAGAAGATGGTAGACTCCACTGCAAACTGACAATTCTCCTCCAAATGAAAAATTACACCGTAAACAATGAAACATTTGGTTCTTGTCCTTTTTTTTTCAAAGTGCCATTGTGACCATGGAGTGTCGTTCTTTTTTAACTCTTCGTAGTCCCTGGGTTTCATTGCTTTTGTTTGTAGTGGCCGATGGGTCCTTTTGTTTTCGGTGCGATGCAACATTGGATACATTTATTATTGGCAACAAAAAAAGCCAGCCAAAGAAAGTAAAAACACATTTCAAGTCGCAACTCTCTGCTGTGGTGCTGAAGCTGGTGGCGGATATAGCAGTCTTCGTCGGGTGCTTATTCCCTCCGTTTTTCCAGAGTTTCTTGGCTACTCTACTACTTTAAGGTTCTCTTAGTTGAGGACATAGCGCAGCGCAGAGATTACAATCTGTGTTCATTCATTCATCGACTTTGTATACTTCTGGTGTGGTTTGTGTCGCGTTTACCGTTTGCGGATTCCCAAAACACAATGGAGTGCAGTTTGTTTTTTTTTCCTTCTTTTATTACCATTCGCCGAAAACGACCCAGACCACGAGAAGACAACAATAATGATGATGATAATTCTGGTACTCCTCTTCTCCATCCAGCACTGATTGTGCGTGAGGGTCAGGGATCTTGAATTAATACGTGCACAGAGGAGGCAATATTTTGTGGTGTCCTTATGCGTGAATATTATTCCGTGATTTTTTTTTTTCACGAATCTCCATTATATTTTTTGTGTTGCATTGTTATGTTGAATGTGTCTCCAAAATTGATTTGAAAAGATCCATTTTAAGTAAAATATACAGCTAATTAAAGTGATTTGAAAAAAACATCCATGTCAAGGCTTTAAGGCTTATGAATGAAGACTCGAAAACGAGCTTCCCCTTATTCAAGTAGGGAAAAGAAAGAATACATCCAAAGAAAGTAATTAAGAAAGTGATTAATGATTTTGATGAAACGGATACGGCAAAAGATTAAAGTTTAAAAAAAAAAACTTTAGTCATTTTCACAAGATCAAAGTTTTAATAAAATCATTTGTAGGTATACTCGTAATTTTTCTTCTTAAACCAAAAGTCTCCAACTGCTTCAACTAATTGCTCCAACTGTGACTATCGTAAGGTTCCTATCTGTATTCCTGATAAACGTTGCTAGAAAAAGCGCAACTGTCTGAATTAGTATAGTTAGGGAGCCGCAGCGCAGTTGATGATTTTTTGAATATTATACGCGCACGCACGATGTTATGAATACCCTTATAATATAAAGTAGTATAGGATTAGAAAGGATATCTCGATGCACATTGGTTTTGAATTGCAATTAGTGATTATTGAATCAATATTATTTAAACAATTGCATATTGCTTATACTATTCATTTTTTGTTGTTACTTCTTTTGTATTTTTTGTTGTTGCATTTTTAGAACCTATTAACTCTAAGATATTAAATATAAGTTTAAAAAATATATATTTATGTCATATTTTGTGGTACCGATGAAAGTTAATATTTTTTTTTGTTTCTTATAGTTTTTAAATAGGAGGTTTTCATGACCTTTCCTCCTGAAACTAAATATTTTAAATAAAAATGAATTGTGTATAATTTATAATATTTTCCAGAAGTAAGGTAGTTTTAACCATAACTCTGTAAATGTAAACTAAGCGAAAGCAAAAATGTAATAATTGTAAATCTTATAAGTTGTCAATAAACATAACATAAAACATAGATACAACTACCCACCAATTGCGCTAACGTCATTTCTATACAAGACCATGGATTAAGAATCAGCTTAAGAAATATCTCGCAGAACGAAAGCTCTAAAATCACCGACGGCAATACGGCTTACGTAGTAATAGGTCTACTGGTGACCTGATGGCATACCTCTCCAAAAAGTGAAACCAATCTTTATACTATTTTGGAGAAATAAAGATAATTGCAACGGAAAGGTCTGTTAATTCTCTATTCAGAATTGAAAACTGCAACCCGTTACGTTCTGGTTTTCACTCGTGTACAAAATTGACTAGAAATTTTGAAAACCGCAACCTTTTACAAGGCCTGGTTTCGAAAATATCGCCACCCAAACACATTGTTAGGTAGTTAAAGCTCAAAAATCTGTGGAATCAGTGAAATCACTTTGGATAGCCATATTTCGATAACCAGATCACGCAGGACGATTTAGTTTGCATGTGTGTGTAGGTACTGAATAGACCTTTCGTTTGATCTATGTTTCGGTGGGATTGGTGAACTTCGAAAAAATAATGATTTTTAAAGACAAGTGGTTAGTCCATGATTTTTCCCAAAATCAATTGGAAAAAAAAAATTTGAGTTTGGCACATCCATGGAAAGGTCTGTTAATTCTCTAATCAGAATCGAAAACTGCAACCCGTTACGAGCCTTGGTTGCGGAAATATCTCCATCCGCATCCGATGACTTTTATAGATTTGGGTCAATTTTCAGTAAAATCACTTTGGGTGGCCATATTTCGATAACCAGGCCTCGCAGAACCTTCTGGTTTTCACTCGTGAATAGCTCTTACAAAATTGACTAGAAATTTTGAAAACCGCAACCTTTTACAAGGCCTGGTTTCGAAAATATCGCCACCCAAACACATTGTTAGGTAGTTAAAGCTCAAAAATCTGTGGAATCAGTGAAATCACTTTGGATGGCCATATTTCGATAACCAGATCACGCAGGACGATTTAGTTTGCATGTGTGTGTAGGTACTGAATAGACCTTTCGTTTGATCTATGTTTCGGTGGGATTGGTGAACTTCGAAAAAATAATGATTTTTAAAGACAAGTGGTTAGTCCATGATTTTTCCCAAAATCAATTGGAAAAAAAAAATTTGAGTTTGGCACATCCATGGAAAGGTCTGTTAATTCTCTAATCAGAATCGAAAACTGCAACCCGTTACGAGCCTTGGTTGCGGAAATATCTCCATCCGCATCCGATGACTTTTATAGATTTGGGTCAATTTTCAGTAAAATCACTTTGGGTGGCCATATTTCGATAACCAGGCCTCGCAGAACCTTCTGGTTTTCACTCGTGAATAGCTCTTACAAAATTGACTAGAAATTTTGAAAACCGCAACCTTTTACAAGGCCTGGTTTCGAAAATATCGCCACCCAAACACATTGTTAGGTAGTTAAAGCTCAAAAATCTGTGGAATCAGTGAAATCACTTTGGATGGCCATATTTCGATAACCAGATCACGCAGGACGATTTAGTTTGCATGTGTGTGTAGGTATTGAATAGACCTTTCGTTTGATGTATGTTTCGGTGGGATTGGTGAACTTCGAAAAAATAATGATTTTTAAAGACAAGTGGTTAGTCCATGATTTTTCCCAAAATCAATTGAAAAAAAAAAATTGAGTTTGGCACATCCACGGAAAGGTCTGTTAATTCTCTATTCAGAATCGAAAACTGCAACCCGTTACGAGCCTTGGTTGCGGAAATATCTCCATCCGCATCCGATGACTTTTATAGATTTGGGTCAATTTTCAGTAAAATCACTTTGGGTGGCCATATTTCGATAACCAGGCCTCGCAGAACCTTCTGGCTTTCACTCGTGAATAGCTCTTACAAAATTGACTAGAAATTTTGAAAACCGCAACCTTTTACTAGGCCTGGTTTCGAAAATATCGCCACCCAAACACATTGTTAGGTAGTTAAAGCTCAAAAATCTGTGGAATCAGTGAAATCACTTTGGATGGCCATATTTGGATAACCAGATCACGCAGGACGATTTAGTTTGCATGTGTGTGTAGGTACTGAATAGACCTTTCGTTTGATCTATGTTTCGGTGGGATTGGTGAACTTCGAAAAAATAATGATTTTTAAAGACAAGTGGTTAGTCCATGATTTTTCCCAAAATCAATTGGAAAAAAAAAATTTGAGTTTGGCACATCCATGGAAAGGTCTGTTAATTCTCTATTCAGAATCGAAAACTGCAACCCGTTACGAGCCTTGGTTGCGGAAATATCTCCATCCGCATCCGATGACTTTTATAGATTTGGCTCAATTTTCAGTAAAATCACTTTGGGTGGCCATATTTCGATAACCAGGCCTCGCAGAACCTTCTGGCTTTCACTCGTGAATAGCTCTTACAAAATTGACTAGAAATTTTGAAAACCGCAACCTTTTACTAGGCCTGGTTTCGAAAATATCGCCACCCAAACACATTGTTAGGTAGTTAAAGCTCAAAAATCTGTGGAATCAGTGAAATCACTTTGGATGGCCATATTTCGATAACCAGATCACGCAGGACGATTTAGTTTGCATGTGTGTGTAGGTATTGAATAGACCTTTCGTTTGATGTATATTTCGGTGGGATTGGTGAACTTCGAAAAAATAATGATTTTTAAAGACAAGTGGTTAGTCCATGATTTTTCCCAAAATCAATTGAAAAAAAAAATTGAGTTTGGCACATCCATGGAAAGGTCTGTTAATTCTCTATTCAGAATCGAAAACTGCAACCCGTTACGAGCCTTGGCTGCGGAAATATCTCCATCCGCATCCGATGACTTTTATAGATTTGGGTCAATTTTCAGTAAAATCACTTTGGGTGGCCATATTTCGATAACCAGGCCTCGCAGAACCTTCTGGTTTTCACTCGTGAATAGCTCTTACAAAATTGACTAGAAATTTTGAAAACCGCAACCTTTTACTAGGCCTGGTTTCGAAAATATCGCCACCCAAACACATTGTTAGGTAGTTAAAGCTCAAAAATCTGTGGAATCAGTGAAATCACTTTGGATGGCCATATTTCGATAACCAGATCACGCAGGACGATTTAGTTTGCATGTGTGTGTAGGTATTGAATAGACCTTTCGTTTGATGTATGTTTCGGTGGGATTGGTGAACTTCGAAAAAATAATGATTTTTAAAGACAAGTGGTTAGCCATGATTTTTCCCAAAATCAATTGGAAAAAAAAATTGAGTTTGGCACATCCATGGAAAGGTCTGTTAATTTTCTATTCAGAATCGAAAACTGCAACCCGTTACGAGCCTTGGTTGCGGAAATATCTCCATCCGCATCCGATGACTTTTATAGATTTGGGTCAATTTTGCGTTACGAGCCTTGGTTGCGGAAATATCTCCATCCGCATCCGATGACTTTTATAGATTTGGGTCAATTTTCAGTAAAATCACTTTGGGTGGCCATATTTCGATAACCAGGCCTCGCAGAACCTTCTGGTTTTCACTCGTGAATAGCTCTTACAAAATTGACTAGAAAGTTTGAAAACCGCAACCTTTTACTAGGCCTGGTTTCGAAAATATCGCCACCCAAACACATTGTTAGGCAGTTAAAGCTCAAAAATCTGTGGAATCAGTGAAATCACTTTGGATGGCCATATTTGGATAACCAGATCACGCAGGACGATTTAGTTTGCATGTGTGTGTAGGTATTGAATAGACCTTTCGTTTGATGTATGTTTCGGTGGGATTGGTGAACTTCGAAAAAATAATGATTTTTAAAGACAAGTGGTTAGTCCATGATTTTTCCCAAAATCAATAAGAAAAATAAAATTTGAGTTTGGCAGATCCATGGAAAGATCTGTTAATTCTCTATTCAGAATCGAAAACTGCAACCCGTTACGAGCCTTGGTTGCGGAAATATCTCCATCCGCATCCGATGACTTTTATAGATTTGGGTCAATTTTCAGTAAAATCACTTTGGGTGGCCATATTTCGATAACCAGGCCTCGCAGAACCTTCTGGTTTTCACTCGTGAATAGCTCTTACAAATTTGACTAGAAATTTTGAAAACCGCAACCTTTTACAAGGCCTGGTTTCGAAAATATCGCCACCCAAACACATTGTTAGGTAGTTAAAGCTCAAAAATCTGTGGAATCAGTGAAATCACTTTGGATGGCCATATTTCGATAACCAGATCACGCAGGACGATTTAGTTTGCATGTGTGTGTAGGTATTGAATAGACCTTTCGTTTGATGTATATTTCGGTGGGATTGGTGAACTTCGAAAAATAATGATTTTTAAAGACATGATTTTTCCCAAAATCAATTGGAAAAAAAAATTTGAGTTTGGCACATCCATGGAAAGGTCTGTTAATTTTCTATTCAGAATCGAAAACTGCAACCCGTTACGAGCCTTGGTTGCGGAAATATCTCCATCCGCATCCGATGACTTTTATAGATTTGGGTCAATTTTCAGTAAAATCACTTTGGGTGGCCATATTTCGATAACCAGGCCTCGCAGAACCTTCTGGTTTTCACTCGTGAATAGCTCTTACAAATTTGACTAGAAATTTTGAAAACCGCAACCTTTTACAAGGCCTGGTTTCGAAAATATCGCCACCCAAACACATTGTTAGGTAGTTAAAGCTCAAAAATCTGTGGAATCAGTGAAATCACTTTGGATGGCCATATTTCGATAACCAGATCACGCAGGACGATTTAGTTTGCATGTGTGTGTAGGTATTGAACAGACCTTTCGTTTGATGTATATTTCGGTGGGATTGGTGAACTTCGAAAAATAATGATTTTTAAAGACATGATTTTTCCCAAAATCAATTGGAAAAAAAAAATTTGAGTTTGGCACATCCATGGAAAGGTCTGTTAATTTTCTATTCAGAATCGAAAACTGCAACCCGTTACGAGCCTTGGTTGCGGAAATATCTCCATCCGCATCCGATGACTTTTATAGATTTGGGTCAATTTTCAGTAAAATCACTTTGGGTGGCCATATTTCGATAACCAGGCCTCGCAGAACCTTCTGGTTTTCACTCGTGAATAGCTCTTACAAAATTGACTAGAAATTTTGAAAACCGCAACCTTTTACTAGGCCTGGTTTCGAAAATATCGCCACCCAAACACATTGTTAGGTAGTTAAAGCTCAAAAATCTGTGGAATCAGTGAAATCACTTTGGATGGCCATATTTCGATAACCAGATCACGCAGGACGATTTAGTTTGCATGTGTGTGTAGGTATTGAATAGACCTTTCGTTTGATGTATGTTTCGGTGGGATTGGTGAACTTCGAAAAAATAATGATTTTTAAAGACAAGTGGTTAGTCCATGATTTTTCCCAAAATCAATTGGAAAAAAAAAATTTGAGTTTGGCTCATCCATGGAAAGGTCTGTTAATTCTCTATTCAGAATCGAAAACTGCAACCCGTTACGAGCCTTGGTTGCGGAAATATCTCCATCCGCATCCGATGACTTTTATAGATTTGGGTCAATTTTCAGTAAAATCACTTTGGGTGGCCATATTTCGATAACCAGGCCTGGCAGAACCTTCTGGTTTTCACTCGTGAATAGCTCTTACAAAATTGACTAGAAATTTTGAAAACCGCAACCTTTTACTAGGCCTGGTTTCGAAAATATCGCCACCCAAACACATTGTTAGGTAGTTAAAGCTCAAAAATCTGTGGAATCAGTGAAATCACTTTGGATGGCCATATTTCGATAACCAGATCACGCAGGACGATTTAGTTTGCATGTGTGTGTAGGTATTGAATAGACCTTTCGTTTGATGTATGTTTCGGTGGGATTGGTGAACTTCGAAAAAATAATGATTTTTAAAGACAAGTGGTTAGCCATGATTTTTCCCAAAATCAATTGGAAAAAAAAATTGAGTTTGGCACATCCATGGAAAGGTCTGTTAATTTTCTATTCAGAATCGAAAACTGCAACCCGTTACGAGCCTTGGTTGCGGAAATATCTCCATCCGCATCCGATGACTTTTATAGATTTGGGTCAATTTTGCGTTACGAGCCTTGGTTGCGGAAATATCTCCATCCGCATCCGATGACTTTTATAGATTTGGGTCAATTTTCAGTAAAATCACTTTGGGTGGCCATATTTCGATAACCAGGCCTCGCAGAACCTTCTGGTTTTCACTCGTGAATAGCTCTTACAAAATTGACTAGAAAGTTTGAAAACCGCAACCTTTTACTAGGCCTGGTTTCGAAAATATCGCCACCCAAACACATTGTTAGGCAGTTAAAGCTCAAAAATCTGTGGAATCAGTGAAATCACTTTGGATGGCCATATTTGGATAACCAGATCACGCAGGACGATTTAGTTTGCATGTGTGTGTAGGTATTGAATAGACCTTTCGTTTGATGTATGTTTCGGTGGGATTGGTGAACTTCGAAAAAATAATGATTTTTAAAGACAAGTGGTTAGTCCATGATTTTTCCCAAAATCAATAAGAAAAATAAAATTTGAGTTTGGCAGATCCATGGAAAGATCTGTTAATTCTCTATTCAGAATCGAAAACTGCAACCCGTTACGAGCCTTGGTTGCGGAAATATCTCCATCCGCATCCGATGACTTTTATAGATTTGGGTCAATTTTCAGTAAAATCACTTTGGGTGGCCATATTTCGATAACCAGGCCTCGCAGAACCTTCTGGTTTTCACTCGTGAATAGCTCTTACAAATTTGACTAGAAATTTTGAAAACCGCAACCTTTTACAAGGCCTGGTTTCGAAAATATCGCCACCCAAACACATTGTTAGGTAGTTAAAGCTCAAAAATCTGTGGAATCAGTGAAATCACTTTGGATGGCCATATTTCGATAACCAGATCACGCAGGACGATTTAGTTTGCATGTGTGTGTAGGTATTGAATAGACCTTTCGTTTGATGTATATTTCGGTGGGATTGGTGAACTTCGAAAAATAATGATTTTTAAAGACATGATTTTTCCCAAAATCAATTGGAAAAAAAAATTTGAGTTTGGCACATCCATGGAAAGGTCTGTTAATTTTCTATTCAGAATCGAAAACTGCAACCCGTTACGAGCCTTGGTTGCGGAAATATCTCCATCCGCATCCGATGACTTTTATAGATTTGGGTCAATTTTCAGTAAAATCACTTTGGGTGGCCATATTTCGATAACCAGGCCTCGCAGAACCTTCTGGTTTTCACTCGTGAATAGCTCTTACAAATTTGACTAGAAATTTTGAAAACCGCAACCTTTTACAAGGCCTGGTTTCGAAAATATCGCCACCCAAACACATTGTTAGGTAGTTAAAGCTCAAAAATCTGTGGAATCAGTGAAATCACTTTGGATGGCCATATTTCGATAACCAGATCACGCAGGACGATTTAGTTTGCATGTGTGTGTAGGTATTGAACAGACCTTTCGTTTGATGTATATTTCGGTGGGATTGGTGAACTTCGAAAAATAATGATTTTTAAAGACATGATTTTTCCCAAAATCAATTGGAAAAAAAAAATTTGAGTTTGGCACATCCATGGAAAGGTCTGTTAATTTTCTATTCAGAATCGAAAACTGCAACCCGTTACGAGCCTTGGTTGCGGAAATATCTCCATCCGCATCCGATGACTTTTATAGATTTGGGTCAATTTTCAGTAAAATCACTTTGGGTGGCCATATTTCGATAACCAGACCTCGCAGAACCTTCTGGTTTTCACTCGTGAATAGCTCTTACAAAATTGACTAGAAATTTTGAAAACCGCAACCTTTTACTAGGCCTGGTTTCGAAAATATCGCCACCCAAACACATTGTTAGGTAGTTAAAGCTCAAAAATCTGTGGAATCAGTGAAATCACTTTGGATGGCCATATTTCGATAACCAGATCACGCAGGACGATTTAGTTTGCATGTGTGTGTAGGTATTGAATAGACCTTTCGTTTGATGTATGTTTCGGTGGGATTGGTGAACTTCGAAAAAATAATGATTTTTAAAGACAAGTGGTTAGGTCCATGATTTTTCCCAAAATCAATTGGAAAAAAAAAATTTGAGTTTGGCTCATCCATGGAAAGGTCTGTTAATTCTCTATTCAGAATCGAAAACTGCAACCCGTTACGAGCCTTGGTTGCGGAAATATCTCCATCCGCATCCGATGACTTTTATAGATTTGGGTCAATTTTCAGTAAAATCACTTTGGGTGGCCATATTTCGATAACCAGGCCTCGCAGAACCTTCTGGTTTTCACTCGTGAATAGCTCTTACAAAATTGACTAGAAATTTTGAAAACCGCAACCTTTTACTAGGCCTGGTTTCGAAAATATCGCCACCCAAACACATTGTTAGGTAGTTAAAGCTAAAAAATCTGTGGAATCAGTGAAATCACTTTGGATGGCCATATTTCGATAACCAGATCACGCAGGACGATTTAGTTTGCATGTGTGTGTAGGTATTGAATAGACCTTTCGTTTGATGTATATTTCGGTGGGATTGGTGAACTTCGAAAAAATAATGATTTTTAAAGACAAGTGGTTAGTCCATGATTTTTCCCAAAATCAATTGGAAAAAAAAAATTTGAGTTTGGCACATCCATGGAAAGGTCTGTTAATTCTCTATTCAGAATCGAAAACTGCAACCCGTTACGAGTCTTGGTTGCGGAAATATCTCCATCCGCATCCGATGACTTTTATAGATTTGGGTCAATTTTCAGTAAAATCACTTTGGGTGGCCATATTTCGATAACCAGGCCTCGCAGAACCTTCTGGTTTTCACTCGTGAATAGCTCTTACAAAATTGACTAGAAATTTTGAAAACCGCAACCTTTTACTAGGCCTGGTTTCGAAAATATCGCCACCCAAACACATTGTTAGGTAGTTAAAGCTAAAAAATCTGTGGAATCAGTGAAATCACTTTGGATGGCCATATTTCGATAACCAGATCACGCAGGACGATTTAGTTTGCATGTGTGTGTAGGTATTGAACAGACCTTTCGTTTGATGTATGTTTCGGTGGGATTGGTGAACTTCGAAAAAATAATGATTTTTAAAGACATGATTTTTCCCAAAATCAATTGGAAAAAAAAATTTGAGTTTGGCACATCCATGGAAAGGTCTGTTAATTCTCTATTCAGAATCGAAAACTGCAACCCGTTACGAGCCTTGGTTGCGGAAATATCTCCATCCGCATGCGATGACTTTTATAGATTTGGGTCAATTTTCAGTAAAATCACTTTGGGTGGCCATATTTCGATAACCAGGCCTCGCAGAACCTTCTGGTTTTCACTCGTGAATAGCTCTTACAAAATTGTCTAGAAATTTTGAAAACCGCAACCTTTTACTAGGCCTGGTTTCGAAAATATCGCCACCCAAACACATTGTTAGGTAGTTAAAGCTAAAAAATCTGTGGAATCAGTGAAATCACTTTGGATGGCCATATTTCGATAACCAGATCACGCAGGACGATTTAGTTTGCATGTGTGTGTAGGTATTGAATAGACCTTTCGTTTGATGTATGTTTCGGTGGGATTGGTGAACTTCGAAAAAATAATGATTTTTAAAGACAAGTGGTTAGTCCATGATTTTTCCCAAAATCAATTGGAAAAAAAAAATTTGAGTTTGGCACATCCATGGAAAGGTCTGTTAATTCTCTATTCAGAATCGAAAACTGCAACCCGTTACGAGTCTTGGTTGCGGAAATATCTCCATCCGCATCCGATGACTTTTATAGATTTGGGTCAATTTTCAGTAAAATCACTTTGGGTGGCCATATTTCGATAACCAGGCCTCGCAGAACCTTCTGGTTTTCACTCGTGAATAGCTCTTACAAAATTGTCTAGAAATTTTGAAAACCGCAACCTTTTACTAGGCCTGGTTTCGAAAATATCGCCACCCAAACACATTGTTAGGTAGTTAAAGCTAAAAAATCTGTGGAATCAGTGAAATCACTTTGGATGGCCATATTTCGATAACCAGATCACGCAGGACGATTTAGTTTGCATGTGTGTGTAGGTATTGAATAGACCTTTCGTTTGATGTATGTTTCGGTGGGATTGGTGAACTTCGAAAAAATAATGATTTTTAAAGACAAGTGGTTAGTCCATGATTTTTCCCAAAATCAATTGGAAAAAAAAAATTTGAGTTTGGCACATCCATGGAAAGGTCTGTTAATTCTCTATTCAGAATCGAAAACTGCAACCCGTTACGAGCCTTGGTTGCGGAAATATCTCCATCCGCATCCGATGACTTTTATAGATTTGGGTCAATTTTCAGTAAAATCACTTTGGGTGGCCATATTTCGATAACCAGGCCTCGCAGAACCTTCTGGTTTTCACTCGTGAATAGCCCTTACAAAATTGACTAGAAATTTTGAAAACCGCAACCTTTTACTAGGCCTGGTTTCGAAAATATCGCCACCCAAACACATTGTTAGGTAGTTAAAGCTAAAAAATCTGTGGAATCAGTGAAATCACTTTGGATGGCCATATTTCGATAACCAGATCACGCAGGACGATTTAGTTTGCATGTGTGTGTAGGTATTGAACAGACCTTTCGTTTGATGTATGTTTCGGTGGGATTGGTGAACTTCGAAAAAATAATGATTTTTAAAGACATGATTTTTCCCAAAATCAATTGGAAAAAAAAATTTGAGTTTGGCACATCCATGGAAAGGTCTGTTAATTCTCTATTCAGAATCGAAAACTGCAACCCGTTACGAGCCTTGGTTGCGGAAATATCTCCATCCGCATCCGATGACTTTTATAGATTTGGGTCAATTTTCAGTAAAATCACTTTGGGTGGCCATATTTCGATAACCAGGCCTGGCAGAACCTTCTGGTTTCCACTCGTGAATAGCTCTTACAAAATTGACTAGAAATTTTGAAAACCGCAACCTTTTACTAGGTCTGGTTTCGAAAATATCGCCACCCAAACACATTGTTAGGTAGTTAAAGCTCAAAAATCTGTGGAATCAGTGAAATCACTTTGGATGGCCATATTTCGATAACCAGATCACGCAGGACGATTTAGTTTGCATGTGTGTGTAGGTATTGAATAGACCTTTCGTTTGATGTATGTTTCGGTGGGATTGGTGAACTTCGAAAAAATAATGATTTTTAAAGACAAGTGGTTAGTCCATGATTTTTCCCAAAATCAATTGGGAAAAAAAAATTTGAGTTTGGCACATCCATGGAAAGGTCTGTTAATTCTCTATTCAGAATCGAAAACTGCAACCCGTTACGAGCCTTGGTTGCGGAAATATCTCCATCCGCATCCGATGACTTTTATAGATTTGGGTCAATTTTCAGTAAAATCACTTTGGGTGGCCATATTTCGATAACCAGGCCTCGCAGAACCTTCTGGTTTTCACTCGTGAATAGCTCTTACAAAATTGACTAGAAATTTTGAAAACCGCAACCTTTTACTAGGCCTGGTTTCGAAAATATCGCCACCCAAACACATTGTTAGGTAGTTAAAGCTCAAAAATCTGTGGAATCAGTGAAATCACTTTGGATGGCCATATTTCGATAACCAGATCACGCAGGACGATTTAGTTTGCATGTGTGTGTAGGTATTGAACAGACCTTTCGTTTGATGTATGTTTCGGTGGGATTGGTGAACTTCGAAAAAATAATGATTTTTAAAGATATGATTTTTCCCAAAATCAATTGGAAAAAAAAATTTGAGTTTGGCACATCCATGGAAAGGTCTGTTAATTCTCTATTCAGAATCGAAAACTGCAACCCGTTACGAGCCTTGGTTGCGGAAATATCTCCATCCGCATCCGATGACTTTTATAGATTTGGGTCAATTTTCAGTAAAATCACTTTGGGTGGCCATATTTCGATAACCAGGCCTGGCAGAACCTTCTGGTTTTCACTCGTGAATAGCTCTTACAAAATTGACTAGAAATTTTGAAAACCGCAACCTTTTACTAGGCCTGGTTTCGAAAATATCGCCACCCAAACACATTGTTAGGTAGTTATAGCTCAAAAATCTGTGGAATCAGTGAAATCACTTTGGATGGCCATATTTCGATAACCAGATCACGCAGGACGATTTAGTTTGCATGTGTGTGTAGGTATTGAATAGACCTTTCGTTTGATGTATGTTTCGGTGGGATTGGTGAACTTGGAAAAAATAATGATTTTTAAAGACAAGTGGTTAGTCCATGATTTTTCCCAAAATCAATTGGGGAAAAAAAATTTGAGTTTGGCACATCCATGGAAAGGTCTGTTAATTCTCTATTCAGAATCGAAAACTGCAACCCGTTACGAGCCTTGGTTGCGGAAATATCTCCATCCGCATCCGATGACTTTTATAGATTTGGGTCAATTTTCAGTAAAATCACTTTGGGTGGCCATATTTCGATAACCAGGCCTCGCAGAACCTTCTGGTTTTCACTCGTGAATAGCTCTTACAAAATTGACTAAAAATTTTGAAAACCGCAACCTTTTACTAGGCCTGGTTTCGAAAATATCGCCACCCAAACACATTGTTAGGTAGTTAAAGCTAAAAAATCTGTGGAATCAGTGAAATCACTTTGGATGGCCATATTTCGATAACCAGATCACGCAGGACGATTTAGTTTGCATGTGTGTGTAGGTATTGAATAGACCTTTCGTTTGATGTATATTTCGGTGGGATTGGTGAACTTCGAAAAAATAATGATTTTTAAAGACAAGTGGTTAGTCCATGATTTTTCCCAAAATCAATTGGAAAAAAAAAATTTGAGTTTGGCACATCCATGGAAAGGTCTGTTAATTCTCTATTCAGAATCGAAAACTGCAACCCGTTACGAGCCTTGGTTGCGGAAATATCTCCATCCGC
This sequence comes from Chrysotoxum bicinctum, assembly GCA_911387755.1. Lineage (NCBI taxonomy): Eukaryota > Metazoa > Arthropoda > Insecta > Diptera > Syrphidae > Chrysotoxum > Chrysotoxum bicinctum. The sequence continues at coordinate 13,641,228 of OU426991.1, read as the reverse complement.
ATCCGATGACTTTTATAGATTTGGGTCAATTTTCAGTAAAATCACTTTGGGTGGCCATATTTCGATAACCAGGCCTCGCAGAACCTTCTGGTTTTCACTCGTGAATAGCTCTTACAAAATTGACTAGAAATTTTGAAAACCGCAACCTTTTACTAGGCCTGGTTTCGAAAATATCGCCACCCAAACACATTGTTAGGTAGTTAAAGCTCAAAAATCTGTGGAATCAGTGAAATCACTTTGGATGGCCATATTTCGATAACCAGATCACGCATGACGATTTAGTTTGCATGTGTGTGTAGGTATTGAATAGACCTTTCGTTTGATGTATGTTTCGGTGGGATTGGTGAACTTCGAAAAAATAATGATTTTTAAAGACAAGTGGTTAGTCCATGATTTTTCCCAAAATCAATTGGAAAAAAAAAATTTGAGTTTGGCACATCCATGGAAAGGTCTGTTAATTCTCTATTCAGAATCGAAAACTGCAACCCGTTACGAGTCTTGGTTGCGGAAATATCTCCATCCGCATCCGATGACTTTTATAGATTTGGGTCAATTTTCAGTAAAATCACTTTGGGTGGCCATATTTCGATAACCAGGCCTCGCAGAACCTTCTGGTTTTCACTCGTGAATAGCTCTTACAAAATTGACTAGAAATTTTGAAAACCGCAACCTTTTACTAGGCCTGGTTTCGAAAATATCGCCACCCAAACACATTGTTAGGTAGTTAAAGCTCAAAAATCTGTGGAATCAGTGAAATCACTTTGGATGGCCATATTTCGATAACCAGATCACGCATGACGATTTAGTTTGCATGTGTGTGTAGGTATTGAATAGACCTTTCGTTTGATGTATGTTTCGGTGGGATTGGTGAACTTCGAAAAAATAATGATTTTTAAAGACAAGTGGTTAGTCCATGATTTTTCCCAAGATCAATTGGGAAAAAAAAATTTGAGTTTGGCACATCCATGGAAAGGTCTGTTAATTCTCTATTCAGAATCGAAAACTGCAACCCGTTACGAGCCTTGGTTGCGGAAATATCTCCATCCGCATCCGATGACTTTTATAGATTTGGGTCAATTTTCAGTAAAATCACTTTGGGTGGCCATATTTCGATAACCAGGCCTCGCAGAACCTTCTGGTTTTCACTCGTGAATAGCTCTTACAAAATTGACTAGAAATTTTGAAAACCGCAACCTTTTACTAGGCCTGGTTTCGAAAATATCGCCACCCAAACACATTGTTAGGTAGTTAAAGCTCAAAAATCTGTGGAATCAGTGAAATCACTTTGGATGGCCATATTTCGATAACCAGATCACGCATGACGATTTAGTTTTCATGTGTGTGTAGGTATTGAATAGACCTTTCGTTTGATGTATGTTTCGGTGGGATTGGTGAACTTCGAAAAAATAATGATTTTTAAAGACAAGTGGTTAGTCCATGATTTTTCCCAAGATCAATTGGGAAAAAAAAATTTGAGTTTGGCACATCCATGGAAAGGTCTGTTAATTCTCTATTCAGAATCGAAAACTGCAACCCGTTACGAGCCTTGGTTGCGGAAATATCTCCATCCGCATCCGATGACTTTTATAGATTTGGGTCAATTTTCAGTAAAATCACTTTGGGTGGCCATATTTCGATAACCAGGCCTCGCAGAACCTTCTGGTTTTCACTCGTGAATAGCTCTTACAAAATTGACTAGAAATTTTGAAAACCGCAACCTTTTACTAGGCCTGGTTTCGAAAATATCGCCACCCAAACACATTGTTAGGTAGTTAAAACTCAAAAATCTGTGGAATCAGTGAAATCACTTTGGATGGCCATATTTCGATAACCAGATCACGCAGGACGATTTAGTTTGCATGTGTGTGTAGGTATTGAATAGACCTTTCGTTTGATGTATATTTCGGTGGGATTGGTGAACTTCGAAAAAATAATGATTTTTAAAGACAAGTGGTTAGTCCATGATTTTTCCCAAAATCAATTGGAAAAAAAAAATTTGAGTTTGGCACATCCATGTAAAATCACTTTGGGTGGCCATATTTCGATAACCAGGCCTGGCAGAACCTTCTGGTTTTCACTCGTGAATAGCTCTTACAAAATTGACTAGAAATTTTGAAAACCGCAACCTTTTACTAGGCCTGGTTTCGAAAATATCGCCACCCAAACACATTGTTAGGTAGTTAAAGCTCAAAAATCTGTGGAATCAGTGAAATCACTTTGGATGGCCATATTTCGATAACCAGATCACGCATGACGATTTAGTTTGCATGTGTGTGTAGGTATTGAATAGACCTTTCGTTTGATGTATGTTTCGGTGGGATTGGTGAACTTCGAAAAAATAATGATTTTTAAAGACAAGTGGTTAGTCCATGATTTTTCCCAAAATCAATTGGAAAAAAAAAATTTGAGTTTGGCACATCCATGGAAAGGTCTGTTAATTCTCTATTCAGAATCGAAAACTGCAACCCGTTACGAGTCTTGGTTGCGGAAATATCTCCATCCGCATCCGATGACTTTTATAGATTTGGGTCAATTTTCAGTAAAATCACTTTGGGTGGCCATATTTCGATAACCAGGCCTCGCAGAACCTTCTGGTTTTCACTCGTGAATAGCTCTTACAAAATTGACTAGAAATTTTGAAAACCGCAACCTTTTACTAGGCCTGGTTTCGAAAATATCGCCACCCAAACACATTGTTAGGTAGTTAAAGCTAAAAAATCTGTGGAATCAGTGAAATCACTTTGGATGGCCATATTTCGATAACCAGATCACGCAGGACGATTTAGTTTGCATGTGTGTGTAGGTATTGAATAGACCTTTCGTTTGATGTATATTTCGGTGGGATTGGTGAACTTCGAAAAAATAATGATTTTTAAAGACAAGTGGTTAGTCCATGATTTTTCCCAAAATCAATTGGAAAAAAAAAATTTGAGTTTGGCACATCCATGGAAAGGTCTGTTAATTCTCTATTCAGAATCGAAAACTGCAACCCGTTACGAGTCTTGGTTGCGGAAATATCTCCATCCGCATCCGATGACTTTTATAGATTTGGGTCAATTTTCAGTAAAATCACTTTGGGTGGCCATATTTCGATAACCAGGCCTCGCAGAACCTTCTGGTTTTCACTCGTGAATAGCTCTTACAAAATTGACTAGAAATTTTGAAAACCGCAACCTTTTACTAGGCCTGGTTTCGAAAATATCGCCACCCAAACACATTGTTAGGTAGTTAAAGCTCAAAAATCTGTGGAATCAGTGAAATCACTTTGGATGGCCATATTTCGATAACCAGATCACGCATGACGATTTAGTTTGCATGTGTGTGTAGGTATTGAATAGACCTTTCGTTTGATGTATGTTTCGGTGGGATTGGTGAACTTCGAAAAAATAATGATTTTTAAAGACAAGTGGTTAGTCCATGATTTTTCCCAAGATCAATTGGGAAAAAAAAATTTGAGTTTGGCACATCCATGGAAAGGTCTGTTAATTCTCTATTCAGAATCGAAAACTGCAACCCGTTACGAGCCTTGGTTGCGGAAATATCTCCATCCGCATCCGATGACTTTTATAGATTTGGGTCAATTTTCAGTAAAATCACTTTGGGTGGCCATATTTCGATAACCAGGCCTCGCAGAACCTTCTGGTTTTCACTCGTGAATAGCTCTTACAAAATTGACTAGAAATTTTGAAAACCGCAACCTTTTACTAGGCCTGGTTTCGAAAATATCGCCACCCAAACACATTGTTAGGTAGTTAAAACTCAAAAATCTGTGGAATCAGTGAAATCACTTTGGATGGCCATATTTCGATAACCAGATCACGCAGGACGATTTAGTTTGCATGTGTGTGTAGGTATTGAATAGACCTTTCGTTTGATGTATATTTCGGTGGGATTGGTGAACTTCGAAAAAATAATGATTTTTAAAGACAAGTGGTTAGTCCATGATTTTTCCCAAAATCAATTGGAAAAAAAAAATTTGAGTTTGGCACATCCATGTAAAATCACTTTGGGTGGCCATATTTCGATAACCAGGCCTGGCAGAACCTTCTGGTTTTCACTCGTGAATACCTCTTACAAAATTGACTAGAAATTTTGAAAACCGCAACCTTTTACTAGGCCTGGTTTCGAAAATATCGCCACCCAAACACATTGTTAGGTAGTTAAAGCTCAAAAATCTGTGGAATCAGTGAAATCACTTTGGATGGCCATATTTCGATAACCAGATCACGCATGACGATTTAGTTTGCATGTGTGTGTAGGTATTGAATAGACCTTTCGTTTGATGTATGTTTCGGTGGGATTGGTGAACTTCGAAAAAATAATGATTTTTAAAGACAAGTGGTTAGTCCATGATTTTTCCCAAAATCAATTGGAAAAAAAAAATTTGAGTTTGGCACATCCATGGAAAGGTCTGTTAATTCTCTATTCAGAATCGAAAACTGCAACCCGTTACGAGTCTTGGTTGCGGAAATATCTCTATCCGCATCCGATGACTTTTATAGATTTGGGTCAATTTTCAGTAAAATCACTTTGGGTGGCCATATTTCGATAACCAGGCCTCGCAGAACCTTCTGGTTTTCACTCGTGAATAGCTCTTACAAAATTGACTAGAAATTTTGAAAACCGCAACCTTTTACTAGGCCTGGTTTCGAAAATATCGCCACCCAAACACATTGTTAGGTAGTTAAAGCTAAAAAATCTGTGGAATCAGTGAAATCACTTTGGATGGCCATATTTCGATAACCAGATCACGCAGGACGATTTAGTTTGCATGTGTGTGTAGGTATTGAATAGACCTTTCGTTTGATGTATATTTCGGTGGGATTGGTGAACTTCGAAAAAATAATGATTTTTAAAGACAAGTGGTTAGTCCATGATTTTTCCCAAAATCAATTGGAAAAAAAAAATTTGAGTTTGGCACATCCATGGAAAGGTCTGTTAATTCTCTATTCAGAATCGAAAACTGCAACCCGTTACGAGCCTTGGTTGCGGAAATATCTCCATCCGCATCCGATGACTTTTATAGATTTGGGTCAATTTTCAGTAAAATCACTTTGGGTGGCCATATTTCGATAACCAGGCCTGGCAGAACCTTCTGGTTTTCACTCGTGAATAGCTCTTACAAAATTGACTAGAAATTTTGAAAACCGCAACCTTTTACTAGGCCTGGTTTCGAAAATATCGCCACCCAAACACATTGTTAGGTAGTTAAAGCTCAAAAATCTGTGGAATCAGTGAAATCACTTTGGATGGCCATATTTCGATAACCAGATCACGCAGGACGATTTAGTTTGCATGTGTGTGTAGGTATTGAATAGACCTTTCGTTTGATGTATGTTTCGGTGGGATTGGTGAACTTCGAAAAAATAATGATTTTTAAAGACATGATTTTTCCCAAAATCAATTGGAAAAAAAAATTTAGTTTGCATGTGTGTGTAGGTATTGAACAGACCTTTCGTTTGATGTATGTTTCGGTGGGATTGGTGAACTTCGAAAAAATAATGATTTTTAAAGACAAGTGGTTATAGTCCATGATTTTTCCCAAAATCAATTGGAAAAAAAAAATTTGAGTTTGGCACATCCATGGAAAGGTCTGTTAATTCTCTATTCAGAATCGAAAACTGCAACCCGTTACGAGCCTTGGTTGCGGAAATATCTCCATCCGCATCCGATGACTTTTATAGATTTGGGTCAATTTTGAGTAAAATCACTTTGGGTGGCCATATTTCGATAACCAGGCCTCGCAGAACCTTCTGGTTTTCACTCGTGAATAGCTCTTACAAAATTGACTAGAAATTTTGAAAACCGCAACCTTTTACTAGGCCTAGTTTCGAAAATATCGCCACCCAAACACATTGTTAGGTAGTTAAAGCTCAAAAATCTGTGGAATCAGTGAAATCACTTTGGATGGCCATATTTCGATAACCAGATCACGCAGGACGATTTAGTTTGCATGTGTGTGTAGGTATTGAATAGACCTTTCGTTTGATGTATGTTTCGGTGGGATTGGTGAACTTCGAAAAAATAATGATTTTTAAAGACAAGTGGTTAGTCCATGATTTTTCCCAAAATCAATTGGAAAAAAAAATTTGAGTTTGGCACATCCATGGAAAGGTCTGTTAATTCTCTATTCAGAATCGAAAACTGCAACCCGTTACGAGCCTTGGTTGCGGAAATATCTCCATCCGCATCCGATGACTTTTATAGATTTGGGTCAATTTTCAGTAAAATCACTTTGGGTGGCCATATTTCGATAACCAGGCCTCGCAGAACCTTCTGGTTTTCACTCGTGAATAGCTCTTACAAAATTGACTAGAAATTTTGAAAACCGCAACCTTTTACTAGGCCTGGTTTCGAAAATATCGCCACCCAAACACATTGTTAGGTAGTTAAAGCTAAAAAATCTGTGGAATCAGTGAAATCACTTTGGATGGCCATATTTCGATAACCAGATCACGCAGGACGATTTAGTTTGCATGTGTGTGTAGGTATTGAATAGACCTTTCGTTTGATGTATATTTCGGTGGGATTGGTGAACTTCGAAAAAATAATGATTTTTAAAGACAAGTGGTTAGTCCATGATTTTTCCCAAAATCAATTGGAAAAAAAAAATTTGAGTTTGGCACATCCATGGAAAGGTCTGTTAATTCTCTATTCAGAATCGAAAACTGCAACCCGTTACGAGCCTTGGTTGCGGAAATATCTCCATCCGCATCCGATGACTTTTATAGATTTGGGTCAATTTTCAGTAAAATCACTTTGGGTGGCCATATTTCGATAACCAGGCCTCGCAGAACCTTCTGGTTTTCACTCGTGAATAGCTCTTACAAAATTGACTAGAAATTTTGAAAACCGCAACCTTTTACTAGGCCTGGTTTCGAAAATATCGCCACCCAAACACATTGTTAGGTAGTTAAAGCTCAAAAATCTGTGGAATCAGTGAAATCACTTTGGATGGCCATATTTCGATAACCAGATCACGCAGGACGATTTAGTTTGCATGTGTGTGTAGGTATTGAATAGACCTTTCGTTTGATGTATGTTTCGGTGGGATTGGTGAACTTCGAAAAAATAATGATTTTTAAAGACATGATTTTTCCCAAAATCAATTGGAAAAAAAAATTTAGTTTGCATGTGTGTGTAGGTATTGAACAGACCTTTCGTTTGATGTATGTTTCGGTGGGATTGGTGAACTTCGAAAAAATAATGATTTTTAAAGACAAGTGGTTATAGTCCATGATTTTTCCCAAAATCAATTGGAAAAAAAAAATTTGAGTTTGGCACATCCATGGAAAGGTCTGTTAATTCTCTATTCAGAATCGAAAACTGCAACCCGTTACGAGCCTTGGTTGCGGAAATATCTCCATCCGCATCCGATGACTTTTATAGATTTGGGTCAATTTTGAGTAAAATCACTTTGGGTGGCCATATTTCGATAACCAGGCCTCGCAGAACCTTCTGGTTTTCACTCGTGAATAGCTCTTACAAAATTGACTAGAAATTTTGAAAACCGCAACCTTTTACTAGGCCTAGTTTCGAAAATATCGCCACCCAAACACATTGTTAGGTAGTTAAAGCTCAAAAATCTGTGGAATCAGTGAAATCACTTTGGATGGCCATATTTCGATAACCAGATCACGCAGGACGATTTAGTTTGCATGTGTGTGTAGGTATTGAATAGACCTTTCGTTTGATGTATGTTTCGGTGGGATTGGTGAACTTCGAAAAAATAATGATTTTTAAAGACAAGTGGTTAGTCCATGATTTTTCCCAAAATCAATTGGAAAAAAAAATTTGAGTTTGGCACATCCATGGAAAGGTCTGTTAATTCTCTATTCAGAATCGAAAACTGCAACCCGTTACGAGCCTTGGTTGCGGAAATATCTCCATCCGCATCCGATGACTTTTATAGATTTGGGTCAATTTTCAGTAAAATCACTTTGGGTGGCCATATTTCGATAACCAGGCCTCGCAGAACCTTCTGGTTTTCACTCGTGAATAGCTCTTACAAAATTGACTAGAAATTTTGAAAACCGCAACCTTTTACTAGGCCTAGTTTCGAAAATATCGCCACCCAAACACATTGTTAGGTAGTTAAAGCTCAAAAATCTGTGGAATCAGTGAAATCACATTGGATGGCCATATTTCGATAACCAGATCACGCAGGACGATTTAGTTTGCATGTGTGTGTAGGTATTGAATAGACCTTTCGTTTGATGTATGTTTCGGTGGGATTGGTGAACTTCGAAAAAATAATGATTTTTAAAGACAAGTGGTTAGTCCATGATTTTTCCCAAAATCAATTGGAAAAAAAAAATTTGAGTTTGGCACATCCATGGAAAGGTCTGTTAATTCTCTATTCAGAATCGAAAACTGCAACCCGTTACGAGCCTTGGTTGCGGAAATATCTCCATCCGCATCCGATGACTTTTATAGATTTGGGTCAATTTTGAGTAAAATCACTTTGGGTGGCCATATTTCGATAACCAGGCCTCGCAGAACCTTCTGGTTTTCACTCGTGAATAGCTCTTACAAAATTGACTAGAAATTTTGAAAACCGCAACCTTTTACTAGGCCTGGTTTCGAAAATATCGCCACCCAAACACATTGTTAGGTAGTTAAAGCTCAAAAATCTGTGGAATCAGTGAAATCACTTTGGATGGCCATATTTCGATAACCAGATCACGCAGGACGATTTAGTTTGCATGTGTGTGTAGGTATTGAATAGACCTTTCGTTTGATGTATGTTTCGGTGGGATTGGTGAACTTCGAAAAAATAATGATTTTTAAAGACATGATTTTTCCCAAAATCAATTGGAAAAAAAAATTTAGTTTGCATGTGTGTGTAGGTATTGAACAGACCTTTCGTTTGATGTATGTTTCGGTGGGATTGGTGAACTTCGAAAAAATAATGATTTTTAAAGACAAGTGGTTATAGTCCATGATTTTTCCCAAAATCAATTGGAAAAAAAAAATTTGAGTTTGGCACATCCATGGAAAGGTCTGTTAATTCTCTATTCAGAATCGAAAACTGCAACCCGTTACGAGCCTTGGTTGCGGAAATATCTCCATCCGCATCCGATGACTTTTATAGATTTGGGTCAATTTTGAGTAAAATCACTTTGGGTGGCCATATTTCGATAACCAGGCCTCGCAGAACCTTCTGGTTTTCACTCGTGAATAGCTCTTACAAAATTGACTAGAAATTTTGAAAACCGCAACCTTTTACTAGGCCTGGTTTCGAAAATATCGCCACCCAAACACATTGTTAGGTAGTTAAAGCTCAAAAATCTGTGGAATCAGTGAAATCACTTTGGATGGCCATATTTCGATAACCAGATCACGCAGGACGATTTAGTTTGCATGTGTGTGTAGGTATTGAATAGACCTTTCGTTTGATGTATGTTTCGGTGGGATTGGTGAACTTCGAAAAAATAATGATTTTTAAAGACATGATTTTTCCCAAAATCAATTGGAAAAAAAAATTTAGTTTGCATGTGTGTGTAGGTATTGAACAGACCTTTCGTTTGATGTATGTTTCGGTGGGATTGGTGAACTTCGAAAAAATAATGATTTTTAAAGACATGATTTTTCCCAAAATCAATTGGAAAAAAAAAATTTGAGTTTGGCACATCCATGGAAAGGTCTGTTAATTCTCTATTCAGAATCGAAAACTGCAACCCGTTACGAGCCTTGGTTGCGGAAATATCTCCATCCGCATCCGATGACTTTTATAGATTTGGGTCAATTTTCAGTAAAATCACTTTGGGTGGCCATATTTCGATAACCAGGCCTCGCAGAACCTTCTGGTTTTCACTCGTGAATAGCTCTTACAAAATTGACTAGAAATTTTGAAAACCGCAACCTTTTACTAGGCCTGGTTTCGAAAATATCGCCACCCAAACACATTGTTAGGTAGTTAAAGCTCAAAAATCTGTGGAATCAGTGAAATCACTTTGGATGGCCATATTTCGATAACCAGATCACGCAGGACGATTTAGTTTGCATGTGTGTGTAGGTATTGAATAGACCTTTCGTTTGATGTATGTTTCGGTGGGATTGGTGAACTTCGAAAAAAATAATGATTTTTAAAGACAAGTGGTTAGTCCATGATTTTTCCCAAAATCAATTGGAAAAAAAAAATTTGAGTTTGGCACATCCATGGAAAGGTCTGTTAATTCTCTATTCAGAATCGAAAACTGCAACCCGTTACGAGCCTTGGTTGCGGAAATATCTCCATCCGCATCCGATGACTTTTATAGATTTGGGTCAATTTTCAGTAAAATCACTTTGGGTGGCCATATTTCGATAACCAGGCCTCGCAGAACCTTCTGGTTTTCACTCGTGAATAGCTCTTACAAAATTGACTAGAAATTTTGAAAACCGCAACCTTTTACTAGGCCTGGTTTCGAAAATATCGCCACCCAAACACATTGTTAGGTAGTTAAAGCTCAAAAATCTGTGGAATCAGTGAAATCACTTTGGATGGCCATATTTCGATAACCAGATCACGCAGGACGATTTAGTTTGCATGTGTGTGTAGGTATTGAATAGACCTTTCGTTTGATGTATGTTTCGGTGGGATTGGTGAACTTCGAAAAAAATAATGATTTTTAAAGACATGATTTTTCCCAAAATCAATTGGAAAAAAAAATTTAGTTTGCATGTGTGTGTAGGTATTGAACAGACCTTTCGTTTGATGTATGTTTCGGTGGGATTGGTGAACTTCGAAAAAATAATGATTTTTAAAGACAAGTGGTTATAGTCCATGATTTTTCCCAAAATCAATTGGAAAAAAAAAATTTGAGTTTGGCACATCCATGGAAAGGTCTGTTAATTCTCTATTCAGAATCGAAAACTGCAACCCGTTACGAGCCTTGGTTGCGGAAATATCTCCATCCGCATCCGATGACTTTTATAGATTTGGGTCAATTTTGAGTAAAATCACTTTGGGTGGCCATATTTCGATAACCAGGCCTCGCAGAACCTTCTGGTTTTCACTCGTGAATAGCTCTTACAAAATTGACTAGAAATTTTGAAAACCGCAACCTTTTACTAGGCCTGGTTTCGAAAATATCGCCACCCAAACACATTGTTAGGTAGTTAAAGCTCAAAAATCTGTGGAATCAGTGAAATCACTTTGGATGGCCATATTTCGATAACCAGATCACGCAGGACGATTTAGTTTGCATGTGTGTGTAGGTATTGAATAGACCTTTCGTTTGATGTATGTTTCGGTGGGATTGGTGAACTTCGAAAAAATAATGATTTTTAAAGACATGATTTTTCCCAAAATCAATTGGAAAAAAAAATTTAGTTTGCATGTGTGTGTAGGTATTGAACAGACCTTTCGTTTGATGTATGTTTCGGTGGGATTGGTGAACTTCGAAAAAATAATGATTTTTAAAGACATGATTTTTCCCAAAATCAATTGGAAAAAAAAAATTTGAGTTTGGCACATCCATGGAAAGGTCTGTTAATTCTCTATTCAGAATCGAAAACTGCAACCCGTTACGAGCCTTGGTTGCGGAAATATCTCCATCCGCATCCGATGACTTTTATAGATTTGGGTCAATTTTCAGTAAAATCACTTTGGGTGGCCATATTTCGATAACCAGGCCTCGCAGAACCTTCTGGTTTTCACTCGTGAATAGCTCTTACAAAATTGACTAGAAATTTTGAAAACCGCAACCTTTTACTAGGCCTGGTTTCGAAAATATCGCCACCCAAACACATTGTTAGGTAGTTAAAGCTCAAAAATCTGTGGAATCAGTGAAATCACTTTGGATGGCCATATTTCGATAACCAGATCACGCAGGACGATTTAGTTTGCATGTGTGTGTAGGTATTGAATAGACCTTTCGTTTGATGTATGTTTCGGTGGGATTGGTGAACTTCGAAAAAAATAATGATTTTTAAAGACAAGTGGTTAGTCCATGATTTTTCCCAAAATCAATTGGAAAAAAAAAATTTGAGTTTGGCACATCCATGGAAAGGTCTGTTAATTCTCTATTCAGAATCGAAAACTGCAACCCGTTACGAGCCTTGGTTGCGGAAATATCTCCATCCGCATCCGATGACTTTTATAGATTTGGGTCAATTTTCAGTAAAATCACTTTGGGTGGCCATATTTCGATAACCAGGCCTCGCAGAACCTTCTGGTTTTCACTCGTGAATAGCTCTTACAAAATTGACTAGAAATTTTGAAAACCGCAACCTTTTACTAGGCCTGGTTTCGAAAATATCGCCACCCAAACACATTGTTAGGTAGTTAAAGCTCAAAAATCTGTGGAATCAGTGAAATCACTTTGGATGGCCATATTTCGATAACCAGATCACGCAGGACGATTTAGTTTGCATGTGTGTGTAGGTATTGAATAGACCTTTCGTTTGATGTATGTTTCGGTGGGATTGGTGAACTTCGAAAAAATAATGATTTTTAAAGACAAGTGGTTAGTCCATGATTTTTCCCAAAATCAATTGGAAAAAAAAAAATTGAGTTTGGCACATCCATGGAAAGGTCTGTTAATTCTCTATTCAGAATCGAAAACTGCAACCCGTTACGAGCCTTGGTTGCGGAAATATCTCCATCCGCATCCGATGACTTTTATAGATTTGGGTCAATTTTCAGTAAAATCACTTTGGGTGGCCATATTTCGATAACCAGGCCTCGCAGAACCTTCTGGTTTTCACTCGTGAATAGCTCTTACAAAATTGACTAGAAATTTTGAAAACCGCAACCTTTTACTAGGCCTGGTTTCGAAAATATCGCCACCCAAACACATTGTTAGGTAGTTAAAGCTAAAAAATCTGTGGAATCAGTGAAATCACTTTGGATGGCCATATTTCGATAACCAGATCACGCAGGACGATTTAGTTTGCATGTGTGTGTAGGTATTGAATAGACCTTTCGTTTGATGTATATTTCGGTGGGATTGGTGAACTTCGAAAAAATAATGATTTTTAAAGACAAGTGGTTAGATAAGTCCATGATTTTTCCCAAAATCAATTGGAAAAAAAAAATTTGAGTTTGGCACATCCATGGAAAGGTCTGTTAATTCTCTATTCAGAATCGAAAACTGCAACCCGTTACGAGCCTTGGTTGCGGAAATATCTCCATCCGCATCCGATGACTTTTATAGATTTGGGTCAATTTTCAGTAAAATCACTTTGGGTGGCCATATTTCGATAACCAGGCCTCGCAGAACCTTCTGGTTTTCACTCGTGAATAGCTCTTACAAAATTGACTAGAAATTTTGAAAACCGCAACCTTTTACTAGGCCTGGTTTCGAAAATATCGCCACCCAAACACATTGTTAGGTAGTTAAAGCTAAAAAATCTGTGGAATCAGTGAAATCACTTTGGATGGCCATATTTCGTTAACCAGATCACGCAGGACGATTTAGTTTGCATGTGTGTGTAGGTATTGAATAGACCTTTCGTTTGATGTATATTTCGGTGGGATTGGTGAACTTCGAAAAAATAATGATTTTTAAAGACAAGTGGTTAGTCCATGATTTTTCCCAAAATCAATTGGAAAAAAAAAATTTGAGTTTGGCACATCCATGGAAAGGTCTGTTAATTCTCTATTCAGAATCGAAAACTGCAACCCGTTACGAGTCTTGGTTGCGGAAATATCTCCATCCGCATCCGATGACTTTTATAGATTTGGGTCAATTTTCAGTAAAATCACTTTGGGTGGCCATATTTCGATAACCAGGCCTCGCAGAACCTTCTGGTTTTCACTCGTGAATAGCTCTTACAAAATTGACTAGAAATTTTGAAAACCGCAACCTTTTACTAGGCCTGGTTTCGAAAATATCGCCACCCAAACACATTGTTAGGTAGTTAAAGCTAAAAAATCTGTGGAATCAGTGAAATCACTTTGGATGGCCATATTTCGATAACCAGATCACGCAGGACGATTTAGTTTGCATGTGTGTGTAGGTATTGAATAGACCTTTCGTTTGATGTATATTTCGGTGGGATTGGTGAACTTCGAAAAAATAATGATTTTTAAAGACAAGTGGTTATAGTCCATGATTTTTCCCAAAATCAATTGGAAAAAAAAAATTTGAGTTTGGCACATCCATGGAAAGGTCTGTTAATTCTCTATTCAGAATCGAAAACTGCAACCCGTTACGAGCCTTGGTTGCGGAAATATCTCCATCCGCATCCGATGACTTTTATAGATTTGGGTCAATTTTCAGTAAAATCACTTTGGGTGGCCATATTTCGATAACCAGGCCTCGCAGAACCTTCTGGTTTTCACTCGTGAATAGCTCTTACAAAATTGACTAGAAATTTTGAAAACCGCAACCTTTTACTAGGCCTGGTTTCGAAAATATCGCCACCCAAACACATTGTTAGGTAGTTAAAGCTAAAAAATCTGTGGAATCAGTGAAATCACTTTGGATGGCCATATTTCGATAACCAGATCACGCAGGACGATTTAGTTTGCATGTGTGTGTAGGTATTGAATAGACCTTTCGTTTGATGTATATTTCGGTGGGATTGGTGAACTTCGAAAAAATAATGATTTTTAAAGACAAGTGGTTACTACGTCCATGATTTTTCCCAAAATCAATTGGAAAAAAAAAAATTTGAGTTTGGCACATCCATGGAAAGGTCTGTTAATTCTCTATTCAGAATCGAAAACTGCAACCCGTTACGAGTCTTGGTTGCGGAAATATCTCCATCCGCATCCGATGACTTTTATAGATTTGGCTCAATTTTCAGTAAAATCACTTTGGGTGGCCATATTTCGATAACCAGGCCTCGCAGAACCTTCTGGTTTTCACTCGTGAATAGCTCTTACAAAATTGACTAGAAATTTTGAAAACCGCAACCTTTTACTAGGCCTGGTTTCGAAAATATCGCCACCCAAACACATTGTTAGGTAGTTAAAGCTAAAAAATCTGTGGAATCAGTGAAATCACTTTGGATGGCCATATTTCGATAACCAGATCACGCAGGACGATTTAGTTTGCATGTGTGTGTAGGTATTGAATAGACCTTTCGTTTGATGTATATTTCGGTGGGATTGGTGAACTTCGAAAAAATAATGATTTTTAAAGACAAGTGGTTAGTCCATGATTTTTCCCAAAATCAATTGGAAAAAAAAAATTTGAGTTTGGCACATCCATGGAAAGGTCTGTTAATTCTCTATTCAGAATCGAAAACTGCAACCCGTTACGAGCCTTGGTTGCGGAAATATCTCCATCCGCATCCGATGACTTTTATAGATTTGGGTCAATTTTCAGTAAAATCACTTTGGGTGGCCATATTTCGATAACCAGGCCTCGCAGAACCTTCTGGTTTTCACTCGTGAATAGCTCTTACAAAATTGACTAGAAATTTTGAAAACCGCAACCTTTTACTAGGCCTGGTTTCGAAAATATCGCCACCCAAACACATTGTTAGGTAGTTAAAGCTAAAAAATCTGTGGAATCAGTGAAATCACTTTGGATGGCCATATTTCGATAACCAGATCACGCAGGACGATTTAGTTTGCATGTGTGTGTAGGTATTGAATAGACCTTTCGTTTGATGTATATTTCGGTGGGATTGGTGAACTTCGAAAAAATAATGATTTTTAAAGACAAGTGGTTAGTCCATGATTTTTCCCAAAATCAATTGGAAAAAAAAAATTTGAGTTTGGCACATCCATGGAAAGGTCTGTTAATTCTCTATTCAGAATCGAAAACTGCAACCCGTTACGAGTCTTGGTTGCGGAAATATCTCCATCCGCATCCGATGACTTTTATAGATTTGGGTCAATTTTCAGTAAAATCACTTTGGGTGGCCATATTTCGATAACCAGGCCTCGCAGAACCTTCTGGTTTTCACTCGTGAATAGCTCTTACAAAATTGACTAGAAATTTTGAAAACCGCAACCTTTTACTAGGCCTGGTTTCGAAAATATCGCCACCCAAACACATTGTTAGGTAGTTAAAGCTAAAAAATCTGTGGAATCAGTGAAATCACTTTGGATGGCCATATTTCGATAACCAGATCACGCAGGACGATTTAGTTTGCATGTGTGTGTAGGTATTGAATAGACCTTTCGTTTGATGTATATTTCGGTGGGATTGGTGAACTTCGAAAAAATAATGATTTTTAAAGACAAGTGGTTAGTCCATGATTTTTCCCAAAATCAATTGGAAAAAAAAAATTTGAGTTTGGCACATCCATGGAAAGGTCTGTTAATTCTCTATTCAGAATCGAAAACTGCAACCCGTTACGAGTCTTGGTTGCGGAAATATCTCCATCCGCATCCGATGACTTTTATAGATTTGGGTCAATTTTCAGTAAAATCACTTTGGGTGGCCATATTTCGATAACCAGGCCTCGCAGAACCTTCTGGTTTTCACTCGTGAATAGCTCTTACAAAATTGACTAGAAATTTTGAAAACCGCAACCTTTTACTAGGCCTGGTTTCGAAAATATCGCCACCCAAACACATTGTTAGGTAGTTAAAGCTAAAAAATCTGTGGAATCAGTGAAATCACTTTGGATGGCCATATTTCGATAACCAGATCACGCAGGACGATTTAGTTTGCATGTGTGTGTAGGTATTGAATAGACCTTTCGTTTGATGTATATTTCGGTGGGATTGGTGAACTTCGAAAAAATAATGATTTTTAAAGACAAGTGGTTAGTCCATGATTTTTCCCAAAATCAATTGGAAAAAAAAATTTGAGTTTGGCACATCCATGGAAAGGTCTGTTAATTCTCTATTCAGAATCGAAAACTGCAACCCGTTACGAGTCTTGGTTGCGGAAATATCTCCATCCGCATCCGATGACTTTTATAGATTTGGCTCAATTTTCAGTAAAATCACTTTGGGTGGCCATATTTCGATAACCAGGCCTCGCAGAACCTTCTGGTTTTCACTCGTGAATAGCTCTTACAAAATTGACTAGAAATTTTGAAAACCGCAACCTTTTACTAGGCCTGGTTTCGAAAATATCGCCACCCAAACACATTGTTAGGTAGTTAAAGCTAAAAAATCTGTGGAATCAGTGAAATCACTTTGGATGGCCATATTTCGATAACCAGATCACGCAGGACGATTTAGTTTGCATGTGTGTGTAGGTATTGAATAGACCTTTCGTTTGATGTATATTTCGGTGGGATTGGTGAACTTCGAAAAAATAATGATTTTTAAAGACAAGTGGTTAAGTCCATGATTTTTCCCAAAATCAATTGGAAAAAAAAAATTTGAGTTTGGCACATCCATGGAAAGGTCTGTTAATTCTCTATTCAGAATCGAAAACTGCAACCCGTTACGAGCCTTGGTTGCGGAAATATCTCCATCCGCATCCGATGACTTTTATAGATTTGGGTCAATTTTCAGTAAAATCACTTTGGGTGGCCATATTTCGATAACCAGGCCTCGCAGAACCTTCTGGTTTTCACTCGTGAATAGCTCTTACAAAATTGACTAGAAATTTTGAAAACCGCAACCTTTTACTAGGCCTGGTTTCGAAAATATCGCCACCCAAACACATTGTTAGGTAGTTAAAGCTAAAAAATCTGTGGAATCAGTGAAATCACTTTGGATGGCCATATTTCGATAACCAGATCACGCAGGACGATTTAGTTTGCATGTGTGTGTAGGTATTGAATAGACCTTTCGTTTGATGTATATTTCGGTGGGATTGGTGAACTTCGAAAAAATAATGATTTTTAAAGACAAGTGGTTAGTCCATGATTTTTCCCAAAATCAATTGGAAAAAAAAAATTTGAGTTTGGCACATCCATGGAAAGGTCTGTTAATTCTCTATTCAGAATCGAAAACTGCAACCCGTTACGAGTCTTGGTTGCGGAAATATCTCCATCCGCATCCGATGACTTTTATAGATTTGGGTCAATTTTCAGTAAAATCACTTTGGGTGGCCATATTTCGATAACCAGGCCTCGCAGAACCTTCTGGTTTTCACTCGTGAATAGCTCTTACAAAATTGACTAGAAATTTTGAAAACCGCAACCTTTTACTAGGCCTGGTTTCGAAAATATCGCCACCCAAACACATTGTTAGGTAGTTAAAGCTAAAAAATCTGTGGAATCAGTGAAATCACTTTGGATGGCCATATTTCGATAACCAGATCACGCAGGACGATTTAGTTTGCATGTGTGTGTAGGTATTGAATAGACCTTTCGTTTGATGTATATTTCGGTGGGATTGGTGAACTTCGAAAAAATAATGATTTTTAAAGACAAGTGGTTAGTCCATGATTTTTCCCAAAATCAATTGGAAAAAAAAAATTTGAGTTTGGCACATCCATGGAAAGGTCTGTTAATTCTCTATTCAGAATCGAAAACTGCAACCCGTTACGAGCCTTGGTTGCGGAAATATCTCCATCCGCATCCGATGACTTTTATAGATTTGGGTCAATTTTCAGTAAAATCACTTTGGGTGGCCATATTTCGATAACCAGGCCTCGCAGAACCTTCTGGTTTTCACTCGTGAATAGCTCTTACAAAATTGACTAGAAAGTTTGAAAACCGCAACCTTTTACTAGGCCTGGTTTCGAAAATATCGCCACCCAAACACATTGTTAGGTAGTTAAAGCTAAAAAATCTGTGGAATCAGTGAAATCACTTTGGATGGCCATATTTCGATAACCAGATCACGCAGGACGATTTAGTTTGCATGTGTGTGTAGGTATTGAATAGACCTTTCGTTTGATGTATATTTCGGTGGGATTGGTGAACTTCGAAAAAATAATGATTTTTAAAGACAAGTGGTTACTACGTCCATGATTTTTCCCAAAATCAATTGGAAAAAAAAAAATTTGAGTTTGGCACATCCATGGAAAGGTCTGTTAATTCTCTATTCAGAATCGAAAACTGCAACCCGTTACGAGTCTTGGTTGCGGAAATATCTCCATCCGCATCCGATGACTTTTATAGATTTGGGTCAATTTTCAGTAAAATCACTTTGGGTGGCCATATTTCGATAACCAGGCCTCGCAGAACCTTCTGGTTTTCACTCGTGAATAGCTCTTACAAAATTGACTAGAAATTTTGAAAACCGCAACCTTTTACTAGGCCTGGTTTCGAAAATATCGCCACCCAAACACATTGTTAGGTAGTTAAAGCTAAAAAATCTGTGGAATCAGTGAAATCACTTTGGATGGCCATATTTCGATAACCAGATCACGCAGGACGATTTAGTTTGCATGTGTGTGTAGGTATTGAAGAGACCTTTCGTTTGATGTATATTTCGGTGGGATTGGTGAACTTCGAAAAAATAATGATTTTTAAAGACAAGTGGTTAGTCCATGATTTTTCCCAAAATCAATTGGAAAAAAAAATTTGAGTTTGGCACATCCATGGAAAGGTCTGTTAATTCTCTATTCAGAATCGAAAACTGCAACCCGTTACGAGTCTTGGTTGCGGAAATATCTCCATCCGCATCCGATGACTTTTATAGATTTGGCTCAATTTTCAGTAAAATCACTTTGGGTGGCCATATTTCGATAACCAGGCCTCGCAGAACCTTCTGGTTTTCACTCGTGAATAGCTCTTACAAAATTGACTAGAAATTTTGAAAACCGCAACCTTTTACTAGGCCTGGTTTCGAAAATATCGCCACCCAAACACATTGTTAGGTAGTTAAAGCTAAAAAATCTGTGGAATCAGTGAAATCACTTTGGATGGCCATATTTCGATAACCAGATCACGCAGGACGATTTAGTTTGCATGTGTGTGTAGGTATTGAATAGACCTTTCGTTTGATGTATATTTCGGTGGGATTGGTGAACTTCGAAAAAATAATGATTTTTAAAGACAAGTGGTTAGTCCATGATTTTTCCCAAAATCAATTGGAAAAAAAAAATTTGAGTTTGGCACATCCATGGAAAGGTCTGTTAATTCTCTATTCAGAATCGAAAACTGCAACCCGTTACGAGCCTTGGTTGCGGAAATATCTCCATCCGCATCCGATGACTTTTATAGATTTGGGTCAATTTTCAGTAAAATCACTTTGGGTGGCCATATTTCGATAACCAGGCCTCGCAGAACCTTCTAGTTTTCACTCGTGAATAGCTCTTACAAAATTGACTAGAAATTTTGAAAACCGCAACCTTTTACTAGGCCTGGTTTCGAAAATATCGCCACCCAAACACATTGTTAGGTAGTTAAAGCTAAAAAATCTGTGGAATCAGTGAAATCACTTTGGATGGCCATATTTCGATAACCAGATCACGCAGGACGATTTAGTTTGCATGTGTGTGTAGGTATTGAATAGACCTTTCGTTTGATGTATATTTCGGTGGGATTGGTGAACTTCGAAAAAATAATGATTTTTAAAGACAAGTGGTTAGTCCATGATTTTTCCCAAAATCAATTGGAAAAAAAAAATTTGAGTTTGGCACATCCATGGAAAGGTCTGTTAATTCTCTATTCAGAATCGAAAACTGCAACCCGTTACGAGTCTTGGTTGCGGAAATATCTCCATCCGCATCCGATGACTTTTATAGATTTGGGTCAATTTTCAGTAAAATCACTTTGGGTGGCCATATTTCGATAACCAGGCCTCGCAGAACCTTCTGGTTTTCACTCGTGAATAGCTCTTACAAAATTGACTAGAAATTTTGAAAACCGCAACCTTTTACTAGGCCTGGTTTCGAAAATATCGCCACCCAAACACATTGTTAGGTAGTTAAAGCTAAAAAATCTGTGGAATCAGTGAAATCACTTTGGATGGCCATATTTCGATAACCAGATCACGCAGGACGATTTAGTTTGCATGTGTGTGTAGGTATTGAATAGACCTTTCGTTTGATGTATATTTCGGTGGGATTGGTGAACTTCGAAAAAATAATGATTTTTAAAGACAAGTGGTTAGTCCATGATTTTTCCCAAAATCAATTGGAAAAAAAAATTTGAGTTTGGCACATCCATGGAAAGGTCTGTTAATTCTCTATTCAGAATCGAAAACTGCAACCCGTTACGAGTCTTGGTTGCGGAAATATCTCCATCCGCATCCGATGACTTTTATAGATTTGGCTCAATTTTCAGTAAAATCACTTTGGGTGGCCATATTTCGATAACCAGGCCTCGCAGAACCTTCTGGTTTTCACTCGTGAATAGCTCTTACAAAATTGACTAGAAATTTTGAAAACCGCAACCTTTTACTAGGCCTGGTTTCGAAAATATCGCCACCCAAACACATTGTTAGGTAGTTAAAGCTAAAAAATCTGTGGAATCAGTGAAATCACTTTGGATGGCCATATTTCGATAACCAGATCACGCAGGACGATTTAGTTTGCATGTGTGTGTAGGTATTGAATAGACCTTTCGTTTGATGTATATTTCGGTGGGATTGGTGAACTTCGAAAAAATAATGATTTTTAAAGACAAGTGGTTAAGTCCATGATTTTTCCCAAAATCAATTGGAAAAAAAAAATTTGAGTTTGGCACATCCATGGAAAGGTCTGTTAATTCTCTATTCAGAATCGAAAACTGCAACCCGTTACGAGCCTTGGTTGCGGAAATATCTCCATCCGCATCCGATGACTTTTATAGATTTGGGTCAATTTTCAGTAAAATCACTTTGGGTGGCCATATTTCGATAACCAGGCCTCGCAGAACCTTCTGGTTTTCACTCGTGAATAGCTCTTACAAAATTGACTAGAAATTTTGAAAACCGCAACCTTTTACTAGGCCTGGTTTCGAAAATATCGCCACCCAAACACATTGTTAGGTAGTTAAAGCTAAAAAATCTGTGGAATCAGTGAAATCACTTTGGATGGCCATATTTCGATAACCAGATCACGCAGGACGATTTAGTTTGCATGTGTGTGTAGGTATTGAATAGACCTTTCGTTTGATGTATATTTCGGTGGGATTGGTGAACTTCGAAAAAATAATGATTTTTAAAGACAAGTGGTTAGTCCATGATTTTTCCCAAAATCAATTGGAAAAAAAAAATTTGAGTTTGGCACATCCATGGAAAGGTCTGTTAATTCTCTATTCAGAATCGAAAACTGCAACCCGTTACGAGTCTTGGTTGCGGAAATATCTCCATCCGCATCCGATGACTTTTATAGATTTGGGTCAATTTTCAGTAAAATCACTTTGGGTGGCCATATTTCGATAACCAGGCCTCGCAGAACCTTCTGGTTTTCACTCGTGAATAGCTCTTACAAAATTGACTAGAAATTTTGAAAACCGCAACCTTTTACTAGGCCTGGTTTCGAAAATATCGCCACCCAAACACATTGTTAGGTAGTTAAAGCTAAAAAATCTGTGGAATCAGTGAAATCACTTTGGATGGCCATATTTCGATAACCAGATCACGCAGGACGATTTAGTTTGCATGTGTGTGTAGGTATTGAATAGACCTTTCGTTTGATGTATATTTCGGTGGGATTGGTGAACTTCGAAAAAATAATGATTTTTAAAGACAAGTGGTTAGTCCATGATTTTTCCCAAAATCAATTGGAAAAAAAAAATTTGAGTTTGGCACATCCATGGAAAGGTCTGTTAATTCTCTATTCAGAATCGAAAACTGCAACCCGTTACGAGCCTTGGTTGCGGAAATATCTCCATCCGCATCCGATGACTTTTATAGATTTGGGTCAATTTTCAGTAAAATCACTTTGGGTGGCCATATTTCGATAACCAGGCCTCGCAGAACCTTCTGGTTTTCACTCGTGAATAGCTCTTACAAAATTGACTAGAAATTTTGAAAACCGCAACCTTTTACTAGGCCTGGTTTCGAAAATATCGCCACCCAAACACATTGTTAGGTAGTTAAAGCTAAAAAATCTGTGGAATCAGTGAAATCACTTTGGATGGCCATATTTCGATAACCAGATCACGCAGGACGATTTAGTTTGCATGTGTGTGTAGGTATTGAATAGACCTTTCGTTTGATGTATATTTCGGTGGGATTGGTGAACTTCGAAAAAATAATGATTTTTAAAGACAAGTGGTTACTACGTCCATGATTTTTCCCAAAATCAATTGGAAAAAAAAAAATTTGAGTTTGGCACATCCATGGAAAGGTCTGTTAATTCTCTATTCAGAATCGAAAACTGCAACCCGTTACGAGTCTTGGTTGCGGAAATATCTCCATCCGCATCCGATGACTTTTATAGATTTGGGTCAATTTTCAGTAAAATCACTTTGGGTGGCCATATTTCGATAACCAGGCCTCGCAGAACCTTCTGGTTTTCACTCGTGAATAGCTCTTACAAAATTGACTAGAAATTTTGAAAACCGCAACCTTTTACTAGGCCTGGTTTCGAAAATATCGCCACCCAAACACATTGTTAGGTAGTTAAAGCTAAAAAATCTGTGGAATCAGTGAAATCACTTTGGATGGCCATATTTCGATAACCAGATCACGCAGGACGATTTAGTTTGCATGTGTGTGTAGGTATTGAACAGACCTTTCGTTTGATGTATGTTTCGGTGGGATTGGTGAACTTCGAAAAAATAATGATTTTTAAAGACATGATTTTTCCCAAAATCAATTGGAAAAAAAAAATTTGAGTTTGGCACATCCATGGAAAGGTCTGTTAATTCTCTATTCAGAATCGAAAACTGCAACCCGTTACGAGCCTTGGTTGCGGAAATATCTCCATCCGCATCCGATGACTTTTATAGATTTGGGTCAATTTTCAGTAAAATCACTTTGGGTGGCCATATTTCGATAACCAGGCCTCGCAGAACCTTCTGGTTTTCACTCGTGAATAGCTCTTACAAAATTGACTAGAAATTTTGAAAACCGCAACCTTTTACTAGGCCTGGTTTCGAAAATATCGCCACCCAAACACATTGTTAGGTAGTTAAAGCTAAAAAATCTGTGGAATCAGTGAAATCACTTTGGATGGCCATATTTCGATAACCAGATCACGCAGGACGATTTAGTTTGCATGTGTGTGTAGGTATTGAATAGACCTTTCGTTTGATGTATATTTCGGTGGGATTGGTGAACTTCGAAAAAATAATGATTTTTAAAGACAAGTGGTTAGTCCATGATTTTTCCCAAAATCAATTGGAAAAAAAAAATTTGAGTTTGGCACATCCATGGAAAGGTCTGTTAATTCTCTATTCAGAATCGAAAACTGCAACCCGTTACGAGTCTTGGTTGCGGAAATATCTCCATCCGCATCCGATGACTTTTATAGATTTGGGTCAATTTTCAGTAAAATCACTTTGGGTGGCCATATTTCGATAACCAGGCCTCGCAGAACCTTCTGGTTTTCACTCGTGAATAGCTCTTACAAAATTGACTAGAAATTTTGAAAACCGCAACCTTTTACTAGGCCTGGTTTCGAAAATATCGCCACCCAAACACATTGTTAGGTAGTTAAAGCTAAAAAATCTGTGGAATCAGTGAAATCACTTTGGATGGCCATATTTCGATAACCAGATCACGCAGGACGATTTAGTTTGCATGTGTGTGTAGGTATTGAACAGACCTTTCGTTTGATGTATGTTTCGGTGGGATTGGTGAACTTCGAAAAAATAATGATTTTTAAAGACATGATTTTTCCCAAAATCAATTGGAAAAAAAAATTTGAGTTTGGCACATCCATGGAAAGGTCTGTTAATTCTCTATTCAGAATCGAAAACTGCAACCCGTTACGAGCCTTGGTTGCGGAAATATCTCCATCCGCATCCGATGACTTTTATAGATTTGGGTCAATTTTCAGTAAAATCACTTTGGGTGGCCATATTTCGATAACCAGGCCTGGCAGAACCTTCTGGTTTTCACTCGTGAATAGCTCTTACAAAATTGACTAGAAATTTTGAAAACCGCAACCTTTTACTAGGCCTGGTTTCGAAAATATCGCCACCCAAACACATTGTTAGGTAGTTAAAGCTAAAAAATCTGTGGAATCAGTGAAATCACTTTGGATGGCCATATTTCGATAACCAGATCACGCAGGACGATTTAGTTTGCATGTGTGTGTAGGTATTGAATAGACCTTTCGTTTGATGTATGTTTCGGTGGGATTGGTGAACTTCGAAAAAATAATGATTTTTAAAGACAAGTGGTTAGTCCATGATTTTTCCCAAAATCAATTGGAAAAAAAAAATTTGAGTTTGGCACATCCATGGAAAGGTCTGTTAATTCTCTATTCAGAATCGAAAACTGCAACCCGTTACGAGCCTTGGTTGCGGAAATATCTCCATCCGCATCCGATGACTTTTATAGATTTGGGTCAATTTTCAGTAAAATCACTTTGGGTGGCCATATTTCGATAACCAGGCCTCGCAGAACCTTCTGGTTTTCACTCGTGAATAGCTCTTACAAAATTGACTAGAAATTTTGAAAACCGCAACCTTTTACTAGGCCTGGTTTCGAAAATATCGCCACCCAAACACATTGTTAGGTAGTTAAAGCTAAAAAATCTGTGGAATCAGTGAAATCACTTTGGATGGCCATATTTCGATAACCAGATCACGCAGGACGATTTAGTTTGCATGTGTGTGTAGGTATTGAACAGACCTTTCGTTTGATGTATGTTTCTGTGGGATTGGTGAACTTCGAAAAAATAATGATTTTTAAAGACATGATTTTTCCCAAAATCAATTGGAAAAAAAAATTTGAGTTTGGCACATCCATGGAAAGGTCTGTTAATTCTCTATTCAGAATCGAAAACTGCAACCCGTTACGAGCCTTGGTTGCGGAAATATCTCCATCCGCATCCGATGACTTTTATAGATTTGGGTCAATTTTCAGTAAAATCACTTTGGGTGGCCATATTTCGATAACCAGGCCTCGCAGAACCTTCTGGTTTTCACTCGTGAATAGCTCTTACAAAATTGACTAGAAATTTTGAAAACCGCAACCTTTTACTAGGCCTGGTTTCGAAAATATCGCCACCCAAACACATTGTTAGGTAGTTAAAGCTCAAAAATCTGTGGAATCAGTGAAATCACTTTGGATGGCCATATTTCGATAACCAGATCACGCAGGACGATTTAGTTTGCATGTGTGTGTAGGTATTGAATAGACCTTTCGTTTGATCTATGTTTCGGTGGGATTGGTGAACTTCGAAAAAATAATGATTTTTAAAGACAAGTGGTTAGTCCATGATTTTTCCCAAAATCAATTGGAAAAAAAAAATTTGAGTTTGGCACATCCATGGAAAGGTCTGTTAATTCTCTATTCAGAATCGAAAACTGCAACCCGTTACGAGCCTTGGTTGCGGAAATATCTCCATCCGCATCCGATGACTTTTATAGATTTGGGTCAATTTTCAGTAAAATCACTTTGGGTGGCCATATTTCGATAACCAGGCCTCGCAGAACCTTCTGGTTTTCACTCGTGAATAGCTCTTACAAAATTGACTAGAAATTTTGAAAACCGCAACCTTTTACTAGGCCTGGTTTCGAAAATATCGCCACCCAAACACATTGTTAGGTAGTTAAAGCTAAAAAATCTGTGGAATCAGTGAAATCACTTTGGATGGCCATATTTCGATAACCAGATCACGCAGGACGATTTAGTTTGCATGTGTGTGTAGGTATTGAATAGACCTTTCGTTTGATGTATGTTTCGGTGGGATTGGTGAACTTCGAAAAAATAATGATTTTTAAAGACAAGTGGTTAGTCCATGATTTTTCCCAAAATCAATTGGAAAAAAAAAATTTGAGTTTGGCACATCCATGGAAAGGTCTGTTAATTCTCTATTCAGAATCGAAAACTGCAACCCGTTACGAGCCTTGGTTGCGGAAATATCTCCATCCGCATCCGATGACTTTTATAGATTTGGGTCAATTTTCAGTAAAATCACTTTGGGTGGCCATATTTCGATAACCAGGCCTCGCAGAACCTTCTGGTTTTCACTCGTGAATAGCTCTTACAAAATTGACTAGAAATTTTGAAAACCGCAACCTTTTACTAGGCCTGGTTTCGAAAATATCGCCACCCAAACACATTGTTAGGTAGTTAAAGCTAAAAAATCTGTGGAATCAGTGAAATCACTTTGGATGGCCATATTTCGATAACCAGATCACGCAGGACGATTTAGTTTGCATGTGTGTGTAGGTATTGAACAGACCTTTCGTTTGATGTATGTTTCGGTGGGATTGGTGAACTTCGAAAAAATAATGATTTTTAAAGACATGATTTTTCCCAAAATCAATTGGAAAAAAAAAATTGAGTTTGGCACATCCATGGAAAGGTCTGTTAATTCTCTATTCAGAATCGAAAACTGCAACCCGTTACGAGCCTTGGTTGCGGAAATATCTCCATCCGCATCCGATGACTTTTATAGATTTGGGTCAATTTTCAGTAAAATCACTTTGGGTGGCCATATTTCGATAACCAGGCCTGGCAGAACCTTCTGGTTTTCACTCGTGAATAGCTCTTACAAAATTGACTAGAAATTTTGAAAACCGCAACCTTTTACTAGGCCTGGTTTCGAAAATATCGCCACCCAAACACATTGTTAGGTAGTTAAAGCTCAAAAATCTGTGGAATCAGTGAAATCACTTTGGATGGCCATATTTCGATAACCAGATCACGCAGGACGATTTAGTTTGCATGTGTGTGTAGGTATTGAATAGACCTTTCGTTTGATCTATGTTTCGGTGGGATTGGTGAACTTCGAAAAAATAATGATTTTTAAAGACAAGTGGTTAGTCCATGATTTTTCCCAAAATCAATTGGAAAAAAAAAATTTGAGTTTGGCACATCCATGGAAAGGTCTGTTAATTCTCTATTCAGAATCGAAAACTGCAACCCGTTACGAGCCTTGGTTGCGGAAATATCTCCATCCGCATCCGATGACTTTTATAGATTTGGGTCAATTTTCAGTAAAATCACTTTGGGTGGCCATATTTCGATAACCAGGCCTCGCAGAACCTTCTGGTTTTCACTCGTGAATAGCTCTTACAAAATTGACTAGAAATTTTGAAAACCGCAACCTTTTACTAGGCCTGGTTTCGAAAATATCGCCACCCAAACACATTGTTAGGTAGTTAAAGCTAAAAAATCTGTGGAATCAGTGAAATCACTTTGGATGGCCATATTTCGATAACCAGATCACGCAGGACGATTTAGTTTGCATGTGTGTGTAGGTATTGAACAGACCTTTCGTTTGATGTATGTTTCGGTGGGATTGGTGAACTTCGAAAAAATAATGATTTTTAAAGACATGATTTTTCCCAAAATCAATTGGAAAAAAAAATTTGAGTTTGGCACATCCATGGAAAGGTCTGTTAATTCTCTATTCAGAATCGAAAACTGCAACCCGTTACGAGCCTTGGTTGCGGAAATATCTCCATCCGCATCCGATGACTTTTATAGATTTGGGTCAATTTTCAGTAAAATCACTTTGGGTGGCCATATTTCGATAACCAGGCCTGGCAGAACCTTCTGGTTTTCACTCGTGAATAGCTCTTACAAAATTGACTAGAAATTTTGAAAACCGCAACCTTTTACTAGGCCTGGTTTCGAAAATATCGCCACCCAAACACATTGTTAGGTAGTTAAAGCTCAAAAATCTGTGGAATCAGTGAAATCACTTTGGATGGCCATATTTCGATAACCAGATCACGCAGGACGATTTAGTTTGCATGTGTGTGTAGGTATTGAATAGACCTTTCGTTTGATCTATGTTTCGGTGGGATTGGTGAACTTCGAAAAAATAATGATTTTTAAAGACAAGTGGT
Organism: Chrysotoxum bicinctum; assembly: GCA_911387755.1. NCBI lineage: Eukaryota > Metazoa > Arthropoda > Insecta > Diptera > Syrphidae > Chrysotoxum > Chrysotoxum bicinctum. Next base: position 13,612,578 of record OU426991.1, on the reverse strand, counting down.
TAGTCCATGATTTTTCCCAAAATCAATTGGAAAAAAAAAATTTGAGTTTGGCACATCCATGGAAAGGTCTGTTAATTCTCTATTCAGAATCGAAAACTGCAACCCGTTACGAGCCTTGGTTGCGGAAATATCTCCATCCGCATCCGATGACTTTTATAGATTTGGGTCAATTTTCAGTAAAATCACTTTGGGTGGCCATATTTCGATAACCAGGCCTCGCAGAACCTTCTGGTTTTCACTCGTGAATAGCTCTTACAAAATTGACTAGAAATTTTGAAAACCGCAACCTTTTACTAGGCCTGGTTTCGAAAATATCGCCACCCAAACACATTGTTAGGTAGTTAAAGCTCAAAAATCTGTGGAATCAGTGAAATCACTTTGGATGGCCATATTTCGATAACCAGATCACGCAGGACGATTTAGTTTGCATGTGTGTGTAGGTATTGAATAGACCTTTCGTTTGATGTATGTTTCGGTGGGATTGGTGAACTTCGAAAAAATAATGATTTTTAAAGACAAGTGGTTAGTCCATGATTTTTCCCAAAATCAATTGGAAAAAAAAAATTTGAGTTTGGCACATCCATGGAAAGGTCTGTTAATTCTCTATTCAGAATCGAAAACTGCAACCCGTTACGAGCCTTGGTTGCGGAAATATCTCCATCCGCATCCGATGACTTTTATAGATTTGGGTCAATTTTCAGTAAAATCACTTTGGGTGGCCATATTTCGATAACCAGGCCTCGCAGAACCTTCTGGTTTTCACTCGTGAATAGCTCTTACAAAATTGACTAGAAATTTTGAAAACCGCAACCTTTTACTAGGCCTGGTTTCGAAAATATCGCCACCCAAACACATTGTTAGGTAGTTAAAGCTCAAAAATCTGTGGAATCAGTGAAATCACTTTGGATGGCCATATTTCGATAACCAGATCACGCAGGACGATTTAGTTTGCATGTGTGTGTAGGTATTGAATAGACCTTTCGTTTGATGTATGTTTCGGTGGGATTGGTGAACTTCGAAAAAATAATGATTTTTAAAGACAAGTGGTTAGTCCATGATTTTTCCCAAAATCAATTGGAAAAAAAAAATTTGAGTTTGGCACATCCATGGAAAGGTCTGTTAATTCTCTATTCAGAATCGAAAACTGCAACCCGTTACGAGCCTTGGTTGCGGAAATATCTCCATCCGCATCCGATGACTTTTATAGATTTGGGTCAATTTTCAGTAAAATCACTTTGGGTGGCCATATTTCGATAACCAGGCCTCGCAGAACCTTCTGGTTTTCACTCGTGAATAGCTCTTACAAAATTGACTAGAAATTTTGAAAACCGCAACCTTTTACTAGGCCTGGTTTCGAAAATATCGCCACCCAAACACATTGTTAGGTAGTTAAAGCTCAAAAATCTGTGGAATCAGTGAAATCACTTTGGATGGCCATATTTCGATAACCAGATCACGCAGGACGATTTAGTTTGCATGTGTGTGTAGGTATTGAATAGACCTTTCGTTTGATGTATGTTTCGGTGGGATTGGTGAACTTCGAAAAAATAATGATTTTTAAAGACAAGTGGTTAGTCCATGATTTTTCCCAAAATCAATTGGAAACAAAAAATTTGAGTTTGGCACATCCATGGAAAGGTCTGTTAATTCTCTATTCAGAATCGAAAACTGCAACCCGTTACGAGCCTTGGTTGCGGAAATATCTCCATCCGCATCCGATGACTTTTATAGATTTGGGTCAATTTTCAGTAAAATCACTTTGGGTGGCCATATTTCGATAACCAGGCCTCGCAGAACCTTCTGGTTTTCACTCGTGAATAGCTCTTACAAAATTGACTAGAAATTTTGAAAACCGCAACCTTTTACTAGGCCTGGTTTCGAAAATATCGCCACCCAAACACATTGTTAGGTAGTTAAAGCTAAAAAATCTGTGGAATCAGTGAAATCACTTTGGATGGCCATATTTCGATAACCAGATCACGCAGGACGATTTAGTTTGCATGTGTGTGTAGGTATTGAACAGACCTTTCGTTTGATGTATGTTTCGGTGGGATTGGTGAACTTCGAAAAAATAATGATTTTTAAAGACATGATTTTTCCCAAAATCAATTGGAAAAAAAAATTTGAGTTTGGCACATCCATGGAAAGGTCTGTTAATTCTCTATTCAGAATCGAAAACTGCAACCCGTTACGAGCCTTGGTTGCGGAAATATCTCCATCCGCATCCGATGACTTTTATAGATTTGGGTCAATTTTCAGTAAAATCACTTTGGGTGGCCATATTTCGATAACCAGGCCTGGCAGAACCTTCTGGTTTTCACTCGTGAATAGCTCTTACAAAATTGACTAGAAATTTTGAAAACCGCAACCTTTTACTAGGCCTGGTTTCGAAAATATCGCCACCCAAACACATTGTTAGGTAGTTAAAGCTCAAAAATCTGTGGAATCAGTGAAATCACTTTGGATGGCCATATTTCGATAACCAGATCACGCAGGACGATTTAGTTTGCATGTGTGTGTAGGTATTGAATAGACCTTTCGTTTGATCTATGTTTCGGTGGGATTGGTGAACTTCGAAAAAATAATGATTTTTAAAGACAAGTGGTTAGTCCATGATTTTTCCCAAAATCAATTGGAAAAAAAAAATTTGAGTTTGGCACATCCATGGAAAGGTCTGTTAATTCTCTATTCAGAATCGAAAACTGCAACCCGTTACGAGTCTTGGTTGCGGAAATATCTCCATCCGCATCCGATGACTTTTATAGATTTGGGTCAATTTTCAGTAAAATCACTTTGGGTGGCCATATTTCGATAACCAGGCCTCGCAGAACCTTCTGGTTTTCACTCGTGAATAGCTCTTACAAAATTGACTAGAAATTTTGAAAACCGCAACCTTTTACTAGGCCTGGTTTCGAAAATATCGCCACCCAAACACATTGTTAGGTAGTTAAAGCTCAAAAATCTGTGGAATCAGTGAAATCACTTTGGATGGCCATATTTCGATAACCAGATCACGCAGGACGATTTAGTTTGCATGTGTGTGTAGGTATTGAATAGACCTTTCGTTTGATGTATGTTTCGGTGGGATTGGTGAACTTCGAAAAAATAATGATTTTTAAAGACAAGTGGTTAGTCCATGATTTTTCCCAAAATCAATTGGAAAAAAAAAATTTGAGTTTGGCACATCCATGGAAAGGTCTGTTAATTCTCTATTCAGAATCGAAAACTGCAACCCGTTACAAGTCTTGGTTGCGGAAATATCTCCATCCGCATCCGATGACTTTTATAGATTTGGGTCAATTTTCAGTAAAATCACTTTGGGTGGCCATATTTCGATAACCAGGCCTCGCAGAACCTTCTGGTTTTCACTCGTGAATAGCTCTTACAAAATTGACTAGAAATTTTGAAAACCGCAACCTTTTACTAGGCCTGGTTTCGAAAATATCGCCACCCAAACACATTGTTAGGTAGTTAAAGCTCAAAAATCTGTGGAATCAGTGAAATCACTTTGGATGGCCATATTTCGATAACCAGATCACGCAGGACGATTTAGTTTGCATGTGTGTGTAGGTATTGAATAGACCTTTCGTTTGATGTATGTTTCGGTGGGATTGGTGAACTTCGAAAAAATAATGATTTTTAAAGACAAGTGGTTAGTCCATGATTTTTCCCAAAATCAATTGGAAAAAAAAATTTGAGTTTGGCACATCCATGGAAAGGTCTGTTAATTCTCTATTCAGAATCGAAAACTGCAACCCGTTACGAGCCTTGGTTGCGGAAATATCTCCATCCGCATCCGATGACTTTTATAGATTTGGGTCAATTTTCAGTAAAATCACTTTGGGTGGCCATATTTCGATAACCAGGCCTCGCAGAACCTTCTGGTTTTCACTCGTGAATAGCTCTTACAAAATTGACTAGAAATTTTGAAAACCGCAACCTTTTACTAGGCCTGGTTTCGAAAATATCGCCACCCAAACACATTGTTAGGTAGTTAAAGCTAAAAAATCTGTGGAATCAGTGAAATCACTTTGGATGGCCATATTTCGATAACCAGATCACGCAGGACGATTTAGTTTGCATGTGTGTGTAGGTATTGAATAGACCTTTCGTTTGATGTATGTTTCGGTGGGATTGGTGAACTTCGAAAAAATAATGATTTTTAAAGACAAGTGGTTAGTCCATGATTTTTCCCAAAATCAATTGGAAAAAAAAAATTTGAGTTTGGCACATCCATGGAAAGGTCTGTTAATTCTCTATTCAGAATCGAAAACTGCAACCCGTTACGAGCCTTGGTTGCGGAAATATCTCCATCCGCATCCGATGACTTTTATAGATTTGGGTCAATTTTCAGTAAAATCACTTTGGGTGGCCATATTTCGATAACCAGGCCTCGCAGAACCTTCTGGTTTTCACTCGTGAATAGCTCTTACAAAATTGACTAGAAATTTTGAAAACCGCAACCTTTTACTAGGCCTGGTTTCGAAAATATCGCCACCCAAACACATTGTTAGGTAGTTAAAGCTAAAAAATCTGTGGAATCAGTGAAATCACTTTGGATGGCCATATTTCGATAACCAGATCACGCAGGACGATTTAGTTTGCATGTGTGTGTAGGTATTGAATAGACCTTTCGTTTGATGTATATTTCGGTGGGATTGGTGAACTTCGAAAAAATAATGATTTTTAAAGACAAGTGGTTAGTCCATGATTTTTCCCAAAATCAATTGGAAAAAAAAATTTGAGTTTGGCACATCCATGGAAAGGTCTGTTAATTCTCTATTCAGAATCGAAAACTGCAACCCGTTACGAGTCTTGGTTGCGGAAATATCTCCATCCGCATCCGATGACTTTTATAGATTTGGGTCAATTTTCAGTAAAATCACTTTGGGTGGCCATATTTCGATAACCAGGCCTCGCAGAACCTTCTGGTTTTCACTCGTGAATAGCTCTTACAAAATTGACTAGAAATTTTGAAAACCGCAACCTTTTACTAGGCCTGGTTTCGAAAATATCGCCACCCAAACACATTGTTAGGTAGTTAAAGCTAAAAAATCTGTGGAGTCAGTGAAATCACTTTGGATGGCCATATTTCGATAACCAGATCACGCAGGACGATTTAGTTTGCATGTGTGTGTAGGTATTGAATAGACCTTTCGTTTGATGTATATTTCGGTGGGATTGGTGAACTTCGAAAAAATAATGATTTTTAAAGACAAGTGGTTAGTCCATGATTTTTCCCAAAATCAATTGGAAAAAAAAATTTGAGTTTGGCACATCCATGGAAAGGTCTGTTAATTCTCTATTCAGAATCGAAAACTGCAACCCGTTACGAGTCTTGGTTGCGGAAATATCTCCATCCGCATCCGATGACTTTTATAGATTTGGGTCAATTTTCAGTAAAATCACTTTGGGTGGCCATATTTCGATAACCAGGCCTCGCAGAACCTTCTGGTTTTCACTCGTGAATAGCTCTTACAAAATTGACTAGAAATTTTGAAAACCGCAACCTTTTACTAGGCCTGGTTTCGAAAATATCGCCACCCAAACACATTGTTAGGTAGTTAAAGCTCAAAAATCTGTGGAATCAGTGAAATCACTTTGGATGGCCATATTTCGATAACCAGATCACGCAGGACGATTTAGTTTGCATGTGTGTGTAGGTATTGAATAGACCTTTCGTTTGATGTATGTTTCGGTGGGATTGGTGAACTTCGAAAAAATAATGATTTTTAAAGACAAGTGGTTAGTCCATGATTTTTCCCAAAATCAATTGGAAAAAAAAAATTTGAGTTTGGCACATCCATGGAAAGGTCTGTTAATTCTCTATTCAGAATCGAAAACTGCAACCCGTTACGAGCCTTGGTTGCGGAAATATCTCCATCCGCATCCGATGACTTTTATAGATTTGGGTCAATTTTCAGTAAAATCACTTTGGGTGGCCATATTTCGATAACCAGGCCTCGCAGAACCTTCTGGTTTTCACTCGTGAATAGCTCTTACAAAATTGACTAGAAATTTTGAAAACCGCAACCTTTTACTAGGCCTGGTTTCGAAAATATCGCCACCCAAACACATTGTTAGGTAGTTAAAGCTAAAAAATCTGTGGAATCAGTGAAATCACTTTGGATGGCCATATTTCGATAACCAGATCACGCAGGACGATTTAGTTTGCATGTGTGTGTAGGTATTGAATAGACCTTTCGTTTGATGTATATTTCGGTGGGATTGGTGAACTTCGAAAAAATAATGATTTTTAAAGACAAGTGGTTAGTCCATGATTTTTCCCAAAATCAATTGGAAAAAAAAAATTTGAGTTTGGCACATCCATGGAAAGGTCTGTTAATTCTCTATTCAGAATCGAAAACTGCAACCCGTTACGAGTCTTGGTTGCGGAAATATCTCCATCCGCATCCGATGACTTTTATAGATTTGGGTCAATTTTCAGTAAAATCACTTTGGGTGGCCATATTTCGATAACCAGGCCTCGCAGAACCTTCTGGTTTTCACTCGTGAATAGCTCTTACAAAATTGACTAGAAATTTTGAAAACCGCAACCTTTTACTAGGCCTGGTTTCGAAAATATCGCCACCCAAACACATTGTTAGGTAGTTAAAGCTCAAAAATCTGTGGAATCAGTGAAATCACTTTGGATGGCCATATTTCGATAACCAGATCACGCAGGACGATTTAGTTTGCATGTGTGTGTAGGTATTGAATAGACCTTTCGTTTGATGTATGTTTCGGTGGGATTGGTGAACTTCGAAAAAATAATGATTTTTAAAGACAAGTGGTTAGTCCATGATTTTTCCCAAAATCAATTGGAAAAAAAAAATTTGAGTTTGGCACATCCGTGGAAAGGTCTGTTAATTCTCTATTCAGAATCGAAAACTGCAACCCGTTACGAGCCTTGGTTGCGGAAATATCTCCATCCGCATCCGATGACTTTTATAGATTTGGGTCAATTTTCAGTAAAATCACTTTGGGTGGCCATATTTCGATAACCAGGCCTCGCAGAACCTTCTGGTTTTCACTCGTGAATAGCTCTTACAAAATTGACTAGAAATTTTGAAAACCGCAACCTTTTACTAGGCCTGGTTTCGAAAATATCGCCACCCAAACACATTGTTAGGTAGTTAAAGCTAAAAAATCTGTGGAATCAGTGAAATCACTTTGGATGGCCATATTTCGATAACCAGATCACGCAGGACGATTTAGTTTGCATGTGTGTGTAGGTATTGAATAGACCTTTCGTTTGATGTATGTTTCGGTGGGATTGGTGAACTTCGAAAAAATAATGATTTTTAAAGACAAGTGGTTAGTCCATGATTTTTCCCAAAATCAATTGGGAAAAAAAAATTTGAGTTTGGCACATCCATGGAAAGGTCTGTTAATTCTCTATTCAGAATCGAAAACTGCAACCCGTTACGAGCCTTGATTGCGGAAATATCTCCATCCGCATCCGATGACTTTTATAGATTTGGGTCAATTTTCAGTAAAATCACTTTGGGTGGCCATATTTCGATAACCAGGCCTCGCAGAACCTTCCGGTTTTCACTCGTGAATAGCTCTTACAAAATTGACTAGAAATTTTGAAAACCGCAACCTTTTACTAGGCCTGGTTTCGAAAATATCGCCACCCAAACACATTGTTAGGTAGTTAAAGCTAAAAAAATCTGTGGAATCAGTGAAATCACTTTGGATGGCCATATTTCGATAACCAGATCACGCAGGACGATTTAGTTTGCATGTGTGTGTAGGTATTGAACAGACCTTTCGTTTGATGTATGTTTCGGTGGGATTGGTGAACTTCGAAAAAATAATGATTTTTAAAGACATGATTTTTCCCAAAATCAATTGGAAAAAAAAAATTGAGTTTGGCACATCCATGGAAAGGTCTGTTAATTCTCTATTCAGAATCGAAAACTGCAACCCGTTACGAGCCTTGGTTGCGGAAATATCTCCATCCGCATCCGATGACTTTTATAGATTTGGGTCAATTTTCAGTAAAATCACTTTGGGTGGCCATATTTCGATAACCAGGCCTCGCAGAACCTTCTGGTTTTCACTCGTGAATAGCTCTTACAAAATTGACTAGAAATTTTGAAAACCGCAACCTTTTACTAGGCCTGGTTTCGAAAATATCGCCACCCAAACACATTGTTAGGTAGTTAAAGCTAAAAAATCTGTGGAATCAGTGAAATCACTTTGGATGGCCATATTTCGATAACCAGATCACGCAGGACGATTTAGTTTGCATGTGTGTGTAGGTATTGAATAGACCTTTCGTTTGATGTATATTTCGGTGGGATTGGTGAACTTCGAAAAAATAATAATTTTTAAAGACAAGTGGTTAAGTCCATGATTTTTCCCAAAATCAATTGGAAAAAAAAAATTTGAGTTTGGCACATCCATGGAAAGGTCTGTTAATTCTCTATTCAGAATCGAAAACTGCAACCCGTTACGAGTCTTGGTTGCGGAAATATCTCCATCCGCATCCGATGACTTTTATAGATTTGGATCAATTTTCAGTAAAATCACTTTGGGTGGCCATATTTCGATAACCAGGCCTCGCAGAACCTTCTGGTTTTCACTCGTGAATAGCTCTTACAAAATTGACTAGAAATTTTGAAAACCGCAACCTTTTACTAGGCCTGGTTTCGAAAATATCGCCACCCAAACACATTGTTAGGTAGTTAAAGCTAAAAAATCTGTGGAATCAGTGAAATCACTTTGGATGGCCATATTTCGATAACCAGATCACGCAGGACGATTTAGTTTGCATGTGTGTGTAGGTATTGAACAGACCTTTCGTTTGATGTATGTTTCGGTGGGATTGGTGAACTTCGAAAAAATAATGATTTTTAAAGACATGATTTTTCCCAAAATCAATTGGAAAAAAAAATTTGAGTTTGGCACATCCATGGAAAGGTCTGTTAATTCTCTATTCAGAATCGAAAACTGCAACCCGTTACGAGCCTTGGTTGCGGAAATATCTCCATCCGCATCCGATGACTTTTATAGATTTGGGTCAATTTTCAGTAAAATCACTTTGGGTGGCCATATTTCGATAACCAGGCCTGGCAGAACCTTCTGGTTTTCACTCGTGAATAGCTCTTACAAAATTGACTAGAAATTTTGAAAACCGCAACCTTTTACTAGGCCTGGTTTCGAAAATATCGCCACCCAAACACATTGTTAGGTAGTTAAAGCTCAAAAATCTGTGGAATCAGTGAAATCACTTTGGATGGCCATATTTCGATAACCAGATCACGCAGGACGATTTAGTTTGCATGTGTGTGTAGGTATTGAATAGACCTTTCGTTTGATGTATGTTTCGGTGGGATTGGTGAACTTCGAAAAAATAATGATTTTTAAAGACAAGTGGTTAGTCCATGATTTTTCCCAAAATCAATTGGGAAAAAAAAAATTGAGTTTGGCACATCCATGGAAAGGTCTGTTAATTCTCTATTCAGAATCGAAAACTGCAACCCGTTACGAGCCTTGGTTGCGGAAATATCTCCATCCGCATCCGATGACTTTTATAGATTTGGGTCAATTTTCAGTAAAATCACTTTGGGTGGCCATATTTCGATAACCAGGCCTCGCAGAACCTTCTGGTTTTCACTCGTGAATAGCTCTTACAAAATTGACTAGAAATTTTGAAAACCGCAACCTTTTACTAGGCCTGGTTTCGAAAATATCGCCACCCAAACACATTGTTAGGTAGTTAAAGCTCAAAAATCTGTGGAATCAGTGTTAAATCACTTTGGATGGCCATATTTCGATAACCAGATCACGCAGGACGATTTAGTTTGCATGTGTGTGTAGGTATTGAATAGACCTTTCGTTTGATGTATGTTTCGGTGGGATTGGTGAACTTCGAAAAAATAATGATTTTTAAAGACAAGTGGTTAGTCCATGATTTTTCCCAAAATCAATTGGAAAAAAAAAAATTGAGTTTGGCACATCCATGGAAAGGTCTGTTAATTCTCTATTCAGAATCGAAAACTGCAACCCGTTACGAGCCTTGGTTGCGGAAATATCTCCATCCGCATCCGATGACTTTTATAGATTTGGGTCAATTTTCAGTAAAATCACTTTGGGTGGCCATATTTCGATAACCAGGCCTCGCAGAACCTTCTGGTTTTCACTCGTGAATAGCTCTTACAAAATTGACTAGAAATTTTGAAAACCGCAACCTTTTACTAGGCCTGGTTTCGAAAATATCGCCACCCAAACACATTGTTAGGTAGTTAAAGCTAAAAAATCTGTGGAATCAGTGAAATCACTTTGGATGGCCATATTTCGATAACCAGATCACGCAGGACGATTTAGTTTGCATGTGTGTGTAGGTATTGAATAGACCTTTCGTTTGATGTATGTTTCGGTGGGATTGGTGAACTTCGAAAAAATAATGATTTTTAAAGACAAGTGGTTAGTCCATGATTTTTCCCAAAATCAATTGGAAAAAAAAAAATTTGAGTTTGGCACATCCATGGAAAGGTCTGTTAATTCTCTATTCAGAATCGAAAACTGCAACCCGTTACGAGCCTTGGTTGCGGAAATATCTCCATCCGCATCCGATGACTTTTATAGATTTGGGTCAATTTTCAGTAAAATCACTTTGGGTGGCCATATTTCGATAACCAGGCCTCGCAGAACCTTCTGGTTTTCACTCGTGAATAGCTCTTACAAAATTGACTAGAAATTTTGAAAACCGCAACCTTTTACTAGGCCTGGTTTCGAAAATATCGCCACCCAAACACATTGCTAGGTAGTTAAAGCTCAAAAATCTGTGGAATCAGTGAAATCACTTTGGATGGCCATATTTCGATAACCAGATCACGCAGGACGATTTAGTTTGCATGTGTGTGTAGGTATTGAATAGACCTTTCGTTTGATGTATGTTTCGGTGGGATTGGTGAACTTCGAAAAAATAATGATTTTTAAAGACAAGTGGTTAGTCCATGATTTTTCCCAAAATCAATTGGAAAAAAAAAATTTGAGTTTGGCACATCCATGGAAAGGTCTGTTAATTCTCTATTCAGAATCGAAAACTGCAACCCGTTACGAGCCTTGGTTGCGGAAATATCTCCATCCGCATCCGATGACTTTTATAGATTTGGGTCAATTTTCAGTAAAATCACTTTGGGTGGCCATATTTCGATAACCAGGCCTCGCAGAACCTTCTGGTTTTCACTCGTGAATAGCTCTTACAAAATTGACTAGAAATTTTGAAAACCGCAACCTTTTACTAGGCCTGGTTTCGAAAATATCGCCACCCAAACACATTGTTAGGTAGTTAAAGCTAAAAAATCTGTGGAATCAGTGAAATCACTTTGGATGGCCATATTTCGATAACCAGATCACGCAGGACGATTTAGTTTGCATGTGTGTGTAGGTATTGAATAGACCTTTCGTTTGATGTATGTTTCGGTGGGATTGGTGAACTTCGAAAAAATAATGATTTTTAAAGACAAGTGGTTAGTCCATGATTTTTCCCAAAATCAATTGGAAAAAAAAAATTTGAGTTTGGCACATCCATGGAAAGGTCTGTTAATTCTCTATTCAGAATCGAAAACTGCAACCCGTTACGAGCCTTGGTTGCGGAAATATCTCCATCCGCATCCGATGACTTTTATAGATTTGGGTCAATTTTCAGTAAAATCACTTTGGGTGGCCATATTTCGATAACCAGGCCTCGCAGAACCTTCTGGTTTTCACTCGTGAATAGCTCTTACAAAATTGACTAGAAATTTTGAAAACCGCAACCTTTTACTAGGCCTGGTTTCGAAAATATCGCCACCCAAACACATTGTTAGGTAGTTAAAGCTCAAAAATCTGTGGAATCAGTGAAATCACTTTGGATGGCCATATTTCGATAACCAGATCACGCAGGACGATTTAGTTTGCATGTGTGTGTAGGTATTGAATAGACCTTTCGTTTGATGTATGTTTCGGTGGGATTGGTGAACTTCGAAAAAATAATGATTTTTAAAGACAAGTGGTTAGTCCATGATTTTTCCCAAAATCAATTGGAAAAAAAAAATTTGAGTTTGGCAGATCCATGGAAAGGTCTGTTAATTCTCTATTCAGAATCGAAAACTGCAACCCGTTACGAGCCTTGGTTGCGGAAATATCTCCATCCGCATCCGATGACTTTTATAGATTTGGGTCAATTTTCAGTAAAATCACTTTGGGTGGCCATATTTCGATAACCAGGCCTCGCAGAACCTTCTGGTTTTCACTCGTGAATAGCTCTTACAAAATTGACTAGAAATTTTGAAAACCGCAACCTTTTACTAGGCCTGGTTTCGAAAATATCGCCACCCAAACACATTGTTAGGTAGTTAAAGCTCAAAAATCTGTGGAATCAGTGAAATCACTTTGGATGGCCATATTTCGATAACCAGATCACGCAGGACGATTTAGTTTGCATGTGTGTGTAGGTATTGAATAGACCTTTCGTTTGATGTATGTTTCGGTGGGATTGGTGAACTTCGAAAAAATAATGATTTTTAAAGACAAGTGGTTAGTCCATGATTTTTCCCAAAATCAATTGGAAAAAAAAAATTTGAGTTTGGCACATACATGGAAAGGTCTGTTAATTTTCTATTCAGAATCGAAAACTGCAACCCGTTACGAGCCTTGGTTGCGGAAATATCTCCATCCGCATCCGATGACTTTTATAGATTTGGGTCAATTTTCAGTAAAATCACTTTGGGTGGCCATATTTCGATAACCAGGCCTCGCAGAACCTTCTGGTTTTCACTCGTGAATAGCTCTTACAAAATTGACTAGAAATTTTGAAAACCGCAACCTTTTACTAGGCCTGGTTTCGAAAATATCGCCACCCAAACACATTGTTAGGTAGTTAAAGCTCAAAAATCTGTGGAATCAGTGAAATCACTTTGGATGGCCATATTTCGATAACCAGATCACGCAGGACGATTTAGTTTGCATGTGTGTGTAGGTATTGAATAGACCTTTCGTTTGATGTATGTTTAGGTGGGATTGGTGAACTTCGAAAAAATAATGATTTTTAAAGACAAGTGGTTAGTCCATGATTTTTCCCAAAATCAATTGGAAAAAAAAAATTTGAGTTTGGCACATCCATGGAAAGGTCTGTTAATTCTCTATTTAGAATCGAAAACTGCAACCCGTTACGAGCCTTGGTTGCGGAAATATCTCCATCCGCATCCGATGACTTTTATAGATTTGGGTCAATTTTCAGTAAAATCACTTTGGGTGGCCATATTTCGATAACCAGGCCTCGCAGAACCTTCTGGCTTTCACTCGTGAATAGCTCTTACAAATTTGACTAGAAATTTTGAAAACCGCAACCTTTTACTAGGCCTGGTTTCGAAAATATCGCCACCCAAACACATTGTTAGGTAGTTAAAGCTAAAAAATCTGTGGAATCAGTGAAATCACTTTGGATGGCCATATTTCGATAACCAGATCACGCAGGACGATTTAGTTTGCATGTATGTGTAGGTATTGAATAGACCTTTCGTTTGATGTATGTTTCGGTGGGATTGGTGAACTTCGAAAAAATAATGATTTTTAAAGACAAGTGGTTAGTCCATGATTTTTCCCAAAATCAATTGGAAAAAAAAAATTTGACTTTGGCAAATCCATGGAAAGGTCTGTTAATTCTCTATTCAGAATCGAAAACTGCAACCCGTTACGAGCCTTGGTTGCGGAAATATCTCCATCCGCATCCGATGACTTTTATAGATTTGGGTCAATTTTCAGTAAAATCACTTTGGGTGGCCATATTTCGATAACCAGGCCTCGCAGAACCTTCTGGTTTTCACTCGTGAATAGCTCTTACAAATTTGACTAGAAATTTTGAAAACCGCAACCTTTTACTAGGCCTGGTTTCGAAAATATCGCCACCCAAACACATTGTTAGGTAGTTAAAGCTAAAAAATCTGTGGAATCAGTGAAATCACTTTGGATGACCATATTTCGATAACCAGATCACGCAGGACGATTTAGTTTGCATGTGTGTGTAGGTATTGAATAGACCTTTCGTTTGATGTATGTTTCGGTGGGATTGGTGAACTTCGAAAAAATAATGATTTTTAAAGACAAGTGGTTAGTCCATGATTTTTCCCAAAATCAATTGGAAAAAAAAAATTTGAGTTTGGCACATCCATGGAAAGGTCTGTTAATTCTCTATTCAGAATCGAAAACTGCAACCCGTTACGAGCCTTGGTTGCGGAAATATCTCCATCCGCATCCGATGACTTTTATAGATTTGGGTCAATTTTCAGTAAAATCACTTTGGGTGGCCATATTTCGATAACCAGGCCTCGCAGAACCTTCTGGTTTTCACTCGTGAATAGCTCTTACAAATTTGACTAGAAATTTTGAAAACCGCAACCTTTTACTAGGCCTGGTTTCGAAAATATCGCCACCCAAACACATTGTTAGGTAGTTAAAGCTCAAAAATCTGTGGAATCAGTGAAATCACTTTGGATGGCCATATTTCGATAACCAGATCACGCAGGACGATTTAGTTTGCATGTGTGTGTAGGTATTGAATAGACCTTTCGTTTGATGTATGTTTCGGTGGGATTGGTGAACTTCGAAAAAATAATGATTTTTAAAGACAAGTGGTTAGTCCATGATTTTTCCCAAAATCAATTGGAAAAAAAAAATTTGAGTTTGGCACATCCATGGAAAGGTCTGTTAATTCTCTATTCAGAATCGAAAACTGCAACCCGTTACGAGCCTTGGTTGCGGAAATATCTCCATCCGCATCAGATGACTTTTATAGATTTGGGTCAATTTTCAGTAAAATCACTTTGGGTGGCCATATTTCGATAACCAGGCCTCGCAGAACCTTCTGGTTTTCACTCGTGAATAGCTCTTACAAAATTGACTAGAAATTTTGAAAACCGCAACCTTTTACTAGGCCTGGTTTCGAAAATATCGCCACCCAAACACATTGTTAGGTAGTTAAAGCTCAAAAATATGTGGAATCAGTGAAATCACTTTGGGTGGCCATATTTCGATAACCAGATCACGCAGGACGATTTAGTTTGCATGTGTGTGTAGGTATTGAATAGACCTTTCGTTTGATGTATGTTTCGGTGGGATTGGTGAACTTCGAAAAAATAATGATTTTTAAAGACAAGTGGTTAGTCCATGATTTTTCCCAAAATCAATTGGAAAAAAAAAATTTGAGTTTGGCACATACATGGAAAGGTCTGTTAATTCTCTATTCAGAATCGAAAACTGCAACCCGTTACGAGCCTTGGTTGCGGAAATATCTCCATCCGCATCCGATGACTTTTATAGATTTGGGTCAATTTTCAGTAAAATCACTTTGGGTGGCCATATTTCGATAACCAGGCCTCGCAGAACCTTCTGGTTTTCACTCGTGAATAGCTCTTACAAAATTGACTAGAAATTTTGAAAACCGCAACCTTTTACTAGGCCTGGTTTCGAAAATATCGCCACCCAAACACATTGTTAGGTAGTTAAAGCTCAAAAATCTGTGGAATCAGTGAAATCACTTTGGATGGCCATATTTCGATAACCAGATCAAGCAGGACGATTTAGTTTGCATGTGTGTGTAGGTATTGAATAGACCTTTCGTTTGATGTATGTTTCGGTGGGATTGGTGAACTTCGAAAAAATAATGATTTTTAAAGACAAGTGGTTAGTCCATGATTTTTCCCAAAATCAATTGGAAAAAAAAAATTTGAGTTTGGCACATCCATGGAAAGGTCTGTTAATTCTCTATTCAGAATCGAAAACTGCAACCCGTTACGAGCCTTGGTTGCGGAAATATCTCCATCCGCATCCGATGACTTTTATAGATTTGGGTCAATTTTCAGTAAAATCACTTTGGGTGGCCATATTTCGATAACCAGGCCTCGCAGAACCTTCTGGTTTTCACTCGTGAATAGCTCTTACAAATTTGACTAGAAATTTTGAAAACCGCAACCTTTTACTAGGCCTGGTTTCGAAAATATCGCCACCCAAACACATTGTTAGGTAGTTAAAGCTAAAAAATCTGTGGAATCAGTGAAATCACTTTGGATGGCCATATTTCGATAACCAGATCACGCAGGACGATTTAGTTTGCATGTGTGTGTAGGTATTGAATAGACCTTTCGTTTGATGTATGTTTCGGTGGGATTGGTGAACTTCGAAAAAATAATGATTTTTAAAGACAAGTGGTTAGTCCATGATTTTTCCCAAAATCAATTGGAAAAAAAAAATTTGAGTTTGGCACATCCATGGAAAGGTCTGTTAATTCTCTATTCAGAATCGAAAACTGCAACCCGTTACGAGCCTTGGTTGCGGAAATATCTCCATCCGCATCCGATGACTTTTATAGATTTGGGTCAATTTTCAGTAAAATCACTTTGGGTGGCCATATTTCGATAACCAGGCCTCGCAGAACCTTCTGGTTTTCACTCGTGAATAGCTCTTACAAATTTGACTAGAAATTTTGAAAACCGCAACCTTTTACTAGGCCTGGTTTCGAAAATATCGCCACCCAAACACATTGTTAGGTAGTTAAAGCTAAAAAATCAGTGGAATCAGTGAAATCACTTTGGATGGCCATATTTCGATAACCAGATCACGCAGGACGATTTAGTTTGCATGTGTGTGTAGGTATTGAATAGACCTTTCGTTTGATGTATGTTTCGGTGGGATTGGTGAACTTCGAAAAAATAATGATTTTTAAAGACAAGTGGTTAGTCCATGATTTTTCCCAAAATCAATTGGAAAAAAAAAATTTGAGTTTGGCACATCCATGGAAAGGTCTGTTAATTCTCTATTCAGAATCGAAAACTGCAACCCGTTACGAGCCTTGGTTGCGGAAATATCTCCATCCGCATCCGATGACTTTTATAGATTTGGGTCAATTTTCAGTAAAATCACTTTGGGTGGCCATATTTCGATAACCAGGCCTCGCAGAACCTTCTGGTTTTCACTCGTGAATAGCTCTTACAAAATTGACTAGAAATTTTGAAAACCGCAACCTTTTACTAGGCCTGGTTTCGAAAATATCGCCACCCAAACACATTGTTAGGTAGTTAAAGCTAAAAAATCTGTGGAATCAGTGAAATCACTTTGGATGGCCATATTTCGATAACCAGATCACGCAGGACGATTTAGTTTGCATGTGTGTGTAGGTATTGAATAGACCTTTCGTTTGATGTATGTTTCGGTGGGATTGGTGAACTTCGAAAAAATAATGATTTTTAAAGACAAGTGGTTAGTCCATGATTTTTCCCAAAATCAATTGGAAAAAAAAAATTTGAGTTTGGCACATCCATGGAAAGGTCTGTTAATTCTCTATTCAGAATCGAAAACTGCAACCCGTTACGAGCCTTGGTTGCGGAAATATCTCCATCCGCATCCGATGACTTTTATAGATTTGGGTCAATTTTCAGTAAAATCACTTTGGGTGGCCATATTTCGATAACCAGGCCTCGCAGAACCTTCTGGTTTTCACTCGTGAATAGCTCTTACAAAATTGACTAGAAATTTTGAAAACCGCAACCTTTTACTAGGCCTGGTTTCGAAAATATCGCCACCCAAACACATTGTTAGGTAGTTAAAGCTAAAAAATCTGTGGAATCAGTGAAATCACTTTGGATGGCCATATTTCGATAACCAGATCACGCAGGACGATTTAGTTTGCATGTGTGTGTAGGTATTGAATAGACCTTTCGTTTGATGTATGTTTCGGTGGGATTGGTGAACTTCGAAAAAATAATGATTTTTAAAGACAAGTGGTTAGTCCATGATTTTTCCCAAAATCAATTGGAAAAAAAAAATTTGAGTTTGGCACATCCATGGAAAGGTCTGTTAATTCTCTATTCAGAATCGAAAACTGCAACCCGTTACGAGCCTTGGTTGCGGAAATATCTCCATCCGCATCCGATGACTTTTATAGATTTGGGTCAATTTTCAGTAAAATCACTTTGGGTGGCCATATTTCGATAACCAGGCCTCGCAGAACCTTCTGGTTTTCACTCGTGAATAGCTCTTACAAAATTGACTAGAAATTTTGAAAACCGCAACCTTTTACTAGGCCTGGTTTCGAAAATATCGCCACCCAAACACATTGTTAGGTAGTTAAAGCTAAAAAATCTGTGGAGTCAGTGAAATCACTTTGGATGGCCATATTTCGATAACCAGATCACGCAGGACGATTTAGTTTGCATGTGTGTGTAGGTATTGAATAGACCTTTCGTTTGATGTATATTTCGGTGGGATTGGTGAACTTCGAAAAAATAATGATTTTTAAAGACAAGTGGTTAGTCCATGATTTTTCCCAAAATCAATTGGAAAAAAAAAATTTGAGTTTGGCACATCCATGGAAAGGTCTGTTAATTCTCTATTCAGAATCGAAAACTGCAACCCGTTACGAGCCTTGGTTGCGGAAATATCTCCATCCGCATCCGATGACTTTTATAGATTTGGGTCAATTTTCAGTAAAATCACTTTGGGTGGCCATATTTCGATAACCAGGCCTCGCAGAACCTTCTGGTTTTCACTCGTGAATAGCTCTTACAAAATTGACTAGAAATTTTGAAAACCGCAACCTTTTACTAGGCCTGGTTTCGAAAATATCGCCACCCAAACACATTGCTAGGTAGTTAAAGCTCAAAAATCTGTGGAATCAGTGAAATCACTTTGGATGGCCATATTTCGATAACCAGATCACGCAGGACGATTTAGTTTGCATGTGTGTGTAGGTATTGAATAGACCTTTCGTTTGATGTATGTTTCGGTGGGATTGGTGAACTTCGAAAAAATAATGATTTTTAAAGACAAGTGGTTAGTCCATGATTTTTCCCAAAATCAATTGGAAAAAAAAAATTTGAGTTTGGCACATCCATGGAAAGGTCTGTTAATTCTCTATTCAGAATCGAAAACTGCAACCCGTTACGAGCCTTGGTTGCGGAAATATCTCCATCCGCATCCGATGACTTTTATAGATTTGGGTCAATTTTCAGTAAAATCACTTTGGGTGGCCATATTTCGATAACCAGGCCTCGCAGAACCTTCTGGTTTTCACTCGTGAATAGCTCTTACAAATTTGACTAGAAATTTTGAAAACCGCAACCTTTTACTAGGCCTGGTTTCGAAAATATCGCCACCCAAACACATTGTTAGGTAGTTAAAGCTAAAAAATCTGTGGAATCAGTGAAATCACTTTGGATGGCCATATTTCGATAACCAGATCACGCAGGACGATTTAGTTTGCATGTGTGTGTAGGTATTGAATAGACCTTTCGTTTGATGTATGTTTCGGTGGGATTGGTGAACTTCGAAAAAATAATGATTTTTAAAGACAAGTGGTTAGTCCATGATTTTTCCCAAAATCAATTGGAAAAAAAAAATTTGAGTTTGGCACATCCATGGAAAGGTCTGTTAATTCTCTATTCAGAATCGAAAACTGCAACCCGTTACGAGCCTTGGTTGCGGAAATATCTCCATCCGCATCCGATGACTTTTATAGATTTGGGTCAATTTTCAGTAAAATCACTTTGGGTGGCCATATTTCGATAACCAGGCCTCGCAGAACCTTCTGGTTTTCACTCGTGAATAGCCCTTACAAAATTGACTAGAAATTTTGAAAACCGCAACCTTTTACTAGGCCTGGTTTCGAAAATATCGCCACCCAAACACATTGTTAGGTAGTTAAAGCTCAAAAATCTGTGGAATCAGTGAAATCACTTTGGATGGCCATATTTCGATAACCAGATCACGCAGGACGATTTAGTTTGCATGTGTGTGTAGGTATTGAATAGACCTTTCGTTTGATGTATGTTTCGGTGGGATTGGTGAACTTCGAAAAAATAATGATTTTTAAAGACAAGTGGTTAGTCCATGATTTTTCCCAAAATCAATTGGAAAAAAAAAATTTGAGTTTGGCACATCCATGGAAAGGTCTGTTAATTCTCTATTCAGAATCGAAAACTGCAACCCGTTACGAGCCTTGGTTGCGGAAATATCTCCATCCGCATCCGATCACTTTTATAGATTTGGGTCAATTTTCAGTAAAATCACTTTGGGTGGCCATATTTCGATAACCAGGCCTCGCAGAACCTTCTGGTTTTCACTCGTGAATAGCTCTTACAAAATTGACTAGAAATTTTGAAAACCGCAACCTTTTACTAGGCCTGGTTTCGAAAATATCGCCACCCAAACACATTGTTAGGTAGTTAAAGCTCAAAAATCTGTGGAATCAGTGAAATCACTTTGGATGGCCATATTTCGATAACCAGATCACGCAGGACGATTTAGTTTGCATGTGTGTGTAGGTATTGAATAGACCTTTCGTTTGATGTATGTTTCGGTGGGATTGGTGAACTTCGAAAAAATAATGATTTTTAAAGACAAGTGGTTAGTCCATGATTTTTCCCAAAATCAATTGGAAAAAAAATTTGAGTTTGGCACATCCATGGAAAGGTCTGTTAATTCTCTATTCAGAATCGAAAACTGCAACCCGTTACGAGCCTTTGTTGCGGAAATATCTCCATCCGCATCCGATGACTTTTATAGATTTGGGTCAATTTTCAGTAAAATCACTTTGGGTGGCCATATTTCGATAACCAGGCCTCGCAGAACCTTCTGGTTTTCACTCGTGAATAGCTCTTACAAAATTGACTAGAAATTGTGTGTAGGTATTGAATAGACCTTTCGTTTGATGTATATTTCGGTGGGATTGGTGAACTTCGAAAAAATAATGATTTTTTAAGACAATTCCATGATTTTTCCCAAAATTTAAAAAAAAATAAATTTTTGAGTTTGGCACATCCATATTTGGGGTGGATTCCCCAATACTCATTTGTACCTGTTCGATAGAATTCAGAATAGGGCCCTCCATTACGGAAACTTTTGTTTCTCTTGAACACACCGTCGCATCGTATTTCCTGACTTTAATTGTCTTATCACTTTTTCTATCAACAATGTTTAATTGAAATAGTCAGTTGGATTTATTCCCTCGAACACCATTTTACTAGAATCTTGAATTCCTTGACCCTCTGGAATTTTTGTCTTCATTGTAATGTACAGGCTTTTAAACCAATGGCGCAAAATTTTAAACAGCCTATTATTAAGGTATTAGTATGATACTACTTAACAATTTGCTAACTTTATAGTAGTTTACAAACTCATTCTTAATTTTAAACATTTTCGAACTAGTAATGTACTAATTGCTTCTGAACTGAACACTCCTAAGACAATGACATTTCGTGTAAAAAAGTAAGTACACGAACCTTTTTTTGATGTTTGCAAATGTCAACAAGTCATATGAAGCTAGCTAGATACTAAAAAAAAGAAAGTAGGTATTCGATGATTTTAACTTTAATAAAAGGGTAGAGAATGTATGATGCTATTTTCAATTAAAATTTGCAAATTCGTTGTTTTAACCTAGTATCATACTTAAACAGCCTTAGCATCGAACTAATTCAATTAAAATTTTGCGCCAATGTGTATCGACATCTCATATTAAATCGTCTCCACTGTATCTAAACGCTCGCACTGTGTTACGCCGTAACATTATAAGGGCTGGCATAATCCCTTGAGTGTGTGCAACTTATAAAAAAAGTATTTAGATTTCCTCGGGTTATACACGAAATTTTTGACATCTGGTCTAGCTGTAATCTCAAAAAGCCTATATTCGTCTTAAGCAATTCTCATATTTTGGTAGGTGCCTCTTGAGTTTCTTGGGTAGAAACCGAAAAAAATAGAACTATGAGGGAATACATTTGGATCCCTCGAGCACTGGTGCCATGTTTTATGTATTTTAAGCAATTCGTACTCTAAACCAATGTAACTGTAATATTCGCGTTTTTATAGTCCGCAAACTGAAAAACAAAAATCTTCTTTCAGTGTATTTATTTAACATTTTTAAAGAAATTCCATCTACTGCTATGTTTTTTTTAATTTCCTTTTTACAAAATAAAATCGCGTTCCAATCAACTTAAAAAAAAAATAAAACTACAAAAAAATCGAACCAGTTATTCGGTTGTTTTAATTGCTATATATATTTTAATTTTTTGATCTAGCTGTTTTCTTATTAAGTTGCCAACAAATTACCCTATGGTATTTTTTTTAATATAAAAGGTATTTTCTTAAATCTTGAATAATATGCGTGGGTTGTCTAAGTCAAAGGCGTAGCCAAAATAAAAAATATTGGGGGAAGTGAGATCTGCAGAAGTTTTTTTTTTTTTATTTTCGGTGGTGAACGGTGTTCAAACATGAACATGCTTTTGAGTGGTTATCTACAAGACAGCCCTAAATATTCAATAATAACTAATAGAAGGTAAATTAAATAAGACTATCTATGTTAATAATTTCTTGCTTTAAAGCAAAAGCAGGTTCTTAGAAATAAATTTAGTATTAATCAGAATTTACAACCATGTGTTTCTATTAATTAATCGGTATTCGAACCGGATATTTAAGTACTCGTTGAGCTTATGAGTCATATTTGACAACTGTGAGATTTTTAATAAAATTTATTTGTGGTTGACTCCGATATTAGAGCATTAATTATTGATGTTTTTTTTGTTAAGACAAACTATAATTAAATTGGATGGTACATCAACAAACAAGTTATTTACAGAAATGTTTTTTGTTTCGAATATTGGTAAATAGGATATCCAACCCCCATTAACCCCACCAGTCTACGGTCTTGGGCTTACCAAACCGGTATGAGAGCATTAATTATTGATGGTTTTGTTGTTTTATTTTTTTGTTAAATTAATTTTTTTGTTCATTAAATCGAATGGAATATGTATATATGCAACATCAAGACTCAAGTTAATTAAATTAATGTTTTTTGTGTCGAATATGAAATCATGCCTTAGAATTTAATAAAGAAATTTTAAACAATTTTGAAATGAGAACATAATATTTGTGTTGTTACATAAAATGATGAATTCTCCACGAGCACACAGTTGTGCTTCAGTGGATTGGAAATACAATTCTTCATGAAACGAGTGAAGAGAGTAATGTTGACAATAACAGTTTATGAACACCTTATAATGTTGTTGGATTTTCTTCTTTCGGAAATTTTGTGAGCAAGCATCTGGTTTTGTACTTGAAACTTTGATTACACGAGAAGTTGTATAGTTTACTGAATACCGAGTTTTCAAACGATAGATAGTTTGGATTTGTGGAGGAATTAATAATTTTTGACATTTGACCATATCTGTTAAAAAATATTTTTTCAAGGCGACTTAAAGCTAGAAAAAGGCATAGTATCTTTACAATATCCCGTAGCAAAGTACAAAACACATGAGTTGGAATTTGATTAAATAATATTTGTCGAAATATACAGAAGTAAATGTGGAATATGCCATATATCAGATTTTTGAATTTAACAATCTGACTCGGAAAATCATCTTCAGCGACGAGTCTTTTGGATGAGTGCGTTCGTCCCTATGCACAATTTCCAAGTAGCAATGCATCCCAAAAAGACAATTTTGATGTGGATTGTGAGCCTGCGGTTCAAGATGATGGCATTTGATACTGTATGAGACTTTTTCTTGCAGGGAAATCTAAGCCTTAAACAGCGGCTGCTATCAATGTCATAATATGACATAACATGTGCCATAGCTCAAATTCAGCCTGATGTACGCTACACTTATCGAAAATCGAGCCTCAAATGCATGCCACCAAGCAAAACCGTGGTGGCTTTTGAAATAATGCTAGATTCCACAAATAACTTTTCTAGTCGAACATCTCACTTGTGGTATTCTCCCTTAACAAAGCCAACCCTTCAGAGCAAAACCCAATTCACTTATAAACGAGACAGAAATGCCTGTGACGTCTAAAGTCAAAGAACCAGATCCTTACATAAACAAGAAATTCAACAAAATATATTGCAGTCAAAAATCGGTTTCCAAACTCAAGTTCAATGATAATTAAAGACTAAATGAAAGAATGTTTTTGGTTAACGATTTTAAATATTTTATTTTTGCATCAATTGAACAACAAAAAATTTAAATGAATAAAATAAATTAAAGGAAAATAAGTTTTCTAAGTTTTAATCTTTATTAATACAATGCAACATGGAGCCATAATCGCAAATATATACATACTATTTATATGAATTCAACGATAACCCGGTTGTCAGTTCTATAGATAAGGCCAATGTGTTTGTAGAACATTTAGCAGCCAACCCTTCACTGGTCAGATAGCGACATGAACTCACCGTTTCTTGAAAACTTAAATTTTTCATAACTGCTAGGCTTCATCATCGATTACACTTATATCTATTATCCTTCTTTACAAATACAACAAAAGGCTTGGAATTGCTAAAAATATGTAAGACATTTTTGTCCTCTTCTGATCTGACCACAATTTATAGGTCCAAGGTTAGATTGCAAATCTCACCAAAATGTGTATCACTCCCCTTAACGCTCGATATAACGCGCTGTCAGGAATGCACCTCAGTAAACTCTTGGTGCTTAGGCTTAGACCATAAGTTGGCCAATGCAGTATAACAATGGGCCAAATGTGTCAACTTTTAAACATGCCAAGCACGTCAACCAAATCCATGAGCCTACTTTCGATCGTACGGAGATTCTTTCTCCAGCTATACTTCACGAAATAGAAAAATCTTCCTTTCCTTCCCATTTGAATATCCAGGCATTTAAGAAAAATGTACGTCATTATCTCCTACTCAATCAAAACACTAGCACAGTGTTAAAACGTATGGTTCAGCCATTGCATGACAAAAATGTTCAGTCTTTAATTTTTAAAGCACAAATAAGCGTACAAATGAGCCCAGTTAAATATTCATCTATTATTAATATTCACAAACAAAAACCCAAAGACCCAACCATCAGTTTGTTTGAATAAATTAACTTTTACCTTTGTAAATCATCTAATCAAATAAGATACAATTTATTGCCTAGACACCCACAAACAAAAAAAAAAAAACATATGTGTTTATGTCAAACTCCCAATACCTTCATAATTGTTCAACCTAAACCACCAGCGTTCGTGTGGTCTTAATTTCTAAGCCCCCTTTCCCAAAGCCCGCTGCCGCGAATATACTCATGATATGAATAACATATCACCAAACACACGCCATCAGGCCACAGGTGCGGCTGGTCCAGGTTTCTGCTTCAGCTCCAGGTTGAAATCTACCACACCTCCAAAGTTCGTTCTGGAGAGATGCTTATGATGATGATGGGGCGATGACCAAAACAACAACCTCACCAGCCGACGACACTTAACGACACCTTAAAGAGGATGCGCTCAGCATGTATCTTACCAACAGAGAGATCCTATTAATGTTTTCAGTCCATATCCATACCCATGATGCACACTTTCGAATGCGACTTGAAATGAAAAATTAAAAACTAAACACCCTAAAGGTAAAAAAAAAAATAAAAAAATCTTAATAAAACCAAAGTGACAGAGAATTAATACCACCACAGTGCAACATATGGTCCTTTCTATAGATTGCGCTGTGTGGCATGATGATGGTCATGGTTGGTCTTGAGTCTTGTAGGCGATATCCTCCTCTGTATTGTGCGTGCCACGTCGGATCGGGGTATCCAATAGATTCCTTCCTCTGATCAGCGTGTTAAATATTTATTTTATTTAATTTATTTAATTTGAACGGAAGAGATAGGACCAGAAGAGTGCGACTTGCCAGTGAAGTGTGATATGGTGGGTGTCATATAACAGCTCAAGGTATCATTTCTACACTTCTCTACCTGACTAATGCATTTTACATTTGTTGTTTTTTTTTATTCTGATCTTTATTCATTTCTTTCTTAATTCTCCTTCTCCACAGCACTAGAATCTTCATGGGCCCATCTATAGCCATAGCCATTTAATAGTTTATAGAGGAGAAAGATCAATCGGATAATACGATGAGACAAGTGACTAATTGGACAGTTACACTGTCAAGGCGGGTGGTAAGGCTTTCATTAATGTATTTTAGGAAGATTGCTCGTTGGTGGGTATACTCGTAAGAGAAAGAACAAAATGAGCCGGGATAAGGGTGAGATAAACATTTACGGAATTTTTTAGTTAAATCGGGGCTTTTGACAGAAGCTGTGGTTTTATGACCATATCTGTCAAAACACTGTGTAAGGTATAATTTAATGATAGGTAAACATGCAAGGTGGGCCAGACCTCTCATGGAAAGGCGGTAAGGTAGGTGGCAGGTATGTGCGGAAAAACATAGCTAAATCTTAGAACCCTTTCTGACTTTGTTCCGGTTAGAAGAACCCTTAACCATCGGCCTCGTTATACATTTTTTTAACAACCAATTCGATGTTATGCATGCGGCAACGGGCGGCGGCGGCCCCATCGTCCGGCGCGCGACGTGTCGTTGATGTCATCATAGAGGTTACTTCAACACTAGCGCGCAGCACTAAAATGTCACAAAAACATAATGAGATAAAGTTAGTTACATTTTTTTTATTTTATTCTTCAATCACACCTTCGCCGAGCAAACTACGACGACGACGACGAGAAAAGACGACAACGGACGGAACG
The DNA here is from genome assembly GCA_911387755.1 of Chrysotoxum bicinctum. NCBI lineage: Eukaryota > Metazoa > Arthropoda > Insecta > Diptera > Syrphidae > Chrysotoxum > Chrysotoxum bicinctum. The sequence continues at coordinate 13,586,061 of OU426991.1, read as the reverse complement.
GTGTTAAGTCGCACTCCCTCCAACTCCTGAGTCATTATTCCCTTGGTTTTTTGTCTTCAACTGAACTGGTGGCAGACTGACAGACAGACGAAAATTCATTTATCTGCACGTAAATGCGGTTTTGGAATTCCATGTTGAGCATCTTTTTGTCGTCGTCGTGGTTGTGTGGTCATCGGCGTTGTTATGGATGCCTTTTCAGCCCTCCCTTCCCTGATGGTATAACCATCAACTTATCGTTTCTCCTGATGAGCCCTGGGCCTTGGGTCTTTAAAATCTCTGGCTAAGATTCAATTAATGAGCTGAGCGGCTCAGGCCTTCAGGTGATATTAAAAAACTAAAAATATGACTTCATGCCTTGTCCGTTGTGTATCTCTGTGTGTAGGCGTTAAATATTGAAGAAACCTGTAAATAATCAATTAATTAGGAGTTTTTTTTATTTGTAAGTCTGGCTTTTGTCATTATTTTTTTTTTTATTTTTTTTTCATTTCTGCTTGATGATGGTCGCGTTGTGTTGTGTTTTTAGTATCTTAGATTTTTGAAAAATGTTGTTATTCGAGAAAAAAGATTACGATTGATACATTCGTTTACAGCAGAGGATACAAATTATAAGGAAGCTTAGAAGTTTGAATACTTTTTCGATCATAGGCTCGCTCAAACCTTCAAAGAGGTTTTTTTTTTTTAAATTCAGAGATAATATTTCTGTTGTGAGTGACACACATTTAGTAGATATTTATGCTGTATATTTTAAAATCTCCGTGTGATTAATTCATGAATTCAAGAATTTTGTGAGGCAAATAGCTTAACAGAAATCCATATTCAACACCAGCCTACGCTTATTTCTTTTTTATTTATTTCATTAATATGTTCTGTGTTAATTAAGTATAAGAAAATATATATGAAAGTTATTTATTAATACAAGAAAGATTACCATATTACCATTTTTAAAGGCTTGGCCGTATTAGTTTTTTGTTTAATGTATTCTATTTTAAAAATTATGGCTACACTGTGAAAATTTTATTAAGCGGCTCATCTCTATGAGTGGGTAGATGATATGTTTTGACACGTGGGTGCTACACTGAAAATAAAATCTAGGTATATATGATAAAAATCTAGGTTGATTTAACAAAAATTTTGTCAATATACGTCCAACAAAAAGTTTTGTCAAATTGACAAAAATTATTGAATTTTGTTGAGGTAACAAAAAATATTTTGTTGTATCCACAAAATTATTTTGTTATGCTAACAAATAAATTTGTTGAAATAACAAAAATATTTTGTCAATATGACAAAATTTCGTAGAATTTACAAAATTAATTTGTCATATTAACAATTCTTTTGTTGTATTATTATTTTTTTGTTAGTGTTATTTTTTTTTATTATTATCGGATTAACAATTTTTTTGTTGTTAAATTAAACAAAATTGTTTTGTTAAATTAACAAAATTGTTTTGTTACATTAACAAAATATTTTGTTAAATTAACAAAAATTTCTTGTTATATTTTGTTAAATTAACAAAATATTTTGTCAATTCAACAAAATATTTTGTCAATCTTACAAATTTCTTTTGTTGAATCCACAAAAAAACAAAATCAATTTTGTCAAAATATTTTTTTTTTGGGATTTAAGTCCACAAAAATTGGCGTTTCGTCCCTACGATCTCACATACAACCATCTGTGAGGGCGTATGGACAATACGCAATTTTTGTTAAGTTCAGTTAATCTTACATCGATTTTTTAACAAAAACCAAGTGTGAACTGTACCATACACAAAAGAAATTTTTTGGTTTCCTTACAAAATAGTTTTATCTATCTGATAATATTATTTTATCAATATTATAAAATAATTTGACCCCAAAACAAAATATTTGTCATTTTAACAAAAATGTTTTCATTTTTTGTTAAATTGACAAAAACAAATTAACAAAAACTTTGTGATATTGACAAACATTTACAAAACAGATTTTTTGTAGATACAACAAACATTTTGTTAACATCACAAAAAAGTTTTTCGATGTGGATAAAAATCTCTGTTTTATTTTGTTATATTAACAAAACTTGGTTTGTTAAACTGACAATATTATTTGTAGTGCATATTTTGTTAAACTGACAAAAAATCATGCTGGATTATAAAAATTTTGTGAAATCAACAAAATCATTCTTTCGTATTGACAAAAATTTTATCAGAACGATAAAATTGTTTTGTTAAAGGTCAACAAAACGTTTTTGTCAATATTACCTAGGAATTTATTTTCAGTGTAGGTAGGTACTCCAAGCTGCGTTCGATCAAACAGAGCATTGCGATCCCCGAACGTGGTGCAGGGCTATTCGAGAAGACGCTACAAACCTAATAGCTTACTCGAAGCAGATTTGTTTGACATACAGAATAAGGTAGTTCGTCTTCGAAGAGGCCGGTTTTTTTTTAAATAAGACAGCGCTAGGATGACAGATTACGCTGAAAGAATGTGCAAGGCGTGAACCGAAATCATCGAGTCTTGGGGTATCAAACGAGAGATAAGACATTTGTCTATTAAATTGGGCATATATATTTTAATATATTTGTATCTATACTAGACTTAAGCCAGACACTTTGAAAACAACACCAAAGTGGCCAGGTTTACAGTCGCATTGACCATGTTTACATGGTCAATTAGACATTTTTCTTAACTATAGTTTGTAAAGTCAAAAATAAATAAAATGCACGTCTGGATCGCACGAACTTGCTCTTATGTAAAAGTACTTTGGAATTAAAGATGCATTTCATAAATATAAAACATGGATTTAATGAAATAATAATGTTCAAAAGCATAAAATTGCCGCCTGGTTTCCGGAAAAGTATGAATTTATGCAAATAAACTTTAAAAAATCGTTTTATTATTAAATAAATTTTTAATATAAGAAATTTCTCTAAAATTTTTCAAGAAAAAAATGTGGGATGCGAATTTTAAGTATTAAATAATATTTATTTTAGGAAATAATTTCAAAAAATATTCGTTCATAGGTTTTGAAGATATTGATTTAAAAAAAAAAAAAAAAATTTCAAAAAACCCAACATATATTTTTTCGAATATTTTTATATACAATATTATTTTAAACTTAAGGGGACTCCTGCTGAAAATGTTGGGTTAAAATCCTTAGAGCCGTTAATGAGAAAGTCGAAAATAAAAAAAAAAACGAGTCTATGGCAGGTACCCCTAATAACATTTTGCCCCAAAATTTTTTTTGACCAAAATGTAGCCTATGTTCATAACATCGCACCTAATTGTTTGTATCAAAATCGTTAGAGCCGTTTTCGAGATAAATAAGATTTTGCACTACGGGTGTATGGGGGGTACCGTTAGTTTTGGAGCTAAAAAAAAATTCAATTTTTCTTCTAGGGCATCACCGAAGACCCTTAACTACCGAGATTGAAAGAAATAGGTCCAGTGGTTTAGGCTGTAGTGAGAGGTACAGACACACTGAAACATGTTTTTTGTGTACTAAATTTTCCTTAAAATTTTTATAAAAAAAATTGATATGCAAATTGTTAGTATTTAATAAAATACATTTTAAAACGTAATTTAAAAGTTTAATCGTGTATCGGCTTTCAAAATATTGAATTTTCAAAAAAAAAAATTGGATTATTTTTTTTTAAATCCAAAAACTATTTTTTGGAAAATTTTTTTTTTTTTTGTTAAAATCGTTAGAGCCGTTGGTGAGAAATTCGAAAATCAAAAAAACCGTTCTATGACAGGTACCCCTAATAACATTTCCCCCCAAATTTTTTTTTGACCAAAATATAGTCCATGTCCATAATATCACACTTAATTTTTTTTTTTATAAAAATCGTTAGAGCTGTTTTCGAGATAAATAAGATTTTGCATTACGGGTGTATGGGGGGTACCGTTAGTTTTGGAGCTAAAAAAAATCAATTTTTCCTCTAGGGAATCACCGAAGACCCTTAACTACCGAGTTTGAAGAAAATACCTCCGGTAGTTTAGGCTGCATATCGCAAGTAAAAAGCTGGAAACTCAGGAATCCAGGGAGGAAAACTTTTAAAAACAAGAATTTAGAATGATCTACCTTGCCATGTTTTTCACTTCCATTTCTATATGAAGAACTTCAAAATCAATGTGCTCTTAAATTTTTTCCTATTTTTCTAGGGTGTAAGGACTCTGATACGGGACCAGTGTGTCCAGGAAGACCTATCCAACAGGGCGGTGTGGTGGTTGAAGTACTTTTTGCAATAAAGCTGGCACTGATGGGGGTTCTTTTTTTTCAGAAAGAAAGTTTTATTGAGAAACATGCATATTGGATATATTTTTTTCCTCCTCTGAGCCGGAGTGTAATTCTACTATGTCTACTATCGCTTTTACACTTCCCGTGCGTTGAATTGTCGAGCCGGATTTCTGGCTTGATTCGCAACCGTTGCCAGCCAAAAACTAAAAACAAAACATTTTTTTTTTCAGCGTAGAAAATCTTCCAAGAGTATAACTTGACAGGTTTGAAACGTGAAAAGTTGTATGAGTATAACGTCTAAATTTATCGCGAACTTGATTATAAAAAAATAATCCGAGCTACAAAATCGGGGTTAAATCGATAAATAAGTTTTGAGAAACTTCAAATTCAAACAAAGGTTTTTCTTTGATTTTCTCATATCTTAGTTCTTGGTAGCTCTTTTCTGAGGTAACTTAAATGCAGAGAGCAAAACTATTTGGTTCCGTCAAAACGAAGCAAAAATAAGGGGCTTGTTTTTTAACAGTCAACATTTTGTATCCAAGGAAAAAGATACATCACTGGTTTGGATTTTGGGGTGGCGGCATCATCTGTCGATACTTTTTTGAGAACAACATTGGTCAGTCCATCAAGTTCAACGGCGAGGACTGTCGGTCGATCATAATCAATCCTTTTGCCCCGAATTAGATGATATGCAGCGGCAGCGCTACGTTCCACACAGCACGTATAACAACTGGCATTTTACACGAGCGATTTCCGAACATGGTTGCCTCTTGCGGAGGCGATATGAACTGGCCACTTAACCCGGTAAGACTTCTGCTTGTAGCGTATTTTCTAATCTCGAGAATTTTAATCTCTACAAAACTTTTCCAAATTGGAGAATTGAAAAATAATTTAATGTGTTTTGTAGTGTATCTCTGGAACGGGTTGTCTTACAAAAGTCGTTCATACCTTTTTAGAATCTCCTCTCGATGTTTTCAAGAGAAGCATCAGCACATTTTACATAAAACCAGTTTTGACAAAAATCACTTTCGGCTGTCAAAATTTGTCCGGCAAAATAATGCTTGTATCATTCTTTTTCCTGGCAGAATTTAGTGGAGACATTTTGTACAGCAATGCACAAAAGTATGAATTTTGCGTGCGAACTGCGTACTGCTCGGAAAAATATCCAAGACAAAATTTGTCCCAAGAAAAAAAATTTATGGGAGACAAAATTTTTCCCGATCTGCGTACTAGGCTTCACAGTAAATTTTTCACTGGTACAAACATTTTTTTTCTCAGTGTAGACTAGAAAAGTGTTTCTTTTGAATGAACTTCTCAATCTTTCACATTCGAAATCGATGCATATTCATAAGGCTACCTAACCGTCTATCTGAGTACATTGTCATCTACCCACACCCACCTCGACGACTGTTTTTCTTGTTCTTCTCCTTTTTCGTTTTTGGTCTTCTCATTGTCTTCTCAGCCACAGCTAGAACGCAATATCTTGCGGTCTTATGTGAGCTGTTGCTGCGGTGTCCCGGTTATTTGTCTATTTTATTATATGTTAAATTATTAATTCATTTTGTGACCTTTTTGTGTATGTGTGTGATATGTTGCTGGCACTGAGTGTTATGTTATCTCTCTTGTGTCTTTCAACTCAGCCAAAGATAACAATAAAAATAGTTGCGTGTCTTGAGCGATATATCTGGAAATTATGTTTGTGGGTACCTACAAACAAACAAAGTGGAGAGATTAGGGGACCTCTGCAGGGGAACGAGCATTAGCTTTTTGACAAACAAAACCTTTTTTCTTTATCAGAATCGAAACCAATGCAAATGATGTGGGATGGAATTTTTATATGGGTGGCATGCTGCTGCACATAATTATATGACAAAAAATTTCTTCCTATAATACTATTTACTTACTCTTAAGAACCATTATTATTTAAATTTACGTATACTTGGGTTGGTGTGTGTGGCTTTAATACAAAACTAAATCTAATTAGCGCTTTCTTCTTTTAATTCTCGCTTCACTAAAATATAACCAGCTACTACATGCCGGTGATTTCGGGTTTTGTCGCACCAGAATGGGTGTGATTTCATTGGATAAATCACAGCATGCAAGTATTCTTCGGAATTGGTTTTGTTGATTTTAATGTTTAGGAATTTCTATAAAAAAAAAAACTTATGGACATCTACGATTGTAGCCTCATTTTAATAACCCACGATGAGGAGAATATTATGAAACTGGTTAATTATTTATTGTGGGTTTTTATGTGAATGAAATCCTCTGTGATTTTTCTGGTTATTTCAACAATAATTCTGAAGTAGTATGGCCCTTTGAAAGAAGAAATATTAGAGGGTGAAAGTTTATTTGATAAATTGTTGTCATTTATATAGACTTAAATGAACATAGATTGATGATATTTAAGTTAATCAAATTTAAATCATCATTCCACAAACACTTGAAAAGAAGAACTATAAGACATAATTTAAATGTCTTTTACGAAGCTAAAAATTAATGTAAACTGTAGAGCAGGGTTGTGAAAGAATGCGATTAATTAACTTTGACTGCGACTTAAAATTCTGCAAACACCAAAAAGATTAAAATAACTTAAAGTAAAGTAGGCCACATACGTGAGGTGCGGCTGAAAAACATATCTCTATATTTTTATATTGGGGTCAGAGGGGCATTCGTGGTTTGACGTGTATTAGGTGAAAAGTGTTTCAGGGAAGGAATGCTACCTTACTACTTTGCAAGAACATTTTTTTTTTAAACTGCGAGAGAAAAGGGAAAACATTTTGATGATGATCGAGTTTTTACCTATTGATCTTAACTCGTTGCTTTGGATGCCATCAAGAAGATGTAAGGAATTGTGTGAAGCTCTAGTTCAGATGAGAAGATTGTACTCGAGGCAAGGGCAGATATGTAGCAAAATCGAAATGATTAAGCAATGTTTTGCAACGACCAAGGAATTTAAACATATTGCAGCATTTTAGGCGATTACAATTATCTGATTATTTCACAGTAACCAGAGAATCAAGTATCGAGGATTTAAAGTTTTTAGACTCCTTTAGGCAATGGGAGTAATTTCGCTTTAGTGATATCTAATAGGCAGCATTTGGTTTTTGACGCATTTAATTTCAAGCAACTAATGAGTTCTCATTTAACGATATTTGTGAAGATCAGAATCAGCCATATCATAAGCTTATATGAAAAAAAAAATACATATGACAAATCTGGTAGACTTTTTTTTTTTGTACACTATCAGAATTGGTCGAAGAAAGCTTATAGCAAGCTCCGTCTTTCGACCAATGGTTTGCCAACACAGAGACCTGTGTTATACCACCGGCTCATCATTTAGTGCAGTGTTAGTTGTTAGTAGGCAAACTCTATTACAATTAACACTGACACAAGAAAACATGAAAAATAAACAAATAATATTACGTAAGAACAAAACAATAACATAACATGAAACAAAGAACATTTAGGAGCGTGGACCACTGGTTTTGAGTAGGTTTTTTAATTTACTTTTATTTATATTAAAATCCAAAATATTTGAATTCCAATTTACAAGTCTACCCATACGTGTCAAGGGCTCATGCATGCCATAGTTGGTCCTATGTGTTGGGACCTTATACATATCGAGGCCTCGAAGATTATAACCTCCTCTCCGATAATTAAAATAAACCGAACATAAAAGATCTGGTGCATCTGTGACGCCTGTTATTAATTGGTGGAAAAATACCAAATCATTGTTTGTTCTTCTTTGTTCCAAAGTTTGCATCTGAAGAATAGATAATCGTTGGTCATAAGAGAGGACATACGAAGGATCACTCCATTGAAGTCCTTTCAAGACAAAACGATTAAATTTCTTTGCACAGATTCTAATCTCTCAATATGAATATCATAAAGAGGAGTCCAAACCTGCGATGCATACTCAAGATGGGGACGCACCAAGGAGTTGTATAAAGCCCGGGTGACATTGGGATCAACAAATTCTTTAGACCAGCGCTTAATAAACCCTAACATTGAATTGGCCTTATTTACGATTTTATTAATATGAGCAGAAAAATCTAAATTAGGTGTAAAAAGAACATAACACGAGTTAAAATGTGCCGTGAGATAACATATTCATGAGAGTAAGGAAAACGTTTTTTAGAAAAAGTCATAGTTTGACATTTTGTCGGGTTGAGGTTCAGACTGTTCTTTTCACACCACAAGGCAAAATGGTTAATATCATCTTGCAGTAGAGCCCGATCATTTGAAGATACTATATTTTTATAAATCTTCATATCATCTGCAAAGATTAGAATTTCGCTATTGCGAACACACAGAGGAGCATCATTAAATGCCAAATGTGTTCCCTGCGGAACACCTGATTTGGCAATAAATTCTCTTGAGTATGAATTTCTGAATTTGACTTGATATAACCTATCTTCAAGATATGAAGATATCCACTTGATGAAAGGTGGTGGAAATCCGTATGAGTGAAGTTTAAACTTGATAATCTCATGAGACAGTTGATCAAAAGCTTTCGAGAAGTCAGTGTATACACAATCAACTTCTTGACAACTTTCTAGGGAGTTTAAACATTTTTGCATGAAACCATGTTGTTGGTTGCAGATAATAGTTTTACATATAAATGTCAAACTGTCACATACAACTTGTTCGAACAACTTCGGAATGCAAGAAAGTTTGGAAATTGGTCTATAGTTGGTAATATTGGCTTTATCTCCCTTTTTAAATACTAACGTTAAAAATGCTTTCTTCCAAACTGCAGGGAATTTACCTAATTTCAAGGATAGAACAAAAATATTACGCAGAGGAAGAGCTAAAACAGACTTACCTACATTTCTTCAATATAGCGGGTGGTATTCCATCGGGTCCAATAGAATAGTCGTCTTTTAAATGTGACAGAAAGTCCAAAATTTTGTCATGATCTATTGTAATATTATTAAATGATACCTGAGGACAATTTCGTAAGAATTGAAAATAGTTATCGTCAACAACAACAGGGGAATCAATGAAGGATTGGCTAAAATTATTTGCAAATCCCTCACAGATTTCTGTAGTAGTACTCAAGATTACGTCATTATAAACGAGATTATTACTTTAATTGAAGGGTCCAAAAGGTGAATTTCTTATTTCTAGAAAAATAGAATTGTCGAATCCATATGCACTTCCTTTCGATTAAAGAGCCTCGTGCCAAACTCAACTAAATGCAATCTTTTTTCACCAAAGCGATGCAAAGATTAAAGATTGGCTTATATTATATATAAAATTAAAAAACTACTCAAGAACAAGACTCAACATAGTAAGTACTGCTAAAAACTATTTGAATCCACTTACGACCAAAAATAGCTTAATAAGATTATACATTTGTTAACTCCCAAACTATGTAAGTCGGACAAAGACTTAAAAGCAAATCCTAAAGGCGACTAATTTAGTTAATCGCTTTGGTTCCGTTCGAACGCAGTCCTTTTCTTAAAAGAATTCGCTCAGCTCCACCCTTTCGATCGTAGAGGAGCTTTGTTTCCAAATTGTTGCTTCAATCGACACTAGAATCGACAAAGAATACAGAAAACCAAATCAGACAATTAACAATGTTGATTACTTCACAATAAAATTTAATATAAGTTTTACACCTTAATAGTAAATGTATGGAATCCTAAAACCTATATTGCTTTCAATTGATCACACACATTAAATTTTGTGGTGCAACAGCTTGAAGAGAACCAGAACCTTGTGACTTACAATTCTCAGCCATTCCTGTGTGCATTTTAACAGGAATGGAGGGGACCTACAATTTTCTACCGATTGCGAAGGGCTAGTGAACAGTACTTTTTATGATAAGAGATACAATTAGAGGATTTGTCAATTCCTCGCAAGAAGCATTACACCCTGAAAAACGTTTTAAGTAGCGGCTGAGAATCGAACCCAAGACCTTCTGCTTGGCTACATGCAATGGCTAAACCAAAGCAACTGTGGGGATGTGGGAATGAGAGATGGGGATAATTCCGCTCACTGTGTTCTTGTTTGCAGCACACACGCACTGACCTTGCACTTTTTATTTAGATTTTTTGCCTGAGTCAGACTTCCTTTCAGATCGCTGGTATAAATGGTAAATGATGAGTTGACCGCTCCTTGCTGAAGACCAATTTATATATCAAAAACTGGGCAAGAAGTTACATCGCAATTTTGACAACAAACTTGCCGCCATTGATTCGGGGTACTGAATAATTACCTGATAGTGCCTTCTTGTAACTTAATACTTTATGCTTTCCATGTTTGGTCACATTTAAGCCTCCCTGACACTGAAGAGCAAGTCCAATTTCGACAAAAATGGACCAAGCAAAATAAACTACATAGTAGATCTACCATCGATATACCTATTTCCATTTGTTCTTTAAACAAAAATATTTCTTGAACACAAAAAAATAAAACTATTCAAATCAAAACAACTAATTCAAGCACACGATATCTATCAAAATGTGATCTTCATGGTGATTATTATTCACTGTCCTAATCTTTGGGAAAAATTTAAATACAAATCTCCATCTACATAGATACGAGTAGAACTCCCACACACAAAATCTAGAAGCAAGTCTTCTTCTCAAAAGTCACATAACAACTCGATATCCAATATTCAAATGGCTGTTTGAAAAAACAACAACGTCACTTATATCGGTTTTTCCTTAGCATCGGTAATAAGGGCGTTGTCGGACCAAATTATCATGAATCATTTGCTCATTAGCAAGTCACCTCAACCACGCTCGACTTCTATCACTCATTTCTTGTTTTTCGGTCTTTATTCTTGGTCGTTTTGAACATTTTTCCCAAGTAGCACTTTAAAAGTTATACATCATGATCATAATCACCAAGGGAGGAAAGATAACGCAATCATCCAAAACAAAAAAAAAAAACATCAAAGTTGAAAAATCAACAAGAAATCCTCAATTCTTTGCAAGCTTTTACATCTATTTATAGGTATACCAGCCCAGGTTTGGCTTATACTCGTGCACAGAAGACTGCCTATACAGAGTCTCTCTTTCCCCTCGCTCAACAATAATTGTCATGGCAAAAAAAAATTTAAAAAAAAAAAAAAAACAAAGATACCGGCGAACATAAAAATGCGACCGATTCGCGAAAATCAATTAAAAATCTGCGGTTTTTCTGTCCTCAACTCCAACGTTGCATGTATCTTTATCTATATAGCAATAGCTAACCCGGACCTTTCTTTGTCACTGATGGTTTGGATGGTGGATTGGCCGTCGCGTCGTTAACCGCGCACCACCTCTCCATAACATCGTGTGCTGCATTTAAGCAAGAGCCAATTACTTGCGTTTTAATATATCAACTTCATGTATACAGGTCCACTCGAATCCATAACCGAATCAAGTCAAAAGTGTGTGGTTTCGTTTAGCTTATTCACACTTCTATTCAGTATTCTGGTCATGAGAATCGCCCGTCATACAAAAGTATCAATGGTCTCTGCTTGTGAGCTCTGACTTTGGATCTTTTTCTGGCCCAAGGAGTAAACTACAGAGGTAACATGTGTACCTCTGTATTTCTATATACATACATATATATATCGAGTTTTCGATGAATCTTAGGGAGCGACAACGACGATTTCAAAGTCATTAACAAAAAAAAAATCACTGATGTGTGCTTAGCACTTTTGGTCTGCTGTCACGGTTACACACCCTAACCTATACCTAACTAAAACCAAAACCTCAAGAAACCCCCACTTAATCTGGATATAGGTACTCTATTTTTTGTCTTCTATGGGCAGCAGCAGATAATGTGGCAATTACCAATGTTATCGTGGCATAAAGTAATAAAATAAAAAAAAAAAATAATAAAAAAAAGTAAATACCTAAGCTACGTTAATGAAATAATTAATCACCTTTCACGTTCACATTCTTTGAGCCCGGATTCCTCTAGAAATTATTGTTCGCGGGAGTTTTGAGTGTGCAACTTCGCATTCGGTTCAATGGAAGAAGGACGTGGTTTGGTCACATAAGTGTGTGAAGACTTTTAAATGTGCATGGACTGATATTGCTCTTGCATTACGAACTTTAGACGTTTGTTGCTTTTTTATTTTGTTTGTTTGCTTTTTTTTTCTTAATTTTTATTTAGAACATTAAAAAAAAATCTTTTATTTTTGACTTTGTGTTCTGTTTGATGTGATTGTGTTCCCCTTGCGCCGCTGATTTGTTTGGTGGACTCTTTCAATGTTGATGTTGAAACGTGATTTTGATCACCTATTTCGATATTCGGTGGTTGGGATGGATGTTTTAGGTTGCAAGCAACATCACACGGTAATGAAAAAAAAAAAATAAATCGTTAGCAGAGGTTTGGTTTCATTTTGCACCGAGACTGTAAATTGGGTACTTCTGTCTCATTTTATGAAAAGAGTATTGGACGATTAACGGCAATTAAATGGGGACACAATGCTGGTCGAAATTAATGCAAAGCTTGAATGATCCATCAATTTTAATTTAGGGTGGGAGAATCGTGAAATTGATACAGTTAAATTATTTTGAAATATGAATATGTTTTAGAAAATAAATTTATGGAGAGTGAAGGCCTAATTACATACAATTCTCAACTTATCCAGTGTGTGTTATCGGGCAGGAATGGAGGGGACCTACAAGATGAGAAGCACTTTTCGTCACTTCCTCGCAAGAGGGTACCGTTTTTAGAATGCAGCGATTTTTTGCTTTGTGCAAAAAAGTGAAAAATTGTTCCGAAAACTGTAAGTCGCCTACATTCCTTCTAACACGCACACAAGAATTGTTCAGTGTTAAAAGTGGCTAGCTTAAGGCTCTCTATGAGCTGTCCACAATGAGTTCAAACTTGTCAACATAGTTTTTATTAGTAAAACACAAATTGACACTTCCATGTTTTTTTGTGTGCTCAATTCGAATCCGAACTCAGATTTTGTTCTATTACGTCAGGGTTTTGAGTTTTTGTTAACAAGCAATACTTTTTTAGGTATGGATAAGTAGTCTGTAAGTTCATTTTGGATGTTAACATTTCGAGAACCAGACCTCACAGGAGCAACCTCTTCCAAATTTTACTAATAGGAGTCGAGAGAATTGCCTTAATGGATTATAACGCAGACAGTTTCTTGTTTGAATTTTTATTTTGCTTTAGAAACTGAAGTTTTCTTCATACCAAAAATTCTACGCACCATTTACGTACGCGCTAGACTTCCAGAGGAATTTAATTTGAATCGGTTGAGCTGATAATGGGAAAGTCCAAAATAAAACAATGTTTCTATGGGAGGTAGACAAACAGATCCAGGAATTGGAAAAAACTTTCAAAGCTGGCAATTACAACCAGCAACGTTTCGAAAACTACATTAACTTAAGTACTTGGTATGGTAAGCAGTGCCACATGTAGATTCTGCAACATGCATGGGGAAACACCTGACCTCATACTAGGAAGGTGTTTCCACTCATGCACCAAAGGAAAAACCATCTGGGACAATACCAGGTAGAAGAGATCGACTTATCCTCTCCGAAGGTGCCCCAGATACTAAGATTCCTAAGACCAATAGATTTGGAGGAGGAACTGTAGGATGAGCGAGCTCGTTCATTTTTAAGTGGGGGCACACTAGATCTCCAGGTCGCAGTGCAATACCCCCAATACATAATTCATTCATTCTTTCATGGGAGGTATACTGATGGCTCTTGTTTTAGCACACACACAAATATTTATCAAAATCGTAAAAGCGATTTTTGAGACAATAATATTTTCATAATGACTTGTCAAATGTGTACTTCTGATACGAACCTTTATTTTTGATTATACAAAAATGTAAATGGGGGTTCGGGAGCTGTCAAGTTATGAGACCGACTTTTTTCGTCTGCCTGAAATAAATGAAGTAATACCGGAGTCCATTGCTGATTTTTGAGTGACAACAACGAAGATCAAGCAGCAGAAGCAGTATAATAGGAGTGATTTATTTCAGTATTGTAACAAAATTCATAATATGCATTGGGTTTTAATTTAATAATATAATCAATGAATGATGAAGTTCAAGGAATGTAATTTTGTATTACTATTAAGATAATGAAATGTACGTAGCTAGTTAAATTGCTAAATTTACTATTATTGGCCGGTTTTTCTAAAAATGTGTGGAAGGTTCCAATTTCCTCCCTTGAAAATTTTCAATCTTTTATCAATTGACAGCGTATATTGTCCCCAAACCGATCTTCTTATTGAACTAAGTATGAATCAGGTACCCACAAAGTGCTAAATATGGTAAATATGTAGCTAAAAATTATTTACACCAAGGTCAAACTGAAGTAATTTGTATATTGTTTGTCACTGGCACTGTTAGATTTGTTTAGACTTTCCGCTAGTATGACAATTTCATCGGCATCTGGTAGAAGCTTTATTGCAAGACCACCAGATAGAATCTCTGCAAGGTCAACAGAGAGTTGAACTGGATCCAGAAGATGTCTTCTTGTTGAACTCCTATTTTATTTGAAACTCTCGATTTTTTTTCTCAGTTGCTGAATGCTGACCTTAACTTTTCAAATAAATCCGGTAGTCTTTCCACTTCGGGTGTCTCAAAACCCTTTTAGCAGTTTCTTGATGTTTATATTATTCTTATCTACATCTACATGCTTGTATTTGTCCCTTCTACAAAAATCTGTTATCAATTTTCGACGCCCAAGTTATCGTACTCTCCCCAAATTCTTTGATTGAATTGACTTTTGAAATTTCGATTCGTCACATTTCAATCAGAAATGCTAAGAGTTCTTCAGTGATTTACACCTCAGATCTTCTAATCTTTAAGAGTATAAGGTAGTCATGTGAGCACGTCAGCCATCTAACTCGCCTTGTTAACCTTTTAGCTATTTTGTCGGGGCATCTCGCGTAGCTTCGCGTAGAACTTCTTGGTATAATGGTTAATGCCTTGGACAGAAGGTCTGGGTTCGATTCCCAATCCAGGGGTGCTGCTCATCAAAGTCAATCGCACTTGGCAAAAAGATGTAGAGTGTAGGTCCATCTATTCCTGCTAAGTCGCACACAGAAATGGCTTATGTCACTAGGCTTAAGCACTCTATGAGCCGTTGGCCTCTAATCTATAGAATTTATTCAAATAAAATTGTATTTGAATTTATGGTCTTAAAATCAATAAAAACTCCGAATTCTGTTTCCTTATTAAAAGTACAAAACCCGTATTTGTAATAAACATTATAAACGGCAAATCCACCTACTATGGACATTGTCATGTCATTTCTTAAGCAATTAAACACAAATCACCCAAAAACTTTAATTTAAAAAAAATCAGGTGCGACCAAAGAAAATATACATACATGTGGATGTATACCTCTCTAGTTCAATGGCCACATCAAATACCACACGAAATAAATTAACTCAAACGCTAATTCATATGTAAACCCATTAGCAGCATTTTATTTCGCATAAACGTGCTGTGAATTAAACTAGTTACACGCAGGTAACAATACAGTCTCGCCAATACATATAAATAAAAAAACTCACCCACACAACGCTACTGCGGAGCGCGGCGCGTCTTGCCATCGTTATATGAACCATCACCAAAAATAAAAATTAAAAACAAAAAACATTGAACTAAATACAGGATTATTACCTATTATTTATTTTTATAGTATTTTTGCTTCCTGGTCCTAATGTCAGAATTACCAAAATCTATTAATTACTTTTATAGCGTTTTTTGGATGGCTTGATAGTCGCAGTAGTAAATATTCATGGATCAGGCACATAAACAAATTTTCAATCGCACATGGAAAAACAAGAGTCGGCGCAAAATTGGGCTCGAGTCCCCCCGTGTAATTCCGCGAAAATAATCTCTGATTGTCTCTGGCAAGCCATTTCGGATTCTGGATGGATGGTGAAGTGAAAATTACGAAACGAACGTGCAGCCACACGTAATATGCAAAAATAATCAATTTTCGTTGGACTTCTCAATGAAAAGATGAAAGGATTTTCCAGAATTATCAAACCACGACAGCGACGACCGACGACCGACGACCGAGAGACCGACGGGCTCTGGCTTTCGATGGAATTCCTGAGACTCATTCCCGATTCAATTGATCTGCATGCCATCATAAGGAATTGCATCGCTCATTTCCATCATCAATGCGGGTACACATTTGGTTGGTCTTGGTCGTCATCATCATCATCATCATGGTTACTGCCGCGACCGCTCTGTCGTTGTGATCATCATCATCGTCATGGTCCTGAAATGAATGCCACTGGACTAAGACCTAAGATTAAACTCTGCTGTTGATGTGTTGAGTAGTTGGTGGTGTGGCGACTGGCGAGGCGATGACAGTGGCGGGTTAATTACCACTTCTGTGCGACACTGACTAACGATGAAACAAGATATTTGGTGAGACAACCGAATGACAACAAGCTTCTTCGACAACTTAATGAAAAGCAATTCTGACCAAACAAAACTAAACCAAACAAAAATAACAAAATACATATGAAAAGGACTTCGCTTGTTCGCAGTGCATCTCGGACTTGGGGTAATGGACATGTGAACTGTGAAGTTGCGCTTTGGCGAGCGCTCTGTTTGCAGTGAACCTCTCAATTCATCTCCGCGACCACTTGTTGCTGATGTAGTATTGTTGACTTTTGTGACGGTGGCGGCCTAGGTGCCCGAACTTCAAGGCGACAATATCCTTTTATAAAGCGACAAACATGAGATTTGTGGTACACATTGTCAGGTCTTATAGAAAGCAGATGTGCATAAATTAGGTATATTTCATTGTCAAAGTTTTTTGATTAATAAATTGGTACAAATTATAGAAAAGAATATAGATTGTAAAGAGGTCACTTTAACAATAAGATATGCAGAGTTGAAGCGAGATTGAACTATGTTTTCCGATTTTGTCCACCATAAGTCTGAAATGTAAAACATTTTGGTCTGGGTTGTTGACATGTGTCAAAAGTGACAGCTATTACTTTGATGAATCTGACCAATGTGAAATTGCAAAGTGAAAATAAATGGAGTTTCATTGCATCACAACGCCAATATTTCTCAGAAATAGATAGTAGGTATGTACATAAATATCAATTTCATCAAAGTGATGATTTTGACCTTTATTTACAAGCTACCAATCATATCTTTTTGAAAATGTACAGAAATAGTGTAGAAGGACTTTAAGTAGATATTCCGTCGTGTGTACGCTTCAGAAAATGACTGGTAAATCAGATGTCAGTCAAAAAATATTGATAGTTTGAATAAATATTTTCCGATTCTTAAGTCCTGTTATGTTGTTGTGTAACATTTCTCAATGAAGTTGTAATACATATTTACTCTATTCTAGTTTAAGACGATTTTTTCAATCAGCACTTCAAAAAAAAAAACCAGTTAATACTACATCAGGCATGTGCGAAATTCTGATGAAAAAGATTCGATATTGAACAAATTGTTAATCACACGATTGAAGAGACAAGAACAATTCTTGTGATATAAATTTCGACAAGTTTGTTATTTTAAAAACGGCAAGTCAAATGACGTTTTCTTTCTAAAGGGTGATTTAATCTTAAGGGCCGATATTGAATGTGAACCTCACCTAAACATCAATTTTTTTTCTGCATTTTATTTGACATTTCTCAATTTCAGACTAATTCAATTTGAACCATGGAAAGATACACACTCGAGCACTACGTTAAAGTTATTCAGGCTTATTATGAAAATGGGCGTTCAAATCAAAATGCATATCGTGCACTTCGTGATTTTTTCGGTCAATTTAATCGTCCAAATGTGCGTACAATCAGAAAAATCATTCAAAAATTTGAGCAAGCCGGGTCTGTAGGAGATGTGAAAACACCAGTGCATGCTCCTGCAGCTCGTACTGCAGAAAATATTGCTGTTGTTCGCGAAGAGCCGTCCACCTCAACTCGTCACCGTGCCCAACAATTGCACCTCTAACGCTCGTCGTTGATGAACATTATGCATAAAGAATTGCATTTACACGCTTACAAGGTGCAATTGACTTAAGAACTAAAGCCTCTTGACCATTTCAAGCGTCGTCATTGGTCAGAATGGTGGCAAGAAATGGCAACAGTGGATGATCAATTTTCGAAGAAAATCATCTTCAATGATGAGGCACATTTTCACCTCAGTGAATTCGTCAACAAGCAGAATTGCCGCATTTGGGCGAATGATAATCCAAGAGTGATTTGCGAAAAACAAATGCACCCACAAAGAGTGACTGTTTGGTGCGGTTTATAGGCTGGCGGAATCATCGGGTCGTATTTTTTTCCAAAATGAGGCCGGTCAGGCAGTTACCGTGAATGGTGTTCGCTATCGTGAGATGATAACGAACTTTTTATGGCCCGAATTGGAAGATATGGATGTGGACGATATGTGGTTTCAACAAGACGGTGTCACTTGCCACATAGCTAACGAAACAATGGATCTTTTTCGCGACAAATTCAATGGTCGTGTTATCTCACGTGGTGGCGATGTCAATTGGCCGCCGAGATCATGTGATTTGACATCGTTGGACTTCTTTCTTTGGGGTTATTTGAAAGAATAGGTGTATGTACGTCGATAAGCCAGCAACGGCATAGGACCTCAATTATGCCTCAGAGTCATCGAAAATTTGGACCATCGGATGGTGGTGTGCCGCCGAGGTCGCGGCGGCCATTTGGCCGATATTTTGTTCCATACATAATTGAAACATACCAATATTATCATTATAAAAAGAAATGACAGTAATTTCCTAAATAATTTGTGTTTTATTCAAAATCAACATCGGCCCTTAAAATTTAACCACCCTTTAGTATACCGCTGTTAAGATTAATGTTAAAATGTTAGTTATACAATTTTTGACAGTTTTTAATTGTGTAACACAGACAAAACACAAAACTAAATACCAAAGCAAGTTAAAATTGTTTGCGGAATAAAATGTGTATTGGCTCTATGTAAGCTGACAGTATGCTTTGATTTTTTTTAGGCTTCAAATCCAATTTTTACTACAGTCAAAACAACTTAATTGATCTTTATAAGCTGTGTGTTTTGGGTAATGTCGCAAATCCTACCAACTTCCCAAGTTGTACTACACGAATGTGGAATGTTTTACATAGTCCTATTTAACCTTTTCATTGAAATATTCAGAAACTCAAAACCAATATACGTCGGTTCCTCCTTTTGGAACTTCCTTGTGTTCTTAACTCTGTTGCACTGCGGTATTCACTTTGGGGGCACTAATAATCTATTGAGTGGGCGAATATTATAAAAAAAAGTTCAAATATCCATTGAAAAAGTTTAGGTTAATGAAAAATTGAGTTGAACCCGTTTGAAACCATCAGGGTTCTGGGAATCGCGAGAGGATTTTGAATATCCCATGACACACTGCGAACCAAATATTCTCAAATCGCTGATTTTATAACCACCACTTTTGGTGTCCTAAAAGCTAAAGTACTTTGGTTGATAATATGAGAATAGATTGCTTAGGAATTTGACCAATTCAATTCGAGGTCCAAAATATAAATAATAAATATATATTTTTAAAGTCCTAGTCCATTTCCCAAATTTAACAGAAACAATATTTATGGAAGAGTCGTTTTCCATCGTTCAGACGCCAAAACTTTAAATGGACAAAACCCAAAAACCCCCCAGAATTTCTACGGACTTCATAAACTTTTAAGATATCAGTTGGTTTTTATTTGAAAAAAGTTTAAATGCGCCTTAGTTGCTTACTTGGATGGTCTTTATGAAAGAGCCTGCCTTGTGCTGATTAGCACACCCTACCACTCAAGAACATTGAAATGTTTGTGTATGACAAAAATGACTAAGACTGTCATGACTAGTGAAATCAGCAACAAATTTTTTGATACACTGGATAAATTTATTAAAAACAAAAAACAAAACGTCTTTTATATTTACTTAATCTCCATTTTTTAGTAAAATGTTTGCTTCAACTCAATATTTCAAGAGTATTAAATCTCCGTCTAAACACACAACGAAGCTTTGTCCATATCATCGATGGAATCTTTTGATTGCCGACATAATCAGTTTTGCAATTACTCTTCTCTAGTCAATGCCCCAATCTTGATCCTGATGAATCAGTATTGAATTTCGTACAGCAGCAGGTACATCAAGTTGATATACCCGAAAGCAATTGTTAGGTTAATTGTAACCCTTTTATCGTGCGTCGTTTCGGAGTTGGGAAATCGACTTGAAATGGTACACACTCACCATTCAGGTTACACGTAAAAAGGGGTGATAAGGCATATGTATGAATACTCTACTGATTGACCATTTTATGAACTCCCCTCTTCCGAGTTCTGAGTATTATTTTGTGTGTAAGAGTAAAGAAAAGGAATGTAGTACTTTCTTTTGATATCGAGAAAACTTAACTTAACCGATGAAAACGTTCTCGTCAATTCTTAACCCTTTTCAATTAATCTACATGTATATGAATGCCAATATAGACAGAGTATGTTGAATATTAAACAAACACATAATAATTTCACCCCCCGAATTCAAACTCTCTAATTTGCGGCAACACAAAGATCAAAGAATAACCAGAATTACCACATATGCCGCCGCAGGTGATTCCATCATTTAGCTTAATTACTATTCACAGTTCATTCAAATTTATTTTCGAAATTTCCACTAGACAATTCGCCACTAATTAGACAGTTAAATTCATTGCGACAGGCGTCAGGACGTGAAAAAACCTCATTATCCCCATTCAGTGGCAAATTGAAAAGATTTACACAAAATAACATAAAAAAACATCACTTAAGCAAAAGGTCTAAAACCAACAAGTTGAGATTTTTGTCGCGTAATTAAATCCAATGGGCAAGAGGACGACTTTAACGGCTTCCCAAAAACAAAGAAAGTTTATTAAAAAAAAAAACAACAGAAAGGAAAAAATTAAATTAAAATAAGAGAACAAAAAAAGCTAGGACTGTGGCCTTGTTGCTGGGTATAGCTGTCGGTGTCGAAAGATCAAGTCGAAAATCCGATTTAATCCTGATGACAAACAAGGTAGCTCCTCGGCTTGTAATTATTTAACTTTTGTTTTAAACATAAGTCCTATAGCCCTCCCACAGCTACGCATTTATTTTGAAAAGCCCCTAACCGACCAACGACGACTACGACACAAAGACAAAGACGAAAAAGTCCTAACTTGAGTCGGTGGTGATGCTGACGGTGGTGGTGGTACAACGTAGATATACTATGCCAGTTTCCTTTTAAGAAGCCGGAAGATGTCTTTCAAGAAGTTCATGCTGCCGGCTTTGCCTTAATTAAGCACCAGGATTCGGTTTCACACAGTTGTTATTTTGGAGGAGTCCCCTCTTGTTTTAAGTAAATTACCCCACAATGAGGAATGTAATTAAAAATAAGGACGAAGGACGTTGTAAACGATGGCCAATTAACCACTTTAGTGGTTTTTATCAGAGTCGGGCCAATAGGCTGTTATACATTTTTTTTCTGTTTGCACTGTCCGAAGGGTGGTTGTTTGAGGGTCATGTTTTAAGAAAATTAATTAATGTTGGGCAACAATTATCTTGTTAATGTTGTTTTAAGGATTTGCAGATAGATGAACAAGGGACACTTGTTTGAATTTGAACAGATTTGTTTTGTTTTTGTGGCAGACATTTGTTCGACAGACAATGCACTCCTACTGTGAGCCTCAGTAAGGATTAAAAAAAAAAAACTGTTTCCAACCAGAAAGGACTCGATAAAGTTGTGATGAGAGTCTTTGACACAGCCATCTTTACTGAATGCCGGTTTCATGAACTTGATAGCCAATGAACGTAATGACCTGTTTGTCGAATTCACTCTTATCTCTGTTGCCATTTAGCTCGAGAAGGCTAAAATCCTTCTCCAAATGGGTAAGGTGTTCTGTTTGAGAGTTTGATGCTATGAGCATGTCGTCCATATACCTATAGGTGAAGTGAAGGTTACTGAACATAGAGTCCACGAAAGTTTGCTGAGCTTAGGAGGCTACCTGTCGGGGAGTGTTATAGAATCTAAGCGCCTATAATCTCATAAAAGTCGGATTTATCCATCTTTCTTTCTAACGATTTGGAGGCGGCTTACCCACGAACTTGTTGATGCTCAGCAAATGCCTTCACTCAGATTGCGCTGGAACTCCGACTTAGCCCGCATGTAGCTCTTGGGTGGAATTGAACTTGCCCAACAGTAAACGGGTGCACCTGTGGTTTCCTGATGGTGTCGCAATGCATGCTCTATGTTCGGAGCGCACTAGCGTTTGGGTGATGCTAGGATACAGATTTTTGTAAGCATCATTCTGATTGATGGCATTTGATGACGTAAGAAGAGGTAAAGTACTGGCGTTGTGACCCTGATCCACATCGGCGACCATGTACGAGGGGCGCCTGAAAATTTCACGGCCTAGGGTACTTAACGATGAGTAATTAGTAACTACTCGCAAATGTCCACCTCTGGCCTAAAAATTTATAAAATTAGTGCTTGACGATCTTAACCAACTATCTGAATGAAGATGAAAGACTTGATCTATTTTCTCAATGCGAAGAAGTGGCTCTGAGGCGAACCTCGATGACTGCTGTAACGCGTTTTCCTCGATATTAATACCGCGAGCAAGCAGACTTAAGATAAAGTTGAGCTTATGAACCCCTCATCGTATCCCATTTAATGGACAGATCACACGAGTATATGGATTGGGTCACTGAGCAAGACTACTCGCGGCTGCGATTTTGCCTACCTACCTTAGATCTGAAATGATACTCGAATTTCTTTTCAATTATTTTAAAAAATAATTGACGAAAAATTCCTTAATTGAAAATAGAAAAAATATGAAAACAACACTTCATAATCGTGGCAAAAAAAAATAGATTTATAAAAAAAAAAAAACTAAAAATAATTAAAGTCCTTGCGCGTTAAATGGCATATTTTTCTCGCTTTGAATACTTCGCTTTACTTTGCCAAAAAAGTTTGAGTCGTGTAAAGTCGAATCACACCAAAAATTTAGCGCAACATCGGAGCTAACCACCAAGATAAATTGGCTGCAAAATTACTGTTTGTCTGTCTGCGAGACACATATTTCCATACCCTATCATCTTCGGCAACAATTGATCGAATACCATGATACCGCATGATGTTTTCGCTTAAATTTTAATATATTTTTCGACAGTACAGATTTTGCTTGTGTGTGTGTAAACTCGGATTAAAAATAAAAATTAATCACTGGCTTAAAGGGGAATATGAGAAATAATTGCGTGAGAAACCAATTTCTCCTCTGGCCTGTCCGGGCCTGGCCTGGCTTGGACTGGCCTGGCCTGGACTGACTGGACAACTGGACTTAACTGGACGGCATACACTGGTTCGCCAGGAAAGAGGGCATTACTAGGGCACATTTACACGTTTTCCTCGCTTCATTCACCATATCGCTTGTAATTATGTCGAACAAAAAGTGAGAATGAATTAAAAAACGAAAAAAATGAAAAAAAAAAAAAAAAAAACAAAAATTGCCATGCTACGGGGGAAGAGAGATTTAATAGATAGGTCTTGGGAATCGGATGCGGCCGGCTGTTTGAAATCCACTTTTGAATTGCAAGTCTGTTCCCTTAGCAAAGATAATTGAACTACTTATGTGTGGCGAGCGATGTTGTTGGTGTTGCGCTATACGCTGTGGCTAACGTGAGTCGGTTGCGGTGGTGGCGATGGTGGTTTTCATTTTACTCCTTTGCATTTGGGATGTGCAGCGTAAGGTTAGCCCTATGAATCCCTCAAGGCAAACATATTCATCGATACCATAGCATCTTAAAAGCAAAGCAGGAAAACAAAAACGAAACCCCAGAGCCCATCAAAGAACAAAAAAGCGCAGTAATTTTATAAATCACACACGTGTATTAATTACATACTGTATAGCACAAGAACTTTGCCTTTTTAATGCCAGGGCTTATACTATTGTTTATTCAAATTGGAAGTTATTTTGGGGTTAATTTGAAAACTAAAAAAAGCATACATGTAGTTTTTAGTAAGTAACTAACTTCGGTATCTTTGATGGTCTTAAGAGCTTAAGAGCTAGGCTTACATTAAGTGATAATTTATAACGAAGTTAAAAGAACGGCTCCTCTTTGGCGAGGAACATTTGATAAAAGGACTTTAAAATGGTCAAATTTGTAATCCTTGCTTGATTTGTTTTTTAATTGGGAGACAAAATGAGCCGCAAATGAGGTGGGCACATCTTTTTATAAAAGTGAAAACAACGTAGCAGGGTGCTACGTTCCACTAAGATAAGGCACAGGACTCAGATTTTTTGGGTTCTGATTTTGTATTATATGTATACAAGGGCGGCCCGATTAGTACTTAGCCTACAAAAGAAAAATACAAATTTTGGAAGAGTGGCAATTTATTTATTTGAAGCGATACTCCAAGATCTTTGACCCATCTGAAAAATAGGTTTTCTCGAGGTCTGCAAAGTAGGCCCGCTTTCTCATGCCCAAAATTTAATGGAGGATATGACCCACGCAGTCTTTTGAGATGCTTACTGTTTCAGGTATCTCGGGCACCTTCTATCGCTAGTCTGTCAATACGATTCTCCGTTATTCTCCGTGCTAGCCATTTTCGAAACAACTGGGGCTCATCAAAAACCGATGTGCGATCACGTTGAAACTGGTTGTACCAATTTTTTACGGTCGCCATCGAAGGAGAAGAGTCACCGTACACAGCATCCAAGTGCTCTTTGATTTCGCTGCGCGATTTCCCTTCCCAAGATTTGACTATTACGATTGAAATCTCATACGAAATGGCTTTATCTATTGACTACTCGTATACAGAAGCCTTCAAATCTGAAACTAAATTTAGAATCAATTTTCCTGTCATTATGAGAAATTCTAACGATCAATGCAGTTTAAGTAGTTTTTGATTCGAAAAGGAAAGGGCTTTGCTTTTGACCCATATGATTCGACCCTTCGTGGCCCACTCCGTCATTCACTTAATGGGTGTTATCGTGAACAAAATTTCCTTAGGAATTTCTCCCAATGTTTACTGTAAGCTGGCGGCTAGACTTCTAAGATGAGAGCCAAAGTCCCTATGAAACTTCATCTTCGATATCAATAAATTCCAAGGGATACTTTCGACATTATTCAAGTTAACAAATTTGAAAGTAGAGAAAAATTCCGAGGGAAATTTTATTCACGATAGCCCCCAATGAGTAAGAAAAATACAAAAAAAAAAGACTAAGCTTCCAAAACCCATAAGGCACGCACAACCTCAACGCAATTGAAATAAGTACAAGATTCGTTTAAAATTCATTTCAAAAATACCGGGAAAAACGACGTTGCGTTACGATTGGCATCGCGTATGTGAGAAAAATACCTTTCTAACAGCCAATTATGCATCCTCCTTTTTTCTGCTAGTAAACATAATCATGTCGATTACAGAATTCGCAGAATTTTACTCCCGGTGAGTTGACTTGATTCGCATCCGCTGTAAAACTCAATTATGAAATTCGTCGGATGAACTACATTGTCGATTTCTAAAATTACCTTATCATTTATGAATTTTCGTATCGACACTGTCAGCAGCAAACATTCAACTGGCCTAGGCTGTGATAATAGTATCGTTTTCGATCAACGAAATCAAGCATAGTTGAGAGTGGTTAGTACGAAGATGGGGGACCGTTCAAAACCAACCGTGTGCTCTTTTTTTTTTTTTTTTTTAGATTTCTGGCTCTCTGGTTGCGTTGCTATTTGTGCGTTATTAAAATTTGTTAAACAAACACTTAAGCATTCAGTATGATAAGCTTTTGACTTAAATTTTTGTACTCTCCATTGTTTATTTTCGTTTAATCAAAAATTCACTTCAAATTCGTCTCGAAATTGGTGCGAATGTAAAATGATAGAAATTGTATGGAGTGCGAATGGATTGCGAAATCTGTAATACCATATAAGTTGAACAAAATGTCAGTGGTGCAGGGATTGTTACCGACATTCGTTCAACTTTTATTCGTCGGATTCAGTAATAGCAAAAGTTTGGAAATGAATTGAAATTGTCACTTTAGCTCATTCGCCGAATTCTGTAATAGGGGTGAATAATATTAATATCGAATCATCAACATTCTCGCTAGATCTCTTAGACTTATTGAAATTTCTATAACCTTGGCGATTCTTGGTTTTCAAAACCGCGGTTCCCAGGCCGAGACAGCAAATAAAAAATCTATTAAAAACAATAAATTCAAAGTAGAATGGACTACGCAAAACTTAGGGAAGGTGTACCGCAATTGGTCTAGTTAAGCCCCGCTCAACGTCACCGTCCGTCCTTCTTGATCTTGCTTCTTTCAAGATACGTGTGTGTATAAGAAGTAACAACAAGCACGTTTGATATGTAAGAATTTTGACGACGGTACTTGTCACTCCTGATTCGTCTTTATAAGATGTGTACATGCATATGATATGCATGAACAAAACAAAACCAAAAATAAACGCAAGACCAAGAGCAACCTCAACAAGTCTCCTCGCTACAAGTGCTATATTCATCAGTATCCATTTAACTCAAACCAAGCGCTGGAGCTGCGTTAGCGACCGACCGACTGAACACAAAGTCGTATAAGGGAGCAATTAGTATGCATGGCATAAATGAGAATAATAATTGTGAACGTGAATAAAATAAGCTCAAATTTTACTGGCCCAGTGTGTGAGCTTATGAAACTCTGAGTCTAAGAATTTCTTGTCTTAGTTTTTTTTTTTTGTCTTCATACCATCCATATATTCATACATATGTACATATACCTACAATTTTATGCGCACTTAAATTAAATTGTCTTTAAAAATGACTTGTAATTGTAATTGACGTGCGGTATTGTATTGTACTTATTTCTTTTTTCAAACGAGAACGACCATTGTCTTCATCAGATCATGGGAGTGGACTTTTGGGTTGACAAAATGTATATAAATGTACCAATTATGGGATCACAGGCAGAAGAAGAAATATTTCTTGGTGATTTATGTAAACGTGTGTTTAAATTCAAATTTATTAAAAAACTCAGGGCTTCCAGCTCATCTAGAGAATATTAGATGTTTGATTTTACTGATAAATTCTTAAATAATCAATATTGCACATTTTTAAATCATTTTTATGTTTTTCGCAATTTAAATTCAAATTAAAACAAAAGACCTGACGCACGAACTAAAATTAAGTAAAAGTGGCCCAAAATTTTAAACTTTGCTCGTTAAAAGAAGACTGGCTCTAATGTAAGCAATTATTAGAAAACCTTGTCTTACTTCTTCATAATTTTAATTTTAACGAAAATGTCAAGTTTAAATTTGACAAATACAAAAATTAAGCACACACGAAATCAACTACATACCAATGAGAAAATTAAAAATGAACATTAACGGCAAAAGTACAATTCATAAGCTATTTACATAGCATATGCAGCTTGGGATTGTTTAAATGTTACTCAACATGAAGAAGAAGTCATTATTGATCGTTACCAAAACAAACAGGCTTCACTTGTAGCTTGAACACTTGTTGGTGGTTCTTCCTCAATAGCGGCCCAGAGGCTAACGAAAATAAAAATCTGAGAATCCAATTATAAAATTATCATTTTTGGGTGATAAGAGTCTTCTAACATTTGAAAATATCAGTATTGATATTTATAATATTTCATATTTCATATGAAACAGTTTGGCCGACTATTTTGAGGGAAATTTCGTTCCCAACCAATCAGCCGATCCATAATCTTTATCGATTAAATAATCCATACAACAAATCCTGGTGTGCAACCTGAATAGATGCACATTCAACGAAACTTATCCGACAACTGAATTGATTTACAGCCCGAACCTGAGTACCATAGAGGGTATAGCAGAGATCATGAATAAACTCCAAGCCAAAGAAGTCAGCCGGGCAAATGAGGTAACTCCATTATTAAGGGGCTCGCACACACAGTTATCATCTTAACCATCATCCTGAAAAACTGTCTCAACAAAAACTACTTCCCTCGAAAACGAAAAACTGTTAAGACCGTAGCAATTTCTTGGAAAGGTGCCCTTAACATCATCTCCAACTGCAGGCCAATTATAGTATAATCCACGGATGATAACCGACTGATCGTGGAATGCCAAAGCCTGAGATACCTAACACACTTAACTAGGATTTTTAGACTAAGCAATTTAGCCTTCAAGTTATGGTTAGTAAAATATTTGCTTGAAACCTTTCACTCTCACCACTGCTTGTATAAGTCTTCTTATTCCCGGTGTTCTTAGTATGAACACTGGTCCTGCCAATTCATCTCTATAGGTTTCGCCAGTAAGGACCGCCGATGCCCTCACGGATAAACTCAAAACAGATCCATCCCCCGGTCCCAGACCTATCTGCCTGTAAGAGTACCGACAGAGAAACACGGTTGATTCTTTCCCGGACGGATCCATTCGCACCAAGCAACACCGAAAGGGCACCCAGGTGCGAGTCGGACAACAGCTAGGGGAAGTATACCGTCTTGATGCGACTTAAGTAAGCTGTAGGAAGAACTAACACTCAGGAAACTTAAGAAGTATTGCAGCGAAAAGCTCATAATTTTTTGGTTTTCGGGAGGAGCATTCAACACTTTATCCAGTTCTTAAGTTCTAGGCCACATCTTGACTGCACTAAATACATACCTTATCACCTACGGATGCCTTCTGAACGTCGAGATAACATTTGACAATCGCATCCTTAAAATTTTACCTATCGCCACTCTTGTAAAGCATACTGACCTTCGATTAGTTTTTATAGAATCGCCAAAAATTCTGCTATTCCCCTTAACCTGAGATTATTTAACCAGCAAACAAGATCCTCATATATAGGCAGCTTTTGAGTCCAGCGATCGGGTACAGCTTTGCTGTATAGTTTTGAACTCTTAAACAGCCATGCGACACCACAAAGTTTTTGAAAGGAATCTTTTAAGGATATGCATAGGAATAATCTTCGACCGGAGGCCTCAAAAATATTACATGAACGAACTTCTATACTCAAAAGCTGGTACAATACCACTTCACAAGTAGCTGAAACTTCCAGCTAAGAAGCTAGTACGGTATTTTAAATTTTAAAATTTTAATCGTGTAGATGAGTTTTCACAAACAGTTTCATAGAATAGGTGTATAGTAATTTGCAACGATTGTCGTACAAGCCTTCGAAAAAAAGGATAAAACCATACAAAATTGGCTGAGCTCGACAAATAATACCATCATCATTTTAATTGCTGCCAAACCTGCCACCACGCCAGTCGCACCGCGCCGCGCCACACCCTGCACCGTCCGGTAGTTGCCCGCATGATGGTTGAGCTTCAGACAACACACGGCTTTATCTCCAGCATGCATCTCATAATGAAATATGAACAAACGAAATCTCAAGACTGGTCGACCGTTGGTCGTAGATCATCCGTCATTCATAACACACTCTCGTATCCATTTAGGTGAGTGAAAAACTACACCTCTGCGTCTGCCTACTTACCTACCTACTATACTTTCAAGTACTTTCCCGCACTACCACTGCCGCCGTGGCCGTAGCCGCCTTATAGCTGCTGTCTGATGCCACCAGTCATCAGCCAACCATTCGTCGTCGGTTGTTTGGATTTGAAAACTCCCGGCCGTTAAAAAAGGCCCAACATTTGTTTTGTAACATGGGTTAAATGTGTGAAGATGTTTACTACCGCTGCGATGTGCCACACCACGAATCGTTGTGGTATAGTTTGCAACATACCACGTTTGTGTTGTTAACCGATTAACGCAAACGATGGGTGTAATTGATACGCCCTTAACTTTCAACTCTTTTAACTTTTTTGGGGAAAAAAATATTTATTTAATTTTTTAGACTCGGATTTGTGCCAGAGCAGTGAATCCCAGTCTTAGGGTCCCAGTCTAGAATAGCTTAAACATTTTCTGTTGCTTTTAATTCACTATAAATCTGAGTATCTTTGGGTAAAACACATGTCAATCAGGTGTATTCGCCAAGGTTTTTTTTTTATAATTTTTAATAAGAGACACAAATAAACATATAACACACTTTCACCAATCTTAAATCAACGATTTTCATATGCATGTAATTCTGATCATTATAATAATTCCTTCGAATTAAATTTCCACAAAATTACACACATGCTTAAAAGACATATACGAGTAAATAATGAAGCCAAAACTCATGCTCCATAACCACCATCAGAATTGTTTCATGCATAAACCCATCGGCAACAAGCGGCAAAATCATGCTCTCGCTTGAATTAAGCACTTAGCAATTAGTATCTGTCAAATTAATGTAACTCTTAACGATGGCAACTCCTCTCCAAACCGCCATCGCCATCACAAAATACCAAAGTCATCATGACCTGATTTCCATTTTTATCCAACAAAGTAATTAAATCGCAGCATAATGATTCGTTACATTGGTAAATTGAGAAAAAACAAGGGAAGTTAATGGAGACATCATTACATCCCCCAACTCCAACTCCAGTCATCTTAGATTGGTCTCCGTATCATTAATGCCATTAACATACAACAAATTACGTTGAGGCGTGAAGATCACCTCAAGCGTAGGTCGAAGTCATTGTCGTTTGTGGATTAGCAGCTCAGGCTCGCAACCCTTTCAATATAGTCTCTCATGAGTAAGATAAATATGATTAAGCCGTTGATGATCCTAATGATGATTAAATATTCAAATGAAGAGGAGTAATATAAAATTAACCCTTTGAATAAATAATATTCCAAAGATTTTTCAACCCTTTCTTTATTCATGCCTTCTTTTTTTTCATTTTGGTTGTGTTTTATGTGGGAGAAGACTCTTTGTTTTTATTCATTTTTTCCACAACATTGCGTTGTTTGGTTTTTTTACACGGGAGTGTAACAGTGGATTGATTTGTTGCCATACAAAAGCTCAAAACTTAAAATAAAGTCAATTAATTGAATGGCGAATTGAAGTCATTTGTCACTCTACTTCGGTCAAGTGTTCCATTGATAAAAGTTGATGGCAATTTTGAAAAGTAAAATCTATTGCGTTGCAATTCCTTACTTACCTCGTGCAAGGCTACAACGTTTCAGCCAGCCTTGAAACTAGCATGCCAGACTTGCATGCCACTTGAGCCGCAGTCTTCCTCTAATTTAACGTCCCTCGACGTTAGACTCAAAGATTTTCCAGGCTGGAATGTAACGGTCCATCCGCTCTACATGACCCATTTCGATATTCAAAACTCCAAAACCAAGGTGTATTGCTGTCTCCACAAAAATCATTCACTATTTTTCTCTTCTACTCACTGTTTAATGCATATGACACCGAAAATCACCCGGAACATTTTTTTTCTGAAGCTGGTTTAAGACGTTCTTATCCATTTTTGACATTGTGTGTGCCCTTGCATCATACAGTAGGATCGGGTATGAATAATGTTTTATAAACCGACCTTTAATTACCTTTTTGAACCAAAGAAAGTTTCCAGGCATTGCCTGATGTCAGTGGTGACCTTGTTTGTTGTTCTTTATCTCTGACAGCTATACTTGAACATACTCGTAGAACCTATCTTCTTGGCTTTCGTCTCAATACTCACATCGTCTCCCGGACTACTGACATTACGCTGTGTGCGACAAATCTGATGAATTCTTGAAAATGGGTCTCTTGGCAGTCCAGCGTTGAGCATGCCGACAACATATTCTTGTTTTGACTTTGGTTGCGATATGCAGGACGATGTTGTGGTCTAAGTCATTGGTGGCCCCCCGAAATGCACACCTGGAAAAATTAACCTTATATTACAGAAGTTAGTAAGGGCAACATACAACGTTTTTTTAACTTAACTTTTTATGTATTATCTTCCGAGCAAAACGTTTGAGACATAAGCGCCAAATTCATTTTGAGTTTTATATCCCCTTGTGAGGCATAAGTGACAGCAATAAAAGTTGAGAGTTATGTCCCTGGGAGTAATTTTTCTGCCCCAAATGTCTAGCATAATGAATACTAGTAACTACTCCGTTCTTTGACTGCTCTGCAAACTCCATCAACGTCAATCTGCTATCGAAGGTGGTATCGTGGAAGTTGTACTTTTCCTACCAGTGCCACCCATTATTCGTTCTCTCAAGTCTTGCCTTAAAATCGCCTAAAACTATTTTAATTACTTTACTTGAGCACTTATATGCCTGGGGCGAAAAGATCTTAGACGAAATGTTTGATATCATCATCTTTCTCAACTGTATGCCATGTGTTGCTTTCTAGTACTCGTTCACATAATTGAGACTCAATACTTCTTCTGCTTCACATCCAAATAGATAAAGCTTGTGTTTTCAGTTTTTCATCTTCCTTTTAACTGGCCACTAGTACTTCTTAAATTAGGGTGAAATTTGCTTTGCTACAGTCCAGGGCTTCCGCAAATTTTTAGAATGCACGTTGACTATTAAAAGACAGTACTGATCTAAAGTCCGTTATCCTTTTTTCGTTTGGTCGTTTCGTCATCAGTTAACCTCTTCTTATACGTCCGAGCTCCCAATATGTCGCACTTACCTCAACCCTTAGAGGAATTATAGTACAGAGGTAGATTTAACAAGCGAGTCGGTCCGTGTAATTTTATGTAATAACTTCAATAGAGTGATTCAATTGGAATCTATAATACAATTTGTTTTTTTGAATTGTCAAAAATAAGACACTTTTCTCAAGTGCCTATCAACGTTAGATGCGATAAAAGTCGATCACTTGTGGAAAGACAGAGAATAAGAATAAAATTGTCATTGTCCATGTTAAAGGCTGACAAACCACCAGACATTTATTTTGACAAACGTGTGCGAAAGCTCTGGCTGTTCCATTATATATTATTTTTAATCGTTCGCTGGTACCCAGTGAGTTTGTTCATACTTGGAAGCATTCAACAATTACACCTTTTTTCAAAATCTGGAAGTACGCAAGAGGTTTCAAATTACCGTCCAATTTGTAAAATTTCTAACTAATGCCTTCTCTTAAACGTATAATTTCTCCCTACCAACATGGTTTCATAGCTGGCCGATCTACTGCTACTAAACCTAACTATTTTCAGGAATTTAGTGTTGAATGGATTTGAGAAGGGTTCTCAATATGACGTAGTCTACACAGACTTTGCAAAGGCATTTCACCGAGTTAATCATGATACTTTACTAATGATTTTTGATGATTAGGTTCTCACTCTAATTTCTTAGATTGGATGAAATCATATTCAAAGTACGTTCGTATAAATAATATTTTTTCTTCACCAGTTTATGTTACCTCGGGAGTACCACAAGGCAGCTACCTCAGCCCTCTTCTATTTTTGTTGTTTGTAAATGACATTCCTGAATTCATTTCACATTTTTGGAATGGAATGCCGATGATTTAAAAGCCTTTCGTTGCATAAAGGATTGCTTTCTTTTGCAATATGATCTTGATAATTTATCGAATTGGTGTATAAATAATAACTAAATCTAAACATTTCCAAATGCCAAAGTCTAACGTTTTGCCTATACTTTGCCTTGGTAAGGTCTAATCTTGAGTACTGCAATGTAATCTAGAATTCTGCGTATGCAGTTCACCCATCTAGAATTGGAAAAATCCAAAAACTATTTACAAGAACTGTAGTAAAAAGTCTCCACTGGGGCATAGATATGCCTTCTTATAAAACAACATGTAGTTTATTGGGCATTCTGCCTCTAAATACTCGAAAGAAGTTCTCAGCAGTTATGTTCATTCGCGACGTTTTAGCAGATCATATTGATTGCTCCCAAATTTTGTATTAAATTGAGTTTAATGTCCTTGCGAGAATGCTTCAAAAGCAGTTGTTTTTTAATGTCCCATATCATAGAACTGGTTTATATTATTTGATATATTAGCTAGCGCAGAAATGCAAGCACCAAAAAAACGCTTTATTCAATCTTAATAAACTCCCAAAGTTGGTATCAGTGTATTGTGACAAAACCTTGCTACTTTTTTAATTAACTAACACGGATGTGTTCGAAAGATCTGTATCTCATTTTTAAGTTGAAATTGAAATACTCATGAAAATGCATATCGAGTTGAAATATTCACGAAAATGCAGATCGAGCTGATTAAGAGTTTTTCTTTTTCTCAATTGATTACATTATGCTTACAAAGTATATCTTTTTTTTCTACAATCTACTCAAAATGTTCTTGTATCCCTAATTTTACTATTGTATTTCTTGAAATTTTATTGAATTCTTTTGAGTGTTGGAGAAATAAAAAAAAAACACAATATTCAATACAAAGACATTGGCGCAAAATTGTAAACAGACTTTTACTAAGGTAATAGTTAGTATGATACTTCTTATATATTTCCTAACTTAAAAGTAGTTTTCTAACTTATTCTAAATTTTAAACATTTTCTTAATAATATCGTACTAACACATTAGTAGCAATTGCTTCTGAACACACCAACAGAAATGACAGTTCGTGCAAAAGAGGTAAAACAAGACAAAGTAAACAGACCTGTTTTGAAGTTTGTAAATGTCAAAGAGTCCTATGAAGTTAGCACGATATTAAATAAAATAAAATAGGTATACGATGAGTTTAACTTCAATAAAAGGGTAGAAAAAGTATGATGCTATATTCGATTAAAATTTGCTGATAAAACATACTAATCGAAAATATTTGCCTGCGTGTAAATTGATCCAATATTTTTTTGACAAAATTAATTGCAGTAGTGTAAATGCAAAAACGGAATTATGATATGGATTAAAATTTTGAATTTTAAAAAATAATTATTCTATAAATAGTCAAGGCAAAGTATAACAAAATAAATACCAACGAACACACCCTCAAGCATGCCAACAGATATTTTTTCGGACACCATAAACGCCTCCTACGTTTCAACATCCAAAGCTCCATTTTCACTAAAACGTTCATTTCCATTACTAACTTATTTTTCTTCACTAATCGTTTGTTATTGTTTCCCATGTTAAATTTTGCAAAGTAGTTTATTCACTTAGGTACCAATAAAACTCGGCTGATATAACATTTGTTAATGAATAAAATTTGACCACTATGAACTTCAACTTTTGTGTGAACATTTATTTTCCAAAGGATTTTGTAAGAAGTTTTTATCCAAACGCTCCACTGTACACCAAGTCGCACAGTCATCAACCAATGTTGTTGATGAGGATATCGTCGCTTAGTTGCAAGCAAATTATTCACAGTACTTCATATTGTATAATTTGCATCTTTAATGTTTAAAAAATGATTCAAGAGATTTCAACGGTACTAATGGAAAAAGGGGTTTGTTCTAAGCAATTAACACGATTGTTTAACCCTTTGGGTCTCGATATTATTGGTTGGCCTGGGGATGATGATGACACTGTCTGACTGGTAGGTTGACTGGTTGGTTGGGTGGCTTGCCAGCAGCTGGTTGGTGGTTTTTTTTATTTATAATTAATCCTTCACCGTTGATGTCATTTTTTATTTATTTCATAAACATTCCTGGTCATGAGAAAAATTTTCCAGGGTTCTGACGGGATTTTGTTTGTTATTATTTTAAATCTAAAGGAAGAAGATAGAAACCAATTAAGAGAAGGGAAATGTTCGGCAGAGAAACTGGTGTTATGTTGTAATTTGGGATCAACACCTATAGATGGGGTATAATTTCCGAAACATTGTGCTGATTGTTTTGGGGGAAATTGTTTTGTTTGTCTTTACAGGACAAATCCTTGAGAGATGATAAGAAATCTGGGCGAAGGGGAGACTATCTGTTGAGAGAGAACAATATTGGTGTTTTTTTAACTTTTTTTGTTCGTTTTTTTTTGGATTGTTGGTTACGGTGTGTGGAACTACCTGGGGTTAATCAAAATATAGATATTGGCTTTAAGTTGGGAATTCAACTTAAGTGACTGATTGAAGGAGACATCGTACTGAAGTCCTTTCTTTCTATTTACGTTAATCACGGAAATAAAAACAAGGACTTACATTCGCTTAAGATAACAACTTCTTTACGTTTTAAATTTGATATCCTGGCGAAAATGTGTATTCGAATTGAGGGCATAGATTGGAATTCCTAATTGGTTTTTTAGTACCAGGCCCTTCTTTTCCATTCAAGGTACTAACATACACGTATGTACATTTGTATTTACGGCTATCATTATTTTAAGTAATTTTCAATCACACATGCCCCACTAATACAGCGCCCGCCGCCACCGTACCGTACCGCGCCACATCGTCATTGACTTTGACTACCATGTCTATTTTAATCGAAAATATTGTTCGGCGCACGATGTAAACTTGACGTTAGCTCGTTTCGAATATATGAGGAAGTGTAATCTCATTAAAAACCCTGCTCACGTAAATATTTCATATGCGGCGTTGTTGTTGGGATCATCCCTTCTGGTCATTTTGCTAGCAGCTCACTCCGATTCCCCACTTGCTTTACAATTTTCCAACAAAAATTAGAATTCATTATTCTGATGTTCCTTTGCTATTTTGCAATGCATGCCAATGCGTACAATAACTCTAATTACTTCACATCATCATGTTGATTATGATGTCGGATTGATGTGTGCGCGGGGTCATGTTTATGGTTATATGCTGATGAGAACGATGCTCTTCATTAAAAAATTAGAAAAGGGTAGTATAACCCCTTTATTCTCTTGGCTAATGTAATTAATATGAGTGGCTATAAGCAAGGGCTGGTGAAATGAAAAATGGTTAAGCCGTGTGGAGATTTAATCGCACCATTGCAAGTTTGTAAGGCGTGTCTTTCGATTTTAATTATAGATAAATGTCATGTAGATACATTTATATGATGAACAGGACACGAGTATGCTAATTTACGCCATGATTTATCGAATTTATTTGAGATTAAATTTTTTTTTTTTGAAGCTCCTCTATAAATGTATGCACCATTTAGCCTTTAAGGGTACCTGCTGCCGTTCTGTAATATTCGAATTGAATTTCATTTTATTGTTTAGATTTCTTAATATTTTTAAGTTGCAATATTCATAAGTATCCATCAACAGAACCTCTATCGGCGATTGGTAAATTAATTCAAACAAATAAAAATTCGGTTGGTGTAATTTCCTTCTAAATTTAAAGTAAATTCACACTTTCCTCTTGAAAACTTTCGTGAAGAATAGTTGCAGTTGCTCCACCTTGAAAACAGCAAAGCAGAGGTGAGATCACGACAAGACCATATTTTTTTAAATGAAATGATCGTTGATCTTCTCGATACAAAAAATGTTTTTTAATTATAAAATTGAATTACCTAATCTAAATTTCTTGCAGCTTCTAAAAAATCAATAAATAGGCCGATATTTCTTCTAAATTACTCTTATTTACGACACCGAAATGAGACTTACAAAAATCTCGAATGGTCTTGCGTCGCGTCGGCCCTACCTTTCAGCACAGCTACCTTAATAATAAATGTAACAGTAAGTGTTTACAGCAAACACTTTGGCTGTACTTATTCTAGACCGGAAACGAATCATTAATGCGTACAAACCATTAAACTTAAAAGTACAATAGAAACAAAAAAGTCATGATGTCGGACCGAAGACAGAGTTGAAAGATTTAATCGAACCGCGCAAACCTAGGTACTTTAATCAGCCAGCAGTCACATCCTAAAAATTTCGGTCCTTTTAACTCGACGAAGAAATAAAGGCAGATAATTAGTAGTATTTGCTGGGGTTCACTACTATAATTGCTCAACTTTCATCAACCATCACACATAATTATCGAAAATTCTACATTGACGACGGCGGATACTCAGTGGCGCAGGTGAAGGTGGTGATATTGGGTAGAAGTTGCAAAGGCGAAACATTTTTCTTTATGATTTTTCGTGGTTTTTAAATTTTTACTTTTAAGGAGGGGAATTGAAAATATCAAATAGAAATTATTTATTGGTTATAAATTTTGAAGCTCCACGGTAATTCAAGGAGCCCAAAATTTATATTAAAATATTTTAATATAATAAATAAAATAATTTAATCATTTTAAGGGTAGTCAAAACCCCTTTAGTGTGCTCTTATTATTTAAAAAAAAAGGCAAGGTTCTTCAGTACCATGCATTCATATTCTTAGGAATTTAATAAAATTCATTAAGTGAGACTATATGGTAGGTAATAAGTTGCAATTTTAATAAATGATTATTTGTCATAAAAGTTTGTCTTAGCTGTTCACTCAACAACGTCATTTTTTGCACCTTATAGAGAAGTTCTAAGCTAAAAAAGAACCGCAAGCTTTTTTCCACAACTAAGGTTCCGCTCTGAACTGGGTTGGGGTCGAAATTCGGTATGAGTCATAATTCTGCTTTCAAAATTCTGCATGCCAAAATTCTGTTTTGCATAATTCTGTTTGTACAAAATTCTGGATGTCCAAAATTCTGTATTACAAAATTCTGCATTTCAAAATTCTGTACGTTCAAAATTCTGCTTTCAAAATTCTGTTTTTCAAAATTCTGGAAAATACATAATTTAAACATAATAAGAATATACAATATATGTATACACTTAAAACGATTTTAATTTTAGTACCTACTGACAGGATTATAAAATAGTACTACACAGTTTTAACCCATAAAAAGAATCGCAAAAAATTTAGTTTTGTATTAAATATTTTGTTTATAATTTTGTATAGAATTGACATTATATGTAATGCATGCATGCATTTAGCTATAAATTTGGATTATTGAATATGTTTAAATTTCGTTGTTGACATGAAATATTACTTTTCTTTTTGATATTAATATATTATTTTCATTCAATAAATCTTTAATAAACTCACTATGAATATTTTGACGTGAATGGTCATTTTTCTTAGACAGAATTTCACTTCTCAGGAAACAGAATTTTGCACATACAGAATTTTGAAATACAGAATTTTGCATTGACAGAATTTAGTAATACAGAATTTTGGACAAACAGAATTTTGACCATACAGAATTTTTATAAAAAAACAGAATTTTGAACAAACAGAATTTTGAAAACCAGAATTATGACCCGCTCCCCTCTGAACTACGAGCATGAAGGAAAAATGTCTATAAACCATTATAGACTTAACAAATTAAATTTATTATACAAAACAATATAAATATAAATATAATAATTTACGAGTAGTATAGGTATACTTGATGTTACTTGATTAAAATAACGTCCATTAAATTTCTTTTAAATACATCTCTAGAACAATTAAGATCGATTTTATGAGCATATTTGTTAAAAGACTTACGGTTTTATACCCTGTCCAATTTGTATTTTCAGTACAAGTGTCATGGCAGAGCTATTCCAAATACTCTGGTGCATCATCTAGAGAAGTTGCTACTCAAATAAACAGAACCATTGAATTAAATTAAAATTGTTGTAGTTATCCTTGTTGAACGTTTATCACCTATGGGTAAATCGATCCAAGTAAATACGAGTATATACTCGATACTTTCCTTTCGATATCCAGTACTTTTGGAATCGATGCTCTTAGTTGCGATACCAACTAGGCGGTTCCGAACCTGTAGGCTTGTAGGTAAGAGGCTTAGGTGAAATAAATTTGGAGGCGAAAAAAAAATGCTGATTCACCTGCTTCAATAAAACGTCAACTACTTCCCTTTACTTTTTAAGTTCTTCTATGCGAAAAAACCATGATCAATAACTGCCACATCACATTAAAAATGAGATTATCGATGTAATGGCGATATCAATTTATTAGTCTCATAACTTTAATGGTTGGAAGAGTTTTTGCTGTGTCAATATTGTTGATACCCCACTTTATTTATCACATGGGGAACAGATGACGATTTGAACTTTTGTGAAAATCGTTGAATTTCCAAATGAAAACACATTTTCTCTGTCAACAGTTATTTGGAATAAGTTTTAATACCAAATAAATATCCTTTCGAAGATCCTAGAAACAAAATCAATGAA
The DNA here is from genome assembly GCA_911387755.1 of Chrysotoxum bicinctum. Classification (NCBI taxonomy): domain Eukaryota; kingdom Metazoa; phylum Arthropoda; class Insecta; order Diptera; family Syrphidae; genus Chrysotoxum; species Chrysotoxum bicinctum. Next base: position 13,546,033 of record OU426991.1, on the reverse strand, counting down.
CTTTTTAAACTGGTTGGAACGTTCTCAAGAATCTTTGTTTGAAGCTAATACAAGAAAGCTATAAATATTGCTCAAAAATGAATATTCAAATTGATTTCATTGTATCCGATTCGATGAGCGTACGTAACCGCCGCTGGTTATAAGTTTCACCAAAACACGGTTAATAATCGTTGATTTTGTTATGTAAGATGTTCGCTTGCGAGGACGTGACAAGTCCCTCAGAAGTATATCTCGTTACCATAAGTGCTTCTCATTTTCCCTGTTCTGGCTAGACAGAAGAATGCTTGTTCAATCCATTCCTGCCGACAAAAAACGAACCTTAATGGTTGAGATTTAGAAGTCACTAGGTTAAATTTCTCTACAAGTTTTCTGCTCTATGATTAATTTGGAGTATGAACGTTTAATTTGGCTTTTGAACAAAAATCTATGCTACGCCACTGCCGACACTCACACAGCCTAGTGAATGTGGTGTGTGTACGTTTATTTCCAGACTTGAGACTTGTCCGCGCCACTCAGATGCTCTAATATGTTATTAGATGCGCGAGGGGCAACCATCTAAAAAATACAAATTAAAAAAGAAGGAAACAGGGCATCACAATGGTTATAATTTTTTTTAATTTAGCTGTTGTTCCTCTTTTTGATAATTTTGTTTTATCAAATTAAAGAAATTGTTACGTGAGCGCGCGCATTAAATAGACTTCTCCTCTTTCTGCTCCCCTTTCTCAAAAGTTCGCCGAGCTCAAATTAAAAAAAAAAAATATAACACAGTTTTTCGAAATACTTCGCCAATTAAAATCAAATTTTCAACACCGCTTAGATCAGCTTCGAAATATAAACAGCCAAAAGTGGAATGAACTATATACACATATACGATGTACCGCCATAGCGTGCGGGTAGCGGTGCGATGGCTGCCGGCGCGGTGGCGGCTTGACAGCGACCAATGTTGTCCCCAAGTGGGCCCTCAATACACAAGTCTACTCCATACACATAAGTAAGGAGGGGTGGGTCTGTGAAGCTAAGCAAATCTCAAGCCATTAACAGGAAAGTAGTTGCTTTTTTTCAGTTCATATCTGTTGGTACTGTTTTTTTTTTTTGTGAATCGACTTGAGTGTGTTTTTAAGTTCGTGTTGGGGTGTAAACTAGAGTTTTGTTTCCTCATCAAGATGTTGATGTTTTTTTGTCGCCTAAGCTCTAAAGACAGTTCCCCACTGTCAGTTTTGACTTGCAAGCGTCGTCGTTAAAATTAAAAGCACACACAAATACACAAACAGAAAAAGCCATTTATCAAATAACCACCTAGTTATGATAATTGGCAGAGCACGGATTCATCAACACCTCTACCATCACAGTTAGATAGGAGCCCAAGTATTCAGTCAGGAAAGTAAATGTTGTTGTAGAAATTTAGTATTTTTTTTTTTAAATAATGACACAAGTAATTAAATGGATTTGCCGAAGCAGAAAATGATGTGAGAATTATGGGGGACTACGACGACGACGAGATAATAAGACTTCAAAAAAAAAAGTAAAAGTTATAATAATTTTACTATAATGAAAATAGAATAGTTTGAATTGATGTATGAAGCAGTTTTCAACATTTTGGAATTTTTGAGTGTTCCCGATGTGGAATTGAATTTTAGAAATGATAGAGATCAAAATAATAACAGTTGAAAAAACTCACGGAAGAAATTCAATAAAATAAAAAAAGAAATATTTTATCAAAAATAAGAAAGATTTTATCAAAAAATAAAACAAGAAAGATTTTATCCATTAACTTATTAACTAGCTGTACGTGCCCAACGTGACCCAGGTGAAATTCATTTCACGATCTCCAGTGAACTTGATCAGACCAAAAACATAAATGTTAAAAAAAGAGCCAAGTTCTTCTATAAAAAAAACCTTTGTGTAACAAGTCAGCCGTGAAAAGCACTGAGATCTAAAAGTACGCCAAGTTCTACTTCATGAAGGTTTTATATCGAATATTTAAAGTAGAATAATATTGAAACAGCTACAATGTAATAGAGAAATTTTATTATTTAATGATTACTGACTAAAATTTGATGGGCTTACTTGGCAAGTTTTTTTTGTATGCCCAATTCGAAAGGTTTTAAAGCTCTGCTTGCATGACAAGACCTACCGTTGTGCGAAATTACAAGATTCTACGATGTCGGGAAGTGCTCCATAATTTTGATGATTTGTCAGTCAGTGAGTCAGTCAGTTACGGTTTTTGTGATTTTTGAGGCCTTATATCTCAGGAACCGCTTATGCTAGAAAATTTAAATTTGGCGAGGCACCTGTGCCTGACTAGCTTAGCGAATGTTCGGAATTTAAAGTTTCTGACTTCATTGGTACTGAAGATAAGGAGTGGTCAAAACTCACCTGAGTTTGTTCCTGTAAAAAGGGTGTAGTGCCAGAACTTGGCTGGGCACTACCGTGCCCTTTGATAATTTTCAGAAAGATATTGCTATGCTACGTGCTTACCAAGACTTGAGACTTAAAGCATCTCTTCGCTTATGCTTATTACCAAAAGCTTGATGACGTTCACGTTACCTCCAGAGTTTAACCATTTCCTTGTAGCGTTGGATTCAACCCAGGCAGAAGTGGGTTCCAACGCTGCTCTCGATAAAAAACTTCAAAGATCAATGTGAGTTGTTGTTTAATAGATCTACCGTGGCAGTGGGATTGCAACAGTATTCTTGTTTAAAATGCTCTTTAAAACCGAAGTTTCATCTAACACAAATGTGGATATGGTTGTCCAATAAATTTCATATTGGCATAATGTGCCTGAACACCAAGATCTAGCCTATATACGCACATTTCTTATTGATTGAAAGATTCAGTTAATTGATTGTGAGGATTTTTTTTAAGCATGTGCTCTAGACAAGTCGTACAGGTAAGCTTTTCCAAACAGTGGCAGGAGGGCTAAGTTTGTTGAAGAACTCGTGCACTCTGATTTATGCGACCCAATGCAGGAAACTTCTTTTGCGGGTCGAAGTACTTTCTCCTATTGATTTTTCACGCTATCGTGAAAAACTGAGGTTTAAGACTCCTTAAAAGATTTATTAAACGTCAACGGCCTGGGCTCTGATGAAAGCATCGCTTTCCATCGATCAGGAAATCAAGTATTTTTGTGCGTGGTTAGTACTTCGATGGGGGACCGTTCAATACCAACCGTGTCCTGCTGACATTGTGTTTCTTTTGTTGTTCTTTATTTCTGTGTGTCTCTCTGCCAGTGCTTTCAGTGTTTCTACTTCATAGATTTATCTACGGAGTAGTGTAATATGGAATGTAATGTAAGATTTATTAAAAAAGGAAATAATGGACAGTGTGAACAAGGTTTAATTTATTCGGACGGATAACGAACTTGAATTTGTTAATTCTGAGGCAAAATCGATCCTAAAATACAAATTTGTTTTACACCATATAGACATCTATTTCTTACTCTTTACAACAAAATTGTAAGGCAGAGAGGAAATTACGAACAATAATGGAGGCTGATAGAACAATGCTATGCATTAGATTATTTAGTTAAAATTCTGGTCAGAGGCGGTCAATCATGCGGTTTTCATCCGAGTGGAGTAGCTGGAAAATGTGTAGGTGATTTATGGCTCAGAAAATCACTTGACTTCAATCTAGCAGGTATAAAGGTTTTTGGTACTGAATGCTATGCACACTTTCCTCCACAAAAGCGACTTGAATGGAACCGGAACGCCATGCTGCAGTTAGGTATTATCGTTAAGTTTCTTGCGAATATGAAAGTGCGCCGCATATATTTTTCTGGAACTTCTAAGATAGAGGTAAAGCGTGATATTTTATTTGCTCATCAGATAAATTTGTCAAAAGCTTTAATCAGGATTACCCTTCGAAGGATACAAAAGACACGACGGCTGATGCGAAGGAAAGTGTAAAAATTGTTGACTTGGCTGAAGACCGTTTCTTCGGTGTTAACTCACAGTGTAGTAATTTAAGTCAGACTGATGAAAGTGATGATTCAACTGATGATGATTATGTACAAACTGATGATAGTTGCAAAATTTAACATGAACGATGCATATACAGTGATGATACCAGCCGATCCATCTGTTTTGGTGGATAACATCGAAGCAACGAACATCGTTTTCCATACCGTGCGTGAGGCCTTGCGAAGCCTGTTGTACCTGGCTGTTAGTACTAGGCCAGATATAATATCATACTCTCTTGGAATCATCAGCAGACATTTGAAGAACTTAAACATACTTCATGTTAAGTCAGTAAAACGTTAAGGGGACAATTCACTATGGTATAATTTTTAAAACAAATTATATTTTGTCCTTGACCTTTTTCATTGATGCCGATTTCGCAGGATCCAAAAGTGGCTGTGTTATTTTATTTCGACAGTCACCCATTAAAAACTACTCTCATTCATGCAGTTTAAATCGGCTTAGAAGACAGACGTTGTTAAAATCGCTTATAAATAAATTGGATTGCTAAAACGAATTATGTTTTAACTAATTGAAATACAACAAAAATCTCTTTTCTTAAAATTACGTTTTAACACATTTGTGCTCTAATATATAAATACTATACAAATACATGTACATATGTACGTAGAAACATATTACATTCAAATCGATTACGGATGAAAAACCATTGCATAGCAATTTAATTCCCATATGTCCTTCTAATCATACCCAAACCCCAACCGATGAACTTCAGCCAATTTACCACCACTTACTCCACACGCACACACACACCTTCTTCTTATTTTCATATTACCTACACATGCTCACCTATATACATACACATATACCCTTATTTCTCGCTTTTCCTGCCAAGTAATACATACACAGAGTGTAGAAATAATGGGCAAAGTAAAAGGAAACTCTTTATAAATAAAAAGAAAGTAATTGAAATTCCAGTGCCTTTATTATATGTAAATCGACAAAGGACGATGACGACGAAGATGAAGATGAAGACGAGACACGGCGGATGTTAAGATACAATGTAAACTCCAAGAGTAGAGTGACCATATTTTCTTTCCAGTTTGCTTCAAATATATAAAATTGATGTTTTCCAAATTATAAAACTATACTTAAAGGGCTTTTTGCAAGTACATATCAAGATTCTTAAGAAGAAACAATCAAAAGATCATGAAAGAAAAGAAAGAGATTCCTTGAATTTTTTCGATAATAAGGGAAGCCTAATTTTCCGGATCCAAATATGAAGGCAAGTTCTGAGAGGAGCTTGCAACCTTAGAACTTCATCTATCCAAGTGGATATTTCTGGACAATCGGTAGAGATACAGATCCATACACGGTGGCACGTATAAGGAGCAGTGGAGGCCCTATGACCCGCAAGGGAAATCTCACGGTACGATTAAGCGATTTAACAGATGTTAAATAAGTTCTTAATTTCAATTCTTTCTTCTTCAATTCCTTACTAAAAGTTCAACACACAATTGAGCTGGTTATTGGTTGGACTTCTCAACGATGATTCACATATTTCCACTGATTAGTTTATCTTCTATTAATGATCCTTTCGTATACTTCATCACTGCGAGTTTCCCGACAAAAAGCGTTTTTGAGTTTCAGAGCAGAACTCGAGTTACCAGAAATATGTTTGTGTTCCTTTCTTAGCCCAGAAGGTTCAGAACTTCGAAATTGTGTTTCGTTTTCTGTTGTGAACATGTTCCAAGCAAGCTCCTTGATTTTCGAATAAAATCTTAGAGCAGAAGGAGTGGATTGCTGAACACGTCAAATTTGACACTTGGGAAATGAAAAAAAAAATCATATCAATTAAAATAGCGGACGATGGTGCAGAAGGTAAAATTATTTTACAAATAACTGATAAAATTGAACTTAACTAATCACATGACAGTTTGTGCTCAAGCATATTTTATAATTTACTTCACATATGTATCTCTGAACACACCCTGCTCATATCTTACAGTGTTCGCTCAGACTGAGATAAATTAGAAAAACTCATTCAGTGACAGATGTCACTGGATGAAAACTATTGACCCCGTTCAAGGATGATATTTATAATCTTGTAAGTAAAGTTAAGTAAAAGCAAGTAAAAGTGATTAGTCAAATCAGTATAATACTATACGTTTCCACTGAACGATAATCTAGATTATTTTCCAGTTTGATTTAAAATAATCTAGTAGCGTTTCCACTGGGCTTGTTAGATTTATTTTGACATCTAAAATCTTAATTACAAGCAGTGTCACTTATTAAAATGTTTTTTATTTTGTTCAGTTTGTCAACAGACAGTTTTTTTTTCTTTTTTCTTCCATCAAACTGTCAGATTCATTGGAAATGGAAAAGTGAATCCGTTCAGTACATTAGATTTCAAGTAGATTTATTTGAAATCTCGAATCGAGATGATTAATTTTTGTATGGTAAATCTAGTGGTTTCAAAAAGATTTCAAGTAGATTTGAGTAAATCTCAGATTATCGTTCAGTGGAGACGCAGTATAAAACACTTAAATAATGTTATAATAATGTTATTGTAGCGTGCCACATATTGAAGTTGTACAAGAATTTAAGCATTTCGATTTGAGACCCACTACACAACTAAAATATATTTCTTTGAAATACATAATCACTTCAAAAACCAGCTAGTTGGTCTGAGTGGTTTTACTTTATATCCCTCCGTCATTCAGAATGTTCTTTAATGCACAGCCACTCACAGTCACATCCCAAGAAAGGCATATTTATATCTATCTCCGAAGATAACACCTATCGCGTCTTTGACCGTTTCAGATACTGTTTCTTCGCCTTTTCTTCATTTCCTTTTACGAATTTCTTCCCAACCTCTATCCACATCCATCCACCCACCACTCTTTTCTCATATATAATCCTGGGATATGGAAATCGATTTTTAACCATTATGGAAATTCAAAGTTACCAAGAGCTTCCTTACCACATAATCTCTTCTTTTATTTCTTTTCCTTTCTTTGCTGCCTCTTTGTTTGTACTTATTTAGCAGCCCGTTAATGCAAAAGGGGTGACGAAAAAGAGATACGATTCAGTAGTGAAATGGAGACAACAAAAAAATAGTTCATTAAAAAAGTTTTCAACACCTTTTCTCACATTTTTTTTTTGTAAATTCTACTGCTGCTGCTGTAAAACCAAAGAAACGTCATTATTCTTGGCCTCTGTCTCGGTCGCAGCTTTAGTCTCGCTGTCTGTGTAGTAAATGAAGTAAGAAAAATCTCAGCGGTCCTTCATAATCTGCCAGCACCCGAAAAGAGGTTAGATCTCAAAACACACAAATTCAAGCACTACACAAAACAAAACAAAAAAACATTACAGGAAAAATTTAAATAATAAAAAATGGAATTCTAAGCCCATACACAATGTACAATGTACATACCTATGCCCTATATGTATAGAAAATAAGATAAAATCAAATAAACTGCAAAAATGTATTTATTCTTGCACATACGTATCCTTTACGTATAGTGTGGTCAGGGTTGTTATATAAACTAAAGAGTAAAAAATAAGCTCAACTTACACTGTCTTTTTGGTAGGAAATTTCTCGCATGATTCATTTGTGATATGATGTTTTTCTGAAATGATAATTTTTACACATGATAGTTTTCTCGCATTATAGTATTCTCACGTGATAGTCCTCTCATGATATACTCGTATTCCTCGCTTGGTAGTTTTATCGTATGAAAACTTTCATGTGATTTGATATCTCCTATTATAACCTTCCTGATTTTACTAATCGCTCGGTCTGTATTAATGATTTTAAGGATAGCCATAACGTCTTCAGTGTGCTTTAAAAAAAAAATATGAAAAAAACAAAATTTTGATAAAATATAAAATTTTATAAGAAATATTCAATTACAAAAAGGAATAAAAATAAAAGAAGTTTTTTGCACAAATTTGATGAAATATGATGTTGAAAATGTGGATTATACGAGGTATGCGAGTAACATTGCTGCTCAGATGGGGCTAATATTCTGTTTCTTGAGTTTCAAATTAACGGCAGTCGTTGAGCTTTCACAGTGCTTCTAACCAGAGTGTATGAGGGAATCCAGAGAATAGAGCTTCCAACAAGAGGAAATTAGATGCAGATTTTGGCTTCCACATCTCAGAAGAATAAGAAGGAGAATAACCTGAACAAAACAAAGAGGGAGGTTGGGGCTGGAATACTTCTCTTCTACTTGCCTTGGTGGTGGGCAAAAACGACTAAAAAGAAAACTGTCTGACAAAATGGAGAGGTATGAAAGAAAGTTTCAGTCATCTTAGGCCCAGAAGGACCTTTGTCGATCGATTTTCTATCCATTACACTGCTCCTGGATGAGAACTGAATGCAGCATCACTGTAAAAAAAAAATAGTGCGAAATTTATGCGATTCAGTGGGCTAGTTGTGTGGATGGTTCCACTCATTGGTCATGATATGCGTCTGAGCACTTTTAAGGGCGAGGAAACAGCAAGGGGAGAGATGGACACTCAGTAACGATATAACCAATCATACTAGAATTCGATTATTTCGCACCAACTATGGTGCCGTTTTTAATGGTACTCTATAGAAGTAGGTACATATATTAAGGTTCATTTTTGTCATTTGAAATGTGAGAGGCATTTCAAATTCTCGAAAATCTCACATATGGAAACCTCGCGATTACAAAATTTCGCATATCGGAATCTGTTTATATTGAAACACTGAAAACTTAAATTTCGAAATTTATCAAATCAAATATTTACTAATTCGAGGAACTGAATTTTTAGGGTATCGTTCATCTATCTTTTTTTTCTTTATTTTTAGTCACAAGCCCGGGGCGCAGCGAGGCCAAGCTCCGTTTGTGGGGTTAACAGCTTCGTGGAGAGCTGCTTGGATTTTTTATGGCATCGTCTCCGAGAGCTTGGCCTCGCTGCAACCGGGTTTGTTGGTGTTAACAGCTTTAGAGAGAGGTAGTGCGTTTTTTTTTTTTTTGTTCATATTCTTAAGTCTGGAATTCCATTCCATTTAAGGTTGCAGATATGGAATCCCCTGAAAACATTTTGTTTCTCAAAATAGCTCGATACGTTTGTTCCATCGTTTCTCCAATATTTTGATGCCCTTAAAATTAACGATTTCTCGAGCCTCTCAAAATAAGCGTTTATTTCAGCGATGACCTTTTTATTCGAAATGAGAAATAGTCGTCGGGGGCTAAATCCATGAAAAATGCTGGATGAGGTCGTAACCTAAAGTATTCAATTTTGAATACACTCCCAAAGCTTTTATGTAGATCATCAGCACATGAGGCTTGGTTCTTGTAAGTCTCCAAAGATTATCTGGTACATTTAAGACGATTTCCATTTCGGAGTTGGTACAGCTTGTAAGTCGCTGGTTGGGTGATACAGTGTGTTTTTAAACCACTTCCGTGACCATTTCTATTTAAAGGTCTCGGTGTAGATTTCTATTTCTTATGTACTCATGGGAATTTAGTATTCCACGAAGGACTTCGTTTTGGAATTTTCGTATGTGTTCATCATTTATTTTCTTGGTACAGCCCCATAGCTAGATACCATACGTCTATTTCAGTTTTACAAGCAAAGACATTCCAAGTCCAAGGTATTTGGCAGTATTGGTCTAAGGTAAATCTTTACTCCTGATAAAATTTTGAACATTATTTAGCATTTTGCTTATGATATTGCGTCGAATTTGTTTCGATGCTTCTTGACAAACAAAATGATGGATTTGAGGTGGCGACACCATTTGTTTAAAATTTTCAGGGACTTATTCACCCACTCTTACTTCGTCTCAAATTAATTTTGTTTATTGTTGTTCCAAACTAATTTTGTATTCAATTGTTTTTTTTTATTACAGAATCAGATCCCCTTAACTACTTTTGTGTGTCCTTTGTCCCGCACACGGTCCTCCGTTGCGCCACTTAGGGTATGTTGACTCTTCAAGCAGATGCCTATAACGCGTACAAAGAAAACCCACAAATCTGGAGGTTATTGATCAAACGTGTGAAATTCATTTTTTAAATAACTCCTGTACTTAAAAACGATTAAAAATATGATTCGAGAAGTAAATATGAATTTATGAAAAAAAAAGATTTTTCAAAAAAGGAATATTTTTTTTTAATTCAAACATCTGGGAGGTCCCAAGGGCTATTACCACCGATAAAACGTTCACTGAAATTGAAAGTTGAAGAGTTGTAAGTCATTAGTTTTTCATGGCTATCACCCCGAGCCAACGTCCCAAAAAATGTATTTATTAATTTACACCTTACAAACATCAGTCAATCTAAACCATCCACTTTAATTTGAATTCGATAAAAAGCCTTATAAATTATATTCTGACGAAAAACAAAATTGAATCAAACCTGGAACACATTATCATGCAAACTCAGCAATTAAAACTCATCAAGACTCAATTACGAAAAACAATACAAAAATTCATCAGCAATTAAATTAATTGCGTGCGATTCCCAAAGAGCACGAAAGAAGAAAAAAAAAAAACAAACCTCAGCACCTTCATTAAAGGAAAAACAGTTAAAAGTAATCCATTCAAAAACGGTCCATAAGACAAATAATAAAAAAAAAACTGACTCCGAATGGCTGAGTTTATAATCCATTAAATGAGCCCGGTCCAGTCGCCAAAAGTTGAGGGGATACCTCGAAATGAAAATAATATTGTTTTCTTTTTGCCCGGAAAAGGCGACGTTAAAATAAAATAAAAACAATCAAAGCGTCAACAACTCGAAAGCTCAGAGGTTGTGATTGTGAAAAGACGGTCTAAAAAAAATTAAGTCTCTTGTAGCAGCATGTGAAAACTTAATTTTTAAAATTCTAAAACACAAGAAATTCCCTGAGAATTCGAAAATAATGGTGCGGCACGAACAGAGAAGCCCTTGCATTGCATTGCGGAACGAATTAATTACGGATTAGGAGGTTAGTCGTGTTGATGAAAATATTTTGCTTTCTTATTTTCGAGATTCATCCCCTCGAAGGAATCAAAAAAAAAATTCAAGCTTCCAACGCCATACTTCCACGCACAACCATCACCCTCCTATGCGTGGCGTCGTCCCTCAGTTCATCTATCTGTTTGCAACGTGAGTACTATAGGGCACGTTTTGGGTTCGTAAAAAAAATCCAACTCAAGATTTTCAAGTTCGATGACTACGAATAAAGTGGCTCCAGAAATTCTATCTATTGATGTATACCTACACCCTACATCGCTAAAGCGGTTGGGACTTGCCATTCAATCGCTAAGTAAAATTTTATTTATCTCTAAAGCGGCTGAAACGATTTTGACTAAATTTCCTCTGTACTATTTATTATAGGTATGGTTAAGATTTTTCATAGTACCCCTTGGGATAATTTTAGGTAAGTTATAATTGTCATGCAAAAGGGATGGGTTCGACTCCAAGCCACTGCAAAAATGTTTTTCAGTGGTGAATTGACATTGACTCCAAAGTATCTCTTGTCATGAAAAGTTCTTCCCATTTAAGGCAAAAAATTGTAGGTTCCCTCTATTCCTGCTAACACGTACACACAAAACTGTTAACGCTATTGAATTTATCATGATCACAAAATTTTTAAATAAAAATAAAACGAGTGTTTTATTCACTTTGAATTGCTGCGCTGGTTATGAGATCCACCAAAACGCGCATAACATTGCGTACAAATTTTTTCTACAAAATTAACTCTTAATAGAAAAAACACCCAGACAGCATTCTTGTTTTTTATCTTAAAATTTTCTTGGTGCTGTTTTATCAATTTAAAGTATATTTGAATTACATGTCGATTTCAGAATTAGAATTTTACTCCCGGTGAGTTAACTCGATCCGTTGACCTTTCGCATCCCCAGTAAAACTGAATTATGAAATTCGCCGGATGAACTACATTGTCGATTCCTAAAATTACCTTATCATTTATGAACTTTCTTATCGACGCTGTCGGTTACAGACATTAAGTCAACGGCCTAGGCTTTGATAATAGCATCGCTATCGATCAGTGAAATCAAGCATCGTAGTGCGTGGTTAGTACTTGGATGGGGGACCGTTCAATACCAACCGGTTTACATTCTTTTTTTTTCTGACTATGCTCGGTTGCGTCTTCATCATTTCCACCATTTCTCTAAATTGTTTCCAATTGGTTGTCCGTTTTCTATGAAAATTTGTTGGCACGAATGTAAAATGATATACATGTCCATTACAGAATTCGCAGAATTTTACTCCCGGTGAGTTGACTTGATTCGCATCCGCTGTAAAACTCAATTATGAAATTCGTCGGATGAACTACATTGTCAATTTCTAAAATTACCTTATCATTTATGAACTTTCGTATCGACACTGTCAGCTACAAACATTTATTCAACTGGCCTAGGCTGTGTTAATAGTATCGTTTTCGATCAACGAAATTAAGCATCGTTGAGAGTGGTTAGTACGAAGATGGCGGACGGTTCAAAACAAACCGTGTGTTTTTTTTTTTTTTTTTGATTTTTCTTGCTCTCTGGTTGCGTTGCTATTTGTGCGTTTTCTATTAAAATTTGTTAAACAAACACTTAAGCATTCAGTATGATAAGCTTTTGACTTACATGTTTGTACTCTCCATTGTTTATTTTCGTTTAATCAAAAATTCACTTCAGATTCGTCTCGAAATTGGTGCGAATGTAAAATGATAGAAATTGTATGGAGTGCGAATGGATTGCGTATTCTGTAATACCATATAAGTTGAACGAAATGTCAGTGGTGCAGGGATTGTTACCGACATTCGTTCAACATTCTTTCGTCGGATTCAATTATAGCAAAAGTTTGGAAGTTAATTGAAACTGTCACTTTAGCTCATTCACCGAATTCTGTAATAGGGGTGATTATTGTGTCTAACTTTAATAGAGTCAAGTTTTCTTACAAAATATTATTAAAATATATTCAACTTGAATTTTAAGAGCAAAAACATGCGACCCGGTCGTGCATTTTATCTCTTTTTTGTTTTTAAATGGTGGCAATAGAAATTTGTTTTTATTGACGTCATCCGGATTTAAGTTTCCTTCTTGTTTTATTTAACTTTTTTTATTATTTTAATGTTGGGAAAATGTAATTTCCTTAAGAATAAGGCATTTCTTTATGGCAGTGGCTCCTTTGATTATATAAAGAGCAAAAGCAACAAAATTGAAGTGACCTCCGTCCTCTCGATTGAGATGGTTTTCCATTTCACTTCCTATTGTAATTAAACGGATTTTGTTCTCGCCCTTAATTTGTTTTTTTTTTTTGTTTTATTTGTAGCTTTCCGGTTTTTGGGGTTTAAGGATTTAATCATAAATATTGAGCGAGTGTTTTTTTTTTTTTAAATGGGTTGTATGCGGGCTATTGGTGCTTTAAAAATTGATTTAATTCAACTTGGGATATTTTATAAATCTAAGAGAAATTCAGAAACTCGAATCAAACAATTTTCAACTTTAAATTTTAACTGTTTTCACAGAAAGAATGTCTTAAAATAAAGTGAGACCTGTAAACACAGATAATTATCTTCAACTATAATTATTGTGACGGTCTGTTGTGCAGGTAGATTCAAGGAATTCCGGTCATCATGATAATTACTTCAGGCCTAAGTATACAAAAAATGTCTGAAAGGGTTATTGTTATGAGTATAGACGGATCAACCGGACCGTATTCGGTTCGAAATTTCGACCTGTTGGATTATTTTTTAATTAGGTGCTAATAGAATCGATACAGTTAAATAAAAAATATCTTAACCGTATAATGAAAAAATTGAATGTTCGCTTCTGTGTTGTCAACGGAGGATTCGAGGTGCGGAAATACACGAAGAATCTACGAAGTGGCTCTGGGTTTCAAGTGGTATTATTGTTAAATGAGAAAATGATTAGTAATGAGGGAAACAGCATTAGCACTTCGTTTGTTTGTCCGAATACAAAGTGTGATAATTTTTTTTTGTAATCTTAAATTTTGGGAATCTACTTATCTACCTAACCTTCCTAAAATATATAGAAATACCAGTAAAGTTCTGTTAAGTGGATGCTGAAATTCAACAAAAAAATATTACAAAGTTAAAACAGTTGGGAAAAAGATATGGAATAGAAATAATGTTTTTTTATAAGATTTTTTCGATGGTAGAAAAATAAGTAAACAGGAAAACTAACAATGGACACCATTAAAAGGAAAATGTTTTCACCTAAAATTTTGGTGGGAATCATTTAATTTGGGTGAGAAATGAGATCTTTTTTTATGGATTTTAGAAAATACCTCATTTTATTCTAATATTTTCTAATTTATTCTGAGGCTCTCTCTGTTTAGTCTAAGGCAGTTTGGTTATATAAGTAGAAGCTTAATGTCATAAACAGTGCCTCTATAGGTGAAAGTACACCTATCACATACTTTCTATCAAACTTACCCATTTACGATCCGTTTGAGCGAACTGTCTTTTTAGAGATATTTGACTGTAAAGGTATTATTCGTTCCTTTGTTTGTTCGATTTCTCATTACGATGTGCTAATTGCAATTGTTAACGGCAGAGGGAATAACAAATAAAAGAGGTTCCGAGACGATACATCGGTGTTTTTTTTTTTTTCAACTTCTCTCTAATTTGATTTGCGCTATATTTTTCCTGCCTGTTCAGATTCAAGATAGCCTCACCTAATGAATAACAATGCTGCAATGCTGGAATGAATATTGTCTTTATTTTTAACTAGTACCTACCTGGTGGATATGATATTGTTAGAAAGCGCAGTTATGAGGTGTTGTTGGAAGTCCACCTTACCAAAAAAACATTAATAAAATTGGCGCACGGTCTTAAAGACTTTTTTTTGATAATGTTCTTAATAGATGTCGGATTGCTTGCTTTGCTTATGCTAATCACATCTAACTACCTCTTGTGAATCGATTCGTAAAATTTTCCCTGGAAACACTTAATAATGTACAAAAAAAAACGCGAACACAAATCAATTTTAAGGAGCCCAAACGTCCATCTTCTACACAACACTTGTGAGTCAAAAACGAAGACGTCTGACCATGATCCCAAAGACCCAGAGGACTGTGGTTTGAACCGTACATTCAAATTAAAGTGGGGGCATTATAGTAATTAAGAAAATGACCACTACTGAGACCATCTTACAGTAACCGCTACTATACTCTCGTCTCGACTTCGACTTCGACTCCGATTCCAAACCCAGCCCTTGTGGTCAGCTCAGGCACTTGGATTTGAAGCCATCATCCTATGCTGCTGCTACAAAACTAATTTAAACCTTTCTATTTTTTTTTCTTGTTGAATTTTAATTACATCCCGAAACGAAAAAGTCGAAGTTCGGTGGCACAAAAGGAGCATACGTGTGGATCTTCCTCTTTTCCTGAAATTAACCTATGAATTTGTTGGATAACAGCTGCAGGCAATTTGGAAACGTTTTAATTACAAGCTTAGTGTCCGTTGGACGTCGTCGCCATCGTCCTCGTTGCCATCATCTTGAAGATGATGATGGTGGGGGTTTTACTTGATTTGGTTAGGGGAAGTTATGCAATTTTTTGTGAGAGAAACGGATGTTTGAATCTTAATAAATGACTGAGAAAAGGTTGCGTGCAACAAAACAATGAGCCACAGACACGGGACCGAAAAATTAAAAAAAATAATGCATGGATACTAATTTTTAAGGGTTTTGGTTTCGCGTGTCAGAGGATGATAAATGTTGCGATTGATTTTTGCATAGAATTTGGGGTGCAATATGAATTTTAATATAAACATGTTGATCTAAATGAATATTGTCTAAGAAACCCATTAGGAATTTGAGGATGTGAGTGCAAAATTGATATGGTTGAGCCTTATTTTAGAAAATTCAGTAATTTTGTTCCTTTTAGGGAAATAAGTGTCATGATAACAGAATATTGGCTTTCAGCATTTCTAACTTTGGGTGGTGTTACAGATCGGTGATGGACCAGCTCACTAACCGGCTTCCTTGCTAGTTATCTTGAAGACAAGTTGGTTTAAGGGAACTGCGTATAAGCTACTGCAATACCGCAGAAAAGTGAATTAGTCTGAAAGTGGTGTTCATTAGGCTCAATTATCCGTCTGTCCTACCAAATATGTCTCTCTTTCTAGGTTGACGTTTAAATAGCCAGCTCAAAGGTCTTCTCCATTAAAAGCTCTGACCTAGGTGTCTCGGCAACGAAAAATCCACACTCAAAAAGAAGTTGCTTTCATTCTCGATAGCAGTATCACAGTTTCTTAACTTTCTTTTTCCATTGAATAGAATAACATCTGCTTGACAGTATTCAAGGGTATGCGCTAATTGTTCGGCTGTAAATGGCCTGTTAAAGGACCGAACATTACTCGTACTGATAACAAGATCGTTATCCTTCTTCGGTTTTTCATCAGTTCCTAAGTCCGTACACGAGGCTTGATGTCGCTTTTCAACTAGATGGCTTAACGTGACTGAGAAGTCACCCCAACTGCACGACCCCTAACCTGAAGAACCAGACAAAAATCGGTTAGCCCGAATAATATTCCTGATAATCATCTCTAGAGATATCTTGAAGAACGAAATATCTATCTTTATGGCTTTCGTAGGAATGATCATGATTACTAGGAGCCTTGTTAGCATGTTAAAGACTTAATAACCTATATACGTAATTCATGTGAAAGTGCATCGGGTATTCTAAAATTGGCTTCATTTGGCATTCTTTTATGAGCATATAAGATCGATGAACAGTTTGATAGGCCGAATGCTTTTAAAAGGAAGTACCTTTGAACTTTTTCCACTTCATCATGTTTTGAAAATCCCTACTATAATATGATAGGCGTTTAAATTTTTTACTTTTAGGAGAATTTGACAACTATACTCATAATTACTCCAAATAAAGTTTAGGCTCTGTCGGGTGAGTTTAGAACTTCGTTAAAGTGTTCCTTCAAATGCAGTCCAGGTGTTTGCCATACCCCCAGGTATTTGTACTTCAATAGTTTACAACGTTCGAGGGCACGCCTTCTTTTTTCTTAAAACTATAACTTTGGACTTTTCAAGTCTGGAGTTTCGCCTTCTATGAAATAAAGTATGCCGTGTGGACACCAAGCAAAAGACTGAATAAACATCCTTGCTACACACCCACTGACACCTTTAACAGCTGCCTCCGTGTTTTCATTAAGGTGTTTATTAAATTTTAAGATTTTCTAAGAAGTTCTCGAGCTTTGCGGTCTATATGTATAATCAAATGCGGCACCTTGAAATCCTAAAACACTAATTTTTCTCGAGAAACGTATCTATAACGCGTATCATTGCCTCTTTAGACATACAAAACTTTATCTCGAAGCACATAATGTATGTCCTTCTCGGATTAATTGTTGTTTTTTTTTTTATGGAAAAACACTTTACTGCGAGAATTTTCACACGCATTACGCCCGGTTCCCTGCACACAATGTATCACAATATAACATAATCACATTCAGTCTCCCTTTGCGTACTGAATACTGATTGACCGTGATCAGGTCCACCGCACCACACTTTGAAATCTAAGTAGGTAAACATTTCCGAAATTTTAATGCTCAGCGGAAAGGGGTTCTTTAATTTGGGATTCGGATTTGTTCACGATTGGTCAGTGAGAATGATTACTCAAGAGCTCAGTATAGTTAGCAAACAGTAAGGCAAACAGGATAAACTGCATTATGAGATGACCATCATTATGAACGCTAAGCAGCAACAGGGTGGTTTTGTGTTTTTTTTTTTAATGCGTTTCCTAAGGGAAACTCTCATTTTAATTTTATAATTGCTATTTATATGTTGATTTGATTCCCTTTGATAAGTGTGTGACCAGGTGTGGACCAGGTTATCAACCAGCTTCTTAGATAGATATCTCCAGTTAAGCACGCCAAGTTGGCTTGCTTGCACAACATTTGTTGCGCTTTTCCTTCACTATAACAACAAGGTGGTGGTCTGAGTCTGAGTTGGCTCCGCGAAACTTTCATTCACCCTACACACTGGTGGAGTACCTTGCATGGATCCCAATGTTGCCAACATGGTTGTCGGTTGATTGATCAAGAGATCTCCATGCCTCCTCATGAATGCTGGGATAAGGGGACTGCGTATAACTACTGCAAAGTCCTTAGACTCTAGTATTATTCGGTACTATCAAAGATATATCTCATTCTAGGTTGGCGCTAAAATCGGCTACCCTTAAATTTTATTCATAAAGAGCTCCAAGACGGTGTATTTGGTATTATCGCATATAAGACTTATGTTGGCGAATTTAACTGTAATGAATTCTCGTGAAACATTCGTTCACAAAGTTGACACAAAAGACCTGTTGCCTAGATGTCTGTCCAAACTGTCTGCTTCCACACCAGTTTCTTAACTTTCATTTCATGGAGTGTTCGAAAATTGTTACGCCGATTACTTTTTAAGGAGGAATCTTTGAACTTTTCCACTGCATCATGTTTTGAAAATCCCTATTACTTGAGCTCATACATATACATCATACAAAAAACTAATTGTTCTTGAGAAACATCCACATCAGGAACACGTACCTATACGTAGATATTATTACTTATTACGGCAAAGAAAGCTTGGTCACAAATCACATGTGTTCTTTTTCTATCGAAAAACACTTGATTGCGAAGCATTTTCACACGCATTACGCCCGGTTCCCTGCACATAATTTATCACACTATAACATAATCACTCTCACTCTCCCTTTGCGTACTTAAATACTGACTAACCAGCTGACTGACCGTTGTCAGGTCCAACACACCACACTGTGAAATCTACGTAAGTAAACATTTTCGAAATTGTAATTCTCAGCGGAAAGGGGTTCTTTGGTTCGGGATTCGGATTTGTTGTCGTCTGGTCAGTGAGTATGATTACTCAGGCGCTCAGTATCGTTAGCAAACAGGATAAACTGCATAATGAGATGACCATCATTATGACCACTAAGCAGCAACAGGGTGGCTTAATGTTGTCATTGCATTGCTAAGGGAAAGTATCATTTAATTTTATAATTGGTGTTTATATGTTGATTTAATTCCCTATGACAAGTGTCAATGTGTGATAATGTGTTCTTAGGAACACCATCATCTCTAATAATGGACGTTCGCTTTGCGATGCTTATGATAAGATGTGTGTCCTTTATTAACGGTTAGAAGCTTCAATATTAGGTATGTTTATAAATTATGTTGTTGTTTCGGGTTCAGTGGGTATTAAGGGGCCAGTTATAGCTATCATTGAAATGCATGATTGGAACAAATCAGTGGAATGCTGACTTACTTTTTTTGACAAGCCAGTTATAGCAATCATTGAAAAATTGGTTTCCGTAAAAGATCCTATCAGTGGCTGATTACAACCAATTCTATGCATTTGAGGTTAGGGACATTTGAGAATAGAAAGAGAATCGAACACATTCAGTGGAACAATTGTGTTCCATATTAAAGAAACAAAAATCAGCTGTTCATTGAAATTTATTCCTATCAGTGAAATAATAAAAGTGGATTTAAGAGAAAGTTTAAATCATAATTTTGTATTTTATAGAGTAAAAAAATTCTACTACTCATTACCTTCATTTTGATACCAATTAAAGCCATTGCAGTTTGCTTATTCGTCTTTAAAATGGAAATGAAAAATTTCAATGATAGCTATAACTGGCCCCTAATTGAACGCATATTTTTTATATTGATGTTTGATGTGCTCTTTTATTTTAATCTTCCAAAACTGTATTTCACAATTTAGTTTTAGTGAAGTACGGCTAAAGTATCTACGAATTTCAATATATGCATATCTGACAATACGCTAGAAATTGTGTTCAAGCGTAAACTGATGAGCATATAAAGACGCGTTCAGTTTTAATTGTTGAAGGTGACGAATCCAATTAGCTATTTAAAAACAGTTAAAATAATGAATATTCATGCATACCTATTGTGTTGTGTGTTGGCACTCCGTATTTAATCAGCAGTGTGCACCTTTATCGTTACTGCTCCGTGGTTGAACTTATCCCAATTTTCCGGGCTTCCTCTTAAGCCGTGGAGGAAAAGTTGACTGGGAAATAATTTTGTAATACCAAGTCGTTGCTGTTTTATGCAATAAGAAACATGAAACATTACAGCGGGGCTCAAGCGATGTAAATGCTTGCATTTTAGTTATATCTCCTATCATTTGTAAGGCTTCATTTTGAATTATCACCCCTATTACAGAATTCGGCGAATGAGCTAAAGTGACAGTTTCAATTAACTTCAAAACTTTTGCTATAATTGAATCCGACGAAAGAATGTTGAACGAATGTCGGTAACAATCCCTGCACCACCGACATTTTGTTCAACTTGTATGGTATTACTGAATTCGCAATCCATTTGCACTCCATACAATTTCTATCATTTTACATTCGCACCAATTTCGAGACGAATCTGAAGTGAATTTTTGATTAAACGAAAATAAACAATGGAGAGTACAAAAATGTAAGTCAAAAGCTTATCATACTGAATGCTAAAGTGTTTGTTTAACAAATTTTAATAGAAAACGCACAAATAGCTACGCAACCAGAGAGCAAGAAATTTAAAAAAAAAAAAAAAAAAAGAGCACACGGTTGGTTTTGAACCGTCCTCCATCTTCGTACTAACCACTCTCAACGATGCTTGACACAGCCTAGGCCAGTTGAATAAATTTAATGTTTGTAGCTGACAGTGTCGATACGAAAGTTCATAAATGATAAGGTAATTTTAGGAATCGACGAATTTCATAATAGAGTTTTACAGCGGATGCGAATCGAGTCAACTCACCGGGAGTAAAATTCTGCGAATTCTGTAATAGACATGATTAGTACAAAAACCTGAGGCTGAGGATACTGTCATCAGGAATATAAATAAATGGATACGACGATTCAAAGAGGAGATCATTGATAAACATTAAGAAAGGAAGTTGGAGACGGAACAGAGCCCTGGGGGACACCAGCATTTATATTGTGAATATCAGACTTCAAACGTCCGACTCGTATTGAACGGTCTTTAGATACCAAATGCATCCATTTTCGATAAGAGACATTGTTCCCAAAATCTACCAAACGCTTTTGAAGTATCAAGTGCAAGACAATGATTTGTGTAATTCTGTTCCAGATGCTCCAAGACTTTA
The DNA here is from genome assembly GCA_911387755.1 of Chrysotoxum bicinctum. Taxonomy (NCBI): domain Eukaryota; kingdom Metazoa; phylum Arthropoda; class Insecta; order Diptera; family Syrphidae; genus Chrysotoxum; species Chrysotoxum bicinctum. The sequence continues at coordinate 13,525,000 of OU426991.1, read as the reverse complement.
TATAGGTATTGTATGAATTACTTTTAATGGCTATTTCTAATTCTGTCCAACGAAAAAAAAAATGTCCAAGAATTTCGTAGGTCTTCATTTTCACAAATAGATATGTGCAAATTTTTGCCTACATCCTTATGTTTATTTATAAATTGATACAAAAAAAATTAAATTAAGAATGAAAAATAAGAATAAAAAATCAATGGTGTAATAACAACCCTATATTAATGTTACCATCTAAAAGAGCTGCCGATTTTTCATCAATATCCATTTACCAAATCACCCTTTGGCGCGTTTTCGCGCGTGCACTTATCCATCAATGTTTATGTGTGTGTTTATCAGTGAAAGCAGCAAATAGTCTGTAGAGAGCCACAAAACCAAGATCCCCGAAATGAGAAATAGAAAAAATGAAAAAAAAAATGTTTTTCCAAGGAAATCCAAAATAGATAAAACGAACGCGTAGAGTACAAGATAAACACACACATAAAAAACCAAACGTTAGCGATGACGGGGACCACCCCATACCATTTCTAATAAGAATCGACTTGAATATCTATGTAGGTAAGTATATGAAGTACGAAAACCCCTTTTTGGAAAATTTTTTAACATTTTGCCATCATCAAAAAGGGTAAAAGGTTGCGAAAGAAGCCACAAACACACACCGTTCAAAGGAGTTATAGCTCAGGGGAAAAAAAGAAGAAAAAAATGAGATTATATACGTGCCTTAGCATTTTTTTTGACTCATCGTCATCGTCCTCGTACTAATACTCATTTCCTTCGCACGCTCGCCAGTGCTCAGCGCACCCAAATGCCAATGGAATTTTGAAAAAGTATAATGGTTACGAAGGGAAGGAACGAGGAAGGCGCTACGTGCGAAATCCTGTCAAGGATATAGATTGAATTTCATTTCCATTTCATTTCTTATTCGCAGTTGTCGATATAGATGGATTGGAATAGCATAAAAAGACAGGATTGATCAGTAGTGTACCATACCACGCTATACACCACCCCTTGCCAACCGACAAAACAAACAAACATTTTTTTTTTCTATTCTTATTTTTTACAATTTTTCTCCTCTCATCGACAGTGACGACTATACGAGGGGAAGTTGTCATTTTCAAACAAAAAACACCTCATTCACCCTTTACCGAGTACACAAAAAAGGTCTCCACTCCAAAAATGATGGGAAACACTTTAAAGGACATTTTTTTAGCAAGGGCAAGAACCAACCCCCTTCTACCCACTGCCACTACCTTAGGAGAGTAAGAGTGAAGATACTTTTCAATCACACATGTGATATGTCTGCAGCAAAATTAGACAACACAATAATGTACATACATATATGAGCAGGGTGTGTGAGTGTAATTTTCTTCTGTCGAGCGCTAACTCGTCGAGGAAAAAGGATTTGGTATCAATTTCCATTCGTTTTTCATTTATTTTTTAAAATGTGATTGGATTCAGGGAAAAATACACACAACAAGCAACAGAACTGGGGTGTAAGGGAAAAACTACCAAAAGAATAAACAATGTAAAATGGCTAGGTGCCCTGAGCCCTGGCTGTTGTCATTGTCAATTTCGTGCGGAGGTGGTTTGCCAATTTCTTCGAATTGAAGATGGATATTGAGAAATAAAATTGTTTTTCCGTCATTTTCCTTCGCCATCTTCATCCGGGTTATGTAATGCAAAAAAGATTCGTGTTCTTTTCCTGAAAACGTAATTTCATTGAACACTTTTCCAGATGGTGAATATGATTTGAATTAAAATAGAAATCCTGAGGGAGAATTGTAAATTAAAATTATTTCGAGAATATAATTTTGAAAATCTGTGTTTGGCATATTGAATGGGGGTATATGATCCTAGTCGGTTTTGGATTTGATCGAAATTCATTAAGATTATGAAAACAGGTTTTTTTGATCCAATCTTAAAAAGAAAATATCAAGTAAATGCCTCGAAACATCTAACAGTTCTATTAATGCATCACTAGGCTAGAACCTAATACTGACATAAAATTCTCAGCCGCTCTTTTCTAGATGACAACCTTAGATCAGTACCCCTACGTCGACGTAAACAACTTCCCACCGTCTGTACCAGAACTAGAGTGATAACGGATTCCCTTGCACATGTTTAGAAAAGTACGGAAGAACTATTCCCTAGGTGCACATTGCAACACGTATTGTCCAATGTCACGCGCCCACCACATCTGGATAAATCTTCCTAGGATCCTGACGTCTGCTAACATCATAAAGAACTTCTGACGATGAGTGCTATCATATGCGGCTTGGGTTTTTATTTTCTAAGATATGCCTCAATCTGAAGAATTGGTGTACCCCTTCTTACAGGTTACTGAAACAGATTTTTCATTGAATGGAAGTACGTTCGCTTCTTGTCCTATTACTCCCTTTACTGATGTCCATTAAGTAGCTTTTGGACATAAAACTTAAAAATATCTACTATTCCCTGTGCTTTGGTGACTAGGTTTAGCTTCGATTTTCGAGGAACTCTTAACTGGTAATCTCCGGGTGTTACTGGTTTTGCGAGACTCTTCAATCTTTGTGAGCTGGGAGGCTTCATACGCCTTCTTCTCTTTACGCAGGTCTTTCTGCATCCTTTCCATTTTTTTCGCTTGAACGCATTCATCGTCATAAAGCTGGTTCTTTCTCTAGGAAGTTTGGTAGTCTACGTTAATTTCGACTGCGTCTTTGGTGGTATTAATGTTGGGAGTAATGATTGTTGGCACGTGTGGTAGGTGAATGTATAGCAGATAGCCGCTCGATCAGATGCTCTCTGTGGGCTCTGTAATCGCCAGGTATGCTAGGACTCCAACGTTGAATTTCTTCTAAGCGATTCGGAATTCCTTTCCGTTTGACAGTATATAATGTTGTCACAACTAGGAAAAGATCAACGTTTGTCCATAGAAATGAACGGGTTGTTTCATAATTTCACCGGTTGAAAAGCGCTTGATTGCTTTGGGGATCCTAAGCCTTGCCGTTTATCGCTATTACAAGCTGCTATTACCAGCTCCGTTCAGGAGGTCATAAAACTACTCCTTAATAGGTCCTCTTCAAACCTAATACCCATAAAAGGCACATCTGCTACCATCTCTTTTTCAGCAACTTTGCTAGTATTGGCACCATTAATGATTCAAATTAGTCAAATTAGTTCACGTTATGTGAACACTATCTAGCTCGGCCTAACTAGAACTAGAACTTACTGGAACACGACCTAAATGGAACTCGAGACACGTTGATTCTATCTAGATAATTCTTCCGCTTTCGTCTTTTTGATAGCGCCTTAGTGAGAACACGTTTTCGTTGCCTACTCCACTCCGACCTGTCGACCAAGAAGGACCTTTCAGCATAAACGGGTTCCTATATCACGTAGATTTCATTCCAGTATCCACCGTAAGCCTCGCCGCTGCTTTAAGGCCTATTTATGTAGGAGACCTAGCAAAATCTAAATCTTCATTTCCTATACCTACCTCTAGTCTCATTAAAACATCTACATAGGCACTAAACTCAACCTAAAGGAAAAATGAAGAACAAATTTTAAACAAATCCTATCATTACCATTTTTCTAGCATTTAATAACTCCTTACCAAAATAAAAACCTTCAAAGTCTAATCCTATAATCAAGCCAAGCTCAAGATCAAAAATCATGATCCCGCAAGCTGACCATAGGTGTGTAGAACAAACCGTATTTGGATCTCATCGCGACGTATCGCTGCAACTAGCCGCCGGCGATAATTGTTTTTAAACATAATTTCATGTGTAGTGGTAAGAAGCTGAGGTTGGTAAAGCTGATGAGGAAAGAAAAGAAGACCTGAAACTCATTTCTCTCTTTCTCTCGCTCTAATCATCGTCATCAAGATCATCATCTTCTTTAATTCAAGTTAAATCTAAGGCATACCTCCAGCTAGTTGCATCTAGATACACATTTCTGTTGTGCCCCATCAGGACAATTATAAGATTTGCCAAGCCAAGTCCAGTCATACACAAAGCAAATTAAGGGTCTCAGGCTGTTGCACTATGGCAATAGTGTGCAGTGTAATGCACGCTCACCTACGCTTTGTTCTAAACGCAAATTGGCTTAAGAGAAGCATCGAAATTCTTAACATCCCAGCTCCAGCTATATAGTACGAGTACCACCAAACCGAAGTAGCCTGCCAAAGTCAAATCAAAAGCAAAAACATTATATAGACTCGTACGCCCGGCGAATGGGCCTCCTTGTAACAATTTTGCAGGTTCTGCGTGAATTTGCTGATTCCATTCTGCTTTTGGCAGGGTAATTTCCTCCTCCTTCAAGCGGAATAAGAGAGGAGCTGTGGCACACCATCACAGCCCGATCCCTTCCAGAGTTCGAATTCGAGTCGTATACAGGTAGTGGTCTTCATATTGATCTTGCTTTGCTCGACGACGACGACGTCGCCATTCGTTATAGCCGTCGATTCCTTTTAGCTCATTTTTGGTTCGATTTCGTAGCTTTTTTTGTAGTTGCTGATATCTGTTTGGCGTTGGTTGCTAGGTTGCTTCGTGTTCCTGTGGCGGTTGGTCGGTCGGTAGGTCGTTCGGCCGGCCTGGACCTGGACCTGGGTATGTAAAACAATTATCGCCGGGGATAGAAGGCTAAGGAGGCATAAGAAGGCATTGTGCATCGAAATCAAAATCACAAAAACCCCTCACCCCCGTTTTGTGCCTGTTGCACACAAAACCCGAAAGAGTATATTTATGACCACAAGAAGACCAGTGACCATCAAATCACGCCTTGAGGGCATTATTAGGTATTCGGTATTGTACGATCTATCATAAGGTGGATACACGGACTTGGGTTGTGTGGTTGCAGAAACGCAAAGAGCAAGAAACTTACGATTGCATATCATTGAATAATATTCCTCTTCCTCCTTATCTCCCGGTGCAATATGGAAAATGTGGCAGCAATCTTGTTTCTTCAGCTCGTTTTAAAGAAAAAAAAAACAAGAATTTTGCATTTTTTGTCTTCATTTCGATTATAATTTTTTTTTTCTGGTGAAGATTGTTTATGAACATTCTGACACTTTTCCGAACAAAGGAGATCAGTTTAAATCAATCACAATTAATAGAAATCGGGTTCTGGCTTTAACAAAAAGTTATGACAAAAAAGGCGATACGTGTGTTGGATTGTTTTTTTTTCCAGAATTTGAGATTAGGTTTTTGCATGTTCTGGAGAATATTTTTCAGAAGGCTCTTTGGTGTTTTTAATTATTCTGTGCGTGATTTTAGCGAATCTGTGTTTTAAGTAGAAATATTCAAGACTGAACTTTTGATTCATGGCTTAAAAGAATTTGAGCATTAAAGGTGTACGGTGTATGGTCATGGAAAATGCGAGAAGTATTTATTAATGAGTTCGATTAAACTTCATACACGTAATGAAATGATCGTAATGGATTTTTGCAAAAATATTTCTATAATAGAAATGAGGGATTTTTTTGAGGAAGTTTTTTGAATTTTTTGGTTTATTCCCCATTCGATCTTCAAAGAATTATGCGCTTAAAAATTAACAACATATGAATCGTAAAAAAATCAGTTTTGCGAGTACTTTTGAACCATTCATATACGTTTTTATTTTCTAGCTACAGTATAGTTTTTGAGTGTGGTTTTTGTACAATACTCGTGCATTCCTATATTTGGTTTAAACAGAAATTGTTTTATCATTTGACTGCTGATCTAGTGCAACAAATCACAGTCAGTCTTTCGCACAGATATAGACCGTCGTAGGTTATTTTATGAAAATTCAAATAATCATAAATACAATTTTTTTCGAAATGTTAAAAACAGTGCGAGCTTAAGGAAAATAGGGAAGGAAGAGGAAATGCCAATGCACATTTGTTTTAAAGTTTTCAATATCGAAATTGGAGGAACAAGAACTACATGAACCTACAACCCATTCAACTCTTCCGATTTTGCCTCGACAAGTTATTTTTTCTAATACGAGTACTATCTATATATTTTTTTAATATGTATATTTTTTCAAAAATTTTTAAAAGTTTTTTATGAGAAACATTCAAAAAAATTCCTTTTAGCAAAAACTAGCTAATGCTTAGGAAAAAATGTTTAAGAAATCGTTCTTTATGCAAATACATCAGTGGAATCTCGGCAAAGTTAACTCTCTGAAAGGTTAATTGTTAAATGTTTTATCAATATTAACATCCTTGAAAAGTCAACTGCTTAGTTAACTGCTTAAGTTAACTTTCAAGAAATTTCTCGAGACAGGACTGGTGTTTTTTGTTCGGCTTTTGCCTGACAAAACTATGATGCAGCAACTGAGAAATCGAAACCTGGTGCACGAATGCTAATGAGACGCATAAAACAAGACTTGGTGTTAGGCAAATCCACCACTCTTCAGGGATCTTAAAATCCCATTGACTAACGCAAGCTTAACATCACACCTTTTTTACAACTGGTTCAACAAATTATTTATTAAAGAGGTAAGATTGATTGACTCCGGTGGGCAGGGCACCTAGCTCGCATGAGCGAAGAGGAACCTGCTCGGAAAGTTCTTTGTGGTACATTCTATGGTAGACGACAGCGTGGTAGACCATGCTTGCGCTGGAGAGATGGCGTAGACCAGGACGCCCGAAGCCTTGGGGTGCGCAACTGGATGGCGTCGGCTAGAGACCGGGATAGGTGGAGAGACTTGTTGAAAGAGGCCAGGACCGGAACCCGGTTGTCGAGCCGATGATGATGATGAAGATTGATTAATGTTACACATACTAAATGAGTGTTTTTGAATGCAACCAAATTCGGTTCATTTTTGCCTAGGTTCCTAGTTTTTCGATTGAAAACAATTTATCCCCAGAGGCACTTCTCTTGGTTGATAACTGCACTGCTCACAAGTCAATTAAATTGCTGAAACCAAGCGACAAAAACATTAGTGGAATCCTACTTCCATTTGACGTGACTGCAGTTGTACAACCAATAGATCAGAATCCAATAAGGTTGGTTAAGTTAGTGTATCTAACAAAATCGATCTGCAGTTGGAACTGATTGTGATAATTTTTTTATTCTAAGGAGACCTTGGAAGTATGAATAGATTAAAAACTATGAATTTTTTTTTTGAAAACTCAATACATATTTCGAATCACTATCCAATTTTTTAAACTTAAAGTTTTTTTTATCCTAACTAGAAGATTAAGAAAAAAATGTTAAGAACCCGTTTTCGACAAAATTCATATTTCTCGAAAATGGCTCCAAGAATGTTGAATCAAAACATAACTAAAAGTTCATAGAAATATGTTTATTGTAAATACTAGCGTTGCCAGACGTCCCGGTTAACCCGGGACTTCCCGGATCTCAGACATAAGTTCATCTGTCCCGCCGGGGCAGCTTTTTCCCCGGGTTGGGACTCAAACTCACAAAATAATGCCTAATGTACCTAAATATCTTTCATTGATAAGGAACAATCGCTGCATTGTGATTTAATTTTTAGAAATTGCAATTCAATCAAACAAACCTAACTTAACGAAGAATATATTTTTGCACACTGACATCTGTCATTAGAATTGACAAAAGAAAAATATTTGCAAATGACAAAGGTCATTAAATTAGTAATTAATAGAAGAATTTATTTATTTTGATTAACACGAATATTATGATTTTTTATTTTGTCCCGGGCAATATGCTGAAATCCCGGGATTTTTCATTATTTTAGCCATTTGTCCCGCCGAGGTGTAAGAAAAATCTGGCAGCTCTAATAAATACGTACATTCTTGCATCTAATAGTTTTTATTTATTAGGGAAATGTTATAAGTTTAAGAGAGTTGTAATACTTATAGACAGTGAATAAATAAAGAAACAACCATTTTTTGTATACAAAAGTTTTTAGGAAATATCAACTTTTCTCATACGAATATTAACCGTGTTTTTTTGGAAAAGTTATCCGTAGTACAGTAGGATTTTATATGAATAACAAATACAACATCCGCAGTAGGATCACTGCCGATAAAAGGAGAAGTGAAATCCTGCTGCGGATAGAGATTTGACGTTTATTCGAGTATCGGCAGTGATCCTACTGCGGATGTTGTATTTGTTATTCATATAAAATCCTACTGTACTACGGATAACTTTTCCAAAAAAACACGGCTATTATCAACAATAAGTAAACAGCACATTTACTACCTATTCAATAAGTATATGACTTAATGTGAATGATTTCGAAATGTGCACGTCTAGACAAAACACTCATAGGGTACTGATGCATGGAGCCTTTGATTTCAAGTAAAAAATCTCTGCTTAGTCCAATTTTTCTTGCATGATGTGCTTCTCACATAATAGCTTTATATTGCATATTAGTTTTCTCACGTGAAAGTTTCTCAAATTATATATGTATGTCTTACGAGTAGTTGAAAGTTTTCTCGCATGATAGTTTTCTCACGTGAGAGTTTTCCCGCATGATATATTTCTCTCATACTATTTTGACATGATCATTTTCCCGAATGATATATTTCTCCCTTGATAGCTTTCTCGCATTATAGTTTTCTCATATGATAGTTTTATGAAATGATGGCTATAATCGCATGATAGTTTTTTTGTATGATAGTATTCTCGCACGTTAGTTTTCTCACATGTAATTTTCCTTGAATGATAGTTTTCTGCCATGAGTTCAAATGCATTACATTATTCTCTAAGACGCGAAAAACTCTAGACACTATTCAATTTATTTTTAAATATTTTTATTTCTTACAACTGGCTTTATTTTTTATTCACAATCAGTTTTCTAGTACCTTTGAATAAGAAAAAACAAATAGATTATTTACAAATTAGCATTTCTGGAACTTATTCAAAAAACGTGTTAAATTAAAGTAAATATAATTTAATTTTACACGGCAACAAAACAAGAGTGAAAATTGGGAAATCTAAATCCAAACAAACAATAAATTTTTGTTGATTAAAATCTAATTTACCTATCATTTTCTTAGGCGTAAAAGTGAGGGAACATCCGCTAAAAACAATAGGTATAAATCTGATTGATAGCTTGTTCACAAACGTAAGAATCATCGACTTTAATGAAACTTACACATTTGTTCACCTATTTTTGAAAGCAAATACAGGGACTGGGTGATTACTGATAAACAAACACCTTTTATTTGCACTTTGCAATTTTACATCTTTGTGAGATTCATCGAAGTAATTACTATTATCTTTGATACATTTCTACGACTTATTCCAAAATGGCCTACAAACCAGAAACATTGACGCAGAATGGATGTACCGAGTAAACAAATTTCGACCTATTTCAATTCAGGACGCAGGCTGTACACAAAATAATTTGTTATTAACTTATTGGGGCAGTATAGGATTTCCTTTCTACTTTTTCTAAGATCTCAGGCAATTCCAATATTAATGTTGGTCGATATTAATTCTTTTTTAATCCTTCCTTTAGTATTTCGTTAATAAAACGCTGCATACCAAGTTCTTAAACTACCTAAATTGTCCACAAAAAACAATAGAGCAAAATTTTAAACAACCTATTGTTAAAGGCATAGAATGTTACTAGTTAGCTTCTTGCTAAAAATTTAGTAATTTAAAGCTCTTAGAAGACTTTAGTCCTTTTTTTCGCTTCACTAACTAGTAAAATACTAATTCCCTTGTAATGTAATGCTCCTATAATACTTATTGTTGTACATAGATAAATCATTTGTGTTCCATTAAGAAGTTAACTGACAACATCAGCCTGATGGATATTTGTCCCAACAAAGTATAATGTATCTAGGGAAATCGGGAACCCGCGGTTTGTAATTCGGTCTTGGATGTCTAAGTTTTCAACCAAGAACCGAACTATTGTCTTGTCATACCTTTACCTGGAGTTAAACTCTCCATCATCCAGCTCTTCAAAAGGACTTCCTCGGAAATTAAAACATCGCACTTTTCTGCACAAAGTTGAGTCTTCAAACATATCGAAATCTTCGTCTTCCGAAAAGATTTTATATTATTTTATTAACTTTAAAAACAATTAGCTAAGGATTAATAAAAAAAGACACACTATTTATGTCTGTCACATGGATTTAGCAAGTTATTAAAAGTTAAAGTAGCCATTTTGTGATTTCAGCTTTAGTAAAACGTTGAGAGATAGTAAGATGCTAAAATCGTTTAAAATTAGCAAAGTCTTCTTTTTGACTTAGGAACTTACTAAAATGGCTTAAGCATTTTACTAAATCGTTTAAAATTTTGCGCAAACATCGCAACTGTGGTTAATTCAAAAACAAAGATATACATCAAGTTAATGTAAATTTTAAGTTATTTATCTCCAAAAAATACCCGGACCAACTTGTCCCTTACCGTAGAAGTTAAAGTACCTCGATTTCAATCTTAAAATTGTCTGGGTCATCTCGCCCTCAACGCAAACTTTCAAACAAAGAGAAATGCTGTTGAACCTCCTACCTCTTTCGCCCTAGCAAAATACTCGCATGTCCCATGAGAGCCTACTATCATGATCACATTTATGATCTATACTTATTAATGGAATATCAGTTTCCTCCAATTGACGATTACCGTCGGTCGGTCGGTCGGAGCAGAGCTGGCCCAAAAACAAACAACACAAAAAAGATAAACATTCTGTTTCCGTCACTAATAAATATAAATATTTTATGGAACTATATTTTATATAGAAAGACTGCCATAAGTGTGATGGCCTGTGGTGAGACATAGCAGGTGATTTTTATCGAAAATGCCAGCAGAAAAACAACAACAAACAGTCTCAATGAATGTTTTGAATTCAAGGAACTCCTAATTCACTTTAGGTCAAAGGCACACGACGAGGAGGAACTTAAATAGACATTTCCTCGAAGTAATGTGTTGGCTGGATTGGCTGTGTTTTGTTGTGAATGGGTTTGTTGACCTTATATCCTGTGCAAAAAAAAAAAAAAAAATCTATCGCTATACCCCTCAAACATGAAAATCGATAAAAAAAAAGTATAGATTCAAGTAAGAGGATATACAGGATATGCTCTCTCTAACATCGAAGACAGGTTTTTTTTTTTGTATCTACTCTCACTGATATCAACATTTCGTTCGTCATAGTCGACTCGTCCTTGTCGTCATAGTCTCTGTCATGACGGTCCAACGTCTTTCCTACATTTATTTTTTGAAAGCATGTATGAGACAATAACGACTATGCGAGAGACTAAATGAGCGTGCTATTGTAGATATGTACTTGTATATGTACCTATAACTGAATTGGCTCTCCGCAAGGCAATTGGCATGACCCTGACCCCTAAAAAATTGGTTTTCTTTTTATAACGCTAGTTTTTCTTTATGTTACTGTGGCGGACACAAAGGTAGCCAGCCACCCTCTCTTATGATGTCGTTACCGATGGCATCATCCTGCAAGTTGAATGGTGGTTCGGGTGAATATTTTCGGTGTGCTTCTTTTTGAATTAAGAAAGAACATTTTTTATTATTGAGAATATAAGAACAAACATAAAGGAAATTAGGATTGAAGAGTTTTAAAAAGAGCGAGCTGTTAAAAAAATGTAATGAAAAATAGGGAATTTATAGAAAGAAGTCTTGGAGACGACGAAATGTGTTCAAATTTATCCTCCGAGTTCGTCCTGATTTTATAGCAGGGAAAAATAAAAAATAGGCACAAATTCTAGTACGTAATATATTTATAATTAGGTACAAGATTGTATTCAGTGCGAACAAAAATTATCAATCTTTCATTCCTTTTTGACGAATCTCCTTTTCTTCTTTCCTAAAAGTTTAGTCAGGCTGATGGCGTTGTATTCTTGTATCCGTGTCTATAGTTTTTTTTAACAGAATACGGTTCGTATTGCATTACGTTACTGTTAAAGTTGAACGTATTACTGTGTCCCACGATTGAAAAGTAATATTTTTTTTTCTTGACTTGCAATATCGCTTATTCGCTTGAGGGATTTGCTTTTTTAAAGATAGCCTGTGGCTAAGGCTTATGCTCATTTTGAATGAAGGACTATTCACATGAGAGCGACGGCCCATGAATACAAGAACAAATGGGGCTTAAAAGTTTATTTCTTTACAAAAATTAGACACAATGGTAGGAAAATATTTAAAACTAATTTAAATGTACTAAAATTTACGTTTTAATTGTTATGATCAGAGAAACTTCAGAAGAGAATTGGTCGCCATCTCCACGCATTGCAATTTTATTGTTACAAACTGTCAGGCTCTATTCGCGCTCCGCATATCATCCACACTTTTGTTTTCTTTGTTAGGGGCCAGTTATAGCTCATCAGAAAAGTCCATCAGAAAAAATTTTGTCTTCCAAATTTGACCATATTACAACTCGATTTTGAGTAAAATTTGAATGCAATTAGACGAATACTTGCTTGGACTAATTTTTACAAAAAGAATTACAACATTTTGTTGCTAAATTTACTCAGAAAATGGATTTAAATATTTTTTCTGATGGAATTTAATTTTTCTGAACAGCTGATTGCCAAAACTCAAAATATATTCCATTTCGTTTTTCTTTTGTGTTCCGATTTTTTTCTGTTCCGAATGCATCAGAAAAATTTTTTCTGATGAGAAAAATTTTTTCTGATGATATGACAGCAAAAAATTGTTTGTTTTCTGACATAAAATTATTGGTAGCTATAACCGGCCATCAGAAAAATGTTTTAGATTTCAATTGTTTCAATTTTTCTGATGGACTTTTCTGATAAGCTATAACTGGCCACTTACTGTTCATTAAATACTATGTGAACGAAATGGCAAAATGACCGAATGGACGTCAATCGTTGGTCACTCTCGAGTGAACAGTCCTTAAGTTTTTCTAGTGATGGGATTTCCTTAAAGCTAGTCTTTTGGCCCTAGTTATAGCTATCATTCAAAACCATCATTGAAACACAAATCAGTGGAACGGTGGAATATTTTTTGACAAGTCGGTTATAGCAATCATTGAAAAGTTGGTTTCAGTAAAAGATCCTGTCAGTGACTGATAACAACCAATTCTATGTATTTGAGGGTAGAGTTGATCATTGAAAAAAAACTGACGCATGAGAATAGAAAGAGAATCGAACACAAATCATTGGAACGATTGTGTTCCACTTTGTTGGAATGAAAATCAGCTGTTCATTGAAAACGATTTTCATCATTGAAAAATTCAAAGTAAGTTTTATGAGAAATATTTAATATATCTATGTGTTTATTTTTATTTGCAAAAGTAAAATAGGTATATAATTGATAAGCTTCATTTGTATACCAAACATTCTCAATATTTTTTTTGGGGTAGAAAAAGTGAAAACAAAATTTTCAATGAGGGTTTTCAATGATAGTAGTTATAACTAAGGCCTTGATTAAAATTTATTTTTTTCCCTTAAAGCTAGGCTTTTGTTTGCAATTTTTTTAACTGTGTATTTTAGTATTTTTTAAAACCATAACTGTTGAGCAAGTAAATTTAAACAGGTGAATAAAATTGGAAAAACTAAATCAAATGACTCCAAATATTGACTGACGTGGCATTTTAATTAACAAAAATAAATCTCTTTCATTAACCCCCCCTCGGTATTCATTCAGCACACCAGCAAAATCTAAATCAATTAAATTTATTAAGCAATCAAAACTATACAATCTCCAGCTCCACTCAACAAGGGGACTTCGATGCCGAGTATTTAATAAACACATGTACTATATCTATATCCATACTGAACATTGTCACCAATTAAGAGCACCCATTTGGATTTCCAAACAAAAATTTCATCAGAAGCTTCGGCTTCCTCATTTCTTTGAGTGCCAACATCCTCGAATATCTTACGATACGATTACTCTCATTTTCAATTAACTCGGAAATAAATAGCTACGTTGTTATAATATGATGGTGATGTGTTGGTATTCACCCAGATTTATTTATCCCATCATAATCATCATATTATGGAGCAGTGAAAGGACGCGGAGAAACGGGACGGACTCACACTGTCACATACAAATTAAAACATCACCATGAGACGAGAATGAATCGCAACAAAATTTCTCATAATAAACCATAATCATCTGTATTATAGCAGTTATCAGTGTATTATTCCTCTTTAATCGCCATTAACTAGACACGCTTACACTGAAAAACAAAGAAAAGAACACAAATTCAAAAAAAAAAATAGTTCCATAATAAAATTGAATATACTCGCCACATTAACAGACGTTTCTATACACACGTGTTAGCTGCAACACCGATAGAACACTAGTCTGGGCCGTTTGATAGCATATCTTATTAAACCAAATGAAATTGAATAGAAACGGACAAATTTCCCGCCTGCTGATGGAGCTCCAACCAGCCAGCGAAGTATCCTTTCTACAGATCCTCATAAAATAAATAATAATCGTTTTTGTTTTTCAAAACATGCTCGATAACAAGAAGAAAAAAAAGGACAAGAAAAGGAAATTGTGGGCAGGAGAAATATTGAAATATTGCATCAGTACAAAATTTTCCAGTTGATATCAAGAAAATGAAATGTCAATTGAAAACGTGTGCGTAAAGTTTGTTATGAAAAAGCTGTTATGGTCATTTAATAGGGATTGAGTATTTCCCGTTTACTAAAAAGTATCTACTTATACTTATATAAATTCATGCGTATTATAGTTGGGACTTGCAAGTTCTGTGCTAACTCGCTGTTGTTCGTCGTAGGCTAGGCGCGCACATTCAATTTTCAGTTGCACAACTGTTTGGTTGCTTATAGAAAACAGATGAACTATTTGGTTGAATGTCCGCGCAGGTGCATATACATAGTTAAGTATATGTTACACAAAATAGCAAACTCAATTTAGGCAATCGTTTAGTTTGTGTCAAACACAAACTTTTTAGTTGCTCGAATCGAGTTGCTCTATGTGCGCTGCGTATCACATAATCCCATATTTTTAATTTTAGCAACCAAACAGTTGCGCAACTAAAAATTCAATGTGTGCGCCTAGCCTTAGGGTACTAACTAACATGAAAGAACGATGTCAAATCAAGAAACAAAGTAGATATCTTTATTTAATAATTTATACACTTATACACTTTTGTAAAATATTCAAATGAAATACAAAAAAGTTAAAATTGATCATAACATTTTGTCAGTGTAGGCTTTTGTTCTCCTAGCCATACTGGTGACAATCAATGAAAAAAAAAAAACAAAGCAATAGAGCCCATATAATCCATATTATAAACAACGATACCACACAATGCAATGGCAACCTCGTCAGCAAACGAGAGGTGGTAGTGAGTAGAAATTAGTTGAGAGACCTAAGGAAAGTCAAATCACTGATGAACACTCATATATAGTACACACATTATAGTGGACCTCTGCCTTTGGATATATTGGAACTTGGAACCCCCATTAATTGCGATCAGGCAAGGCAGGCAAGGCAGTCTTATATGTACATGTTTGTATACATATGAGGGTACACATTTGGGTGACACTCTTAAGTAGCATCAAATCGTTTTTAATTCTTAAATTGGTTTAAATTATATTTAATTATGGTAAAAGCAAGCGCACCCGATAGAAGCTGCTCCGTTCTTATACGACGACGAGCATCCATTCCAATTCCAACTATATCAGAACGACCCCTTAATTGAAATGATTCCATTTCGTTATTCATTATGTTTATTTTTCACAAAAAAAAAAGATACTCTCTCTCTCACCAAAGCCGAGATGTGAATAATTTAAATAATAGTGCATATAAATATAAAGAGATAGTGAGAACGCTTAATAAAAATTAATAAAGACCCGTCCACAAGATCGGATGACACTTTGTGGTACGACTTTTCAGATGGATACTTTATAAACATACACTTCCGCCCGCTTTAGTTAATGTTTTTTTGTTTCTTTTGAACAAGAATTATGATAATTGGCGATGGATAAGCTTGGGAAGATGCCTATTGCCTATATTTTGATAAATGATATTGTATAGGAGATGGGACGAAACGCAATTTTGAATCAATAATTCAAAAAGTCCAATTAAATATTCAATTGATAAATAGACGACCAGAACTTATCAATTGATTGATATTTGGTTTGTGGTTCTCAATTGGTAAACTTTATATATTGCGAATATTAGCGAATGTAAACGATTGTGAATAGATATTTTATTTTGCAAGTTTTGAATTTTAAGTTAGCTGTGTTTTTCATTTTTACTTCTTTATAAAAGTTCAAATAAAGTGTAAAAACCACACCTCAATAAACCTTATATTAACGACACCAAATTGTCGCCATATCAGATACCTCTGTGGCCAGTGCCGTTTCGACCACGATGGCTATTGAAACGTCACTTTTTTCCATCGATCAATCACCTAAAAAAACCTCAAGATATTCAAGGAGATGCAAAAAATCATGGATCAAGTGAGGAAGATCCCTAACCTCAAGATGAAACAAACTCACAACAATTATTGAATTATGCTTTTCATTTGAGCTAGAAACATGAATTGTGTAAAGAATTTGCAACTGTCGCAGGTAGATTTTGACGGCCTGTGGCAGCCATGTTGTTTTGGTGACATCTGTCAAATCTGATTTTTATTATTTAAGTACTGCTGTCAAATTACATCAACGTTTGGTGGTCAAATATGAGACGACCGGTTTGGTAACCAATAAGCCAACATTAGGACCTCAAAGGAATGTAAGACCGGTTGAGAACATCGCCAAGATCCGTGGAAGTGTAAAGCACTCTAATTTTGTCAATTTTGATGAATGGCTGTGTACACAAGCAATGGTGAGTGTTTCAGAACCAATTCCTTATGGCCAATTGAACCATAGGGACATAGAAAAGATGTAGTTCCAGCAGGACAGCGCTACGTGGGAGACAGCGGACGGACGCCACGGTTGATCGATTTGATTGACTTAAGGTTATCTCTTGCAGAATCGACGGGAATTGGCCACCAAGGAAATGCAAATTGATCTCGCTAGACTTTTTTTCATAGGCCACAACCGACCGATGTCTTAAGATGAACACAACACAGGCCATCGTTAAAATTTAGTCGGATCTATGCGGAAGAGTTATTGAAAATTGGACTTCTGGGATCTGGGACCCATGCCGTCGTAAGAAACCGACAGCAGAGCAGACATTGGAACGATGTCATATTCCAAACATAATGGCATACTTTTTGAATTAAAAAAATTGCTAATATCTCACAGCTTGTTTTATTCAATTACAACATCACCCACCCTTATTGAAAAACCCTTTACCAGCATTATCTTATCCAAAAATGATTTTTCTGTTATCATTAAAATCTTAAAAAAAAAGTACGTACCAACTAAATATTTTCAATTTACAAAAAAATTTTAAATATTTTTCATAACGATATTATCAGTTTTTTAATAGAACTATTTAAATTTGATCCTAACAGTTCATGAAAAAAAATGATGACTAACAACCATTAAAGATGCCATTACTAGGTGCTCTTCTTACTATAGAGCTTGGATTATAAAAAAAATTGTATTATGTAGAAATAATGCCTAATCCTGAGCAAGAACTTTCAACTCAGTTTTACAGTGGAAATTAAAACTTAAGTTCAGCTGAACCTAAACTCAACTTCCGTTCAATTGAAAGTAGTTTATATTCAATACAGTACTCACCCCGAACGTTTCGCTGCGCGAATTGCCACGAATTACCACGCTCGATGCAATTCGCAGCAAAACGTTCGGGGTGAGTATCTACTGTATTGAACTCGCTAAATATTAAATATTTATAACGCGGCTAATCCGAAAAGTTTAAAATGTCTATTGAAAGTAGTTTAACTAAATTGGATGACAAAAATCGTTCGCATTGTATACGTAGTTGTCATGTGACGTAATGTAAACGCTACGTAGCATTTATGTGATTTTTACAAAATATTTCCTATTTTGACACCGGGGGAAGTTTGTTTAGCATCAAAGTAGAACTGTGACCATAGACACGAAAAAGAATACATTTTCAACGGCACACGTAAATGTTTGATGAAAAAATTAGCACATTATAGAAAACAAAAAGTCTGATACAGTGCAATGAAACGAGAAAATCTTGACATTGCAAACGATTTCAACTCCAAGAATGGCTCCAATTACCAACCATTATAGATGCATTCAACTGAGGCTTAAACGGCATTATCCTTTCGTTCAATTAAACTACAGAATAAACTCAGATGAAGATCAAAGTAAACTGTGGTACGGAATTAGTTGCTTAAATGAAGTTTAAACCAAAAATGGAGCTGTAAAAACAACACCCCATTTTTAGTTGCGCAACTGTTTGGTTGCTAAAATGAAACATATGGGATTATATGATACGCCGCGCACATAGAGCAACTCGATTCGAGCAACTAAAAAGTTTGTGTTTTGACACAAACTAAACGATTGTCTAAAATGAGTTTGCACCTGCTCGAACATTCAACTAAATAGTTAAGCTATTTTATATTGGCGCAAGAGAGAAAAGTGTAAGCATGAGTGAAGAGTTGCCAGTGCGCGGTGATTAAACTATTTGATGATCTCGATTACAGTTGCAAGTGCGCGCCTAGCCTAAGCTTCCGCTGTGAAACCGGCGGTAAGAACTTGAAACTTGTAAGGTATACTTCAGATTGGATTTTGGCGAAAAAAATCGATGTAAAATCAACCGAAACTAACAAAAATCATTTGACGAGTCCAAGTGGGATCGTCGGGACTAAAGCGTCATTAAAAGATCTGTCCAGCCTAGATGTTAATAAATTGCATTTGCCTTACTTGAAATTTTTTCAATTCGAAGTTAAAAATCAAGATTTGTGAGAGATTAAGGCCCAGTCACGTGTTGTTTTTACTCTTATAAGTACTTATTGTCCGAAATATTGATTTCTTTTTTTCGAAAAGAGAACATCAGTTGGCATTTTGAATCATTCAGAAAAACAACGTCATTGATATAGCAACTATAAAGAATAGGGGTCCAATGTGAGTACCTTCTAACACCAGATTCCGCATTTATTGAATTGAATGTGATTTCTGTAAAAGGGATTTTGGTTAGTCCTTCACTTCCGGTAGGATCTGATACATTAAACAAAAGCTGATGGCAAGCCGAGAGTTTGATTTTTTTTGTTTTTGTGATATATTTAAAAAAAGAATTTATAACATATTGCTAGTTCTCAATGCTTACTGTACCGAAACGTTTAGTAAATATTAAATATATTTTGACGCGACATATCCGAAGAAAAAATCATAAAATAAAACGTAACCAGTACCTACTGATGACTTGTTGAAAGAAGCCAGGACCGGAACCCGGTTGTCGAGCCGATGATGATGATGAGTATCTACTGATAAAATTTGCGTGGTAAGCCTTAAACTTCTATGATGTTAAATTATCGTTTACATATTTTCAACAATGTGACATTATATGGATGGCATTAAAATCTTTCTTGCTGATGCCTATACATTATCTGCGATTCGTGGGCAATGCACTAATTTCGCACTTGGGGTCAATTAGAATTGCGCCGCACAGGCCGTAGCCTTGTTGTTCTTTTCGAACGTCTTCATGGCCATTGGTTAACCTTCTCAATGTTCATTTAACCACAAAGTCACAACAAGACCAAAATATTCTTTTTTTATGGCATCGTTGAGCAATATAGTATACCTAACAGGGCAGGGAATGGAATACAAAAAAGGACCGTTTTCAAGCCGAAAACCACGCGAAAACCAAACAAGTACCTAAGTACAACTGATTTTAAATCAAAATTATAACTTTTTTTTCAATAAGTAGATACAACAAGTACTTCACAATTTCTAATTAATATAAACTGAGCTCGTCCGCCAATCATTAGCACTCTTTTCTATGTGAATTTGTATACTCTTCACAACCAATGAGAACTTTTACTCAACTTTGAAAAAAAAAATAATTAAACCCTTGCGTGGAGTAGAAAAATCTAACAAATCAGGAGCTATTTTCAAGTATACAAGTATATAAGTCTTCTCTCTGACGGAGAAGAGTACCTAAATATGTACGAGTATATGTATACAATAAAAGGAAACAGAAGAAATTTCTAATTATCACCCGGCAGCAGCGCCAGGATGCCGTCACTGTCATCACTCTGCCTACACCTTTTTTCCTATCTTGGGAAAATTTTACGCACAAAAGGAAGTCCTTAATTAGTCCAATCAGAAAATAGATGCGCATGGTAGGGTAGTGTATTAGCTTATGTATACCCACGAGTATATATATGTATGTATATCCCTTTTTTATATATTCACAAAAAACTGTGTAGCAAATTGTGACATCTTTGTTGTATTTTAGAAAAGAATCCTTCAAGTGATGTTTTTTATAAGAAATTTTCATGGGAAATAACACAGCAACATTGAATGCTCTTGGACACTGAGGTCAAAAATTCAATTAGAAAAAATAATTGCTCACAACATTTAAACGGTAAATGTCATATGTCAAATTAGTCAAAAATTATCATTTGTCAGGGTAAATCATGCTGAATATTTAGCAAGATACAAGGACAAGATTTGAAGATTTACTTGTTTTGAAAAAAGGAAAGACGTTTTATATACCTATTGTATTATATTGTTTTCATATGTTATTAAGTTTCATTTCATCATTAAGATGCAGTTTAAAAACTTTTACAATTTTAGAGTAGCCCTATGGCTCTTATTTAGCTGGAAATTGCAGCCACTTTTGATTCCGTGATTTTTATTTTCAGAGCCCTAATATCTTCTGCAATGGTGGATCTATTGTTACGGTTCCTATCCTGCAAAGTATTAAGCATGGAGATCCAGCATCACTCGCCTTCTTGGACAATATTGCTTCAATCCTGCACGAGGACTATTCCGGCATCTATAACTCAATCGAAAGAAGTTTTGTTGCCTGGCCTTGGCAGACAATCCTGGTGGCTGAAAACCCACAAGGTGGAAAGCTATCTACCGACTTCATCACGAGCATCCGTATGAACATCAATGTCAAGAAATGCTCTTGCCTTGTATTCAAGATTTTTCTAGCCAAAAATTACGTTTACGTCGATACCATAATCTCATCTTTAAAAACAGCAAACAACTTCAAATATCTTGGACAAGATTTTAGCTCCAATAATCTGTGACTAGGTGACTTATTAAATTAATTCAAAAGAATTAAATGGGCCCCTCTAAGGCCTGACCGGAAACTCCCGATCTTGAAGGATTGTATTCCCAGATCCATCGTTTATCTCCAGGAACCAAATATATCTGCGAAAATTCTGAAAGCAGCCGAAAGCAAAATTCGGAGTTTCTGTGCATAACTTTCTACACCTAAATGCACACTGCACAAAAGCGTATTCTACTCTCCTATAAAACATGGATGACTGTGAAAAGATCGTGTTACCAAGCTGAGGAATACAAGCAGCCTTCTGGTCTGGACGCCATCGCCACTTTGAACGCGTTGAAATGCTTTTCAAACATCAAGCTGATATTCGAAACAAAAAATTGCCAACTTTTTGAAATTTACCGTGCTGGACTACAAAAGTGGCCAGTCTCCCACACCAACAGAATAACAAAACACAACTATATAGAAAGGCAATCAGTAAAAATTGGTCCTGTCGGCTTGAAGCAAATATCCGCTGCCAAGAATTCGAATATATTTTTGAAAAAGAAACCCTCTGTATCTGCGACGTGGAGTTCACTGTGAAGGACCCCTTTCTCTCAGCTTTACTATAACACCAAAGTGGCCTAAAGCTAAGTTAACCGAAGTGGTCTTTAACACAAAACATAAAGTTCTTTATACGCAAGCTAAAATGAACAACTGTTTAAAATTTTTATAACTCGTGAGTCTTCTGAATATCCTCGAAGGTCTTTAACAAAGCTGGTATAATAACTCTGAACATAACTCTGTTGGAAGTTAAGGATATGCCACCTTTTGTCAACATTCAATACACCTATGCATAGACCGGTGACATAATTGGACTCTAATTGTAGAGACAAATCAATCGAACAAGTCCTCCTACATATTTGATAGTAGTATTACTTTGCCATTTCAAATAAATTTTGTTTATTAAGAGTTCTTATAGTAAAATATTAAATAACTATATACTGGCTTAGGCGCAACAAAAATAAATTTCTTACGAAGAGCTGCCACAAATGACAAAACTTGCAGACAAGGTGATAGAAGTATTCGAATTTAGAAACATGGAAGTAAGTCCAACATCAGCCAACAGCTATCTTAATCGTACTGTTATTGTGATTAATAAGATCAAGTATCAGCTTAACGAAATCATGAAGCATAGTAGAGGTAGGCAAATTCATCAAACTCGCAGTCACAGTCGTAATACCGTATCATATCAAAGTAATCAGTCGAAATTTAACCAAGGCATGTGTTGGCTTGGAAAAAATGCCAGAAACTGTCACGAACTATGCAGTTTTAAGCTAAAGTCGTCAAAAATCTGTACTCTGATTTAGGTTAGTCAGCAAAATCACAAGTAAGCATACTGATCAATTCATATGAAAATTAATTGTTCACGACAAGTCATCGAAAAATCTGTTTCTCATTGACAGTGGAGCTGACATTTCAGTTCTTCTCTTGACCTTTTACCTCTTCTTAATCAAGTTTATTTGCAGCAAATGAAAGCGAAATTAAAACATTTGGCAGCAAACATTTAACGACGAATCTTGGTATTCAACGTGCATTTACTTGGACATTCGTGATAGCAGATGTCTTCAGACCTATCATAGCTGCTGATTTTATTTACTAATGGAAAGAGGAATATGCCGGCCATCGAAAAGTAGTTGGGCTAGTCCTTTACACATGGTAAGAGTAACAGGAGACCTCGTGGAGACTATAGGAAACGCCTGATGACCAAAACAACACCTGACAGTTACACACTGCATTTTGCCCAAGACGCTTCCGTTATCTTACATGGCCCAACAATTTTCTCAGCCATCGATTTGGAGAGGGCATACAATCAAAGTCGCATCGAACCAACTGACGGTGATAATATGGGCGAAGGAACATAAGTCCCGATTTTTTTGGGACTTATGTTCCACTTTATTTGGTCATAAGTCCCGAATTGAAAAAAATCAGGGTGGGACTTTAATTTGGGACTTATGATCTAGTGAAGTGGAACATAAGTAACGAAAAAAAAATTTGGGACTAATTTCCCCGCGACTTATGTCCCTGCTCCGATAATAACACCATTTGATCTCCTCGGCACAAACATTCCACCGGTATATGCAAAAATTTCTAAGAGGGTTGGAAGATTTGTTTCTTTTTCTATATATATGTACGTATATGACATCATCGTGGCTTCGGAGATTGGAGAAGAATATCAACAGAACTTGCCTCAAGTCTTTCTACGTTTAAGTACGCCTCCAAGTGTGTTGTGGGATTAAAAGAAATCCGTTTTCTTGGTCACAAAATCAACAGCGAAGGTGTTATGCCACTCGATGAAAAGTCAAGGTTATTCAGGATTTAAGAAAACCTACTAAAGCAAAAGAACTACGAGTAACAAAATTTTTAGCAATGATTGTATCAAAGCTTTCTACTTTCAACCATAGGTTACCAAATAGTTCTACAAGGCCTAGTGAAAGGCAATAAAAAGAACGATTCGACTCCAATTAAGTGCACCGCAGAAGCCGAAGAAGTCTTTCAGTGATGTAAACTGTATTAAGCTAATGCCACGCTCCTGGCACACCACGAACAATGATGCAGCACTCACTCTTAGTTCGAACTCTTCTGATATCGCAGTTGGTGCAGTCAGTTCTTCACCAGATGGTAGATGGATTTTCTCAGGCTTTGGAATTTTTTTCCAAAAAGTTAACCGAGTCTCAAACAAAGCAGAGTACATAAATGACTGCGGGCATATTACTGGCGATGTACTTGGGCGACAAAAATGTTCCTCACTTTGTTGAAGGCCGGCAATTCAGTATCCATAAGCTTGTATAAGCTTTCAAGAATAAAACGAAGAAGTCTTTAACTTTATAGTGCAGCTCACCACAGACATTCAGTTCGTAACAGGGAATGACATACTGTTCCTTAGGACTTACGAAATACTATTAGGCAGATTTTACACAATCTTTCGCACCCCAGGCACTAGAGCGACATCAAGACCTATCAGTGAACGAAACATTTGGCCTAATATGCGGAGAGACGTAGCTGAGTTTGTACAATGCTGTATGTATCTGCAGCTTGGTCGATTCCATCACATCAATATAGTTCTCGATAGTTCTCGTCGGTCCTTTGTCTTCATCGCAAGGAAATCGTTGACATGGATCGATAGATTTTCACGTTAGCCCGAAGCATATCCGCTGCAAAGGCCCATCAGCTGAAGCCGAATCCAAAACCTTAGTTTTAGGATGGATATCTAGATTTGGGATTCCGTTGCGAATAACGATCAATCTCGGAAGCCAATTTGATGGTATAATCTTCAGAGAACTTATTCGTTTATTGGAGATCAAACATCTCAAAACTACTCAATATCATCCGCAATCGAACGGCATGATAGAGAGGTGGAATTGGCTCCCAAATCAACTATCCGTTGTTACCAAACAGGGGATTGTGAAATTTCGCGGTACAAACTATTGGATATTCGTCTGACATACAAGGAGGATATAAAGTCTATCCCTTCCGAAATGGTTTATATAACTCTTTTGCGTCCACCATGTGACTTTTTCAAAAGACGATAAAAGATTATAAAGTACTTAATCGGATTTTGTAAAATGCTTGATACGTTCAATGGCAAAAATGTCTTTAACTGAAGCTTCTTCACATTGCGATGCTAAAGTCTTTATACATCCAAGACTAACAAGGCCAGCCATGTTTACGTTCGCAATGATTGTTAAACAGCCATTGCAACAGCCGTATGTTGGTCTTTTAAAAAAAAAGATAATAACTATTTTAAATTTATTTTCAGCACAAGTTTTTCAACTTGCGAGGGTAGATTTTGGCGGCCATATTATTTTAGTGACATCTGGAAAATCTGGTTTTTTATTATTCCAAATATTAAAACTTTATTATTAAAATGACTGTTCGTTAGTGTAAATGTTGAGCGAGTTGCGCCCATTTTTCTGTAGACGTGGTGGCCCTTCACATTCGAATCATCAAAGTTTGAGCCGAAGGGTTCGGTAATGAATCAGCCAACATTCGTAGATCAAAGGAACGCAAGATGTTGAGAACATCGCCAAGGTCAGTCAGAGTGTGCAGGTTAACCCGAGGCAGTCGATTTCTCGCTATGCGCAAGAACTCGGCCTTTCGCAGACTTCAACTTGGCGAAGTTTGCATTGGAGCTTGGGCCTAGACTCGTACAATATCCATCTGACCCAGGAGCTTAAAGTTCATGACCAGCGACAACGCCGGCCATTTACTTACTGAATGGGCTTCGGAGCGTTTGGAATGGGACCACAGCTTTGTCCGAAATATTCTCTTTAGCGAAAAAGCGCATTTTTGGATGATGGATGGCTGTGTTAACAGTCGAAATTGCCCTATATGAAATAAAACAAACCCAAACGAGGTTCAACAGGTATCAATGCATCGTCAAAAAGTTACCGTTTGGTGTGGATTTTGGGCCGGCGGCGGCATTATTGGTCCGTACTTTTTCGTAAGCGACGTCAATGACAAGCGCTGCAGAACGATGATAACAAATTTCTTATAGCCCAAATTGAACCATATGGATCTAGACGGCATGTCGTTCCAGCAGGATGGCGTTACGTGCCATACAGCGGACCCCACGATTCACATTCTTCATTAAAAATTTAAGGGAAAGTTTATATCTCGCAAAGGTGACGGGAATCAGCCACCAAGGTCATGCGATTTGACCTCGCTAAATTTTATCTGGTGATGTGGTTTCCTGCGAATAAACCACATGAAACCTAGGCGTGCATTTGAACAATGTCATATTCCATACTTAATGGCATTAAAAAAGGATGCTGTTATTACCTGACCCAATATACCCATCTTGTGCCATTCCTTTTCAACATCTACCCGCCATTATTGAAAAACCCTTTAGTTTCATTGAACCCGATTCATTCATTTTTGTAAGCAAATCAGATTGATTCTACTCACATGAATTGCATAATTAAATTTTATAATTTATTCAAGTCAGCTTTTATTTTATCGGTTTCTATATCATTAAAAATGGCGTCGACCTATATTCATCTTGGGTTATACCTACTCGTAATTAATATTTAATTTATTGGCACGCACAATTTAAAAATAGGTAGATACCTTACAGAAAAAGAAAAAAAATGACATTTAAATTAACCCTAAATAAGGATGACTGATGTTGCTATATTTTAAGCAGTGGCATGATTTGAACGCTAGTATTTCTAAAACTATAGCCATTAACGAAGTTTCTTCTATTAGTACTAACACATCATTTGCGTTAACATAAGTTTAAGTAGGGTACATCCTCGGGTACCTATCTCCTTGGTAAATGGTGTCCAGTTTACCTACTTAATCATAGGTATACCTATGAACCTACGCACGCAATCAATATCTTTTTGAGCAAACTGTATGCAACACACAATTTTAGCTTTTAACTAAGATTAGATGTTTTTTCGTTTATTCTTCAAATTTTTGTTTACCATAAGATGTATCTATTTAGTATCTACTCGTAAGTAACTTAAATGAATTAAAGATAATGTTCCAGTTAAAAGATATAATATATATCACATCCTGTTTGTAAATGTGTTTTATGGAAAACATTTCTAATGACATAAAAACTAGAATCTTAAAGTTTAGTAATACATAATTAAAATAAGACTGGACTACTTTTTTTTTTACAAAAATCTTAACTAACTTTTATGACCAACATTAAAATGGCAAAACTGCATACCTAGGTACCTACCTACCTTACCTACCCTTGGCATTAAATGGTACCTATTATTTGAAAACGATTCAACTTCTCTCTTTTAATCAAATACTTTCCTTCTCTTATCTCTCTAATACTTTCAAATGCCAAAATAACCTAATGCTTTTGCTCTTTCATAGAGAATTTCCCCTCACATCACATGGATGTGTATGGTTTTGGTTTGTATGTGTATTTGTTGGAAAAAAAAGAGTAAGTCTCTTTATAGATGTGATACGTTTTCTCCTTTTTGCAAATCCTTTATGTATGCCTAAAATTTCACTCACCCGATTTTTAATTGTTCAATAGTTATGTTGGTTTCCATGTGGATCTAAATAGGTATAAAACGCCATCCCCATTTTCCAACTGACAAACATTAACCTATAACAGCTTATAAGTGTTAATTGTTATACCTAAGTAAATAAAATATTGTTCATTTCTGCGGTCTCCAAATCTAAAAATGAATCCTCAAAAGGCTTACCGTATATCGGCTACAGCAAACCGCTGTATTTAGTATTTTATTTGGATAACATTCAAGAAGAGAACTCAACAAATCGACATTGTGTGACTGTGTAGAAGGTATAAGACGCACATTATGGTTGTACCTAATTTTAATTTTGTTTATAGGTAGTTAACAAAATTTAAAATTACACATTGACTTGAAAGTATTGCTAGAAATTAAACTTAACATAAGTCATGATTAAAACGAAGGGGTGTGGGTAGGATATTGCCTTAACCTTCTTTCCCCAATACACATATTTAAGTGAGCCGAAGTTGATTGGTTGGCTATGGCGACGCACGGGCGCAATAAATTTGTATTTTGTTTGATTTTGCTTTTTTAATACTCGCGCTTGAATTTAGTATCTTTTTGTCTGCGGCGGTTGGTGTTGTTTTTGTAATGCGGGGGAGTATGTGAGAGTGTTCCTTTGACGAATATGTATCTAGAAATAATGTTTTTTTCGACACAAATTTTTGTTTGCATGCGCTACCTAACCCTACCTTCTATTTTATTTAAAAATATACAAAGTCTCTGCACACATCACTGTGCAGAATAGCACCCATGTCTATTATATTTTTACCTTTACGCAATAGGTATTCCCTCGAAAAACGTAATCTGAGATTTCAACTGAAAAATGTTGAGATTTCAAATTAGTGTTGCAAGATTTCATTGAGATTTTTTTTTAATCCAGAATTTTCATTGAGATTTCTTCCAAATCTCAGTGGTAGTATAGTGGTAGGTAACCTCCCATAGAACCGTTTTTCTGTTTTGAATATTGCATTTTTTTCGCGAAAACTGCGCCTAGAATTTTGATACTATTTTTTGACGTTGTCATTTAACGGATTTTAATACATTTTTAAATACATAATCCATCTGGCTGGGATAGATTTCTACCTTTAGCAGTTGGTTAACCTCTGGGTTTCTCAATCTTTCTAGGTTGTTCAAAATTTTGTTAGTTAGTTCCAACATATGCTGGTTGGTATCTTCTTCCAATACTTTCTTGTTTTTGCAGATTTTCCTCTCGAAAATCTGTATCTTCTTAATTGCTGATATTGTAGACCAAACAGAACAGTTTTACGTGAAAACGTGCCTGATCAACGAAAGCTTCGTATTCTTATTGAGTCTGTTCTATCTTCTCAGTAAAGGATGAAGCTTGTTGAACTTTATCTTGTTTTTGAAGTTTACGCCAAGGTATTTCGTATTGTCTGTTGTGTGTGGAAAACGGTGTCGTCTGGTAGTCTGATGATATTGTTCTGACTTCCTTCGTACTCTTGTTTTTGTTGATGGAGGCCAGGAGCAGATAAGTTCCGTTTTGTTTGTTGTATCGTCTTACATCCTATACGAGCTGCTAACTCTGGTGATGGAGACGTTGTATACGAAATGTAGTCATCGGCACATAATTTTATCCTCGTACGATCTCAGTGTCGGTCTCGTAATTCATTAAGTTTTACGGGACAGGGAATTAACCTGTCGCCAACCTGAGGAACCAGCATGATCATATTAGCCAAACCTTTTTAAAGGCTTGTTTCTAGCGGCCGCCACGGAGAGGCTATGATTAGACTTCCACCAGTCCCGAAATAATTACGGCACGTGCATGTTTTCGTATGCTACATGTTATTCCCCCTATTCGTCTGATGGCTGAGGCTTATTGAAAGAGGCCAGGACCGGAACCCGGTTGTCGAGCCGATGATGACGATCTCAGTGTTATGTATTTGAGAGCGTAAATTGTTCGATGGGACAAATCTTCTTTTGTAGTCGTACTGTCGAAAGAGTTCTTAAAGATCTCGAAATAGATACATAAATCCGCTGGTCCAGATTGTATATCCCCTTTAATACTCTGAAAAGGTGTTCTTCTATGCTGGCATAACTATTACGTAAGCTTTTCTATCTGTCAAACTCTTGGGGTATTTTGTGAGTAGACTTCCCAAGGTCATGAAAACGCTGATCAGCAATCAGCTTAAGAAATATCTCGAAGAACAAGAGCTCTTACATAAACGACCGAGAGTACAGCTTTAGTAGCAATAGGTCAAACAAAGGTAGTTGCACTTGATAATTCTAAAGCATTTAATAGGGTGTGTCACGAAGCTCTTTAATTGAAAATTTGTGCCTCTGGTATGGGAGAGTCTCTTCTTCGTTGGATTGAACATTACCTTTCGGTATGCTAAATATAAGTTATGTTACAAGCTGTATTGTATGTTTTTTTTATAAAATAAATGCCCCGTTTTGTCTCTGACACTCTTCCTTATCATCATAAATCAATATCTTCTAATCCACTTCATTGTTTCTCTGGTCACAGCACCCTCAGCTTTTTATATTCGTTTCCAGACTCACAACTATGTTCTTTGGCTGTGGAACTGAAACGGTACTAACAACTGCGTGGAACGTATTGCTTCGAAAACTCAAAGCTGTCTTCTGTCGGCCAAAGGAAAATTCTACCCATGTCATTATCCAAGGCACTTTCATCAAAGAACCTGAAAAGCTTTCTATAGTCGGTGTGTGTCTTAATGACCATCCCTTATGGAATGATCATATATTCGACGTATATAGCTAAAAACTCAGCGAAATGCTTAGGTTTCCTCAAAGAAGCAAGAAACTTCTTTCCCCTTTTGATCTAAGGCGTACATCCGCCTAAAACTTGAATATATCTCTCATATCATTACTTATTCCATCATGTTGGATGGAATTCAGAATAGAGCCCTATAAGACTTAGATATAGGTGACACGTCCATCTCGAAAACTTTTGTTTCTCTTGAATACCGTCATATCGTCTCCTGTCTTTTACTGTTTTATCATTTTTTGAAATAGCAAGTTGCGTTGCATTACTTCCCTTTTTCAGCAACTGATTCCAAGACCTTGTTTATGCAAACAAATTATAGAAATTGGACTTGAACGATTTTTGCCGTTTCGTGCATGCTTGGGGAAAGTAACATAAGCCGATTGACAACAGAAAAATTGCAGTACCTTCATGTGGACTATTTAGAGTTTCCTGTAGAGACAATCTCAAGAAAGTACTGAAACTGTTACCAACTTTGAATTGTGCTGTGGTTTCTTATAGGAATCACGTGGTAAGACGGATGTTATTGGTCATTGAGGAATACCGCAGTCTGTATAAGCCCAAAAGTTTTGCATTTAACCCTTTTTCAATTGACCCTATAAACGAAACCTTTATCACAGGAATTTTGATTTCTTTGTTTTCCGAAAATTGTTTTCTTGTTGTAAAACTCAAATAGAACCTGCTACAGGTTTTGAGTATGCCCAATTGTTTTTATGAAATCTGGAATTTCTTGTTTACATTTAAAATTGTTCCTTTACAAAATTCATCGAGTCTAACAATCATTTTTATTCGACTACCTGAATATGTTATATCTAAAATACAGAACATAACAATTAAGGTTAACGTAGATCGTCCCTGCAATAAAAAGTGTGAGAAGACTCTATAGGTATAGGTATGTATGTATTTAACTTAAGGACATACCATACGTAGGTATATCCTTGAAATTGTTATGCAAATTTTTCGTAATTATCGCAGTTTGTTTAACTTGTGGAAAAGTACAATTTATTTGTAAAAGATATGGACAACCGAATTATCCTAAAAGAACTACATATATACTTCTATCGTAGTGCTAGGTACCTGCGAAGTTCAAAAACGTATATTTTTAAGTAAAATAAATATTGCAGCAATAATCAATACAACAGCAAACATTTACCGAGGAAAAATCATTTTTTCAAGTATTTTTGAGGAAGATAACGATGTTTAGCTTTAAAATTTGATAATAGATCTTTTTTGAGTTTGTATACATATATCTAATTTAGATGAAAAAGGAGAATTATTTTACAAGAACAAACTACTGATCTATGTGCTTGGATGAAGCTAAATATCACACATATACTTAAAAACTCTAATTACAAAAAAGAACTGGTATGTCATTAAAAGAAAACATGACTACACGTGTAGGTATACATAGATACATATATATAATGTTAAACATCCATCATTCATTCTCTCCCTATACACACGACTACTTATGTGTTTTTTTGTCCTTTACAGCGCTCCTTTTTCCAACCAGGTGTCACATTTTTAACAAATGAGTCTTTTTATGTTTAAGGCTCAGCATCACCTCTTTACCCTCTGCCGTTAGACATCCGAATTTCTATTGTTCTACTGGTTTTGGTTTTTTTTCTTTTTCTATATTGAGAGTCAGTGTTTCATTTTGGCAAAATCATTATCATTAGAGAAAATAATTATATATTGATATAGGTATACAAATGTGTGTGTATGTGTATGTTGAGCTGCGCACACTATCGAATTTTCCATTAAAGAAGGGTTCGGAAGCAGATTAGATTTTTAATAATTCTAAACAATATTTTTCTTGCAATTTGTTTGTTTGTAAAGAATGCTGAAGCTATAATCGATAAAACTCACTCACAAATTTCAGTGTAAACGGTTTAAATATCAAAACGGCAGAGACCTAACTACAAGATTTTGAACTACATTGTCTTCTCTTGCTCAATCTCATGCTTTTGTGGATTTTTTTAGTGTTTTTAAGGAGTAAATGAGTAAGCCAGCGCTATTTAATTAAACAGGACTCACAATTGTGAGAATCAATAAGAACGAAATTCTTGATACGAAACCACTACTTTTGCTATATAGCTAAGAGTTTATTTTGCTTTAGTTTTATTTAAAAATTAATTTATTTTTATTGAATTGGTTATTTGTCGAATATTGAAATAAACGTATTTCCTAAATATTTGAATTTTAGTGTAGATTCATTCAATTGTTTGTTTGGCTCTTGGGAAGAATGAAGTGTGAGATCTGACTGGTTGTATTCTTGATTGAAAACTTGATCAAAATTGTAGATTTGTCTATATTGATAGTGCAGAATTTTTTAAAGCCCCCGTTGTAATTTGTATTATGCCTCAAAATAAGTTACTTTGTTATATATCTTACTCTAGATCAGTAGCGTAGCGTAGGGGGGGGGCGGTGGGTGTGGCCCGCCCCGGGCGGCAGGAGGTCGGGGGCGGCAAAATGTCGCTGGTGAAGCGTTTAGAGTAGAGATCATTTATGTTTCATGACAGAAAGTTTGACAAGTCAACAAACAACAATGACGTACATTTGAAATTTGCCACCCTGCCTGTGATTCGTCGTTGACGCTCTTGGCTGATTTCCGTGAATTCGTAAACGGTGAGTAAGGCCATAAAAGTGCATTCCGTTATTGTCGCTAGACTTACGAAACCAAAATGGAACGTTCCAAAACTCTCGCGAAACTGAAAGGGAGCGTTCCGAAACATATGTGTGCGAGACCGCTGGCGGGGGCGATGCAAACGGGCAGTTTTTTGACCACGTACATATACATATATAGGTATAAAGTAAGTACAGTAGGTAAAGAAGGCAACCGCCTGAGCCGCAAGCTTAGCTGTCTCGCATATCATATGTTTCGGAACGCTCCCTTTCAGTTTCGCGAGTTTCGGAACGTTCCGTTTTAGATTCGCGAGTCGCGCGACAATAACGGAATGCACTCTTACGGCCTTACTCGCCTTTGAAGTAATCCTTGTATTGTTTTGTTTCTGTTGCAAGCTGTTTGGCAATTTCGGCTTGAACTTCGCATCTGAAGAAGGTTTCAACAAATGGTGGAAGCTTAATCCAAGAATCGGAGACCATGAGACCAGCCTGGACCCTGAGCAGAGCTTCTTGAAATGGAAGGAGTTGGAAGTTCGCCTAAACCGTAAAGCAACCATCGATCAGAAACTACAAGAAGTTTTCGAAAGTGTGGAATAGAAGTGGAGGGATGTATTGTACCGGTTGTTGAATATTATCCAGTTCTTAGCCAAGCAGAATCTGGCCTTCAGAGGACATCGAGCAGATGATAGTTGCAACCGCGGGAATATTCTGGAGTTAGTGCACCTCCTAGCTAAATATGACCCTCTTCTAATGGAACATCTGACAAAGATAAAGCTGAGAGCAAGAGTCACAGTTTCGTTTCTATCTCCAGAAACCCAGAATGAATTGATAAACTTACTGGGACAGAAAGTTCGATCCACCATCATCCGTCGCATTTAAGAAGCTAAATATTATTGCGTAATCTTCGACAGTACATTGGACATCTTCCACAAAGACCAAATGAGCCAGGTTCTTCGATACGTACATATCGAAGGAGAAAAGGTCGCCGTGGTAGAATCTTTCATCGCCTTCTTCGTACCAAAAGGAAACAATGCAGGAGATCTCAGCAACGATATAATCGCGAAGATAACATCAGACGCACTGGACATACAGAACTTGAGAGGACAGGCTTATGACAACGCTGTCACAATGGCAGGGATCCACAATGGAGTTCAAGCCCGGATTAAAGTACTGAATCCGAAAGCTTCATTCGTTGCATGCATGAACTCCGTAACGATTTTTGGAACTCTGGAGAAGCTATTTGTCTTCTTTTCTGCATCAACTGCTCCGTGGAACGCTTTGGTTGCCGTCACAGGTCAAGCAGTGAAAAGAGTCACTGAAACGCGCTGGAGCGCTAGAAATGAAACTGTCAAGACGCTTAAAAATAAGTTTGAGGAAGTTCTAGAGGTACTGGAAGAATTGACGGATTCATCTCAAACTTCCGACACAAAATCGGGAGCCAGTCTTCTTCTGACAGCCATGCAGTCATTCAACTTCCTCACTTTTCTTGGCTTTTGGGCTGCAGTAGATGACGCACAGATTTACCTGCAGCAACGCGGACTGAGTGTGGATAAGTGTGTTCAGAAACTCAGCGCTTTAAAAGCTCTACTAGTGGAGAGCAGAGACCGTTGCGTCCAAGCCGCAATCGACTTTGCTAAGACTCTCAGCGAAAAACTCGGAATCGAACTCAAAACGAGAAGAATGCATGCATGGCGAAGAATCCGCAGATGCAGCTTTGTCTCACGAGCATGAACTCCGTCGAGAGATGTTCGCATCATTTGAGAAGATCATTCAAGAAATGACGACTCGATTCCAGCAAGTTCAAGAAATAGCGGACAAGTTCGGATTTTTGACGCCAGCGAAACTTTTGGACAGCAAGTACGAGTGTGATCTTTCCCATGTATTAGAAGACATCGACAAGGACGAGTTTCAGATGGAGCGGAAGCGTCTCCAGCAGTTTGTCACCAGTTCTGAATCAGAGGAAGATATAAGGGGCAAAGGATCACTGGAGCTCCTCCAGTTCATTCAAAAACTGAATCTGGGGATTTCGGTTCCAAATAAAGTCATCTTGATTCGTAAATATTTGACTTCGGCAATTAGTGTCACTTGTTGTGAGAGAAGTTTTTCGAAGTTGAAGCTAATCAAAAATTATCTCAGATCCACTATGAGCTCCACTAGACTATCAAACTTGGCTATATTGTGGATTGAACAAATATTGGCTGCAAATATTGATTTTGACAAAGTTATTTCTGACTTCGCTGCTCGTAAGGCCCGTAGAATTCGTTCGTGAAACCGCTGATCCTAGTTTACCTTCAATAAAAGATACCTCATTGCCTGTGAAATGATGGGTGGTATGCAGAAAGCTTTATCTCAGTCTCAAATCTCACTTTTTTGAGCTATTGCTAGCTTTCGTATGCAGAGTAGTTCTTGTCTCCGAACTATTCTGCATACGAAAGCTATCAATTGCTCAAAAAAGTGAGATTTGAGACTGAATACCACCCGATGTCTCGAAATTTAATTTTAATTAAGTATGGGTCTCCCGCCCTGGGTGCCGAGATGACACGCTACGCCACTGCTCTAGGTACATGCTATACTCGTATGTCTGAAAAATATCATCCTTGATTTTGCGATAGTTTGGTGAGTATGAGTTGTAAAAAAATGTTTATGTATTATTTTAAACATATTTAAGCTTTGACAACTTTCATAAATAAATACCCCTTAAACACCTTCAGCTGCGTTATAACCTCAAAACTAATACCTTAAAATTAATTTTAAT
The DNA here is from genome assembly GCA_911387755.1 of Chrysotoxum bicinctum. Classification (NCBI taxonomy): domain Eukaryota; kingdom Metazoa; phylum Arthropoda; class Insecta; order Diptera; family Syrphidae; genus Chrysotoxum; species Chrysotoxum bicinctum. The sequence continues at coordinate 13,489,858 of OU426991.1, read as the reverse complement.
TCATCCTAGGCTTGGGAATATATTAAAGGTAAATATCTGTACTTATATACCTTCTATCCCTATTACCAGATCACTACTTGACAAAGACGGTAACAGTTGTATTCTCCATAGCTATATACACAAGGCATTCAAGTGTCAATCATACCAGCGAATCTTTTTTAAGGATATAAGTTAAAAATAAAACTGAGCATGTTCCTAGAACAAATACAAATTTCACGCTATACGAGTTGAAGTTATAAGTAGGGTAACCCGATTTTAAAACGAGTTCATTTGATAAACTTATATTTTAGAGGGATAACTTCGCTAAAAAAAAAGTTAAAGGAATAAAATTTAAATGCACACATCATACCTACCTTTTGTATTTATAAGAAATTCCATAGAGGAAAATATTTTTTTTTTTTGCAATTGTGTTTTCGGAAACAGGTTTAAAGCATTTTATTCAACCAATGATTTATATTTTCCCAAAGAGAAATCAGAGGTATCATAGAATGGAAAGAGACTCTCGCCTTGCCCCACGAGTAATAATTAACTTCAGAAAATCGAAAATCGGGCATGCAATGTAAATTTCTAACCCCGACCATTCATTAAATCGATTTCATCATAGATTTCCTTACCATCTCGGTGACAATAAATGAAGAAATAATTTGACGTCTAATGTAAGTTTGACTGACAGGTGTGCTTATTTAAACCTTTACATGCAGGTCGGGGGGTTGAGTTGAAATCCTATTAGATTTTCAATATTATGGAGACTATCCTTTTGTCAAAGTAATCCTTTTTGTCTAGTTGTTTTAAGTCAAAACTCCAATAGAATTTAAAGCAATTTCGATTCTCTTTGAGTTTGAAGAATCCTTTTATAATAAAGTCGCACTCTCCTCTCTTATTTTACACAAAAAAAAAAGGATTTTATACCTAATAATATACCAAGAAAAATCCCGCACATATTCTCCTAGACAGCAGACAGACGATGATGACAAAGACAAGTCACAGACTAAACCCCAAACCAGAAGAAAAAAAAAACAAACAACACAACCACCAAATCGAAAGTAGAAAGTGCCAGCCATATCTTCAGTCAGAGCCATCAGCAAACCGACCAATAGTGGAATGCATGTACCTACCTACATTTTGTGCACCATCATCATGTGCCTTTTGCTGCCTATACCTATACTCTATACCGGAAACTAACCTTCGTCCGAAAGTTAAAGTTTCACCAAATTGTGTACATGTGCAGACGGAAACATTCTGAGGCTTGAAATAAGGAACAGCAAAAAGAAACAACAACAAACAAAAAACATCATCGAAGCCTATTTCTACTCCCCCACTTCCACGGTCCACCTCCTTGTCGACGTCTTTTCAAACCACACCATAATCTGGTCGAAAGTTCGATGTCCTTTTTGACGTTCGATACACAACTTTTTTTTATTTTTATTTTTATTTTTTGGTTTTCCTTCTTTTTACGGTAAGGGTAGGTTAAAAGCCATAAAATGCCAATGTCCGTGCGTGTGCTATGGGCTAACACATAAACTTTCTGGCGAGAGAGGTGGAAGTTTTAAATTTGGGTCAGTTTTGCACCCCAATCCAATAACCTACATATGATTGTCCTACTGAGTTTTTTTTTTTAAGTTCTCACGTGAGAATCGATTTTATAAATTGGTATCGAAGTGACCCACCGCTAGCTTCCACCACTGAACTTCGCGTTGCCATAACGCATCAACTGCGATCGCTATGATTCAGTAAAGTAAAGTGAAGGTAGTAAATAAGACACTAGTTGTTTCTTATAGCTTTTTTACGAGTTATAGGTACATAGATGGGTACGAGTATCTGTTTTATGCCATTTGCTTCGATAGCATATATGGTTTTCACACAGAATTGAAAAATGTCTTAATTTGGACTCACCACGGAAACTGCTCTAATCCTTGTCGGAATTTTATTGTGAAGCTGTAATGGTATCTCGAACACTCTTGTTAAAATATTTCGTGAATGTAAAGAAGGGATAATACTCGTACTGAATCAAGAACACTTACGAGTACTTACTTGTGGAAAATCAGCTTGATTGTCAGAACACGCTAAGAACAACATTTCACTTAATGAAAAAAAAAAGCGAATAAAATGAAATCATAAAACGGGTTCTAATTACGGTTTTTACTTTTAGTCTAGTTTGGTTCAAGTTCACTTCCGTGGTTCAAGGCTATATTGTGGCAAAACATTGAAGGTAAAAAGTGTAAATCTCAGATCCCTTATGGAAGCCATTGAACAAATTTATCATGAACAAAATATTTCAACTATCTCGAACTGAAACTTAAATAAAATTATCCTGTCGAAACAAGGGACCTCATAATAGAAAAAAGGAAGATGGCAAACTATGAGATTCCCAGCCGACAAGGTTATGTTCAAATTCAAACTACCACCAGACAGAAGTAACATCTTATAGACCAATCATGGAAATAGTATTTTCGAGAAACCATTCCTGAAAAGCTTTAGGAAAATAACAGAAAAGGTTTAAAACTAATCCCAAACCATCAGTAGATAGAAAAACATTCCCCGAAGGAACAAATGCATTGAACAGATGTTGCAGAAAAGGAAAAAGAAGTTTGTTAGGCTCTATTCTTAAATGTTGCTCAAGCCTTTTCACTTGGGACTTGAGTATAAACTGTATAGAAACTTTCCCAGGGAGTTCTTAGAAATCTGTAGATCCTACGTTACGAACTGGCTCTTTAGAGAACGGTACGACCAACTTAAGAAAATTAAAGCCGAAATACCACAACGAACGAACTATCCTAAGGCCGTAGCCAGGGGGGATCACAGGGGTTTGATCCAGAAAATTTGCGTGTGCCCAATAAGGCCCATCCCTTATTTTTGTGGGCCTTTATTTTTGGTAGTTCTTCACCGCCAGACGAACTTCATTGAACTGTAGGTCGAGACATGAATCGCGCAGCTGGCTTTTTTTCCTTTGTATGTGTTCTTGTAGACAAAGCAAACAAAGTCCCGGTATTTGTTCGTTACTGTGTTTTCTGAAAATGGGCCTTATTGGGAACAGGGTCTTATTTGGCCCCCCTATACCTTATATCTAGGTTTCTTCATAATTTGTAACCACCGTTCCGTACCTACTCTGAGAATTTTTAAATACTACCGCAAACGACATAACCCCTTTTGCTTCAACTGCATACGATATATCTAAAGCGGCCCATGCACATTATACAAGTGTGCACACAGTTGTCATGACACCCAGTGTGGCATTCCACCACGCACACGGTACAAATCGAGAAATCGGCATAAAAACTCTAAATATTTTGATTTTTCTACACTTTGTGCCACACTTTGTGCTTCTCTCTAAAAAAAAATTCATTAAAATCCGTTATGCCGATAATGAGAAATTCAAAACTTAAAAAAATCGTTCTATGGTAGGTACAGTCAGTAATATCTTGTTTTCAATTTTTTTTATTAAATTATGTATCTTAAAAATTAATTGAAAGAAAAAAAAAATTTAAGAAAAATACGATTTTCGAAAACCATTTTTTAACATTTGTATGGAGGGTACCGTTATTTTTAGGTAAAATAAATTTTTTTTCTCATATCTTGTAGATTATTTTAAGAAACTTTTATATATCAAGTTTTAAAAAATCGAGCATGGGGTTTTCGAAATATTGAGTTTTCAAAAAAAAAATTTGAAGTTTTTTAAAAAAATCAAAAAATACTAATTGGTGAATTTGGTTTTTCCAAAAAATAGAGAGAGCACATCAAAGATAAAAGCAAGGATCTTAACTTAAATACGGAAACATACAAAGACAATTCCTTTCACATCGTGATCTTCGATAACGTACGATTTTTTTTAAAATTTGTACATTATGCCTGTGTGCTGTGTTAATTGTAAAAAACTTAAGCTACATACAAGCGACAAGCAAGTGTAATAAAATAAATGTCTATTTCAAAATGCTTCGATAAAATATTAAAAATTAAGGCTACTAATATTATCGCTTTGATTCTTGCAGACAGAGTGTTCTTAAAAGAGTGAACAAAGTATAAGCGCGATAAGCTAAGGAACGTTGCTTGAAATGGAATAAGGTTCATGGTTCTAATTGAATTTGCGTGCTGTATTTTTTCGTAAAATAAAAATGAAGTACGAGTACTTGTTTCGCTAATTTTGGGCACAATTAAGCATTACTTAAATTCTAAGAATTTCCGCAGCGAACAACCCAGGACTTTTTAGGGAGATGAGATATCTGTTCATGTCGTCGAAGTCCGAAAGCATATCTTATCTTATCATTAACGGCAACCAAAAGCTTATGATATGACAGAGCCTTTGAGTGTGTGCCAATTATCAAACAACAATATATAACAATTACATACTCCCAGTTTCATCTCATAAATCATGTGTTCATGTGTGCATTATAATTAATTTAAAAACAAATATTTTGATCAACAAAACTGAATGGTGTAAAAATAAATTTTAAACAAATCTAATGTTGAAATAAATTCACTTACTTCAGCATTAATTAATATGACGCATTATATGACCGATTAAGTTTGAATCCGAAACTTGAATAAAATAGTAGAGGACCAATTATTGAACCTCGAGGTAAACCTGTTATTATATTCACATGTCGCGAGAACCTGGTACCTTCAAAGCTTGCTGGCCTTACATTAGGTAAACACCTTGGCCCTCTCCCGAGGCTGAAGCGCGCGGAACGGCAAAAAGTCATTCCCATCATTGGGAGCGATGTTAACTCTCATTTCACAGTAATGGGGTATGATTGACATCAATGATACATGTGAGTCCCTTTTCGGTTTTATTTTCGGAACCTAATAGTTAGTCTAGCAGTACTAACTATTAGGTTCGCACTTTTACAAAATCGACTGAAAGTTCTTAATACATATAGCTCTTGTCTTCATCACATGATTGTATAGATTGGAAAGTATCGAAGGAACACTCATACTAAGGTCACAGCACAGATACTTCCAATTTAGCCTAGATGATTTAACTCTCTGCCAGACGAAGTAGAAGTTTAATTTAAAACAAAATAAAATGCACGACTTTTTTTCAAAAAACCCAAAAAATATTTATTCGAGTATTTTTCAATACAGCATTATTTTAAATTTAAAGAGGCTCATGTACAAATATTTTGGTCAAAATCGTCGTTAGTGAGAAAGTCGAAAATCACAAAAACGGTTCGGTTCTATGTCAGGTAACGTTGATAAAATTTGTTCCTAAAATTTTGTTTCACCAAAATGTAGTCTATGCTCATATTAGAATAACTATTTTTTTTATCAAAATCGTCAGGAGGGTACCGTTAGTTTTGGAGCTAAACAAATTTCAATTTCTCTTCTAGGGAGTCACCAAAGACCCTTAAGTACCGAGGTTGAAGAAAATACCTCCAAAAGCTTAGGCTGTAAGTCGAGGTACAGACATACAGACAGACAGACGGAATTGCCGGAACCCCTTTTTTTCGTGTTCCCTCTCATCGTAATGTCGACTTTGATCAAAATTTCGAGTTCGAATTGTTTTACGAATGCATAACTTGCCTTATGGTACCTTTAAGTCGCAAGTAAAAAGAGAGTTGAATAAAGTAATGTGAAGCGATGTGCAGACATAATGAATCGGAATTCGAATCCTAATGCCTTTCATATCGCCATAATGCATTGAATGTGTCATTTATTTTTATCTTAATTCTCGCCTTTCATTTGAAATTTGTTTCGAGTTTGTGTCTTTCTGAGTTGAGTTTTCTTTTTATGAAAAGATACAAGTTAAAAAAAAACAGTACCAGAGGATCGCGTATAGAAAATGATTGATAAATAACAACGTCAATTGGCAATACATATTTAGCTACACATAATATATAGGTAGTAAGAGATAACAGATACATCAGATTATAGCTTATAGACTGATATAAAGATACGAAAATACGATAGATAGATTTATTCGTACATAGCTGATAGTGGTAACTGTCCCCCCACGCATGCAAATTTCCAACTAAAATTCTAATTATAAGATCCAACCACGTAAATTAAATGTTAGCGACTAGTTTCATTGTGCAATATTATGTTATTGTTGCTAATAAAAATATGAAAATACGTTTTGTCAGTTTAAAAAGTAAAAAACAATCGTGACTTACTTTGACATTTTTGGCTCACCATTAAAGAAAAGAGATACACATAGGAAGAGTGCGTAGAAAAAGTCTTCCTCAACATGTTTTCCAAAATTGCTGACAGATTTTCGGAGCATTTTTCTTTGGATGGTCGATTAATGGTAAAGTGCTTTACGACTTCTCAAAACAAATTCAGGTTCACTAAGGTATTTCTTCGTCTTCTGGGTAACTATTTATGGTATAAGCCTTTTTAAAACCTCCTGCTTGTTGTTATAGACTTATATACACAGCGATCAAGCACTTGTAAAGCTGCGCCCGCACTATGCCAAAATAAACATTTTTGATGTGTAAACATCTTTCCCGGCGGTAGAGTGAATCGAAAACGTGTGTAAAACTTATACGTCCCGTGTAACCCGTTACGGTTACACGTTACGGTTACACGTTACGGTTACACATTACGGTTACACGTTCCGTGTAGCAATCTACCTTACCGACGAATGCATTTAACACCATGTTTACATTGTTAATATTGCGAACTTACGACATCGTGTTTACATTGGAGACTTTGAGTACTGAAATCTCGATTTTATTACTTTCCATTGCTGGCTAGAACTTAATTCAATCCCTCAACATTTCTTCACCTCTCGACCAATTAGGCCTATTCTGCCACATTTGTTATTCTGCTATAGATTTTCTGTTATGAATCATAAAAGATTTCCACCTTAAAAGATCTTTTATGATTGGTATTCAGAGGTTCGAACTTTTATAAAAGTCTGTTAGGCTAGTCGCGCACAAGCAACTGTGATCGAAATCAAATAGTTTAATCACCAGTTGAAAGAGAACCGCGCACTGGCAAGGGCAACTCTTTACTCACGCTCACACTCTTTTTTCTCTTGCGCTTATGGAAAACAGCTCAACTATTACGAATTAATTTTAGGCAATCGTTTAGTTTGTGTCAAAACACAAACTTTTTAGTTGCTCGAATCGAGTTGCTTTAAGTGCGCGGTGTCCCATATAAGCCCATATGTTTCATTTTAGCAACTCAACAGTTGCGAAACTAAAAATTGAATGTGCGCGCCTGGTCTTATGCTACTTCGAAAACGAGATCTGTTATGAAACTGAACTAAATCTGTTATCGTGATCAGCTGTGATTATGTAAAATATTTCATCTGACATAATTTAAATGGATGACGAACAAAAAAGTAAACTCTTAGGCTAGGCGCGCACATTCAATTTTTAGTTTCGAAACTGCTTGGTTCGAGCAACTAAAGAGTTTGTGTTTTGACACAAACTAAATGATTGCGCGCACATTCAATTTTTAGTTGTACAACTGTTTGGTTGCTTATAGAAAACAGATGAATTATTTAGTTGAATGTCCGCGCAGGTGCATATAATTATATGTTACACAGAAATTTACAAATCGCCTGAAAAAGCAAGAATAGAATTCAATCTCCATATTTCTACATTCTCAATCAACATTGTAAATATTTTAACCTGTCTACCTGTCTACCTGTCAATGTTCACTTTAAGAGTGTTTCTTGGTTAAAAAAAAAATTTCAGAATATTCTGGTATTCTACTCATCTGAACAATTCATCTCATAAAAAGAAAAAAACATAATTATAATAAGTTCCACAAATTAGAATATTGCACAGACCGCGGACAAAACAAATCTGACAGCTAACAATTATGTTGATGAACATGAACACATCCAGGCTAGAAAATTAATGGTAAGTCCACACTTTGTTGATCTTACCTATTTGAATCGGGTCGAGCTCGGAGTTCGACTTGTAGATCAGCACGTCCATACTTATTCAACATTACAGATCACACATTACAGCTATGTTGATTTACACTAATCAACAAAATGTGAAAGCTGTTCAAAACATATTCAACACTGTACTCAAACTCACCATGTTTTGTCGTACTAAGGAATTTCCCCCAAGATCTTTCGATGCAATCTCAGGTTTAGATTTAGCTAAACTGAAATTTAAATTGCGTAAGGAATATTGAGAAACTGGGTAGAAGAATAAAACAGGGAGAAACTCAAAAAATCACGAGGAATAATATAAGATGACACTCATACTGGTTGGACATAATAAGTAGAGTGTGGTGGAAAATTTCTGTCTCTCTCGCTCTTTTTGAAAATTTTAAACTAAAGTCCCAATCCCCACTGGAAAACCAACACGAAACACCAAACAAAAGATCTCATTCATCATAACCCATAAATGGTGACAATTGTTTAAAATCTTGGTAGGTTTTTTCCCATTTTCATTTGTTTGATGGGAAGTTATAAATAATGACGGAGCAGCGATTTAATAAGAATTATGCGGGAGACTGGAAGCCCTTTGATTTTTATTGTCAGAAACATAAAGAGGGTGGCAATTTTGTTGGTGGAAAACGGACGGACAACTGGATTGAAAACCGGACCACCGCACCACACAGACACAACACCAATTATATTAACGAGATTACTTTATTAAAATTGTATTATATTTGTGTGGACATTTAAGGGGGATAATGAACGAAATTTAATTAACATGTGGAATATACATGGATGATACAGTCCGCATTGTTTGATGTAGGTCATTCATTTGGGTATCCTTTTGTTTTCGATGTTAGAGGGGGAGTTTTGATGTTTTCGGGAATATTAAACTCGGGTCGGAAATGTCCACTTCAAGCGACGTCATTTTCGGTGGCTTGGCACACACTTTTTTATTTCTTTTTCATATAAAAATGTCATGATTTCATGTGGAGTTTCCAGAAAGCGCCGGTAGCTTGTGTTTGTAGGTAGGCAGTCACTTTTTCAACACAAAACTCCCGTCATGCTGCTTGTCTATGGTTTCTTGGTTGGTTGCTTGCAGTTGCGTGCACATTATCGCCCCAGTTTTATCAGCAAAACATTTAAAGCGTAAATTACATGCCGATGGCTGTTTAAACACCTTGGCCCACCGTGCTCTCATGGTATGCTCCCTGTCCACTGTTCAGCTTAGCGAAGTTCATATTTTAGATAGCTTGGAGTTTCATTCACTGTTTCATACTAATGGCCAGGAACAGCAGCCCCTTGTCTGTCTCGTGTATTAGCCTTGGCGCGCAAAATAGCCAATTTTATTAACTGTATGTTGGCACACGACCAATGTTATACCATTGCGCATGGCTCCTCTGGAACCGAAATGTATGGAATGGTCTTGACAATTTTATAATAATTATGATGTGCTAATACATGTGTTTAACAAATCGGCGGTGGCAGCCGCCAGCCGGCTCGGCGCGGCGTCCCGACGCTGAGTGAAGAACGTTGTGAAAACAGAATTTTATAACGATACCGATTTCTCAATGGAAATGAAAACGTTTTTGATATGAGATCTTCATGCGAGCATCAGATTGCGTGAGTCACACCTCACACGCCTTGTGTATAGACGGTGGAAATGACTTACGAGATGGTAGGAACCGGAATGACGTTGAGTCGACATGCCATCAGAATCGGAAGTGATTTTATGATTTTATTTTTTTTTTAATATTGAATTAGGAAAAATGTGTTAGGTTAACGAATGGAATGGCACATTTGGTGTCTTGATGGCCAAGGTTAAGATTAGTTGTTTTTTTTTCGCAGCATAAGAAACATTGGTTTTATTTAAATCTTTATTTATTTATTTAAAAATTGAATTGAATTGAATTACTTTAAAAATTTGAATTGGATGGCTGCCGATAAAATCATTGTGAATAATTAGATTTTAGAGCCTTTAGACTTTTTTGTTATTTATATTTTTGTAGTACCCCTGTGCATGTAAGTTATTGGATTAATAAAGGTTCGATTCTAATGACAAATCCTAAAAGAGCATATCTTGTTACGAAAAGTGCCTCTAATCTTAGCCGATTCCACTTGACAGAAAATTGTATGTCCTCTCCAGCCGTGCTGCCAATACCCAAACAGAAATGGTTAAGTAAGTCACTATAGGTTTACTCTCTTTACGAGCCGTTTTGGATGTAATTTATTTTATTAATTTATATCAGACCAAAAACATAAATGTTAAAAAAAGAGCCAAGTTCTTCTATACAAAAACCTTTGTGTAACAAGTCAGCCGTGAAAAGTACTGAGATCTAAAAGTACGCCAAGTTCTTACTTCATGAAGGTTTAATACCGAATATTTAAAGTAGAATAATATTGAAACAGCTACAATGTAATAGAGAAATTTTATTATTTAATGATTACTGACTAAAGTTTGATGGGTTCACTTGTCAAGTTTTTAAAACCTTTCGAATTGGGCATAAAAAAACTTGCCAAGTAAGCCCATCAAATTTTAGTCACTAACCTCTATTTTTATTTTTGGTCCTTTGTATGTATTTTGAGCCCTACCGTTGTACCGAATTTTATCGTTTTACAGCAGTCGGAAGTGCTCCATTCAACCACCACCAATTCGGAGAAAGTGGGCGGATACCACGCCTCCTGAATGGAAAACCTCAATTTTTATTCTTGGTCCTTTTTATGCAATTTGAGCCCTACCGTTCTACCAAATTTCATTGTTCTACTGCAATCGGAAGTGCGCCATGTATAATTTACATCAGTTCTGAGGAAGTGGGCGGATACCACGCCCCTGAATGGAGAACTTCAAATTTTATATTTTTTTCTTTGCATGCAATTTAATTCCTACCACTTTACAAAATTTCATCGTTTTACAGCACTTGGAAGTGCTCCATTCAACCAACACCAATTTGGAGAAAGTGGGCGGATACCACGCCCCCTGAATGGAAAGCCTCAAATTTTCGATTTTTTCCTTAGCTTGCATGACAAGACCTACCGTTGTGCAAAATTACAAGATTCTACGATGTCGGGAAGTGCTCCATAATTTTGATGATCTGTCAGTCAGTCAGTTACGGTTTTTGTGATTTTTGAGGCCTTATATCTCAGGAACCGCTTGTGCTAGAAAATTGAAATTTGGTGAGGCGCCTGTGCCTGACTAGCTTAGCAAATATTGGGAATTTGAAGTTTCTGACTTTAGTGGTACTGAAGATAGGGAGGGGTCAAAAATCGCCTGAGTTTGTTCCTGTAAAAAAGGGTGTAGTGCCAGAACTTGGCTGGGCACTACTGTGCCCTTTGATTTTTTTCATTACACGATCTTTTCTTATCGGTGTCACAAAAATTGACTCATAATTAATTTTCAAACAGAGTCATAAGCCTATCGTGTACATTAAGCAACATTCACATTATGTAAACCAAATTCGTTATTCAATAATGTTGAGTAAGTGTAGACCTGCTAATCAACAGCCCCATAAAACTTTTGTTGACCCGAACACAACCCGATTCATATTGGTAGAAATCAAAAAAATTTTGTCGACTGAACAATGATGTCTAATCTAGATGTGTTCATCTTCTTAAATATCAGCTGTTAGATTTTTGTCTATGGTCAGTGCATTACTTTACATTGTAAAATTGATTTTTGTTTGTATTGGTGTTTTTTGTGAGATGAGTTAGTCAGATGGGAAAACTGAACAAATTATTTTGAAATTATTTTCAACACTTATGACGTACGTGCGTGCGTTAGTCGTACACACCTACTCAGAGTATGTTGATCGGCATAATGGGGATGCGACTTTAGAACTTTACCTAGCAAACTAAATTCTGCTGTGAAACAAAATATTATAAAGGCCTTTACTATTTATGAATAAACAAATCAAAACATAAAATATCTTTAATTACAACTACGCACTTTTAGTTTTCTGATCAGGGTTGCATCACCTACAAACATACACCACACACGATCTCATCTCTCTCTGTTTGGTGTGCAAACATCTGATTTTGCTTCACGAGAATATGAAGACAAATTATTACACACACCCTATCCACGTGTCATAACAACATCACCCAGACCCAAAGAGACACTCAGGCTTTTTCATTGAATGCCCATGAGCCTCGAACATCAGGACATCAGAGACCCCCAAAGCCCGAGCCAAAACCGATAAACTAAACAAATGAATTGAGTGTGGTTAGTCTTTTTTTTTTTGTATTTTCATTCTTTCACTCAGAATAAATGCCTAGCGTGGTGCGCCATCAAATGGAGAAAAGGCCTTCGCCAGACATACAAAATTGTGTATAACATGGATTGCTATAACTCTCTTTTTTTCTAGTAGAAAAATTATAATTTTATGTTAATTCATTCGATTGATGTTGGTCTTGTCTTCTTTTTTTTTTGGAAAGGGAAATGCGATCCTTTTCATTGTGAGGTCTGAGGTGGAGAACATTATGAAGTGAAACGTATGGGCAATTCCGATGGATATTGAATATTTGAATAAAATTCTTAAATTATTTTTTTTTTGGAAAGGAATGAGTTAAAATCCTCAATATTTCTAAATTTGTTTATTTCAAGAACATTTTGTATGTCATTTTTTTGCGTCACTTACCGTCGTTAAAAATAAAATTATGAGCCGGTCTGATCATACATAAAGTATTGCTTCTTGCACTTTTATTAACTTAACATTTTTTTAATGATAATAATTGAAAAGTACGAATTCTTCGTGTAACCAAGAGGAAGCTGCCAATTTTTTAATTTTTTTTTTATTTTGTACGCACCCTCAAGAGGTTATGAATACCCTTATAAGTTTTAGTTAACAACCGCGAAAACCTTAAAAGTTATTATTATTAAGGGTATTCATGTAAGCGCGGAAAATCCTCGTAAGCCAGATAATTTTGTCTCTGCAGAAACGAGCTGTCAAAATTTGTATGAGAAAAAGTTTTGAATATCTGCACATTTCAATGAGTGGGAAATATTGAGGCAGGTAAGGCGTTCCACATTCGTATAGTGTGGCTAAAAAAAGAATCTCTGTACTTCAAAACGATGTAAAGATTTTTGCCACTGTTCGGGGAGATACACCGTGAGATCACCAGTGGACCTATTGCTACGAAAGCCATACTACCGGTCATTAAGAAGCTTTCGTTCCTCAACATATTTCTTAAGCTGAAAATTGATCAGCGTTTCCATGACCTTGGAGAGAAGAAATGTAAGTGCAATTGGACGTACATATGTAGTTAGAAAGGGAGAAGGATTCGAGTGATTGGCAAGAGTTATTCTCCGTTTGATTTCAGCGCTGGTGTGATTGACATAATAATAACGGCACTTAGGTAGACAAAGTCATGAACTATGTACCTCAAAGTTATAGTTGTCAATGCTGACGTTCTGTCCAACGTTGGTGTTGGGTGTCCTTTTTTAATGAAAGCATACACTTGGTCTTGCCCTCGTCGACCACAAAGCCCACCTTCTTCGATTCCGTCTCAATTCTCACAAACGCACCACTGACATCAGGGTTTTTTTCTTTTAACGTGTATCTTTCTCACAGTACTTCCTTGTTTGGACTTGGTTCGGGATAACCGCAGCTCTTACCTTGGCTACAACGAAGTAGTGGTTCGGGTCGATATTGATGGTTTCTTGAAACGTGCGGACATCCTTTATAATGGAGAAGTGCCTTGCTCGATCGCAATGTAGTCAATCTGGCTTACGGTTGATTGATCAGGAGATCTCCATATCCCTTTATGAAAATTGAGATATTTCAACTAGCTACCTCCTCTGTTGGGACATGCGCGCAAATGAGGCTTGTGTTGGGGAATGGAACCTTGATACGGATCGTAGTGAGGCACTTGTTCACATAGTAGAAACATAAGACTTTTTGCCTGAGTCAAGTTCCAAAAACGAATCCGCACCCAAATAGTCATTGCTTTTGTTCTCGATCGACGATCGCATTCACCGTAGTAGATATCGCATTCATTTTTCTCTCCTCGTTCTACTCGTATATATCGCATTTATTGAATGGTAGTTATAACTGCTACTTTATGGTTTCTGCTTATTGTTTGGCTCCACGTGGCCTATAAAGTGACCTTTATGTCAGCAATGAATGCGACCAAAAATAGTACTTGGCTAAACTCGTAGAAATTTCAAAAAAAAAGTGTTATATCTCGTTTTTCACAGTACTGTAACTGAAGCTCAAACAACACAGGTAAATATTTGAATAACAGAAAGAGACATATTCTTCATTTAATATTTTACACCACAGGAACCTTAAATGCCCCATTTGCAAATGACGTATAATGTCATGGCTTACTCTCATCTAATTCTTATGTCGCAGCATTGTAGGTATGTAGTTACAATGAGAAATCAAAAACCACCTACAATTTAAAGCCTCAAAAACAAAATGCTGTCTTCTGTCCACCTTCCATGGCGCAGTTCATGAGTGGTACTTGCATAAACGAAACTTTCAGAACTCGCTATATGCGGATTACAAACCACCTTTTGTGGAATGAACACATGTTCGATGTTGCAGTCTACGCTTGAGTCTAATTTCGAAAAACTTCAAATTAATGTTTTTATTTCGTAAGTTTTTGTTATTTCTTACTTTAAGATACTGTTTGTATGTGTAGAGATTATTCCGTTAGCCGGGTAGGTAATACGAGTGTGCAATGTTTTCCTAGTCCTATTCCCTCCCCCTCCTTTTAAATTATTTATTTAAAGGACACCATGTTTTCTATTACTGTTCATGGAACTTTATGAGTCATTTAAAAAATCAGGAGCATCAGTGTCACACTTTTAAGAATGGAAATACTGGAAATGACACACAAATGTATTTAGCCATAAAATTACTCAACAAGTCCACTTATATAGTGCTAAATCTTCTAAAAACTAAAAAAATATAAAAATCTTCTTATCAATACAATAACATCAAATGTTTCTTTTATGTTGAAGGAACTGCTAGCAGTTAAGAACAAATAAGTACTTACCTATGTATCTATACATACATAAAAAAATATTTCTGAAGACACACACTCCCTCTTTATTGAGTGATTTATGAATAATTTGTTCAAAACCAAGGAAGTATTGTGAAAACATTTCAAAACTCTTGAAACAGCATAACATTTGTGATATCATTTTCATCCTAAAAAAAAAGCAATAAGTACCTACAAAAATATCTAAAAAATATAGGTAGGTATACCTACCTACCGGTCGAGTATCGGTTAATTCTTTATCCCAGTTTGCACACCTGTATTTACATTGAACACGATCTTTATCTAGCATTTTGAATATTCCTCCTTTACTCGACCGATAGAGATAAGCAATTAGCTGCATATATGTATGTAGGTATACATGTAGAATTATAGATATATAAGTATACTCGTGTTGGTGTGTAGGATCGAAATTCCAATAGTCGTCCCCGCAATATACCTACCTACCTCCCTCTTGATTACACTTTATGAATGAATTTTGTTTTTATTTCAATTTCCAATAAAATGAGCGCCCTTGAATAGTTTTAAGCATTGCTATCTAATAATTATTCACAATTCTGTCTGTGTAGGTTTACCTATCCGTTTCGAACATCTGGCTCTGGGAAACAATCAGACAATCCTTTGATATCCATGAAGGACTCAAACTCACCCCAAAGTAAAACAAAAAATTCTCCTTAAACCATAGCGAAATCAACTATACTACCTAACAGACAGACCGGTTATTTTAAAAATGCAACGCAAAATCTAAAAATTATTTGTGTATGGGTGCAGCAGTAAAAACTATAAACAAAAGGACCAAAATACTATGACCTATTGGATAAATGGACTTTTTTTCATTTGTCTTGTTGTTGGAAGAAGAACTTGTTAATTTCAAAAGAAAAAATAATCGGTTTTGTTCAAAATCGGAATTTCTCCCTTCGGTGTCATCATTTTTATTTGAGTCTTCTATACTTGCATAGAGACTGGGTTCTCGTTACTCGTTACTCGTAGTGGTATGTCCTTTTGTTCTTGTGCGTTTTACGTTTTGCCTTCTTCCTTTCAAAACAGAAAAAAAAACGTAGACCATTGTTTTGATACCTGTTAGCTGAGAACAAAAATAATATAAAAGGGGAATGGGAGAAGTAAGACGGAAGTTCTGTAATCACCTCGAGGATCGACCCTCAGCCTCAGATCTTCTAAATCAATAAAGATCAGTCACAACAGGTACACAAAAGAACTCATATTTCACCCATTGCTCAAACACACACCAATAAGAAAATCCAAGCAGATAGATCGACAGACATACGAGTACAATAAGACACCTACAGATATGAAAACAAAAAGTTTTATTTTTTTTTTGTTTTTATTATTTGAGATTTTAAAAAGAAATATCATCCTCGCATTTACTCTTTTCAAAATTTCTTTGAGTGTGTGTGACTGTTTCAGTGTGTATGTGTTTTTATATCCGAGCGACCGACGCACCACATCCGTCTCCGTCTGTCTGTAATTGAAGGGTTGTAAGTCTAAAGGGTCTAAGTGCCATTTTTATAATTTAGAGATAATCGAGAAAAACAAAATAAAAAGCCCTTTGGCACTTAGGCACTGCCACAACTTTATTTGTGTGTGTGTACAATTTTAAAAGAAATAGGCACTTGAATCCATTTTGATATTATAAGGCTTGGCACTTAGATTGTATTTTGATAAAAATATTGATTTTTGATTTTTTGGCACTTAGACCCTTTAGACTTACAACCCTTCAATTATTGGTAATTACGACGATAAATACAGCAACAAAAAAAAAACGTCAAATTAATGCTTTGATTGCGTTAGTTTTTTGTTATTTCTTACTTTTAGGTAACTCATTTTACGTGCTTCGGCCTTATTATAATTTTAATTGACTGCGAGCGAATACGCAGATGGGAATTATTTCTTGTTTTTTTTTTACTTATTAAAGTATAATAGGTAGGTACCTATACATAAATATATTATAAAATTTGCAACAACCTAACATAGTTGTAAGGTTAATCGATTTTGATTTAAGTATATAAAAATATGATACCAAAATAAAATTTTATTAAAATTAATTAAAATTAAAAATGAACTCTTGATTTCCTGACAATTTTATTTTTAATATGGTAGATACACTTGAACAACAGTTACCTACCACAAATAAAACAGAATTGAATCGCAATTAAAAAGAAAAATTAACTTAAATTATTTACAAAATTAAATTGAAAATATACAAAAATATATATTAAAAGATATACATAAATGTAATTTGTAATTGAAATCCAATTTTTATTTATCTTGGCTCTTAATTTGTTATATTTAGATACAAAATTGATTTTGCAGCCAGGGGCGGCGTAAGGCGTGGGCGGTGTGGGCCTCGCGTCTCACAGCCGAAAATAAATTTGAAAAAGTATAGGATGGAGGAAAATCCAAAAGTACACGCCACAAGGTTTTTCTTATAATAATTAGAATTAATTCTCAGCTTAAAGATATTTCACCATTCGGCGCACGAAATGAATGTCAATAATCGATATTTCTGATAAACTACTTATGTATGTCGATTTCCTTTACACGCTAGGGATTTCGATTCCGTGTTAAATTTTTTCTTGTGGTGTGCGTATTTGTCAAAAAATTCGATGTTTTTGGTGTGAAGGAACGTAAAATCTGTCGAGATATCGAATTCTTCACACAAAAATTGATTTCTCATTGGTAAAGGAAATCGACATTATATTATGTTATATTAATTAAAGGTTGGTTCTCCTTTTTCAGTGTCGAAAATGACACTTTTTCATGAATTTTTTTTTTTCATGGAAGGAATGATATAATCAATTCAAATTTTTACTTGCGACTTATAGGTACTATAAGGCAAGTTATGCATTCGTAAAAAAAATCGTACTCGAGATTTTGATCAAAGTTGACATTACGATGATAGCGAAGACCAAAAAAGTGGGTCTCGCAATTCTGTCTGTCTGTCTGTCGGTTCGACTACAGCCTAAACGGCTCGGCCGATTTTCTTCAAACTTGGTAGATATGGGTTTTAATTTCCCCCCCCCCCGGACGTTTTTTTCTGTTTTTTTTTAAGACCAAAAATAACGGTACCTGCCGATTTTACGATTTTTTTTTCGAAATTTTATAAATATTTTTTTTTCTTAAAAACTGTCCCACAGAAATTTGAAAAATTTCATTTAGTTAAAACTAGCTAATGGTTAAAAAAAAATTTACAAAAAATTGTTATTTTTGGTAGCCCCCCTGGGTGCATTTTTTTTTGTTTTTGATTTTCTCGAAAACAGTACAGCCGATTTTAATAATTTTTTTTTATGCCAAAGCTCCTCCAGAATTTGAATATTATTACATATTCAAATTTTCAATTTTTAATTTTTTGGATTTTAAAAAAAAAATCAAAATTTTTTTTTGGAAACTCAATATTTCGAAAACCCCATGCTCGATATTTTTCAAACTTGACAAATAAAAGTTTCTTAACATAATCTACAAGATTTGAGAAAAAAAAAAATTGTTTTATCTAAAACTAACGGTACCTTCCATACAAATTTAAAAAAATGGTTTTTGAAAATCTTATTTTTCTCGAAAACGGTTCCGAGAATTTTGCCAAATTTTTTTTTCTTTTGATTTATCTTTACGATCTATAATTTAATGAAAAAAAATTTTAAATCTAGATATTAC
This sequence comes from Chrysotoxum bicinctum, assembly GCA_911387755.1. Taxonomy (NCBI): domain Eukaryota; kingdom Metazoa; phylum Arthropoda; class Insecta; order Diptera; family Syrphidae; genus Chrysotoxum; species Chrysotoxum bicinctum. Next base: position 13,471,347 of record OU426991.1, on the reverse strand, counting down.
TGACTGTACCTACCATAGAACGATTTTTTCGAATTTTGAATTTCTCATTATCGACATAACGGATTTTAATAAAAATTTTTATAAAGAAGCTCCTAAAAAGTTTAAAAAACATTGCATTTAAAAACTTAAGAAAAAATATTTTTTCAATTTTTAGAAAAAAAGTCATTTTTTTTTGAAAAATTCGGTATCTCAAGAACGGCTTAGTATTTTTTGTTTTTGAAATTAGACTTTTATTCGTACAATAATAAAAACTTAAGGTGGGCGTACCAAAATTTTCTCTTAAAAATGTTTTAAAAATTTTGTAAATAAAAGCTTATTTTTTTAAGGAACCACTACAACGACTTATAATTTTTGTTCCTGCATAAATTCATATTTGCATAGCATTCTGTTTTTATCTCTTACTACTAAAAGAATTTAAAAAATTCATTTTATCCTTATGAACAGTTTTCTCTAATAACATTCGTTTTTAAAATTCCTAGTCTATTACATAGGAGCAAGTTCGTGCGACCCAGTCGTGCATTTTATTTTTGCTTGTTTATTATCATATTAAGTACAAAAAATAATTTTTTCATCAAAAAATACCGGGCCGTTAAAAAACAATACGCCTCGGAACGAGACCACCTCCAAAAAAAAGTTGTTTGCTGTTGGCCATTGTAAAATAAAAGAGTGCAGTTGGAGTTTGGACCAAAATAATTGCCCAAAGTCAAAAATTAAAAAAAATTCCGGACGCTTGAATTTTAGTGTTCGTTTTTTCCACTTTTTTTCGCTCTTCTGAGCGCTGTACAAGAAAAAGTTTTTGATATATCAGCCTCATTTTAATTCAGACTCAAATAAATAATAAGCTTTAAAACAAAACAAAAATTATGACGATCCGTTAAGTAGTTTTAAAATAATCGTGGCCAACAGTTTAAAAAACGTGGTTTCGAGAAAAACGCGTTTAAAGAATATCGACAAACAGGATCGAAAAGTGCTTGTCTGACGCTCGTCAATTTAGTAAGAAAAGCAATTATGATTTGCCAAAAGATTTTAAAAATAAAAAAGTAGCCAAAAAGAAAAGGATATTTGATTTATGAAGGCAGCGATCAACCTACAAAGTCTGCTAAAAGCCGATATGAAACTGATTTTTTTGAATACCATGATTGATTCTGCGATAAGTAACATAGAATCGAAATTTATGTCTTTAAATTAACATTTTGAAAATTTTGGTTTTCTCTATGACTTAAACAAGTTAAAAAAAAAAATTCCAAAAGAGCAAATATTGAAAAACTGTCAGGATTTACACACAGTCCTGCAAGAAGGTGAGAGCAGTGACTTCCAACCTTATGAGTTGTATGAGGTGTTTTTGTTTAATGTTCCAAAGAAGTATGAGTATAAACTTAGGTTTGTTTCTTAATAAATAAAAAAAACTGTTTAATTAAGTGATTTTTTATTTTATATTGACTTACTTGCACCATCAGAGGGCCTCGCGAAATGTATCTTGCCCACATTAAGTTTAGGTCATCCACCGCCACTGTTTGCAGCTATAAAAAGAAACAGAAATATGACTATGGAAATAGACTATGGTCGAAGTAAAAATTAAATTTGTCATTTAGAGAAAATTTTTTATGTTAATAAAAGACGTGTTTTCTTAGAATTTAATATAAAACTGGACGATAAAATTTCATCGGGACTTAGCAACGAAATCACAGTTACAAATCACATCACAAAATCATGTTATACTGAAATGAAAACAAATCAAATATATTTCACTGATATGTCACTGATCAACAAACAATTGAATTTGACAAGGCATCAAACGTCCATTTTTACTTAAAATATACGAGGGCAAGTTTTGCATTTAAAAAATAATAATATTTTGATCAAAGTTGACATTACGACAATAGAGAACACTAGAAAAGTGGGTCCCACAATTCCGTCTGTCTATGTCTGTACCCCGACCTACAGCCTAAGTCGGTGAAGCTATTTTCTTCAAAATTGGCACTTAAGGGTCTTCGGTGATTCCCTAAATGAGAAATTAAAATTTCGTATTCGGGTCCAAGACTATTGGTATCTGCCGTTATGAAAACTCGAATTGTCTCCAAAACGACTCTTACGATTTTGATTTTAAAAAATAGGTGTATTCTACTATAGGGACGGACAATATTTTTGGTCAAACAAAATGTTTAAGAAAAAATATTATTAACGTCATCTGTTTTTGATTTTCGACTTTCTCATTAACGGCTCTAACGATTTTGACCAACATTTTTATACCATTTTACTTTCTTTTTTTTTAACGAACGTAACAATAATAAAAATAAAACTGAATGACAAGTTTGCGAAAAAACCCATAGATTTTATGATATTTGATACCTGTTAAAAGGAGTTTTCTGATTTTGGACCCGTTTCTAACAACAGTTGACAATAAGAGTGGTTTTCCAAGAATTTTGCAATATTTTCGAAATAGCATCATCATCATCATCGGTTCGACAACCGGGTTCCGGTCCTGGCCTCTTTCAACAAGTCTCTCCACCTATCCCGGTCTCGAGCCGACGCCATCCAGTTGCGCACCCCAAGGCTTCGGGCGTCCTGGTCTACGCCATCTCTCCAGTGCCAGCATGGTCTACCACGCTGTCATCTACCATAGAATGTACCACAAAGAACTTTCCGTGCAGGTTCCTCTTCGCTCATGCGAGCTAGGTGCCCTACCCACCGGAGTCTACCGAGCTTAATTTTTGTCACGATATCTGCTTCAAGGTAGACTGCGTACAATTCATGATTGTATCGTCCTTCCTCACATATAGGGCCAACAATTCTCCTTAAAACTTTTCTCTCGAACGCAGTTAAGAGATCGGAGTGCCTTTTGCTAAGCACCCAGGTCTCGGATCCATATGTGAGTATCTACTGGCAGGACCATGGTCCTGTACAGCAGCAGTTTTGAAGTTATGGTGAGATTTCTGGATTTGAAGATCTTTGACAGACTATAGTAAGCTCTGTTGGATTTGAGAAGCCGCCCGCGTATTTCTTCTTCTATATTGTTATCGGCTGCTACTATTGACCCAAAGTATTTAAAGGATTGCACCACTTCAAATTCGTGCTCCGCTTCCTTGATTGTTTGACCACCTCTTCCTTTAGCATAGTGGTTTTAAAACGTGCTCGTTTAATTGAGTACCTGTGAAAACCCCAAATTCCTTTCCAGTTTTCTTAAAAGTTCTCAAAAAGAGTAAGGTGTGGGCTATGAAAGCCTCTTTGAAAAATCTACCTAACAAAAATGGTATAAAAGATTAGAAAACGAAATTAATTCATCAGTTTAATTTTTAACGCCAAGGCAACAGTTGCTTATAGGCAAGTCTTGAAATCTTGTACATTGCATTGAGAGAGAACTATTGGAAAGGGCAAAGTATTCTACACCAGATTTAATTTTTTCAATATAGGACTCAAAACCGTAAAGAACGTCTTGAATTGAACGGTCAGAGAGGTAATTTCTAATCCAATGAAGGGGAGACTCATCGATACCAAATGCACATATTTAGATGAGAGAACTTCGTGTCAAATGCTTTCCACTTTTCGTTGAGATATGCCAACAGAGATCACTAGTGGACCTATTTTTACAAAAGCCGTAGATACTGCCCGTCATTTCGTTCTTCGAAATATTTCCTGTGCTGATTGTTGAACAGCGTTTCCATGAACTTGGAAAGAAGGGACAGGGACAAATGCCGTTTTCCATCTTCTCTGAAAGAGCCTAAACAATAGGGAATACGCAAATTGGCTCATCGGATTTGTGTATTTAAAGATTTTAAGGACTCTCGCTAACGGGCGAGTACAAAACATATTAGTCCCATAGAACCATTTAAGCTCTCTAGTTTTACGTCACTATCAAGGAGGCACAGTGACAAGTAAAAATTCCTGAAGAAATTGTTGAGACTGTCTAAGTTAGCTTTCCCTTATTGCGAAACGGTTATCTTAGGATTTTTTTCTCTAACTAGGTTAAGCGAACCCCACAGGCGGATCACTAGTGTGAAGCAGATACGTGGGAGAGTTATGATCCCCTCGACATCGAGATCATAACAGCGCCGAAACAAAGGAAGAAGAAGAACTAGGCTAAGTTCCAAGGAGAAATTTATAGAAATGACCAAATTAAAATGCACTTAAGGTGAATTTATCAGATTTTGAGGGAAGAAACAGAAGTACGAAATTACGGTGGGTTTGTTTAAGTAGAGGAATGTAACTGGCTGAGTTAAACGGTTTTACTCAGCAAAGATCTCTTCATACTTTCTTTGTATGCAGAAATGTCGAAGCTGGGAAGAAATAAGAATCGCTCGAAAATGGGAAAATGGGTGGCAATTCTTAATGGGGCCTATTGTTGGCAATTGTTCCCAACTTTCAAAATTGTCATCTCGAATAATGTCGAAAGTTTACCTTGGAATTTATTGATATTGGGAATTAAGTTTCATAGTGACTTTGGCTCTCATTTAAAAAGGCCAGTCGCCAGCTTGCAATGAACAGTGCTGAAGTATTTAACTTTCCAATTTTCGAAGATGGGGAAAATCCGAGGGAAATTTTGTTCACTATAGCCCCTAATATAGATTTCAGATAATTCAAATTCATTAGAAGCCTAATCACTATCGAAGCTCAAGCTTCTATAAATGAATGAAGCGTCAATGATGTGCTTATTGAAATTTAAGCCCCATAATATTAGAACACTGGCCATACTGAGGCTAAAGCTTACGAATTTACAATGTGAAACCCTGGTGTGAGAAAAAAAGTGGCACAAACTCTTATCCCCTTAGACTAAATTCTGAAATAGAATATTTACCGTACTTAGGTTTTAGTGAATGCCAAAATAGTTGACATGCACTTACCATAGTAAATGTACAAAGCAAGAAAATTCATTCTTAAATCAAGAATGTATCAGTAGTCTACTCGAAAATTAACCATCACGAAAATACACAAACTTACAATAGCAAATTTGCAAGCTGGAAGTGGTTTTTTGTAAGTCGTACAAGATGTGAATGTAAGCGATGTTGTAATGAGAACAATAACTTGCGTGTTTTTGGGACGGTGAATTCGTTCATTTCGGAAAACTTTGGAAGCGAAATGGGGTACAACAAGGGTGGGTGTTGAGTTCCTTACTTTTTATTTTATTTAAAAATCATATCGTGGAGGTTATCGATTAGAGTGTGAATGAACACAGGTGTCAATGACACTGTTTTTTGTGACAGAGTATGTCAAGGGAATGTAGCAAATCCCACTACTGTGGTCTTTGGGATGATGTTCTTCAGAGATAGGCGCGGTAGATATGTATTTACGAAACGAAAAGTGGAACTTAAAAAGCCAAAACCTTATAATTTTATTTCAATTCAAGTTTTCTTAACTACCTAACTCAGTTACCTACTATGTTAATTATATTACTTAGGTGAAAACATATTTTTTTGTATCTTATGAATCCAAAACATATAAAACTGAAACAAACATGTAGATAAGCAACGGTAAAGATACTAAAAAGGTATACATAAATATGGGTTGTTAGTTAGCTATTTATTCATAAAATCCGATTTTTTTGTTTTTTAAGGCAACCAACTTCTTAAAACTCTTGAGGGTGGCTGTGAGCGCTAAATAAGAAAGCAATTTACCCAAACACTGTCATATTGCCGTCAGAAAACATAGATTAAAAACCACCCATTATGTATAATTTAGAGGAGAACGAGCTACCAACTCCAACCAATACGACTTCAAGAGAGAAACGCCCATCCGCTACTTTTTTTCGAAAAAAAAAAAAAATAGAATAAGAAAATTCCACACATAAATATATGTGCACATATTAAGATGATATACAAATGAGATTGTAGGTACATACATACTTACTTATATTTTGTATTTTCTTCAAATTTTCATCTCAATTTTTTCCTTTTCTTAAATTTTTTTTTACTCCTTATACCAAAGAACAGAAAAAACCTTTTATTCTATAAGATCCTATTAAGGTATGCAAGAAAAAAGGGATTTCAACTTTTATCATGAGCCAAACAGTCGTTCTCATCTGAACTCAAATTTCCATATCGTTTGTCCTTTGGAGAGATTGTGCTTGTGCTTGTGCTATACACAAGAACCACACACACACACATATGATGCTTGGCTGCTCCATGGGTAGGATACGTGTATTGTATCCTTCTTTCTGCTAACACCTACATATACCTACCTACCACAGAAAATTCATTTCTTTTGTTGTCCTCTATATTTTCTCAAGAGGATTTTTTTCGTTATTTTTTATTTCGACATATCATCTCCCACCGTTCTCGTTGGTGGTAGAAAAGTGCAAAACTTCAATATATTTAACCCTTAACGCATTCATTCTTTTTTTTTTATTTCGTCGTCTTTCGTCTATCCTTATTGCTATGTGCGAACGGGGGACATCCTAGCTAAGTAATTCAGCTTTTGGTTAGCTATTGGAAACTAGAGGAGAAAGGGGGGTATGATGGATACCTTGCCTACAAATCATTTATCAATTGACATCTGAGAGTTGAGTTTAAAAAAAAAAACAAGACCAATATGAAAATTGTCTCTAAAATCTTAAAGCAAATTGTACTCACTAAGCTTCAGACAAGTTTACATGCAACCCTTATCCAAATTTTGCACTGCTAATCAATGATAAAGAAACATGTTTCGAGGGATCTTCATGGGGTGTCTGTCGTATTGGATGACAAGATCATTTTTTATCAATCCATTAAATCCGCTTTTTTCAAATGAATTCATTTTTTGAACCCAAGGAATCCAATCAAAAAGTTTGCCAGTGGTAAAAATGCAAAGTCATAGTCAATAGTCGGACTTTTATTGTGTCAAACGTTGCTGAACAAAAACAACGCATAAAATGCTACTGTACAAACATGTGCATACTAATACAAACTTGCTAAGGTTAAATGTCAAAGGAAAGCATTGTAAAGGAATTCAAACCATATTTCCCAGAAAATAAATCTAATCTGTATTTATTTACGGTCCACAATGATAATATAACAATTCTGGGTAGGTATCATGACCTTATAGAACAAGAAATTACTGAGGTCATCGATATTGAAACTATAAATAGAGATTTTGTTTTGATAACAAGAAGAGGGAAAGTTTAAAAAAAAATCTCTTATGTAAATAAATATTTAAAAAATGAATAAGAGGTGTTCCTACATATCCCCTTTTTTCTTTAACTTTAAATATGTAACATCATTTTTCTTTTATTTAAAAAATATACTGTTTTAATAGATCACGTAATTCATTTAATAAATTAAGAATATTAATATTAATTTTAACATAATTAATTTGCAAAATTAATTAATGAAATTTTATACCTATAGATGGACATCAAATGCGATAAGGCCATATAGTGTTTTTAAAAAAATGTAAACCAAACGCAGGGACAAAAACAATTTTGTATATACAGTTAAGTGAAAAAATTAATAAAAAGAGGTGAGAGGTACAATAATAAATATTTGCAATATCATAGGGTGACCGGTTGTTGAAATATGATAATACGTTTGTTTTTTTGGGAAAGCACAAACTTTAGAGTCCACCGTAGGATTACTGTCAATAAAAGCAGATGAGATCTTGACGTTTATTCCAGTATCGTTTGGAATTTTAGAATTCTGTGTATCTTGTATCTCGATGCTTGTATTCGTAGAGGACCTTACCAACAATCAAATTAAGAGACGACTTTATTATTTGAGCGAAATGAAGTATTATTTAATGGACTCTATATAACTGCACATATATACTGCATTTTATTTTTTAGGTTCCGTACAATAAATGGTTCATAATTTAAAGTTCACATAAATATTCACCCCTATTACAGAATTCGGCGAATGAGCTAAAGTGACAATTTCAATTCATTTCCAAACTTTTGCTATTACTGAATCCGACGAATGAAAGTTGAACGAATGTCGGTAACAATCCCTGCACCACTGACATTTTGTTCAACTTATATGGTATTACAGATTTCGCAATCCATTCGCACTCCATACAATTTCTATCATTTTACATTCGCACCAATTTCGAGACGAATCTGAAGTGAATTTTTGATTAAACGAAAATAAACAATGGAGAGTACAAAAATTTAAGTCAAAAGCTTATCATACTGAATGCTAAAGTGTTTGTTTAACAAATTTTAATAAAAAACGCACAAATAGCAACGCAACCAGAGAGCAAGAAATCTAAAAAAAAAAAAAAGAGCACACGGTTGGTTTTGAACCGTCCACCATCTTCGTACTAACCACTCTCAACGATGCTTGATTTCGTTGATCGAAAGCGATACTATTATCACAGCCTAGGCCAGTTGAATAAATGTTTGTTGCTGATAGTGTCGATACGAAAGTTCATAAATGATAAGGTAATTTTAAGAATCGACAATGTAGTTCATCCGACGAATTTCATAATTGAGTTTTACAGCGGATGCGAATCAAGTCAACTCACCGGGAGTAAAATTCTGCGAATTCTGTAATCGACATGATTAAGTTCATAACATGTATGGTTAACTTTATAGAGCTCTTTAAATAATGGTCAATTTCGCTCAAATATTAAAGTCGTCTCTTAATTTGATTGTTGGTACGGCCCAGAGTATTATGCCGGTCGTCTACTAGGCGATCAACGCACAAATTTCGAATTCAACGCATTCAACTCTAATGTACGGTGCCTTCAATTCTGTTCAACCAACGGGTTGGATCTAGTTGTTGGCCGTTGCTCAACGAATTGCGCAACATGTGTACGGGTAGTGTACGAGCTCGTGTTGCTCCTTGAAAATGTTCGATCAACACGTTGAGCAACATTTTTAAGATAATTTGTTCAACGCGTTGATCAACTTTTTAATTTTCTTTGGGATTTCTTGACGTAATATTGTGTTGCGTTGCGTTGGCTGCAGTGAAATGTGTCTACTTGGTTGAACTATTGCGTTGCCCTGAACTTGCAGTTGTTGCAACTTGCAAACTGCAAACAAAAAAACAGAGTGGACCACGGAATTAGTTTTGCAATGGATTTCAGCAATTGAGGAAAAGCCCAATACATATATGGGACATTAAGAGCCCCTCTTATAAAAATCGAGATGCCAGGGAATTGGTTTCGTCTCCGAACTGAAGTCAAAATTATTTCGGGTTTGACTTTTGAGTTTTTTATTTTTTATCGTGGTGCGTTTAAAGCGTTCCCCAACGAGTGATCCTTGGTTAAGTGTACTCGTTCATCAACTGGTTGAGCAACCACATCGAAAACGCAGTTGATCAACTCGAAAAACTTTTTTTCTGTCAAAATCGAACAAGTTTATCAACTAGTGTACGAGGTTATTCAACATTTGAGTAAGTTGGTGAACTAGGTGTACGGAGCTATTGAATAATGGAATAAGTCTTAAGAGTTGATCAACAAGGTGTGCTAGGTTAATCAACATATGGGAAAGTTGGTCAATTATGTGTACGGGGCTCCAAACGCATTTTGTTCAACTTTAGTTGCTCAACGTGAATTACATAAGTTGCTGCACTAGTGTAAGAGGTTGTAAATTCGTTTATCAAACGAAAGAGTTGAATAAAAAGTTGAACGGAGTTGGTTGAACTTATCGCGCACATAAAGGACGACCGGCATTAGTGATTTGTCATTCATGTGCGATGTGAAGAACTATGACGTCATAACGAAGTTTAACAACTTGTATTGACAAAAAAAGACAAAATTTCTATTAGTTTTTTTTTTATAATTTGAACACACTCAAAGGATAACGGCTACCCATATAATGTTATAATATAGCATAGTGTGAGCGTTTAGGAAAAGTGGAGAAGATTTAATAGGAGATGTCGATGCACATTGGCTTTGAAGGCTTGTATTCTTGTATATCATGAGGGGGACAAATCGAGAGTAGAAGTGCAGCTAAAGAAAGGACCTCTATAATTGACAGTCCGTCCGAAACTTAGACTCGAGGGTAAACTAAAGTGCAGTGAGTGTGATGGAAACTCTGGATGACAAATTGAGAACGTAATCAAGGACAATGAGGAAGTAGTCTCGTTCTACGCTGACAATGGGTCAGCCTACCACCGTGGCTAAACACCATCCCTGCCCACAACACACAAAAATCATCACTGCCAACCGGGAATGAACACCCTGAAGACGATAAAGTCAACCGACCTTTAAATTTTTTTCATGCAAATTTTATATAAAAATATTTAAACTTTAGTCACTGTGTATAGTTGGGCCCCCTATGGAGCCAACAAATGTAAATTTTCATGCATAATATCTTATTAGTTGTAAGCCAAATTGTAAATAGTATGTTCAATAAAACAAAATTAAAATAGAAATTGGATTGAATTCACAGTGAATTTAGTAGTATAGGTACACACTTTTTGATGAACTACAAGTTCTGGAAATTAACTGTAAATTCCTGTACAGCCTTTAATTGTTATGACATTCAAACCTCATTGATCACTATCAAAAGAAGAAAAAAAGTAGATTCTCGGTTGACCCACCCTAATATCCATTATGGCAACAATCATAAGAACAAAAGGCCAGAATCTTGAAACCTAGCCTAGTGCTTCACTATATACCATAGTAGCAGCAGAGGTAAATCATCAAGCAAAGGACATAACGAGAAAAACGACGACGAAGAAGGCCAGACCAGCGCACATATTAACCCTAAGAAGTTGAATTTTATGTTAATCTTGTTTTGTAATGACATGTATCGTAGGTACCTACATTCGCAAAAGATCGTTTCTTTTTTTACTTACATAGGTATACACATATACCTACCTCCAATGTGTTTACATATTTTCTTTGGAGAAAGAAGAAAAAATAATGAACACAAACACCAGCCCCAGCAAGGACCCCCATTTGAGTTCGAAAGTGGGTATGAGTAAGGTGACACTGGATGTGTGGCTATGGCAGGATACAGAGGGTTGGTTAGGTGGGATGTGAAGGAAGAGGAGGAACTGGCATTATAATAATAAAAACAGGAATATACATCACCCTTGGAATTTACGTTGTCCTTCTTTATTTTTTGTCTTCCTCTGATTTATCAGAAATGAAGTAAAAATTGCTTCGTGAGAGCAATGTGATATTGTGGATCCAGGGGGTTGGTGTGGGAAAGTGGGGGTAGGTTGTTGAACACACATATAATCATCTTCCACCCCCTTTGAAATATGTAATTTTTTCTGTTGTTTTTTCTTTCGCCCTCGTCTTTTTAATAAAATGAAGAGCGCAGAACAGAAGATGATGGTGCAGGAGAAACACAACGAAGAAGACTAAGAAATATGTAAAAAAAACTTTTGGCGAGCGAAGAAGATACCACGTCCTTTTAAGGAATAATCGTATGCATGGGTGATTTTGGTGTTATAGAGGGCGGATAATTTGGGGAAGCGAGTCGAGGGACAGGACGGAACAAACGTGTGTATACATTTTTTTATCCTTTCCCTTGCTACAGTGATATATGCAGGCACCTCGTGTTGCTTTCCAAACACTTTCTTTTTTTTTAGCTGCTTATGAAAAACGACTCACACTCACAACGCCAGTTGACTTTTTAAAATAGAAAAAGAAAAAAAAAAGATTGTAGCCGTAGACGAGGATGACGACGACAATTTTAGCTCAGGCGATTGGACAAATGATGGAAGAGCACATGGTAATGGAAGGTACATTTGTGCTTCTCTCATTTTTTTACCATTCACCCACCACCCTTCAAGCCTTCTTCAAACTTAAGTCTTAGAGAAGTCTATATGAAATCTGAGGTGTGGTGTGAGCGAGTGGCATGAGTGAGTGCGAGGGTGGCAAGGACGATTTTTGCTTAGCTTTTTTTTTGTGTGTGCTTTTTAATTTTATACTACCGTTTTTTCTTTAGAAAAAGGGGTGATTTTTTTTTTTCTTTAACTCTAACGAAGTAGGTACCCATACACATATGGGTTGGCTGGATTTTTTTTTTCTAAGATATTTTTGTTTGTTCTTTTCGAAGTATTTGTTACATTAGTGAGTTACGCGCGTTATGTGTGGACCCCGAGTTAGTGTGTATGTGTGTGTCCGGCCCTGTGTTTTTTTTTAAGATATTATTTTAGCAAGGGAAATAAAAAATCTTATACAAATGACTTGATGACCAAAAATTGAAGAACAGGCCCAAAATCAACAATAACATATATCTAAGTGTATGTAAATGGTCATGTTATTTTGTTGCTGTTTTGTCCCACACCTTGAAGATAGAGAATCTTCTAAGAAAAAATTCCTCCCGAGAATCAACAAAAACAATTCTTAATGAATGAATTTAAAAACAAAAACAGATTTATTAATTTATTAAGAACTTTCTAATAACATTTGGCAATAGACATTCGGACAAAACAAAACAAAAAGAAGCAGGTGTTTGAATTAGGTCTTTAAATTAAATATTAGAGCGTATCTACTAATAGCCGAGGTATTACTTTTATGCTAAATTTTGAAATCCATTTTTCATGAAATATGAGTCTAAGCACTTAAGTCGAAGCCCGCTTGGTCTTTATCATAGAAAAATGAACGATGTTTAATTTTAACAAAAGGAACTTAAAATAATTTAGCAAAGGAAGTATAGTCGTAGATGTGGACATGCTTATCAACAACGCCCGAACCCAATCCGATTCGATTTTTTTTTAATTAGCGCGCACTCAACGGGTTATTACTACCCTTAAAATGATTTACACAGTACGAGCATTAGGAGAACAAGGGAGGGTTTGAAAGGAGATACTGATGCACATTAGTTTTAAATTTTTGAACATTACAATGGGAAGGAAAAATAGATCATTCCACATTCGTTTAGTCCGGCTAAGGAAAGAATCTCTGTATTTCACAGTACGTCCGAAGTGGACTCAAGGTTAAACTGATGAGCATTCCTAAATGCGCGAGTATTGCGGTTAAATTGTTTAAGGGGAGGAATGCAACTGGCTATTTCGCTAGAGCATTGTCTATAGAAGTAACGGTAAAATAATGAAAGATATGACAGAGTTGTCGGTTGAACAATAATTTTCTAGTCTAGATCAACACAATTTAAGATGGCAGAATTGGTTTTGATTTCGATCACTGCATTATTTTAGCTTGTAGAAGTTATTATTATTTTTATCTTTTGTGTTTTTTTTGGTGAGGGAATAGCATCTTCTTCCTATGTAGGTATATATAGATCGAAATAATGAGGGCCCAAGTTTATAAATGGCAAAGAATAATATATGAATAATTCACAAAAAAGGTAAAAACAAAAAACAATTTAAGTAAATATTGTAGTAGATCCATTTAAAATAATTCGAGGACATAGTCTTAATTTTGAAACCCTCATTTTGAACAGGCAATCCTGTTCCTGTTCCATCTCACACCCATTGACATATGCAATAAGCAAAGGGCTATTAGTAAATACCTATGTACATACTCTGAAATCCTCTTCACAATGGATTAACAATTCAAAAGGCCAAAAGAAAATTAAGTTAACATTGCTTCAAGATCTGTCTGATAGAGGGCATATAGAATTCTTGGAAGGTGTTTCGAACTGTTTTTACAATAGTTGGTAGCGGTCTTTACAGTTCACCATTCACGTCTGTGTGGCGCCGAACCATGGGGAGATTCTATAAAATTATATAAACCTGAAGAACTCTCTAAAAGTGTAAGTGTAACTAACTAATTTATAAAAAGGGTATTGGTTGGTGTAAATTAATATCACTACTTGTTAGATGAGAAAACAGATTTGGGCAACACTAGACCTGAAACCCTCAAAGTGTTTAATATCTTTAAGCAATTTGCATATGGTTATAGCCGTGTTTTATTGGTTAGTGAATATACTACATCGTAAAATTTAACATGGAAAACAACAACAAACGATTAGTGAATAAAAATAAGCTAGTAATTGAAATGGATAATTTAGTGAAGATGGAGTTTCGGATGTTGAAATGTAGGAGGTGTTTAGGTGGTGTCCGAAAAAATATATGTGGCATACTTGAGGGTGTGTTCGTTGGTATTTATTTTATTATACTTTGCCTTTACTAATCCAAAGTGTGATCGCTCCGAAATTTATAGAACTAATATTTTTTCAAATGCAAAATTTTAATTCATACCATAATTCCGGCTTTACACTACTGCCACTAATTTTGTCATAAAATATTGAATATTGAAATATTGAATTCGATTGATATGTCTTATCAGTTCACTGGGATTTGTTCAAAAATGTCGTATAACTGCGGCATTATGCTGAATTTATATAACAACTGAAAAAATTAAAGCTAAACTCTCAGAATACCTATTTTATTTTTTTAGTATCGTTATAACTTCATATGACTTTTTAATATTTAAAAACGTCAAAATAGGTCTGTTTACTTAGTTTTTTGCAAGAACTAGATACTATTGTTTTAAGATTGCTCAGAATCAATTTATAAAAAGAAATTGCCTTAGGCTAGGCGGTTTTGCAACTGTTTGGTTCAAGAAACTAAAAAGTTTGTGTTTTGACACAAACTAAACGATTGCCTAAAATGAGTTCGCTATTTTGTGTAACATATAATTATATGCACCTGCGCGGACATTCAACCAAATAGTTTATCTGTTTTCTATAAGTATCCAAACAGTGTTGTGCAACTAAAAATTGAATGTGCGCTCCCAGCCTTAGGACGATATTAGTTAAAAAATGTTTAAAATTAGAAAACTACTTTAAAGTTAGGAAATATATAAGAAGTATAATACTGCTACCTTAATACTCGTAAGAGGCTGTTTAAAATTTTGCGCCAATGTTATTTTATTGAGTATCTACTATGTTTTTTTTTTCTCCAATATGCGATATATTTTCCGACTTTTGTAAGTTTTAAATCAAATTTAACAGTGAGAAAAACTCTAAATCAACTCGATCTGCATTTTCATGAATATTTCAACTCAATCTGCATTTTCATGAATATTTCAACTCGAGCTTAAAAACGAGATACAGATCTTTCGAACACATCCGTGTAAGTTAATTCTTAATTCCACAAGTAGTAAGGAACAAGGAAGAGTGAGTTAAAGAGTGAATAAAGCGTTTTTTTGGTGCTTGTATTACTGCGCTAGATATAGATTACCAATAAAACGCGCCTTATATGTGTCAAAACCAAGTGCTAGCGTTAAGAAATGTTGGAGTGCATTAAAAGAAAGGAGATACCGATGCACATTGGTTTTAAACGTCTGAATTTTGAAATGGCGGGAAAATATTGAGCACTCCACATTCGTATAGTGCAGTGCAAAGGTTTACCTGGGTTAAATGATTGGCATTCCCCGAAGCGAGAGTATTGCGTTTGAATTGATATTGGGCAGGAATGCAACTGGCTATTTCAATGTAGAAAAAATCACGGTACATATGTAAATGATATACCTACATTTAATACTGCGGCGGTTCTCGAGAAATAAAGCTCTTTTTTTTAATTAGATCAAAAAGAGACTCAAGACTCAAGTGTATTATAGGAGCACTATAGCTTAAATTTGAGAATTGTACTAATCTTTGGATGAATATAGGCTTTATAGATTACAGCCAGAAGGGGAGACAAATTTATTGCATCGCTTAAGAAAACTAAGCACTTATATTCTGTTCAACAATAATTGTCAGTACAGGGAAGATAGGACGTTTGCCTCTCAGTCTGGTTTCGTTGCTTGCATTAGTTTGTCGCCTTTTACAGCTCTCACAGGGTCTCCCTAGTTTACATTATAAATCACCAACACTCAACATACTCAACTTCATAAAATTTGTTCTCAAAAGCTTCAAATCCAAAAAGCTCCTTAATAAAATCCACTTAATAAGCTCCTTGACCTTGATGCTTGTAATTGAAAATGAAAATGGTAACTCTGTTTTGATGTAGATAACAAGCGCACGATATCCCATCAGCAGTGCGATACAACGGTCGTTGGGGTCTACAACTTTTTGCGAAGAATTAAAACAACAATTCTTTAAGGAAAGTCAGTGGCTTGCTCTTTTTTAAGTGGCATTTTTTCCCACTGCGTTGTGAGGGTGCATCAGGCGCCACTGCTTTGCAAAAAGCTCTCCCATAAGCCAAGTAATGACAATTTTTGTTGAACAGAGTAAAGCAGTGTTCTTGGCAATTTCGAATGTGTCATTCCATAACAGGCGGCCTAAGATACGCATTTTAAGAAATACAAGATTAACTGGGTGCAAGTGGATAGCGGTACTGATGTGGGTTCTGCTTCAACAACAGCATTGAGTTTTTAAATTTTTAATTCCCCATTGGACAATGCTCTCTCAAGATCAGAATTTGATGAGGCGTTCACATTCACAAATTTGTAAGACAAGCACGACATGATGAATATTTGATGGATGGGAATCATTAGCGTTCACATTCGTCAAACATGCTGTCGAACATCAGAACTCCATAGAATTTTAACCATGCCGGTCTAACTTAGCGCATAGATGAAATTTTAGATGAGGAAATTTACTTGATTTTTATATTCCAGGTCTGCAGAAATTTATATTAATCTAATAAAATCCACCTGAATTACCACTATTATCTACTTATAAAACTCATTTTGATATATTTTTTTACGATGTGCACAGCTCTAGAACTTTATGGAAAATGAGGCTTGAGCATGCGTCCACATTCTCAAAAATGCTAGTCAAGCCAGAAAAATATCAAAATATTTTGATATTCATCAAGCATGTTTGACAATCCGACAAAATCGAGTCAATCAAACCTTGTTTGTCAAACATATTTGAGAATGTGAACCCCCCTAATCACTGCTGTTCTGGTTCAAAATCCGATGGACAATGTGAATCTAGAAACGAATAGGTATACCTACAAAGGTGAGGTTACTGGCGTCACCAAAAAGACAGTCGGAGACAAAACAGAGTAAGTATTCAGCATTTACCTATTTATAAATGTCTGATTTAACTACTGCGTAATAGTAAAGCCCTGATGTGCCTTGGCGTATAATTATATGAATTTTAGAGAAGCTGAAGGAAGAGTTAAAAACAATTTCTTACCTTATCTACTTGTCCAGCTCTACTCCAGAAACTTAAGGATTTGGGAGATTTCTATTACAAGTGATTTTGTATCCACAGATATAGATATTAGGAGTCTCGCACGGTTCATTTAGAGCTCAAAGTCGTTTTACGGAAAGTCAGGAAGTGCCCTAGAATTGTGTGTTCAATTGATGGTTCCTACCCTTAACAATGCAGAATTCAATTTTTTTGCTTTTAAGTCAATGCTAATCCTATAAGCTTTTAAGTTTATTTGCATTATATGGCTGCTGCCTTGGGTGCTCTTGCTGGTCTGATCTGATCTGAGAAAAAGCGGAACCTTTCTAGGTGGTAGATCTTCTCAACGCTGTTCTGAAAATTCATGATCCTAAGACGAGAAGACATTGTCAAAAAAAAAAGAAATACAAAATTTTAAATAAACGATAAGAGAACCAAGCCAGCTAGGCTATGGATTCTTAGCAAACATTTTAGTATAGATACCTAATACTCGTAGCAGCAAGAAATTACATTCTTGCTGAAAAATAAGATGTTCGACTCGGGTCTTATCCTGGACCGATAATATAAGGAACCTCTACACCTTCGAACTTCAATTCACTAATTTTATTTACCTAGTTTTTCGGTGTTTTGTTCAATTATGTTGTTGTTGATAAAATTATGTGGGAAAATATAGATGAATGAGCAAAAGAGAGCGAAAAAGACATTGTCACTGGCATCCCCAAAAATCTGCTCATAGCCCCATAATCGTCGGGTGGATGAGGGTGTGAGTGTGGGTATGGTTGGTTGGATGTGAGGATGTGGGTGTTAAAGAAGGAAATAAACTGAACATAAAACAAAAAAAAAAAAAAAAAAAAAAACATTGATAAAATGGTACAAAAGGGTTGCGCGCGACAACACATCTCAGTGGAAATATCCAATATTACGAGTAGATATATATTTCAAGTCAAATTATAGAAGAGTAGAATGCGAATATAAGATAGCAAAAGTAATAATAGCAGTTATGGGGAGAGAGTAAAAGTAGTATTGGAATAAGGAAATACGACATATGAGCAAGAAATATTTCATAATGAAGATGGCGCCCATTATAGGTACCTGATGGTGGATGTTGGATGATAAGATTGGGTAATACACTATTGGGTGACTCTCTCTCTCTCTCTGTCTCTATCTCTCTGTACTCAACATTAAGCAGTTTCCCCTTTTAATATTAAGTATGTTGTTGAAGATTTAAATGGATGATTTTTTAAAGTTAAATCTAAAAAAGGTTTAACGCTGAAGCCACGCACACAAATGCTGTGACACTATATTATAACATAACTGATGGCAAGGTATAGGTATAATTTGTATACACAAAATCCTACCTCGATTTATGATTGAAATACCTACATTTTTTAGAGAAATAGCCTAATTGTTAATATTTATGTCCAATATAGGCAATAGCGTTTCTATACAGAAATATATGGCTATTTGATTTCGATTTGTTTCAATTTGGAATAAATACTCTTTATTTTAATATTAAAATAATATAGGGTGATGGCACCTAAGGTCGGCCACCTCCAGTAGTCGGCCACTTCCTCGTAAAGTACAGCGTAATAGTAAAGGCCTTCGTTCAACTTCCAGGCAAAAAATATTTTATAATAGGCTAACTGTTTTTCTTCCTGGGTGCAAAATTTCATTCAATTGCAGCTGCTGGTTTTCTTGTAGAAAATAAAAGTTTGCGTCGAGATTTCGTTCGTTGTGTTTTTATGCTTTTTCGAACAAAAAAAATTAGTGGAAGTAAGTTTTTAAAACAGGTTTAATTGGCAAGATATTGAAGGTAGGTGCACTATGTGTTCATTTTTTATTTGTTTATAGTTTATATTTGAGTATTTTCGCTAAAAAAATTAAAAAATATTTTTTTGTTATTAACTACAAGGGGGGCCGGCCTCAGAAGACATTTTTTTTTCGATTCTTCTTAGCTCGGCCCCCCCCGGCCGACTACTGAAAACTACTCATATTTAGTTTTTTTTCAACTGAGTATGCAAAGTGAAGGGAAATTGTATTCTCTTTTAATTCCCACAAACACTTTGAACAAATATTGCATGGTTTCATTAGTCGGCCGCCTGTTAACGTAAAGGGAGAAGGGGTGGCCGACTATAGACAACCAGTATTCTTAGGTCGGCCTATTACGATTTGTATGTAAGGCTATAGGATTACACATGTAAGATTTACTTAAATAACTTACTAGTGTTATTAAATTCTTGACAAAAAACTTGAATTAATAGTTTAAGTTATTAACAGTATATTTCTTGCCGCTAGTAGTAGATCCCTCAGGGAGTCTCAGGACCAGATTTCTGCAAATTGTTGCGAGGTTGAGTGTTTTTCTCGAAAGCCGATTTGCATATCAGGGATGATGGAATTTTCACAGCAGAATTTCTTCAGTCTTCGGAAGACTACTTCTTCCAGTAAATTGCTGATGTTTTCGAGAATTGATATCAGCCTGTACTTGGAAACTAGGTTGGAAGCACCTTCCTTCGGAATTTGAACAATCTTCGCTGTTTTCTCTTCTGGGAGAAGTAACAGTAATTCAAGCAGCTGTTTAAACTGTTTGTGAGGAAAGTCATTACGATTACTGCATGAGCAACCTTTTCAGGATGTAGTAGGAGACACCATCTGGCCCATTAGACTTTTTTGGCCTAGAATTGCCGATGATTTCGACATCTTCTCTAGATTGGATAAATTTTAAACATCGGTGGAATCATTTGCTGGATTGATGATATTAAAATTGATCGTTCGAAGTGTTTGTTGAACTGTTGCCTCAACTTCTTGTAATAAAGTTGAGTCAGTAGGTGGATACGGAGTGAAGTTTCCTTCAAAGTAGTCGGCTAACGCTTCCACCTTGTTTGGGGGAGAGGTAGCTTCAGTATCACTGCTGATGATGGTTTCCTGTATTTATGGCTGTTTTCCTATGGATCCTATTGATGTTTTAAAAGCATCACGTCCTGATTTGCAATCTTTTCTGGTATTGGATATTATTGTGGTATTGAATAGAGTTCCGGAACATGATGTTGGCTTGCGGTAGCTCATTACAAACTATCTGTAAGTTTCTGTTGGTTGTATTCACTTCACTTTGATGGATCCGCTAGAGATGTTTTCTTATACCAATGAAGATATGAAAATTATTTCGGTTTAAGTGGAGTGATTGAATTTAAGGTGCGTTTCGCCTTGGAGTTGTGGTCACTTGATTTTTTAATTGATTCGTTTTCTTAGAAGCTGGCAGTGAGCATAGAGACTCTGAAAGTACTCGGGAAGGTGCTGGTACCTATCCTTTGACGTTCTAGACTGATTTTGCTTGTCCAAGGCATTAGATAAGGCATGTTAAAATTGACAATCGCTGCATCGATTTGGGTAGCCAGAAGATTCCTGTCTGAAGGTATAAGAGTTAAGATGTCTTCGATGTCCCTGTGAAGTCTATCAATATCCATCCGTCTGAAATTCTCAGAAACTTCTGTTGTAAAGTTTACGGGTTGGTTGAGATTGATCGACAGTTGAACAGCTTCATGATCCGTGTCACTGTGCAATAATGTACACATATAATTCATGAACAGTGTGTACTAGGTTCGAGGAAGCCAGGAAGAATTCCAGCGTTGAGGGTGTTCTGGGAAAACTTGGGTTTGTGTTGTGAAACAATCACTAAAGAGTGCTGGTCATTGTTGCCGAACATGTTCCTGTTTTATTAAAATTGTGTTTTGATTGTTATTAAATGCTAAAATGCTTCTTAGATACTTTTTACTATTGCAAATAGTATGAAAATATGAATTGTCGAATAGAGGCCGACTACTAGATACCTATGCGGCCGACTACTGAAACTGAAAGGGCCGACTACTCAAGAATCACACTTTCATCTCCATAAAGTTAAATAATTTGTTTCATGTAGTAAATATACTTAATTTGTCTAGAATTTCCCGAACTACACATTTCAATTAATCATTAAAACTGATAACTCTATCAAAAACATAAATAAGTGATTTTTAAACGCTAATCAAAGATAAAAAAAAAGTTAAGTGGCCGACTACTGGTGCCATCACCCTATCACTATACAGTAGGTAGATACTTATAAATTATTAAGATTTTCAATATAACTTTCTTGACGAAAAATTAGACCAACATTTTAAGGTACCTAACAATCTTTTTGAAAGGCATTCAGTTTATATAATTATTAAGTATAGATACCTAACAAGTTAACGCCTTCACAAGGGAAGTTTGAAAATGAAATTATTAAAAATAGAAAAAGGTGGCCCCCTGAATAGGTATGTTATTTCCATTCTGATACAACTGGCAAGTTCTTCCTTAAAATGGTTCACACTGTCTGAAAATGGCATTTAAATATGTATAAGGAATAGGTATAATCCTGAATGCATACTATCTATTATAATTACATACAATTTTTTTTTGTTCTTACGCAACTCAAAAATTCACGTAGAATGGTACTAACCTACCATTAGGTCTGTAATTGCCATTTATTTTATAAAGCGGGAGAAGTACCTATACCTTAAGTCCATTAAGGATATTGCCGTAGACAATTAAGACACAATATTCCTGGTTCATGTTAGGGGGTAGACAGATTTCTTGACCGTTGATTCGCCCGTTTGCCTTGTTTTTTTACATAAAGATACCTACACTTACCTATATTTCACTACAACCCACACAGCTCACTCATATAACCCTGTCACAAGCTACTTAGCTTAGATCTAGGATGGATATCCCACTGCCTAGAACTGCAAAATCTCCTGATTGGCCAATTTTTTTTTTTTTTCATTTTCATTTTCACTCTGGGAAATGAACTAAATTAAATCGAATGTAGGTATTGTGTTGTGTGAGAGAAAACAAGCAAAAAGCAGAACAGCATTCCCACGACCCTACCTACACATGTGAATATTTAATTCTCGACCCTTGTTGGTACTTACTTGATTTTCTCACTTGTCCTGTCAAAAAACTATAAACATGTGATACTTATTATAGATATAGACAAATTGCAACACTTGCAGAAAACCAAGAAAAATAACAGTAATTAATCCAAGAAAATATAACTTATACCTATAGAAAAAACACAATGGGGAACACCATCATAACACGTATATCCCTGATTGGTTAGGTAATTCTAGGAATATTCATGTGGATGCTTTTGTATTTGTTTTTGTCTGCTTAATGAGCACAAAAAATGAAAGAGTAATACGACACCCATTATGTACCTACTGCCCCATACCATAACCCCATCACCCCTTTAATCCTCATTTTTTAAACGACGACGACAGTGTTGATTTTCGTTGGTCCTTTTTGCAGACGATATGTTGATGCACACAGTCCCAGGTTTAACTTTGTTTTTTCTTTTGTTTTGTATATTTTGTCGCCTAGAACCTTCATCTCCATTTTTAACAAGCCCCCCTTTAATGTAGAGTGCGTGAATAAAGAATAAAAAAATTAATGTGGGCCGGGCTTTTAGTCGATGAGAAGCAGGAAAAAAAAAATAAAACAGAAGCACATTAAAAAGAGACAGCAGAAAGAAAAATGTTTTGTTTCAATTAAAACACATTAAGCCCGATGTGTTCCTCGTCGTCGTGTATGTCGTGAACTCGTTCCTCAGAGGTTCTCCCACTTTATCATGGGTTTGGTTTTGCTGCTGCTCCTTCCTGCTGTTCCTTCCTGCATAATATTCTGTTTCTTTTACCAAGGATTTTTTTTTTGTTCGTGTTTTAAGGAATCGATAGCGCACCATGGAGGTCCCAAATGGGAGCTCGACTCGTCAATGCCTATCTCTTTTTACGCCCTCACTGCTTCACATTTCTTCTATCTCTCTCACTCTTTCTCTTTTTTTTTCACTCTTCGACACTCTTTTTCGCGGATTTTATTCATTTTTGTATTTAATTCAATCGTTATCGCGCAATCCTCCACTACTTAGGAAAACAATCGCGACCATTATGCATTAATTTCGTTCGATATTTTCCCTCTCTCTCTCGCTCGCTCTCTTTCCATCTATGTGAAAATCATTTTGTTTTATTCAGAAATTTGTATTTGGTGTTGGTGGTGTTGGTGTCTTAATAGTGTGTGTGGTGCTCTGGTGTTGAAATGAGATCTTTGTTTTTTCTCTTATTTTTTTCGCTAAGGGATTCAATAAGAAGAGACTATTTAAATTAAACTTAAGCTTGCAATAAGGAGCTGAACACTTAAACTAGTTTCAATTTAAAGTTGTTGATCTTACCACCCTTAGCTGCGACTTGTATTTTAATGAAGGATATGGCACCTTTAATCCTTTATGTCACAAAGTTAAATAAAACTTTGTTTCAATTAGGTACCGTAAATTTGATTCTAAGTTTACTTAATAAGTGTGGATAATTATATAATGTAGATAGATACCTATAGGTACTAAACACAAAAAACTAAATTTAGTGATTAAATTGACCCCTAAAATGTCACTAAAAATTTAACGCCATTCACACACAACCATTTATTAGAAATCCTTTCCTACCTACCCCTTTCTACTAATTGAACACTTTTTGGAAAAATAAACAACCAAAAAACAACACACTTCACAATTATAACAACTTCGTGGGCAATTTTTTCTTGATGTGAATTATTAGAATTCAAATAATACTAGGTACTTCTAAAAATAATAAAAATGTGTACTATGGGTACCTTAACACCTACCTGAAAATGAAACCTGATTTGCCTTGCACTCTTTCTCTTTCAATTATATTTCACGCTATACGCGTTACGTACGACTAAAGGTACCGAGTGTCTACATATCTAGATTAGGCATTTCTATAGATACAAAAGTACAAAAATTTGCTTTGGTATGCACCTAAGACTCTCTTGAGAAAATATTTTGTCAGGTTTTGATTTGAATTGTTGTTTACTATTTTTCTCTTTGAACTTTTATGTTGCTAATATTTTATTTCAAATCATCTCTCTCTCACACAGCTCAAACATGACGACTTGTTATAATGGAAGTAGTTTCTTTAGCCTGCAGAGTGTAGAGTGAAAATAATCATATCACTTCACATTTACACATTTGAAACTCGTAATAAAAAGATGATGCAGATGCAGCAGCAGTATATCCTACTCCTACTTCTCATTTTCACTCATACAGATGCTTCTAATAGAAAAACAAACAAAACCCCCACAGATATAACAAGAAAAACAATAATTGAAGAGAGGTAATACAAAGAACCAGCAACAATTCCCCAAGCTGCTTAATTGAAATTCAAAGGAGGATACATGGATTCATTAGAAATCCAAGCCAACAACAACAACAACAATTTCATTCAATTTGCAAATAAATGCCCACATAGACACTCAGCTAAAACCCCAGCCTCATTTTGCATTCAGCGTTTCACTCAAACTTCCTTCGTTAAAAAGAGACATAAAATCAAAGTTTTTGGCTATGTGTGTTATGTTTTTAAGTATTGTGTAAAATAAATGAAGCACTCTAATTATTAAGAGAGAGAGAGAGCGAGAGTAGACAGTTTTGTATCTATAAACTGTATCTTAAATAATATACACATATTCTGATGAGTCGCGCCGAGTAGTGTAGTAGGATGTGGTAGAACTGTGGTGGTACAAGCACAACACGGAAAGCAGCAGAAGCCAAAAACGCAAAACCGAAACACCGATCACACACAAATCGCCGCCGCCGAGTCGATGTTGGATGTGGATGAAAGTTGGGAACTCTGAAGTTAGAAAAAAAAAGAAAAGATACAAACAAAAAGAATCAGAGAATAAAAGTAAGAAGAACGTAATCGTCACCTCTTCGTCGACCGTTTTCAAAATCGCTTCATTCCCTAGTTACAAATTGGACGGGTAACGTCACGATACACCGTCGTTTTCTGATCGTTCGTCTTCGTCGTGTGTCGGTGTTGCGGTTCTTTAAACAAAAATACCTATCGCCGTAATTTTTCCGTCGTAATGTTTACCTGTTATAACACTCGCCGTTACACTGCGTTGACCCGTTTCATTATTTGTTACTTATTTATTTTTATGTTTCGGTAAAGATTTATTTTATATTGTCGCTCGAATTTTTGTTTAATCCTTCCTCTTAACTTGATAACAACAAAGAAAACCGAAATTATGAACTGTGGATGATTTTGTGTGTAATGTGTGTTTGTTTTATGAGACGAAAACAAAATAATAATAATTGCGAAAGGATACGCATTCGAAAAAAATAAAAATAAAATAAAAACAAAACAAAATAAAGTGAAACACACTTGCGAAGATTTAAGAAGATCAGCACAAGTTTGAGCGATTTTTTTTTTATTTCTATATAACAAAAAAATGTGTTGAAGGAAAATAAAACTCAAAACCGCCTACGAATTGGATTTAAAAAACTATACGACCGTTACTATCTACAAACCTACGTACTTACTCGTTGGATTTTGTCCGTTTTAAGCATATTTAATTTATGTATTTTGTTTGGTTTCGAGGTGTCTTAAAATTTAATTTTTTTTTTCTTATCCCAAGTACAAGCTCTGGAAATTTTAGTAGTTCTTATTTGAAGACTGAATTAAATCAGCCTCATGTTGAATTCAATTTTAATTTATAACCGTCGTTTGTGAGCTCATATAGTAAACAGATAATAAACTTCAAAAATTGTCTTTAAATTGTCGCAGTTATAAATATATTATATTCAAACTTGGTTACTTCTGCATCAGGCCATCAGAGCCTTAGAATTTTGTTTTCGAAACTATAATTCCAACTATACGTTCCCACCCAGAGCTTAGTATTATAAGTGTGTATTATAAAGTATCTACAGTAACAAAATACCAATTGGAGGCTTCAACCAAATGTGACATTTTGAGCGTTTTTAGCGAAATCTTTTCAACTTGGATAGTATCTTAGTTCGGGTAGGGCTTTGTTATGTCAGTTATTTCTTCTTAAATTCAAAGCTGTTTCTAAGTTCATCACTTTGGATAACAAAATTAAAAAAAGGGATACTTCCTTCATCCATAACTCCAAGCTTAAAGGCCTTTCAAATTGGCTTGCTATAGTGATTATTGATGATTTTTAAAAAGCGCTTTAGAAGAATAAAACATCATTTTAACTTATGAGCCCCCCTCTCCTCTAGATATCTGTGCTAAACGCATTATGTCTTTTGAAGTACGATTTTTGAAGAAAATATTTTTAACTTTAAAAACAAAATAAAAAATATCTAAATCTACTAAGATTTCCGTTGGTAATGGTACAGAGTGGATGAAGTGCTTAACGGCTGCTAACTTAGCAAGAAAGTGTGGGATCGACGTTAAGCTTAGGCCAACTCACATTCGTTCTTATTAGCGCCGTGAAATCAATCCAGGTTGCAATTGAAAGACCGCAGCTTACAAGTTTAATTAGTTGTTGTTATTTCTTAATAGTCTGACATTGCGTCAAAACACCGGCAAAAATAAAAACAATCTTTAAGAACAGAACTGTCATTTTAGCAAACGAGACTCATATTTTTTTAACCAGACAACATCATTTTATAATACCTGCATCTGTCAGATAACAAAAAAATTAAAAAAAAAAATCTATTTTATTTTAATTTCGGATGAGTGGCATGAGGTACTCGGCGGTCGGCAAGTCGACAGTCGGAGCGCAAGCATATCTCACGCCATTACTTGGTGTATGTACCTACTTAATTTATTGCAAGAAATTCTCTTAGTTTTATAATCATATTTGATATGTCATATGATCTTAGTCGCAATCAACTCGTTCTTCTCTTTTTGTTATTTTTGTTATTGTATGTGTTTTCTTATTGAATGCACTTTCTCATACCAAGCAAAAGAGAAACAAATATTTCAAATTCGCATGCGTTCTTTTTGCTTTGATGAATTCCCTTTCTCACTCTCTCTCTCTTGCCTTCTGTTGGTGTTGGTGGTATTCTATTTATCATAGACCAGCACCAGCACCCGTGTGTGGTTGCTTTTAGGCTCTGCTGTGAATGTAGCAAGAATTCATTTATTTATTTATTACTACTTTATATTTTTGTTTTTATTTTTCATTCTTATTATTTTGTTTGTCCTGATTCTCGTTGTCGACTGGGACTCTCCTCAAAGCTGTCGTCGTCGTCCACCTCCTTGCCTTGGGTGCCAGTACACGGTGTGTAAGAGGCATTAGATATTGTGGTGGTACCTTCCGTCTTTTTACTTTTTGTTAACTTTATCTTCTTTCATTTGTGCATATTTTATTTATTTTTTTTTTTTATATTTTCCTGGATAGATAGATATATATTATTCTCGTGCTCGATTTTGTGTTTTTTTCTTAATCTTTTTTTTTGGGCGCTTTATTTTCATTTTCGCGCAACACCATAAACATAAGGGTAATGATGAAAGAGTTATTTTTAAAAGCGCTTTAGGACCGACCACGGTGTCGCCGTCGTCGTTTATCGTTTGTCGTTGTTGTCGTCTTTGCCTTGTGGCCTGGATGTGTCGTCGAATGGTCGCCAATGTCACCCATCGCGCGCAAACAACCCTTTTTATAAGCCAAAAACTGCATAACTAACGGCGATACAATTTTGTATTTTTTTTTTTTCTTAGAAATTATTTTCTGTGATAATTATAAAACACTTATGCTACACAATCAATCAAGAAAAATAAATGGATACACCCAGTAACTTCCCTTTACACTAGAAAATTTTGTGACTTTTTTTTTGTATAATTTCAGGATGAAAGAAAAATTAATTTTCCTTACTTTTTAAAAAGTTATTCCTTTTAAATGATGAGCAAAAAAAAGAAAAGATAACAACAAAAAAAGTAGCAAATCAATATTACCAGTGTGTGTGCGTGTGACTATGTGAAATTACAAAAAAAAAAAATTAAAAATATTTTTTTTTTTCAAAAATTAGAAAAAGCATCTAAAGTTCCTATCCTAATTTAATTAAAATTAAAATATATATTTATCTTAAATTAATAATAAGAAAATAAAGAATAAAATAACAAAAAAGTGCCCAATGGAGAGAAAAAAGTACACATATAAATATCAATGAAGAAAATCAAACAACATAATAAAAATAAATATAAAAACAAGGATATACCTACATCACCTACCTATACGCATTCAGGTATACTAATAACTTCTGGAATTTTGAGAAAAAAATAAAAAAAAAAAACGAACAAGAACAGAAATGTAAGTGAAAAGTTTAAAATTCATTCATATACCTAGATAGTAATTTAAATAACGAACTTTTTTTTGCTTAAATTTAAGATTTTATTATAGGTAGTTTTATTTTATCTGTCATTTTTCAAAATCGAAATCGTATAATTACAAATGCTGAGAATGATTGAGAAATGATTATATTATCTATAACTTTTTTGATTTAATTTGTATATTTGAATTTATGTTTTTATTATTGTGGCTTATGGTTTTATGCTTAAGTTTATTTAATATTTATAGATTTATGAAGTGGGAAGCTTCTTGGGGAGCGGGAGCTAGTATAGGAATTAAATTGTTTATTGAATTTGGTCCTTGTGCAGTGCGGAATACATAAGGCCTAACGGATTTGTTTCAAACGGAGATTTTGCTATGAAATTTCCTAGTGAATTGATTGGGCTAGATCGGGCTTATGTTTACGAAGACAGTTTGGTTTTGATAAAACTCTGTACGTGTGACATTTAAATTGTTTTTTTTTTGTTTAAGAAAACTGCGTTACGTTTTTTGATTTACCTAAAAACCTCACTCAGTGTGACTTACTTTGGAAACAGGTTGTATACATACCTATATCCGTTCTTTTTAACTGCTGAAGCCTATTTGTATTCTATTTTTATTATTCTTTTTATATAACTTTTAACAGGCAGACGGCGGTTTTTGCCATGTCCTTCTTATGAATACAAATTGTTAAATTTTCAGGACGAAAAAATAAAGAATACATCTATCTCTCTAAATAACTTTTAATGCTTTCGCTGCTTTTAATAGACAAAAAAATAATTTGTATCTGCTGTGGCTAATCCGAAAAATAATAATTAATTGAATATTTTGATAAACAAAAAAATCAATTTGTAGTTCACTATTACTTTCAAACTTAAGAACACATCTCTTATAAAGGTGTAATGAGTGTTCATCGGAACCATATTTAGTACTATGTATTATCTATTTGAAATAACAATAATTAGCACATAAATTGATATCAATTCAAGAAGCGATAGGCACTTTATGTGATACATCAAAGCAAACACCTCACTAGTCTTTTTATCTGGAACAATGTTAGAGCCAGTTTCTCCAACCCTTTTCGCGCCACTTGTTTATTAATTTTTTAAAACTCTGGTGGGCAGATAAAAGAACATTCAATAAATCAAGGATTCAAAAATCACATGTAAAACAGGCTTTTCCTTTGATTTCAATGATTCAGGTAATTAAATTGTAATGTCTAATTTGTGTTTGTGACTTAAGGCTTTGAATGTCCAAGAAGCTAATTTAATTTCCAAAAAAATAAACACCCGTAAGGATTCGTTGTTCAGTAATATTTGGTAATATTTTTTACCAAAATGTCTAAGCCATTGATCAGATTTCCGGTTATTAAGCAAACAAAAGGAAATTTGGAACATGGAATCGTTACTTCTATAAGTTCAATAATTGTACGTTCAAATCCCTAAAATTATTTTAATTGTGCTTGATTTTGTCAGATTTGAGGTTTTAGAAAAACCGCTAGAGCCGTTTTCGATAAACAAAAACAATACTTTAGGTAAGAACGGACAATTCTCGGTGGGCTTAAATAGAAATTCTTATTTCCCTTCTATAGGGTGCATTTAATTTTGAAGTTTATTAAAATTTATATTATGTTCCAAAATAATATCCCCCAAATGGTGTCTATTCTTTGCGTCCACACCTCTAGAGCCGTTAAATCGGTCACAAAATCGGGCGCCATAGTTTGACGAGTTCTGTAAGCTGTGATTCTATCTTGTTGGAATGCAATGCACATTAACCGCAGTTCGTTCCTTGTTTTAAAAAAACTACCGGGTGCATTTCACAAATAAAAGACATTTCAATACAATCTTTGTGCCTGAATAATTGAATATTGGCTTTGGAAAAAAAAAATCAAGTCATAAGTTTCCAAAATTCTTTAAATTTCATTCTGAATAAAAATTATTCAAAAATTATTAAATCGTAACGCTCATATTTTAAGCAAATTAAATCACGTACTGATCAATGGATGGTCAGTCATCGAGTCCAAGGTCAAACCCCAGTTCAATATCTGCGGCCCTTCTTACAAGTTTAATGTACGAACGAGAGATTTAATGAAATTATTAAAAAAAAGTATTTTTTAATTAGAAAAGATTTTTAAGAATTAGAATTTAGCTCAGTTCTATGTTAATTCTGTTGTTCCTCAAAGCAACCATTTCGGTACTATATTATTAATAATATTTATGTGCCTTACCCTTAATAAATCGGAAATTAAATCGAGCAATGAGTCTTTTTTGATTTTGTCGTTTGCGCTCCCTGTCGCTCTACTTTTGTAGCGTCCTTGTTGAAAATCCCTTTAAATTGAGCGGGGAGATTTGAAAAAGCTCACAACTTCGCAAGTATATTCTGAAAACCTAAGAAAATACTTGTCTGAATCAAAGTTCTTATAAGTTCTGCCTTTTTCTACAAATTGAAAGACATTTTTTTTTTGAAAGAGAAGTGTACTCGACACTAAAATAATTTTAAAGAAGAATTTAATCCACTTGCGTTAAAGTTTTTAGTGTCGCACTAGCGCGTATAATATCTGTCATACGTTTCTACGCACGAAATGCCATTGAAATCACAAAAACCACTTGTTCGTCTTTATTTTTTAAGCACTTATCCCTTATTTAATTTATCCAGTTAATATTTACCTTTTCATAAGAAAATAGGAAGAAGATTTTGATGTTTGAAGAACTGGTGGAAAATTTACTAGTATATCTTTATACGAAAAACTTATAGTACTATCAAGAAGACTCTGCTAAATTTAATAATAAAATATTCTCTTTTTTACAACTTGTTTTGTATCTTATCCTACTCTCCACTGTAAAATCGTGCGCTAATTTCAGCGCCAACACCAGGACCCATGTTCTGTAACTCGGTCGAGTATTTTCGCAGTCGATTAGAGGTGGAACAAAAAATTTCATCGTTTTTCTATATTGGAAAATGAACTGTGTCTATAACATGATGCGAAAACATCCCTGTGCGAAAACCATAGTTTCCAGTTTCCAATGGAAGAAATGTTTACATTTCCCTTAAACTGACAGCTTCAATTTATTTCACATTTAACTAAAAATTATTTTTTCTTTTATATTAAAAAGGTTGAAGTGTTCAAGTTTCTATTTTGCAGTAATTCAAATTTTTAAAACAAGTAAAATGTATAGTGTGCTTGTAATTAGTGAACAAAGTGACAATAGAAATATGATATGCATTCACAGACGTAATATTTGAATTTGGTCCGCCGAATTGGCCGCTCGCGAACTCTAATTGAGTTGCCATGTAATCTACCAATTTTGCTTTTTGATCTTTTGAGATCCTTTGATAATAATACGGATACGGATAAAAATAATAATTTTCCTGATCAAACAACATACAAAATAAGTTATTTACCTTTTGTTTATTTTCCGTCATATTTGATTTTTATTATTATTGTCTTGTTCTTACTTCTCACTTGTATCAGAGTGGTCGAATGATTTTGACAGAAAAATCGAAAGATTGTATCGACTTCAGACTTACAGATACAGTTTTTTCACATTTTTCCAATACATCCAATAATTTTTTCCATTTGGTTCTTGATCGAGTGAAAAAAAGTTACAGAAACAGTTGCGTGTGAGAAACAGAATTTTGTGTCACTCCGCAGTGTTTTTGTTCTGATTCGCACCGTTTATGCGAAAACTCACTCGATGTGAGAGTTACAGAACATGGGTCCAGGATAGCGTTGGCGTCCCAAAATCAAGCTAAATGATAATACTATAGGTTATACATATAGGTATACAAAGTATCTATATGCATTTGATGAGCTTGACAATCTTTAAATGTTGTATAAGATACAGTATGGATCGACAAGATTCGTGTTTGTTTTTTGTTTGAAAAATTCAATAATGTACTGTGCAGTGTGTAGTTCTTGGAAATGTTCACTAAAAACTTCAAAAATAACTTGCACAAACAGTCGATTTTTTAGAACTGAAGTGTCAATGGAGAGAGACATAAATATCCAGAGGCTTCAGTTCTTGTTGCCGGCTAAGAAATTCGTAGCCAAAATGTGGGGGTTGAGAATTTTTCAATTCCTGTGAACGACTTGGAATCGAAAGATTGGACTCAATTTGAACCCGGCGGCATACGCGTACGTTGGTACTTCTACCGATGCTTTAGCTCACTGGCACCGAAAGTGAATATGTTGATAAGAATACATCTACTTTAGTCATCACGTTGGGAATGTGATTTCGACCAATTTTAAATTATTTATAAAGAATAAATCTCTTTGTGGATTGCTTTATGACGTTGGGAAAAAATAGTTTGAGAAGTTTTGGCAGAAAATGAGTAATTCAATAAGTTGTAGCTTAGTTCTATGACCAATCGAAAAAGTACACAACGCTAAATCCACCCTAATCAAAAACTTACAAATTATTATGAGAAGAAATCGGTATATCAAATTTCCTTGCATATTCTTTTAACTTAAAAACCTAAAACCTTATCCAAAAAACACCTAAGAACCCTTAAAAATTATGGCGTATTAAACTATAGTGGCATGGAAGGAAAATTTATGTACTCTATCCATTAATGCATGTACTCATAACATATCTACATTTTGCACACATAAAAGCCTTGTTTTTTTTGAAAATGTGAAAAACCAAGTCAGAAAACCTAACCACGCAACAAAACTAATTAAAATTGTTCAAAGAGTGTCTAGATGGCGCTTAACTGAATTGTAGACTGATTTTGACTTTAAATGGCATTGAATTTATCGTGATCACCAACTTTGCAATAGAAAGAAAAGGTGAATATAATATTGAGCATAGCGTTTTATGCACCTTTAGTGGCTGTGCTGCTTATAAGTTTCACACAAAACACGCCTATTCTATGTTTTGATAAGATGGTGAAATTTCTACTTACCGTGTTTATGTGGACAATTAAAAATTATTTGTACTCATCACAAAAATATGCACTGAATAAGATACCATTTGTGCTCATGACATTTGTGTTGCTTATAATATTTTTGACTCATCGCTATCTAAACTCTTCGGTTAGTTTCCCCTTTAGAAATACTGGTGAAAAACATTGATGAGGTTTTTATAGAATGCTGTGGTCAAAACAGTTTGGCTAAGCTAAGCGTGCACTTCGAAGGTCTTGTGTACACTGAGAAAACTGTACTATGAGTTATTTAAATAGAAACATGTTTAACTGCATGTTTAAATAAGGACAAATAGAATTCGTTTATAACTAAACTCGAATCTGTTTAGATTCGAAAATACTATTATTTTACAGTAAAATATGTTTAAATCAAACTCATTCATGTTTAAGAATTTCATTAAGATCTGTACTTCATTTTTTATATGTATTCAAATTAGTTTTAGTTTGATTTTTAAAATGCAGGTTTAATTGTTTTACTAACTTAAAAATTTGTAACATACAATGAACATGAACGAGTTTGTTTGAAATATAAACGAAGTTAAAATATTTACATGAGTAAGAGATTAAACATAAATGTTAAATTTAATCACGAACGAGTTTGAATTGAATAAAAATGAAGTAGCTAAATACAACTTTTCTTCTTTTTGGCATCGAAAGTCATGGAGTGTGTTTATGTTCCGCGTGTGTTTTTGTGATCTTACTAAAGTGAGTAATTTGTAAAATAATAAAGAAATATTTGACTACCATTATAACGTTACATAACTGAAGTTCTGTTTCAAGCAAAAATATAAACCATAAGATTATTCGAGGAGTGGAAGTTAATACCATTGTTCCCTGCTCTCTATTGTAAGTATAAAAAAAATATTTGTTTCAAAAACTGTTTATTTATATAGTTTTATTTAAAAAAATACTGATTAATAAGTATGTTTTATAATTAACTATCATTTGACTTCTATATTCTTGCCATAGGACGACTAGAGCACGACGAAAGACGTAAAAAAAGAAGCAAATTCCAGAAGACGAATTATATGAACCAGAATTTGAAGATGTTCTCAAGATGTGACAAAGATGAGATCTTAAAGCGCTCCACAACAATTTAATGATTTTTTGGAAAAATGTAAATAAATATGTAAAATAAAAATATAAATACATACACAATGTAGGTACTTATTAATTTGTATTTGTGTTGAGTATTTTTTTATTTCTGAATTTCTGAAAAATCTGAATTAACAAAAAATTAATATGATTCTATTTGAAACAAAATCAAATAAAGTTAATAAAAACAAAGATAAGCATGTTTAAATCAAATAGAAAACGTGGTAAATTTAAACCAAATCATGTTCAAATCGGGTCAAACATGGGTAAATACGTTTCTATTCAAATTAAATAGATATCGATTCCATGCCAAATCGTATGTGTTTGAGTTTGATTTAAATATGAATATGTTTGATTTTTTTCCCAGTGTATTATATTCGTATCCATCGTAATACCGTCGGTGGCGTTTCAACAATTACATATGCTCATCGCCATCATCCTTGATCTCAATTTCAGATGAACTTGAAATTATGAAGAGATTCTTTATTTAGCCGTACTTCTCGAATGTGAAATTTTGTACATAACTCCATTTTGTTCTCTCTCATCCCTGATTGTCTGATAAGCCTAGCTTTTTTGCTAGCGATCAGACTAATACCTTTGTATATATAACCTATAGTATTATCATGGAGCGTGATTTTGTATTGCGAACTCTAGCCTGGTGGTGGCGCTGAAATTAGCGCTAGATCTTACAGTGTAGAGATATAGTACCTTTGTATATAAAACTTATAGTACTATCAAGAAGACGAAAGATTGTGGCGACATCTTAAGGCTTAGGGACTGCAATTGCTAGATTTGTCTTTGCTAAATTTAATAATAAAATATTCTCCTTTTTACTACTTGTTTTGTATGTGTAATCCTACTCTCCACTGTAAAAGCATGCGCTAATTTCTGCGCCACCACCAGGCTAGCGTTCGCAATACAAAATCACGCTCTATGATAATACTATAGATTATAGGTGTGTTTTTTTCGCAAGTCCATATAGAATTGTAAAAAAAAAACGACATCGGGATTTAAGAGCTTTTTTTCCACAAAGCTGGAAGCACTGTGTACGCTGACATTTGTCAGCTGTATTGACGACTAGCATCAACCAGCATCCAAAAACGTCACTTTTGACGTCTCTGAGCAAATTATCGATAACATATAGATAACACTATTTTGGCATTACCATTTTTATCGGGTCTTAGATTAACTCTCGAAAATTATCTGGTCTTAGCTAACTCTGTATAGATTTAAGTAGTTGTTGCATTTGCATGTAAAGCGCTTAGTCTCGATGTCGTTTTTTTTACAATTCTATATGGACTTGCAAAAAAAAAACACGCCTTATATATACAAAGATAGTACTATAAGTTTTATATAAAAAGCTAACACCTATCTGAAGGGTAGTTAAAGCCCCTTGAGTGCATGTAGATTATAAGAAAATATTGTCTACTTTTTATACTCGTACTTTTGCTTACGCTAGTCATATTCGATAAAGAAAATTGAAATATCTGTAATTTTTCAAATAACTGTTCGTTGATCTGGAAGAAAAATAAACAAAAACGGATTTCGCAGGGAATAATGTGGACCTACATATTTCAATATTATGCCCTTAAAGAGAAGGTTTATACCTATAATCTTCTTTTGCATTTTTGCATCGGCAAAAACCCGTAAAAAGCTATATATTCTGAATCAGAACTTTTTTAAAATAGGTATGTATAAAATAAAGATAAAACGTGGTCTCGTAAAACAAAAAAAATCAGTGAATCTACCGTCGGCAATATCTTCACCTCTTTCATGACAACATTCTTCAAAAGTATATACACACTTAAAATAAGAGTAAAATAAGAAAAATCATTAGCTAGATGACTTCAATTCTGTGAAATGATTTTTATGCTCTCTCTGCCGTTGAATTGAAGCTGTAGCTGTATACTATGGCTTCTGGCTGTAGCTGTTAATTAATGAAAGAGCATGAAAATAAGGGTTGTTTTGGGCTAAAAGTGTAGATAAGTAGGAAGATATATCTGCAAATCAACGAATTGCAATACAAGAAAAACAAATGAAATTTCCTATGTACATATACTACATACGAGTATCTTCGCAAAATTTATTTACCACCCTCGATGAGAGTTCTCTCCTTTTTTTTTGCTAATAGTTAGTGTATTTTTTTTGTTTGCTTTATCAAATCATCAGCATGTTTCCTAATGAAAGAGTGCAAATATTCATTTCGTATACGTAGATATTTACAACATTTTATGTACAATTTTACATATTTATGTATTTTGGTATGTATAGTGAGAGATATGTACATATTACCACCAAAGGAAAATTAAATTGATTAAATGTGAGGGAGGATGTGGTGGTGGAGTTGTGGTGGAGTGTTGCTTGATTGGATAG
The DNA here is from genome assembly GCA_911387755.1 of Chrysotoxum bicinctum. NCBI lineage: Eukaryota > Metazoa > Arthropoda > Insecta > Diptera > Syrphidae > Chrysotoxum > Chrysotoxum bicinctum. Next base: position 13,434,893 of record OU426991.1, on the reverse strand, counting down.
AAACTCCCCATTTAAACAACAATGAAGAAAAAATAACACAACACATGTTTAAGAATATACTACTTTTATACGCTCAGATCAATAGTTTAATTAATTAAGAAGGCGAAGATGAGTGGAATCTCGGCGATGATTCGTCGTCTCGTTTAGATGGTAGCAGGGGCATCATCAACATAGTATATCCACAGACTGAGGGTGGGGCTTCAAGTTTATCAACGCGATTTTTTGTGTGAAGAAACACCGTACATACCACTCACAAGCTAAATATTTACATTTTTCTTGTATAAATTCTATTTGTGGTCCAAAGTATAGGTACCTAGGTATGTGCAATTTTGATTGGATTTTTGTAGCAAGACCATAGGTATATAGATGTGTTGATGAGCTGGTTTTATGTAACATAGAAAGACAACGGCCAATCAGGACTTTGTTAATTAGCGATAAGAGGGTTTGAATTGTATTGTTTGGTTTCGGTGTTCCAATCCCAATCCTTTGTTATCGAATCGAACAGTTCTGATTAAATATAAGGTACTTTTTTTAACCTTTTTGTCTCAATCTCAGATACCCTATAGAAATAATAACCCACCATTTTAAACAGTCTAGTGTTAAGGTTCACAATTTGCTAACTTTAACATTTGGTAACTACCTACATAATATCGTTTTAAGGCAATTTTGTTTAATAAATTTCTTCTGAACACACCTAAACCAATGTCAGTTCTCAAAAACAAATTTTGCATGTTTGTAAATGTCAAAGAGTTAAAGTTAGCACGATATTAAAACAATTTTTATGATTTTAACTTTAATAAAATGTTAGAGGAAGTGTGATGCTAAACTCAATTTAAAATTTGCAAAATCGGCCTTTAAACCAAGTATATCACACTAAAACAGTTTTAATATCGAACTTAAATAAATAAATAAATTTAGTGGTGCAACAGCTCGGAGTGAACCGGGACGACTTACAACTCTCAACCATTCCTGTGTGCGAGTTACCAGGAACGGAGGGGACCTACAATTTTCTGCCGATTCCGAACGGCTAATGAGCAGCACTTTCCATGACAAGTGATACTCTTGGAGAATTTGTCAATTCCTTTCTAGCAGCGGCTGAGAATCGAACTCGAGACCTTCCGCATGACAGTCCAACGCACTAACCATTATGCCAAAGGGTACTACTAATATCGAACTTGTTCAACTAAAATTTTGCGCCAATAAATTTAACTAACAAATAATTAATGTCAGAGCTAAAGCAACTCAAATATCAAGTCATTATTTTTAATAGAAAGATAACAAAGAATTAGGTACTTTAGTTGGGAATTCGAAAACAAAAAGAAATAGGTAGTTCTGAATTCCTTGAAGAACATCTCATTTAATAATATTTATTCTGTATGTTTTTTAATCTTTCAATTGAGTTATGAAGAAAGTTCACGTAGGTACCTGAGTTCTTACATTTTATTTATATTTAATGTTGTTAGCTTTGGGCGCCATTAAAAAATATTTTTTCCTTTCATTCTATTTATTGCATCGCTATTTAAACAAAATACATATGTTTTTGTTGTAAAAATATGTGTAGGTACAAATCAAATAAAATCAATGAATGAATATGGTCTGCGTTGGGCGCCATTTAAAAACTTCCAATTATAATAAGAGAAAAAAAGCATATTGAATATTGAGGACAGCTTGCAAAAAAATACTTTATTATGAGCGTTACCTGTACATGATACATACCTATGCATACATACATACCTATTAAACAAATTAAACAAATATAATCAAGACAAATGTCGAGTTTTATTTTCGTTGCAATGCTAACAATTATTATTGTTTAATTAGGAAAAAACAAAACAAGAAGCTGGAATTTATGTATATGTTAAAAACACATACCAAACACTACTTGTACATAAGCATCCCCTAATTAAAACAAATGTGACTTGTGTGAACGTTTAGCAACATTTTTACCAATACTGAGACCGACGCGACGCGACGACAACATTACACCACACCATCATATCAATCCATCTGCATTTGTATGTAGAGTGTGGAGGGATAAAATGATGATGATGATGATGCTTCATAGCAAAGCACAGCACTGGGCACAAGCAGGCATAGGCACCAAAACGAAGAAGCAAATAGCAGAAAATGAAGGCGTTCCTCATTTCCGCTTCTGTATTTACCTTTTTTCCGTTTTATTTTCGTTTTTTCGTCGTCGACGTTGTTTTTGTCGTTGTTGGTGGCTACTGGCTGCTGCTGCTATTTTTTTTTGTTATATGCCCCATTTTTGTATAGTTGCTGCTTGCTGCTGGTGCCGCCGCCGCCGTCGTCCTCATTAACCGTTTGTGCGCGAACTTGTGTGGGATGTTTTGCAAAACGACAAAAAAAAAGCACAGAAGAAGAAAATCTTGAATCAAAGGGCGGAATTATTAATATCCTCTCTCGCTCTTGCGTTTTGCCGCATCTATGCTGCGTACTAAAGGTTGTGTTTTAAGGGTTGATTACAATGTATAGCAGTAGAAGAGCAAACAAAAACACCGTCAATATGTAAGGTGGCACAGCATAGTGTATGCGTTATTACACAAAGTAACTATACAGCGACAGAGTAACTAAACAACAACCCTCGCTACTTCTTCTTTCTTATCCCTTTGTCGTTTGTCACGCTCACAGCTCACGAATCCTATTTCAGTCGCTGTGTGAGTTTTAACATGTGAACATATTTTATTTGTATATATATTTATCTTGTAGTTGTTGGAGCTTTTGCCTTGAAACTCTGACTTTTTATCCCCGGTCGGTTTGAATACCCTAGTACATATAAGATGACAGGCGGAGGTAAGTTTAACCACCCACACACAACCCTTTATGTATCATGCCAAATCTTCCCTTCTTTTTCCTTACCTTGACTTGCTGGGTAATTACAACTAACGGGCAACCGCCTTGACAATTAGTCAAGGCAAGAGCAAAGTATTTAAGCAATGATTTGATTGGAAGAGAGATACCTACCTATTTATTAAAAACCCTCATACTCCTCATTCCAGACAGAAAAAGCATCATCATTCGGTAGCAGTTGTTCGTTAGTTGTAATACCCAATCTATTACAAATACGAGTGAGTGGAACAACGTTAATTAGAATTCTCGCCAATCAGAGATATAGATACATTTATTTTGGTTTGTTCTTTTATAGATGACATTCAATCGATTGTTATGTCAATTTGAGTTCAGCCTAAAAAACGTTTTCGCGTATGGCGCAACTTTGAAAAAAAAATTGGATTGGGATTATGTTGATAAATGATTAAGATATACCTAATTAATTATTATGAACCAACGATCCTCGAAGATATCACTGAAAGCCTTGTCTTTTCACTTAAATCGATTTTCAATGATTTTACTATAACTATTTTTTTTTTAAATCCAATTTTTCAAGAAAACTTGTACTCAACGTGAAATACTTGACACTTTGACAATTTAAGAACTTTAAGTTGTTTCTTCCTTTCTGATTGCTATATGTATAAATTCCCGAGCCCATTAGGTATTTAATAGATATTATTAGAATTATACATATTTTAACTAACTTTCAATTGACAATTCTATGTGTTCTCAATTCTGATTCGATGGAGGATAAAGAAATGTGAAACCTCAAAATAAGCTATTTAGGAAATTAAGTAAGGTCTGCGTGGATTTTATCGAAATGTATGAATACAATAATAATAAAAAAAATCATCTCACCGAGAGATATTTGTGGATATACATTTATAAATAGAAACACAAAAGAATCTAAAAATCTATATGCACTACGCCAACTAGAAAAGTATCTAAGTATAAATTTTATCTATCCAAAGCAAAAAAGCTATCACTTTGGCACAAACTTATATACATATCTACATAGATCACCACAAAACGAAATATCCTATACATCCATCTAAATCCAACCGAAAGGAGAGAGCATCGGAATTTCATCGTTATCCTCGCGAACTGACATTGTCGTCATCGTCATCGTCCTCGTCGTCGTCGCTCATCGAATTCAATTGGAATAATGAACATTTGGGGGGGAATGAATAGGTACAACAAAAAAAATAACAAGGAACCTACTGCTACTTAAAGGTCTATAATTAAATGTATACCAATAGCAACTACTATAACAAAGACCCACATATCTAGATCCAACACAAGGCTGCCCATCAACAGCCGCAAAATCTATGGAACGAACTTTCAATATTGCTGCTCTTATTGTATCTACATATATACAAACTCTGCAAAATGCAACTGCAACACATCACAACAAAAATAAACCGAACTCATCCAAACAAAAGAATGCCCAAAAATGGAAATTCACTTAAAAAGGGAATTATTTTTTGTATTTTTTTTAAACATTTTTCCTTAAGAAACTTGCTATAGAGATATTTTTGTACAGAGAGCGAGGAGAACACCAACCTAACAACATATCATATAAGTAGGTATGTGCATAGGTTATATCATTTAAATTCCATCATCGTTTCGTATCAAACCATCAGCAACATCTCAACTCAACAAACCGCCACCATCACCATCAATCCCCGATATACGAGTACACACTCCCACGAAGTCGCGGCTTAAAACATTACCAGTCGTGTCTCTGAGCCGAGTTTAATCGCAGAAAAAAAAAATACCAAAACAAATGTCCCCGTTGGACGTTGGTATTATGGACGACCATCCACCGCAATCCGCCATTTTAAATCTAACTGTAAATGTAGGCACACGTACTTACATTAACAAGTATATTATCAGAATAATGTGCGTTCGAGTAATTGCTGCATCTGTGCCCTTCTGCAGACGTCAGTCATCGCTACATAGAATGCGAGTGTAAGATGATAATGGCATTTGGACTTTTTTGATCCACGGTTTCATCCCCTATTGAAGTGGACCTGTTTAGAAGCTTAATTTTTTTTTTAATTTTTGAAATTTGGTGCTGAAATCTAAAGATAGGGTGATGATAGGTTTGTTCTCAGGTTTCAATCAAATGGCTCACGTTAAAAGACCTTCACTCAGGCACCTTTTTAAAAAACTAATTTTGAAACTCTACCAAACTCATACCAAACACTTTTGTTTAAATGTTTTAAAAAACGGCTTTAACAATTCTTTTTAATTTTCGTACATTTAATGTCTAAAACCAAACCAATAATGAAATGTCGTATTTTTTTTTCAAAACATCTATTTTGGATGCAAAATTTGACAACAAAATACAAAACAACATTGTGTCTAGACCTTACTGATATGATATCATAGCTTATTCCCTCTCTTACTATATACCATGGAATAGGAGCTAAGTCATGACACATACTTTTACATTTAAAAAAATCAAAATATTCGCGGAATAATAAAGCGACGTTTGTCAAAAATCTACTACAATAACTTCAAATTGTAGTTTTTTGAAATTTACGTCACTTAGCAACGATTTTGTTCTAATAATGTTATTATGCACTAAATCCAGGTCAAAAAAATTATTTGGCTGTGAAACAAAAAGTAAGTCTATTCAAAAAATTCTTCTTGTCATAGCTGTCACAAAACAAATTGAAGGGCAAGGACAAATTTAATAAAATCCATAAAACCAATTCTAATTAAAATGTAAGAAATTTTCAAAAACTAAGTTCAAAATTTGTATTCAAACGTTGAAGTCCAAAATTAAAAATTAAAAAAATCCTTGATGCATTTCTCGTTAAATTTACATTGTGTTTTATTGGAAATAAACTTAATTTTTCTTTTTTCTCGAATTACAATAAAACAATGTTTCAGAAGTTTATGGTGTAAAATTCAAAAACATTGGCGCAAAATTTTAAACAGCTACCTATTATTAAGGTATTAGTATGATACTACTTAACAATTTGCTAACTTTAAAGTAGATTACTAACTCATTCCTAATTTTAAACATTTTCTAACTAGTATCGTACCTACTAACCCAATTTTCTTAATAAATTGCTTCTGAACACACCTAAATCAATGACAGTGACAGTTCGTGCAAAAAACTAAGTAAACAGACCTTTTGTATGGCGTTTGTAAATAGCACGATACTAACAAAATAAGATATTCGATGATTTTAACTTTAATAAAAGGGTAGAGAAAGTGTGATGCTATATTCGATTAAAATTTACAAAATCATGGTTTTAACCTAATTTCATATACGAAAACAGGGGGGTCATTCCGTAACTCGATTATCAACAGACGATATCGTTTGAACGATAGTGTTGCCTTTTTTTGATTCACGTAAGTCGATAATCGTCCAAACGCTATCGTTTTGACTCTTTAGCTAAATAGTTATCGTCTTGCATTAATTTTGAATTTTGTAGGTGACTGTAGTTGAGTGATTGAGTTTCCACTGTAAATTGACATTTTGTATTGTTTTCTATTGAATTGACAGATTGACTACAGTTTGAGAGTTTCTGAAATGCATACAAATCTCTAAAACTGTAATCGATAGACGAGACGATAGTAGTCGAGTTATCGTTTTGACGATTATCGTTTAGAAAATTACGGAATGACCCCCCTGCTTTAACATCGTATTAATTCGACTAAAATTTTGCGCCATTGACTTTATTCTTTTGCTCAAGTATAATTTATCTCGCTAATCTGGTATTTTCAAGTTGCTTTGGAGTGATTTCATTTAAACAATTAATTCTATTCAAATGTTCAAATTTAAATTGAAAAAAAATTAGTGTTAATTATTTTATTTTCAATTCAGAAATGGCGTTTATTTAATTTCTTATTGGTGCAGAAGTTGTTTATCGATTTGAGACATTTCTCTACTGGTGCTGAAGATCAAATTGCAACTCTTCCACATGTCACATTCATTACAAAATGAACTTAGTTTATTTTGTAATTTAAGTTCAACAACAGTATTCTCTTGTGGTTTAAACATCAGTTCAATGTTTGGACCCATTTGACAACTCATCCGATGTTCGGTAATGGGAGCCACTCTTGGAATTGAAATCGTTTCCAATCGGTTTTTTTTTTTTATAATTATATTTATAACTATTTTATATCCACCAATTCCATCAGCAAATCTATACGTCGTTTGTTGAAAAGTAATTACTTCATTTTTTTCACATTTTTATTGATTCACTTCGTTACCATTTCTTGAATATTTGTTCGAGTTACAGATTACAAGCAAAACTAACTTCCCCCAATTGTGAACAACACAAAAAAAAACAGAGATAGAGAAAGGGAAGACAAGGAAATATTCCAATGATTCCAACTTTTACTCCACACAATTGAGTTAAACCACATTCATTTGAACTGAAGCTCAGATTACATTGTGAACTCCGACGATTTGAACTTCGAAATTAAACTAGATTTCAGATTAAGCGCTCAATAAAACTGTTCAGGAAAACCTTCCCAAACGGCACATAAACCTCGATCAGGATGACCCAGGCGTGTAAGGATACGGGTAGTGGAGAGAGTAATTGCGGTTTGCAGTCGACAAAACTTTCTATAGGAAAAAGTGAGAAAAGGATCTACTTGTATGTCACGATTAATTATCTGCGATCAAAAGCTTTCCTTTCTCGCAAAGCAGATTCATATTATGTTGATTTGTGTAAACCAAGATCGCTGATTAGCAATGTTGAGTTAATGTGGACTTACTGGTCAACAGCACCAATCAACTTTTGTTGACCCGAACCCAAACTCATTCAAATGGGTAGAAATCAATAAAGTTTTGTCGATCGAACAATAATTTTTTAGTCGGGATGTGTTCATCAACACAATTTTAAACAGCCATATTCGTTTTGTCTATGTGGTCGGTGAATTATTTTAAATTGGGGAATTCATAATTTTTTTGATTTTGCTGTTTTCATTGTGAGATGAGTTGGTCAGATACCGAGAATAGCATCTTATTCACTCACAATAAAAAAAACGTAAGCAATTAAATTATTTTGAACACAAATGACAGACTAGACGTCAAAATTTGTACTTCAACTTTAACTTAGAATATGTGATTAAAATATTGGACATGTTGATCGACAATGGGAAAGAATTTTCATAATTGATGAAGAGTATAACAAACAAAATAAAATATAGCCAAATAACTCTCAAAAAGTTAGCTAAGGAGAAGATTACCAGGGTCCGGAAAGGCCATCATCCAGTCTTTTTGATGGTTTGATGGGATGTCAACTTTGAACTTTGTTCCATTAAGTAGAGTAAGGGGTCAACGTAAGGACTCAGCAGCACCATGGAGAAATTAAGCCTGGCCACCGTTATGGCGAGTTATACCATCGTTATCCGTTGGAATATTGACGAAACAGACTTAAAACTTGTGTAAAAGTCAAATATGGTAATTTTGAATATATTTTCTATAAATGGAGCTTTGTCATTGTGTTTAAAAATATTTTAAAAATAAACTTCCTAAATGTTTTTATTGTTTTTTTTTTTTGTAACAGAACTTAATAATAATGAAATAGCCAGATTCGTTTCTCCCCAAAAATAAGTCAATTATTAGGCCAGACGCGCACATTCAATTTTTAATTTCGCAACTGTTTAGTTGCTAAAATGAAACATATGGGCTTATATGGGACACCGCGCACTTAGAGCAACTCGATTCTCGAAGCTAAAAAGTTTGTATTTTGACACAAACTAAACGATTGCCTCGCAACAGTTGAGCTGTTTTTTATAAGTGCAAGAGAGAAAAGAGTGCGAGCGTGAGTAAAGAGTTGCCAGTGTGCGGTTCTCTTTCAACTGGTGATTAAACTATTTGATTTCGATCACAGTTGCCAGTGCGCGACTAGCCTTATACATGCGACACTAAAGGGAAAGCCCATCAATTTACAATTTTGCAATTTCTAATTAATTTTCTAGCCGCACAACACGAATATGGAAAGCTTTAACCGACTTCTGTTTTCCACTTTCATTTTCATATCCAAAATTTCAAACCAAACGTGCATCGGAAGCTCCTCTTAAATAATTCCCTATTTTCTTCAGGTTCGCAGTAGGTACTTGTATGTTTAACATTTCAAGGGTAATAAAAAATCCTTTACTCCTGAAAATGAATTCAAAATTTCATAGAAATGGTCTGCTCAATATAGAACAAATTCACTTTTCAATCAAAAATTGATTATTTTATGTTTAGTGTAATTTTGTCACTGTCGTATTATTTCAAAAAAATCTTCATCCTTACTTTACTTTCAGCAGAAAAATATGAACTTGATGATCTTACCAAATCATTTTAATCTGCTTCCTTTTACACTAGAAATAATTTGGTTCGTGTTCTAGATAAAATTTTTACAATTGAAATAAATTCAACAAACCTTAATCAAATTTGCAAACTGACAGCTGACAATCGTTTTTTCACTACCTAGTTGAGGGAGGGGTTATTCTCCTGAAAAATTAAGATTTTCAGAACTGACTTTAAATCGAAAAATAAATCAATGTTTTGCCCAACGGAATGAAAAACTTGCCAAAATCGGCATTTTGACAGAACCAAATCAAAAATAAAATGAGTTTACCAATGGAAAATCATATCTCGAGTTCGAGTAGTCTTATATTAAGTTTTAAATTAAATTTCCTAAGGCCTAGTTATTTTACTGAATATTTTAATAACCGTTAAGTGTTTATTGTGCCATGATAACCACCGACTTGTCACTTCTTATCAGTTTCACCTTCAAATATCTACACCAAAGACAAAACCAACCATGTCCCGAAAGATACGCCATTGGCCGGCATAATAAAAATTTTCTCTCCACTCTTACGTAGTTACCTGTTCACCTGTGTTTGGCAAAATTTGATCATGTTGAGGTATAACAATTGACATATGGTGCCAGCAGCAGGTTGACATTTATTTTTTCTCGTGTTGGTTCAATAGATACAGATGCGAACGAAAGATACGAAAACACTATTCCTGTTTATTGTTTTCGGACAGGTATAATTTAAAAAATTGAAATTAGAAAAGAAAAAAATAATTTTGTGGATGCAGTTAAATTTATGTAGGGTATATAATTAAAACAAGGAACCAAACCATAACATATAGGGCAGTCATGCCTGATTTCATAACATATGCGAAAGACCTTTTTTGTTTTCTTATTTTTTAAGGTATTTCTGTACTTTTTATCCGTTTTCCGTTTTAACTGTCATGGAAATATATGCATCGGGAAACAAATAAAATTAAATAAATTACTAATTAAATAATTTACTAATTAAATGAGTTTTTTGTCATTTGTCATTTTCAAGTATTTTTCTTTTGTCAATTTTAATGACAGATTTCAGTTTGCAAAAATACAATCTTCGTTAAGTTAGGTTTGTTTAATTAAAATTTTAAATGCAATTTCTTAAGGTAAAATCACAATGCAGCGATTGTTCCTTATCACTGAAAGATATTTAGGTACATTAGGCATTATTTTGCGAGTTTGAGCCCCTAACCCGGGAAAAAAGCTGCACCGGCGGGACAGATGAATTTATGTCTGAAATCCGAGGTGTTCCGGGTAAACCGGGACGTCTGGCAACGCTAGTTCCTCCTCTAAATAACTTTTAGTTATTGATTGTATGGAGGGAGTGCAAAATGATTTTCAAACCAACCCTGTAATCTCCCTAAATCTCAGAAATCGTTTTTGTACCTGTTCCTATCCTAATAAGTATATTCAAGAATAAGTCTAGCACATTAGTTTTAAATTTTTGAACATTACAATGGGAAGGAAAAATAGAGCTGAGTAGAGCATTCCACATTCGTGTAGTCCGGCTAAAGAAAGAATCTCAGTATTTCACAGTACGTCCGAAGGTGGAATCAAGGGTAAACTGATGAGCATTTCTAAAAGCACGGGTATTGCGGTTAAATTGTTTAAGGGGAGGAATGCAACTGGCTATTTCGCTAGAGCACTGTTTATAGAAGTAACGGTAAAATAATGAAAGACAAGAAACATTGCGACGACGGTGGTCGAGAGATTCAAATATTTCTGTTATACTTCTATCACCTATCATTTTTAAGGCTCTTTTTTGGATTCTATCCAAGAGACTCAAGTGTGTTATTGGAGAACCTGCCCAAACTTGGAAATTGTACTCGAGCTTTGGACGAATATAAGCCTTATAGATTATAGCCAGATCGGAAGGGGTGAAAAATTTTTTGCAACGTCGAAGGAAACCTAAACATTTGGCAGCGTTTTTGGAAACGTCGAATATGTGATCATTCCACACAAGGTGGTCTGTAATTCACATACCGAGCACTGAGAGTTCCTCAATGCAAGTGCCGCTCATGGATAGCGGCAAAAGGGTAGGATTTCGCTTTAACGATAAAAGACAGCATTGAGTTTTTGAAGCATTAAATTCTACACGGTTTTTTATTCCCCAATGGACAATGCTGTCAAGATCAGAATTTAATGAGCTTATCATACGCTGCCGTTCAAGTTCCACTTCCGAAGAAACAGGAAGTGAATCTTCGAACGAATATGAAAAGCTGAGGGTACTATTATCAGCAAAACAATTTAGTGAATTAGAAGTTTCAGACAAGAGATCGTTGATAAACATGAGGAAGAGAGTCGGAGACAAAACGGAGCCCTGGGGTACACCAGCATTTATTTTATGAGTTACAGACTTGAGACCATCCAATACGACTTGCATTGAGCGGCCTGAAAGGTAATTTCTAATCCAACGAAGAAGAGATTCATCGATACTAAATGCACGCATTTTCGATAAGAGAGCTTGATGCCAAACTCTATCAAATGCTTTTGAAATACCAAGTGCAATAATCTTACTTTCTCCAAAACGATGTAAAGATTTGTGCCACTGTTCGGTGAGATATACCATCAGATCCCCAGTGGACCTATTGCTACGAAAGCCATACTGCCGGTCATTAAGAAGCTTTCGTTCTTCGAGATATTTCTTGAGCTAATTATTTACTAGTGTTTCCATGACCTTGGAAAGAAGGGACGTAAGTGCAATTGGACGAATCGAGCCACATTAGAAAATGTATATGAGCTTGTCAAATGCCATACCTGAATGTTTTAGAATCCTGTCATTTATTTTCTGATCAATATGATTTTTTGTAGACTTACAATTTAGGTTATTGCTGAAGCTAAATCGTGGGAAAAAACTCTACACCTTTTTATAGAGAGGAACTATTTATTAAAAATTGGCATATTTTTCTAAATTATTAGAATTCTTAGGTAGAAAGACGGCAACGCCATTGCCCACTTTTTGTTCTTATTTTATCTTATTTAATCCTTGTAATAATATTGTCATGTAAAAAATTGTTTAAAACTTGAAATAAAATTATATCTATCTGTCTTATCAGTATTCTCAGAGCTCTTTATGCCAAAGATTCTATAGCTCAGTGAGATGTAGAAAGACTTTCTGAGATTTCAATGAATCAAAGCAAGGATGTGCACTGAGCAGTCTTTTATTTGCCCGAGGATTCGAGGATTTATTCGAACACACAGGAATTAAAAGTGGTTCAAGAATTCAAGTACCTCGGTGTGAGGCAAGCAAGTACTCTTTGCATGAAAAAACAATTGAAATCAAAACTACGGGAAGCCAAAGCTGCCCTTTGTTGTTCATGAAAAAAACTCGCTGAAGTAATACAAACTGTTTTACTGTTCGCAAGGGTGGGTCTACAAAGAATATGAGAATGTTGAAAAATAACTTTAATCGAGTTATCAATAATTCTCAATCGCTTGATGAATCTATCGAAATTGATATGGACGATAAAAGAAATCTTCACAAATAGGGTCAAATATACATATAGACAGCCAAATCATAGAAATATGTATATAGAGAATAATATAGCAGACAATCTAGTAAAATTAAACTTTTTCAATGACAAGAATTCCAGAAACACACGGAAAATACTTTCTCTCAACTTCATGCCTCACCGACCACAACTGCCTAGCAAATTTGAAATATCACGCAATTTCAAGGATTACTTCCAATCCTTCGAGATATTTTTGATGCAGAAGCAATAAGGTGAAAAACTCGCAAAGGCTTTATAAGTTTATTCAATGGTTTACAGAAATGGAATCCTTTAGCTTTTAACTTTTGTTTTAAATTTCGCTATATATATATCTCCTTTTAAATCCTCTCCAACTTTCCTAAACGCTCGCTCGCACTCTGCTCAAACATATAAAGGATAGTCAAAATCTCCTAAGTGCGTCCAAATACAATACTTAAAATTCAATTCATTCTGTTTTCATTAAAATATTTAGTTTCACATAATTTGTTTAAATTCTCTATTTTTATAGAATTTATGTACTTACTCGTAATTCTGTCAATCTAAACGACGACGGTTTTTGTACCAGGTCTCAGTTGATTCTTTCTTAAGTTGTGTACATACCTGAAAAAAAAATAGCTTCACTACAAAGATGCGATAAAATTAAAAAAAAGAATCTCTAAATAATAAAACAAAAGTCTATATAAATACATCTATTCTTTGTGTGCAATTAAAGCAGCCAACCCAAATGAAATTCAATTGAATCACAATTAAAATAAAACAGAATTAAAGAATCAGTTGGTCGTCAGTGAGAGGGGGGGCGGGTGGTTTGTTATAGATGACATAATAAATTAACGAAAATAAAAACGAACAAACGTACGTTCCAATTTGGGGTCCGGTGTAGGTATCTCACCACAGTCACCAGTCCCAAACGATTAAGTTGAATTGAATTTGAGAGTAAATTCTTCGTCAATAACGATCATATCGATTGGGTATTAATTGTTATGTGAATGCTCGTGATTTCAATTACTTTATTTTTTTATTATTTTTCGTTCGAGCAACATGTGTCTGGATACATTTATATTGCAGGCTGCTTCTGCCTAATATGTATTTACTCGTTCGTCGTTTTCTGTTTGTATGTTTCGTCTATCGGCCGTATAATGATGCATTGAACTTTCAGAAAAGGGAATGAGGGAGAGCGAAGAGGAGACGAGCACCCTCTTAATTAAGACGCCCAATTAATACAGCAACAAATCATTGAAGGCTCTGACAACAAATGATTAGTAGCACTTATTCTACTCGTTAACCATTTCTCAAAACCACCACCACCACCACCACCACCATTGCCATCACCATCGCAATCGCCAGTTCACCACTGCTCTGCTATACCGCGACCACACGGTCTCGTTTTCACAGTACTCGTAATGTGCTCGGCGCGTTTGTTCACTGGCTAAATGTATCAGCATCAGAGCAACTTAAGCAAACAATATTAAACACAGCAGCAATCACAGCAGCAGCATCAGGAGCAGCAGAGGCCACAAAATCTTTAAGCCTCATCGTCTGGCGTTTGTTTATTTGATCATTTCTCGTCATTGTCTTGTTTTAAGTTTGAAACCTTCAATTTTGTCCCCCTCATGTCAGAGTTTGAATGATGAAAAGAGAATAAAAATACGTGACCGGCCGGCTAATAAGAAAAGTTAACTAAGGCCCATGACAAGTGACAATTCTTAAAAGTCATGAATTAACTGATGGGGATTAAGTAAAAACTTACATTATAGTTTTATTCTCAATTATCGATTCAATTTTTGTACGTTTAAAGTTTAAGTGAGCTGGAAATGCATTTTCCTATAAAACAAGTAGGAACCAATAATTAATAAACGATGAACAACCGTGAGTTAAGCCTTTTGTAATTCTTATCAATGACTGACAGTGAGCTTATAACTTCCAACTCACCTTAACTTGCGGTTGTTCACACTTAAGCCTTGTTTTATAGGGAAGTGTGTATCTCCAGCTTACCCAGCATCGATAGAACGGTTTAATACCAGAACCGTACATTTACTGTGAATCAGTGAGATACATGTACCAGAACGTTTCGGCCTGGAAGGATATTAAAAAGCAAAAATATATTTATTAATAAGAAAAACTATCAAAAACAAACTAGTACTCTATCCGTGAGTTAGGTGACATTTGTTTTAAGGAGCGGATGAATCTAACTGAACTGGGCGCCAAGCTCCCCCGGGTGACATGGTGCTAAATGCATTCCTACATATTGAACTGCAAAGTAAAAAAATATTTGTCGTCTTGTCTGGGGAAGATGAGGTGCGCAAACTCTTCTGTTACTTCCTAAACGCGCACTTATAAGATGCGACGATAAAGATGACGACGACGCAAGATCAGCTTGGTCCCTGAAACACTGTTGTGTGTGGACTGTCGATCACTACAATAATTGTGTCTGCGGTAAATTTAGCTCTTGTGTGTATATGGTCAATTGTTTGAGAGAAGTTTTTTGCATCTATTTTATTTACAAAAAGAAACTGACAAACAAACAGACAGACGTATTCAATGAAAAGAATTTTTAACGTATAAATCTGTTTTGAAATTCAAATTGAACGTTAAACCAGAGCAGTCAACAGCAACAGCAAGCAAGAACAACAATCCAAGATACGGGTCCGGGAGTTCGGGTTCAGAACAGGGCATGGCAATGGCGTAACAAAGGACAGAATGTAGAGAGGGCAGGGCAGGGAACATTGTTCAATCTTGGGTGCGTACAATTAGAAGTTAATTATCAGAGATTTCAGTAGAAAATACAAAAAAAAAAATGTATCTGTTTCGAACGTCCATTAAATAGGCTTTTGTTTGAATTGTTGTTTGTTCTTCTTGGTTTGTGATTATAAAATGAAAATAGATATTATATAAATTGGATGATGATGGCGGATATTTTCGCATAATTTCTTTTTATTAAAGTTAATTATTGTGTATAACGAAATGGTATTGGTACATATTTTTTTTGAAATTATGTGTGGAACAAAAATTAAATACATAAATACATTTTGAGCTCTCAACTCGAGAAAGCAATTGAGGAGCATAGGCCTCTCTATTAACTAAAGTGTCCATACATACATATACATATGTATATGACACTAACCTCCCGAGCCTTATACATATTTGGTCCAAAGGCATGAACTTTGTCAAAGGCGGATGAAAACGCTTTAGGCTATTGTGAGAGGAAAATTCTCCGGGCGATTTTTGGCCACAGCGAGTGCATGGCGGAATGCACACTGATAGCGATCTAGCCAAAAGAGTTAAAACGCAAAGACTGGCAATTTTTGAATCCAACTCTGAGGAATGAAGGTGTAGAGAAAAACGGGGACGTTTGAAACTTTAGATATATTACAAAGGATTGCAAGAAGTTTGTCTTGGTTAAGATTTTTGTCAACTCCGGACAGGGGCGCCACCGCGTAAGTAAATATGTAAATATGAAACATCGTGGGGGTGATCGAGCGGTTACGGCAGGGAACGCAGCATGATGTATGCACTATATTTTTTCTTAAGTTGAATTCAAGCTATTTGAAGGTATTTTCCTTAGATATATGGATTTTAATTCTTCTTCTTCCGTTTTGGACTTAAGTTTATTTTTTAGAAAATTTAAAACAGTCCAATGTTAAAGTACATACATATAAGCATGAGAATTAATAATTTGTTAATTTAAAATCAGTTTCATAACATTTTATTATTTTTAAGAACTTAAGCTAGTGTTGTGTTATTTTTGTAATGAACTGCTGTCGAACACGCCTAAAACACATTTTGCCCCAGTGAAACTAATTTAACTTCAGATTCAATATTTGTTCAATAAATATTTGTACACCATTTAAATAGCTGTAAAAACACCTTCTAGTGGGGATTTATTTATTTCTTTATAAAATGAAAAAAAAAAGTAGGTGCATACAAAGATGTTTTATGGAACAACTACCGTGAACCCGGGTGACTGGCAGTTTTTATTTTCAGAATATGAATAGCATTTCAATATATTTTTTTTTTAGGGAGATTCCAATCTACTAACCTTCTTGACTCTCTCTTTAATGGTGTTTTCCATTGGTAAAATGAAGCTATTTATTTTGGATTTGTGCCGATTTTGACAATTTTCGAAAATCGATTTTAAGATTTAACATTAATTATTCAAATCAAAATTCTTTGAAAGACTAACACCTCCATGTGCTCGTACTAACACCAAAATAGTCTCCAGCTGTCAGATTGAAAATTGAGTTTTAAGTGCTTTTAATTTACTTCAATTGTGAAAAAGTATTTTTAATATATGAAGAAAATAATTTGCAATAAGAAATGAAAGCAGTTCAAAATAATTCGGTGAATGGATGCAGCTCATATTTCTCTAACCAAAGTAAATAAATGAATGACACAAATCGAAATTATATAAATACAACTACAAAAAAATCAATTCTTAAATATAAATCTAAGTTTATCAATGGAAAACCCCATAAGTGTGAGTCTTAAACAAATTAACTTTGCATTTAACCTGTTCATTTAAAGTGCATCCGATGGTATATGCATTTTTTCTTTATTGGAAATATTACCAAAACGTAGTCACACACCTTGCTAAATAATCTTCACTGTTGATTAATACTCGAACTTAATTTTACCAAGCAGCAGTGAAATCAATATTAGGTGTGTTTTATTCACTGCTGCATAACTAGCACAGCAAAATTTCCCTCGACAAACAACAACAATTTGATTGCTGGCGAAAAAGAAGCCAGTAAAAAAATGACAGTTGTGCTGGTGATAGAACTTTAAATTATTGAAATGAAAATGGCGCTATGCATTACATTTTAGAATTTAACATACATATGTACAATGTACATACATACTACATGTTTTGACATCAGATTTTGATAATTTCTATAATAATGGCCAACATTGAAATATAAATTGAAATTGACATATGGAGTGAGTTTGATCGTTTTATTCCCACTTGAATGCTGCGCTGGCAGCAATAAATAAACCACACCTATTGCCTGAGTCGTCACTTGGACCCGGTTCAGGTTTTTTCTTGGCTGGAAATATTTGTAGTTCAGAGGCCCCTTCATATACACCCCTATTACAGAATTCGGCGAATGAGCTAAAGTGACAGTTTCAATTCATTTCCAAACTTTTGCTATTACTGAATCCGACGAATGAAAGTTGAACGAATGTCGGTAACAATGCCTGCACCACTGACATTTTGTTCAACTTAAATGGTATTACAGAATACGCAATCCATTCGCTCTCCATACAATTTCTATCATTTTACATTCGCACCAATTTCGAGACGAATCTGAAGTGAATTTTTGATTAAACGAAAATAAACAATGGAGAGTACAAAAATGTAAGTCAAAAGCTTAACATACTGAATGCTAAAGTGTTTGTTTAACAAATTTTGGTTTTGAACCGTCCCCCATCTTCGTACTAACCACTCTCAACGATGCTTGATTTGGTTGATCGAAAGCGATACTATTATCACAGCCTAGGTCAGTTGAAAATGTTTGTAGCTGACAGTGTCGATACGAAAGTTCATAAATGATAAGGTAATTTTAGGAATCGACAATGTAGTTCATCGGACGAATTTCATAATTGAGTTTTACAGCGGATGCGAATCAAGTCAACTCACCGGGAGTAAAATTCTGCGAATTCTGTAATAGACATGATAGTCTAAAACTAAATCGCTAAGGGCTATAATTTTGCTGAAAGTTGGATCATCTTCAATTGTTCTTGAAGATGTTTTGTCAAGTTTTTTTTTTTTCAAAAAGTTATTGGCTATTGCATGGATAGATTCCAGTTGGCCGAAAGCCGGATTTTAATTTTTTTTATCGTTTTCATGCAAACTGTCTTAGAATTTTTTTAAAAATCCTCGGAAACACTTCTACTGAGACTGTGTGATCTCTCGGGTTAAGATTTAATGTCGAAAGAAGATTAAATCTAACGGCTCTCGAAAAAATGGTTATATCAGCCAGATTGTCGACGTTGTTGAAACTGACACGGCTACCTTCCCTGAAGTTATGTTTTCGCACACTCGGAAGGTTATATTGTCTGTGGCGTTTTCAGAATGCGTTTGTCACAATTTTTTCGGAATCTTGATATATTCAATTGAACTTTCGATTGAATTTAATATTTTTTTTTATAATTAGCCCACACTCAAAGGTTTTTTTATACCCTTAATATGCCAGAGACACAGTGTGAGCATTAAGAAAAAAGGTAGTGGTTAGAAAGGAGGTGTCGGTGTACATTGGCTTTGAATTCTTAAACATTGCAATGACTGGCAAAGACAGAGCGTGGCAAGGAATTCCACATTCGCCTAGTACGGCTGAAGAATATATCTTAATTGTTGTTATAGTTTGACACACATTTGTTTTTCCGATTCAAAAAAAAACTTTTGGTTTTGGCGATGATCAAGGATTGACAAATGAAATCCCCCACTCACATTTCGTTATCAACATTTTAAAAAGATGTGAATAATAGTCAAACTTAAAAAAAAAAAATAAGAGGGTGATATAGACAACTAGCCTAAGTCACACAAATAGCATGGCAAAGAAACCCCATCATTTGCCACTAAAAAGGCAAAAGTCACCCAAGCAGTGCTAAGTCACCCGGGCTCATTACAGTTTTACCTGTGCGCCCTGTTTTCTCGCAGAAAACTAAAGCAGATGTTTATGATAGAAATAGCGTTCTTTTAATTAATTTTCATTCTTATCAATAAATTATAAACAGAAACTTATAAAAAGCTAACCTACTTATCAATAACTTAGAACTAATTGGTGAGGGCTCTTACATACAAACTTTGTTTCACATTAGTTGATCCGAACCAATTTTTAACACGTAGTCCTGCTTTGTATCTGCAGCTTCATATTTCAATAAATCTAAAAAAGTTTGACTCTGCTTCTTTGTTTTTTCAAATTGTGTAAACATGAAAAATTTGAGCTTAAAAATGTATATTTCGGTTCTATCAAGCAACATGTATTTATCGTTTTTCGGTTTAGTTTTCTTGAGTAAGGGCTTTGGTTCAGTTCAGAAACTGAGTTGTCCGAAAACAACTTGTCTTTCAAATTTGTTCTGAACATGTTCAAAATAAAATAACAGAGCAGGATTAGTAAAATGCTGAACACATTACTTTTAACGCGCTTGAAAGAAGAAAAACCCTTGGTGGATGAGGGTAGTCGCGATGGATGGGGCAGAAGATACAATAATTTAAGAAAGAAATAGTAAAACTAAACTAAACTAATCATAAAACAGTTCTTGCTCAAGTGTGTTTCATTATTAAATCAGAGAGCTCTAAACACACACTGCTCAAAGATAATTCAGTTACAAAAAATAAGAACTCCATTTGAGTTTCCTGCATCGACCTTACTCTTCTACTTTACTGTGGGTCAAGAAGTTTAACTCCAGGAATATAGGAAGTTGGATTCCAACGTCCCCTTTCCAATATTAAATATTATTACTTATTGATATTTACTTGAAATTTTTCAATCTTTTATTCTTTTTATTTCAGAAATCAAAAAATTGAAATCACATTGAAGGGAAAAAAGGATTTGCCGATCGTCTGGAAACTAATACACGCCTGGTAAGTGTGAAAGTCAGTAATGTTTTAGAATTTTTATTTTCGGAGTATGAGTTGCATTGAGCAGCGCTTTCTTCCTTTTTCTGTATTCATATTTGTTTAAAAAGGTTTCGTGTTGTGTTTTTTTTTTTTTTTTTAATTTTCTTTATTATTTAATCACATAAGAAATTCAGCTACTGATTTCACTTCATGTCCATTAAAATGACAAAAAAAAAAAACATTTATTTATCGATTCTTGTATGGTAGAATTGAGACACGTAGGGGGCGGTCGTTAGTGTGAGAATGACCGGTTTACCTTTTTCTGGATGCCTTTCTCGTCTATGAGAAAAAAAAAATACAAAATCCAAAGAATAAAAAAATTGATATCAAAGATTGTATCCTTCCTTTCGCATAAATTTGTTCGATTGCAAATTTACGACTACCAGAGGCCAGGCCAGGTGGCTACGGTGAGTGATCCTTTTTTCTCAGGAAGTGGAAGCTTGAAGTCCAAGAAAAAGTCTTTTGCAGCGCAGCCATGGGACATTGGAGTATGACTGTTTATTTTATTTTGGGTTTTGGCGATATAGGGTTGGAAATGAGGACTGGAAGATGTAGTTCAGATAAATCGGTCGTATACACACTCGTATGTACGACAGAAAGTCGACATTGTCTTTATTTAAATGACATTGGGTAGACAATTTATATTTGTAGTCAGCCAGTGATGCGTAGGCTGTTGTCAACATCATCAGATATATGTATATACTCCTAGGTGTTTTCGACTTGCGAGGGTTATCGACTTTTTTGTCTGCTGCCCTCTGCTTCGAATCTTTCTCACTCTCATTGCATTTATTTTATTTAAGAGCGAGTGCGTTCTCTGGAAAAGCGGATGATTGACAGACATAATGCAAAGAGCCTAGGAGTTTTTAATTTGATTAAATACTTAAGAACTTGTAATAAAATAAACCATAGTTGCATTAGTTTATGGAACTTATTTTTTTAACGGAATCAGAGTCAATTTTATAAAGGTAAAAAAAAAAAATAAAGAGGCTGTTCTTAAAGAATTTTGATACAAACAAAAAATGTAAACTGCTTAGAAGTAAATACATACATTTTAAAAGCTGTATACCTAAGGGCAAGTTTACACTTGTAAGTTTTACTTACGTTAGTTGCTTACGTTAGCAACTTCTGAAAAAAATTAAACTTACGGGAAGAAAAATTGGCTTTCTTGGTACACAAATCTAATAACCGCGTCAGTTAGTTCGGTTTTTATGCGCTCATAAAGTGTGGACTAAATCCACAAGTTTCGAACTTATTGAGGTGTATGAACAGTGTTTTGGGGAACTACACTTGTAGTCAATTTATGTGCAACAGTCGCAATGTTCAACACGGATTGACATGAAAGCTTAATTAATTGAAGGGCCAATTCCTTCAGAAGTTAAATAAAGTGGCAGTGGGTTATATGATGACTCAACATGACATGTACACATTTTTTTTTATAATTAGCACACACTTCAGGGGTTATGAATACCCTTATAATGTAATACATAACACAGCCCGAGCAGTTAGGCAATGAGGAGGGGATTCAACAGGAGATGCAAATGCACATTGGTTTTAAATGCTTGTACATCACATTGAGGGGGGAAAATCTATTGGGGTATAGTATTCCACATTCGAATTGTACGGCTAAAGAATGAATCTCTGTATTTTACAGTACGCCCGAAACTAGGCTCAAGGGGAAACTGATGAGCATCCGTAGGAAGACGCGTATTACGGCTGGCTATATCATTGGAGCACCGTTTATAGAAGAAACGAAGTAAGGCAAGAAGCATTACGGACGGTGTTCGAGAGAAACAAAAGTTTCCGTTATATAACTGTCTCCAATTAGTCTAAAAGCTCTGTTTTGGTTTCTGTATAAGAGGCGCAGTTGAGTTTTAGAGGCAACAGCCCAGACATGGGAATTATACTTATTATACCTTTGTATATAAAACTTGTAGTACTATCAAGTAGACGAAAGATTTTGACGACATCTTAAGTATAGGAACAGTACTTGCTAGGTTTGTCTCTGCTACATGTAATAATAAAATATTCTCTTTTTTACTACTTGTTTTGTATCTTATTCTTCTCTCTAGCGCTAACTTCAGCGCCACCACCAGGCTAGAGTTCGCAATACAAAATCACGCTTCACGATAATACTATAGGTTATAGATTTATACAAAGATTATACTTAGCTTAAACCGAATGTATGCCTTATAAATTGTAGCCAGATCACAAGGGAAAAAACCTGCTTACATCTTCCAAGGAAACCTAAGCATTTCGCCGAGAACGGAAAGCTTCTTGGTTAGACAGGTGAAGATCACTTACTTTCCACTTACCTTTACCTGACGCTAGGAATCGAACAACTATTATTAATCCTTCTGCAGGTGAAATAGATTTCCGAAAAACACTCTTTTCTTTATTTGCAAATTTTCCAATAGGAACTGATAATCAGTTGCTGTTTTACGGATGAAATTGGAAAAATTGCTGGGGATCTTTATTCCAACAACCAATTTGAGAATACTCTACGGGCTGTCGGAAATTCATTTTTACAATAAACTCGTTTACAGTAAATTAGTAAACTACTCGTAAGTTTATATTAACGGTTTTGTAGGTTTCGATTTACATTCAACTAACAAAAACATTTCTTACTGTAAGTTTATCTTAAGTGTAATAGGGTTGCCAGATTTTTCTTACACCTCAGCGGGACAAATGGCTAAAATAATAAAAAATCCAGGGATTTCAACATATTGCCCGGGACGAAATAAAAAATCATAATATCCGTGTAGATCAAAATTAATAAATTCTCTTATTAATTACTAATTAAATGACTTTTTTGTCATTTGCAAATATTTTTCTTTTGTCAATTTTAATGACAGATGTCAGTTTGCAAAAATACATTCTTCGTTAAGTTAGGTTTGTTTGATTGAAATTTTAAAAGCCATTTCTTAAAATTAAATCACAATGCAGCGATTATTCCTTATCAATGAAAGATATTTAGGTACATTAGGCATTATCTTGTGAGTTTGATCCCGACCCGGGAAAAAAGCTGACCCAGCGGGACAGATGAATTTCTGTCTGAAATCCGGGATGTCCCGGGTAAACCGGGACGTCTGGCAACGCTAAGTGTAAACCTTCTTGTAAGTAAGTATATTAGGAGACACTTATAATGTTAAACGCAGTACGAGCGATGGGGAAATAAGGGTCGTTGAGAGAAAGGAAGTATCGATGAAGTATCGATTTCACCTTCCTCTTTCGATCCCTTTTATCTTATTTAAGCGATTAAAAAGCAAATTTTAGAATCAATTATTTTAATTTTAACATCAATTTCAATCAGTTTTCTACCATTTTGTCTAGTTTTTATGGTTGTTCTCATGTGGATATCCCTTAAGTGAAGCTCTGTCTTACTTAAAAATGAAGTGTTCAATTTGAAAAGTGGAACAGATATTCATTGAAAGTGCAATAAATTCCCATGTAGGGTGGAATTATTTCCATGCTCTCTTCCACTCTCAGTGAGCTTTTAAATATACATACATATATGTATTTGAAATACAAAATCATTAATAGGGCAGGATCACTTTGTTGGCTTATCGGTTCCCCTTGTGTGACATTTTGTATTTTGTGATTGTCTTTTATGTGGTGTGCTAGTGATCTCAACTTGAAAAATTATACAAACGAAAATAATTCCCATCATTATCATAATCACGATCTTAAACATGCTGTCGAAGTCATGGCACGTACGCAGAGGCGCAAAATTCATACACACATGTATAATACATATATATTCAAAGGTAGACGCATCACGCATATCTTTCATAGGGTTTTTTTTAGATGGCTTCAAAAATAAGTTTGTGTGTAAATATAAAAATAATAAGAACAGGATCGCGCGCGTCGCTCACACACAATTCTGATGTGATGAAAACGAATTCCTCGTTGCTTCTTCCGATATTAGGACCACGGACGATGAACCATGGGCCAGCCAAGGAGCAGAACCGGCAGCCAGGAGATGAACAAAAAGGAACGTTCGCGCGACAGTAAATTGTTTCCCCCAAAATGTGATGTACAGAGTGACTTTACATGCTGGTGGGTTTAAGTAGTCGTCGGCTATTCTTTCTTATATGTTTTTTGTATTCTTTTGTCTTTTGACATTTTCTTTTAATTTTTTTTTTGCAAAAGTCGGCGTTTCATTTTGGATCTCTTCCCGTTGTGTTTGCAATGATTTTTTTTAGGGATTTTGGATGCCGCGATGTTGCAAATGCAAAAACAAAAACAGAAATAATGAGGAATAGTAAAAAAATCAAAGTAATATAAATCAAAGAGAGAGAGAGGATAAAGATACAGGCAAACAAAAAAGTGAGTTTTTGGCGGCATGGCTTCTGTTGCAGAATCGGTATGTGTGACCTTCACCAATCACCATCAGTGGCGAGCACGATTCCATTTTGATTGTTGCTTACAGTTTTATTTTAGGTTTTGGGCAGTTTTTGTGTGTGCGTGTTTGACGGTATGGTTGATATAGGTACTATCAGAGATTTAAATTTTGAGTCCACACTCAGCGGAACTGCATAATAGGACTTGAACCTTTCCAAAGAGTTTTATATCGATACACTTTATGTACGAGTACATATATATAAATGTCTGTATGAAGATCCATTTGGGTACCCATTAGTTACGATTTGGGATCAATTGTTTATAATTTTTGTTCTGTTTATTTTGTAATGGCCTATATTTGAATGATAATGTAGTTTAGTGTACGAGTAGGTATTGTTATTTTTGATTTGTGATTTAAAAGAAATCCTATGGTAATGGTGAAGTCGATGTAGGATAAAGTACTTGACGGTTAACTCAGACTCACCCCCACTTTCTCAGTGGAAGTTTAAACTCAAAGTCAGCTGAACCTGAACTTGAGTTAAAATTTGAAGTTCAAACTCGCCTTGGGTCAAAGTGTTCTCTAAACATCAATTCAATTGATCGTTGTTTAACTTTATTACAGTAGACTCTCGTTAACTTGAACATACCATAACTTGAACATCCCAATAACTTGAACAAATATTTTTTCCCTTTACGCATTCTATAACTTGAACGGACTATTTTTAAGACTCAATACCTTGAATTTTTCCCCTAAGTACTCTATAAGTTGAACAAGTAAAATTTATGCGAACTCTGTAACTTGAACCAGATTTAATATTGAATTTCTTAAATTTTTGAATTTATGCAAGGTACCTGGGATGTTGGTACAGAATGCAAACGGTTTTTGTAAAGGGGAATCCCAGAAAATTTCCTTAGTATTTCCGTATAAGGTTTTATTTTTCATAACCGGTGAATTTCTGAATTTCATTTGAACACGTGCGTATTTAGGAATCGAAAAACGTTTCAATTAAAATTATTTGTTAATAATATCATTATTTATGTTTTAAAATCATTAAAATGAATCATTATTAAATGAAAACAACAATTTTTTAACTTGATCCAGTAACTTGCACAATCCTATAGCTTGAACACTCCTGGTTTCGTCCGTGTTCAAGTTAACGAGCGTCCACTGTATATGAATAAAGGTTAAAGTTAGAAGAAAGCATTTTTAAAAGTTTCGCCACACATTTTTTTTTCTTTCTAAGGCTAGTCGGAGTCGCGCACTGGCAACTGTGATAGAAATCAAATAGTTTAATCACCAGTTGAAAGAGAACCGCGCACTGGCAATTCTTTACTCACGTTCACACTCTTTTCTCTCTTGCTCTTATAGAAAACAGCAAAGCACAAACTTTTTAGTTGCTCGAATTGAGTTGCTCTAAGTGCGCGGTGTCCCATATAAGCCCATATGTTTCAATTTAGCAACTAAACAGTTGCGAAACTAAAAATTGAATGTGCGCGCCTGGCTTAAGACAACAAAATAACGGTATCTGCCATACAAAATTTTCTCGAAATAGGTACAAAAAATATGTATATTTATAAATAAAATATATTTTTTGTTTCACAGATTGAAAAAAAAAATTAGAAAATGTCATTACTAATGAATGCTAAAGCTCCTAAATTAATAAAGTAAACAGTTTTTTAAAACTAATCTTTAAGCTGTATGAAAACAATTTTTATTTTATCTAAAATACAGTCCCACCATACAAATACATATTAACAAATTGTTTTTAAAAATCACCCACAATTTTGATAAGATTTTGTTCCTTCCGCTTTATTTCTACGATCTATAATTCAATATAAAAATAGTAATTAAGACATTACCTGCTGTATCTCATTATAGGCATAACGGATTTTAATGAAATGTTGTCTACAGGAACTTCAACAAAATTTATAAAACATTGCATATCAAAATCAAAAATTCGATACCTCAATTTGGTCAATAATTTTTATTTTCACAAGATAAAAAATCAAAATTTTCATGAAATGTAACAACTAAATAGGATTTAAAATTGTTGTTCTTGGATAAATTCGTATTTGCAGACAAAATCAAATTGCACTCTGTTTTAGGCTCCAACTGATAAAAATTCTAACTGTATAATAAAACTTATAAAAATATAATTGTATGAATATATTTCTCTAATATCATCCATTTTTGTAATTCTAAGTTTCTTGGACATAAGTGGGACTCAGTCGAGCACCTAAATAACTAAAATTTTATAAAAATTCAATTTAAACTGTAAGTTCCATGCATGTATTAAATGGCCAGCTCTGCAACCGTAAAAAAAGCGAACTCGAGATTTTGATCAGGCTTGACATTATAATTCAATTCTCAATATCTGCCTGTCTGTTCGGCTACAGCCTAAAAATTTTCTCCCTGTCATACATTTCTTTTTGCGAAAAAAACTGTTCCATAGATCACGGAATAATGGGTAAAAAAAATGTTGGGACCTCCCATAAAACCGTTTTTTTTTTGGGTGTTCAATTTCCATGAACAATTTTTTTATGCTAAAGCTCCTAAGAAAGTTTGAATAATTTTGTGTAGATATAGAGATGGATACGAACATTTTATTTGATTTTTTTTCAAACGAAAGGCATTGTTTTTCCTGAGAATGACATTTATTTTTTTTCTTTTTTACTATTTTTTTTTAATGTGAAAGCAAATGCACCGATCATCATGAGCACGCAATACAGAAATTTTTTTAATAACTAAATGCATTTTCCGGTGGTTATTAGCTAAGGGCACCGCATTATCGTATCTTTAATTCTTTATAATTATAATAAATTTTAATTTAATTTCTATAATTTAAACAATAATTATGATGTTGTTGACAATAGCTTGAAGGAAGTAAGTTTTTATTTTTAAATACCAGCAAATAATTAAGTAGATCTTTAAGTTTGTAGTATACATAGTTGGGGAACTGTGCATTCTTTAAGGACGGGTTTTTAAATACCTATCTGTTTAAAGAATCAACAAAGAAACTGTAATTAAAAATCTAAAAATAATTAAAAAAAAAAAAAAAAAAAACAGAAACAACCAACGTTCTACAAATATAAATCGCGATCAGATTTGCTAGAGAAACAATAATTATAATCATGATAAAATATCGGCATCATTTAAGCTGTCAAAAATTGAAAATTAATTTATTGCCTCAATTATGATCGATTTTGAGAGTGTATCCCCTCTGTGAGTCAGTTGGACCAACCGACGCGACGACCGGTCTGCCGCCTGAATCTGATGCAACATGCCACATCCGCACCAGCGATCAAAAAATCCCAATAATACACTTTGTAGTTATAGGTATTCTGAGCCTCTGACTACTAAACCACACTATAATACAGTTAGGGTGAGGGCGGATGTCAGGCACAGGCAGTGTGGTATAGTGTGTTGCAGAACCGAGTTTTCTCCATCTGCACTACAGAATCACAGACCGAGATCACTGAAATGTTGGAATTCGCGCGCTCAAAAGAGCCAAAAAACATAAATCAATCCTTTTATAATTTGCACTAACAAAATGACCAAAATGACGACAGTAAAAGACGGAACGAACGACATTGCTATATGGGTTTTGTTGTTGTTGGTTTGTTTTGGTTTAAGCAACAAAAAAAAAAAACATTGTGATTGTGCTATGCCGGCTGCTGAGCAACAAAATATAAATTTTAAAAAGAAACAAGGAAAGGGAACAGGCGTAGAGGGACGTGAAATGGTAGTGTTATTCGTATGGCGAGTGGTAATGACAAGAGTGACGCATCAGAACGACTACACCAACATTAAAACGTGTTATATTGTCATTTCATGGTCTGCACTTTTTTTAGTTCAAAAACTAACGACACTCGCCAAACAGCCGCTATGAAAAATCTTATTTATCTCGAAAACGTTTCTGACGATTTTGGTAACAAAAATATGTGTGCCTGCTATTCTAAGCATGGTTTACAATTTGGTAAACAAAAATTTGTTTATTTACGAACGTGTCATATAACGGTTTTTTTAATTTTTAACTTTCTCATTTACGGCTCCACTGATTTCAATAAAAAAAGGTATATTTGAATTTGAAATGATATTGTAAAAAAAAAATTTTTTTTATATTTTTTTGATTCTGGAAAAAAAATTAAATTTTTAAATTATATCCTTAAATTTATATAATTAAATACTTAAAGAAATTTCTTTTCATTTTTTTCTATAACGATTTTTTAAAATTTGTTTGCATAAATTCAGTATTTTTCCCAGAAATCAGACGTCATGTTTTTTAACTCAATTAATTTTAGGAGATGTTGTAGAAATTAAAACAATTTTTCTCTGAATACTCGTACATCCATATTTTTATAAAGTTATAAATTCCAAAGAGCAAATACGAGCGATCCAATCATGCATTTTATTTTCTTCCCTTTTGACTTTTTTTTTTAAATTGAAATTTGTAAAGCTATGGTTTTAGGTTAGGTTAGGTTAAAGTGGCTGTCATTAAGCGTCTGATACACTTAGACCATTAGAGGTCCATTGTGATACCAACGATCTAATAGGGAACAAAAAGGTTTCCTACTAGTTTAAACCATTTGGAGCTTCTGATGAAGCGAAGGAGACTTTTAATGTCTTTGTTTATGAGATCGCTTGGTTCATTATAGAAATGTTCTCCTAGATGAAGTTTGCGTCTGTAAGAGAGAGCAGGGCATGTACAAAGAAGGTGTGGGATTGTCTCCTCTTCCTCCTCGTCCAAGCAACTCCTGCAAAAATCGTTTGATAGCACACCGAGACGTGCGGCGTGTCTACCTATGAGACAGTGTCCAGTTATAACACCTATGATGGAGCTGATCTGAGATCTACTGAGGGACAATAGACATTTTGACCGTTTCAGATCCAGTTTAGGCCAGATTTGTTTGGTCGCCATACAAGTGGTAGTATTAAGCCATCTTGTGTTTGATTGTTCCAGAGCGATTCGTTTCAGCATAAGTTTACTTGTAGCTATGGGCATACCTATATTTGCTTTTTCGGGTAAGATAGGCATTTCCGTTACAATTCTGGCGAGTTCGTCTGCTTTGCAATTCCCCGGAATGTCCCTGTGACCCGGCACCCAGAATAGGTGAATGTTAAACTGTTTGGCCATCTCCATTAGAGACGATCGACAGTCTTGGGCTGTAATGGAGTTTACAGAGACTGATGCGAGGGATTTCAAAGCAGCCTGACTGTCTGAGAAGATACGGATATCCGTGCTAGATACCACGTTTTCTTTAAGCCAGTACAATACTTCCTTTATCGCCAGAATTTCCGCTTGGAATACGCTACAATGGTTTGGTAGGCGGAAGGAGAGACACTCCGTTTTCAGTCTTCGATCCATCTGTGAAAAAGTTTACTGATTTATTATCTGTCAAAGCCCCTTCCTCCCAAGCTGACCTTGAGGGAATGGTGACTTCAAAGTTTTTATCGAAAACCAAAAGGGGAGTGGTGTAGTGACTTGGGAGAGTTCCGAATAAATTCAGAATGGTGGTGTGGCCAATAGAATTATTGGTCCATTGAGAGATGGCTTTGAGACGTATGGCTGTGCTCGCGGCCATTTGTTTGCTGTAAATATCTAGGGGTGTCAGGTTGAGTAGTATGTCTAGTGCAGCGGAAGGTGTCAAGCGGAGAGCTCCGATGATGCACATATACGCTGAACGTTGAACTCTGCTTAGTTTATCGCGATTAGTCGCTTTATCTAAGGCCGTCCACCATACGGTCACCCCGTAAGTGAGTATCGGTCTATAGTTTTAAAAGCTTATCTTTTAAATAAAGAAAGAAAATAATTGATCATTTTCACAAATTTCTAGAATGAAACGAATGCATATAGTACCTTCCCATGTTGCCGGGGTCTTATATCCATGAAGTCAGTTCTAATTGGATTCAGTGTGCAATTCAATAAAACCATCAGTTTACCTTTGAGTCTAACGTTGGACGTACTATTGAGTTCTTTAGCTGCACAACACGAATGTTTATCGCTTTGCCCGGCTCAATATTTCCCCCATTAGGATATTCAGACATTCAAAACCAATGTGCATCAGTATCTCCTTTTAAATCTTCTCCAACTTTCGTTAATGCTCGCACTGTGCTAAAATAGTTTAAGGGTAATAATAACCCCTTTATTGTGAGCAGAATTATAAACAAACAAAAAACACTTAAAGTATGATTCATACTTTTTTTTATATATTTTTAAGTTAAAAGATCTTACAAAGATCAAAATAGTCATATTTATTGAATAAAGTCTTTGAATAAGTGCGTTCATAAAACAAATTTGTCGCGCCCTTTTTTGTTAAACGAGTTGAAAAATGAAAACTTGCTAGGTATCTGTTATCTTTTAAGATGTAGTTCAATTTGATGAATAGGCTTTGCGAATAAAAATAAATAAAGCTAAAATTGAACTTGAAAGCAAAAGCCCAATATACGCCAGCTTGGAATGAAATTCATCCAGTATTGGATGACATTTGTTAAACGTCTAACGCTAGTTGATTTTGTAAATTTTAAACTGAGTTTTTTGATTCGTTTAAGACAAGGATTTTATAAGATGCATTTATTTTTTTTAATACAACACAACTTGTGCCTTACTTCAGACGTAATAGAGAGAATACCTCTAAGGCCTAACCGGGAAGACTGGAAGATAGCTTCGACTATCTGTTCAGGCAATAGGATTGAATGGGCGTTAAGTACCTTTCAACCTTTCAAATCACCGGGCGTAGATGGCATCTTTCTCGCGCTCTTTCAGAAAGGTAAAGAGGAACTGATGCCCTATCTTATTAGACTGCTTCGAAGTAGTATTGCACTTGGGTACATACCAAGTCTATGGAGAAGAGCAAAGGTAATTTTCATCCCCAAAGTGGGGAAAAAAGATACCACACATCCTAAGTCATTCAGGCCAATAAGCCTAACATCCTTCTTACTGAAAACTTTGGAAAAGGTAATTGATAACTTCATAAGATCGGAAGTATTAGTAAACATGCCCCTAAATCACCGTCAGCCTGCTTACAGAGCGGGTAGATCCACAGAAACCGCTCTGTATGAACTAACTAATATAATACAGAGAGCTTTAGATATTAAAGAAACGGCATTATGCGCCTTCCTTGATATTGAGGGGGCCTTCGACAACACCTCTCACGAAGTAGTTCATTCGGCTCTAGAAAGGAAGAGAGTTCCTAGCACTATAGTCAGATGGATAAGTAAAATGCTTAGTACAAGAACGGCGGAAGCATACGCAGGACTAAACGTCCAGAAAGTCATCACAACAAGAGGCTGTCCGCAGGGAGGGGTATTATCACCCTTGCTGTGGAGTCTTGTAGTTGATGAATTACTAGAAAGTCTAACCTCCCAAGGGATTCGATGTATTGGCTTTGCTGATGACATCGTTATAACGGCACTGGGGAAGTACGAAGAAACTCTTTGTGATATAGTCCAGAGAGGGCTGTCTATAACCAGGAAATGGTGTATATCTGTGGGACTTAACATCAACCCTACCAAAACAACGATAGTACCATTTACCAGTAAAAGACTTTTACCTCGCATGAAACCCATCCGGTTGGCGGGAGATGTAATCGACACCCAGGAGTTACACTAGCTAGCAAACTCCTCTGGAACAAGCATGTCGAAATAACTGTCGGAAAAGCGACTGTCGGAAAAGAGACTTGCAGGTAAATCATGGGGCTGCAAACCAAACATCATAAGATTGATGTACACCATGATGGTAAGACCCATCATTACCTATGGGGCAATTGCATGGCATAAAAGAACCGAACTAAACACAACTAGGAAATCACTAGACAAATTGCAAAGGCTTGCATGTATATGCATAACAGGAGCAATGAGAACATGCGCTACAGCAGCGATGGAAACCATCCTTCATCTGACGCCACTACACGTGGTCATTGAAAATGCTGCTAAGGGAGCCATAATGAGATTTTCTAAGGAGGGTACTGGGACGGGTAAAATTATTGGAAACAGGGAAAAAGATTCGATAATCCGGTCCTCAGTAACAAACCTCATTGACATCCCAAGAGATGGTATGATCAAAAGATATAACTTCGAAAAACATTTCAAAACGGAGTTAAGTTGCGAAAAAAACTGGCTAGGCGAAACAATAAACTACAGTCTTAAAGAAAATACCATCAAATGGTACACAGATGGATCGAGGACGGCTGAAGGGACTGGTGCTGGAGTTTTTGGGCCTAGAACTAAACTCTCCTTACCGATGGGATAGTCCACCAACATATTCCAGGCAGAAGTAAATTCCATAGGCATATGTGCTGGAAGAAACCTCGATAGGAAATATAAAAACCAAAACATTGCCATCATGTCAGACAGTCAGGCTGCACTAAAAGCACTAAGCTCCTACACCATCAGCTCCAAACTTGTTTGGGAATGCGTGATTAAGCTTAATAAACTGGGCAAGAATAACACTGTCACGCTTCATTGGGTACCAGGCCACGTTGGTGTCCAGGGCAACGAAGTGGCAGACTCCTTAGCAAAAATAGGTGCATCGACACCCCTTACAGGGCCAGAGCCCTACTGCGGAATAGGAGAAAACGTGATCAAAAACAAAATCAAAACAGAAGAGGAGACAAAAAGATCAAAGATCTGGAAAGAACTCCCTAAGCTACGACAGGCAAAACTCCTACTCGGGGACTACAACCGAGAGCGATTTCTAACCTGCATTAGCTTAAGTAGGAACAACCTCAGGAAAATCACGGGGCTTCTCACAGGCCACTGTAGGTTGAGCAAAGCGACTTGCAGATTCTGCAACACTCACGAAGAGACATCTGACCACATACTGGGGAAATGTGATGCACTCGTGCATCAAAGGCACAGGCATCTGGGCAAGCACCACATAAAAGAGAGTGAATTATCATCCCTTAAAATACTCCAAATACTTCGATTCCTCAGAGGAGCAGATTTGGAGGAAGAACTGTAGTAATGAGCCAACCTCATCCAGTTCTAGATGGGGGACACAATAGATCTTCAGGTCGCAGTGTTTTTATACCCCAATTTATTCATTCATTCATACTTCAGACGTAGTGGTAAGTTCAGAAATTCTTTTTTTAGCCACACTTCCCGAATGTGGAATAATTTATCCGGTGCAATATTTCCATCCCATTGCGACATTCAGACATTCCAAACCAATGTGTAAGATCCAATCAATCTATCTGGTACTATTTACCGTGATTCCTCATGATTCCCTCGTACTCAATGTTTTATGAGTAAATCCTATACGTTAAGTCTTTTGAAGGCAGAAGTGGTAAGGCTAATATGCTTGGGTGTAAGTGCAAATTTCCAAACTTTTTCAAACTTCCGACAGTGACAATAAGAGCTTGTTCCGGTTCTATAATAAAATTAGAGAACCCTAACATCGGAACTTGTGTATTCCATGTTTGATTCGAAATAGCTGTTTTAGGCCTTTAGCCAACAAAAAGTGGCGTTTCGTCCCGGCGATTTAACTTCCATGTTTGTGAACAAACTGGTGTTGATTGATTTTTCTTTTAAATATTTTTTTTTCTTTGGTTGTTTGTTTAGTTTTATTATTTTTTCGTGTAGATGCGAATGTATACATATTTAGTAGATATAAGAAAAAAACACCAAAGTGAACCCTAATATTGCAGAATGTCTCATAGCTGTTCTGGCAGACCAATCCGCCAACGATTTCAAGTCGCACGACTTAAAATTCAACAAGGATCATCACTGCGACAGATGCAGAATGTTGCAGCAACATTTTTATTTAGAATGATACAAAATAGAAAAGATACAACATTAATTTGATTTTCAAATTAAATTTTATAAAAAAAAGTCTAATAATAAGTTACAAAAAAATGCCACCACCCTCAACGCAATGGGAATCGCAACTTAATGAACCAACACCAAGAAAACGTCGACGTAAACGTGATGATCCACAATCGTGTTTCACCAATTCGGAGGTGAGAGACAATTCTGAATTAATATTCAAACTTAAGTTTTGTATTTTACACACTGTTTTATTTTTCATGGTTTTAGGTTGCATTTATTTATATTTTTTCCTTTGGTTTAAAGATACATGCTGCTTGTCTAAAAAAAATAAGACCTTTTGATCTTCTTGAAAATTTGAGTTTTTTTGCATTATTTTTTGTTAATCCAAAATATAACAGAGTTGTTAGTGAGTTTGTTTTATTTAAGTATTTGGGGTTGTTAAAGTAGATTTTGACAATCTTACCTAGGGTGAGTTTTATACGATGTGTTGGAGTATTTCTTTATCATCGTTTATCATCGCTATCGTCATTATTACAGACATTGTAGAATTTAGAACATTGAATAGGTTTTTTTTTTATAATTTCATTAGTTGAAAAGGGTATAGTTTAATTGCATTAAAATAAATAATAATTGTATAATAATAAATAGTCATAGAAGACTGCACGTGTAAATGGACATGCATGCATGGGTGTATTTTTTGTGATTATATATACTTTATACTACTCGAATCAATTAGGCATAATACGAGTACACATAGCGCAATGCAGCATCGAAGAAATTGGTATTTAATTACATATTATTTTCCCCCATTTTTCAATTTGACTTTCTTTATTAAACATGTTCTTTACCTGTATTTTATTAATGCTTTTATATTTATGAAGGAAAGAAAAAAAGCATGAATATTAACGGTTTCTTAATTTCATTTTCAGGAATACGAATCGGATGACTGCTCCCCAATGTCCTGTTCTGATGTTGAAAGTTTTCAAGGCAAGATCGTTTATAATCCAGATGGCAGTGCTTACATAATCGATTCTGAAAATGAATCACTTTCGAATATACCGGAGAATTGTATGAGTGGTAAGTAAATTTTACCTATTTGGATTTTCAAGAGATTCACAGAGGGTGGGTTTTCTATTCTTTTTTTATTATTTGCTTTTTTAGCTGGGGCAACATCAACAACAAATAACCCGAAAATTCACTCATTTCGTGTGGTAACAGCTCGTGATGCTTGTGTTAATATTTCCGAGCTAAATAAAATCCAAAAACCCATATTAATGTGTTTCATTTGTAAGCTGAGTTTTGGTAATACGAAATCGTTTAGCTTGCATGCAAATAGTGAACATACATTGAATCTTCAAGAATCGGAAAAGCTATTATTGAATCGAGAATATTCAAGTGCCATTATACAGCGTAATGTTGATGAAAAACCGCAGATATCGTTTTTGGAACCATTGGATATACAAAAGCAGAATCAATTGAATAAATTGACGTCCCCACAAACACAACAACAACAACATCAACAGCAACAACAGCAGCAATTACTCATAAGTTCAACATCATCATCATCGGTGAACAGTAACAACTCCTGCAGCAACAGCAACAATAACGTAAGTTGTAGTAAACTACCAACGACATTATCGTCCTCGTCAATAGGATCAGTGTCTTCGGTAGCGGCAGCAGCAGCAGCGGCAGCTAATGCGGCTTTAGTGGCTGCAATAGCAGCAAGTTGCAGCAACACCAGTTTGAATACGTCAACATCGTTGTCAATGAACGCGCCCCATATAGATAGCGATTTAATTATGGCGAGTATTGGTGGTGCTAGCGGTAGTGGTGGCAATAGCAATCCTGGCTATGGCAACGCAACTAGCACTCTTAGTAGCAATCCAAGTAGTAGTAGCAGCAATTGTAGTCAAATGATTCATCAACAGCAACAAAGATCAGATAATCTTGATAACCTGAATACTTTAGATTTAAGTGCGGTGACAGCTGCAGCACAAGCAGCTGCAGTAACATCGATAGTCAATAGCCGGAACACACCACCACCGTTATCACCCACATCTACAACCTCGTCGTCTCCATCATCATCTTCATCTTCATCAGCCTCAACTCTGTCATTATCAGCCCAACAACCGTCAACAACAATAAGTTCATCTGGGCTTTTAGCACCCACAAGCACGATTTCCAATGAAACAATACCCTCGCATTCCCTAGCGATGGACTCCATCTCATCAACATTTGCAACGAGTTCCCCCGCAACAAAAAATTCGAGCAGTCATAGTACTAGTAGTGTAAGCAATACTTTAAGCAATAAGAACAATTCGTCAGCAGTGTTACCTGCGACACCTACAACTGTAGCGGATTTCCTACATCAGCAATTCCAGCATATGCAGAATCAAATTCGAATAACATCGCCCGCCTCGGCGATAGTGGTAAGTGCTAGTGGGGGAAATACAGAAATGAATACTCTGACATCGTCGGTAACAACGAATGCACCATCGTTGAGTACGTTGACAGCTTCGCTAGCAGCAGCCGCTG
The DNA here is from genome assembly GCA_911387755.1 of Chrysotoxum bicinctum. Taxonomy (NCBI): domain Eukaryota; kingdom Metazoa; phylum Arthropoda; class Insecta; order Diptera; family Syrphidae; genus Chrysotoxum; species Chrysotoxum bicinctum. The sequence continues at coordinate 13,397,978 of OU426991.1, read as the reverse complement.
CAGCTGTTGGTAGCGGTTCTGCAACTGATCTTAGCAGCAATAGTAGTGGTGTTAAGTTGATCAATGATTTCCTACAGCATCAGTTCCAGCAGCAGCAGCAGCAGCAACAACAACAACAACAACAACAACAACACTTATCATTCTCAACATGTCCTGAACATCCCGACGTCAAAGGAATCGACTGCAAAACATGCGAAATGATCGAGATCAATATTAAATCACCAATAACACCAACGCGATCGCCAAATAGTATTAATCTGTTTCCATCGAATGTAACATTGTCGCCGACGGCAGCTGCAGCGCCTAGTTTTACAATTGGTGCATGTCCGGAGCATATTAATGGCCGGCCTCTGGGTGTCGACTGTTCAAGGTAGGTTCTTGTAAAACTTTCTTAAAAAAAGGTTACATCCCCATAAACAAATTTTAAAAAGACTTTAACTGAGAAATTTCCGTATTTCTATGAAGAATAAATCAATACGAACACACTTGCCCTAAGCTATCAAGTTCTACCAGTTTAAGTAGAAATTCTGTCAAAGTTCAATTGAGGATTCTGGAAACGGATCTATATTTAGACTTCTTAAGTTCTTGACATTCGAATTAATTTTTCTTAGTTTATTAGTTATAGAGATATAATAAATATTAAACGAAGACAGTTAAAAATATCACAGTTATCATTGATTATTGACTTTCTACTGTGTTGTCGTAGTTAAAACACGGTCTTTCTGACTACAGAGTATAATGAAATGATTATTTAACGACAACTACAACTACACCAATGACGAATGATCCTCTATCACTATTGAATGAAATTGATCAAGGTTATCTAAAGCAGTGACTATTTATCGCACAGCGAACAAATTCTTGCCGCTTTTTTATTTATAAAGTCTAGAGCCACCCTTAATCACTGATTTTTATTTGTTTGCTTTTTGTTCTGATATTTTTCTAGATGTGAAATGATATTGAATTCGGCTCGGCTTAATAGTGGCGTACAGATGTCAACACGTAACTCATGCAAGACTCTGAAATGTCCCCAATGCAATTGGCACTACAAATATCAGGAAACATTAGAAATTCATATGAGGGAGAAGCATCCGGATGGGGAGAGTGCATGTGGCTATTGTCTGGCCGGTAAGTATCTTCTAAACATATAGTTGGTATGTGTATATGGGTTACCCGTTGAGAGTATAATTAGTGGAACGATAACCCAACCCCTATTGTCAGTAAACAAATTATTTGCGCTGCGCTTTGAGAACAAACAAAAAAAAAGTCATGAATCTGCACAGAGACGCAAAAACTTACATCTATTGAATTAAATTGTCAAGATTCTCTCGCTTTAATTTTAATAAATGTTGATTATTGAATTAATTTGAGGACCATTTAATGGGAGACAAGCGACATACGACATACAGAGCAAAGAGGATGCAGCAAGAAGGCTCTTTCACAACATTTTAAAATCATAAATATACAGATAGAGAAAGAGAGAATATATTTCTTGGGACCCAAACCAGCCCCTCCCCGTCCCTTCCTTATGTGGTTCGCTGCGGAAGAAGATCGTGTAATTACTTTAATTTATATCGCCTTTATTGAGTGGGCAAGCGAGCGAATACACGTAGGACAGGGACAGAGAAAGGGAAACAAACATAACAATTAGGTGGTACAAGCCATGATTTTGAAGCCAGAAAAATCGAGGGAGGAACAATTTCAACACGAACACGCAAGTAAAATGGCTTGCCCTGACTCTGCGGTGTAATTTTCTTGCGTCGTCTCTGATGTTGTTTCTCTTTGAGATTTTTCGATGGAAATTACTTTTAATTGTCCTAATATCCGGATGACATCCTTAAGTTTTTTTTTATGTTTAAACTCGTATACAGTCTGCATTTCATATTTCAACAAGGTTTAAATTTTAATTTTAGGTCAACAACATCCGCGATTGGCGCGCGGTGAATCCTACACCTGCGGCTATAAGCCTTACCGCTGTGAGATCTGCAACTATTCGACCACCACAAAAGGTAACCTATCGATTCACATGCAGAGCGATAAGCATTTGAATAATATGCAAGAGTTAAATAGCTCGCAGAATATGGCAAATACCGCGGCGGAAATTCGTGAATCGCCAAAAATAATAATGCCAAATATGCAGCAGCAGGCTTCGAAGCCGAAGCCGAGTTTTCGCTGTGACGTGTGTTCCTATGAGACAAGTGTGGCGCGAAATTTGCGCATCCATATGACTAGTGAGAAGCACACCCATAATATGGCAGTGCTGCAGAATAATATTAAACACATTCAAGCATTTAGTTTCCTGCAATCACAGAACCTCGGTCAACTGAGTGCAGCACAAAGTGCGGCAGTGGCCGCATCGAATTTGCCTAATATACCCAATCTGCAAAATTTTCTACCTGAAGCGGCACTAGCTGATATAGCATACAATCAGGCTTTGATGATTCAGTTGCTGCATCAGAATTCAGCAGCTGGGGCATTGAGTGCAGCGGCAGCAGCTGCAGCAGCTGCCAGTCCACTTACCCTAGCCCCACCTCAGCAGTCACCTTCTGGAGCTGGGGGAGCAGTCTCTCAGCCACAAACGACTCAAACGGCGCAACAACCACCGCAACAATCCTTTCAGTCGTTGCAGTCATCGAAGCTCAATCATCAGTCTTCACCACAGCAAAATATTCCAACAGTTGCAACAACAGCAGCCCCGTCACTATCGTCATCCTTAACAACTACATCTTCACATCCATCCTCGTCACAACAGCATTCCGCGGTAGCGGCAGCAGCACTCTTAGCTGAAGCAGCCGCTGCAGCTGCGGCAGCAGCAACCACCTCCGACCCAGCATCAATATGCCTGCAACAGCAGCAGCAACAGCAGCATCAACACCAAAACCAACAACAGCAACAACTTCAACAACAAGAATCATCACTCGATCCGCCAATCGATCCCGATCCAAAACCAAAAACAGTTTTCAGCTGCCTCATATGCGCCAACTACAACACCAACAGCATCGACGAACTCAACAATCACCTAATGATCGACCGATCACGGAATACCAACAACAATTGCAGTGATGTCATGATGATTATCAACAATAATTACATCTGCCGACTTTGCAACTACAAAACTAACCTCAAAGCAAATTTTCAATTGCATAGCAAAACTGACAAACATCTGCAGAAGCTGAACTACATCAACCACATTCGCGAGGGTGGCATCAAAAATGAATACAAACTCAAGTACAACCAAACCAATACCGTGCAACTGAAATGCAATTGTTGCGACTTCTACACGAACTCTATTCAAAAACTGAATCTGCATACTCAACACATGCGACATGATACCATGAAAATGATCTTCAATCATCTCTTGTATTTAGTGAATAGTTTTAATGTTTCTATGGGAAGTGATTCGATGGCCGTTGTTAGTGAAAACAGCGAATATCAACTAATGAGCAAAAATAAAGTGCTAATGTGTCAATTGTGTAACTTTAGTGCAGTGAATATTTTACAAATTGTTCAACATGTCAAAAGCTTACGTCACATACAGGTGGAACAGTTTATATGCTTGCAGCGGCGCAGTGAAAATCTTGAATCGCTTGGACTGGATGACGTCTTTAAAATCGCCGATAATATTGGTGAGTTTTCTTTTTGCTATAAATTTCTAAGATTGTTTTCCACAATTTTTTAATGTTTCTGAAGCAATGTCAATTTCTAAAACAATTCACATAGAAAATAAATATGTTTCTAAACTATTTCTGGAAAGTTTATAAACATATTACACTTTACCCAACAAGATTACCATTTTCTCTTCAATGTCTGGAAGAGCCTGATGCGAATTCCTACTGCTTTTGATTCTTATGCGTTAACACCACCACACAAAAAAAGAGCAATTTAATCGTAAAAAAAATTGTGGTATATGCTGCATGCAAAAATCAACTGAAACCAACCTCTCCTTGGTCAAAGTTGTTGCAATTTCAATTTTTTTTTTTCGTATGGTTTTGAATTTTTTTTTTTTTTGAGAGAAGAGTAGCTATTATTTTCTGGTACGAGTACGATAGTGGAAAAATATTTGAGCTTAAAATGATTACACCATTATTGTACAAGCAGACTGCATCAAGGCCAAGACGATAGTCGAAGAAGAAGACACTAACCTGATTGATAGAATTAATTCCGCGAAATTATTTTCAATCCTGCCACCTTCGCTCTGGCTCTTGCGAACCACAACACACCGCATTGTAGTCCGCACACCGCACACCTCTTGCAGATTAACAAAATTATTTCTAGCAACATTTCGCTTGGAATAGATGATGAAGATAAGCAAAACCAAAGCGAACTGAAAACAGACAGACAGAAACAAACTGAGGTATGTACCTTTAAGCCAGTAAGCTTTAAGGTTATGGTATTGGTGGTGGCTATCACGGTTACCACATTAGTATATTTTACATATTTTTATTTTGGTAAATCCAAACTGAAATGTCAATTTTTGTGTGTTGCTTAAAGGGAGTTGGTAAAAGAATAACATGGTAAAAATTATTTCGAAAAATATCTTGAATTTTTTTTAAAATGCGACAGGTTTAATCGATGGCAACAGTGGTGGTGCTGGCGTGGTGATGATGATGGTGCACGAGTAACTGTTCCAAGGAAGAGGAAAATAATTTAAAAAAAAAAGAAACTGCAACAGAAAATTGGTATAGCTCCGAGTTAATCGTCACTAATTTGTTGCGGTGATTATCCTTGCCGTGATAATCGTGTTCTTTTGTGATTCTCGATGTTCGGTCTTTTGACGGTGGTGTGCGATGTGCGGTGTAAGGTAGTTGGTGAATTTGATTATTTTGGTTGTTTATAATATGATTTGTTAGTTGGATTCTGATGGTTAATAAGATCGGAACTGTTAGAAGAGATCCAAGTATTCATTTTTTAAATATTTTTTGGAGCAATATGTTTTTGGTATTTTTTGAATAAAAGAGCGAAAGAATTTGAAGACTATCTATTAGAAATTTCTATTATGTTGACTATTTTGTTAGAACTATTACCCGAAAGAACTTAAATTACTATTGCAATGTAATATTTTTAGCGGATAAATAATGCAGATGAAATCTACATTTACTAGTGTGATTTCATCTTCTCCGCTTTAAGTAATTCGATATTCTTTTTTTTGCCAGAGGAATATGGGATTGCAAATTTCTTATTTTTTTTCAATATCCACCTTTTCCATATAATGTAGTAGATTAGTATTCTTTAATTCTTCCTCCGTTGGATGCCATAAGAATGGACGATCTCTACATATTAATCAAGGCCAGAATTTTCTCACCTAAGCAATTCATCTCACACAAAACCACAAATGAAAAAAAACATTAATCAATCCCACTAGTTAAAATAATGCACTGACCACAGACAAAACAAATATGATAATAATTGTGTTAAGGAACACGTCCAGAACATAATTGGGACCTTATTCGGAGTAACCAGTTCTTGGCCGTGATTTTCCCATCCGGATCCTCTCGACTAATAATGGCCACCTGAAGATCGATTGGGGTGTAGTCAAAGCTATTGGTTTTAAACTTTTTAGAACCATCGGCCTTGGCTGTCTCCTCCGATCTTGCCCTCTTGGACGAAACTGACTTTGTCCCAGAAGAGTTGCCTATTTTTGCTTTGTCGTTCGGGTTTGCGATGGTTTGCTGTTTCTTGAGGGAAGTCGTCTTATTCGTATCTTTGCCGGTACGAGCTGTTGAGTTATTGTTGTCCTGTTCTCGGTTTATCTTTTTAGGGATAGACTTCGATGTGGAAGCAACTACTCTTTCGCTGACTGGTTTCGTTTCTTTCTGTTGTTGGGAGGAAGCTATGGGTACAGTGGTAGTCTTTGCCATCTGACTTTCATAGTTCTTTATCAACTTTCTATGTTTCTTTAAAAGGGCCTTGTCTCTTGGACTGAGAGAAGTTGGGTCCTTTTTCTCCGTTACACTCACGAATCTTTTAGAGGATCTGTAGTTACTGCGTTGCCTCGAAGCATTGGGCGGTGCAGTAGACTTCAGCATAGTCTCTTCTTGACTCGAGTCTTCCAGCAACTCGTCCTCGGTCCGACTTCCTATAGATGGAGGTCTGTTCGAGGTCTCCCTACCGTCAATAGCCAGGCTATCTAGAACAGGAAGAAGGGCCGCTGCAAGGTTGTGTTGTTTCATTAGGGTTGGCTTGTTTACTGTTTGATTGTAAGATTTTGCTGAACATACAACTTCTTTCCAATTAAACATCCCTTGTATGTACATATAATACTAATTGATATTGTCGGTCACAACTAATTTTCTGTCAAAACCCAACCATTGGCCAACTAACAACTAACAAAATGGCTGTATGATAGAAGTCAATTGAGATGTATAATGCATCAAAATCCGACAAGGGCTATTTGTCATGTAATTTCACCTAATAAAATGTGAGTTGTATCGACGTCCACTTTGAAACCCATTTGATCTTCAGTATAGTTGTGCTTCATTAGCTGAGCTGTGAAACTTTTTGGAAAGATAGGTTCCTTGAAAACATCACTTTGTTTGTTAGAATTTAAAGAGTTGGTTGAGCAAGCTCTGTTATTGAACTTCTGTTAATTTCATTATTCGATGAAAGGGAGAGCAGTGGTCATTTAAAAAATAGGCGAAATCACTTGCTAAGAGTTTTATGTATGTGTTTATTAACCTTGAAAAAGCCAATAGCTAATCTGAAACCAAAAGATATAATTTAAGAATATCAGTAAGCTGCTGATGTCAGCACGTTAGAGAAAGTCTGTTTGATTGCAGCACAAGATTTGTTTAGCTTTAAAAATGGTAGGTGATAGAACTATAACGGAAACTCACATCACTCACATCGAAACACCAAGACCAAAACAAAGCAACAAAACGAATTTTGTTAAAAAAGGAGAACAACAGTAAAAAATCATAATTTTTATAAAAGTTTGTGAATTTATTTATTCAGAAAAACGAATAAACAACATAAAGGGATGTTCAGAAAATTAAATTGTTAGGATTCTCTCGGAAGCATTTATATGTACAAGTACATATTTAACAATGAAGAAAAGGAATCTTTCCAATAAACTATGGTCACCTGCATATAGCACCACAAATTTCAAAAGAAGAACCAATAGAAAAAATTAATATCTGCAAATGAAAAGAATAGTAGTAGTACCTATAAAGTCATAACTACATATATGTACATACATAGGTAAATTAAATTTTACCCCAAAGCGATAAGTCACCACAACAACAGAATATCCCCAATCGTTGGGTGATCGAAGTTGATTCGATTATATTATGGTTCTGTGCCAAGAAGAACTTACAAAAAAAAAAAAACTCAGAGTTGCACTTTTGAACGGTGGAAGGCTGGAACATAAGAGGTATGGAGCGCGCCTCTGCGCTCTCTAGCCATCTTTGAGGAAATTATTACAAATTATCAAAGAATGCAAAAATGATTATGCAACAAATGATTAAAGGTCGAAGGAACCAGGTATAGACTCGCTGATCTTGGGCTGTGCTTGCGCGCGTGTTTCTCTGTGCGCACAGCAACCCAGACATTATTGCTCCCATATCGTCGAGGATAATCTAAATGCGATGTTGTGGGTAATTCTTTTTCGCATACTCTCTTGGTTTGTATAATGCACATACCACTACACCGAAACCCCCATTACAGACGTCGCACCGCTGCATCCATTTCATTTCCACCCACCCTATACAACACAAACCGCAAGTTTGAAAAGATGCATAGGTTTCTTTTTAATCACCTCACCTTTTCTTGTTATTATCGGAGATCTCTTTGCTCCCCAACTCTCAAGTCTCAACCGCCAAGATTTGCAGCGTTTCGTATTGTTGTGCGTTGTTGCAACATCACACTGTGTTTATTTTATATCTTGAAACGCACGAACTTTAAATTATTGCAAACCCGAGAAGTAAAAAAGAAAATAAATCAACCTGGAAAAATAAGAAATTTGCAGAGCTATAGGAACATTAAAAAATCGTACAAATTATGATTAATATCAGAGGAATAAACACCAAAGGGCAGGAAGTATATTTTTGTATGATCGAGCATGCGTACCTTTGCTGTTTGCGGTTCGCTGCAGCAATATGCCCCTCATCATCGCCATCATCTGAATTCTGAACTCAAAACGCCTGCTTCGGTTCGGTATTGGTTTCTGATGTTCCTTCTTCATCGTTTTCTCTGGTGCTTGGTTCATCTTGTGGTCAATTCAATGTGGCTGTCCACAATTTTGATCGATTCGAATATTGAATATACATAATTCAATATGGTACTAAAATTCGCACTGTATGGACGGTTGGGCACACGCCTGTGCCCGGTTTGCCCGACAAGCCGTCCGAAATGTAAAAAGGAACAAAGAAAAAACAAATCCATAGAAGTATTAAAATTAAAATTACTGGGTCTGCCTGGGGGACATTGCGAAATTTTTTAATTCCCTTAACTTCATTTTCTTTAAGCGCGATCGTATTTATTTTGTTTGGAGATAGGTTATGATTTGACTGTTCTAACAGAAAAAATACATATGCGCATACCTTGTTTAGTTTTTGAAATCTCTTGTGAAGAGTTTACCGCAAGGGAGACAGTTATAACCTTTTCTTTTCTTTATTTCATTTAGCTTTTATGTTCATCGTGATAATTGGATCGATAAATTAATTTACATTTTTCCTCTTTTTAGCAGCTGCAATAGCTCAATAAGAAAAATAAGAAACTAATCACATTTTGACGCATTCTACTTTTCTAACCTCCACCTTTAAATTTAACATGTAAATTACTCTCATTTAAGTACATACTTTTATTTCATACGAACAAATAAGTACATAAAAATAACAAGAAACCACAAATTAGAACATTGAATGCGTGTTAGTGCTGTTGCCACAATCACTCAGTCGGGCAAGCACACCACACCACTAGGGTACCCGAATACAAAAATAACTAATACATTCACTATAATGAGCAGTTGAAGCTAAAATAGGTGGTAGCTATTCCTCAAAGGGCAAATTATTTTGAAATTTGTTTTTTTTTTTTTTAAGAAATTGAAATAATTGCATAGAAAAATAGAAAATCAGAATAAGGGTTGAAAAGAGTACGAATGGGATATGGTATATGGGGGTGGTTGTAGGTACCTTTTGTCGAACAAAATTCTTTAACGCGCATCAAATAGCACAATTTCTATATTATTATATATTATGCATGTATCTGATTGAGAAACATTTCGATTTGATTGATTATTTACAGTCACAGTCCTCTAAGTCGACCTTCCAATTTGTATATCTGTTCAAAATTTTGCATTTATTTTGAACTACTATAAATTAAAATAAAACTATTTCAAACTTCTATATTCCAAAACAATGTAAAAAAGGGGTTCCCGAGTGAAAATATAAAAACAAACTAAAAAGTACGCACATACTTCGAGTGAAAAAAAAATCGGAGTCCCTTTTGTTTTCAGAACTTTGACTGTAATTACAGTTTTCTTTCAATTAGTTTAATTTGATGTCTCTATTTAGTTGAAAATGTTGTGTTGCTTGACAGTTAACCACCTTTAACTCACCTTCACTCCACCCCAACATACACTGCCACACAATAGAATCGATTTGAAATGTTGGCAAGATATTGGACTTTATTCTTGAAATATAGAAAATAACACTAACTTATTTGTTGGCCAGGATATGTCTATCGAAAATTTTACCATTGAATGGAATATTATGGAAGTATGAGATAAGATCGGTTTCTCTTGATCGAAATGCGATGAAATGCTTTAAAGAGTAAAACTAACTACCACATGAATACATTTTATAAATCCGCCCATGTATATATTTATACTTGCGACATATATGTACATAGGTACTACCTATATAGCAAGTTATGCATTCGTAAAAAAAAACTAACTCGAAATATGGATGAGACTTGACATTACAAATGGTTATTAATGGTACCCCCCTTAGGATAATTTTGTTAGCTTATTTTAAACACACTTAACAACACTTAACTTAACAATTTGCTACCTTTAAAATAGGTTCCTAACTCATTTTTAATTCTAAAAATCTTCTATCTAGCATCGTACAAAGGCAATTTTCTTTAACCTAAGAAAAATGGCAGTTTGTGCAAAAAACTAAGTAAACAGCTTTGAGTATATATAATATGGAGGGCTCGTTCCTATCCCTAATGCATTGTAGTACTTGAAGTTGTGATAGGGGTCGCTGTCTCACTTTCTATAAGTTAAGGATACAGCCGTATCCTCCGATTTGTGCTTACCTTCTCCTCGCATATAGTTCTCCGTCACATGTAATATGAAGCACTCGGCAATAACTTTGTCTTACACAAATTTGAATAGCGCCCCCTATGATAGTCACGCATTTGGAATAGAAACGAGCCCTCCATATTATATATACTCAAAGGTAAACAGACTCTTTTTGACGTTTGTAAATGTCAAAGAATCATATAAAGTTAGCATGATACTAAAAAAATTAAAATAGGCATTCGATGTAGAGAAAGTGTGATGCGATCAAAATTTTTCATACTAAAACAGCTTTAACATCGTAATAATTTAACTTAAATTTTGGGCAATGTATTTGTAAAATGTTTAGTATTTTACTGGATTTTATTTTATAACGAGCGAGTACTAAAGGGATTTTGACTACCCTTAAAATGTTTGAACAAAATGCGAGCGTCTGGAAAATGGTATTGGATTAAAGAGAAGATACCGATGCACATTGGTTTTCAAGTTCTGAATTTAAAAATGGGTTGGAAGTATAAAGCCACATAAAGTATTCCAAATTCGTGTACTGTGCCTAAAGAAAGTGTCTTGAGGGTACTTCTGAAATTGAGATCTAGTAAGAAGTAATAGCAATACCACTGCATTATTGCAACTGGCTATTTCACTAAAACATTGGCTCAAAATTTTAAACAGCTTAGTATTAAGGTATTAGTATGATACTACTTAACAATTCGCATACTTTTTAGTAGATTACTAACTCTTTCTTATTTTTTAACATTTTCTAACTAGTATCGTACTAAGGCAATTGCTTCTGAACACACCTAAACCAATGGCAATTCATTGAAAAAACTTATTAAACAGATCTATTTTGATGTTTGTAAATGTCAAATAGTTACATGAAGTTAGAACGATACTAAAAAAATAAAATAGTAGTTCCATGATTTTAAATTTAATAAAAGGGTGGAGAAAGTATGATGCTATAAAATCGTTGATGTAAACAAGTTTCATACTAAAACATCTTTAACATCGTACTAATTCAACTAAAATTTTGCGCCATTGTTTTTAAAAATATAGCAATAACATTTCGGATTTCGCCTCGATTATTTTCAAATGCGATTAGGGTGGAGTGTTTTATTTGAATTTATTTAAGGGAGGGATTTTTGTGTTGACCAAATTCAAATCAGTTTTTCTTATTTTAAATGCAAAAGATTCTGAAATTTTTCGGAATTTTCAAAAACCTTGGAGTTAGTGTATATAAATCAGAAAAAAGTCTCTCAATTCTTCGAAAAAGATGGACAAGTTTTCATTTCGAAAGCAATAACTTAAGTTCTATTAGTCGAATCATCATAATTTGAAGAAATCAGAGGACATTTTCAAATCAAATATTACACATAAAAACATTATGTAAACTTATTCTATTGAACGAAAGTGTATAAGTTCGAGTCTCAGAAAGGTAAAAATTGAAATAATTACAAATAATTGCAGCACCTTATTGTTTCGGCTCAATCAGAAACGCATATAAAGTATTAATGCACACCACATGAAAGCATATAATATTTGTTGCTGTAAAAGGTTAATTGGACACAGTATTAGAATGGGTAGCTGGCTGTTTATTGTATACTTGTTCCCTGATGGTGAATATTTAATATAGAAAAAGGATAAAGACGTTTGTCTTTAGGGTTAATTATTTCTTCAAGTAAAAACCCACATACTCACGAATTGTTATTACTGGCCGTTTTCATCGAAGTCATAAATTAGTCCTTTGCTATTTATTTAATTTTACCAACATGAAAATGTTTCACCCTTTTGCAGGTTGTATCTCATTGACTACGACCAATTATTATTCACATTCACCATAAGGTGATTCAAATAATCACGTGAAAATTGTATAGGTATTGTGTCTTTCTTTTGTATTTTTAATTGACCATGAAATGACCATGAAAAAGTATGCAATTTCCTCAATATACAAGAGATATCCATTCAGTGTGGCTAAATTCATTATAAAACCACATTTTACATCTGCTTTCTTGGACTTGTAATGTTTCGTGTAGATCTTTTTCTTCAAGCAAACAGATATGCCAACTATTATGTTTGCTTCTTTTCAACGACCTTGATTGAAGAAAAGTTTATGTGAAAATCAGAACAGATCTTTTTTCTTTCTTATATTTTAACACCCTGCAGCAATAGTGCATAGGACTACTTTTGTTTTTAATTTTTCAAATCCTTGATACAAAACATTAGTTCCGCGCAAGTGGCTGGCATGGTTTTCCAAAAAAAAATTTAAAAAAAAAAATATGTTTTAATCGATCGAATTTCGTCTGTAAAAAGTAACGAGTTGTGTTTTCTGGGTGACTCTTGTCGATATGGTGGTAGGTATTTTTAATTTCTTATGCACGATTCCACATGCAACTTTTTAGAAGCAGTGAAAAATAATAATTGCTTTAGTTTTTTTTTGTTTACCTCTGTCAGGAGTTGTGGTCTCCTTATTGAGTGTAGGTACACCTGTGTATATTTCGACACATAGCTTATGCAAACTCTATCTTTCCATGTCCTATACATATATCACCATGTAACCCTTACAACCCTTTAGGAATAATTTAGTACGCTTTATACATTTTATATGGGACAATTATTGTTTTTTTTTTTTTTCTTTTATTTGACGTTGGCAACATCAGAGACCAAATTTTTATATTTATCAACTAACAAAACTCGATTTAATATTTGTTGGTTCATGAAGAGGCGACAGGTTCATGGTTCATATCTTTTTCAGTTTGCCTTCGATTTTGAATGCAAATAAAAGATGAAAGAAAAATGATCCTTCATCTTTCGACAAACGAGATATCTTATTAATATGAAACAATGTGCATTATTAAAATGATGAACTCAAACGAGGAGGTGAAATCCTCTTCACTATTTTGTTTTAAATTTTTTTTTGTCATCTGTCCTAGTTTTTTCACTCCCCTCGATTCGTCTCTTGTTTCATAATGAAAAAATTTAATGAAAATCGAAAATTCATCAATCATCCGAGAATGAGGGTAATTGAATTTTCTTGTATAAGAGCTCGTCCTTTTTTTCTGTTTGATTTGCTTGTTATTGTTATATTCATATATATATATGTATCCTCGAAAAGATTAAATCGTCTCTACTCCTACCCTCGTTTTATTTTCCTTTCTTGCGAAGGAAACAAACGCAATGACATACTACTAGATAGAAGTCTGGTTGATCAGCATATTTATGAGGAAATCACAATGGAAGAGCAAAAACTGCAAATTTATATTTACATGTTCCAAATTGAAAAAAAAAAATCTAAACCTCAAGTGAAATTATATTCTCTGATTTTACCAAGGCTTTTTTTGCTTGCTGCAGTTACACATTTATTTATTTATTGAGTCGGGGTCTTAAGAAGAAAAAAAATAGCGGTAATTGTGCGGTAATTTTTAAAATGTTGCGCCAAGTTGTTGCGAAACGTACGTTAGCATAAAATTAATTTGAAATAAGAAGAATTCCATCTGATTTATCCAGCAAAAAAATATATAAAAACAAATATTTTAAATCGTTGTATCGGTTTTTTAAGACCGATTCAGCATTTGCATCTTTCGATCAACGCTGCAGTGTTTCATGTCTCTCATTATTTTATTGCTGTTTTCATAAACTGTGTTCAAGTGAAGTAGCCATTTACAATCCTCCCATTAAACAATTCAATAGTAACACTTGTCCATCATTGAACCCTTAAATATCTAAAGATTCTTCATTTACCGGGTACGAATGTGGATTCCTTTCATGACTCTATTCTTGCCTCCCATTTTAATAGAGCTTAAAACCAATGTGATTCCTTCCCTATATTCCTTAATCTCGCACTATGATAACACTGTTAAGTGTAGTAATAACCCCTTGAGTGAATTATATACAAATTTAAAAACAGAGATAAAATAAAAGCCATTTTCTCGAGTTAAATACCTATGTATGTTAAAATTGTGGACGCAATAAAATTAAGTATTTTTATTTTTTTTTCTCCCATTACAGAATGTATAAAATCGGAACGTTCAAGTCCCGTACAATCATTAGAATCTCACCAATTGTTGGTTAAGCAAGAAAACGAAAAGATTTCCCCTATGACAACAACAACAGCAACAACAACAACAGAAACACCACCACCAGCAACAACAAAGAGCAGTCATGATATTTACACTGATGCTTCTTCTGATCACCAACAAAATGTCTCTTCATCTTCCGCCATTGTAGTTGGCAACATCGTCAGCAAAGAACTGGCTGAAGTCGATCTCTCTTCGTTGCCAGCAATAATATATAAGTGCAACAGTTGTGATTTTTTTGCTCAAACTAAGTCCGAAATGCAAAATCACATTACCAATATTCACACAAATGTTTCGGAAGAAGATTTTCTAACAATTCCCACAAATCCAGCTGCCTTGCAAGCCTTTCATGCAGCTGTTCAAGCTGCAGCTGTTGCTGTAGCCGAAAATGCACAGTCTAGAAGCAAATCATCATCACCAGTGCATATTCACAGGCAGGATGATCGTCAACATCAGCAGCAACAACATCATGATCAAGGATTTGCAACATCTGTGCGTGGGAATGAGCTGATGCCGCAAGTTAAAACCGAACATATGGAAATAATGGATGACGCTCAATCGAATGATGAATGTGAACAATTGGAAGATCAAATTGAACTTATGAGCTCTAGAAACTCTGCCAATGTGACAAGCTCACCGGTTGTCAATAGTGTTATGTGTCCTCTGTGTCAAGATACTTTTAGTGAAAAGAAAGCACTTGAGATGCATCTGATGGGAGTGCATAGTGTGAATAGTGATGGCTTGGCAAGGCTATTGCAGCTAGTCGATAATAGTCATTGGTTGAATAGTAGCAGGCGAAGCAGTACTAGCACTACTCCAGAACCTAGAAATTCAAGCACACCGCTTTCCGAAGCTGGAGGGCAGTTAGCATTTCAGCAACCACAACAGCAGCAACAAAAGCATCAACAACAACAGCCTGGGTCTTCTCCTATTAATCAATATGTGTCCAGCGAAGAATACGCATGCGCACAGTGCGGCGTCACATTTAAGCTTCAGCAACATTTGCTAATGCATGCCAATGATGCACAACATTATCAAATGGTGAACGAACAATATCAGTGCTTGGCAAAGCATTGCCAACAATTGTTTGTAAACTTGCTGCAAATGTTAACTCACTACAAAGATAGCCACATGAATATAGTGATTTCTGAGCGTCATGTTTACAAATATCGTTGCAAGCAATGTTCGTTGGCATTCAAGACTCAAGAGAAACTTAATACACACTCATTATATCACACAATGCGTGATGCTACCAAGTGCATGATATGCAACCGGAACTTCCGCAGTACACAATCCCTACAGAAACATATGGAGCAGGCACACAGTCAATTGCAACCAACAGTGAGTCCAATTCCATCACCAAATAGTAGCGGGGAAGTCGCAAATCCTCCTGGGTCTTTGTCCGTGATATCTGCAGCCAGGGCTGGAGATGAAGATATTGCTGCCAACGCTGTTGTTTCTACATCCATGACTGCAGCAGCAACAACAGGTACGACAAATAAATTCAGCAACAATCAATATAATGATGATGATGTTGGTGATGGTCAGGAAATTGTTTCCACGAAAAGTATCACTTACAATTCGATATCAGTATCAGCACCTCTACCTCCACCACCACCACCACTACCGCTGCCACTGCCACCATCAGCCACAGTTCCTGAGATCTTCCCTAGCGACAAGAGTCAACTTGAGGACTACCTTAATTCCCAACAATTGTCCGAAGAATTTTACACAGATGTCGATCGCAAAATGAAATGCCACAAATGTAAAGTTGCATACACTAATCAAAACTATCTTGCGAAGCACTACAAGTCCAATCAGCATCGCCGCAATGAAAAGTTGAATATTTACCCGCTGGAAAAATTCCTCGATCCCAATCGTCCTTTTAAGTGTGAAGTTTGTCGCGAGAGTTTCACCCAAAAGAATATTCTTTTAGTGCACTTTAATAGCGTGTCGCATTTGCACAAGGCAAAGAAACGGCAAGCTAGAGACAGCGCTTCACCAGTAAAGACCATTCCTACGTTCTCTGAAGTTACAGAAGGTTCTAAAGAAAGCAAAGAACAAATAGTGGAAGCAATTGGTGGCAGTGGCAGCAACTTTTGTGGTGGCGATGGAGGTATGACGGCTGCAAATAAGTCGCCATTTTGTAAAAGAAAAGCCAGCCTTGAATCTGAATATGAAATTCCAAAGAAACGTTTCAAATGCGAAATCTGCAAAGTGGCCTACGCCCAAGGCAGTACGCTTGATATTCACATGAGAAGTGTCTTACACCAGACACGCTCCTGCCGCTTGCAGGAACAGCATACTCAGTTGTCAAAACCAATGACACCGCCTTCGTCATCGGAGAGTCCAACATCTACAACGGCAACGACACCAACCCTTAACGAGCATATGTACAAGTCCCTTCTAGAAACGTTCGGCTTTGATATTGTCAAGCAATTCAATGAGATAAATAAGCTTTGTCCAGCTTCAAACTCTAGCAATTATTATTGCCGTCATTGCAGCAAAGAGTTCTCTTCTATTTTTGTACTGAAAACACACTGCGAGGAGATACATAGTGAGCAAATTCCTCTTGAATTATTAGAAAAATTCGCTGAAAAGTTTAAAAATATTTATCTCGATCAAGAACCTACATCACCAACATCGTCGTTACCAATTACCAATCCAAACAAAAATACAAACCAATGTTTTTCTTTTAATGAATCCAAAAATAATTTAGGTGCAACAACATCAACCGCATGCAGTGAAAGCAACTCTCCATCGCCAGTTGTAGGCGATCCAGCAGCAGGTGCGAATGAGACCTCTCCGATAGTTCCCTCTACGTCACAACATGCTGCTCCCACCAGCTCCAATCCATCAGCTGTTACGGCCGTGGCAGCTGCATTGCTTAAACAGCAGCAACAATCCCTTACGCCAGATCTTGTGCAGAAGCTCAACTTAGATCCTACAATGTTGGCTCAAAAAATAATGGAACAGAACTTTGCCAATTTTCCACCCAACTTTCCAGGACTGCCACAGAATTTACAAAGTTTACAAAGCCTTCAAAGCCTTCAAAACCTGCAAAATATGCAACAAAATCTACCAAACATGGGTAACATGCCTATGAATACTCTGGATATGCTCAATCTAATGCAGTTTCATCACTTGATGTCTTTGAATTTTATGAACTTGGCACCGCCACTGATATTTGGGGCTGGAGGAGCGGGCCCAAGCCCTTCGGTAACAGGCACTACATCGACAACACCATCTGATCTGCCATCAACAGCGTCCACCCAGATAATTCAGCAGCAAACGTCAACTCCATCACAGGTGAGTTTTTATTAATTGTCTAGAATTGTATCTAACGTTCTCTACACAGAATACCAGCAATCAAAAGCGTGCACGTACGCGCATTACGGATGATCAGCTCAAGATACTTCGAGCACATTTTGACATCAATAACTCACCCAGTGAAGAGAGTATCATGGAAATGTCCAAAAAAGCCAATCTCCCAATGAAGGTATGTAACCAAGAGAAAAAAATGTTTTGATTTTAAGTGAATTCCAAGAACCTTGACAAAAAAAATTCCCATCCTCATCCTTATCTACATGATTATGTAAAGGTCGTCAAACATTGGTTCCGCAACACCCTGTTCAAGGAGAGGCAGCGCAACAAAGATTCACCATACAACTTTAACAACCCTCCGTCGACAACTCTAAATCTTGAGGAATATGAACGAACTGGCCAGACAAAGGTGACCCCTTTATCGGAAAGCGGAGGTGGCAGCGTAAGTGGCTTCCACCTCCAGCAACAGCAACAACAAAGAGAACAACAACAACGTGAACAGCAGCAGCGTGAACATCAACAACAACAAATGCAACAACAGCAACAACAACTCCAACAGCAAATTCAGTCGCAACATCTCCAGCAGCAACAACAACAACGCCCACCATCATCACAATCTAGTGATCTGAATTTTCCCCAACTGAGCTTCCACCAACAACAACACGATCTCTCCCGCCAACAGTTGCACCAGCAACAGGACAATCGTCCATTGTCCCATCCGTCAAGCGTTACCAGCGATCGTGGCGATATCCATATTAAGCCCGAACCTACCGATGACATTGGTAGTTCCGATTGCGATCAACAGATGGCCATGAGCAAAGATCACGATAGTGAACAATCGATGATGCAATCGCATCATCAACAATCAATGTTCTACAACAACTTCGAGACTAAATCCGAAAGTGGAAGCTCTGAGATCCTATCACGTCCCCAAACCCCAAACAGTTCATCCACACCGTACAGCAGTAATATATCAGATATCCTGGGCCAGCAAATGGAGAATTTGCCACTTAGCAACATGGCTAATATTAGTAACTTAAACAACATGGGACCGCCAAAGAAATTCCAAATGAACAAGATGTTCGAGAAAAGTGGCAATTTTGAAACAAATTCGAATTCTTCTAATAGTTCAACATCGAGTGGAAAGCGGGCCAATCGTACGCGTTTCACGGATTACCAAATCAAAGTGTTGCAGGAGTTTTTCGAAAACAATTCTTATCCTAAAGATAGTGACTTGGAATACTTGAGCAAGTTGTTGCTGCTGTCGCCGAGAGTAATTGTGGTTTGGTTTCAGGTAGGTCTTCAATAATAAGGCAATCGAATTTTAGTTCTCTGAACTAACTAACTCTCGCCATTTCTGCATCTTTTTCTTCTCTTTGCAGAACGCACGTCAAAAACAGCGAAAAATCTATGAAAATCAACCCAATAATACGTTCTACGAGTCCGAAGAGAAGAAGCCTAACATTAACTACGCTTGCAAGAAATGCAACCTAGTGTTCCAGCGGTACTATGAACTCATACGGCATCAAAAGAATCACTGCTTCAAGGAGGAAAATAACAAGAAGTCTGCAAAAGCACAAATAGCTGCTGCTCAAATTGCCCAAAGCCTGAGCAGCGAAGATTCCAATTCTAGCATCGATATCAACAGCGCCAATATGTTGTCCTCAAATTTGGTTGGCCCGCAAGCTGCTGCAGCGGCCGCCGCAGTTGCTGTAGCAGCAGCAGCTGTTGGTGGTGCAGCTAGTACTGCCATACCACCTGCGATGCCAGGTCTCGCCTCCAGTCCGGGCATTAACTTGCTCGCATCACCTCAGCACATTTTCAAGCAGCAACAGTCGGTGGTTTCTGTTGGAGGAGCTCATACGGACAGGACTTCCCCGCTACAAAAATTTGAATGTGACAAATGTCAACTGGTCTTCAATCGCTATGAACTATACAAAGAACATCAACTCATCCATCTCATGAATCCCAATCTATTCATGAGTCAAAACTACAGTGAATCTTCACCTTTTGGAATACTGCAAAACCTCCAAGGTAACCACAACAACCAACAAGACACTTCAATTGACTTGAGTCGACAAAAAAAGCGCAAGTATTCTGATACACAAACTTCACCCGAAGAACTGCATCATCAACAAAATGACTACGAAGCTTTCAATAAGAAATTCAAAAACGATCAATACGAATTTTTGTATCAATATTTTTTACAAAACGACTCAAATGCCGATTTGAAGAAGCAGTTTCAGCAGCAACAGCAACATCACGATATGGATCTAGAATACTTGGCTAATTTCTATCAGCAAAACGAACTCAAGAAGCGCAGCAATTATGATTTTTTATTGCAATACTATATGCGAAACGAGTCCAAGCAGTCTAGTAATGCCTCCAGCCTCATGTTGCTAGACGATGATGCTAACAAACCAAATATGGACTTTCTCCTACAGTATTACCAACTCAGTGAATCGAAGAAGTTTTTTCAGTTAGAAGCCTCGCCCCAACGAATACATGATTTCCCACCGTTGCTGAATCTGACCAGCAACGCAGCAGCAGCAACAGTGGCAGCAATAAACAATGGTATAGCAACACAGCAACATCAAGAGCAGCAACAAGTTTCCCTAATATCACCTACAGAGACACCTATGAATACAACAACCAATACCAATGTAACGACAGAATCACCAAGCAGATCACCAGTCCGACAGCAGAGCAACAACAATGGCTGTGGTATTGGAAACAAAGATACGAGCAGCAACAACAACAGCAGCAGCAAAAATTCTGAAACTCAGCCACAATTGTTCACAGAAAATGACAAACTTCTGTCAGCGACAGTGTCGGCAGCTGATGGTGGTAACGGGAACGGGAGCGGGGTATCAACAACGACATTGCCAACTACAACAACGAATCCAACAAAAACTGGTAGTTCTTCTTTCAGTACGAATTCAATAAACAACCGCCATTGTCCTAAACTTCCACTATTGCAAACTAAACAGCAAGAAAACTCATCACTGATCTCGAATCTTTTAGATGCATCACCCGTTGCTGCCACTACTGCATCTGAATTCGATATTCAATCCATAAAACATTCTGTCAACAACAACCTTAGCACAAATGCTGTTTCAAAAATGTCGCCCATCGCAAATTCCATCGACATGATGGATACCGATATAGCAGTTCCTCATCATCACCAACAGCACGACTCATCAGCAACCTCCGTCTCAAGTGCCAGCCACCATCCTGAAGAAACTGTCACAACAACTGAGAAGCAAAATAGCAAGAGACTTCGCACAACTATATTACCAGAGCAATTGAATTTTTTATATGAATGCTACCAAAACGAGTCGAATCCAAGTCGCAAAATGCTCGAGGAAATTTCGAAGAAGGTTAATCTTAAGAAACGTGTCGTTCAGGTGAGTTTGCTTTGAAGTTTTTAATCCTTACCGTGATTTAAGTACTGATTTTTATTTAAGTTTGTGAATTATAAATCAGCATTTACTATTCTGCTATTCGGGAAAATCGATGATCGCATCAAATTATTCGAATCTCCTGCTTTTTGTTTAGTTTTTGAAATGTTTCTTTCGAAGGATAGCAGAATAAGGCTGATTGTAGTTGATCTTGATCTCGATTTTGATTTTGATTTTGATTTTCTTTGTTTTGTTTTTCTTTCTTTCGTTTTTAGTAAAAATCCTGAAAAAGCGTACTTCACTTGTGCATTTTTGTATATAATGTTGTGTTATTTTGTTATATTATTATTCTTCTGTAACTTGAAATTTTTCGTTCAAACTGTTAACTGTCTATTTGCGCTTGCTCAGCATTCATTCGACTAATCGCCGTATCATCTTTGTTTACAAAAAAAAAAAAAAAAACTATATTTTACAACTCAGGTGTGGTATCAAAACTCAAGAGCTCGCGAACGCAAAGGACAATTCCGTCAGAATATTCAGATAATAAATAAAAAATGTCCGCATTGTGCAGCTATATTTAAAATCAAGTCTGCTCTGGAGTGGCATCTCCAATCCAAGCATAGCGATAAGCAAGCTATGAATGTTGACCAAATTCCTGACTTGAAATTCTCTGATGGTTTACTGAATTTGTCCATTTCGACACCCTACGGAATAAAAGGAGATGAGCAACACAAAGAACAGCAGAAGCTTAAAGAACAACCAAGTTCACCAACAACAACAATAACAACACCACCTCCAGCAAGATTGTCCCCCGTCAAATCAGCATTATGTGTCGCACCTGGTGTCACTACAACTTCTGCTGCTGCTTCTTCGCCAGCAGTTTCGTCTAGAGTATCATCTACAGGCGCTTCAGCATCGATCCTATCCCTCGTGAAAGGTAGAGGAACTACCCCACTTGATTTAAGTAAGACACCTACGCCACTAGTCAATAACTTAAGCAAGTATGAACAGAGTGAAAGCGAAATAAGTTTCTCTGATTCTAACAATGAGCATGACGAGTCTAATGATTTTTTTACCCCTTCGTCGTCATTGAATAATGGAAATCTTGGAAATCTTATACCGAATAACAGGGTCAACAATAGTATCAGCAACAAACGGCAATACGATGCTATACTGATAGACGGCAATAATGGAGCAGGAGGTTGTGGCTACAGCGATAATAACACCATGAGCAACATAAGCGATTATCTGGGCAATGAACGTGAAAATACTAATTCACCAGTTAGTCAAACTTCGAGCAACAATAGTGCTCAACAGAAAAAACGCTTTCGCACACAAATGAGCAACTTGCAGGTGCGCATATTGAAAACATTGTTCCATGATGTCAAGACGCCCTCCATGACGGACTGTTCAAATATTGGACGGGAAATCGGACTAGGAAAACGTGTCATTCAGGTGAGCACTAGATATTTAATTTTCCTATCTATAACTTGTTGAGCATTTAATTTCATTGGGGGTGTGCAATGACAAGCTTGTTTTTTAAATAGATATCAGAATAAATATTTTAATCAAAATACCAAATCAATCTATAAATAAAACCTTGTTGTTCTTTGATTATTTCGTAGGTTTGGTTTCAAAACGCCAGAGCCAAAGAGAAAAAATCTCGCAATCAACGATATATACATGATGAAAATACATTTGAAAATGACAAACCAAATGTGGATTCAACGACATCAAATAATTTACCCGAGATGCGTGAGTGCAACATCTGTCTATTGTCAAGCGTAAACATTCAAGAGCATGCCTTCTCAGCTGAACATATTGCACAGGTGCGAGTGTTGCTTGAAGCAAACAGTAGCAATAAAAATGATAACAATCAGCCACATGTTGACAATAGTATGGAACTAAATGAATTCAATGGTATTTATTCGAAGCTTTATACACAGCAACATCAGCATCATCATCATCATAACAATGAAAATGCAGATTTGGAACCAGCCGATACTAGTCAACATGATAAGGAGGACACTGGTGTTGATTTTCATTGTGGCAACATGGATAAAAACTACGACAATGATGATGGTGATGTAGATGACGATGATGATGCTCATGATCATAATCATGACCCTACTCATGATAACGATCACGATGACCACGATAAAACAAAACTTGGCATACAAAACGAGGATATGGCCTTGAGTGAGGCAAATAAAGCAGCATTGGCATTGAGGAATTTCAACAAGTTGCAACAACATTTTGCTGCGGCTACGGCTTTTGCTAAGCAACAATACCCCCACCAGCAGCAGCTACAACAGCAACCGCAGTGTGATACAATATCATCAGTCTCACCACCAACAGTGGAAAATAATTTGATGTTGAAAATAAACACGGATAATCCATTGGCAACAAATCATTCAGAAATGTTGCAACAACTATTTAGCTACAGTCAGATGAGTGGTGAGTTCTTTATGAAGATTTAAATTGTGGACAACATCTTTTTTAAGTTCAATTTCCATTTGTCAGTCATATTTAATCATGCATGGAAAAGCTTTTTTTGTTTTTATTTTAAATTTTACGTTTATTGTTCCTTTATGAATTCTATTGATTTTAAAATTATAAGAAATTATCGTATATAATTTACAACACGCAGAAAATGTTTGTGTCTTCAAGCATATGTGAAAGGAAGTAAAAAAAGTTTGTACAAACAAATAATTATATAAAAATAATGTAAATATATTTAAAAATATAAAATATATGTATATTAATACACATATATATACCTACCACTGGGCATTCATTGAATATGAAAACAAAAAAAAAACATTACATTTTGCTATAGGTTGTGCTACATTATAAATTTACTTACAAGTCTAATAAGACACGTGGTAAACAAAAAAGTATCTTTAATCAAAAAGTATTTTATCATAAAAAAAGAAAAAAGACTAATAATGAAAGGATATATAACAATTATTGACTTGCATTTCTTTAAGGTGCATATATATATATATAAAATATACTTTGTAGTTTTAAAGTTAAGAAACAAAACACTTTTAATGTTTAAAAGTTTAATTTTAAAAATTAATATATAAAAAACTAATTTTTATTAAGCCTCGCATAAAAATTTATTTAATAATCAAAAATTAAAAAAAATTGAGATATATGTATATTTGCTACGATATAAAAAATAAAAGAATTTATGTTTTATAAATGTCTGAAAATGCTTCCTTTAGTTTATAAGTAAAAAAAAACAGCAAATAAAATTTCTTATATAGGTAACACCGTTAATTTTAAGTTTTAATTTAATTTTTCATTGTAAAATACCAGAATGTTTATGCATTAGTTTTTTAAACCAGTTTATGTCCTTGGTTGATTTAAGTCATTTTATAAGTTTAACAAAAAAAAAAACAATTCAGTGAAAATTTTATAAAAATACACAAATAAATATATTTGGTTAACAAAAAAATCTCAATCGAGGACACAAGCTAACATAAATAAATAATGTTCCATTCATGTATACAATTTAAATAGATATATTATATAAAGTTTTGTTAAGGAAATTTAAATTAGTAAAAATCAAACAAAAAGATTTATTTTTGGTTTTCAAGAAAATGCGACAAAATATATTTTATTATTTTTCTATATGTTTTACTTTTTAGATTTTAATTTATGTTTTTTTTTTCTTTTAAAAAAATAAAAAACACTATTTTATTTTTTCAAAATAAATAATTACTTTTATTTATATTTAAAAAATGTCTGGTTTTATTTTCCGTTTCGTTTTGTTGTTCACGTTTTTTGTTCGTTTGTGTTCCGTGTTGGTTAATTTTGTGTTTAATTTTGATCGCCGTTTCGAATATGTTTATGAACTTCGTGTTCCAAATTTTATGCAAAATTAAATGAATTATTTTTCATTTCAGCTATTGGGGGAAAGTGAAATATGAACGAAAGATAAAGCTGATAGTTTTGAAAAAAGAAGTGGTAAGTAAAAAAAATAATATTGTACACACAAAAAATTACACTAGAGTGAAACATCATACACACAGAATCACACCCATTTGCAAAATAAATATCCTTACGTTCCAATCTCCCTTTTCAGCATCGAGAATGGAACCAAACGTTTGAGAGCAAATAAAAAACTAAACAAAATTAAAATCTGAGGATTAATGCGCGATTTTAAAAACTAAATTAAGAAGAAAATGCGGATTTATGTACTTCCATTTCCCAAAAAGTTGATTTTCATATAAAATTATAAATATAAATAATAAAGACAACACAAAGTTCCTATTTAAAAAAAAAAAAAACTAAATGAAAATGAAAATAACATGGGAAATGTAGGCAAGAGAAAATTGGTTGAAACATTTTTTCATTATATTATTATAGAAATCACAAAAAAAATCAACTTAAAATCAAACTGTTCCTACATAAAAAAGATACTAATTTTAAATTTAAAAATAAAACACTATATTATAGAAATATAAGGCAAAAGTTCCTAGGATAAGCGAAAATTTATCGTAAAAATCTAAAATAAAAAAACGTATATTATTTTTTTTAAGACAAAAAATTGATTAGATAAAAAAATCATATTTTCATGGGTGCCAATTTTTGATTGATTTTAATTAACTATTTAAATGATAAAAAAAGCAAAAATAAATGATATTTGAAAAGTTTAAGATATGCAACAAACAAGAATATCTTAGCTTCTAATAATTTTATTTTGCAAAGAATAAATCGACTGAATTATCTATTCTTAACAATAATGCAGACGTTAAGACTCATAAGAATCATATCTCTGAGAATCCAAATCAAACCAAATCTTCTGATGATTACACTAAACTTTATTATTAAAAAAAAAAAAAAACAATACTAAAAGAATGATAAGGGAGAACCTGGAACAATTCAATGCTGCTACTGAGAGTAAAAACAAGAAGAAAATATAATAAAACAGTTTGAAAAATATATATATTACTTTAATAAGAAACAATTACTACTTAAAAAATATATAAATAATGTTTTAACACATAAATATTAATACATAAAATAGAAAAGAAAAACACACTCGCGATATCGCTATAAATAATATAATACTAAACTTAAACATGCTCTTAAATTTGTAAGTGAAAATTAAAAGGTTCCTATATATTAAATATATAAAATTAATTAAACTTAGTATTACTATTTAATAGCAAAAGAGAAAAAATAAGTTTTCAACAAAAACAATTCAAAAACTTGTTAAAGTACTAAGCAGAAATCTAGACTAGAATTTAAAACAAAAAAAAACATTAAAACTAAATAAAATATACTTAAAATAATTAAATTCATATATATATATAAATATATATATATATATATATGTATGAATATATGCATACACAACGTACATACAAAACATAAGGCAATTAACTAATATATGATTTTTTAAATATTTTTCTTTAATCGTACTTTTATTTAACATTATGAATTGAAATTAAAATTGAAATATTTATTCAGAATAATTAAAACTAAATATAAATTAGAGTTTATTTTTTATATAAAATGGCGTTCTCAATATTTTACTATTAATTTTGTTGAGTTGAAAACAAAAAATAAATGCTGATGTAGTTTCAAATTCTATAAATATATATCTGACGCAAGATATTTAACTATTGTACTATTTTATTATTGAAATTAAAAAATTAATTGCTTATAGAAAAAAAAATTTAATATTGGCGATAAATATTTCATTATTATATTTCTCATCTTCAGTTAGAATTTATTTGTGTGTGTTTTTATACCTTCAAATATAGTTTATGTATGTATTCTTTTTTTAATTTTTGTCTCTTAAATATATAAAAAAAAAAAATTGTGCAATAAATATACGTACATGTATACTTGCTTATATCTTCTTTTAATATTGTTTAAGAAAAATTATTTCAAAGCGCAAACGTAATTGAATTTATTTTTTAATAAAATTTGTGTTTAAATTAACAATGAAAAATTTATAAAATTTCTGTCAATTTGACAAATTATGAAATTCTTAGATATTTTACACATAATTCAATAAGAAGAGATTTTAACAACGAATAAATTTATAAACATTGGACATTCCGTATGGTATTCGGATTCTCTTAAATTGTTAATTTGATGGCCTCAGATGAGTTATAAGAGTGTCAAAGGTCATACAAATAAAAGGTTTTGGTTTAGAAAAAAGTTATGTTCTGCAAACTTTTAGCTGAAGCAATTTTTTACAAAACTTGTAGAATCTTACATTCGTTGCATTAGACTGAAATCGCACCGGATCAGTTGAAACGTTTTTTCTGACTTATGAAACAACATTAATATTATTTTTTATGAGCCAACACACATCGAACCGGCGAAACAAAACACATTTTTACACGTGTTCTTGTCTTTTGAATTGTTTGACTGCCTAGATCGTTTTGACTGGGTCGGTGTTTTTGTATTTTTAATTATTATTATTATTTAATAATTTTAACATAAATGTACAGGATCAATCTTAAAATTAACAGCACTAGCTAACAGGGCCTTTGGTTGGTAATATATTTAATTATATTATACACTTTCATCCACATAACATTAGAAATCAAGGCACCAAATGTGTGTTTTCCCCTGGTGATAATTACCCAGACAAATGTTTTAGAAATTAAATTTGATCATTATATGAAAACTAAGATCAAACATGAAATAATAGACGTGTTTTTGAAAGAGTTAAAACAAGAAAGAATAACAATATTTAGATCAGCAGTGTTGAAATTTTGAGAGTTTTAGTGGGGTTTAATTCCATTGTCCAAAAATTTTAAATTTACATATGAGGCACTGAAATTAATATGAGAAAGAGAGAGTTTAAGCGTTTTAATCACTTGTAATTTCTTCGCTGGTTATAAGAATCACCAAAACAAGCCTAATGTTGGACTTCCGAGTTCGATTGTTTCTTGTTGTGCTGTTCTGTTTTAAGCTATGATTTGTTTCATGTAATCATTAAGGTTCTTTTAATTTGTATTAGTTTCAACTGAAATTTTGTAACCCTCATTAATTTTTTTCAATAGGTAAAAAATATCTTGTGAAAAAACCTTGGCATTCTTTGAAGTGTTATATCTTCACTACGGTCAAAATAATAGAAACCAATTATTTTTGTAACCTCTTGTAACTTAACTAGCGGCTATCGAATCAATGAGGAACTTCCTCAATTTTTAAAGTATCCTAATATCCACCAGTAACTCTGTATGTCAAATCGATTTAATTTTTGAAAATTTTGTTTCTATTATTTGTATATGCCTTTTTTTAACAGGAATAATATATTTTCGCAAAACTCAAAAGAAAATCTCAGCATTTGTAAACGAATAATTAATTCTTAAAATTAAGATATTGGCGCAAGTATACAAAAACATATATATATTTAAATAGTTATAAGATTTATTAAACGACGACGGAGTTCTTATCTTATTACAATATTATTTATATTAATTACAATTGAAGAGCGAATATAAGCAAAAAAAGTAAATTAACTGAAAATCATAGTTCCTAATTTGTATCACAATACATATATATAATTATATTTATACAAATTATAAATACATAGGTATAAATAAAATGATATTATGAAAACACACTGATATTAAGGAGAGATAGACAAGAAACCAAGAAAAGCGCAAAAAATTGTGTATGATTTTCTTTTTTAAATAAGAAAAAAAAAAAGAGAAAAAATATTTATATCAACATTTTAATTTGTTTTGTTGGGTTTCTATTTCATACTTTTTTCTCAAGTGAAATTTATAATTTATATTAGAATTACTTTTCAAAGAGAAAAAAACAACATAAGAGTTCCTAAAAACGAAAAAGTTATTCAATAAAAAATAAATAAATACAAATAAAAATACTTGCATAAGAAAACTATTAACTTATTTAATTGGTAAATTAAAAATGAAAAGTTATTCAAATCCTCGCAAAATATGTGAACTAAGCAAACATTTTAATAATATAATAAAAAAGAAATAAAATTTAAATTAAAAAAAGGACAAAAATATGTAAATCATTTTTAAGTTTTGACATTGTATTAAAATTAAATATATATATATATATATATATATGTATATATATATATACATATGTATATATATATAAATATATATATATATACAAAACGCTAGATTTTAGTATACCTATCAATATAAAATCTAAACAAAAAGAAAAAAAAACTGAAATAAATAGAAATTCGTTTCTTTTTTACCATCAAAACTCAATTATTTTGTTTTTCTTATAAATTCTTCATAGTTTTTTCTTTATCGAGTAAAATAAATAAATAATTTAAAATGATAAGACAACATATCACAGTATACGTAAATTAAAAAAATGAAGAAAATAATGATAAATTAAAATTTCAATTATATGACATTTTTTAATTTTTTGTTTAGTTGCAATAACAAATCTCATACTGAAATAAACTTTAAAGAAAAAAAACTAAACTCTAAAATGTAAGCTTAGTAAGAACAAAATAAATGAAAAAAAACGTAAGAAGTTCCTATATTCAAAATATTTAAAAATAAAAAATATGTGCATATTATTAACTAGTGTTTTTATTATATTTACATATAAAACTAAAAAGAATCCACTATCTTTTTTTTGTTTGTTTTTCGTTCTTATATAACAGTCTCTTTCCCACGCCTACCAATCCTACTCTTCCCTTGAATATTTCATTCCTTTTGACACACAAACAAGAATAAAAAAATTCTTTTTTGTCCCGAGCAACAACAAAATAATTTTATAGGTCTTCCACTTGAAAGGAAAACTTCTAATTTATTGTTAAAACATCAGGAAGTGACACAATCTGTCTCTCTCTCTTTCTCTCGAAAATCCTCGCACCATTACAAACATTTCTTTACCTTTTTTTCTTTGTATATGAATTTTTTTTTAAATATATATATATATATATATGATACCAACAAAAAATACTAAATACACCATTAAATGTATTGCCCAACCTCGCGAATCATGTGAAATGACTTAACATTAAACTTAAATAAAAAACTATTTAAAATAAAAAAAAAAAACAAGAAAATCATATTATATAAAACTATTAGAAATTTTAAGTAATTTATATATATATGTCTATATATATTTATATATAAATTTACCTTTAGAATATTATATATAAATATATATACAGTATTTTAAACAAAACAAAAATTAAAATATAACTGAGAAGAACATGAATTGGACAGCAACAAATTGCATTGTTAAACAACAAAAAGAGAATAATAATAATAATAATAATAATAAAGAAAAATAAAAAAATAGCAATAAGTTTTTTTATTCTTCTTAGGTTTTCATAAACGAACTGACAAAAAAGAGTAAGTATGAAATTACTTTTTACTGAAAAGCCGTTTTTAATCAATTTACGGGCATTATTACGATTCGCGAATAGTTTGTAAATAAAAGATACAAATATTTTAAGGAGCAGAACATAACATTACTTTCCATAAGAACTTTTTTCGATTTTCCTTAGTGGCTCATGCACACCACACTACTTGTGCTGATGTGCATTTCTAGAAGTACGAGTATTACGGTTGAATTGTTTGAGGGGAGGAATGCAACTGGCTACTTTAATAGAGAACTTTTTATGAAAATAGCGATAAAATTATGATAGACATGAAACATTGCGAAGGTGCTCGAGACACAAATGTTGCAGTTAGACAACGGTCGCCTATCATTTTTAGAGCTCTCTTTTGAATTCTGTCCATGAGACTCAAGTGGGTTATTGGAGCACCTGTCCAGATATGGGAATTGCACTAGAGTTTCAGAAGAATAAAGGCTTTATATATTGCATCCAGATCAGAAGGGGTAAAAGACCTAAGCGTTGGCGGAGAAAATCTAAGCACTTAGCAGAATTTTTGGCGACTTCAAATAATGTGATCACTCCACAAAAGATGGTCTGTGATGCACATACCTAGAATTGAAAGCTGTTTAGTCTCCTCGATGCAAGTGCCACCCTTGCAGAACAGCGCGTTTCAGTTTATCAGTCCACGAAAAATGCATACATTTGCCTTTCCAATAGATGAAAGAGTTAAACTAATGTATTCCGAAAGTATTTTGTTGGAATCTAACCGTGCTTCGAGTCTATTGGCAAGCACACCACAAAATCGTTTTGCATGAACGATCATGAACGAGATTCCTCGATAAAGTTATTTCTTTATCAAGCATTTCATCAGTAAAAGAGGTTCAGAATACATAAAATTATTGTCAGTTGTCATATGTTGCAAAAAGAAAACAAAAAGAGATTGATTTTTTTTTGTTAATGTGTGCGTGACATGTCAAATTAAAAATCTGAATCCATACTTCTATTTACGTTTTGTCTTTTCTCTTTTGTGAAGTAGTGATACATCAAAATATTTTTCTCAACCTCAATAATTCTCCTAATCCTCAACGCTCAACGTTGCTTTAAGATTACAAATTAAACAATTTTCTATTTAAATAAATAAACTTTGATTTCCTCAACTATGACTGAAGTCGTTGATATGGCAGCCCGTCTCCATTTAACACTCGACCAGGATTAACCTATCCATTGAGTGTTCCGTATTGTGGCAATGGTTCCATTTCCATGCCCATCGACGACATTGAGACATCGATATAATGAATAAGACCAATTGAATTTATTGCAAAATCCATTATTCCCATTGCTTAGTATTGCGAATATTATCCTGAATATGAAAAATGCAAACAATGGCTGGAGAAGAACCTTCCAACCGAATTCGAGTGTTTGAAGCTGGAAGATGCTGCGAGCGGCGATGCCGGCGACGATGACAAGAAACGTCAAAAACGCGGTGGCAAGGGCTTGATGATAATCAAGAAGATGCAAGATGTCACCAAGAAGATCTGTGTGCCGCGTGTACCTCGTGGCAAGAAGAAGTTCGGCACTGTCGTGACTGGATTGAATACGTTTGGTAAGATTGGTCCAACCACGGCTGTGTTGGGAAATTATTAAGTACTGATTGCATTGATTTTCTAGAAATCGACCTCAAAGTAGCTGCTAAGTTCTTCGGGACGAAATTCGCCTGCGGATCATCTGTAAGGTGACGTTAAGGACGATTTGTTTGACATCATTCCAGAAAAATGGCCCGAGATCGATGAAGATTTATTGAGGATTTGGGAGACCAGAAGAGACAGGTTGCTAATGTAATGTGTCCGTATTCAAATGAAAAATAAAAAACTAGGCCTTATTGCGAGTTATAATATCGATTTGGACTCGATGTATTTGGAATACGCCAGCTTTTATCAAGTTAAGCTTGGAAAAAATCCAAAAATTCTTAAGAAGATGTCAACAAACATGAAGATACAACTCAATAATAATGCTAGAAAATGTCTGCCTGCAAACACAATCAAATTAGATGAATCGCCGCAGAAAATCAAACCTTTTAACGAGAGTTTACAAATCAAGCAAATACCCAATAACAAAGCTCAAGAAGTATCAGTTGCTCCAATTGAACTTGGAGCACGGAAATCCCGTGGTAGGTAACATTTTGAGTTATTCACCCTTATCACGGAGTCCCTCGTAGCAAGTCCCCAAAAATTTTGTTACGCTACGAATACGAATAAATTTACATCATAGGCCCCGAACGAAATCAAAACAGCATTCCTAAATTCGGAGTTTCAAAATGAGTTGATTTGCCTCAAAATGTGAAAAAATAAATAAATTTTCGTTGTTCATCTTTTGATTTGATTTTAATTTTGTTGGACGTTAAAACTGGATACCATTGCCATTGCAATCTTTTTTATAAATGTAGAAAATACGCGAAGAAGACCAACACTAAAAATAAGATTCATTATGGAAGGATACCAATATTTATTTGTATTTACTTTATTTGCCTTTCAAACAATAAAAAATTTAAACAAATTCATATGAAAACAATAATAAAACTTGTTTTTATATATCTTATTTACATGTTTTTTTTATCTTCGTTCGCTTAATTGTATTTATGTTTCGTTTTAAGTTGAGCTCCGATCATAGTATCTATTAGTAGAAAAAACTGTTGTTATTATTGATTGATGTTATGTGTTTGGGATGAAAACTGTTGTAATCCCATTTGCGTTTGGGGCGTTTTATTGGTATCGGTTTCACAAATGCTGTCACATAAGGTGAATCCCGAGAAACATTACATTGTTATCATCCTCGTCATAATAGTCACAATCGACTCTATTGACGTTTTCAGTTGTTGGGCAGGTTCTTGGAGAGTTCTGAGTTTGCTGATTGGCGGCTGGATTTGCGTTTAGACATGCGGCGGGATTTTGTAAGCTGCTACTTTCCATGATGGTGTAATCGAGTTTAGACCAAATATCATCAATATTTGTTTATGCTCGATCTAAAATGACACGTCCTCCTCTTCCCAGTCGACGTCGCGGCAAAATCGTTGCAAATCTTATACAAAGTGGTCTGAAATAGAAAAAAATGCTAAGTGTTAAAAAAATAATAATATGACGTTCAAATTTATTATTAAATTTTATCTTACTAATCGTATTTTACATACATAATGGGGATGTGTATAATGTTGAATATTCCGAATATTCTTAAGTTTGTTTGGGATAAGAAAATTGTAGGCATTGTATGTGAATTCAGATTTGATTTGATAACTTGATACTGCTGCTGTGATTGCTGTTGTTGTTGATGAGCGATCTGAACCTTTTGCTTTAAGAGTTTGAGTGTCAAAAGCAATTTATCCAGCACCCTATAACATTTTTCAATTCTGCAAGCTATGTACATTGAAATTAGAATATCTTTAAGTTTTATGCAACTTACATTTTCAAATTCTTCACTCTTTTCCTCTTTTTCGGCACAGGTTTTTGGCATTTTTATATGGTGCGTTGAAATATCAAACAAAAACTCCAAAAACGCTGTCTGGTTCCGGTACGCACTCGAGATTGATATATTGAAGAGATTTGAAACTTCTCGATATGTATTTTTGTTGCCAGCAAACCTTTAATTTAAAGTGAAAAATAAAAAAAATTAATTTCTTGGCATTGAAAAAGCTTTGTAAATTTGAGTATATGTAGATACTAATAAATTTTGCAAACCATTTCCAATTCAAACAAATATTTAAAAAAAAATCAATATAAAAGTACTTTTGTCATGTTTTTGAAGAATCAAAAATGACAAAATCATTGTTCGATGAATTTTTTTTTAAATGTTTGCGAACATTGAAAATGGTTTTAATAATTAGTTAGGAAACTTAAATTGGAACTGAAAACCGCTCCAACCTTCAAAATGAAGCAACTAGTAACCGAATGCCACTGTGGTTTATGAACCAAATTCAATAAATTAAATTGAAATGAATCAACTATATTATCCGAAAGCCACTGTGGTTTATGAACCAAATTCTTTTTTATTCTACTTCTTATAATAATTTAAACATACCATAAAAACGACAGGCATTGAACCTCGGCGCTTGAAGCCTCTCTCCCAGCGCGGGTAGCTCTTTTTTTGAAGTGTTTGGAAATCTTGAACTGTTCTGTTATAATGGCTGCACTTTGGAAACAGGTTTGTTGGTGAACTAGACGATCTAACGCAGGTCTCAATGGCAAACATGAGAAAATTCATTGTAAGCACAGGCTGGTTCGAAAATGAACCAATCTACATAAGACATTAGTTAGGAGCATCTCTGCTTTTATTAATAGGGGATCACAATGGACCAATAGGCCCCCGTGTACGCAACAGCCTTGTGCTGTGCACACCCCTCCTAACCTAACCTAACCTATGGCTGCAGTTCGTCTAGACACTCTAAAATGGCGACGGAACTAAAAATAAACCAAATAATATTTATTTATTTATTTTTTATAAATAAACAAAGAACCTACCTCGTCGTCTGTGTAGTTAGAGAAACTACATCCTGGACAAAATTTACAACCGAATGCCTCACATTGCGATTGTGATTGAAAAATTTATTTATTTCCAAAATATCTCCATCAGAATCAGTTGAAAAGAAACTTTCGGATGATGATGACGAAGAAGAAGACGATGAGGAAGAAATCAATTCTTTCATTACTGCGAGAGAAGCCATTATAAATATATTTAAAGTTTATTTAATGTTTATTTATTTTCCACAAAAATTTTCACAGCACATGAAATTATCAGAATAAAAATCACAATGACGTCTAAAGCTAAATGTCAATTCCACTTTACTTTGGTATGTGTGCAAGTGCGTGTTTCATGTACGTGTAGATCCCTCTTCAAATAGGGATTTTAAGGATTTGATCCCTGTCAAAGAAAAATTGATTTTTCGGTTTAAAGGAACGTAAAATCTGCCGAGGGATCAAGATCTCCACACAGAAATCGATTCCTGAGTGTAAAAGGAAATCGACATATGATTGTATTTTCATCAAGGGAGATTTTTGAAATGGATGGACAAAACTTCTGCAAGGACACTACCACTACCCTAGGGTGGCACTTGCATCGAGAAGGCTGAACAGATCTATACTCTGTTCAATTTATATTTGCAGTACAGGGAAGAAGGATATTCACCTTTCAGTTTGACCATTATGGATTTCAATAAGTTGTCATTATTTTAAAACTCTTACTGGGTTGCCGTTGTGAGCATTTGAAATTGCCGCAAATCTTACAAAAATATCGATCGAGTTACCAACTATTTATTAGTTTACGCAAATTTTATAATCAAATACAATGATGACCTAAATAAATTGAATCTATCTTTTTCCACACCACGAAGAGGTAAGATAGCAGGGGCTTCCATCAACCACACCCAGCTACATACATACATGCTTCAAATCATTGTCATAGAGCAATCATACTACCTAGAGTCGTGACTTCGGAGGTTCGCCTTCTTTCACTCCAGTACTCCACAAGCTACACTGAGATCTGAGAGAAAAAAGCCCACAGTCCAAACATGTGTTAGTTGCTTTGAGTATATGGGTGATTCTACAAACAATGGAATAAAATGATACAAATTTCGGCACGACATTTTTGGAAGCCAAAAGTCGTAAGAATTGTTCTAGTTGATCCTTAGAACGTCTCTTTGCGTTGTTGAAAGCGGCCAGTAAAAAAAATTAAAAATGACGATTTTAAGGACATTTTTTGAAAAAGGATGTTCAGGGGACTAAGTTTTTTTTTAAGGGGACAGAATAAATCTTTAGTTTTTTTGTATTTTCTCTTGGGTACACACTGAAATATAGAAATTAAATTTAATTACATACAAATTCATGGTTAATACATAATAACTTAGCATTTTATTAAAAGAAAATAATATATTATAATAAATTTTTTTTTCTACTTAGAATCAATTTAAAATAAATTATATTCTTTTTAAAAATTTTAAAAATATTTCGCAATGAAGTTCGAAGTTCAACATAACTTAAAAATTCTCAGGTTTCTGAATAAAATATCATTTGTTTAGTTATTAGCCAGGGGACTGAGGTTTTTCATGGTTTTTGCGCAAAAAAGATATTAAAGATTTACTTAAAAAATCAAAAAAATATATATAATATTACAGTTTTGTC
The DNA here is from genome assembly GCA_911387755.1 of Chrysotoxum bicinctum. Lineage (NCBI taxonomy): Eukaryota > Metazoa > Arthropoda > Insecta > Diptera > Syrphidae > Chrysotoxum > Chrysotoxum bicinctum. The sequence goes on along the minus strand of OU426991.1, from coordinate 13,361,454 downwards.
AAACCTATACTATACTGTTAAAAAAGATGCCTACTTACATACAAATTTGTTTCGTAAAAACTCACCAGATGACTGATAAACTAAACGGACAATCCACGACTTCATGCACAAATGTCTTTTTCACAATACTAACATAAGAAACAGAATCGAGTTGCACCACGATTTTATTGTAAGAAGACTTGGTACTTCAAATTGGCAGTGCTGGAAATCCGATCGACATCCTAGTTATTGATATTTTCGACTGTTTCAATATTCCAGGGGACTGATATGAAATACGGGGGACAAAGTTTAGTTAAGTTTTTTTGTAATAAAATCAATTACTAAAAAATATTTATTTATTTCTTAGCAAAGATGTATTATTTGGCGTAACTTCGGTGGGATTCATTTTAAAATGAAGCCTGAAATAAGAGAACGGTAATAATTTTTCTTTGCAAAAACGCACTGGGGACACGTCAGGGGACTGAGAATCGGACACTTTGAAGAATTTTTTGAGCAATATAAAATAAGGTCACCCTAATAATATTGTTAGGCCAGATCTTTGAGTATATATAATATGGAGGGCTCGTTTCTATTCCAAATGCGTGACTATCATAGGGGGCGCTACTCAAATTTGTGTAAGACAAAGTTATTGCCGAGTGTTCCATATCACATGTGACGGAGAACTATATGCGAGGAGAAGGTAAGCACAAATCGGAGGATACGGCTGTATGCTTAACTTACAGAAAGTGAGACAGCGACCCCTATCACAACTGCAAGTACTACAATGCAATAGGGATAGGAACGAGCCCTCCATATTATATATATATTTTTTTTTTTTTTTTTAAATTCTACACGCGCTCAAGGGATTATGATTACCCTTTAAATGTTTGAACACAACGCGGGCGTGAAGTTACGGAAGAGAAAGAAGGATAGGAAAGATGTGTGGCACGATGTTTTGAGACTGAAGGTTGTTGTCTCAGATATTTTTATCTCCAGGGATGGCGGCTGAACTAAAGCGGAGAATGCCGTGTCTTATTTCTATGTCGCTTATGCTTATACTCAAAGGTATCACTCCACCTACCGAAATGAGAATATAAGGAAATACAAAGTGATTTACCTATGTGCCCTTTGAAAAAATGAGTAAGCAAAATAAATAATTTTATATATTTTCAGCAGAAAAGAATCGAGATTATAACAACACTACGGTGGAGCAATGGCTGATTTGTCAAAAAATAAATTTTGTTTATTTTTTAGTTCAGAGTTTTCAGAGCGTTGTTGCTGCAACGACGGTTACCTCGTTAGCACTATTATTTGACTTGTTGAATTATTGATTGAGAATCTTGCTTGAATATAGTTCACATCGAATTTTTTGTCAAAAACTCGATGTAAAATGAACTGAATTTTACAAATCGCCGGTAAAGCCGAAAAAAAATATTATGAATCTAACTTAACATTTTTTTTCTCAAAACTTGTTTCACAGGTTTTTATAATAAAATTGCACGACTGGATCGTACGTCCTTCCTCTTATGTATAAGTACTCTGGAATTTAAAAATCGTATTTATAAAAACATGGATGTGATTTGTTCTTGTTTATTTTGAAAAAACATCTAAGATATTATGAGGGTAAAAAAAAACAGAAATATGAATTTATGCAAACAAAATTTAAAAAACCGAGTATTATTAGTTTTTTAATTTTTTGTATACGAAATTTATTTAAAAAAAATGGTATGACAATTTTAAGTTTTTAACAATATAGGTACCTTCAAGGAAATAATTTCAAAAGGGTTAACCGTTTTCAAGATATTAAATTTTTAAATTTATTTAAATTTTTTAGACTGAAGACATATAGACAGGCAGACGGAATTGCGGGAGCCACTTTTTCGTTTTCTTTATCATCGTAATTTCAAGGTTGATCAAAACGTAGAGTTTGATTTTTTTCAGTCGATCAAGGGGGTTTTGGTAATTTTGCTTGTTCACGTATCCATTCAACCACAAGTCAGCTTCGTCGCTGAGCACAATTTTTCGATAAAAAGTGGATCTTCGGCCACCTTTTCAAGAGCCCATTCACCGAAAATTCGGCGTTGTTGTAGGTCGTTCCGCTTCAATTCTTGCACCAGCTGTATTTTGAAACGCTTCACACCTTAATCATTCCGCAAAATTTTACAAGTAGTGGAGTAACAGAGGCCCAATTACTGCGAACGGCGCCGAATCGATAATTCACAGTCATCCTTAACACTGACCGATACAGCTGCGATATTTTCCTCAGTTCGCACTCTACGTCAGCGTGTTGGTGGTTTGATGTCCAACAATGTAAATTTGGTGCGAAATTTATGCATGATAGCCGGAATTGCTGCCTCAGTAGGTCGATTAAACTGATCATAAAACGGAAGAAGCGCACGATGAACTTTCTTAACAGAACACGCATTTTGATAAGAAAATTCAATAATTTGCAAGGATTGTTCGTTTGTAAGACGATTCATGGTTAAATTATAGACCAAACTGAAGATCTTTGACAGTGACACAAAACACGAAACGTGCGTAAGCTGTCAAAACTAGTGTTGCCAAAAAGAAAATAGCAAAAAAATGAAATAACTAAAAGTTGCACTAGACTGTGTGATTTGACGTAACCTAGGGCATATCCACCACGGCTAACTGTTATGGTGAAAATCAAATTGAGATTTCGATCCAGATATATGGCCACGAATTAGTACGATGTGATTTTTTAAGATTTTGCAAATTTAAATCTAATATAGCACCATACTTTCTCTACCCTTTTATTAAAGCTAAAAGCATCGAATACAAATAAAAGAATCGAATACAACGTTCCAATTCGGAATAAAAAGAAAGGTAGGCCTAAACACTCCTGGTACAAACAAATGCAAAAACACCAGCATTCAGTTGGCCTCAGAAATGGAACAATACAAAACCGGGAGGCTTGCCGCCGATTTCTGAGGTCAACCCGGCGAACCCCACAGGCGGATCACTAGTGTGAAGCAGATACGTGGGAGAGTTATGATCCCCTCGACATCGAGATCATAACAGCGCCGAATCAAAGGAAGAAGAAGAAGAAGAAGAGCATCGAATACTTATTTAATTTTTTTTATTTTTCTTAGTATCGTGATATTTAGAAACGCCACAAAATGGCTGTGTACTTAGTTTAATATATACATTTTTTCGATTCGATTCAGCTCGTGTAGTGGGATCGGATCGAGTTATCCGATTTCAATCCGATTCGGGTGTACAAGGAACTAAATCCTGACTTTATTCCGATTCATTTCTCCATACAAACGTAGTATAAATTCAAGCGAATCAATCATCTCTCCGCACTCTAATTATTTAACTGAAGTTCACTCAACCAACACAGAATAGTAATGAAACATACCCGAAAAATATATAAAACTACAAAGAAATATAAATAAACTAACGTCAGCAATTTCGTCTATCTAATAGGGTCCATTCACTACTCATGCTTGCATGCGCGATACAGTGATTGCGCATGCGGACTGAACATGTATGGTCTTGATTGTGTGGTTGTGCATGCGGCATGAATGATTTCTAAAATTTTTGGTTTTTCGTGTTTGCGCATATGCCTATTGCACAGTTTTATAATAGTACTATAGGAACTATATTGCATTATAAGAGTCCAACAGAAAAATTGATCATGATTATAGAGTCTTGACTTAAACTGTCCAATAATGATTCTATAAAGATAACGAATAATAAATAAAGACTTTTATAGCAGTTTGTTGGGATTACTATAGGAGCATAAACTGTCCTGTGGTTTTATAGTATCTCTATAGTATGATTAAATGAAAATTGAGTCTTTACGCCTATAGAGGTGATAGAAAGTGCTCCAGAGAATGTCTAGGCGATGAATTATATCAAAGTTTACTCCTATAGCTATTTGACTTCCAGCAAGAATGGTTATATGAGCACTATAGCAACGAATGATTCTTAATTTCAGAAATTGGAAGCAAAATTGTTAGTTGGGATGTATGCTAAAAATTCAAATTTCTCAGTCAAGCGATAAAATTCGGTCAAAGAACAAACACGTCTGTTCTATGTGTATTAAATGGCGGCAAAAAAAACATTTGGGCGGAATTTCTCGTGCTATATCAAAGTCTTCCAACTTTATGGCGGGTTAAAAGTGATGAGTATAGCAATCGGGTCTTAAAAGCGAATGCTTATAAAAAAATGGTTGCAAAATTAAAAGAAATAGAACCGAGTGCCTACCGCGATAAAGTAACAAGAAAAATAAATTTGTTTCGCAGCAACTATCGCTGCGATTCAGTACATGCATATATAATCGCTTCAAAGGTTTCCATTAAAATTTTCCTAATAGTTTGTGGGGCAATCGCTGTGAAAAATTTTAGGTCCTCGAAGGTTTGTCCGCTTGCCAGGAAACGCAGTGTCACTGTATATTACCTACTTTATAATTCGAGTTACTTCTTCCAATAGTTCGACATAATTTAATTTTTTCATTCTTCAAAAATTGCTATAATCGGACATTGTTGTTTCCTCCAACTCCTTTAGCAATTTTACGTGTCCTAGTTCGTTTCCTTTCCTTGCACCAGATCCTTTTTTTAATTTTTTTTTTATTGCCAAAGCATATTTATTTCTTCACTAACTGCATACATTAACAAAAAAGGAAAATGATTGATTAATTCGATCATTTATTTATTTCTAAAAAAGCCAGTCCATCCAAATAACAAACTCAAGTCAGAATTGTAGTCAAAGGTTTTTGAAGTTTCTTTAGGACAGCTTTGTGTATCAAAAATTTTAGGATAGCTTGAGATTTCATGTTTGATAATAACTGTTTTGGCATCAGCTGCTTTTTAACACGGCATTAAACACCACAAAGCTATTCAGATAGCTTTGGATAGAATTCTGAATGCGGCCATTATATTGCTTAAGCCAAATATAAATTGTTCAAATGCATAACAAGTGGATTAGCGAAAAAGTCACACGTATAGATTGGGTGTTTGCTTGAAGCTAGATCAAAATCCTTTGTTTTTCTTTCAATCAAGCTATTGATAAGACTGCTTTTGCACGAAAGCGATTTTTAATCTTTGATTCTCTTTTGGCTTCCTTTCGATTGCATGGATGCTGCCAAATAGAAATGAAACACCTGACAAATAAAGAAAACCACAAAGAAGAAAGAACGATAACTCTGCAATTTTTTCAACCCCAGCAATTTTGTGTACCCCCGCCACCACACAAGTCTCTTTCCTACGGGCTTAAAACTCGCAAGGTAATATTGCTTCGTTTAAAAGCAGTCTGATTAATCTTACATGAATTGCTTCATTTGCGTAAAGTACGTTGAAGAGATGGGAACGTAAGTAAAGATGAAAATAAAAAATAGTAAAGAAAAAGTGGAAAGAAAATTTCTAGGATAAAATTAAAAGAATCTCAAGGTAATTCGAAAAATCACAATTTTTCCGAAAAAAAAAACTCACAAAGTGCAATAACTAAATAGAAACTCCTCTCACCACACCGTGTCGCGACGATATTAAAATAAAAGAATGAAATCTCATGCTTGATGTGTAAATATGGGACTTCAATCAGAATTGACTAATAATCTTGCACGTAAATGTCATGCATTTGAACAATGTATATCTGGCTTTAAAAGCAGTCAAGCTCTGTTTGGTTTATACGACATCGATATCGTCGCTTTCACTGGAATCTTGGAATGTTTCATATCTCTATATTATCATCTGTCTGATTTTCAAAAAAATAGTAGGACGGGTTAATGTTGTTCTATTAATCTTTTTTTTTTTATTAATCTATTATTGATGAATCAATGAGTGGGAAATACATTTTTTTAGTAATTTTTTGTTTGCTGATGTAAATAAACGTGCCACACAAAAAAGAAATAGAGAAACTTCTAAGATGAGCAATAAAGACTTTGTTGTGGCTGCTCATGCATCCGGAAAGGAAGCGCCATCGTTAAACAAAATAATTATCACAAAAGAAGTAAAAAATGCAATTGACCGGGTAAGTTAAGTTGGTTGAAGATTCCCGTGATTCGGTTTTAATTTTGCTTTAAAAAATTTTTTTTTCTGAAAGAAGAGCTGCGTTGTGCCAGCTAGCTTTTTGTTCTTCAAGGGTTTTGTTCATTTCGATACCACCTGAGGCCTTCATAAATCATACCGACATTCTATTTGCAGGTCTTGAAAACAGACGATCCTATGGACTCACCCAATTTCAATACTATCGATTATATCAATCAAATGTTTCCCAATGAGCAATCCCTCTCAGGTATAGATGATATTATTTCTAAAATGCAATTCGAATGCACTGTTATCGATGATAACATACGCAGTGTAGTACGTGGCCAAACAAACACCGGACAAGATGGACGAATTGCTCTAAATGAAGCCCAAAAAGTCATAAACAGTTTGTACACGCAAATTATAGACGTTAAGACTCGTGCTGAGAAAACAGAGGAAATGGTTAAGGAAATAACTCGTGACATTAAACAGCTGGATTGTGCCAAAAAGAACCTCACTTCGGCCATAACTACGCTCAATCATTTGCATATGCTTGTTGGCGGAATTGATAGTTTGAATAAATTGATTGAGAAACGATTGTACGGTGAAATATTGAATCCATTGCAAGCAATATCTGAGGTTAATCAGCATTTTCAACAATATAGTAATATACAAGAGATCAAGGTAAATAGTCTGCAGTTGTCTGCAATATACTCGTATACAATAATTGCATAATTACAGAACTTATCGCAAAGCGTCGACCAAATCCAAGTCCTCCTTGCAAAACAAATTACCGATGACTTTAAAGAATCTTTCTCGCCCACCCAAAAGAAAACGGCAATAACAAGTACTGGGCACCAACGTCTTCCTCTATCACAACTAGCTGACGCATGTAAAGTTATCTCGGTCTTAGACTCGCGTGTGAAAAAAGATCTCTTGAAATGGTTCATTCAACAGCAACTCGAAGAGTACGCTCATCTATTCCATGAAAATCAAGATATAGCCTGGCTGGATAAAATCGATAAACGCTATGCTTGGCTTAAACGTCATCTACTCGATTTCGAGCAGAAATTCGGTGCAATATTTCCACTGGATTGGGAAGTTTCCGAAAGAATTGCCGTGCAATTTTGTCACATGACTCGTGATGACCTCTCATCAATCATGGCTAAGCGTATAAATGAAATCGATGTCAGATTATTGTTATTTGCCATAAATAAGACGCAAGGTTTTGAACAGTTGTTATCGAAGAGATTTACTGGCATTACATTAACTGGTGGTACAGACACAAATTCAACTGCCTTAAGCACAACTACTGGCAGCGTCCCAATACATCCCGGCATTTTTCATGACCTGATAGGGATATGTTTCAAAGCTCATCTTAATGTTTACATTAACAGCATCGATAGAAATTTAGACGAGTTAATGGAACGCTTTATTGAGATGTCGAAAGAACCTCTACGAGTTGTTGAATCAAAAACAACTGTGTTCCCAAGGTTTGTAGTAGTATATTTGTGTTTTTGAAAATATGTCAGTAGTAATGAAGTTGTTTCAACTACTTTTAGTTCAGGAGATCTATTTGTGTTCTATAAAAAATGCATGGTTCAATGTACGCAACTAAGTAATGGAGAACCCATGTACGACTTGGCAATGATATTTAAAAAATACCTACGAGAATACTCTAGTAAAGTACTCGAAGCCAACACACCAAAAATGCAAAACGTACAAAATTCCATTGGTAAGGTATCTCTTATTAAGAGCCAGTTATATATTTTATTTAGACGTTTTAAAAGTAAATTCAGTGATTATCTTAATGCTAAATAAAAGATGTGGCTTCCTAGAAGAAACAAAATTAATTTTGGCATCCTCTTCCATATAAAATAACTTTTTTTATTGTATTGTACATACCCTACTATTAAAAGTCGTTTTATGTGGAAGTTTTGATCAATAGTTTAGTTAACAAGGCTTTACTCTGACATCAACATAATCATTAATTTGGCTTTCTAAATGTCTCAAAATTGATAATTTTAAATTTCTCATCATAAGTTTTATTATATTAATCTTATAATTCTCGGAAATAAAAAACCATTCCTCAGGTAATTCCATGTCATTGTTGACAAAAGATCTTCAAAATCTATCAACGGCTGCCGGTCAGGTGTTTTATAATTTCCTTAAGGAGGGCGAATCTCAAAGATTTACTAAAAATGACTTGGTGCGAATATGTTGTGTACTAACAACCGCTGAATATTGTCTCGAAACGGTCCAACAATTGGAAGATAAGCTGAAAGACAAAGTGTCTCCGGAATATGTGAATAAGATTGATATGTCAGAGGAGAAGGATATATTCCATCGGTCAGTTTGCATTTTATATAAACAAAATTCATCGAATTTATTGTAGGAATTCCAATTTTCCACAGAACCATATCCAATTGTATACAGTTATTGGTTCAAGATTTGGAAAATGGATGCGAAGCATCATTAACTGTGATGAGCAAAGTAAGTACGAAATTAGTTAATTGAAATCGGTAAGATTTACCTTCACAATCTTTTTGCTCCTTAAATTTATGTTATTTATCGAAAACATACTAACATTTTTTTTTTTTAATCACCCTTATTCCGATAGTCGTTTTACTAAAACGCCAGTAACACGATAAGGCTTTACAAACGACAGTTGGAATTTCATTTAAACAACTTATGTTATAATGCTTGGAAAAGTTAAGAGCGTAGAGAAGGCTGCTTATTTCGTATTATTAAATCAACAATATGTGGTTTCTGGAGCCCTATCGTTTTAAAGACGTTTTAGTAAAACGATACCGGAATAAGTGTGGATTTGTTCTTGAAATATTTATGAAAAACTGTGTATTCAGGAAAGACCTGTCAAAGAGCAAATTTCCTCAGTAAAAAAAAATCCTTGAAGGTTTTCATTTCTTAATTAATTGTTTCCACATTTACTTAATTCCTAGGTTCAATGGCACAATATAAGCAATGTTGGTGACCAAAGTCCTTTTATCAATACAATAATTGCCCATTTCAAACAATCCATTCCGACAATCCGTGATAATTTGTCAACATCGCGTAAATATTTTACACAATTTTGCCATAAATTTGTGGGTTCATTCATTCCAAAGTTCGTTAATACATTATACAAGTGTCGCCCAACAAATTCCGATGGATCTAATAATATTTTGGGCTGTGAACAATTGCTTCTGGATACACACAGTTTGAAGACTGTTTTGCTTGATTTGCCATCGATTGGATCGAGTGTTAATCGTAAAGCACCTACAAGTTATACGAAAGTTGTGGTCAAAGACATGAGTCGAGCTGAGATGATAATCAAAGTTGTAATGACACAAATTCAACCAGCTGCTTCATTCACAACTCAGGTGTTGAAGCTTTTACCGGATATAACAATAGTCGAATACCAAAAAATTTTGGATATGAAATCTGTGAAGCGATTGGATCAAATGCAATTGATTGAAATGTACAAACGTGCGGTGCCACTTGTTAGTAATACAAGTGCTCCTACTACTTTATCAGCTCCTCGCACAGGCGACGAAGGTATTGTTTCACAGGAAGGAAATAAATCTTCTGGAGGGACAGTTGATGAAGATGGTGGTGGACAGCAGACAGCAGGAGGTAGTAGTTCGGTAAGTGTACACAGTGGAACCCCAAACAAACGGGCTTTTCTGTTTAGTGGCTTCAGCAGCAATGAAAAGAACACAGATTCAGGTACACCTGCAGTAGCACAATCAACTAGCGGCAGCACACCCTCCTCGACCGAAAGAGGAAGAATTCGTAAGCTTGAAAGTTTGTTAAAGAAGCGCTTACCCTAAATGTGCATAACGGTCGACTTTTATTTATTTGTTTTGTGTTGTTGTGTTGAAATAAATCTGTTAATAAATAAGACTTGACACATAAATTTTATATTTATTTTTATATGATTTAACTCAGAAGACACATTTGTCAGCATAACTTGCTGAAAAGGTAAGTTGAATATCTGAGCGTTGTCATCTTTTGGGTCGCTGTATTCGACACAATTTTACGTTGTAACTTAAGATTTAATGTAGGAAAGGAATCGATAAATGAAATTGAAACAGCTGTTAGCGTCATGGCAACGACAAGAATAAAAATTAGAGAATGCAAATTTTTTTGTCATCGATTTTTCACAACATACTTTCTGTTTTTTGTTACCTATGAAAAAAACAACGTCGCTATGTAAAACCCGCTTAAGAGAAACGGCAAAATGTCTTTCTTTCACTTAAACGGACCCCGCTTAAGTGGAAAATAATTTCACTTAAACGGATTTAAAAATTCCATTCCATAAAAATTCCATCACCATTTAATGCTAGGAACAATATTGTTATCTTTTAGACTTGCCTTGAAAGAAGTTAAATAAAACAACGATTAAATAACAGAAAAATTATTTATTGAAAAACGAAAACAATCAAATTTTTGTTCTGTTCGATTAAATTTTTTTTTCCACTTAAAAGTTTTTTTCAATAAAAATATTAAAAATTAACTGAAAATATGTTTCAGTTATCCGGGTTTTTCACTTAAGCGAGTTTCACTTAAGCAGTGTTTTAAGGGAAATTGGTCGGAAAATACTTGGGGATGAAAAACGTGTTTCAGGTAAGCGGGTTTTACTGTACCTCCCATTTTGGTCTGCAAAAATTCACAAGAGTATCTCTTTCTCCAAGAGTATCTCTTGTCATGGAAAGTGCTGCTCATTAGCCGTTCGGAATCGGCAGAAAACTGAGGGTCCCCTCCGTTCCTGGTAACACGCGCACAGGAATGGTTGAGAGTTGTAAGCTTTGAGTATATATAATATGGAGGGCTCGTTCCTGTCACTAGGTCCTGGTTCACTCGGTCTAACTGTCATCTTTTAATTTTTTGGAGATTTTTGTTATCAAATCGAATCGCGTATTCACCACTCTTTTCGGGCGTGACTTGTTGGATGTATTGTTTTCAAGTTGGAGAGGCAATTTTGTTGTAAACAAAATGGATGAAGGTAAAAAATTAATATTAAAATTTCCGAAAGTTTTTTCTAATGACTTTGGGGATCCAATTGTCGGGTATAATATAATGTCCAGTTGATGTTTATTTATTTTTTTTTATTTATTTATTTATTGACAGTAGATTCAGAGATTGAAAAACTTTTCTCTCAAAAAGTTTTAGTACCGATCAAATATAGCGAATGGGCTTCTTTGTTGATTTCAAGTGTTTTGCGTTCCCGATTTGACGGGAGCCTATTTAAAAAATTTATTTTAGATAGCTGGCTAAATACCTATTCAATTAATTGTAAGAAATTGATAGATTTTCTACCAACCGTGTACACACACAACTGTCAGTTTTTGTTTGTTATGGAAACTGCTTCATTTGAAGCTTGGCTGCAAATTTTCTGACAATGAAAAGTTTTATGATGCTAAAGTACATAAATCTTCATTGTCAGAAACGTCAGACAACTATTAAAATCGGCAGGCCTGACAACAAGTGTGTGTATACACGATTATGAAATACATTACAATTAACCGGCTTACAATTAATTGTCAGATACTACATTTTCTGACAATCAATTGGAAGATTACACGATCGTTAGCTACCGTACACATGATTGTCAGATTTCTTACAATTGAGCCTGGTACGCAGATCGCGCTAAATTTTATCTCCCATACGAAATTCTCCAAAATCTAGCTAAGCTGCTCTAGCTAAAAAATCAAAATTTCTCTTCGAACTGTACATTACTTATCTGTCATTTATTATTTTATTTCCACAGCAAAAATCATCCATAATTCATAATTCTCATTCGTTCTCATTTATAATTCTTAAAAAATCATACTTTAAACCAAATTCTTTCAAATCTTTTTGAAAAAAATTCATTTAGGCTAGGCGCGCACATTTAATTTTTAGTTGCTCAACTGTTTGGTTGCTTATAGAAAACAGATGAACTATTTTGTTCAATGTCTGCGCAGGTGCATATAATTATATGTAACAAAATAGCGAACTCATTGTAGGCAATCGTATAGTTTGTGTTAGGCTAGTTGCGCACTGGCAACTGTGATCGAAATCAAATAGTTTAATCACCAGTTGAAAGAGAACCGCGCACTGGCAACTCTTTACTCACGCTCACACTCTTTTCTCTCTTGCGCTTATAGAAAACAGCTCAACTGTTGCGAAGGCAATCGTTTAGTTTTTAGTTGCTCGAATCGAGTTGCTCTAAGTGCGCGGTGTCCCATATAAGCCCATATGTTTCATTTTAGCAACTAAACAGTTGTGAAACTAAAAATTGAATGTGCGCGCCTGGCCCTAAAACAAACTTTTTAGTTGCTCGAACCAAGAAGTTGCGAAACTAAAAACCGAATGTGAGCGCCTAGCCCAACTTTACTTTGTTCCTAAAACGAGTTAGTATAATAAGGCTGTTAGTGCGGTGGAAACACCACATAAATTTCGGATTAACTTTTGGATCATGTTCTATATAGTTCAAACTGGCCTATATATTCATATCGTGCCAAGTAATCTCGATGATTTTCCATCGTTTGGCACAAAATAAACTTTCTTTCGCTTCAACCTTATAAGAAAAATTGAAACACCATTGGTATTTTGATAGGTGCTGTCAAAGTTAATCTTCTATTTAATCGGTGGAAAACCCACATAAATCTCCTGCTGCAAAAATTCGGATTATCTTTTTGTGGAAACGCGTAGTATTATCCTACTCTCCAAATTGTGCTAATACCAGCGCCACTCGAGTATAGCGTTGATAACACAAAATCAAGTTCCAAGATAAAGCCTAGTACGCAAAACGCGCTAAATTTTATCTCCCATACAAATTTCTCCAAAATTTAGCCAAGTTAAAACTATGTCAAAGTCAAGCGTTTTAGCCGAGAGGTACGCTGCTCCAGCTTAAAAATCAACATTTCTCTTCGAATTGTACATAACTTCTCTGTCAAAATTTAAGCCTAGTACGCAGATCGAGCAAAGACAAATTTTATCTCTACAATTTATATCTCTACAAAACTTTTCCAAATGTCGCGCAAAAGTTTTAGTTTGGAGAGATAAAAAAAAATAATTTAATGTGTTTTGGAGTTTATCTATGGAACGGGTTTTCTTACAAAAGTCGTTCATACCTTTTTGGAATCTCCTCTTGATGACCTTTTACATAAAACCAGTTTTGACAAAAATCACTTTCGGCTGTCGAAATTTGTCCAGCAAAATAATGCTTGTATCATTCTTTTTCCTGGCAAAATTTAGTGGCTACATTTTGTACAGCAATGCGCAAAAGTACTGTTCGGAAAAATATCCAAGACAAAATTTGTCCCAGGACAAAAAAATGTATGGGAGTTAAATTTTTCCCGATCTGGGTACTAGGCTTTAGTGAAAACGTAGTATAATATTTTATGGAAAGCCTCAACAAAGTGATTTTTTGACGTTAGTGATTAATTGGGAGATGAATATATTTCTGACATGAATATAGTTGTCTCATTTTAAAAAATAATTCATCTAGCTATCGCGGCTGACGACATTTTCGCGTCATGTGCTGGTCGAGTTGAGAGCGAGGCTGAGTCTGAGTCTCTACTCTGAGTTCCGAGTCGTCATTTTTTTCAACAGAACGAACTAGAACCAATTTCTGTTTGATTAAGTAGCTTTCTAGTAAGAAAAATAAAAGTACAATACAAGCTAGTTTAAAAGAGAAAAGAGACTTGGTTAAAAAACTCCAATGAAATTGTTTTCGTGTTGTGATATTTGTAATGGTTCAGCTGCAAATAAATTGCCCGCTTTTCAATTAAATTTGTAAGTAAAAACACGTACATTCTGAGTATTTTCGAGAGGTAAAGTTTCAGTTCGCTGATCGGGTCGGGAGGACTCGAAAGTGAAATTTTTCCATTTTATAGTAGGCTATACACTTGCGGGTGAGGTGATAGGTAATATTACTACCATCGGTAATGCGCTTTTTGTGTGCATTTTTTATTTTTTTTTTTGTTCTAAATGATGTGTGTTCTTGTTCTTAACATGTCTCATTGAATTGAGTTTTTTATTAATATTATTTATACTCCTAAGATTTACGTTCCACAAAAAAGTTAGCGTTGGTAAATTGTTTTAGAAAAAAATATAATCTGGATATTGGATCAGCCAATTGCAAAATTTAAAATCAATTGTCTTCAGTTTTAGAACTTTTGCACTTGTCAATAGCCTATTGACATCACGACTTGATGTCCAACTCACTGTGATGTCAAAAATCAGTGGATGTGTGACCCGAAATTGCCTGCGACCTATATCTGGATTTGTTTGTATATAATAACGGTGGACCTCACAGGAGGAATATGCATTTTCAAGCAAAGTGTAGTGCCTGTAGATGGGTGCACTGAAATTGCATACAGCCCATGTACACATTTGCTTGTGGTTAGTACCAGTGAGCCCCACAGGAAGGGCATTGATTTTGAAGCAATATAGTGAGAGCATTGTGATCTAAGTCATCCTGCTGACCGCTGGCGAAATCATAAATGAGATTATCGGAAAAAATTAAGCAGGATCTACTCGCTTACAAATCAAGCATTCGTCTTAGAAAATATATTCAAAAACTGTTGCGCCTTTGGTCAATGATTCCTTCATATTTTTTTACAACTGCAACGCGGCTCTGGTTAAAGTAAACAAAACTAAGCTATTGGTACCTATTTAATTTATGTTCTGGAATTAATGATTAAAACCTTTGTCTACTTAAATCTATGATGTAATCTAAACAAACGTTGAAAAGTGACTTCCTGCGTATTCTCTCGTTGTCTTTCATTAAGTTTGAATGATTGATTTCAATAGATCTCAGGTGAACTTGTCTTACCTTGCCTTGATTTTTGTCCTGCATCTGTTTTACTATTATGTCTATATATATATATTTATAATTTTCACTGTATTTTCAGGTGAGAAATATTTTTCTCTCATCATTAATTGCTATAGTCAAAAATTATTTCAATAAAGAAGAACAAAAAATGTTGGAGATAATATTGAATCAATTATTTATGTCTGAACGAAAACCTCGTCTTCCAAAACATTATCCACAAAAATGGACCACAGCTATGTGAAATTAAGCAAGATAATGAAGACACACGACTTTAGATTTGTAATTTTTGTATTATAATTGGCTGACTATTCAGAAACACACACAACACAAAAAGAAGAAAATACTGTGATAGAAACTATCTAACACATGCGAGTACACTACTAGACTATAATATAATCCTTGTTCGAGCTTGAAGAAGTTTCTTCGTTTATATATATGTATATATATATATTTCGTCGAGATTAGAGAAGGTTGAAATGTTAAACGAATAGTTTTTCTTTAAAATGTGTCTAAATTGTACAAACTATGATGTTATGTTGCTGTACATAAGTCCTACTTGAAAAAAAAGAATAAGAAAACTAAACAATTAATAAACAAATTAAAGAAATACCTTTCGAAACAAAAGTTGCAATAAAATAATATGTCCGATGGAGAAACAGCACAGGAAACGAAAAAACCGGCTGAAAACGCAGATGCACAAACGAGCCAAAATATTCCAACGTCGACGACACAACCACTTACGGTAGCTACTCATCATCAAAAACACCAAAAACAACAACATTCGCATCATCATCATTACCATCATCATAATAGACAACGACAAGCGATTCATTATCATCAACATCATTCACCAACACCTGTGTTGATAAGATCATCATCTGTTGGATCGGCATATCATGAAGAATCGATGAGTGATTCATATAAAGTTGTTACAATGATTCCACCTGATCAAATTGATCCCTCAGATCAGCATCGTGTTCGTCAAAACTTCTATCATCAATATCCTAAAACAAAACATCAAGACCAGGATCAAGATATTACCAGTTCGAGTAAGGATTATATTGTGCAACGTATCTCTAGGCCTATGCCAAATTTAGCACTAAAAGATGGAACGTATGTTACTGTCACAGGTAAGTTTATACGTGATATCTAATTTATATTTTCATTAACATTAAGCATTATTACTTTTTTTTCGGAACTTACCGCATTATAATTGGTATAAGCGTTCTTTTGAAAAAAATATTAATTATTAATTTCTTCTTGCCGACCAAGCATTGAAAGGATTTTTAACTGTAGTTTGGGAATTAGACTGAAGTTTGAGGGATGTTGTTGAACTGTACCGATGCGTTATTGTTGGTGCTCTTTCCATGGCAGGGGTGGATAAATAAAATACCATCAATTGAATGGATATTATTATTAACTAAATCCATTTTTTAAAGGATCTTAAATTAATTTAAAACAAATTGATGTTGATTGAAGTGGCTGTGGCGTGGAACCGACACACTTAAGACAAAAGTTGGTCCGTTACGACGAAAAATCGATGTCAATCATCGATCTTATCTCGTTTCGTTCTGGCCTCCCAGATGTAGCCGAACCAATGGCTTTAACAGCTACTTGACTGTCTGTCAAGATATAAGTATTTCGGTTCTGATTTGATCTTATTCGAGTATTTTCCATGTTAACTATAAGAAAGGGTCCTTTTTGATGGGCCTCAATGATTCTTTTATCTTCAACGGTGATTTTTTTGTCCAACCGCCACTATGTGCTAAAGCCTTTACAAGCTCAAAAAGTCAAGTAATATTGTTGACAAAATTAATGCAATTATATTGTGAAAAAAATTCCGGATCTAATGAAAAATATCCTGTGAACCTAAAAACTATAATTGCAGAGCCACGCGCATAATTAACAACACGTCTCTCATTGCCTCTCATTGATTTGATAATAAGTTTTTTGTCTCTCCTGAAAAATCGACTTTTCTGGGTTACGAGGTATTCGATCTACAGCGACGATATGATCTATGCGAAACGAGGATTACACAAAACTAATTGTTTTTCTTATATACCATTTAATTTCATCGAGTTGTTCCTAAAATAAGGTGGATGTCCTTAGTTTGGTTTTGTCCTTTAATTGAGTTTTTCATGACTTCTGAATTATTTTGTTGATTTTTTAATAGAAAACTGATATATTTTAAGCAGAAAAAAAAAATAAAAAATTGTCATACTTTTTTTTTTAATTTTATTTATTATTTATCCAAAGTGAGGTCGTTTCATACTTTAGTTTTGGTTTGGCCAACACACTAGTCAAAATAATTAAGCTTAAACTGGGCAGATTAATCTCAATAATTTAAATCACTTTCCTTTCAGGGTGCTGTTTATTTAATCCAGTGGTGAATACAACACGAAAACCAAGAAATTTGTTCCGTCACAATTTGAAAACTGCGTTTTTTCTTTCTCCTATCATTTGTGCTCATTGTGGAGATTACATATGGGGAACTGGCAATCAAGGTGTATCTTGTGAACGTAAGTGGTTTTTCTTGATCATATTGTTATATCTACTTCGTTTTAATATGTTTTTTTCTAATAGAAAAAGTAAAGTACTTAAAACTCGTCCATTGATTTTTAAAGCTTCATAATAAATGAAATGTTTTTGTCGAGTTTAATTAAAAGTTCTAGTGATCTCAACTCAACGCTGGCGTATTTGGGCGAAACGCATTTTGGAGTTGAGGTTACTTGATTTTTATTCAATCACTCCACTTTATCAGAAGTAATTTTCTTCATCTTCTAAAGAATCGGTAAACATCGACGAATATTAGCGCCTAAGAAGGGTACGACAGCATCTAACTGATGAGTCCACTGTCACACATGGGCCAAACGCATTATGAAGTCGAGGTCACTTGAACTGTCAATCAAATTTAATTCAATCACTACCTCAGAAGTAATTTTCTATTATTCATCATTCTCGTTGGCTCTTGTCAAGTTACATCAATGGACGAATTTCGTGAACTTTATGGCAATTTCATAATTGTTTTTTTAAATTCTATGCCTTCGTAATTTTTCAGACTTTCATTATTTTTTTATCTTCCTCATTTTTCATAATTTTAAATAGGGAACAAATTAAACGCACTTTTTAATAAAATTCATATATTTTTCCTTAATGTTTTTGTGTTGTTGTGTATCAAATAATATTTGTTTATCATTACTAAGCATAATAAGAAATAAAATAAATTTTAGGCGCAAAATGGCCTAGTGGCCATTATAATTTTATTTATTAAAAAAATAATCAAAATAAATCCGAATTGAATGGTTTTATGTTTGGTTTATATTTTCCTTATTTAAAAAAATGGTTTTTTGATAACACAACTTGTAACTCTTGTTACAAACAGGCCGATCATGAAATCTTAATTTGCGTAGCAAATTTATTTATTTATTTAAATTTATTTGAAATTGTGTTATCAAAAAATAAATGTTTCTAAAAAAAAAAAAAAAAAAAAACAAATAAAACCATATATGTAATTTCGATTTTTTTTTATTATTTTTCATATTATTCTTTCATACCTTTACAACTGAAGACGAAAAACGAATATGAATGTTTCTAAAAAAAAAAAAAAACAAATAAAACCATATATGTAATTTAGATTTTTTTTGATTATTTTTCATATTATTCTTTCATACCTTTACAACTGAAGACGAAAAACGAATATGAATTTATTTATTTATTACATCTATCGAATATAATATAACATAAGAAATAATAATAATATAATATACTAAAAAAAGACTTCAGTTTTTCTTTAAGTTGTAAAATACTGCGGTTAAGCCTCTTGAGAGATCATATATTGATGGGAATTATATATGATTTTCCATATTATCTTATGCGCGTTCGAAGAGTACTCAAGTCAATAGTTTATTTTCTTAGTACATTTTCAATTCGAGATGTACTATTTTGATATATTGGCTTCCAAATAACACAAACTACTCTAAAACTCTAAATAAAGAAAGTCCTTTTGATGAAACCTAACAATCTATTGCTTTTAGAGATGATGTAATCAAACTACTAGTGTTGATTAAAATTAAGCTTTATATCCAAAATAATACCTTCATCTTTCTTTCCTTTATATAAAATAAATAATTGGAAATAAGGATTTGCATAGTTAATCTAATGGTTTTGCATTTACCAATATTTAAGATAAAGCAATTAATATGACACCAATCTGTAATTTTGTTCAAGTCATATTAAAGTCTGATACAATCTGTAGTTGATTTTATCGGTAAATATAGTTTCATGGCCCTTTACCCTTAGGCAGGCGATGGAAAAATGTCTAGAATTTAACATCCCAACATACCATCTGTTTATAGACTTTAAGGCCGCCTATGATAACATAGCCAGGGTAGAACTTTAAAAAGCCATGAGAGAATTCGGCATCCCTAATAAATTGACACGACTATGTAGGTTGACCATGACCAACGTAACAAGCCAAGTAAAAGTAGCCGGATTGCTATCCAGACAAATCAACATCTTTAATGGACTCCGATAAGGGGACGGTTTGGCCTGCCTCCTCTTCAACCTGGCGTTGGAGAAAGCAATCCGTGACTCTGGCACGGCAACAAGAGGGACCATCGTCAACAGGTCCACCTAGTTACTGGCTTACGCAGACGACATCGACATCATCGGAAGAACCGAACAAGCTGTACACGATTCCTTCATCCAGATCGAGCAGGCGGCACAAAATCTGGGGCTGCACATTAGTGAAGGTAAAACAAAGTACATGGTGGCGTCGAATGCGAGAGGAACAGTTGGTCAAATAATCAAGGTTGCGGAGCACGAATTTGAAGTGGTGCAATCCTTTAAATACCTTGGGTCAATAGTAGCAGCCGATAACAATATAGAAGAAGAAATACGCGGGCGGCTTCTCAAATCCAACAGAGCCTACTATAGTCTGTCAAAGCTCTTCAAATCCAGAAATCTCACCAAAACTTCAAAACTGCTGCTGTACGGAACCATGGTCCTGCCAGTACTCTCATATGGATCCGAGACTTGGGTGCTTAGCAAAAGGCAGTCCGACCTCTTAGCTGCGTTGGAGAGAAAAGTCTTAAGGAGAATTGTTGGCCCCGTATGTGAGGAAGGACGATTCCGGAGACGGTACAATCATGAACTGTACGCAATCTACCTTGAAGCAGATATCGTGACAAAAATTAAGCTCGGTAGACTCCGGCAGGGCACCTAGCTCGCATGAGCGAAGAGGAACCTGCTCGGAAAGTTCTTTGTGGTACATTCTATGGTAGACGACAGCGTGGTAGACCATGCTTGCGCTGGAGAGATGGCGTAGACCAGGACGCCCGAAGCCTTGGGGTGCGCAACTGGATGGCGTCGGCTAGAGACCGGGATAGGTGGAGAGACTTGTTGAAAGAGGCCAGGACCGGAACCCGGTTTTCGAGCCGATGATGATGATGATGATAGTTTCATGGCATCTGCAAAGAAAAGATGTTTAAAGTTTTTGATAAATCGGGGAAGATCATTTATAAAAAAAAGAAAGAGCAAAGGTCCTCCATGAATTCCTTGTGGAATACCTGATTAATTAAAAATTTGTTTTTGATAAGCTAAGTTCTAAGTATTTTCAAATAAGATTCAGAAAATTTTTGTGTTACATGTAGTACATAAAAGCAGTACTAATTCTCGATTTATAAATTCAAAAACAAACTTATAGTTACGGTTTTCTCAAATCTATGGTTCAATTTAAAATCAACAATTTTCAGTTTATCTGTCAAAATAACAATAATCTGTTGCTGATTTTTATTTTAAACAAAATCTTTCAAATTAATAATCAAAGTGTCAAAAACTCAACAAACCACAACTACCATCAAGAAGCTATATCGCGTACTGTTAGTTTGTTAATAAAGTGGTTATAATACGCACACACCACACAAAAAAGTATTAACTTAGAAGTTAATTAAAATTGTTCAAATGTATCCACAAGATACACACTACATAGTGTCACAAAAAAACACTAAAGAGTGAAAGAGTCAATAGGTCAGGCAGTGGTTTTAGATTAGTTTAGTTCTTCATTCGTTCGATTGACTTGTCGTGTGCACGCCGACGAAAAAAGCAACACAAAATATAAATTTTGTTTTACATTTCCCCACACCCTGTTTCGTTATTAACATATATTTATTATTTTTGTATTTAATTTCATTTTACAAATTTCTTTTAAAATTACAATTCCTTCACAACAACATCGAAAAAAAGAGTGCGTTTGTATCGATATTTCTTGGGACGAAAACTCAAGAAATTAAAAAAAAAAAAACCATCAACGATTCCCTGTGACTGCTACATCTTGTTGTTGGTTTAATTTTTTTCGGTTGAGTTGAGTGTTTCTGAAACTGAAGATTGTGTTCTAGTTGTGTTGTTGCCTCGTGTTGTGTTCTTAATAAATAATGTCGGCTTTCACATCTGCTTTTGCAATAGCTGTCATCGACTTCGACTAGTAGTATCGTCGTCGTTGATGTGCCATACAACGTCGTACATGTGCATAGTGCTTTTCGATACATGTTACTCTGAACGAAACAATTAAAAAAAAACAACTGCGCACCAAAAATTACTATGTATTATTTTTTTTAATGCCAACTTAACGAAATTACAATCTACACGTGATTTAAAGCAAAATGAAACAAAAAATATCAACATCCCAAAGAACTTATAATATATTATTAAAAGCCAAGAAAGATAAATCAAAGCGATTAAAAAAAATGTATACACTTATGTGTGACGTTCGTATTATATGCTTTTATACAATGCCGTAAAACGAGATTTTTCTCAGCTTGTTTTTCCTTTTTTAGTGATTTCTTCGCATTCCCGCACGCAGAATAGATAGATTGAAATTGACAAAAGACTTGCGAGAAGGGATGACTTGGTTTTTTTTTTTTCAAATGAATGAGAAAACATCCCCATTAATTTTGTTTCGGAATATTCGTATGTTCCTATTCTCAGCCTCTACCTGTTGTCGGATTGTGTATGAAAAAAAGAATCGGATAAGACTGATGAGTGTGTTGGTGCCTGGTGATATAGCAAAGAAAAATCATTCAACACATGCTTTAACGAAAATCATTGGTGATCAACTTGCTCACAATTTGTGATTTGTAACCTTGTTTACCTGGAATCATATATGTAAATGATGGCTATTCAAAAATTTCCTTTTTTTGTTTAAAGAGTAAAGAAAATGATAATGGGAATTCCCTTATGTGCCTGAATGATTTATGATTACTTAAAGAAGATTCACAGATCGTAGTGCTAGAACAAGTACTTTTCTCTAATTCAAAAATGAGTTCAATGCACTACTCTGTTAAGTATTGCAAATAAATCAATCAAGTTTTTCTTCTATTTAGGACAAATTATTTTCGAATTAAAATAAAGAAAATTAGGTAGTATTTGACTTCATTTGAGATCAGATCATAACCGGTAGTCTTTTTTTATTTTGATTTTTTTCAAATTTTATTTTCATTTCAAACCTTATACACTTTGCCTAATTATTCGGCTTACTCAAGGCTTTTGCACAGTCAAGTTTTATATGTTTCGTTTTTACTATTTTTCTTACATTTGACTACATATTCAAAAACTGGTTCCACGGAGAAAAGAAAGCTAAACCCTTTCTAGCCCGGGAGCTGGCGACACTAATTTTTGAAAGATTTTATAAAGGTTGCAGTAACTTTAGTCGTATAGATTTAAGACTTGACAACAATGAAATCGATGCCTTCAGGTGCACCCGTGGGGTGACATGTCATATTTGATAAAGGATAAAACCACTAAAAAGTTCTGCCGGCGGCTTGAAGTTGCAAAAAAAAAAAATGTCATATTTGATAAGGGATGGATTGAAGCCTACATTTAAACAACTAGTAAAACCATGACTGCCACCCGGATCGCGGGGCTAAGACGCTGGCAGAATAATAAAAAATGATAGCACACGCACATAATTCGTTAAAGTGTAATTGGCTTGGCCTTAAATCACACAATCATAAAAGGGTGGTCAAAGACGAAAGCACATAATTTTGTTTAAAAATGTGATGTATATTCAAATTTTTCATGATGCGATTAGATATTTTACATAAATTAAGATCAAAATTAAGGTGACATGGGGACTTATTGGGGTTGAAACTTTTTTTTCTCTTTCATTAAAACGAATAAACGACTCGTGATGATTTTTTAGGAGAAATCTTAATCAAATGATATAAATATTGAAAAATGAGAGTAGGGAGCGGAAAAACTACCCTTTCACGACAAACAAACAAACACCGTGAAAAATCTTACCATTTTGCTTATATTCTACCTGTCTGTTGTTAATGTTTTGAAAATAATTTGTACGTACTATTTTACTAAGAAAAAAGCTTTTTCTCTTTTTCAAACCCATCTTAAAAATTGTAAGGAAATTCTTTAATAAGAAATAAATAAATAATAAATAAACAAACCCATCTTAAAAATTGTAAGGAAATTCTTTTACCAATATTGAAAATCTACTTTAGGCTTGCTTCAAAAATATTAGAACTCGTCTTTTGAATTTTGTATTTTTATTATTTATTCAAATTCATTCGAAAGGACGAAAAATGAAAAAGAACTTTAAATTTTGTGTGTTTTGCCCTGTTGGCTTTGTCGAGTCACAAATATGAATGACCGAAAAAGAAGCTTAATTCCAAAAGGTCGTTAGATATGGTTTTATATTTTTTGTCTCACTCTGCTGTTTGTTTTCCTTTTCCAACAACCGAATAAAAGCTAAGTGTAGGTAGGTTTTTTATATTGTTAATTGCACGGTAGATGGCGTTTTTGAGGTTCTGTGGAAGTATTGCCAACACTTTTTTGTTTTGTATGTTTGTACCGTTTAGTCCTTCGGGTAAGAGTTGGGAAATATTCTTTGATCCATCGCTTCCAGAAAATATTAGCGTATTGTTGAGCTTTCATCCAATTTCTTTTCGGGGGTGTTCCATCGTCAGAGGGGATGCTGTTTGGAAGTTGTACTTTTTCATACTTCCACAAGAAAGATGTTTCGGTTGCCCACACGTTTGGCTCGTTTTTCTTCAGTAAGATTGTTGACTGAGGTTGAATCGCTGTTACACCGACACTATCCAAGGAAAAGTAGTCTTTCACCATATCGTTCATCGTTCGTTTGTTCATATTAAGGTGTGTAAAACATGATTCTGGACTTTTTACAATAATTGATTACCCATTCCTTATTGATATGGTCCATAAATAGCCATAAATAAATAGTGGCAAATGGATCATTGCCACCTCCATCTTTGAATTTCAATAGTAATCGTAGGTTGGCGTTATCGAGACCGGTTAAAATTCTTGGCGTCGCGTTCTCGTATTCCTTTCAGGTATAGATAGTGTTTCGATATTTTGTCCATGCAAATAGTTCGAACTGGCAGGTCAAGAGGCTTTATTCGATTTGATAATGTCTTTGCCCTTTTATGAAAATTGTTTGAAAATTCTTTCTTGGCATTCAATAAAATCCAATTTAAAGAAAAAAAAAAAAAAATTATTGATTATAGTTGAAAAATTGTAGGAACACATGAATATAATATAGATATGGTTGTTTCCATATCCCTATGAATTAGACGAAGTGTAAACAATCCAAATACTGCCCTGACTATTGGTTTAAATTATAAATGTTAAAATTGGAAAAGCAATCGTCAAACGAATCCGCCGAACAAATTAATATCCAGCAGCAGCAGGAAGAAGTTACTAATGAAATCATTTTACCCACGAATACTTTGAATGAAAACATCATCAACAATGTAAATGAAATTAGAAATAAACAGAATGAAAGACAAAATCAAGTTGATGACATCAGCTGGAATGTGGCAGCAGGTGTTGTCAACCAAAAAAACATTTCTAAGCCCGATGAAAACCAAGAAATCGTCCATGTCAAACAAAAAAGCGAAAAGCAGATAACGTTGGTTGAATTGGACTCTTTTCAAATTGAAGAAAACAGTTCAAAACTTCAAAAACATAAATCTGATCTAAATAGAGATAGTTATTGCTGTGGAGGTTATGAAAAACTTAAAATCAGGACTAGTTTAAGAGATAACGATCGTCAAAAAAATAGAGGACTGAGAAAAGACATCACTTCGAACAAAATACCTCAACAATTCACACAACAACTAGAGCAAATCAATCCAAGCAAGGCGAATATACCCATAGAAAATTTTTCCTGTAAAAATCCAAGCGAACCTCATTTCAATGGTTCGATAAAAATAGAGCCAATCATTAATATCTCCAGTGAAAGTGCCAATGGAAATTATTATGAATTGAAAAATGTTAACAAATCGGATGGTAGCATCGATTTCAATGGTCAACAACAAAAGGAAATGACATTTTCCAAAAACTTCTCATCAAAAAATCAAGCAATTTTTACGGGTAGCTCTGATAAGTATGCAAACTCCTTCAGCCAACGACAACATCAAATGTCAGATAAACCCCATTCATCAAGGAGCAGTACTAATAAAATAGTATTATTAAGCAGTTTGTTTCGAAAGCCAGTAGAAATTGCAAATAGCGTAAAACGTTTGGTGAATTCTAACACAGGCTTTCGGAAAGGTCCTCAAAATGGTGATGAGTGTGTTGCCAATGATAAAATTAACATCGAATCTTCCTGTGACGACTCAAGCATAGTAATCTCTAGTAAATCCCATCATGCTGAGGTAAAAATCAAGTCAGGAAAACGACTTGACAGTATAACCATCTCTTTAAATAATTCCCCCATCATAACTTCTGAAATTTCTTATTTACCAACCATCGAAACAAATTGTGCTGAACCAATCAAAAAATTGCCCAAAACCAAAATTGCAACCGAAAGCGTATCATCCGAAAAATCAATTCGGCTCGTTGTTCCAAAACTAACGATTGAATTAGAAGAAAGTAGTGAAACTGCAGAAGTTGAACATAACCTTGATAATTCGAAAAATGCATGTAAAAAGGATATAGTAACACATTCAAACAAACTTGCTGATTTGAAAATGTTTAGGAACGATAAAACTACCAACGATAGTTCCACTGAAATAGTGGTTGAAAAAAAAGATTACCATCATCAAGTAACAAAAGAAAAGAGAAACTTAAACTTTTTCGCAGCTAAGAGAAAAATGCTACCTGTTAAAATCGATGCAAGAAATTACATTTTAAGGCATGCCAATTGTGAAGAAGATATACTCAATCAAATTCCATTTTCATCTTCTTCGAAAACTATTAAATATGATTCAAAACATTCATCTGGGAATCAGCTGACACCTCAAATGGAAATACTAGACGATAGCGAAACTTCTCTCTGGTCTTGGCTGCATGGTAATGCAAATACGAAACCGTACCACGGACTGCCGTGTAACATTAAAACTGCTGATCTTAAATTAATAATTGCGAATTCGAATCAAAACAAGTCTCTTAGTAAACCCTCTTCTGTTATAAGTTCAGAAATCTCTCCGTCATTGATATCTCAAGAGAGTAACTTAGTTCTTGATCGCAACAACACAAAAACCGATATAATTCTTGATAACAAATTAGAATCAGCTATTGATTATTGTACTTGCCATTTGAAATGTTGCTGTGATTGTTCTTTAACCGATTGTTGTTTATATTGCTCGGTAGATTGTCAGTCGTGTTTTCACGTTCCGTGCTCACAGTACAGTTGTGCGCAACCTTGCAATGTATCGAAGACATCCCCAAATCTGCTTAAAACCAACCAACACGATACGGTAAGTCTTAATCATTTTTTTAGCAAAAAAAGGCTTAAGTCAGTTATTAATTATAAGGATTAAAGTTTTGGTAACAGGGTTATGGTTAATTAAATTCCATGACTTATAGACCGAAGCATTTGCAAGCAAATGTAAAACTACAATATTTTGAGTTAAGCCCTTAATACCTTAATGCAGTATTTTGTTTAATATATCCGTATAATTTTTAATTTCCTATTTCAAGCCTTTCATACAATGGACAAATACTAATGTTCTTGAATGGATGACAGTTGTGAATTTATATCCATTGGTTGAGATATTTAAGGCCAACAATGTTATGGGATGTGATTTGCCGAATCTTGACGATGAAAAATTGACGGTAAATGAAAGATCATCTCTCAGTCTCTTTAATATTTATTTATAAACCGTTTTTGTTTTTTTTTTTTCATTTTGTTTTACTTTGTTATAAAAAGAATATGGGCATCAAAAACTGCAACCACCGGAGTGCGATTCTACAAAGCATAAGAGAATTAACTAGTGGTGTTCTTATATCTGAACAACCACAAATTACTTTACCGTCTGAAACTGAAGAAACAAGAGAAGTAGTTCCTCCTCAACGTCAGCATATTTTCATCGAATCTAGTTTTGACGCTCCAGAAATTTGTGATAAGTGTAATCGCTACCTTCGCGGTATGATACATCAAGGTCTCCAGTGTGAGCTGTGTAATTTTATAATACATAAAACATGCTTGGCTAACGGCTTAGCCGTAAATTGTCCAGCAATACGATCAATAACTTCTACAAATACTGTAAGTGGTTATTATGGTCAACTTACCGCCTGTGATCCTGCCGATTTGGCATTTGTGGCTGCCTCAAGAGAAGCAGCTGAAAGTGTTGCACTAAGTAACCTACCTAATACCAGCTATACACTTAAAAATATTCCAATTTTTGGTATTGGTTTATGCCATCAATTCAATTCGGACAATTTAAATGCTCCCGCTGTTCTTATTTCTGCTACAAATGCTTTGGAATTAAAAGTAAAACATTTGCATATTGATTTATATAAACTGTACAAGTCCACTTCGATTCCGGATGAATACAACACGGAACTTATTGACTTGCTTACAGCGACAAGAACAGATTTAAGTTCCTTGGACAGAGTAGAACCGCAACAGTTAGTTGGCTTTATTAAAAAGTATTTGAGAGAGTTGAAGGATCCTTTGATACCAATGGTTTGGTATGATAAATTTATCACCGCTGCAAGTAAGTTCAATTCTGCATTTTTGAAATCTTATTTAAATTTTATAATTAAACATTTTTTAGAGCTATACGCAGAAGATCCATCAACAAGTATACAACAAGTGTTGAAGTACACCAAGCAGTTGGCTGTGCATCATGTGAAAACATTAACATTTTTTATGGATCATCTGCGACGAATTTCGGCAATTCAATTTTCGAATGGACGTCGCGAGCCCCCAACTATAATGCTACAATCCTTCTCTCATATTCTAATTCGCCCGCCTTGGAGCAATATTATGTAAATTTTTATAAAAACCATTGATTTCCGTTCAATTTTAATCATTAATGTGTTTTGTTTTTTTGTAGTCAAGTTATCAATAACACCGAACATCACATTCGAATCATTGAAATACTATTCCAAACATGGAGGGGCGAAGAGGAAATCCCTCGATTCGATGAAGCGCCTGCTGTTCCACCAAGAAAAATATCTCAAGCTAGTTCTGTGGGTGTTGGCAGCGGTCCATCATCGAGGGTCTTATCCACAAGTTCTTGGAAGCCATCTGTTCCAGTTTCAATATCTGGGAGCAGTTTACAAAGTTTTCAATCGTCTGCATTCTCTTCGGGTTATACTCCACCATCAATGAGTTCAGAGTCGGGCATTCGAGCCAAGCTCACATCTCAACAACAACAAGTCGTGAAACCATCGTCAGTAGGAAAGTCGTCTATGCTCCATCAACGCGACCACCAAATAAAGGCAACGGATTCGCTTAAAGATGCCGAATGGTATTGGGGAAAAATAACTCGTGAGGAAGTCAAACAACGACTTTTTGGAGAACCCGATGGTAGTTTTATGGTTCGTGATGCTCTTTCTAAAGAAGGCGAATACACACTGACTTTAATCAAAGATGGGACTGAAAAACTAATTAAGATTGTTCATGACAATGGAAAGTATGGATTTGTCGATTGTAAATTTAATTCTGTCGTCGATTTAATTAACTACTATAAATCAAATTCCTTAATGCTTTACAACAAAACACTTGATATTACATTAATGAAACCAATTGTTCGGAAACATGACGAAGTATCTACGAATGACGAAACGGGAAGTCGCGAAACTGATCTACGTGTTGTTACAGAACATTTCTTGCAACTGCATCATACGTTGAACGCTCTGAAGCAAAATTTGCAAACGAAAAAAGAAACTTTCGAGCGTGCTGAAAGTGAGTTGAGCGAAAAGAAGTCAGCTCTTGAAGTTTTCGGAATTGCCCGTCAAATGTTGCTTATGCAAATGAAAGTAATGTTAAGTTCAATTAAAAACGCACGACCCCATGATCAGGAAAGGCTCAAGGAGAATAAAATCACATTGCAAAACCATGTGAAATTTTTAAACGACGAAATGGCAAAACTTAATAAATACATTGATGAGAAGAAAGAAGAGTATAAGCATGTAGAACGAGAAATTAACGCAGCCAAGCCAGAAATACAATCTTTGTCTTTTGAAAAGGATAAAATGCAAGAGTAAGATTAATGCGTTTTTCATATTTGTCAAATTAAATCATAATACCAATTCTCTATTTTTAGCCGCCTAGTTCACTTAGGAATTAAAGAAGAAGAAATAAAACAACTTATTGACATGGGCTATGACGATTGGAAGGAAAAATACGAAAGTGAATCTAAACTACCGCACAACGACGAATCTCTTTGGTTCTTAGACGATTGTACGCGCCGTAGAGCGGAAGTACTTTTGGCTGATGCTCCAACTGGAACATTCCTTATACGACCAAGAAAAGCCATAGACAGCAATAACGGCAATTATGCCCTGTCAATCGCCTGCAAGAAAAGTGTTCAGCACTGTATTATATATGAAACTGAAAATGGCTTTGGTTTGGCACTACCTTATAACATCTATGCCAGCTTGAAAAAATTGGTTCTTCACTATGCTACCAATTCGTTGGAAGAACACAATGATACACTCACCACCACTTTGAAGTTTCCGGTTTTGTATTGGTATCAGCAGCAGCATTTAACACCACCTTTATGATTTGTAAACACGTAAGTACACTTTTTCCTACCATACATACTCGTACAGTAATTTTCATCCCCTTTGAAAAGCTTTTTTAATTTATTTTCTATTAAAATACAAATAACATAATTTACAATTCAGAAGGCTCTGCTGCTCGTGAGAGCATGTTTTAGAATGAGCACTCATAAGCCTAAGCTAAGGAAGAAGCACATTTTATAGAAAACAAACACTCATGTATCAGATGAGTTTTTAAAAAATTCTCACCCTTGAGCCAAATAAGCGTAGTGAGAACGTGCTCAACAGACTGTGCTTTTCTTTAACTTGGTACAATTTTTATCAAAGAGTTAACAAATTTGAAAACAAAAATTAGAATTTAACGTTTTTCACAACATACTGATCGTAAAATCTATTTGCTTAAATACATTCTCTATTTGCTATCTCTTTACAGATTTCTATGATTATTGTACGACTTTGTTATCTATTTTCAGATGTCTATGATTAACGTGATTTTATATGAAATGTCTAGTGTATCATTTTTTGTGAGCGCCAAATTAATTGAGTAAACAAACAACAAAAGTTTCTTCAAACGCTTACAAAATCTGGCCACATTATACACGTTTTTGTATATTTTTTTAATAAAAACGTATATATGGATTTGTTAAAATAAAAATTAAAACATTATTTTAAGATTATACGAAAAAAAAAAAAACAATAATTTAATGTATCTCTTAAAAAGGAATGCCTTTGTTTTCACTATAAAAAAAATTAACGAAATGTGTTCTAAGAGATTTGTTTTTTTTTTTTTTTTTGTTTGTAAGAATATGAACGACATTATAATTATTATCTTAACTATTGTTATCTAATTCTTACAAATTGTAAATTTTCAATTCATATTGAACATTAATATAACTTATTTGTAGGAGGGGAACACTACGAAATCCCACAACACAATATCCCATGTAACAAAGTATCGCGGATTAAAATTGGTTTATTTTGAAGAAACCAAATAAAAAAAGTAGGAATCGCGAAATCACGCTCTACCGATTTTTTTAGTGGATAGTTATTATTTTCCATTTTCTATTTGCTTATTGATTTGATCTAAAATACACATTGAATCTTAATAATATGCGAACACCGAAGGGGGCTCTTACGTTTTATATAATTTATGTTTTTTCGTAACCTAAATTTACATTTAGTCATTGTATAGTTTTTAATCATAGTCTCCTGACGTATCCTGCCATATCCTGTCGAAATGCATGCTTGTTCATATACTTAATATCTTCCTCTGGAGGACCGCGGGCTTTTTTACATGATATTTTGCCATCGAGTACCAGATGGAAAAGCAGTAGTAGGTGTCGATCACCCTGACGAGCTGCAGAAGCTTTAGCTTCGGTATATGTCCATTCTGTTCTTCAGTAGAGGATGAAAGCGGTGGAAAGCAAAATTGGATTATATTAAAAGAGAATATGTATAACTCGTTGAACTTTACTACCAGGTATTTGACGTCATTTTCGACTGACAGTTGTTCTCTTCCAATTCATGAGCTACTCAGTTGTCTTAAACAGACCAGTCTAGATTTGACTCAGTTAATTTTGAAGCCCCAGGCGCTGACAGAACTCATCGTACTGTCTTATGCAGGCGAAAAATGTTCGTTAAAGGCCATTCCTTTTTTATTTTCACAGTTTAGTATGAACTGAACTGAACCTAAATAATTGATTGGCCAACCATTATACAAAATTGTCAAACTTCAAAGGAAAGTTCAACTTGCTATCCATAATAAGGCCCTAAATTCTATGCTTTCCTATCGTTTTTGTTTTGAAAAGGAACCGGCGGGACTTTTTACACGGGATTGTGTTCTAAGAGATTTTTATAAATGGGATTTCGTAGCCTACCCGTGTAGGATGTATACACTATACATGTATATACATATATACATAAATATGTATGTATATATATATATACATTCATTCATATATATACATAAATATATATGTATACATATATACATATATTTATATATATATATATATATATACAAATAAACATAGTGTTCTATAATTATTATATTTGACAGATAAAAGATGAAACGAAATAAATATCTATGATTTACATACTAAGTGCTTTACATAAATGTATCTATGATTGAATTAGTTGTTTTACAATGATTAATTATTTTATTCAGATTTGTATTTTGAGTTTATTATCTAAGAAACTATTCCTACTTATGTATTTATTAATTTCTTTTTTAAAGTTGCTTTTTTTTGCAAAATTTTCTTTCAATTTAAATAAATTTCATGCGAATTCAATAAAAGATACGACATAGTCGTAAAATAAAATATACTTCCTTTTTGCGAAAACTTTTTTAATTTGTGAGAAACTTCGTAATAGCTTTATAGAGCTATGTATCTTCTGATAACGTAAGTCGCAAATACAAGATACACGAAGCCGTCAAATCTACTTGCTTCATTTCGGTAATTGAGTTTTGAGTTCCAATTTAAGTTTTCTAACTAATTCTAGAAACATTTTCAATTCGAAGAAATATTTAAAAATATTTTGTATCTAAAAGTAATTTTGACATTTTTCAATTTTCAAAAACATGCCAAAATAACTTTGAAATTAAATTTCTTGAAACCCTTGTTTGATTTAAAAATGGTTTTTAAATTAAGTTCGGGGACTTAAATTGGAACTCAAAAACATTCCGATCATCACATTCCTGGTTAGCACTAGGCAACATTTTTATTGATTAAAATTTATTAAATATTTAAAAATTTTAAAACAATAATTTAATTTATCTCTCAAAAAGGAATGTCTTTGTTTTCTCTATAAAAAAGCATTAATAACGAAATGTGTTCTAAGAGATTTTTTTTTTTTTTTTTTGTAAGAATATGAACGACATTATAATTATTATCTTAACTATTGTTATCTAATTCTTACAAATTGTAAATTTTCAATTCATATTGAACATTAATATAACTTATTTGTAGGAGGGGAACACTACGAAATCACGCAACACAATATCTCATTGAAATTGGTTTATTTTGAATGAAACCAAATAGAAAAAGTAGGAATCGCGAAATCACGCTCTACCGATTTTTTAGTGGATAGTTATTATTTTCTATTTGCTTATTGATTTGATCCAAAATACATATTGAATTTTAATAATATGCGAACACAGAAGGGGGCTCTTAAATTTATGTTTTTTCTTAACCTAAATTTACATTTAGTCATTGTATAGTAGAGTCTCCTGACGTATCCTGTCGAAATGCATGCTTGTTCATATACTTAATATCTTCCTCTGGAGGACCGCGGGCTTTTTTACATGATATTTTGCCATCGAGTACCAGATGGAAAAACAGTGGTAGGTTTCTATCACCCTGACGAGCTTGAAAAGCTTTAGCTTCGGTATATGTCCATTCTGTTTCTCATTAGAGGATGAACGCGGTGGAAAGCAAAATTGGATTATATTAAAACAGAATAGGTATAACTCGTTGAACTTTACTAACTGAACTGAACCTAAATAATTGATTGGCCAACCATTATACGAAATTGTCAAACTTCAAAGGAAAGTTCAACTTGCTATCCATAATAAGGCCCTAAATTCGATGCATTCCTATCGTTTTTGTTTTGAAAAAGGAATGAGATTTTTATAAATAGGATTTCGTAGTCTACCCGTGTAGGATGTATACATTATGCATGTATATACATAAATATATATGTATATATATATATACACTCATATTTATACATAAATATATATGTATACATATATTTATATATATATACAAAAATACATATTGTGTTCTATAATTATTATATTTGACAGATAAAAGATGAAATGAAATTAATATCTATGATTTACCAAGTGAATGCAACAAAAAATATCTATGATTTACATACTAAGTGCTTTATATATATATGTATCTATGATTGAATTAGTTGTTTTATAATGATTAATTATTTTATTCCGATTTGTATTTTGAGTTTATTATCTAAGAAACTACTTGTGTATTTATTAATTACTTTTTTAAAGCTGCTTTTTTTGTAAAATTTTCTTTCAATTTAATTAAATGTCATGCGAATTCAATAAAAGATACGACATAGTCGTAAAATAAAATATACTTCCTTATTGCGAAAACGTTTTTTATTTGTGAGAAACTCCGTAATAGCTGTGTTTATAGAGCTATCTTCTTAATTTTCAGAAAATGTATCTGACAATTAATTGTAAGGCGGTTAATTGTAAGGTATTTGATATTAAAAAAAATATTCTTTGAATTAAATTTTTTTTTTTTGAAGATTCGATGTCTCAAAAACGACTCAATATTTTTTTGTAAATTTAATTTTTATTGGAATAATAATAAAAAATTTAAATTGGAGTACCAATTTTTTTTTCTTAAAAATGTTTTTAAAATTTGTATATACAAGCTTATTTTTTTAAGAAACCGCTACAACGACTTATAATTTTTGTTCTTTCATAAACTAATAGTTGCTTGAATCACATGGCATCCTGTTTTTAGCACCAACTACGAACGGAGTTGTTTTAGTCATTTAATCTTTTAATGATGTATGTTGGCAAAACTGATTGTTTTTGGTTATATTTGTCGAGTGTCAAAATTTTTCTGTTTAATTCGTTAAAAATTTAAAAATCAAAAAGATGGAAGCCAAGCAAAATAAGGAATTAAGGTAAGTTAATGAAACAACCTATTTTCTATTTTATATTAAAAAAAATTGACTTTTTAATTCAAAATAAAAAATCGTGGTCGAGGGACGAAATCATGGCTCGAATACTGTCGTAAAAACAATATTGTTATGCTTTCAATCCCACCACATAGCTCCTATAGAATGCAGCCACTGGACGTGGTTTTTTATGGTCCACTAAAAGCAGCGTATAGACACGAATGCAATTTGCACATGAAGTCTTATCTTGGGCCAAAGATAACACCGCAAGATTTCCCTTCCCTTTTTCGAAAAGTTTTGCTAGCGTTGCGTCTATTGCCAAAGGAGAATCTGGGTTTAGGGCAACTGGAATTTTCTCGGGCGTCTTTCGTGACCAATACTTCCTTCCATCTGAAGCGCTTCTTCACCAAACAGAAGAAGTTATTGAATTAAGCGAATCAGTAAGAGAACAAACTTTAAACCCTGTACTGCAAGCCTCGGACAATTTGCCCACATCGGTTCCTTCGACATCATCTGCGTTCTTGAACGAAAGTATAAAAACCCTTCTCCCAGTGCCAAAAAAAGCTGTTGCTAATCATAAAAAGAAGTGTAGGGATAAACAACATACTACTGTGCTAACATCGACACCTATGAAACAAAACTTGGAAGAAAAAGAACTAAAAAGAGCAGGCAACAAAAAAAGAAGGAAAAGTAGGAGACATTGGGTGACCGGATTTACCCGACCATGCGTCCAATCCCGATCATTTTTAAATAAAGTTTTTTAATTCACAAGTCATCTAATGAATTATGACTTACTATGTTTTTATTTAAAAAAATCGCAACCTTGGCCCATAGTGAGAATTACACAATTCGAAATAATGTTTCTATGTTAGGTACAGTCATTAATACCTTAATTTCAAATTTTTTTTTATTGAATTATAGATCGTAATCGAAAGAAAAAAATGTTTATCAAAATTCTGATTTTTTATTTTATAAAATTTGAAGAATTTTTAAGAAAGTCGGGCACGAAAAACTAGTTTCGAAATTTTTTTTTAAAAAATCCACACAATCCTATCCAAACTTTTGGGGAGCTTTAGCATAAAAAATGATCACAATTGGAATTTTTTTTAATTTTATAAAATTTTGAAAAAAAAAAAAAATTGTATGGAGGGTACCGTTATTCTTGATCTTAAAAAAAACCTGTGCGTGTAGTGTACCTATTTGTTCGTATACAAAAAGTTTAACAATTCAAGTGAATGATGCCGCTCTATACAAATCAATAGCACAGCGAGGGGTAATTTCACTATCTCTCCATTCGTCATCACCCACAGTTGCCTTGTTTCGTCATTATATGCATTGTTTGAGTCATGCCATGCAATGTCTGTAATTGAATTGAGCCAAAGTTATATCAGATAAAATGTTTTTATTGATTTTGAGTATCCAGGGGCGGTTCAATCAATTTACTATCCAGAGAATTATGAGAGAATGTGTTATTATTATTATACATGGCGATTTCAATGTGTACTCGTAAACCCGAAGAATGATATACTAAGATTTTTGCTGAATTAAGCAACCTGCCTCGGTTCATTGACGAACTTACTCGACAAAAAATCATGGGCAAAAAAATCACTGGCAAAAAAATTGACTTTTTAAAATAAAATTCTGAAATTCATCGAGTTGTACATCAAAAGAAAGGTCTACTCGAGCCCTATTTATATCTGCAAGCCAAAAGGATCTGTGATGTCCGGTTCTCGAAATATTTGCAATCAACGAGATTTCCGTCGAAACTTCCTACAAAAGTTTTTTCCATGTCGATATTTCCGCAACCAAGCCTCGTAAGAGGTTGCGGTTTTCGGTTCTGAATAGGGAATGAACAGACCTTTCCATCGATGTAAAAATCTTGAAATTTTTTTTTCCATCGATTTTCACAAAAAATCATGGGCTAACTGGCAAAAAAATTGACTTTTTAAAATAAAATTCTGAAATTCATCGAGTTGTACATCAAAAGAAAGGTCTACTCGAGCCCTATTTATATCTGCAAACCAAAAGGATCTGTGATGTCCGGTTCTCGAAATATTTGCAATCAACGAGATTTTCGGATTTCCGTCGAAACTTCCTACAAAAATTTTTTGCATGCCGATAT
The DNA here is from genome assembly GCA_911387755.1 of Chrysotoxum bicinctum. NCBI lineage: Eukaryota > Metazoa > Arthropoda > Insecta > Diptera > Syrphidae > Chrysotoxum > Chrysotoxum bicinctum. Next base: position 13,324,895 of record OU426991.1, on the reverse strand, counting down.
TTCCGCAACCAAGCCTCGTAAGAGGTTGCGGTTTTCGGTTCTGAATAGGGAATGAACAGACCTTTCCATCGATGTAAAAATCTTGAAATTTTTTTTCCATCGATTTTCACAAAAAATCGTGGGCTAACCACTGGCAAAAAAATTGACTTTTTTAAATAAAATTCTGAAATTCATCGAGTTGTACATCAAAAGAAAGGTCTACTCGAGCCCTATTTATATCTGCAAGCCAAAAGGATCTGTGATGTCCGGTTCTCGAAATATTTGCAATCAACGAGATTTCCGTCGAAACTTCCTACAAAAATTTTTTGCATGCCGATATTTCCGCAACCAAACCTCCTAAGAGGTTGCGGTTTTCGGTTCTGAATAGGGAATGAACAGACCTTTTCATCGATGTAAAAATCTTGAAATTTTTTTTCCATCGATTTTCACAAAAAATCATGGGCACCACTGGCAAAAAAATTGACTTTTTAAAATAAAATTCTGAAATTCATGAAATTCATCGAGTTGTACATCAAAAGAAAGGTCTACTCGAGCCCTATTTATATCTGCAAACCAAAAGGATCTGTGATGTCCGGTTCTCGAAATATTTGCAATCAACGAGATTTTCGGATTTCCGTCGAAACTTCCTACAAAAAATTTTTTGCATGCCGATATTTCCGCAACCAAGCCTCGTAAGAGGTTGCGGTTTTCAGTTCTGAATAGGGAATGAACAGACCTTTCCATCGATGTAAAAATCTTGAAATTTTTTTTTCCATCGATTTTCACAAAAAATCATGGGCTAACCACTGGCAAAAAAATTGACTTTTTAAAATAAAATTCTGAAATTCATCGAGTTGTACATCAAAAGAAAGGTCTACTCGAGCCCTATTTTTATTTCCGCAACCAAGCCTCGTAAGAGGTTGCGGTTTTCGGTTCTGAATAGGGAATGAACAGACCTTTCCATCGATGTAAAAATCTTGAAATTTTTTTTCCATCGATTTTCACAAAAAATCGTGGGCTAACCACTGGCAAAAAAATTGACTTTTTAAAATAAAATTCTGAAATTCATCGAGTTGTACATCAAAAGAAAGGTCTACTCGAGCCCTATTTATATCTGCAAGCCAAAAGGATCTGTGATGTCCGGTTCTCGAAATATTTGCAATCAACGAGAATTCCGTCGAAACTTCCTACAAAAATTTTTTCCATGCCGATATTTCCGCAACCAAGCCTCGTAAGAGGTTGCGGTTTTCGGTTCTGAATAGGGAATGAACAGACCTTTCCATCGATGTAAAAAGCTTGAAATTTTTTTTCCATCGATTTTCACAAAAAATCATGGGCACCACTGGCAAAAAAATTGACTTTTTAAAATAAAATTCTGAAATTCATCGAGTTGTACATCAAAAGAAAGGTCTACTCGAGCCCTATTTATATCTGCAAGCCAAAAGGATCTGTGATGTCCGGTTCTCGAAATATTTGCAATCAACGAGATTTCCGTCGAAACTTCCTACAAAAATTTTTTTCCATGCCGATATTTCCGCAACCAAGCCTCGTAAGAGGTTGCGGTTTTCGGTTCTGAATAGGGAATGAACAGACCTTTCCATCGATGTAAAAATCTTGAAATTTTTTTTTCCATCGATTTTCACAAAAAATCATGGGCTAACCACTGGCAAAAAAATTGACTTTTTAAAATAAAATTCGGAAATTCATCGAGTTGTACATCAAAAGAAAGGTCTACTCGAGCCCTATTTATATCTGCAAACCAAAAGGATCTGTGATGTCCGGTTCTCGAAATATTTGCAATCAACGAGATTTTCGGATTTCCGTCGAAACTTCCTACAAAAATTTTTTGCATGCCGATATTTCCGCAACCAAGCCTCGTAAGAGGTTGCGGTTTTCGGTTCTGAATAGGGAATGAACAGACCTTTCCATCGATGTAAAAATCTTGAAATTTTTTTTTCCATCGATTTTCACAAAAAATCATGGGCTTAATCACTGGCAAAAAAATTGACTTTTTAAAATAAAATTCTGAAATTCATCGAGTTGTACATCAAAAGAAAGGTCTACTCGAGCCCTATTTATATCTGCAAGCCAAAAGGATCTGTGATGTCCGGTTCTCGAAATATTTGCAATCAACGAGATTTCCGTCGAAACTTCCTACAAAAATTTTTTCCATGCCGATATTTCCGCAACCAAGCCTCGTAAGAGGTTGCGGTTTTCGGTTCTGAATAGGGAATGAACAGACCTTTCCATCGATGTAAAAATCTTTAAATTTTTTTTTCCATCGATTTTCACAAAAAATCATGGGCTTAATCACTGGCAAAAAAATTGACTTTTTAAAATAAAATTCTGAAATTCATCGAGTTGTACATCAAAAGAAAGGTCTACTCGAGCCCTATTTATATCTGCAAGCCAAAAGGATCTGTGATGTCCGGTTCTCGAAATATTTGCAATCAACGAGATTTCCGTCGAAACTTCCTACAAAAATTTTTTCCATGCCGATATTTCCGCAACCAAGCCTCGTAAGAGGTTGCGGTTTTCGGTTCTGAATAGGGAATGAACAGACCTTTCCATCGATGTAAAAATCTTGAAATTTTTTTTCCATCGATTTTCACAAAAAATCATGGGCTAACTGGCAAAAAAATTGACTTTTTAAAATAAAATTCTGAAATTCATCGAGTTGTACATCAAAAGAAAGGTCTACTCGAGCCCTATTTATATCTGCAAGCCAAAAGGATCTGTGATGTCCGGTTCTCGAAATATTTGCAATCAACGAGATTTTCGGATTTCCGTCGAAACTTCCTACAAAAATTTTTTGCATGCCGATATTTCCGCAACCAAGCCTCGTAAGAGGTTGCGGTTTTCGGTTCTGAATAGGGAATGAACAGACCTTTCCATCGATGTAAAAATCTTGAAATTTTTTTTTTCATCGATTTTCACAAAAAATCGTGGGCTAACCACTGGCAAAAAAATTGACTTTTTAAAATAAAATTCTGAAATTCATCGAGTTGTACATCAAAAGAAAGGTCTACTCGAGCCCTATTTATATCTGCAAGCCAAAAGGATCTGTGATGTCCGGTTCTCGAAATATTTGCAATCAACGAGATTTTCGGATTTCCGTCGAAACTTCCTACAAAAATTTTTTGCATGCCGATATTTCCGCAACCAAGCCTCGTAAGAGGTTGCGGTTTTCGGTTCTGAATAGGGAATGAACAGACCTTTCCATCGATGTAAAAATCTTGAATTTTTTTTTCCATCGATTTTCACAAAAAATCTCTGGACTTGATAAAAAATACACTATTAGTTTAGTTTCAGTTAGAGAAAAAAAGATAACCGTTGGACCATACAAGACCGCTTACTAGGACGATCTCAACTATTTCTTCTGTAATTTTATCTGGTTACTATGCCTTCTTGATAGAAAAGTAGACTAGAGTGCAGGGTCAGAGTATCAAACTGTAAGAGGGAATCCATCGTTTAATTAGAGCTGTAAGAAGGTAAAAAGAAGTAACGTTCCAATCTTATTAAGCCTTCTTAGGTAAAAAAAAACCTGAATAAGTTCAAACAAGTTAGAAAGACCTGTAACGATCGAACTTGACGAACGAAAGTCTGGCATGACCAACAATTAATGCAAAAAATACTACAACGTCACAAAAACTAATTAATGACCATCAGGAAGGCTTTCGTGCAATAAGTCCACTGAAGATATGATCTCTGATATCTCAACGAACAATGTTACAAATTTTTACGTCGTTTTAAAGAAAGTAATATTATTTATTTAGATTTTTAAAAGCATTCAGTATCGATGATTCTCTTCTTTGTTGGATTAGAAATTATTTTTTGGTCCTCGTATTGGAAGGTTTCAAATCTGATATTCATAAAATAAATGATTTTGTGCCCCTAAGTCTTTTTTTGTCTCCGACCCTCTTTCTCATATTTGTCAGTTATCATCTGTCTGATACTTTTAATCAGTTAAATTGTTTTGTCGATGAGGGCACCAGTACTCTTAACTTTTCATATTTGTTTCCAGATTTACGCTCTTGTCCTTCTGATGTGGAACTAGTACGCCAACATATGATAACCTTTTTAAATTCTGATCGAAGTATAGTGAAATGGTTAACCAAACCGCGGAATCCACTTCTATGCCGCTATACATGAGCGCTACTTGTACTGACGAAATCTAGTGCTTGGTATATATGTATCATGTGTGGAACGATCAGAATACCATTTAGGTTTCCTTCGACGATTCAAGAAATTTGTGACCCCTTCTGAGTCTATATATGTATGTACGTTCAAAACTTGAGTAGATACAATTTGGGCAGTTGATCCAATAACCAATAATCCAATAACTTTCGGATATAATCCAAAAGAGAGCTTTAAAGATAAATCATAGAATTAATATAATGGAAAATTTTCTTCTTTCTCGAACACCTCTATAATTTCATCGTTAATTTTATAAACATTGTTCTTCTGAAATAGCCAGCTGCATTCATCCTCTAAAATTCAATCTCAAATTAACCTGAATCCTTCACCAACTTTCCTAAAAGCTTGCACTATGCTTAAACACTTTAAGGGTAGTCGTAATCTTTTTAGTGTGCGCAAAATTAAAAAAAAAATATGGTTGCTCCCATCATACAGGGAAAACCATTCTTTATATTTTGGGCTTTTTCGGAAAAAACACGATTGATTTTGATCAATCATTTTAAAACGCTCTATATACGAGTAAATGTGAAAAACCCAAACAAATGTTAAATTACCTACTTTCACATAAGAGTAAGAACATGCAACCCAATCATGGATTTAACTTTTATTAAAATCGTAAGAGGCATTTTCTAGATTAATAAGCTATTTCTAACGTTTGTGTTACACAGGTCCGTTTTTTGCAACTGAAAATATTTTCAACTTCGCCTCGAGGGAAATTTCGTCTACTTCGATTTTTTTTACCAATCCAAAACTTGTCCGCAAGTAAAAAGTTGATTGAGGACTTTTCAAAAGAATTTGTTATTAGGTATCTACGTCATTTACCAAACAAAAAGTGATGTCATTTTGTAAAGACCGCTTTAAATCATTATTAAAAGTTTTAGTAATAGGCTAAAGAGGCAGCTCATGGTAAAACAAAAAGTATCACTTCAGGTTCCATTCAACTTAGAATTTTTTCAATGGATTTCAATTTATTCATGAGTAGATAGGTATAATAACTTAATCTAAAAAAGATAAAGCTCAAAATGTAAAACAAAAACTTGGAAATAGCCATAGCATAGCATAATTATGTACATCACGACATCAGAATGTTTGGTAATATGATGTCAGCGCCGATTAAGTTTAGTTTCATTATTATAACAACAACCAAATGAACCACGTTTTGTATTCTCTTTCCTCTATACCTCCAGAAATCTATTGAAAATATAACCCCCCTCCATACAACCAACCGGCTTCCATATGTATTAAATCCATTATAGTTATAGATTGCAAGCTTTTTCTTTCTGTATTTCGCCTCTCAAGTTTATATTTATAGGGCACTGTGAGTTTTTTTTTCCTCAATATTTCAACCGAATTATTTTCAATTAAGTATTTCTATTAATATAAAAATTGCTATCTTGTTAGAAAATGCGTAATAAACATTACATTTAACTATTTTTTTTCGTATGAAGATAACAATTATAAAAATAAAAATCGACGATTTTATTAAAATAATACTTGAGAAAAAAAGGTTGTGTGTACTGACGTACGCGCGGTAGAAGTAAAACTTCTTTTCCCTCAAGCAAAGCCACTGTAAGATTCTACCTATAAACGTACAAACATTTTGCATTCTAAAAACATGTCGCTGTCTTTGACGGATAACGTATCGTTTTGAAATGTCACTGACAGCTGCATAGAAAATTGTCTATCCAAAACGCCGGAAAAGTAGTTTTACTTCAAAAATGTAAAATGTGTGCATGTTAGAGCCCGTTTTTGGGTTACACTGCAAATATTTATTAATGCTTATTACAACCTCACATTTTATGAAGCAACGAGAATAATCTGTTCCAAATTATTGTAAATTCCTATTTCAGTTTAATAAAGAATTTCATTTCATTGATGATGATGATGAGCAGCTTGTCTGTCGCTGGTGACTGGTGCGAACCAGTCGTGCATTCTATTTCTTAGATAGTTTCCTGGAAACTAAAAAATAATAGGGTATTGTATGTTTCCTTGTTTTTACACTTCAGACAGTATCTACATTTTAGTTTTTTCTTAACTCATTAAATTTCCTTTTAACTTGCGATATAAAGGTACTATATAACAAGTTATGCATTTGTAAAAAAATCGAACACGAGATTTTGATCAGACGATGAAAGGGAAGATGTAAAAATTGGGTCTTGCAATTGTGTCTGTTCGACTACAGCCTAAACTGCTCTACCGATTTTCTTTGAACATGAAAGTTATAGCATTTCGTCCCACACACGTTCTCCTTCTTTTTTAATTAAAAAATAACGGTACCTGCAATACACATTTTTTTCGAAATTTCACTTAGTAAAAACTAATGGTTGTAAGAAATTCCAAAAAAATTGTTATTAATGGTATACTCTAAGAATTTTTTTTTCGATTTTCTTAAAAACATGATTTTTTTAGTATTGTGAAATAAAATTTTCAAAAAAACGGAACAATATTTTTTTTATTTAAGTTTTATTTGTAGAATACTATTTTTTCTTCAAAAATTTTATACATACATATATACATAAAAGCAAGGTCGTGCGACCCAGTCGTGAACTTTATTAATATGGATCCAAAGCTATTTTATTTGAATTATATCACCATAACCATAGTACGAGTACGATTTCTACTTGTATGTTGTATGATGTTAACAGTATACTCTATTTGATAGAGAATTTGTACGTTCTCTTTGACGAGTGTTGTTAATATTCGTTGCCTCTTCTCAAAATATTTGTTTAATTGTTGTAACTGTATTTGGAAGAGCTTGATAAAGTTTATAGGTATAGACAAATGACAAATTCAGATTATACTTTGATCACAAGTCGGAAGGTTGTGTTTGCTCCGCTTGATTCAAGTGAAAATTATTTGTTTATATTATAACAAAATTAAATATTTATTTTTATTTTCTAATTTTAAAAAAATTACTCTGTATTTTTGTATTTATTTATTTTGTGTGAAATTTGTTGAATTAAAAACAAAACAATGTCTACTGCAAAACGTGTAACAACCAGGAGGGTGTCGCGAACGAGTACACCAACTCCTACCCCAACAGGGGGTGGTGGTGCTAGTGCCAGTGCAAATAGGTCGTCAAGTCCAAGAAGTCCAACGCGCACCAGCCGCCTTCAGGAGAAGGCCGAACTTCAGAATCTCAATGATCGTCTGGCGTGTTATATCGATCGAGTTCGAAATTTGGAAAATGAAAATTCCCGATTGACTATTGAGGTGCATACGGCACGTGAAACTGTCACTCGAGAAGTTTCAAATATAAAAGCCATGTATGAGCATGAATTGTCAGCTGCACGAAAATTATTAGACGAAACTGCTCGTGATAAGGCCAAGTTGGAAATTGAAAACAAACGTCTGTGGGACGAGAACGATGATCTGAAAATCAGGTACGTCCAGCTAAATTCAAATAATCGAGTTCTCAATATGGTAGAGGTTTGACATCACGATAAACTAGACAGTTCGATAAATAGTTCCGTCAATGGTTAAAATTTGAGTTGTTACTCATTATTCGATATGCTGTTCTGACTAAATATAGTCAACTACTGAAAAGTTAACATCAAGGAATCATACATTTTTTTTTTTGCATTCGTGCGAATTTTTATATGAATGTTATTCACTTGAATAAAGGTATTTAGTTAATGATAATATTAATCAAATTGCTCAAATAATACATTGGTATATTGTGTTTGACTGGCAACTTTAATGGCCGTGGGATTTCAAAACATAATAACTTCGTTAGTGTCAATTCACTGTATCATCCTTCTTTATTCTTTTCAATAGTGTCGTGGGGTTCAACTTACGTTTAAGACGTAAGTCATACAGGCAGATTAAAAAGTAACATATTTATCATTTACCTTGGCGAATGTAGCATTTCCGTCAATTTAAAAAGTAAAATTGCGCCATCAGAAAAACACATATTTGTTGTTCTTTTCGGTTTTTATTTAAAAACTAACGTTTTATTTTAAATCTCATACGTCTTCTCCGGTGACATCATTTCTTTAAACAGGTTAAAATTCAGTAGCCACAGTACTTTGTCTTCTAATCATTTCGACTTAATAATCCTTCTCAAACAGACTTATTTTTTTTTTTCTTTTCTTTAATAACAAACTGGATAAGTTCACCCTCGTCTCCAATAATTTAATATACATATGTACTTGCTATACTATTGCTGTTGTTTGGGTTTTTTTAAACACTACAATATTAGAATAATTCATAGGTAAAAGATATGAATGGTTCTATTTGAAGAATTACGTCATTGCCAAACTCAAGATTCGTTTACCTTCCTAGGCGGTGAAAGTTGAACAACTTAAGATTTCTCTTCTCAGCTGTCAAAGATGTAATGTTCTTGTTTTTTTTTTTAATTTGTTTTTCATTTCCGTGTGGGTTGGTGGGTAGGTGTGTATGGGAGATGATAACCAATAGGTTTACCTAGAAAAATTTCAATGAGAAATGAATCCAAAAATATTTAACCTCCGCAATATCCATACAAATAAAATATACTCGTACGACTGGGTCGCACGAACTGGCTTTTATATTTGAATTTTAAAATGACTTAAACAATTCCTTAAGTAGTTCAAGTTTTTAAAATTTTAAATCGTTGTAGCGATTTCGGTTTTATAAGACATTCATACGAAAAAAAAATTGTATCATGTTGCAAATGAAAATTAAATTAAAAAAAAATCTTTTGATACCGAATTTTCAAAAAACATATGTTGAAATCGGACTCAAAAGTCCAAAAAATATTGTTTTTAATTAAAAATCAAAAAAATGGTACTATGATACTGGTAGCAGAGTTGCGAATTTTTGAATTAAAAAAATCATAAGTCTGTAGATGATTTGTGAATTAAAAAAATTTAATTCATAAGTTAGTTAGTGACTTATGATTTAAAAAAAAATAATTCAGAAGCTACTAATTGACTTATGAATTAAAAAAAAATTAATTCACTACCTATAAGTATAAGACTTATGAATTCAAAAAAAAATTAATTCACTACCTATAAGTGACTTATGAATTCAAAAAAAATTAATTCACTACCTATAACTGACTTATGAATTAAAAAAAAATATTTCACTACCTATAAGTGACTTATGAATTAAAAAAAAATTAGTTCACTGCCTATAAGTGACTTCTGAATTAATTTTTTTTAATTCATAAGTCAGTAACTAGCTGCTGAATTACATTTTTCTTAATTCATAAGTCACCCACTAGCTTGTGAATTAAAGCCAAGCTTAAGCTAAAAAGTGACTTAAGCTTTTGCAACCCTGACTGGTACTAAGGTATTCAAAAAATTTTTATACCGAATGATGAAAAAATGTATAAAAAATCTAGTAGTCGTTTTCGAGAAAAATAAAATTTATGAAAACGATTTTTTAACATTTGTATGGTGGTTACCGTTATTTTTCGATAAAATAACAACTTCTTGCATATCTTTCAGATAATTTAAAAAAAAAAAACAGTTGATTGCCAAGTTTGAAAAAAACGATCATGTGGTATCAAAATAAAATGTTGAAATTTTGTTTTAATTCTAGTCAATTTTTTTCTGAAATGTACAAAATGTACATACACAATATGTATATACACAATATACTATTAAAAATTTTTAGGAGCTATATCATAGACAAAAATTGATTAAAACTAGCTGAACCATAAGCTAACGTTTACTTGAAGAAATTTTAATTTATATTTTGTAAAAATGTTTAAAACGGATTTTTGAGAATTTTAAAAAAAATTTGATGACCCGTGCCCGTATTTTTGTTATCGAAACAATGAACAAAAAAAGGTGGAATTATCAAAAAACGCTATTTATACTAAGCTTAAAGAAAATAGGCAAAGCGGCTTAGAAATTAAGCCGAAAAGATAGACAGAGAGGCAGAATTTAAAGTCTACTGTCATCTACCTCATCTCAACATCTCGAATTCAAATTGCTTACATTGCATAACTTGAAATATATTTTAGTCTCAAACAGACGCCCAGGATATAATTCAATTCCGAAAGGCATTTGAAATAAATTTCATTCAGTTACATAAAAAGCTTTTATTTACAAAAAACCAAATATTATGAGAAACATTTCTTATTTATTGTTTTATTTAACATACTATTTAACATTACTATTTGAGAGAAACTTTATTTAGCCATAAAATATAAATGCGTTTGAAGAAATTAATAATTCTATAAAAATTCTTGGAAGAAAACCCTAAAACCATATTATTATACGATATTATGAAAATTGTCGGCCCTAAACTTGATACTCTGATGACGTCATTGTACGAAGAATTATCAATATCGTAGAAAAGAAGATAGCTAGCTCCTCGCTAATTCTCATGAATTACATATATCCAACTTTTATGCGTCTAAACATAGAGTCTAAACAGGTAACAGGCACGATATTCGGGGTTAATAACAATCATCAAACCGAAAATAATCAATAAATGACCTAGAAACTAAGAAAAATCGTGACCGAGAACCACTAATGTGGTGATGTATTCTACAACGAAAAGTTGCCGGCCTTTTGAACATAAATTCCTCACAAAAATAACATAAAACGAAAAGCCCATTTGAACAAAAAATTATGATAAAGAAATAGAGTAGAAGTTATACAAAAAGTTTATAATATCGATTTTTTGTTTTTTGCTTGTAATGTTCTTTTCACATGCGTTTGTATTTTTCCAAAATCTATTATATTTTTCTATTTAGCCCTCGTAATCTTATTTCCTATGCGTGATGAGCTCACCTTTTTCATTTAGGGAGAATGTCTAATTTAATTTCGGCTATGCTGTGTAGTGTGGTTGTTCGCTACTCAGCCTTCAAGTTCGAATAAGATTATTCATGGCAAAAATAAACCAGAAATTAAAAAAGAAAAAATACGCATTTAGTGTATGATGTCACGTCTATTTCTTCGTCATCAATAAAAGTGGAACTGAATGGATTGTTATTGATTGCTATGTCTACAATATGGTCGTTCTTATTTGCATTTTTACTTGCGATGTACGGATATAATACATATGTATACCACATGGTATATGTGGCAAGTTATGCATTGGCTTAGAAAATCGAACTTGAAATTTTGATCAAACTTGACATAACGATGGTAGGGAAATTTTGAGATAATGCTTTTTAATTATTTTTTCTTTTTTTAAGACCAAAAGTAAATTTAAGAAACTGTTTTTTGTTTTTTCTTTTTTTAGTAAAAACGAGCTTATTTTTTTTTCTCAAAAAAAAAAATGCTTATTAATGGTACCTCACATTGATTTTCTCAAAAAATGGCACAACAGATTTTGATCTTTTTTGTTCAAAAAATATTTTTTTTTTAAGTTTTGAAACGCAATGTTTTTTAAGCTTTTAAGAAGCTTCTCTATAAAAATCATTCAAATTCGTTATGCCGATAATGAGAAATTCAAAATTCGAAAAAATAGTTCTATCTTCTATGGTAGGTACAGTCAGTAATATCTTGATGTCAAATTTCTTTTTTATTAAATTAGAGATCGTAAAAATTAATTAATCCAAAAAATAAAAATTTGAATATGTAATAATATTCAAACTTTGGAGGAGCCTTAGCATAAAAAAAACTGATTTGAATCGGTTGTACCGTTTTCGAGAAAATCAAAAACAAAAAAAAAGCCCCAGGGGGGGCTACCAAAAATAACCATTTTTTGAAATTTTTTTTCAACCATTACCTAGCTTTAACTATAATTGAAATTTAAAAATTTTTTTTTAAATAATTCTGTATGACAGTTTTTGAGAAAAAAAAATATTTATAAAATTTCGAAAAAAAAAATCGTATGGCAGGTACCGGTATTTTTGGTCTTAAAAAAAATAAAAAAACCTGTGGGGGGGGGGGGGGGAAATTAAAAATGATATCTACCAAGTTTAAAGAAAATCAGCCGAGTTAGTAGCTTATTTGTATGTTTCATGAGAGTACTATGTTTATGTACTAGACATATCTTTTGAAAACGAATTGATGAATTTTATTGAATGAATTTACGAGCTTACAATTTCTTAATCGATACAATTTTATATTTCCAGACTTGACAAAAAGACAAAAGATCTTAACATTGCAGAGAATAGTGCTCGCGTTTATGAATCTCGTTGCAGCGAATTAAATGGAAAATACAATAACGCGAATGCTGATCGCAAAAAGGCTCAAGACGAAGCAAAGGAATTACTTAAAGAAAACGAAAGGTTACGCGCATTGCTGGAAGATTTGCGCAAACAATTGGAACAAGAAACACTTGCTCGTGTTGACCTTGAAAATTGCAATCAATCTCTTCGTGAAGAACTATCCTTTAAAGATCAAATCCATTCGCAAGAACTGACGGAGACGCGCAGTCGACGTCAAGTTGAAATCAGTGAGATTGATGGCCGCCTGTCGCAACAGTACGAAGCTAAATTGCAACAATCGCTGCAAGAGCTTCGTGTCCAATACGAACAGCAGATGCAGGCCAATAGGAATGATATCGTTTTATTGTATGATAATAAAGCTAAGAATTTGCAAAGCGCCGCAACTCGCAATGCTAATGCTGCATCACAAATGTCCGAAGAACTTCGTATTAGCCGAACGAAGATTGATTCTTTGAATTCACGCATTGGTGAATTAGAGTCGCAGAATTCTGCTCTTAATGTACATATATTTAGTTGTTAAATAAATTTTGGATATGAACATATTTTTGTTTATTACAGGGTCGTCTTCGTGATATGGAAAAACTTTTTGACCACGAACGTGCTCGACATAATCAAGAAACTTCACTTCTTGAAGCCGAACTCAACCGAATGCGCGAAGAAATGGCTCAGCAACTCCAAGAATACCAAGACCTTATGGATATTAAGGTATCACTTGACTTGGAAATAGCTGCCTATGACAAACTACTTCGTGGCGAAGAAAGTCGTCTTAACATTTCACCTGGTGGCACTGCTACAACTTCAACATCGTCTGCAGTACGTTCGAGTCGCCTTACTCCAACGGGCGCTTCCGGCGGTCAATTATCGGCTGGTGTTAAACGTCGTCGTACGGTAGTAGATGAATCTGAAGATCGTAATGTCTCGGAGTACTCAGTAAATGCAACATCTAAAGGCGATATTCAAATTTTGGAAGCTGACAGTGAAGGCCGTTATATTAAACTCCAAAACAAAAGCCATGACGAGATCAATTTGACTGGATGGCAATTGATTCGTTTGGCTGGTGACAATGAACTAGCCTACAAATTTGGCCGGGGAACAAAAATTGATGGCGGATCCATGCTAACAATTTGGTCTGTAGACACAGGAAGTGGACATGAACCACCATCAAATATTCAAATGAAGAAAAAATGGCCAACGAGCGATACAATGAAGACAATGCTTGTAAATACAGACCGAGAAGTAAGTACCTAATACAAGATAATAATAAATTAAGTATGAAAATAATGTAATAACATATTTTAAAAACCTTCAAAAAATAGCTAGATATATTTTTTATGTTTGTACATTGATTAGTGTACATGGATAAATACATATGTACATACATAATTTTATGAAACCAATCTATTGATGCGTAGCCTCCGAGAAATGCAGTTTTTTTTTCAGTTTCCATAGACTCTGACTGATATGTATATAAAATAATTTGTACTACACGGAATTGAACATAATGAAAGTTTCAAAGTTTTTTTAAACCGCACTCCAAAAAATTAAATCGTAGTAGCCATTATAACAAGCGAATAAAAAATACATTTAAAAATCTTAAACATTCACAAATTTTTTAATAAAAAATCGTTTAAAATCACAATATTTTTAAAATTGATATTTTGTTTGTAAAACTTAATATTTCGAACTAACAGTATCTTAACACTATCTAAAAGATCAAACAGAATTGTTCTTTTATTCAAAAATTCAACGGTCGTCGTATATTTCTAGAAAACGGCTCTTACAATTTTGATAATTTTTTTTTCCTTCCCTTAATTTTTACAAATTTAAGACAGTACTAACAGAACCTATACCATAGAACAATTTTGTATGGTTTTTGGCTTTCTCATTATCGTCACAAAAGATTTAAATAAAATTTTGTTTAGAGAAAGAATTTAAAAAGGATATCAATTAAAACAAATATTTTTTCAAATTAAAAAAAAAAAACAATCATTTTTTTATTTTATTTGTCATTCCAAGAGAAACGAGAATTCGAGATTTTAAACAGATATGACGAAAACGTGGAATTGCGACGATAAAAAAATGTTCTCTTTCCGAAATTTTATGTGTTTGTCATATGCAACTTGTGTTACATTAGATCGCTAGTAAATTTAGGAATACGATAAAGAATTAATTAGCCTAGTTATACAATTTAACTTCAATTTGCACGCAATTGACACAGAAGCTACAGTTTAAGCGCCTAATCAATGTGATTAAAACTTCCCACCATTACGTTTTTGTAGATATTCTCTGAGGGGTTTTTTCATGATAATTTTTTTTGATACAAGCTATAACAAATCAGAACACTTTCATAATAATTTAAGCTACCGTTTTTTTCATTCGACAATTTCTTTTCGCGTAACGTATTTTTCGATTTGCTCTTACAAAAATATTGTTATTTGCAGCAAACTCGAATGGAGTCAAATAAAATGTCGTCACTCCCCAAAATTAAAATTGAAGCAAATTGTAAAAATGATAAAATACTCATTAATGAAGAAAATTTAACCACCAAGCTGAATAAACGAAAAAAAAATCCTGAGAAAATTATTTCGCACTATAGTTTACGTAACAGGCAGACGTAGATTGTTGAAAGAAAATATCAAGGGAATATCTATATTTTCAAACTTGTATGTATTTTTTTGTTTCATTGAAATATTCAATACAAACTCACGAAAATGTATTGCAATCAAAGTTTATTATAAAAAAAAAGAGTTTATCACGAAAATTATGCATTCATATAAAAATTTTCATTATTTTACCAAAAAAACTAATCAAGTTGTGATAACACCTATTCGTTTGCATAATATAACTTCCTCATCTTCTTTTAGAAAAAAAGAACTGAAAATAGGAAACTGCTTTTCATCGATTTCATCAGGTTTTGTTTGTTATAATCATTAAATTAAAAAAATAAGGGCATGTTGATTTTGGGATGAAAAATAAAACTTAATGATATCTATTTAATTGCTTAAAAAAATATATATTAATATATACATATATGTACATAAATAATTGTATAACATTTAAATTTAAATATTTTGTTGTAATCTTTTCAGGATGTTGCAGCATATGAACGCGTCAAATCGAATGTTTCAAGTCATGCATCACGCCATAGGACAACGGGCAGTGGTTTCACTTTAGGATCATCTTCAACATCTACAGGTGTACGCAGTCTTTTCTCAATGTTGTTCTAAGGAGAGAAAGGTACCTTGGTCATGTTGAAATTAAAAATGTTGGGCTAGGTTCACACGGCAGTAGACCGCACGTTTTTTTTCAGCCCAATAAGCAGTGTCACATATTTTGTACATAGAACCGTTTACACAACCCTTAACACTTAAGAATACCTACGTTTAAAAAATATTCATTGAAATTGTCAACTTAAATGATTTTTAAATTATAGCCTCTCAAAGTGATCGCTCTATGAAAATGGCGGTTAAATTCGTTTTAACACGAATGTAAATTTACATATCTCGTTAACATCGTGCTGTATAATCAGAAACTGTAAAAAAGTGTTGTGTACTGCTGTGTGAATCTTCTAAGAATCTATACAAAAACATTTTTTAATTTATTTGCAAAAAAAGTTCATTGCAATAAAGTTGGCATTTTTTATAAAACAAATCAATAGTTTTTTTTTATCATTAATAAAGTACCTTAGCTAATAAATTTGATTTTTTTTGCAAATCGATGTAGATACTTCAAAACAAATAATTCCTATCTTTTTATAAAAATAGAAATACATACATAACTAAGAGACTTAAAGCGCAACACATTGCATTTCAAACTAATATTATTTTATAAAATAGATAATAATAATTAAAAAATGTCAATTCTAATTTGATTTAACTTTAAAAAATAAGCTGGATATGGTATAGCTTTAAAATGTGAAAATAGTCATAAGCCCATTTTTTTGTTAGCACAAGTACAACGGTCAATTTGATTTCAAAAACCTACAGCAATCAAAAACAAGATATTTTGTATTAAATTAGTAAAATAAAATAAAAATCTACATTATGTCAAAAAAAAAATTACTCGGAATTGTTAAATAAAACGCACAGTGTTCAATAATTGGTCAATGTTTATTTTGTCGGCTTCAAGGAAGCCCTATTTAGGGAACATAAGCCAGCGTATTTTAGAGTCTGCAACACACTGGTCGATTTGGAGTATGGCCTTGATATTGGAAACACAACAGGAAACCTTATATCTTAACGATTTGGACTTTCGTTGATAACGTCGGTAATATAGTGTGGTATTCTCTTATTCTCGTGAACGTACAGTATCTATTGCAGGACTTTTCTAAATGTGGACTGAGCGAATTCTACATTGAAATCTTGTCCAACAGCATGTTGCAAGTTTCCTTCAGCAAAACATCTCAAGAGCGCGTTTAATTTCTTTTTCATTCAAGTGAATCATTTCGTTGTGGAGGTGGAAGATTCGATTAGATAATCAGCCCTATCGAGGTATCCGTTCGGAAGAAGTTTCGAAACGATAATCCGTTCCGGTTGGAACTTAGATTTCGTTCGAGGTATCCACTTCAGAACAAACAAAAATGAAGCATACAATCGCATTCATTCTATTCCATTTTTCTTAAAATAATCCGCAACTATTTTCTCTCGGAGATTTTCGAAGAAATTTAACGCACAACTATCAAAATTCTTTGCTGAATGTACTTAATCGCAATGCGTTGATGAGCCTCACATTTTATATACCTCGATACGGCTGATTATCCACTACATACCGAAATGCTCTTTTATTTAGTCGAAAGTTTTGAATAAGCCTATGGTAGGTATTGAACTATTGTCAAATTGTCTATTTAAAAATGTAAATAAATAAACTTACGTTTCTGCCGGAAGTTCCATAACATCTTTTTTTGATTTCCTTATGTTTCTGCGAATTTTTCTGTTTGACAATTTTCAAATGCAAAAGTCCAATGCTATCATCTGTTTCTATTTGTTGAAATTAAAAATAATAAACCAAATCTATTCAAAATTCTTTAGATTTTAACATGAAAAATTGTTTAGGTAAATGTCAAATTGGTAGAAGATAATGTAGTTCACCCGATGGATAGCAGAAAATGCAAACGCAGAGTTAGTGAGTGAATCGAATTTATGATTCACGTGAATAGCAGAACACGACTATTTTATCAAATTTTATGTTTGTTTTGATGAACTGTTACTTTAAAAATTGCTGAATTTCAGAAACAATGTTCTCAGGGAAGTTTTCTTGTATTACTTCATAAAATTAGAACTTGGTGTACTTTTAGATCTAACTAATTTTCACGGCTGAATTGCTACATTAATGTTTTTGTTGTGATTAGTTTATCTTGATTGTGATGAGGTATAAAATCTAAAATTCTGTTAGGTCTTGTTTTTCGTACAATTTGTTTTCTAATTTTTACCGAATATATTAGACGAGCTACAATATTACATTTTTTTAAATTTTTTTTTTTTGAAATTATGTTGCCATTTTTAATGTGCGGTCTGCTCCATCGAATTCAAAAGAAGTTTTATATTACTCGTATCTATGAGTATTTTATGTGTTCTTCAACTGTCACATCCGTCACATACTTTTATCTATTAGTGTACGTAATATTTGCACATATTCAAAGGCAGTTATTATATTCAGCAAATAAACGCAATTCTGCTTATTATACATATATTCACATACAAATATAAATATATAAATATCTACTCAAAAGAAGGCAAGCACACGAATTCGGTTATGTATTTCTTTGTCATATTAATGTTATCGAGAAAATGAAACGTATCATCTCTACTTTTGTATCGTTAAAAACTGAATACAATTCAACTTAATTAATGTTGTGAACAGAGTACCTACCTACAAATGTATATTTGTATCTCGTATATACATTTTATTTAATTATTTTTTGTCACTATATGTCCGTAATTTACTAAAAGTATTTAATTTATGTCATATTGAAATAAATATATAAAACACTTATGTTCAATACTTGTTTATTTCGTTTTGAGAACATTTTGGTTTCAGGTAACACTATAATTATAGTCGGAAAGCGAAGGTAATGTCATCAAGAACTAAGAGTAGCTTACCAATTTTTTAAAGGGACAATAATTCACGTTAAAGCGAAATCCTTCCCTTATGCTACTATCCATGAGTGACACTTGCATTGAGGAAACCGATCAGCTTTCAGTTCAGATCACCGTTTGTGCAATGTTCACATATGCGATGTCGCCAAAAATGCTGCTAAATGTTTAGGTTTTCTCCAGCGATGCAAGAAATTTTTCATCCCTTCTGATATAGCTGTAATCTATAAAGCCTATATTCGTCCAAAGCTAGAGTTCAGTTCTCATATTTGGGAAATAACCCAAATATAACTATTAAATAATAATTTTAAATTTTAATTTTAATTCAATATACATTAAGTAAATATTTAATAAAATCAAAACGACAAACTAGATATACATATTTATCTCATGTATATTTAATTAATTTACTTTTCAACATTATAACCTTTAACGATGATTGTAGAGTATCTTTCCTAACTCTAGGCCATATTAACTATTCCTTTAAAAGATATGATGTAGTTCTTCCACAGAGATGAGCCATGTTGCGACTGGACATTATGGTAGGCATGCCAATTGCACTCTGGCAACAATGTTGTGATCACCTATGTCTATACAAAATTGTGAGATGTAATCTAGCTAGCGAAGTCGTCGATCAGGGGCTTTTTCGTGATTTAGTTTAAAACAATAGATAATAGATTTCACTGATATACTTGGTTTAATCTCGGAATAGTTAAACTGAGCCGAAGCACTTACTTCGGGTTTACGCCACGTCAAACGAATCCTTATTAATAAAATATTTTCTTAGCCGTTTTGGCTACGCATTCCTTATGCGAAATATATCTACTATCAAAAAATCACCAATTAAAGACTCTCGTTAAACGTAAGACTGCTTTAAAACGAAGCAGTATTACCTTTGTATATAAAACTTATAGTACTATCAAGAAGACGAAAGATTTTGGCGACATCTTAAGGCTAGGGACTGCAATTGCTAGATTTGTCTTTACTAAATTTAATAACAAAATATTCTCTTTTTAACTACTTGTTTTGTATGTTATCCTACTCTCCACTGTAAAAGCGTGCGCTCATTTCTGCGCCACCACCAGGCTAGCGTTTGCAATACAAAATCACGCTCCATGATAATACTATAGGTTATATATACAAAGGTATTACTTCGCGATTTTTAAGCCCTTAAGCCTAGTACGCAGATCGCGCTAAATTTTATCTCCCACATTTTTCTCCAAGCATCAGCTAAAACCGAAGCTAAATTTTGACATAAGAACTTTGTGGAGAATATGTCACAGAAAAAAGCTGTTCTCTAAATGAATTTTTTTCAAAGATTTAAAAGAATTTGCTTTAAAGTATGATTTTTTAAGATTTGTGAATGAGAAAGAATGAGAATTATGAATTATGAGTGATTTTTGTTGTCGAAAATCTTGTAAGACTCCCGTCACCAAATATTCTTCTAAATATTATTCCATTTCAAATTGAAATTGAAATTTAGCTCGAGAATAAATGTGCTAGACAATTATTTCGTGCGCTAAATTTTGACAGATAAGTTATGTACAGTTCGAACAGAAATTTTGATTTTTTAGCTGGAGCAGCGTACCTCTCTGCTAAAATGCTTGACATAATTTTAGCTTGGCTAAATTTTGGAGAGAACAAGACAAATTTTATCTCTACAATTTTAATCTCTACAAAACTTTTCCAAATCTCGCGCAAAAGTTTGAAGTTGGAGAGATGAAATCTAATTTAATGTGTTTTTTAGTGTATCTCTGAAACGGGTTGTCTTACAAAAGTCGTTCATACCTTTTTAGAATCTCCTCTTGATGATCTCAAGACAAGCATCAGCACCTTTTACATTAAATCAGAATTGACAAAAATCACTTTTGGAAATACGGTGGCTGTCAAAATTTGTCCCGCAAAATAATGCTTGTATCATTCTTTTTCCTGGTAAAATTTAGTGGAGACATTTTGAAGAGCAATTCACAATAGTATGAATTTTGCGCGCGAACTGCGTACTGCTCGGAAAAATATCCGAGACAAAATTTGTCCCAGGAAAAAAAATGTATGGGAGACAAAATTTTTCCCGATCTGCGTACTAGGCTTTAGGAGAGAGACGTATGGGGTGGCTGGGATACAAATATTGCTGGGGTTGGAAAAATTGTAGAGTTATCGTTCTTTCTTCTTTGTGGTTTTGTTTATTTCTCAGGTATGTTTCATTTCTATTTGGCTTCAAAAAACCAATAACTTACGGTCATAGGTGAAGTAGCCTTGTTGTCCTGAGCTGAGTTTTCGTGAGATACAATTTAGTGGGTCTCAGAGGTGTCAGTGTCACTAACAAGTTTCTCAAGTTTGGCTCCAAAAGCAGTTGATAATGCATCGGCGACGGATATGCAAGTAGTGTGACGTTCGCTATTTTTTGTTTGCATTTCTAGAATGCTTCTGTTGTGGTTTGGAGCAATTATTTTTTTTGTCGTTTTTAATATTTTAATGTACCTAGTACAATTCTTTTTGAAATTGAAATTTATAAATAATTAAACAAATGGAAATAATAAAATACCAAATTATTTATTTCCGTTCCCTTTTCAACACAGAGACAGACTGCTTTGAGCCATCAGAGTGACATTACAAACGCGGCGTTTATGAGTATATTTAGCCGCGAAGTTAAAGTCGAGTTTCTTCACTATGAAATTTAAGGTGACGTTTAGCGTTAAGCTGACTGTTTAATCAGTTATTGGTATGGTTAATTGTTTAGAGTCCACTTAAATATTTAAGTCATCTCTTAGGTTCGTATTCACCGAGCGCTCCTAAACGGCTCTTAACTTTACGAGGCTCTTAACTTGAAATTTCTGTGCGGTATTCACCATTCACCAACCACTCGCAAGTGTTTTTCGAAGTTCGAAAATGAGAGCCACTCTCTCTTGTTCAGGCATACCCAAACTGTGAAATGTTGTGTAATGTTGGTCTTGACAGCAAATGGATACTCTTCTACTTGGCATTCCTCACATGGATTCGAGTCAAATGCGTGCGTGGCACACGCACAAGCGAACAAATTTTCGAAGAGAGCGCTCGTAAGTTAGGAGTGGTCGGGACCACTCCTAACTTTTAAGAGCGCTCGTAGATCTTCACTAATATTGCTTGGTGAATACGTTTATGAGCTTCTTAAGTTATGAGCGCTCGGTGAATACCGGCCTTAGTTTGATGTTGGTAAGGCCCAAAGTTACTGTTTCTTTTCCTTATGTATCTAACTGCAAAATACTACCATATAAAAGTTGCCCATGTAGCCATGGTGTTATGATTTTATAGCAAAATTATATCTCATGGAGCTGAAATTCTGTTTCTTACACACTAATGCATTGCAAAAGCAAACGAACAAAGACAACA
The DNA here is from genome assembly GCA_911387755.1 of Chrysotoxum bicinctum. NCBI lineage: Eukaryota > Metazoa > Arthropoda > Insecta > Diptera > Syrphidae > Chrysotoxum > Chrysotoxum bicinctum. Next base: position 13,303,145 of record OU426991.1, on the reverse strand, counting down.
CGATGTTCGAAATCCAAACAGAGTGCCATTGCCAATTGCCATAGATGTGAAATTGCATTTGTATTCATTTTGAGAGTGGTGATGTTGAATGAGTCGAAGCCGGTTGTCTACTAGAAAAAAGATAACTATTTTACTACACACATTCCTGATGAGTAAAGAAATATAATTTTAATAGAGAAGAATAAATAAACGACTAATTTAGTTCCATATCTCGGCATCGGCACATAGCCTCTCATTTAATTAAAAAAATACTGCAATTTGTTTATTTTAGCGGCGTGTTATTTTTATGTTAAAACTGTGCAAAAATTGAAGCAATTTTGTTTTCTAAAAACAAAAACATTAGTTAAATATGGCTAATCTAGTGTGGAGTATTAAAAATGGCGAATTAGACCGAGTTCAAGAAGACATCGAAATCAAAGTAACTTCATTCGCATAATTGGATTTATTTATTGGAAATTCGCTGGATTGCTGTTATTAATTAAATATTCTTTGCAGCAAATTGATGTAAATAGTGAAATAAATGGAAGATTTCCATTGCACTATGCAGCGGATTTTGGGCAAGTTGAGGTGCTGTGCTATTTAATTGAGAAGGGGGCTAAAGTTGATGTAAGTTTTTCAGCAATCTTTTTTTTACCCTTTTTAGCTTAGATGCATTTGTATCAGAGGCATTTTTTTTTGTTTTTAAATCGTTACATATTCAATATCTAATTGCATCTTCTATTATATGATGGGTTGCAGGTGGCAGATAAACATGGAATCACACCACTTCTAGCTGCTATATGGGAGGGACACACCAAATGTGTTCAAATGTTACTTGAAAAGGTTACCAATCATTTTAATACTTAAATTATACAATTTTTCTCCTAAAACAGTCAATTCATTGCACAGTCTGGGTTATTATTGAGTGACATAAAATGTTAATGGGAAATAAATCTAAAACAGCTTAACTCTAGCTTCGAGATGTGCCTGTCTCAAATCATTATTCTGTGCATTTGATACAATTTTAAGGATGATTTTTTAGTATCAAATGTGAATTGGAATTCTTGAAATTTACTTGCAAATACCTACTTTTTATTTTATTTAAAGCAATACCTCTGATTTTGCCCTTTACTTTTCCTGTAGAGAAAGTTAAAGTATCATATTTTATTTAACTGATCTAAAAAAAAAAAACATTTTTTTGTTTTCTTTTGTAAATCAAATATCAAACTGATAACTTTCATATTATGAACGAAATATTTCTTATATTATAAAATATATATTTTTGAATACCTAACTTTTATTCTTTCTCTAGGGGGCATCCAAATCAGGCACAACACCAGATGGCATTCCATACCTCGAAGCAGCAGAAAAAGAAGACATAAAAGCTCTTCTTAAGTAAACAATTAAATTAACAAGTTAAAATTAAAAAAAAAATACAATTTTGTGTCACAACAGAATTTAAAAAAATGCAAAATCCCGCAACACTTAAAACAAAAAACATACGCAGACAGAAAAAATAAAATATACTATGTTTTGTGTGTGTTTGGAAAGGAAGACATACCAATTATACGTAGAATGGTACGTCACAGCAAGAAATGCATTTTTATTTATCAACATTTTTATTATATTTATTCACCTAATCCATCATAAGCAAAAAATCGACTAATAATATGTTTCGTATTTTGTAAAACAAAACAAAAAATATATCAGTACTCATGAGTTTCGTTTTAATTCTTATTAGGTATTTATTTAAAATGAAAAGTAAAACAAGAGTGTAAAATATCTGTCCAAGAAGTTAAAGTGTTACTTATTTATTTATTTTGTTAAAAGGAAGACGTAAATTAAATTATTATCTTCATAATGGAAATATAAAAATTACAGAAACAACTCAAAAACTACTCACGCTATGTATTCATTGCAATTTTTTTGTTGTTGTTTTAATTGGAGTAAGACCCGATGTCGGTGTATGTTTTTGTTCATTTTTCCATTAATAAAAAGCAAAAAAGGAAACAATGAATATATTTATAAAAAGAAAGAAAAAACAAGCATTTGTTTAGTTAAAAGAAAATAGAACGAAATCAGACGACAAGTCATTGCAATGAAAAAGTTATAATTTTATAGAAATAGCAAACAGAAAAAGAAAGTAAAGAATGATTTATTGCATTTATTTTTATATAATACAAGAGAAATAAAATCACAAAATAGTAAGTGGGCGTGTTTTACTCAATATTTATTTTTAAAGTGAAACTTGATTGTCTCAAGGAGAGTAAATTTGACTGATGAAAATCAATACGTTACGAAATTTTAGATGACAAAATAGTAAGTGGGCGTGTTTTACTCAATATTTATTTTAAAGTGAAACTTGATTGTCTCAAGGAGAGTAAATTTGACTGATGAAAATCAATACGTTACGAAATTTTAGATGACTCAAGACTCTGTGGGCAAATTAATAAACGCATATCTTGCGCAAATTCTGCTAAGCAAACAGTCCCAAAATGCAAATACAAAAATTTCTGCTAAGCACAGGGCAAATTCCTAAACGCATATCTTGCGCAAATTCTGCTAAGCAAACTGTTCCAAAATGGAAATACAAAAATCTCTGCTAAGCAGAGTGTCCCAAAACGCAATCGATGCTACTTTATTGCGCAAATGCAGAGGCATTTGTGAAAATGTTAAACATTTCTTGTGCAATTCTCTTACATATGCGTATTCTGGGGTGGAATCGCGTAAGGTGATACATAGTTGACTATCAATTCGTTGATTGTCGTTTTTGACTATAGCTGTCTCTATCATATCAATTAAGAATTATAGAGAGAGCGATGGTCAAAACGACAATCAACAAATTGATAATCAACTATCACCTTACGCATTTCCACCCCTGATTTGCTATATCTGCTTTGCAGGTGTGTTGCTTTGCAAATCTTGCGTTTAGGAATTTGGCCACAGTGTCTCAAAATGCAATCGAGTATCTTTCTTGCGCAAGTGCAAATGTCAAACATTTGCGCAATTCCCTTACATATACGTAGTCTGATTTGCTATATCTGCTTTGCAGGTATTTTGCTTTGCAAATCTTGCGTTTAGGAATTTGGCCTTCCTTGCTGCTGGCTTAACCCTGCAGTCGTCACGCAGATTACTATTGTAATCCACTAATGCAAAATTGAGAATGCCGAAACACTATTTGTATAGATTTGTTGTCTCTTTTAGTACTTAAAGTTAATTAGTGGAGTAATAATTTATATTTTTTAACTTTAAATAATATGTAATTGCATTTTCCATGAAAATAAATTTGAAAAAATTAAAGCATACTGGTTTTATCCTAATTTTAAAATGGATTACATTATGTAATCCGCGCGACGACTGGTGTAACTTTTTGGTGCGCAACGAATGCAGGGTTAATGATCTTGTTTGTTCGTCTTGACTTTGGTTTGCTTGCAAAACTCTCCCCTTGGGCCAGGTGTTTCTAGGGTTATTTTCATCGACTATTAAAACAAAATCTTCTGTTACGCCCGAGATACATTTGGACCAAAGTCTGTTTAACCGATCGTATTAATCGCTCCCAACTACCACCCATGTTGCAGAACGACAAGTCTAAACCCAGATTAATGTGAACGCATCATTACTTCTTTCCTTCTTCCACGTTCTGACATTTATTTATTTTCTTTGTGCTCATCCGCCTTACGAGCGAAGTTCATTTAAGTTGACTCATTTGTCATTCGCCAGCCGAGGAAGAAAGAAGGGAGTAAAACTGCGGTAAGAATATCGAATAATATTGTAATAAATGTAAAAATTTGATCTTTATTTAGAAATAAACGATTTACACGAAGTTCATGTCAACCATTCGTCGTATTGTGCATTATTTGAAGTTGGATTCGTTAGAATTGTTAAATTCGCATCCCTTCCAGTCGCCAGCCGCGACAATTCTTTATTTCGCAGTCTACGCACTGCACTAAGCCGCCATTGTCGCCGCGGCAGGATTCCACCAACAAATTCGATATATATATAGATAGCCGAATGCATCGTACGCCACCACGAAGAAGCCCACGTTTTCAAGACGAAGTTGCCGTTACCACTACTGCAGTCCACATGGATAACGGAAATCCCGCTACGACCGTTGAGGAGCATATACGTGCCATGAATTCGGTCGTAGTGACAACTTCAGCTTCAGCTTTGATCTCCACTGCTTCCACAAGCGCTGCCTTTAGTACCACAGCACAATGTTCTCCGCTCACGCCGCCCTCTGCCCCTGCCGCTGCAGAAAACCACGGGGACATTCTCCTAAAATTGCAAAATCAAATCGTCGCGCTTGAAAACCAGCTAAAGAATACACAGGCAAAATTGAGGGAAAGCGATTTGCAATGCCATTCCCTTAAAATGGCGGTGCAAAGCCAAGTTCCACTAGCTGTCCCACTCGCACCTACGAGTACATCAATAGTATTCGAGACGACGCCATCAGTTCAACCAGTTGCAACAAGTTCGAGTCCGGCCTGGTCACCAATTGACATTCAACCAATGTCATGCACGTCTCAGACAAGACAAAGTCCCTATAGTAGCATTTATACGCAGCCAGCAACAAGTATGCCATCCATAAATGCCACTATGCCGTCGGCAAGTTATGGTTACTTGAATGCGACTGTAGGGAACATAGGTTTTTCTCGTACGTCGACTCACAATTACGTACAGCCGCCGCCGCCTACTTCGACTTATAGCTCCATATCTCAGCAACATATGATGAACTCTGCACACTCCTCACAAAGTATGGTATCTCGAAAAGTCCAGGAGCTTCCAGCGTTTGGTGGACAGCCGGAGGATTGGCCCATTTTCTACACTGCATTCGTACAGTCAACAACTGCCTACAACTACACGAACCTGGAAAACAACCAGCGGTTGCAGAAAGCACTTACAGGTGAAGCAAGAGAGACTGTTAAATCTCTTTTAATTCACCCGGATAATGTGGATGCTATTATCGATCTGCTTCGCTTTAGGTTCGGTCGTCCAGAACAGCTTATACGCAGCCAATTGAACCAAGTACGTGCGATTGCGCCGATCAGTGAAAATGCAGTGATTCGCCTTATACCTTTCGCAACTAAAGTGAAAAATCTTGCCGTGTTTCTCCAAACAGTGAATGGCCAACAGCATATGTCCAATCCAACATTATTGGAAGAGTTGGTATCCAAGCTTCCAATGACTAAGAGACTAGAGTGGGCTAAATGTGCTGCTCAGGTGCAACCATATCCGACGATTGCACATTTCAGCGACTGGTTAAGTGAAATGGCCAATTTGATTTGTACAGTGCAGGACAGTGACAGCAGAGAATCGAAAAAACGCATGCCAATCTTGCACGCCACAGAGAAGCACCGTCCATCTGTACAAAAGTGCACTTTATGCCAAGGTCAACACAAGGTTAGTGAATGCAAAGGGTTTATTGACTTGGCAGTACCTGAGAGGTGGTCAAAGGCAAAACAAAGCCGCTTGTGTTTCAAATGCCTTAAACCCGGACATTCAACGCGCGAATGTCGCAGTAGAGGCCTTTGTTCCATTAATGGTTGCCAGAGACGACATCATGAGCTACTCCACGAAGTACCTACCACACGTTCTATCCCGCAGCAACAACAGCCACAGGAGGACAAAGCCAAGGAACTAATTGCAAGTACCTCTGGTAGCACATTGCTAGCAATGGAGGATGTTGCAAAAAACAGCAGTATGCTATTTCGTGTATTGCCCGTCACGTTATATGGTCCAAATAAAGCCATCGACACATATGCATTATTAGATGAAGGATCTTCAATATCTATGTTGGATGCTTATCTGTTGAAGGAGCTAGGTCTGCATGGTCAACAAAGCAGCTTAAATATGCAATGGATAGGAGGAATACACGCCCAAGAACGCACGCAGCTAGTCGATGTCTACGTGAGTGGAGCTGGTAAAAGGAAGAAGCATATGTTACGAAATGTTCACGGAGTGTCAAATCTCAACTTACCGACTCAAAGCTTGTGTGAAAGCGATCTTCGTAATCTCAACAGCCACCTTGGGAGATTCAAGTTGCAGCCATATTCCAATGCCGAGCCCAAGCTGTTAATCGGCCTGGATCACTGCCACTTGGGGTTGCCAAGTGATTCCCAGATGATTAACAAAAATGGACCATACGCTGCGAATACGGAACTAGGCTGGGTAGTGTTCGGACCAACTACAAAGATCGCCTCCACAACGCCGTCATGCCTTCTCACCTACACATCGAATGACGAGTCATTGCATAAACTGGTTGCAGAATATTTTGAGACCGAGAGCTTTGGGGTAAGACCATCACCTCCAATCGAAAGCAAAGCCGACGTTCGTGCTAGAGAGATTCTTCAGTCAACGACTAAAAGGATTAATGGAAGATTTCAAACCGGACTATTGTGGAAGACTGATGAAGTTGAATTGCCCGACAGCTTTTCCATGGCAGAGAAACGTCTAGCTGGAGTAGAACGTAAAATGAAAAGAGATGAGAGCTTCGCCGCCGCCTACAGTTCCATTATCAAATCTTACGTCACGAAAAATTACGCTCGTAAACTGCAGCCAGCAGAAGCCGCCGAAGTTGGTCCGAAAACGTGGTATCTACCACATTTTGGAGTAGTGAACCCTAATAAGCCATCCAAACTACGACTTGTTTTTGATGCCGCAGCCGAAGTAAAGGGAACGTCACTCAACTCATACCTGATGAAAGGACCTCAACAATACCAACCGTTGCCATCTGTATTATTTCACTTTCGTGAAGGAGCCATCGCCGTGTGTGGGGACATCAGAGAGATGTTCCATCAAATACTGATTCGGCCAGAAGATAGATGCGCACAGCGATTTCTTTGGCGCGACGGCGATGATTCAAGGCAGCCAGATATATATGAAATGGTAGTCATGACGTTTGGGGCTTCGTGTTCGCCTTGTGCAGCCCAATATGTTAAGACGATCAACGCTATGGATCATCAAAGCCACCATCCTCGCGCTCGCAAAGCTATCATGGACCATCATTATGTGGATGACTTCGTAGATAGTTTTGACTCCATCGCACAAGCCATCGACATATCAGTGCAAGTAAGGGAGATCCACAAAGATGCCGGCTTTGACTTAACGAACTTCACCTCGAATTCGCCAGAAGTTCTAGACGCTTTGCAAGGAAATGATGCTGATGTGATCGTGAGCACTAAAGGTAGCCTGGAGACGGAGAAAATACTTGGCATGTTCTGGCAACCAGCCAGCGACAATTTCAAATTCCAGTTGCGATTTCATCACGTCAATAAACATGTCATCAATGGGGCGAGGAGTCCTACAAAAAGAGAACTGCTAAGTGTCATAATGTCAGTCTTTGATCCGTTGGGTTTCTTGAGCCATTTTACTGTTGCTGCCAAGTTGCTTATGCGAGAGGTTTGGCGACATAACATTCGATGGGATGAGGCGTTGCCAGAGGAAGTTCTTCAGGGATGGAATAGATGGCGGTCAAAGCTGTCAGATGTAGTCAAGTTCAATGTTCCACGTTTTTATTTCCAAAATGACTTGCCACAAGAGCTCCAGCTTCACGTTTTCGTTGACGCAAGCGAGGATGCCTTTGCTGCAGTGTCGTACTGGAGATGGGTCAAAGCGAATGGTGAAGTAGAAACATCATTTGTCTGTGCGAAAACGAAATGTGCTCCGCTGAAGCCACTGACGATTCCACGTCTTGAGCTTCAGGCAGCTGTCTTGGGAGTACGCCTGATGACAACTATAATGGAACAACATTCTCTACGCATCGTTCGCTGTGTCCTCTGGAGTGATTCAACAACCATCATCAAATGGATCTGCAGCGAGCATCGTCGGTACAAACCGTTTGTGGCACATAGGATTGCGGAGATGCTAGCGGCTACTAATTCTTCGAATTGGAAGTGGGTGCCAACCCATGAGAACCCTGCTGATGAAGCTACGCGGTCAGCTAGTCATACCAACTTCAGCGCTTCATCACGTTGGCTAAAGGGTCCCGATTTTCTGCTGAGGAACGAAAATGAGTGGCCTGTTAGTGCCACCACCATCTCAATCGATCATGAAGACGATGAAGAAGAGCTTCGCCCTAAATATTCGATGATCATAGTGAGTATGAGAATCATAGATTTTAATCGTTTTTCTTCCTTCAACAGGCTTGTAAGAACAATGGCCTGGGTATTAAAATTCTTGAATCGATGTCGCAAACGCTCCCGTACTCACGGATTAACAGCTTGTGAACTAAATGTGGCCGAAATGTTTTTGTGTCGCCAGGCCCAATCGGAAGCTTTCTCTGTAGAGTTAAGGCAAATTAGGTCTAACGAAGCAGTTTCAAAGAGAAGTACCCTGTACCAACTCTCACCCTACATCGATAGTGACGGCCTCCTACGAGTTTATGGTAGAGTCGATGCAGCCAGCTGGCTCACCTATGCCGCCAAGCGACCAATCATACTGCCATCTGATCATAGGCTTACGACGCTTGTAGTTGCTGACAAACACAACAAGCAGAAGCACCAGAACATTGAAGCAACAATATGTGAGATTCGTCAAAGGTATTGGATCCCTCGTCTACGACAAACTATGCGCAAGGTCATCGCCAACTGTCCTGTCTGCAAGATTGCCAAAGCCACAGCAGTTACTCCATTGATGGGTCCCTTGCCTGAGGACCGACTTACGCCGTTCGTGAGACCGTTTTCATATACAGGCTTGGATTTCTTTGGTCCACTCACTGTTTCGATCGGACGCCGTACGGAGAAGCGCTGGGTAGCGCTATTCACCTGCCTGGTTGTACGCGCCATTCACCTTGAGGTTGCCTACGATCTATCCACCGACGCATGCATTTTGGCAATTCGGAACTTCATCAACCGTCGTGGAGTCCCTGTAAGAATTCGTTCCGACAATGGGACAAATTTCGTTGGCGTCAACCAGGAAGCAAAACGATTCTCCGAAGTGTTTGACTGCCACCGTGTGCAAGACGAGTTGGCTGCCAAGGGCATTGAGTGGGTATTTAACTGCCCTGCTAATCCATCGGAAGGAGGAGTGTGGGAGCGAATGGTACAGTGTGTGAAGCGAGTGCTTCTCCATACACTCAAAGAGGTGTCTCCACGCGAGTATACTCTACAATGCCTTGTAATAGAAGCTGAAAACGTGGTTAACTCTCGACCGCTCACACATTTGCCAGTCGAACCAGATCAGGAAGAGCCGCTTACTCCGAACCACTTTCTGCTAGGATCAGCCAATACAGCGCAGACACCGAGTGTAGATGAGCCCCTGGAAAAACTATGCAGCCTAAGAAAACAATGGCGAATAGCTCGACAACTAAGGGATCGCTTTTGGAAACGATGGGTAGCCGAGTACCTGCCAACTCTAACACGCCGAGCCAAATGGTGTCAAAGGTCAAGACCAATAACGAAAGGAGACCTGGTGTTTGTCTGCGACGTAAAGGTACCACGAAGACAGTGGTGTCGAGGTCGAATTGAAAACGTGCATACAGAAGTCGATGGAGAAGTTCGAAGTGCTGATGTTCGTACAAGCAAAGGACTGATGAGACGACCTGCATCAAAGCTAGCCGTTCTGGACCTGAACATGGGTGAATCGGGACCGATCCACGGGGGCGGGGATGTTGCAGAACGACAAGTCTAAACCCAGATTAATGTGAACGCATCATTACTTCTTTCCTTCTTCCACGTTCTGACATTTATTTATTTTCTTTGTGCTCATCCGCCTTACGAGCGAAGTTCATTTAAGTTGACTCATTTGTCATTCGCCAGCCGAGGAAGAAAGAAGGGAGTAAAACTGCGGTAAGAATATCGAATAATATTGTAATAAATGTAAAAATTTGATCTTTATTTAGAAATAAACGATTTACACGAAGTTCATGTCAACCATTCGTCGTATTGTGCATTATTTGAAGTTGGATTCGTTAGAATTGTTAAATTCGCATCCCTTCCAGTCGCCAGCCGCGACAACCCATATGGGGCGAAGGAGGAGGAATAAACTTCCATTCAATTTGATCGACTTTAAGCCTTTTCGCAATATCTTCTGTACAGAGCTCATCTATCGCTGTTTTCAGTTCCTCACTTGCGCCTCGGAAATTTGTACCGTTGTCACTCCAAATTTCTTTTTGCACAAAATCGTTTGATTGCTAAGATGTACTAATCGCAAGATGCACTAAATGAGGCACGTTAATAAAACTCCCCATCTTTTTTCTGTGCGTCGCCCAACAGTTACTAGCATTTGGCCAAAATAGTCTAGGCCGACATTTGAAAATGGCCGTGTAAAAGCTTTGAGACGAGCCTCAGGAAGTTCGGACATGAGTGGAGCTACAGGCATTGCTTTGTTGTTCCGACATTCTTGACAATCATTTTGAATTTTTTTTTAGCACTGCTCTTATAGTTGGAACGTAAAATACTTGACGAATTTCATTTTGCTATATCCAATTGTTGTTATCTACATCTGATGACATTTCAATGACACTTTTAAAATTTAATGAGCCAAAAATAAGCATTTAGTTATCTTAGAAATTGTACAAAACGTATTTCAAAAAAACCCATTATTTGACTGAATACTCTATAATTAGATGATTGGACAAACATTTTCTGAAAATTTCACGTCTCTATGCTTAAACCTCAAAAAAGTCAAAAAGTCAATTTTGAAGATTTGGGAAGAAATCCGATTTTCAAGCGAAAAAGATGAAAAACCGCTGGTAGCACTGTCTAAAACATGTTCGATTTTGATCAAATCTTAAGGAAATTAAGCTGACATTTTTTAAAATTGAAAAAAGCGTTTTTTTTAATCATCCTAATACATATGTATGTATATATATGTATGTTCCCTAACAGCCTCACACAGTGAAAGAAAAAAGTCACACTTTTATTTCAAATCTAAGTTCACAATCCAGCTAATCAATCCGTACGTAATAGTCAGTTGTTTTTTATATGATTTTTTATACAATGGTAGTAGTACATTTCCAAAAGATGATGCTTTTTACGTGGTTCTTCATTCGTGAATCGTTATAATTCAAAAGTAAAAGTCGGTACGATAATTAAGGTATTGGAATTCGGAACACGTCTACATTATGTATATGCTTGAAGCAAAATCATAAAGTTTTGATTTTTGTTCAATCAGACAGACAGGGTTGACATAATGTATATTGAATGATTGCTTGATCATGCATGAGCACATTGTCGAATAGACTCTGAGAATGAAAAGATGATGCACAAATACCAATTCAAGAGGAATTTCGCATAGATATTGAATTTCACTAATCTATATTCGTGTAGTGACATTTACACGTGTTACTTTTAAATATATAAAAAATACACGTTTCAGGACCATGAATTTAATCTAAGACCCGTATTAATAGAGGATTTACTGATTTTCCACCAGGGTTCAAGTATGATTGGAAAAATTTGCTGAGCTGGTTTTGCATTCTTGATAAAAACACGGCTAGTATATGTTGTTATTTTCACATTTTTCTTAGTAAGCTATACCCTATTGAAGAAAACACAGTTTATGTTATACATCTTTGATATGTGGAAAGACTTTTAGAGTTTTTTGAAAGTCACAAAAAAACGTCCAAGTTACGAAATTTTGGTAGCTCGTAACCGTGCTAATTATCAATTTAAGTTTAGATCATGACTAGGACACCCTGTATATTAAAATGACTATAGTCATATGGGCACTTCAGTATTTTCCAAGCTTACACTCCCTAAGCTTCTCCATTTACATCTTAATCCCCGGTTCATCACCGGTTTGTCGTCTGTCGATCAATAGATCATCTTTTCAGTTTAGATTTCGGTGATTTTTTTGTCAATTAACAACAATAAAAAAAATAAAAAAAAGTACAACACCGCACACCACAAACAAAACAATTATCGCCCTCAGCGATATCATATTATAGACGAAAGGCTATCCTAAACGCCAGAGCCGTTGTTTCAAATTAGTCTTGATTGAGACGCGATTCAGTGCGTTTGCTTAAATCTTAATCTTGTGTTGTTGAGTGATTTCGACAAAATGAAATTTGTTATTTTGTTCGCCACTTTGTTGGTGGGCGTAATTGGTGTTAATCAAACTAGAGCTGACAATCCTGCTCCAAGATTACTCTGTTTTTATGATTCAACCAGTTTTCTTCGTGAAGGTAAGAAAGTTTTTTTTTTTTCAATTCAACTAACGTATATTCTGGAAATTATTTAAATTTGACTTATGTCACAAGGTCGTAAGAAAAAATCAATTCTCAGTAAATGACTTCTGGGAAGTGTTATCAATTTGAACTGATGCTGACCTTGAGCTGAGCGATTATTTTTGAATAAATTAGAGAAACGGATGTGTGAACAGAATAACAATTATCACTATATTTTTGCAAATAGTTTTATCATGTTGAAATTCCAATTCTTTTTTGTTTTTGTGTTGTCCATGTTTGCTTTAAATTCTAACAATGAACTCTACATAAGACATTTAGTTAGCAAACTACTGTTATATTTGTTATATTATGTTCCCAACAGAACGAAATACGAAATTTTGGCTGAAAATTGTTCATATTTCAAATTTATAAAACAAGATATTATAACAAAATCTCAATGAAAACTTGCTACACTAAAGGTTGAAATCTCAAATTTCGGTTTTGGTGGGATGATGGTACTAGATTAAGACAATTTTGATGATTGATTTGATTTCATTCCTACAGAAAGAAATATAAAAAATCCATATTAAAAAAATAATAAAATCTAAGATCTATGAAAGCTTCATGTGCCTCTATTTCCAAATTGTAAACTCCTCAAATACAAGCATTAGCCATTTTTCTTGTCAGTGAAAAATCACTTTCAATTAAAATAATCTCAAAAGAAAAATAAGCATGGACTTGGAACTTTCCATTGAAAGACGACAGGATTCTTTGCATAAACCTATCGTCGGGTCAAATATATGTATAAGTGAGTATTTATTAGCGTCCTAAAGATTTGTCTAATTAAAAATTCTTTATCTTGATGAAAAATGAATTAAGGTCAAAAATGATTAGCTCTATATATTCCATGTATATATTACCATGATTAAGTCAAAGGCATGATAACCTTTTAGTTTTTTGCTCTTGTTGATTAATTTTTTAGAAGCAGCTAATTTTGTTGTTTAAAAGAATATAATTATAATAAAGAGAACTTCAATAATAAAAATATTAGGATTTTCGTGGAAGGAAATTTTCAGATAATGATTGTCTCATGAATACCGCACAAAACTGTTAAGCATTAAATGGAACTTTAATAAGCTTTTTCTGCATGATTCATAATATTCATACGATTTCTAGATAGACCTACAAAAAGTCTGGTTTTCTTTGGGACACTATTCACATTTACTTTCGTAAATCGGATTCATTAAAAAAAAACTGTATTTTCGTGAAATGTAAGATTGAAAATGTGAGAAAATACAAAACTTATGTTTAAATAACTTTAATGCCATTAAATGCTATTTCGAATTAAATTCAATAGTGCTAAGTCTTTAATTTGACTAAATTATTTCAGTAATGAAATTTTGTAATATTTAAAAACTTTTAAAACAAAATTTCGAATCTATGAATCCGTCCCTTCATTTCAAATTTAGCTCGATATTAATACGTGCGTAGATCTACGGGGGGTAAAAGGAAAAAAAAACTGTTTTGGGCTCCTGCCTTCATAGACTTACATTTAAATTTGATTATCTGATGGGAATTTTTCAATAGTACGCAAAAAACACCGATGCTGACCATTTTCCATGGGGACAAACAGCTCGTAGAAAATCTAAATCTAGTGATCTACGCTACAATTCTCAACCAGAGTCTTGTCAGCTAGAATGGCACCTACAGTTTTCTCCCAAATCTGAACGGCTACATTTTTCATGACAAGGGATGCTTACTCTTGGGGGATTTGTTAGATCCTCGGTAGTACTCTTAAAAAAACCATATTTTGTTGTTCTGTTTTTTTAGGTTGCTGTAGCTGGGGATGGAACCCAAATCTCAGGCATTGCAGTCCAACAAACTAACCGTTATGCCAAAGGGAACTGGCAGATAAATCCCCTTTTTATCGAATAATTTTAAATACAGCTGCAATTCATATGTTCATATGTATATGTACATACATAGTTCCAACATACCTTTAATTTTATTAATAGCCTAGTCAATTTTTAAAAATACAAGAAATACGAATGAGAAATTCAACGTAACACGAGCAACAAAGATCTAGATTTTTCGACGCATTTGAAAAAAGAAAAATCTTAATTTACAGCTCCTCTCTTTCATTCTGCGTCGTTGGAAAAGCTTTACATTTTTGATAAATGTTTAATCAAAGCTTAGTCCCTCGATATTACATATGTACCTATTCTTCATACAAATAAAATGATTGACAATCGAAAAATGTTTAATAATGTGTACGTATGTACTTTTAATATTCAATTAATATTCACAAGTTGATTTTGTCTAATCGGTTTCAATAGAACAATCACAAACATTAAAGGATTAATATATAAAATTTCCGTGGATAAAATCAATAAAAACAACAAAAGAAACTGCATAATTAAATTCAGGGTAGATTGTAATCGTGTATGAAAGTAAAATTCAATCACACTAAAAAGTAAGCATGAATGTTTATTTATAACAAGAAATGATATCATCTTTGAACTCGAAACCTCGGCTTCTTCGAATCATGTGTATGCACATATTTACTTTCGTTACATTTAATTGAATGATTACTCTAAAAAAAAACTTATTTTATAATTTCTTATATAACTGCAAAGTTGTAAACAAGGTGCTTCAAACTGGTTTATTCCAAGATTCAACAACGATGATATAATTTCTTTTTATAAGCAGATTTATTTACTCATAATTTATTTGATTTTCATTTACAAAATTATATCTTTAATTATCGAGACGCTTTTAGCACACATATTAAATTCTGGTGTATGATTAAACATGGTTACTTCCTGTTTACAGTCCTCATTTTGTGGAAAGGGAACCTGGTCCACCATACACCATATCTTCGTATTTAAGGTTCTTCGGTGATTCCCTACAGGATAAATTGAAATTTTCTTTTTAACTCCAAAACTGACGGTACCTGACGTACAGCCCTTTTTATAATTAGCGCGTACTCAAGGGGTTATTATTTATAGCAAAAACGGATCAAACGATTTTGATAAAAAAAATTAAGTGTGCTATTATGGGCAGACATTTTGGTCAAACAAATTTAAGACAAAATTTATTAACGGTACCGGAGCTCCTTTGAATTAAAAAAAAAATATTTTATAAGCAAATTTTCAAAAAAAAAAAATTGGTTTTATTAATCAAATTTTTTTTTTTTGAAAATTCAATAGGTATCTTGAAAACAGGTGAGCTATTATAATTTTTGAAATAATGGCCTTGCATGTATGACATTAAATACTAACAAATTTGAAATTTGAAGCAAAATTTAGTATAGCGTGAAAAAATATTTTAGTATATTAGTACATATATCTGTACCCCAGCCTAGAGCCTAGACCGCTGGAGCTTTTTTCTAAAAACTCGGTACTTTAAGGTCTTTGGTAATTCCCTAGAGGAGAAATTGATTTTTTTGTCTCCAAAACTAAAGGTACCTGCCATACACCCGTTATGCAAAATCTTTTTTATCTCGAAAACAGCTCTATCGATTTTGATAAAAAAAATACTAACGGTTCCTCTCAGTTTTTTTTTATTTTCAACTTTCCCATTAACGGCTCCTACGATTCTGACCACAGGATTCTAGTGCAGGAGCTGCTTTGAATTGAAAATAGAATTGTATGTAAAAATTTCCGAAAACATATTTTTTTGATTTTTAAAAATAAAAATTCAAAAAAATCGTTTTTGATAAATCAAATAAAAATGAGTGAATAATTAATTTTTGATATTATTTTTTAAATGTATATTATTAAATACTTAAAACTTACATCTCTTTTTTTAGAAAAAACAATTAAAGAAAATTTCTTGTATACAAATTTAATTTTATAATAAAATAATTTTTTAAACTTTCTTTACATAAATTCATTTTTTTTTAGAAATCAAATGGCAATTTCATGCATTTGAAAATTTTTTTCTAATTAAATATATGTTTATAATTTTTAAATTTCAGCGTACTTTTATATTAGAGCAAACACGTGCGATCATGCATTTGATTTAAATATGTCATCTTCTTCACAACTCGTATGAAAATACGGTTCGTTCTGCTGTTATTTGAAAGTTTTTAAATTATTTTTAGCCTTTCTTGCTTGGAAGAATTTGGCTTCTGTTAAGTTTGTGTTTTGGAACTATGCCTAAGGAAGAATAAAACATATGTATGTGCCTGGCCTAGCTTTGCAAAAACATGAAAGGGAGAAGTTTTGGAGTACGTGTACAGTTCAAATCTCAATGAAAACACTGGATTTCAATGAAATCTTACTACAGTTATTTGAAATCTTAACATTTTTCAGCTGAAATCTCAGATTTCTGTTTGATGGGAACAATTTTTTTGTTTAGTGAATTAGCAAAAATAAGGAAAAATTAAATTTTACTGCCCAGATTTTTTGGTTTCACAACATTATAACTTGAGTTTCTTTTCTTTAACCAGGTGCTGCCAAGCTTACTCTCGCCGATTTAGAACCCGCTCTTCAATTCTGTTCGCATTTAATCTACGGCTATGCTGGTCTTCATAATACTAACAACAAACTCATCAAGCTTAATGAAAAACTTGACGAGACCATGGGTCACTACCGTACAATAACAAATCTCAAGAAAAAATACCCACATTTGAAGGTTCTCCTCGGAGTTGGCGGTGGACACGATGAGAATCCGGAGAAATATCTTACCATGTTGGAAACAAGCAACACGCGTATGGCATTCATTAATAGTGCACATTCCTGTATGACTACTTACAACTTTGATGGTATTGACTTGGGATGGCAATTCCCTCCGAATAAGCCAAAGAAGATTCGTGGAAGCATTGGTAAATTCTGGAAAGGTTTTAAGAAAATCTTCAGTGGAGACTCCGTGCTCGACGAGAAGGCCGAAGAACACAAAGAAGAGTTCACATCATTGGTACGTGAGTTAAAGAATACTTTCCGCCCTGATGGATATACTTTGTCATTGACTGTTTTACCAAATGTTAACAGTTCAAGTAAGTTACACTGCAATGCGATATAAAAGTTATTTTTATAATATTTTTTAATTTTAGTCTTCATTGATGTCAACGCCATAATCAACTACTTGGACTTTATCACTCTGGCTGCATTTGATTTCCAAACACCCACCCGTAATCCCAAGGAAGCTGATTTCCCAGCACCTTTGTATGAACTCAACGAACGCAGTCCTGAACACAACGTCAACTACCAAGTGCAATACTGGCTAAATGGTCATTGTCCAGCCACCAAACTAAATGTGGGAATTGCAGCTTACGGACGCGCATGGAAGATGACATCGGACTCTGGAATCACAGGAGTGCCACCAATTCCAGAAACTGATGGTGAGGCTCCAGCTGGTATTTCAAGTCAAACTCCAGGATTTCTGAATTGGCCAGAGGTGTGTTCAAAGTTGCCCAACCCATCGAACTCACATCTAAAGGGAGCTGATGCTCCGCTGCGTCGTGTAGGTGATCCAACTAAACGTTTTGGCACCTACGCATATCGTATTCCTGATGACAATGGTGAACATGGTATGTGGGTTGGCTACGAAGACACCGATACTGCTGGAAACAAAGCAAGTTATGTTCGCGCCAAGGGACTTGGTGGAATAGCGCTATTCGATTTGTCCACCGACGATTTCGGTGGAAAATGCACCGGCGATAGGTACCCTCTTCTAAGGGCAGCTAAAGCTAGATTGTAAAATGTATTTTTGTATTTACCATATATATTTTTTAAAAAGAATGAATATCATGCTTTGACCTTGGAGATTTTTTTTCTCAACCCATTTGTTTAAATATTTTAATTTCATTTCGTGTCATGAGAAACGGAAACGGATTCACAAACGCAAACAACTGTTTCAAGGGGGGGGGGGGGGTAGAATTATAAAAACGTCACCTAATTGTAATATACTCGTAATCTGTCTTCCTAAGTATTCAATGCAATCTAGCCAAATCCAACTGATAGACATGGACATTTTTTATTAATCGTTTTTTTATTTCTTAGCAAAGAGCAAAGCACGGAACTGTGAAAAATAAATCTGTTTCTTTTAGGAATTGCCCTAGGTACTCTATCATCATAATGTCGACTTTGATCAAAAGCCTATATCGCAAGTAAAAAGAATGCCAATGTGATTTCTCAAGCAAATATTTATTTATGCAAAACAATTTTTTTTTAAAAAATAAGTTTATGGTATACGCCAATTTTAAGCTTTTATTATTGTACAAATAAAAACTTAATTACAAGAAAAAAATTATTGAACCGTTTTTGAATATCGAATTTTAAATGAAGCTTAAATCGTTTCATAAATCCAAAAAGTATATTTTTTTTAAGTTTTCATATTTAAAATTAAATTAAATTTGGTGGTGCAACAGTTCGAAGACAACCAGGTCCTATTGACTTACAACTCTCAACCATTCCTGTGTGCGTGTTGCCAGGAATGGAGGGGGCCTACAATTTTCTGCCGATTCCGAACGGCTAATCGAAACAAATCGTTCTATGGTAGGCAGTGTCAGTTTCGTCTTAACAATGAATTGAGACATATTCAACAGTGTGTTCCAATTTGAATGACCGCCTTCAGATATCTATTCAAAGCCGTCTGTATAGCTTTGAGTTGTTGTAGCCCCTTGTAAAAAAACATCTGGTATATGAAAATTTTGAAATAGGTTGACTCCCCAAGGAATGCATTTTGCTTGGCTGTGTTCGTAAACATTGCACGTGATTTCATTCAAAATTTCGTGCAAATTTAGTTGAAATCGATCAATCGAGTTTTTAAGTAAACGTTTTCATTTGATTAAGGTCGATTTATTCAAGTAATAATAAAAATCCTTTTCGTTCCATTATTAAGTATTTATTATATATTCTTTGTTTAATGTAATAAGCTATTCGTATTTTAAAAGAAGTTCGTGTTTGCATTTTTGAACACAGTTATTCGTGACCGAGATTTATTTTCTGGAATCAGGATGGGGTGTTCCTTACTTAGGCTAAGCTGGCGACCTAAACACCTCTCTACTCTAACATTAGCTGGCGACCTAAATTTCTCTCTAACAATAAGTTTCATCTTTTTGAAGAATATTTTTAATTGTGATGTGGTAAACTGGTGTGTCTTCAGGTCAGATGTGACAATTCAGTGAGTAGATGAGATTCAGAAATCTCTAAGAATTAGATACGATAGTAATTATTCAAATTATATGCTCTAAATCTAAAAAACTACTTTCAGTTTAATGATTAGGAATTTTAATCTTGTTTTGGTAGTTCTTGATGTAGGCTATCTATGTATATTAAATTTGTGTCAAAAAGTTCATCAACTGGACTTAGCATAAGCTACGTATTAACCAGACCAACTGATGCGTCCAAGTAGTACCCCTGGGATTAAATGTCAAAATGAGGGTATTCAAAGCTAATTTGAACTAATAATTCATAAAAATTGATTAGTACTAAGTTTTCTACTTGGCTGATTTTCAAATAAGGCCATAGGTACCTTCTTTTCTATTTTTTTATTATAAAATATATTTTTATTTATATTTAGTAATGAATAATATGAAAAAATATTTGTTTTATAACCGTACTACTGTGTATTGCTTTTTTTTTTCTTGGAGTACTGCTTTTTCAAAAGATGAAACGACAGCCCTGGTAAGAATACTTGTTTTTACTGTTGTTCACAAAATGTATCTCAACAAAACAGAACAAATTCACACATCTATCTGGATATTATCGGACAAATAGAGCCAAATTTTGACTTTAAATTCTTAAGATATGTCTCGAGTAAATGATTCACCAAAAAAAGTTTTTAAAAAAGTTTTTCTATAAAAAAGCAAACAAAATGGATTGTTTAAATAAGTTACTCTAAGAATAATGAAATAAAATTTTATTTAAAAAAAACTAAGTTTCCTATTAAGAAGTAAAAACCTTTTTTAGCAAATCGTTTTCACTGAAAGAAAGGAAATTTAACGAAAATAAAACGATACGGATCATAGTGACAGTTGTGTTGTATGCTCATCTCCCTCTTGCTTATAATTGTTGATCTTAAAATGTGTTTTGTCTTTTTTCTTTACACTGTAGTTTACTATACCTTACCATAAAAAGCCATCTACTCGCCAGAAAAAGAACTAATTTCTAGATCTTTAAAATAGATCCAAATAGAGAACAGGATCCCAAATTGTTTTTGTAATACATGTTAAAAATTAATCCAGATCCGAATCCACATATATACATATAATAAAACGCACCTAATAAAACGCGCACCTTTTTTACGTGCAATTTATAAATATTTTGCAAACAAAAAGATCACAGCTTTTTTAGCTCGCTTTAAAATAGAAGGATGAAAATAACTTTATCGACAGCCAAGTTATCATAGCAGATTCGTTCGTTCAAGCTGAAGGAGTTGTTAAAAAAAATGAAATCTCATGTGTCTTTTGACAGTTTGGTCGTTACCTGAACTCATCACAGCGAAATACCGAAATCTACTTCAGTGCGAGTTCAGGGCAACTCCAGGTCTCAAAAAACACAGAATTTACTCACCAGGGTGACTTCAGGTTTTTCAAAAAACGATTTAGGGCGACCCCAGGGTCACTTCATGGCTCATCGAACAAACCTAGTAGAAGAACAACTCCGATGCTGAAAATAAATTGATTGTCATGGGGAAGAGCAAACGTGGCACCCAAGCGCCGACAGCTTTCTCATGCCCAAAATTTCATGGAGGATATGACCCACGCGGTTTTTTGAGATGCCTACTGCACCTGGGCGGGCTTCATCAAAAACCGATGTGCGACCACGTTAAAACTCCTTATACCAATTTTTGACGGCCGCCATCGCCATCGAAGGAGAAGAGTCACCGTACACAGCATCCAAGCGCTCTTTGATTTTGCTGCGCGATTTACCTTTCAAAAACAAGAATCGAATTCGACCGATATTGCTCTTTTTCCATTTTTCTAAAACTCGTGGATAAGCTGGCTTCCACACGTGGACAAAACAAAAGAATATTCTTATCTACAAGATTAACGAAAAGATCAATGGTAAAACACATTAAATCTTAGTAAAGTGGTTGGCACAAGACAAAATTTACAAATGCAACGAAAGATTTTTATGAAAAAGATTGATAAGATGCTGTATTTTTTAGAGCTAGGCAAATTATTTCAATATTTTTTGAGCGCCTGTGCCAGTTTCAAACCGACAATACTATTCAGGTATCTTTTATACTACTTTTTCACCAAAAGATAATGCTGGATTTGAGTGAATTTACCATAAATCTCCTTCAAATCTGGAAGGTATTCAGTACAACGTATATATACATATTTTGCAAAAAAAAATCTATTCACACTCTGGCAGAACCATTTACCGCTTTAGCGTAAGGTTTTTCTTTCTAAAGAGGTTATTTTCTCCTTAATGTTATTTAAATTCTCCAAAAATATTACTTTCATTCAGTTTCTCGTTATTCATTAAGCACACTTCCGGGCTAAGTTAAAGCAAGTTTGAGCAACTTTTCGACACCTTTATATATATATATATATATGTATATGAGTTGAGAAGAGATGAAATTGAATTCTCTCACTGAAATCTCATGACTGGTTCACAATGAACGAAAAAATATTCGCTGTAATATTTCTTTCGCTATGAAATCGTGCTATGCGTAATTCTTTTTCGGTGGTAGGATATTTTCTGCAAAAAAAAATAATGACTGGAACAAAACAATTGGTTAATTTGTTTGCTGCCCGAAAAAAATTACATACATTTTGTTAGCATGAGTGGAATTTCGAAAATTATTGGATTTTCTTTTTTGAACTAGACTTTTAACATGAAAATTTATTTGCTCACATCGAGCATATTTTATTGTTCGGTTTTGTTAAAAATTTGCGTTTGAATTCCACGTTTTACAACATACCTATTTGTTATTTAGATTTTTCATATTAATAACATGCTAATTTCAGAAAAAAACAGATTTTTTTTTTAATAAAGGGACCTAGTTCATTAGTCTGAATTCAAGAAAATATATCAATTAAGCGCTCTCAAGACGAAGAAGAAGAATCTTTTAATAAAACTAATGGAAAACATAATGAATTCTCATTTTTTTTCCAGAAAGATCTTATGGATTATTGTTTAATTCAATTCAACAGCCAAAAAGAGCTTGAGAACTCAATTGTGAATAATTCCTTCATTCATTCCAGCATTCATCTTATTAAGACCAGTTGTTTGATCAGTTTCGTAAAAATTGAGACATTTTTCTGACGTGCAATGGAATCACTTATTTATATACATATTAGGTGTTTTTTTTTTTAATATGAGCAGAGCCCTGAGAAGAGCTTGAGCATGTCGAGAACGCTCCGAACAGAGTTTAATCAGAGCTCTCCAATTTATTTATGAAACATACTGGGGCACTGAAGTGTCAAAGGCATCGATTTATATTTATTTGGTTTTTTTGCCGTCTGTCTTTGTCATATCACCTTGGTATATGTAACCTGTATTATCATGGAGCGTGATTTTGTATTGCGAACGCTAGCCTGGTGGTGGCGCAGAAATTAGCGCACGCTTTTACAGTGGAGAGTAGGATAACATACAAAACAAGTAGTAAAAAAAGAGAATATTTTATTATTAAATTTAGCAAAGACAAATCTAGCAATTGCAGTCCCTAGCCTTAAGATGTCGCCACAATATTTCGTCTTCTTGATAGTACTATAAGTTTTATATACAAAGATGTCACACAAAAAAAGTGAAGTTAGCCGCAATCAGATTTTTACCTTATGTGCTCGGTCATTTCATTCTGAGCTCATAGAGCGCGCTCCGAACTAGCTCTGATTAAAAAAGAAACATAACCTGAGCTCTGATTTGTATGAGCTAAAAAAAAATGAAATGAAATCATTTGAAGGAAAAATTGACCGAGGGGATATTTTAAATAAAAAATAATAAAAAGGTATCGCTCATTTTAATCTATTTTTTTATCTGTCCGGAAATGTTTCCCTTTTTTTTACTAAGTAGTTTTTGTTTCATTCTGTTAACTACTTTGCAAAAAATTAAAAGTCGTCGCCTCATCGATACTATGGCAAGACAACCAGAATCGCTTTTTTGTTTCTATCCTCGTACACTTATTGTGAATGAAGCTGCATCTGCCGGTTTCAAAACTCAACTCAACCTCTCGACCATACATCCATGTAAACTAAACGGCATTAATATTAACACTGGAAATCAGCCACGTCCTCAAAAATCATTGATATAATTTTAGTCGAGGTGACAAAGGCCCAGTTATTTCATCATCGTTTCATTCAAGTAGAAATCTTTGAACAATTCATTACCTATGAAGTTAAGCAAAAACTAAATAAAAAACAAATTGATTATTCTCCCGTTAAAATCAAAAAGAAATATAAATATTATATACCTATACATACTATATATTTATTATGAATATATAGAGAGAAAGCTCGACAATTCTTACATACATGAATTGATTTGCAAAAAATTCCATGAATCTATTTGTATATTTTTTTTGAGAGAAAAAGAACTAGGAAAGTTTAAAAGTATTGAATCATTTGATTAGGAAATTTAAAAAAATAGCTGATGGTGTGAAAAAGGGGCGTTGTCGATACATACTTGCAAAATAAAGTCGCCATTTTGTGGCCTTAAGAGAGATGCTTTATTAGTACCTCTTTTTTTTTTTTATAAATTTTCGTGGATTTGCCCAGAAACATTTTCTTTTTCAGTTAAATCTGGAGATTAAGAAAAGATGAGAAACGAAAATGATATAAAATTTATTGCGTTTTGAGAAAGGTGAAAGGGGAGAATTATATAAAAAACAAATCAAGTTACGTTGTGTATTTGCATTACATTCATTGATGACATTTTTCGAACTCGAACGCAATGGATATACGATTTCCCCGCAATCGTGCGCACTAGTGCGAAAGAGATGTACTAAGAGAGCAACTATGTTATATTATTTTTGTTTGTGTTAGTGTGCGCGCAATTTACACTCAACCTTCAATTCGAAGAGAACTAATTTATCGTGCGACAACGACATTTAATAGACGGACATACATTTTTCTTAATAACTTGCTCCCAAATTCTTTTTTTTATGATCAATCATCAATAACGCTACTTTTTTCCAACCTATCAGGCAATTTATAAACTAATAATTTTCTTTTTCAAACCAAAAAAAAAATACAAATCAACAGATCTGCGAAAAAATAGACCAAAAGTATATAATTGTATATTTACGAATATGAATACATGTTTATCGGGAAATGTTATGTACATTATTATATATATACCTAAATGTTATGCCGTGAAATTTTATGATGCAGCAGCAAATGAAACCCGCTAAAATGATGGGAGATCATAATTTATGTTTTAAAGTTAGAAAGTGTGATGATCTAGAAAAGAATGAAAAAAGGTTTGCTACTAACTCTTGAAACAAAAATATCAAATTTCTACCTCTGTAAAATGTAAAGTTTTTTTTTTGTTTTTTTTTTTTATACGTAAATTCCAAAAATCTGCTACATTTCCAGTCATTTTCGATCCCTTGTATTTTGTTTTTTTTTTTTTTTTTTTTCAGATGGATGTCAACCTAAGTCAGAAATTCTGTTCTTTTTTTTTATTTATTTTTCAGATGTTTTTCTTAAATTACTGTGCAGTGATTTTATAACCAGGATTTCTTAATTCGTATATATGTTTTGTTTGTGTATGAGAGAATTCTAGAGAGGAGGGATAAAAAGTGATAATGTATGCAGTTTTGTGACTCATGAATCATGATTTTGTTTTTGTGAAAGTGTTTATTTTTGTGGATATAATTTTGGTTTTGCAATTTTCAACTGTTCCCCCTCTCATTTCTCATTTAAATTGAAAGAAACAAAAAATGAACATTAAATTTTCTTCTCCTCTATTGATTATATTGGGTTACGTACATATATACATAGTGTGTATAAAATATTATCTAGGTATGTTTCTTTATTAAAATCTGAAGGTAGTTTCTTGTCTGCTTTCTTGAAAAGTAAATTATTTTAAATTGGATAAGTGTATCTACATAGGTAGCATGCAAATACTAGTGAAGATGGACGAAATTGTCATGTGTACTGGCTTTGTTGTAATTTTTTGTTTACTTGAATATTCTGCCCATTTTTCCTATTATTCTATTCATCATCATAATGTTCATCCAGATTTTATTCACAATTTTAGCAAAAATTCTTGGAAACAACTGGAAATTCTTTTAAGTTTTGTTGTTTAGAAATGGATTTTTATTTTTACACCTCGTTACTAGCAGAGGTGTAAGATAATCAGAATCATTTCGAAGTTGCAGTTCATTGAATAAAATTCACAACTAGGTATAGGATTTCTCAAGATGTAGAATTGGTCTGATAGTTTTAATAAAACACCCAAAGGCAGTCGAAGGATTTTAAATTATGTGAATTTTTTAATTCTTCTAATTTGTTTGAAATTATAGGTACCTATACCTATACCTATACCTACAAAGTTTATACTTTAAATTGACTGGACATCATTTTCAATTATCACTCACATTTTAACCCATTAAGGTTCAAGGGTATTTAAACACACATTTTTAAGGTGAAAGTTAAAACATGTAACCTAAATAAAATATTTTAAAAATTTAGGGTGGTTTTCCATTTGTATTTAAAATAATTTCCATACATTTATTTTTGACTTGGATCTGTCAAAATGCCGAGTTAAGCTAATTTTTTACCTAGGTACCTATTTTTCGATATAAAATCGATTTTGTCCATCTAAATTATTGCTAGATTTACCCTCGCCTGTAACAATTTGCTTCAAGATCTGTCCAAATCAAAGGAAATTATTTCTAAGCATTTTAAAATTACTCAGTAAATTCATAATGTTCATATTTTTTCTGAATTTTTTTTTGGTTGAAACCTGAATTTGCCAATAGAAAACCTCATTAAATCCTACGCAAGGTGAGAACCTACGAACAATGTTATCAATAATGTTAATGTTCATCAATTTTAAAATTTATAAAGTGGTAGGTACTGTTCTAATTCATAGTGCATATTTGACAGCACCACCATTTTGGACAGGAATGACAATGGCGGCAGCGAGGGCATAGTTTATTTGGGAAATTTGTAGTTAGAGATCTAAACAACTTTTCTTTTAATTAGTTTAGGTTGTTTATGCTTGGAATCTTAGATAATAGATAATCTGAAGTTACGAGCTTTGTCAATTCAAGTTAATCGCTTGTGGGAACTAATAGGTATATAAGCATTGAAACAAGTAAATGTTGCTCCTGGATGATACTCGTGACTATTGTATGAAGCTAATTAGGGTTCCACAAAACAAACATGAGTTTCTTCTCTAAATTTGTTTTTAATAAAAATCTAGTAAGAACTAAAGAATCTCTACTAACCATAACTGTATAACTTTAAAACATGGCTTTATGTCTTTAGCTCAGCAGTGTGTCAAATTGATGCATAAATAAGTAAGCAAAATATAAGCATTAATGAAGTCAAATCAAATCTCAAAAGCCAATTTTACAATTTTATTCATTTTGTTTAATATTAATTAGTATATTTTACTTTTAATTAATCAATGGATAAATATCTATAAAGCAACCATCACTTTTTAAAAAAATATATATATTAAAACTGAGCGGAATTGTGATTTTAAAAACATGTGCATGTACAGGTACAATATTTCTTAACTTTTGTCCCCTTCCAACTTTTTAGCTTAAACCAAATAAAAATAATGAGGCGGGGATATATTTTTAAGTACCTATACTAACAAATATTGGATTGAGGATTTTTTGTTTCCTTATTTTGAATGCATTTTACAGAAATACGCAAACTTTTATTGCCATATTATAAATTATCTTAAAAAATACTATGAATAGAAAAGGGTCTGGCTCTTTTTCTTTTGGATGAATGGTTCCTGCTTATGCTTGATAAGCACACAATATCCTTTAATTTCTGTATTCAATCTTTTTAATGCGTTTTAAAGAGTAAAAATAGCATCGTTCCATAAGAAAAATGTCACATTTGACTTACCGGAGTTATATGCAGATACAAAACTTTTTGTGGTTTTGATATTTTAAAAAGCACATAATTAATAAAAAAATCAAAGTTTTATTTAATCCTGTTTGGCAAACCACAAAAGTGGGTCCTTAAAAGATCATATTGTAAATTAACGGACAAAATACTGTAAATATTTTAATTTTGATAGTTCATTCGTTCTAAATTTAATTTATCGTTAACCATTTTTAATAAAAATAATTTGTTTATATTTTAAAATGATGTAATGTAATCCAGATATGGTTAAGTGAAAGAGACTCCGATACAGAAAATGTTCGTGAAATTGGCTTGATATACATTATTCTTCACGTTTAATTTAAAATCTATATGTACTGCTCAACATTTTTTTTAGGTCATTGAACCATTTTTTCTTACTTGTGGGTGGTTCTACACTATTAAGCCCAGAAAAAAATAATTCCTCCTTATTGCCCGACTCATCACACAAATCCCTTTAACGATGTCAGGATTTTTTTCCATGAGTTATACCAACAAATTTGTTCACCCTCTGCTAGATATATCTTTTGACACTCAGTTACACAAAATACTTACATCTACATTACAAAGTTGCGTGATTCACTTTATTCATGTTCAATATCACCGTAATCTCAAGTTTGAATACAATCTCTAGTTTAATATATCTAAAACCTGTAAAGATTTTAACAATTGCTACTCCTTTACACTTTCTTCATAGAGTAAATTTCATATTGTAAAAAGGTGGTATGTAAGGAATCAAACTAATCATATTGTTATATTAATTTTTTTAATAGATCTTGATGATTTGAGCAGTAATTTTTCTGAAATGCAAGTAAAACGACACGGCTCTACAAGCGACAAATTTTGCTTCAGTAAATCGATATCAATATAATAGTGAGAAATATTAAAAGCGGAGAGAAATCTGAATTTTAGTTTTATCTAAACAACATTTTAAACACCAACTGTAATGACGTAATGCTTAGTGCTTTATTAGTGAATGTTTGACTGTTGTAAGTCACTGGACCCGGGCTCTCTAAAAATTGTTGCGCACAATTTTTTTTACATTAAACAACAACCAGGAAAAAATTATCTTATCTTTAAGAAACACATTTTCCCGTTTTTTTTTTAAAGATTTGAACTCCTCGAGCATAGTATGAGCCGACATAAACTTTATATTTTTTTAGTTTCGTAGTTTCGTCATGAGCAGCGATCTGCGTAATATGCGACAAAAAGCAAAAACATCACAAAAAATCATACTGAAAAAAGGAGAGTATATCTCTTCGTTTACGCGAAATATTATGTTGAATTTTTTAACAATCTAATTTTTTTTTAATTAAGACTTCTTAAAAGCTTCTGTTTTGCAATATTTAATTTAAATCGGTTTGTTCTACGGAACTGACTGAAAACTCAAGAATTAAAAAAAATCTGTTTAAACTATTTCATTCCAAAAGTTTGAAAATTCGTTTTGAAAAAAAAAGAAAAATCTCTATTAAAACAACTTATTGTAATAAACAATATTGTAATAAAATAATTTTCTTATTTTAAGTACATTTATTCACTGTCTGGACCCAAATTACACCAATTAAAAAAGTGAAATTAGCCAACGCAAGTGAAAAGTTATTTATCTCCAACCTAGCATGAATCACAATTACATTAAGCATTAACAAAAACGCAATGTTCAGAAACAGTAATTGGTAGCGTAAGAGTACCTCTCAATCATTTACAAAGTCCGCAGAAATAATGGTAGCTTTTTGCTACATCCGTACGGTTTAGATAAGCTCTACTTTTTCTTGACAACAGATCTTCTGGAAGATTTGTCACCACCTCGAAAGAAGACAGTTCCCTTGCAAACAAAATTATTTTGTTTATGTGGGATTATGTGGGATAGGTTGGGATTCAATCTTCAGGTCTCTGGCGTAACAACATTTATTTTAATTTAACAAAGAAACAAAAATTCCAACCCATATTTTCTGTAACTGCTAGATGTTAATACGTAAATAAAAATTTCATAACAAACCATGGAACCCAAGGCGCAATAAATTAATACGCCGAACAAAAACCATAATAAAAAGATCAATAGCCAAATTAGTGTCGCAGAAAAAATACTGTCAGTGCAAAAAAAAACACAAAAAGTTGGAAATCTCTTAGCATATCATTTCTTTTCGCTCTCACTCACAGTTGATTAAGCACAATCAGTCAAAATGTTAATTTTTGTTAAGCTTCAGATGCATTTTTTCTACCGGGCTATTCGATGTATATATGGAAGTTATATAAGGATTATATATACAACTATTCCCTTGTTGATATTAGTCACCCTGTTTTGGAAATCATCAAGCAATGGATCTGTTAATCAACATAGACCAATTGTTTGATTTAGTTTTGACGTATTATTTTTTTTTTTGAATTTGATAATGGATGGTCATTCCAGAGTGGATAATTCCAAAGTTCGTTAGTTATGGAACAATTTTGCGCAGCGTATGTTAAGGTTTAGTGTATTTGTGACGATCGAGAATGAATCAAAACAATAATCTTGGTTGTAGGTTGGTTAGAGACTGACTTGCTCAAATTGGGAAAAAAGCGAATGAGGTGTCGAGTCCCAATCAAGAAGCAAACCCATCGTGGGAACATCAACTTTAAATAATTTACGTTGAGTTTGCAAATTGATGTTCCCACGACTAAGTTAATTTAGTTTTTCATGTTGGGAAGTTTGAATGGAAACTTTACACCACATACTCCTTCCCTTTTTTGAGAAGAAATCTTTATTTTATTAAATTTATTTTACAATGTTTTATAAATGTAGTATTTTTATTATTTTTTCGTTTGTATGTAAAAGGAATTAATTGTTGGCTTTTATTATAACAATAATAATACACGTTTGTTTAGGTGTATGTATTTTTAAATAAGTGCAAGTACATGTAGGTATTATATTTTTTAAATTACAATAATCATTTCAATCTGTGCTTAATAAGAAAATTTCTCTTTTTTTTATGTTTAAATGCATTTTAGCTTTTTATTTGATAGTACTTACTATCTTAGTTTGTTATATGTACTATATTAATTCTTAGTAATATGTAGTATGCTGTTTTAAATATTCCTAGGTTTATCAATAGTTTTACTTCATTAATAAAATTTGCCTTTTGAATATGTACATTATGTACATAAATAAATGTGTCTTCAATGTAAATTTATATAAATATATATATATTTTTTTTTTTTATATACATTTTTTTAAAAAATATTGCTTCTATTATTATTTCAACAACTAAGCATTTTTAAATATTTGAACATTTTTGTTAAATCTTTTGTTTTTGGATATACAAAATATGCTTTACGATTTGCTTTTTTTGTTATTTTTTTTTTTTTTTTTTTTAACATTATCTTATATTCTATTTCATATAAGTAGGTACATTCTTAATTTGATTTAAATTTTTTTTTTTTTTTTTTTTTTTAATTTATTTGTTTTAATTTTTTCTTATACATATAAATATTACAAAGGATAATTTCAACAAATTTTATTTATTATTTTTGTTTTAATTTCCATTTCACCTCTCCTTTATTATTGGCAGATAAACAGTGTTGTTTCAAAATTTAAAACAAAATTCAAATAACTGTATGTGTTAAGTTTTTCTTTCACTTATAATCACTAAAATTTTTAGATGTACCTATGAAAACAGATGAATACCAGACAGACAAACAAACAAAATCGAACCCCTTTTTTTTATTTCAACAAGTATCGGATGCAACCTCAAACACAGCATGTGAATCCCCAAGTTTTGGTTTCCTTCTGGGTCTTGGCCTTGGCCTTTGTAAAAATTGTGCATTCTTATGTTTTATTCGATAAAACATTATAAATAATAAAATAATGCTTGTGAGCAGCAAGAAGTTTAAAGCATAATGATTGTAATCATGAAGACTGGCCGTTACCGAAAATTCTTTAGAGTTTTCAAGAGCTTCACTTATATTGGCCTTAAGATTGTTGAACTCAGTATGGTTTACTTCAAAAACCTTAGGGGGTTCACGTATCTCTATTTCTGTGCCCTCTAAATCCCATGTACTTATATTAGTACTAGGAATAAAGGCGTTGTAAATAGTTTTATTATAATCAGGATGACCTTTAATTTGCATGGTTGGGAGTTTATACGCACAAGATGATCTAAATGTTAATACTCCACAACCTGACACAGTGTGACTACTGGATGTTTGATTACATATGAGATGTCCTGTTATATTATTTTTTACTGAAAAAATCCAAGAATTTGGATTCCAAAGTCTCTTCCAAAAGTTTTGTGGTGAATTTGAAATTACATTTAAGTTACATTCTTGAAGGTTAATTGATTTATGGTTTAGTAATGATACCTCGCAGTTACTGTGATTAGAAGTTTTGCTAAATGTAGGCATGTGGTTCTCGCAAAAATATTCGTTTGGTAAAAAGCTTTTACAAAGGTTAAACTCTATATCTGTAATCGGAAAATATTTATCCCGTGTCAAGGAAATCGCTAAATAAGGGGAAGATGTTTCTACCAAATAAACTAAGTTTTTATGGGAAAATGGCAAGGAAATGAGTCTAAAAAGTTGATAGTCTTCGAAATCTAGTAATGGCAACCGTATTTCAAAAACTACACTGTCTTCCATTACACGTCCTTTTATTGAGGCCATTTTGTAGTAATCTACTGCAGTTCCCTGAGGTAGCCTGAAGATTCCCGAAAGATGGCTTCTAATATAAAGTAGTTGTTCTGTCAATTGTTTTGGGGTAACTATTTGTGGGCTTATTTTTGCATGTTTCAAATCTAAAAGAACATCTAACAATATTCCCTGTAGTCGTTCAAAATTGGTTAGTATGAGTATTAAATACGAGACAAGGGAAGACAAATCACGCTCCTGCTCACTAATCATAAGCTGATCGGTTATATTTTTTTCGGTTGACTTTAGATAGTCGTTCAAAACTTCGAACTGGTGGTTTATTTGGACAGTTGTGCGCTTTAGAATGTTGGTAGTTGAGTCAGCTATAGAAATTTGTTTTTTCAGTAATTCTGAGAAATGTTTTTCGTTCGTTTGAATTTTAGTTATTTGTTCTTCTATATGGGTCGCATATTCGTTATCTAAAACTCCAAACAAACCGTGGGCTATGTTTCCAACAATGTCAAATGGAGAACGCCTTGCTCTTGGTCTCTCGTACTTTTCGGAATTGAAGGAATACAGTATAATGTTGTTTTCTTCTATAATATCTAGTCGATGTCGAATGGCTCCAGCTGTTGGCATGCAATGTCGCCGATGTAATTCTTCATTCGTACAAATTTTTTCCATACGACTTATGTATTTCTTCAGTTCTCCGAGCTCATGCCAATATGTTGACAT
This sequence comes from Chrysotoxum bicinctum, assembly GCA_911387755.1. Taxonomy (NCBI): domain Eukaryota; kingdom Metazoa; phylum Arthropoda; class Insecta; order Diptera; family Syrphidae; genus Chrysotoxum; species Chrysotoxum bicinctum. The sequence goes on along the minus strand of OU426991.1, from coordinate 13,270,719 downwards.
GTTGTAATAAACGTAAATAGTCCAATGGCTACTTATTACTCTTACATTTCCAATGCTGTCAAAAAATACTCCTACAGCACAATCCAGCTGATGTACGCTTACTTTTTCATTCTCTTGTGCCATAATTAAGAATGATGGTAAGATGGTATAGTATAAGGATGTAAGCAAAAGTAATAATATGCCTTGATTTCGCCACATTTTCCGTAATGTATTTGAATTCGAATCTAGAAGAATTAAACAAAAATGGAAAACATGGCTTAAACCTTTTTTTTTTTTTTGTAAATTAGTTAAGTGTTTTCAAAAAAAGGCTTGAGTCTATTGTTATGAACTTTTTCTAGTTTTGTCCCTCTTAATATAGTTGTATTAACATCGTTATGAATTTGTCTTACTTCAAAAGGTCCTGAGAACAAGGAATATAACTTGTTTTTTCTAGCCATGTCCTGAAGGAGAACTTTATCTCCTACCTTAAATGAATGTGGGTGAATTTTTTTATCATAATTCTCTTTCGATTTAGTCTTACTGTTTTCTAAATTTATTCTTGCTTGTTGATACGTCTTTTGTAATTTATGCCTTAAGTGAAAAAAATAGTTTTCGTCATCGTAAATGGGAGCAGGATGTTTTTTAATACCATTTGGTATCTCTGAGGTAAAACCAAATAACACATCCATCGGTGTTAGCTTTGTACTAGCATGAGGAGTGTTATTGTGGACAAACATGGCCTGACGAAGCCATGTATCCCAATCTGCTGGATTAGCACTCGAAAAGGATCGTAAGTATTCTATCAGAGGACCATGATTCCGTTCAAGTGCTCCATTAGTCTGCGGATGATAAGCAGTTGTTTCTAGTTTGTTTATTTTTAGAAATTTGCACAATTTTTTGAAAAGGTCGCTGCAAAAATTGGCCCCTCTATCAGTCAGAAGCTGCTTAGGAATTTTATATCTACATATTATTTCATCAAAGAAAACCTTTGCGACGGTTTCAGCTTCGCCATTTGGCAGTGGATAGCAGTCCATGAACCTTGTGAGGTCATCAGCGAAAGTCAAAATATATTTGTTGCCTTGCACTGTTGTCGGCAGTGGACCCACTATGTCCATAAACACTTTGTCAAAAGGTTTTTTTGAGGTTACTGATATCATCATAGGCATAATAGTATGTTTTGTTTTTTTATTAACCTGGCATTTTTTGCAACCTTTAACGTATTTTTTTATTATTTCGAACATATTTTTCCATCTAAAATGCGGTCGTATACGGAGATATGTTTTAAGGACTCCTTGATGACCGCCTAATGGAGAGTCATGGTATTTTTGGAGAACCTTGTTAATTTTCTCCATGTCTTGTAAAATAACATATTTTCGACGTCCCTGATCATCTTCAACTGGCTCTTCATCGTCACTGATATTTTCATCACAAAAGGAGTCGTCGCTACTGTCGGGATTATTCGAGTTCTTTGATTTGTTAATTATACTATCATTTTGAAACTTGTTTGTAGTTTCTGTTGCTGTATTTTTCTTTGAGTTAATTTCATCAGTTGCCTTAATTTCTTGAGCCTTATGAACCTGAGCTCTAGTTACGACCCGAATATTTAGACTTTGTGCACTATGTGGACCCAAGCGACTAAGGGCATCAGCTACAACATTTTGTTTTCCTGGTTTGTGTTTGATAACAAAGTCATATTCCGCTAACTTGAATTTAAAATTTGTAATTCTTGTTGACTCATTGGTTATTTTGAAAAATTGAATTAAAGGTTTATGATCTGTATAAAGTGTAAATTTTCGGCCTAGCAGATAGCATCTAAAATTCTTTACTGCCCAAACCATAGCTAATGCTTCTCTTTCGATTGTAGAATACCGACGTTCTATTGGACTTAAAATTCTACTAGCAAAAGCAATGGGCATATCTAAGCCCTCTTTTTTCTGAGACAGAACAGCCCCTATTGTGGTTCCACTAGCGTCAGTGGAAAGGTCAAACTCCTTAGCAAAGTCTGGATATATCAGAACAGGTGGATTAGTTAATTTTTCTTTCAAAATATTAAAAGATTTTTCACATTCTGCATTCCAACAGAATTTTCTATCTTTACGTGTAATATCTCGTAGTGGCTTTTCATATTTGGAAAAATTTGGAATGCTCCTTCTATAGAAATTTACCATCCCTAAGAATGATTGGATTTCCTTAACATTTGTAGGGTACGGTATCTGATTGATGCTTTTTATTTTCTGGTCGTCTGGAAGGACTCCCATTTCAGTAATTTTATAACCTAAGAAAACAATCTCTCGTCGGAGAAAATGGCACTTTCGAGGTTGAAGTTGCAGATTGAATTTTTCTAAACGTTCTAAAATTGAAATCAGTTTGTTGTTATGATCATTTAAATTTTTACCGTACACAACAATGTCATCTAGGTATACAAAACATTTAACTCCTTGTAGACCACTAAGAATATGATTCATCAGGCGTTGAAAGGTAGCTGGTGCTCCTTTCAAACCAAATGGCATTCTGTTAAACTCATAATGCCCAGTACTTGTACTAAAAGCCGTTTTTGCTCTATCGACTTTATCTATAAGTACTTGATGATATCCGCTCGCTAGGTCTAATGTTGAAAAATATCTGCTGTTGCCTAACTGATCAAGAATATCGTCAATTCTAGGTAACGGAAAAGCGTCACCAATTGTTATATCATTGATTTTCCGAAAGTCTACGACTACTCTGTATTTTCGAATACCACTTTCGTCAGCTTTTTTAGGAACCACCAACAGCGGACTATTCCAAGGGCTTTTGCTATCGGTCACAATTTTATCTTTATACATTTGATCAATTTGATCATTTATTATTTGCCTATGTACCTCCGGTAACCGGTATTGTTTTGTATTTATAGGGACTTTGTTATTATCAGTTGGAATTTTGTGATAAATTGCAGTTGTATACGGAAGTTGTTCTCCTTCAAGATGAAAGATATTGGAAAATCGTTCACATATAGCTTGTATTGTAGCTCTTTCTTCGGGATTAAGATCTTCTCGGAAATTAAGTTCTTCAACCAATTTTTTGACTCGATTTTCATCTTTATTAACACTTGAAGATTGAGTATTAATAGAATAAATAGAATTTTGTGAACTTTCTGCATCATCCTTTGTTAATTTTCTTAGAATAAAACTTTTTAGTGGGACGAATTGAATGATGATATCTTTTAAGATTATTTCATCAGTGCTGATATTTGCTAAACTTATTACTATGGAACTGTTTTTTACTTGGCCAACGGATGGCGCTAGGTAAATTTGTGGGCTTATTTCATGAGAGTGACACACTAGTTCAGTACCCTCAGCAATGTTGATTGGACATTTGAAAAATACTTCTTTGCGAGAAGGTATGGTAGTAGTGATTCTCGTAGTGACCACGTTATCAGTAATTTCTATTGGGTCTGCGGGTAGAGACGATTGAGATACTGATTCTGTTTGATAAGTAGATTGATCATTTTGAAAAGTGGACCCTTTGGGAGAATATGTGATTATTTTTTTTTGTAATTTCGTTGGATAAATAGAACCATCATCGTGCGAAGATGATTGAGAAACCGTGTAATTGGAATCTTTGATTCTTTCAGCAACTTCATCACCTTGCGAAGGTGATTTCGGAGAAGATTTAACAATGGGCAGATCGTTTTTTGGAACTTGTTTGTGTATAAATTTCAAAAGTCTATTTGGGCCCTCAATATTCGTATACTTAAATAATATATCCTGACCTAAAATACCATCACAATTCAAATTAGAAAATTTTTTGGTGGCATGTAGCTTACATCTGATAGGCGGTTCTAGTAAAATTTTTGCTTCAATAGAACCGAGTGTAGTGCCCTTTGAATAAATTCCATTTATGACGATGACGTCACTTTGATTTAAAATTGCATCTGTACTCAACGCGTCTTCGTTAATAATACTAATATCTGATCCCGTGTCCACTAAGAACTTCAATTTTTTATTTATACCTATATCAATTGGAACTTCAACTATACCGTTTTTAGAGTATTCATGGCATTTTTTGGATGCGTCGTCGGATGATTGAACAGTACTTTCTATCACCCGACAATTGTTTAGTTTTTTGGATTTGTGGAGTTAGTTTTTTCATCCCAACGTTTTTTCGTATAGCAATTTGAAATACTATGTCCCACCCTTAAACAGAAGTCACATTTTCGCTCATTGACTCTTGATTGATTATGATTTAGATTCGAATTTGTTGCCATGACAGATGGCCTTAAGTTTGCATTTTCATATATTCGGTTTGGTCTACTTTGACCTTTGCTGCAACTAACATTATTATGTCCGTACACCCGACAGTTTGAACAAAAGGGTGTGTTTTGTCTTTTTTTACAATTTTGATATGTGTGATTATATTTATTACAGAAGTTGCATTTGACCCTCTCATTGCTTGTAAAATATGAATTCGAATTCATATTGGAAGGATTCGCTATAAATTGTTGGTTTGAAAGGCTCTGATGCGTTTGCAACAAGGGATTTTGACATGGTTGTTGTTCCCCGCTGTTTTGTAGCCCTGTTGGAAAATAATTTGGATTTTGAAATGGCCAATGCACTGGATAATGATTTAAACAATTGGTCTCAAGCTCCAGCTTCAAAAGACTTTCACACAAGTTATTTACCGTTGTTTCCTTAGACATTAAAACATATTGTCTAATCATTGGGTTTGATACCCCTGACTTAATAGCATACGTTGCTGCTAGTTCAGAATCAGTAACCAGAGCTTTTGAATCTGCAGGAAATTGTTCCTGTGCAGCACTCTTACATTCGGCTACTAAATTCTTCACCCTCAATAGAAATGAACTTAAAGTTTCTATTGGAAATTGTCTACACTGTCGAAGATCGTTCGATAATTGAATATATGTTTTTCTGGGCAGAAAATGCCCTCGAAGTAATTTTTCAAACTCTTCGAAAGTTTTGAAGCTACAATTTTGCATAACCAAGTAAGCATTACCTCGCAATTTTGTGAGGATAAGGTGGCAGAAGGTTGATTCCTGCTCTTGTGTAATGCAAGCTTTAACCTGTCTGCAACAATTCAAAAATGCTTGTAGCTCTGAGACCAAATTTATTGTTTGTTCTCCATTGAATACCGGTATGAGATTAGAAATTAATTGTATCATAGCGCTTTGTTGAGTACTTGCTATAAAAGAATCGTCAGAACAAAATGTTTTGCTCCCATGATCTTCTGTTTGTTTGTGCTCGGTACTCATTTTAATAACAGAAATGCTGGCACTTGAACTAGAATCAGGGGAGTGAGAGTTATAGCTCTCAAAATATTCCAAATCTGATTTGAACAACTCTGTTTTTTCTGCCAAATTACAACTTTGTGAAGGGCTACTTTGATTTTCAAATCTTTCTACTAAATCTAATAATTTTTTATCTAATTTCTTATTATCTAACACTAATTTTCTTAACTTACTTGTCCTTCTATCGTGTCTCGTGGTAGCTTTTCCGGATCGTAATCTTCTTATGTCTAAAGATCTTCTCTCGTCTTCTTTTCCGGAGCTGTCTTCTTCTGATGTTTCCAAAAGTTGATTATGGATTTCAGCTCTATGTTGAACTATTGTTTGATTTAAGTCTTCTTCACTGGACATTTAATATTTTATACAAAATGTTTTGTTTGTTTTTTTTTTGTTTGTTTTATTGCACACATATAATATGTAGATGAATGATACCATTTACAAAATATATTTATTTTTATTTTCTAACTTTGTTCATAGGCATACGAGTATCATTGCACTGTTAGAGTTCGGCCCGAGTTATATGTTTTGTTTTTTTTTTTTTTTTTTGTTGGTTTTTTTTCGGGGCGATCGAGAATGAAAGAAAAAAGAGAAAAAAAGTTTGGACTACTACTCAGCTACTTTTTTATATACTTTCGTTTTTTCCGGCTGCGCCAATTTGTGACGATCGAGAATGAATCAAAACAATAATCTTGGTTGTAGGTTGGTTAGAGACTGACTTGCTCAAATTGGGAAAAAAGCGAATGAGGTGTCGAGTCCCAATCAAGAAGCAAACCCATCGTGGGAACATCAACTTTAAATAATTTACGTTGAGTTTGCAAATTGATGTTCCCACGACTAAGTTAATTTAGTTTTTCATGTTGGGAAGTTTGAATGGAAACTTTACACCACATATTTGCAATGAGGGAAAATATCAATTATTCTTAATTTGTTCTTCTTGCGTATAACTTGGCGCCTTTATTTTTTCACAACTTCTAACACAATATGATACGCGTTAAAGACAAACTTTAACTTGTGGTAAATAGGAACAACCTTCGTATATGCTTTTTTTTATTGGAGCCTAATAACTATATTCATACTGAAGGTTTTTTTTTTTTTTTTTTATAATACACTCGCGCTCAAGGGTATGTTACGAGACCCTTATAATGTTTTAAACACAGCACGGGCGAGGGGGAAATTAGGAGGGGAGAGAAAGGAGGTGTCGATGAACATTGATTTTGAATGTTTGCAATTTGAAATGGCAAGGGAAAACTGTGCCGGGTAAGTTATTCCATAATCGTGTTGTGCGACTAAAAAACGAATCTCTATATTTGACGGTACGACCAAAGTTAGGCTCAAGGGTGAACTGATGAGCATTCCTAGCGAAGCGGGTATCACGGGTGAATTGATAAAGGGGAGGAATGCAACTGGCTACTTCGAGTGAGCATTGCTTGTGAAAGAAGCGATAAAACAGGGAAATACATGAAACATTCCGACGGTGTTCAAGAGATGGGAATGAATCCATTATAGCTCTGTTTCCAATCAGTTTTAACGCTCTGTTTTGAATTCTATCCAATAAATGGAGAGAAGATTGAGCAGCGCCTGCCCAAAGGTGTGAGTTATACTCGAGTTTTGGACGTATATACGCCTTATAAATGGTAGCCAGATCAGAAGGGGTGAAAAATTTCTTACATCGATATAGAAATCCTAAGCATTTAGCAGCATTCTTGGCGGTCTCGAGTATGTGATCATTCCAATGAAGATCGTCGTTAACACACATACCGAGTACTGAGAGCTTTTCGGTTTCTTCGATGCAAGTGCCATTTAAGGACAATGGCATAGGGGGTATATTTTGCTTCAACGACAATAGACAGCATTGAGTTTTCGAAGCATTAAACTCCACACGGTTTTTTGTACCCCATTTAACAATGCTGTAAAGATCGGAGTTTAATGAACTTATCATACGGTACCGTTGCAAATTCACTTCCGAAGGAGATCTTCTGCTGATTTAAACCCACTTACCCAACTTTTTGAAGTTTCTTACCTCTGCTCTGGTAAATAAGTATAACACACAATAAATCGTTTGATAATACGAAAAAGCCAACTGAGCCTTTAACATTATGCTTCTTCGATAGGGACGTAGGCTTGCGAATTACAAACTTGATTATTTACGGGATGGAGTTTTTATCCCGCGTAGGAAAAAATATATTTAACCTAAAGAATCGAGTTGTTTAGAGAGTTAGAGAAGTATGTTTCCAAAGTTATAAAGCTAGCTCCACTGAGAACACCCGAACAAGTTTAATTAAAAACTAGGAAGACCTGTAAGAGCCATATTTACATGTTTAAAAATTAAGGGACGAAAATACTAGAATATCAGAAAAAAATTAAAATTTGTTGGTCTTTTGTGAAAAGAATAACTACAAGAAATACTACTTTGTATTCAATCCCAACTCGTGCACGACTTTTTAAAAACTCGCTATAAAAAGACAATTGGCTTGCAGCCCGCTTGCTGTTCATTCAAGGTTGCAAGTCAGTTGCAAGAGTACTGAAAAGTCTCGATTTACATGAATCTGCTGGCCCAGATATACGCCCTATTCTTCTGAAAGGTGTTCTACGACCACGACGTAAACTTTTACACTCAAATGGTTGCTGTTTCTAGTCTACTTCTAAGAGTAGTCATAACTGCTTGAATCTGCGTTTATTATATAAATATGTATACATCAAGTAAAAGAGAGAACACGATATTTGTAGTTACGTCAAACCAATCGACAAAGATCACGTTATCTAATATTTCTAGGTCGATTATTGTTTAGAAAGTTAAAAAATGGTAACCCTGGTATTTTTCGAAGTTAAACTTCCTTAACATCGTGTTTTAAAAGTTTGGTCGATTTAACCGACTTTAAAAATCCCAGCTAGATACATTTATATTGTAAGTTTTGGCATTCTAAGAAAATTTGCCATATTATGAAAAGCTTCAGCTTCAGAGGACGGAATGCGATTAAGTAATTTGTTATATTTTCTGATTTTTATCGTATTGTCCTACAATCTAATCATACTAAAAGCTTAAATTTTAATTAAAGTCCATCAACAAAAAATTTAGTTTCTAATGTGAACCAACAAACTATGATCTTTTTATTACAGAAACAGGATTCACAAATAATAAAATTGCATTGTTATAATCGAAAACCAAACCAAAAAATATTAAAAAAAGTATTCTGATTTCTACAAAGAAATTAAAAACAAATTATTGCAAGCATCACAAAAAAGAAGATTTAGAAAATGTCAGAAGACCAAGTTGTATCAGCCTCAGCTGAAGCAAAAACTGAGGCGTTGGAAAAAGACAGTATTATAATAACTGAAGATGACGATTTAGAACTGGATAAGTCTGAAAATGCACTTGCCCCAATGTCTATAGCACAAGAAGAAGTGAACGATGATTTAGAAGATGGTGAAATTGATGACGACGACGATGATAACGATGAACCTATTATTGTTATGGACTCAAAGGCTATTGGTACCTCCCCCTTAGCAGCTCCTGTAACGATTATTACAAATAAAACAATGCCACAACCATTGCCTGTTAAAAATATGTTGGCGATGGATATAATAAATGATATGGGAAAAAAATCAAAATCAAAATCTAGCAAACATCAAAATGTTGAAGGTAATGATTAATATTTTCAGATAAAAAGAAATCAAATTTTAAGGTATATTCTTTGTTTAGCAGATGATTTTGCTGGTTCAATTGAAAGCGCCATAGCGGCTGCTCTGAAAAAAGATGGCATAAATCCTCCGATGCCAAAAATCTTAGAAGTCCGAGAGGAAGCCGAGAAAAAGGGAGACAAGGAATCAGTATTATCGAAGAGTAGTCGACGGAGAAAACGAAGAAAGCTTCGTGATGATCGAGAAAAGGAAAAAGAAAAGAAGGTAGGCATAACTGAATTCTTTTTATTCTCTTATCTCTATGTATTTCAACTTTACAGAAGCATCGGGCCTCATCACCGGATACAACAAAAGCAGCAGCTATGGTAGCAGCTATTGAAGACGAGCTGGATGATGATGAAATGCTTTGCGTTCGTGGCGGTAGTCCACCACCAGCTGGATTGTTACCAATTCTTCCACCAATCGATCCTAGTTCATCATCCAAGAAGGATCTATATGATTCTGATGATTCATATACTTCATACGATAGTTATGACTCTGCTCAAAACTACCCACGATACTCTTCGTCACGAAAGAAGGATTCCAATGCAGGTGGATCTTCAAGTTCGCGGTCAAAACGTAAAGAGCGTAACCGTCGCGATGATGAACGACGTTCAGAGAAGAGAAATCGGCGGAACTACGACGATTCGGGTGGAGTAAGTATACCCTTGTTGCTTGTGCATGGCACATTTATTTTAAACACTTATTACTGTCCTTATAGGAAGATAAATATCAAGATCGTCATCAACAACAACCTCGTAAACTTGAACTCTGCAAGTTTTATTTAATGGAGTGTTGTGCTAAAAAAGACAAATGTTCATATATGCATTCTGATTTTCCCTGTAAGTATTACTACCTTGGTATGGAGTGTGTTTATCGGGCAGCTTGCAAATTCTCACATGGCAAGCCATTATCCGATCAATTGCGAAATGTTCTACTCAAACATCTTGAGACTGCCCCCAAAGAGATTCTTGGAACTTTTCGGCGAATTAGTCGTGAAAATGCCCTCAATTTGATGATGACAACTCATGACAAAATTTGCCAAGAACATGGTATTGAAAACACTATGACACCACCAACAACAACTACCCAATCGGTTGTTAATACACAAGCGTCAATACGAAATAGTGACCATGTGCAACACCAGCAACCGAATCAACAACAACAGCAACAATCTGAAGTCATTCCATCTTTGCTTGATATGGTTATCAAAGGACCTCCTAATTCAAGCGATCCCCAAGGAACAACTTCAACTCCAACAACAGGCACTGCACTGAATTCAAATAAGCCAGAAAAGCAGCGCAAATCACGCTGGTGTGATTCGTCTACAGCTAATCCAACTATTATTAAACAACAAACAAACCTAGAGCCACCGTCATCCAGTGCACCTAGCTATTTAGATTTGAAAAATCTGACGGGAATCTTATCAAATGACCGTATTGAAAAACTTTCAAAATTCGGAGTTGTCAATTTAGAGCAAATAAATCAGCTTACTTTAAGTCAACTCAACAACATTGGACTTACTATTAATGAAATAAGTGAGATTCAGCTGAATGCCAGAAATATGGCCAGACTTGGTGTGGGTGGAGTTGGAATTCATGGAGATGTGGCGGCGAATAATGCAAATACAACCTCAACAACGTTAGGCTCATCAGCAGGTTCATTGTGAGTACATTATTTATTTTTCTTTTTAGAGTTTCGTCAACCCAACACAGTAAAATGCAAATTTCACAATAAAGATATTTTAACGGGTTCATTTTTTAGAGGTACATTACTTAAAAAAAAAGAATAGTAGAAAATGACACTGGCCATTGGAAATATTATTTAAGGACATTTGTGTTGAAATATGATTCCATGGTGAAATGGGAAAGCAACCTGAGTACAGTGAGTGCGAATCAGCTATTTCAGCTAATTCGAAAAACCAAACCTCTAAAAAATACCCTGTAGTAATAAGCTTGATTTTTTGTTTTTATAGTCATTTTTGTATTTGTAGTCATTTTCTACTTTTTATTTATTTCCCATTTTCTTTTTTCTCTTATTTGTTTCATGGCTATGAATGTTTTCAATTTGAAAAAAAAAAATAAAAAATAAACACAAAAATCCCCGTAGACCATCAAGTCAAGATGTTGATATGCGTTTTCTTCCCAGTTGTTTGCCATTAACAACAACTACAATAACAACGTCAACTGTTACTTCGGACAAATCAATCAACGACATAGGACACTCCTCTCTCGATCAACCGCAATCAAAATCTAGAAGCTCTCCTCAGTCAGGATCAAACGCTTCCGATACACATGGAGGATCAAATAATATCAGTGGCATAGACTATTCTCAATATTTGAGAGATTCAAATTTGGGATTTGATAAGAATGATATGTGTAAGTTTAATTCAACAAATCTGTAATACATAAAAGGAAAGTCCGAGACATTAAACTTTGATTCTTTTTGTTAGTGGACGATGAAAAAGACGAAGAACAACTTGTAATAGATGATCAAGATTTAGACGGATTGGATGATAATTCTCAACAAACACATGATCCGGAGGTGGGAGATTAATCCACTTTTATATTTATTAAGTTTTTAATCTTTTTTTTTTTGTTTTGCGTAACTTAGACTAAAGACGTTTCGGATAACGAATCTAAAGGATCATATGGGTATAGTGGCATTGGTGATTCAAATGATATACGTCTTCCACCTTCGATACACACATCTGATAAACTAAAAAACATACTTAAGGATCCATACGCAGTTAATATGTCGGAAATGGTAAAATCAAAAGAAAATTCGTCCGATAAAATGAACAAATCATTCGAATCAAAATCGTATTCTAAGCATTACAATGATAATGATTATGATGACGAAGATAGTTTTTATGGAATCAATGTTAAAGCTAAAAACCAAAATCGCCGCGATATAGATTCGCGTGAAGATTACCGAGATCCAAGGCACAGGGAAACCACACGCGAAGAATATCGCGATCCAAGGCATCATCATCATCCACCAGAACCGAAAGATGAGTATCGCGATCCGAGATTGATATCTTCCTCTAGGTCCGCATCCAGGAAAGAAAAAAAGGGACGTTCGACATTTGCATATAAGACAACTATAAGAAGTGATGATGATAGCGATCGTGATCATTCACACTCACGTTCCCGTTCTCGTTCTCGTTCCCGTTCACGTTCACGATCTCATTCTCCAACACCATCTATATCGCATCATCATAATCAGTTGGAACATTTCCAAGCGCTGTATGAACGTCCAAGTATGTACGATTGGACACCAAAATGTTTACAGGAAGATCAAGAATATGGTAGGAGAAATACAAAGGCTGATAAAGATATGAGACTAGCGGGCTTTCTCGATAGTTCAAACAGTAAGTTTTTTTTTTTTTCAAATAAAAATCACATCATAATTATTTTACTATTTATTCCGCAGGTGATATAGATTTAAGACTTCCATTTCAACCAGTTAAAAATATACAAATAGCTAAAGAAATTGATGGATCAATGTCTACCCTAATGCCAATACCATATAAGGTTAGAACAATATTGAAATATTCTGAATATTATTTTATACAAACTGAAACTCCCTGTTAACTAAATGTAGACAAGCCAAAATAGGCATAGACATAGACAGAGAAATCGAAATCGTAAGAAACCGAACGTACAACAACAAATTTGTGTGACTAGTAAAAATACTAGCCTCCTTGTTTTAATTGATAAACAATTACACCTACATTGGGATGCACCTGACCATGTGGTTTCGGTAGCGTGGCGTGATGTGTAGTGCACAGGCTTCTAAATACGCTAGGGTTCAAATCCCAGTGGAGGCCAAAAAGTTTTTGGGTTAAACATGAACGTATAAATGCCAAGCACCACTAAACAGATTCTCAGGATCGCATGGGCTGGTGTGAAATAGCTATAACTCCAGCTTATACACTTAGTTCATTCAACTTGTTCTTCGTCAGTATTTCCCACTCATTTCAATATGCGGACATTCAAAACCAATGTGCATCGGTATCTCCTTTCTAATCCTATCCTAATTACCTAATTGCTCGCACTGTATATTTAACATTATAAGGGTATTCATAACCCCTTGAGTGCGCGTATAATATATAAAAAATAAACATTAGATAATGCGTACATTTCAATAGTTAATTAAGAATTAATCGAATTTTCTTTGGAGCCTAAATTTAAAACGTATTTTCTTGCGAAGAAACTAAACGTGATATGTAGTTATAAACGGGTTTTTAATTTTTATTCATACATTCATACAAAATCCACGAACTGTGAGGGTCGTGTTTTTCAAACTTTTGTGGCAAGATTTCGACTAGTATTTTTTAAATGTTCTTTATTTTATGTTTTACAGTCTTAAATATTTCAAAAATAACTCAACACATTTTTGTTTGTTTGGCCAGGGGCTTTATTTAAAGACCAATGCATTATAAGTCGATACACAAAAAAAAATTAAACAAAGAAAACCATTTCCAGTTATCATGTGTATTTTTTCACAGTATAATTTCCAAAATAAGCTTGAAATTTTAGTTTGAACCCCTTAAGGCCTCTCATTTAATATTCAATGTCTTAATTTATAAAAAAATTGTAATTGCAGGTCTATGAACTTGATGTTCCAGAACCAAAATACAGCGACTTGCGACAGAGCTTTCAATCTGAAGATACAGCTGATCCAAGACTTAGACGTATTCTCGGTCTACCCGAACTGTCAAATTCTAAGGCATTAGCAGCTTTGGGACGTCCAGTTCGTCCAACAATTGCATCACCATCTAGCGTCGAATCCTCATCATCGCCCACACGATCCGAAAGGGAAAGACCTTCTGTTCCTACCCCAGCGCCAAATCGTGGTCCACGTGTCGATCCACGACGAGCAGCAGCTGCAGCAGCATCAGCATCAACAACCACTGTTTCTTTTCAAGCACAAGTTCCTCAACTTCCAGCTGGAAATCCACAGCAAAATATTGAGATACGATTGTTACTTCAAAAGTCTGAATGGTATAAAAATTTAAATTCAAAAGCCAAAATAATGGTCAACCAACAATTGGCACTGGTATCGACTGAATTAAAGAGATACCACCAAGATCCGTCGCCAAATAAAGTCTTCGATATACAATTTATTGTAAATAATCAAAATCTTCAAGAGATTCTTACCTGCTTGGGGATTTATATTGATGACAATGGACAAGTTGCACATGTTGATAATGATAATGATAATATGATGATGGGTGGTGGTTGTGGAATGGGCATGGGTTTGGGACCTGGTCCTGGTATGGATTATGGAGGCGGTACAAATTCAATGATGATAATGAATGATGTAGGTATGAATGTGCAACAAAGAATGGCATTGCAAAGTCAAATGGAGTTTCTCCGCGGACCGCCACCAAATATGAATAATATGATGGGACCGATGGGACCCGGAGGCGGTGTGGGTACCGGTGGACAAGGAATGTACAATGGGCCTGGAAATATGATGCCCCCATATGTAAGAAACCCGAGAATGGGCATGGGGATGCCACCTGGCAATGGTGGGGGCATAGGAGGTGGAGTTGGGTTTAATCCATTTGCAGGAAATCCCGGTGATAATAATGGTGGTGGTATGATGGAGCCCAACTACTGCGGTCCCAATAATCCATTTTCAAACAATTTTGTTCCAAATGGTGGAAATTTTAATAACCAACAAATGAATCGTGGTAATAGAAACCACAACCGTCAAGGAGGAGGTATGATGAACAATGGGAGTTTACGAAATCAGAACAACAGAAGAGGGTTTAAACAAAACCGTCGCGGGGGTGGCGGTGGTGGTAGTGGTAGTAGTAGTAGTATTGGTGGCGGGGATGTTAATAAGGGAAATTCTAATTCTGGAGGAGGCACTGATGCTCATGATCCAGGTCCAGAAATTAGTGCAGTTGCTACAGGAAATACAAAAACAATCGATGACGATGTTGAGGAGTCATGGGATGACTAAATTTTTGATATAAACTTCAGAATACGCAAAAAAGAATCATATTTTACATTAATTTGAATCCAATACTCTTGAATAAAATAAAAATATTTATATAAAAAAAAAACAATAATAATAATTAAGAAAAAAATTGTAAATTTTTCAATCCAATATACTTGTGAATAAAATAAAATGTAAAATAAAAAAATTAAAAATTGATATAATTAATTATGTACTTCATAAACAAGAACAAAAATACCTATTATCATTTGTTTAGTTGTAATTTATTTAAAATGTAGGTTTATCTTCTTGTTGTTAGACTTAGGACTTAGTGTTTGTTTTGATTTTTTTTAAAATTTTATTTACAAATACTGATTAAAAATAAACAAA
The DNA here is from genome assembly GCA_911387755.1 of Chrysotoxum bicinctum. Lineage (NCBI taxonomy): Eukaryota > Metazoa > Arthropoda > Insecta > Diptera > Syrphidae > Chrysotoxum > Chrysotoxum bicinctum. The sequence goes on along the minus strand of OU426991.1, from coordinate 13,255,439 downwards.
ATATATATATATAAAATTAGGTTATAGAATTTGCTATTTAAGTTACAATTTTTTTCAAGAAAATCAATTTGATCTAAAAAAGGATAAATTAGAAAAAATAAAATAAAACGACTTAAAACTAATATTTACCATGAAGATTTAATTTAAGTTTACGAATATATTTTTTTATTTGACATAGTGAAATGTAATTAAAAGTTTTAAAATACAAACGTAGTAAATAAGAATAAAAAATATAACTTAAGCAATAGATGTGAACAAAAATATTCAGCAATATCACCAATCCATTGTAATCGGAGATTTCTACGTATCCCGAAAAAAGATATCACCAAATCCGTTCGTAGGGGCAATTTGTATGAGATTTTACACTACCATGGATTTTGTGATAACTTTTTTTCGGTATTCGTAACAAGTTTCTTTTTATAATGGAATTCGTGATAGGGCTGATTAAGAAAAGAAAATAATGAGATAAATATTGTAAGAATATTTATTTGAAAAAAATAATAACTTCAAAATAAATTAGAGTTATAAATGTTGCAAAATATATTTAATTTGTTTGTTTTTTTTTTCAGTAACCTACTACGACTGTTATTTCCTTTCTTACACAAAGAAATAAATTGGCTCTTGTCAATCGGTCTGTATCAATCGGTACTACTAGAGCTCAAATAAAAATTAACTACTTCAATTTTGGTACAGTGCATGTTTATATAATAACCTAAAAAAGAAAGAAAAACGAAAAATTTAAATATTTTTATTGTTTTTTTGTATGTTGATCTAGAACGGATACCGGCCGTTTCGTTCCTCTCAGCGTTTATGTTAAGGCTTCGCTTATGCAAATCGACAAGGGTAATAAATAGCGCAAATGTTGCTTTGTCCAATACGTCATTAGACTCCTCCTTTATAAGTTCTCTAGCTTCACCGGTAAGGCATGTGCGCATATTAATACTTATGTCTTGGAAGATGAGATTGCTTATCTCCTGGATGGCAGTAATCATCCATATCACAGGTTCCCCGCAGCAAAGTTTCGAATGTTTTGTTACGCTAAAAATACGAATAAATTTACATCATAAGACCCTAACGAAATTAAAGCACCATTGCCACATGCAAATCTTTTTTTTCAGACTTTCAAAATCTGCCGATTTACATCAAAATGTGAGAAGAAAAGCCGATTTAAATTTTTGTTGTTAGTCTTTTGGTATTTTTTTATCAATTTCTTATTAAAAAATGGATTCAATATGAAAATACCCGAAGAAGACGGACATTAAAATAACAACGCAAGGTTTTGATAGATGCTTTTAATCCATTCGATTTCGATGGCAAAATGAGCTATATTCTTAATTTATCAGTATTTTATAAATAAAATAAATGGATTTGCAGATTAAAAAAAAGGTTGAATAAGGCATCATTCAGATCCACTGACCTCATTTTTTGGGGATTTTTTTGCACGCACTAAAGAGAGGTACTGATGCACATTGGTTTTGAATTTCTGAATATCATAATGCGAGAGAAAAAGAGTACTATAAAAGACTTGGTCTTACTTGTACATTCATAATAAATAAATTGAATTGAATAGGTACGCTAGTTTTTGACTTTGAGGTAAATTTTCTCCAGATAAAGTATAATAAATTAATTAACGTAACATTAATAATAAAAATAAAAATCAATGACAATTTTGCCGAAAAACCAAAAGATTTTATGATACTTTGAAAAACCTGCAGCAGGTAAAATTTAAAAAAAAACAATTATTTTGTGAGGTTTTAGATAATTTTTATTTTATGAGTGTGTTAAAACAGTAATAACATGTCCTCAAAGTGAACTCATTGGTTTTGTATGCATGCTGGAGCTATGCATGCCAGCTGTTTTTTCACTTTTAATGAGGCTTCGAGAATACGCTCTTCTAATTATCTTAGAGTTGATATTCACCCCGATTACCGATGTCGTAAACGACAGCGAAATATACGACCTGACACGATCTGCATTCCATAAGTCGTTTCCAACTTTTGTCACTCGTTTTGTTGTCGTCTGTAAATGTCAAACGTCGTTGAACACTTTCTTTCTGCATTCTGTAAGACGAAAAAATACGACGACTAAGAAAAAAAACCACGATATCTCTCGTTCAGAAATTTACACACGACAGAGACATAGAAGGTCGCAAAACTGCAAGTATTCTTGTTAAATAATTTATTTTATCGAATTTTTTTACGATAAATAAAACAAGTACATATTTGTCTAAAATTGTTGTACTATACTATATACTTAAATGTTGTAATTAACAAATAAAAACCAATTCCAGACGCTCGTAGATTTGAGGAAGAAGACGAGCAGTTAGGGTTTTTTTTTTGAAGGGGATACAAAAAACGTCCTCCAGTAAGAGATGGAGATGCTTGGCAAAAGTTTTGAATCGCTTATTCTATAACGGCAAGCTTTCGCTATTGTGTACTCCAAGAAATAACCTTAAATTGTATCAATGAAAGTATAAACAAAGGAAGAAAAGAGGAATATAAGTCATACAAATTAAAGGAGCACACTGCTAGGAGAGACACAACACATCTTAAGATCCAAGAGGAAACACTTGTAATTTATAAACATGGGATGGAAAGAAAAGAAACTAATAAATGTAATACATTTCAACACTTATCATTTTATTTACTTATTTATTTTCTAATAATTAAAAAAAAACTGCATTTGTTCATTAATTGAACATCGAGCAATAATATTGTATGTAGACCAGTGTTGGGACTTCTACCACTTAAGTGGTATTTCTACCACTTTTTGCTGTTCATGAAAACCTACCACCTAAAAATCTAATTCTACCACTTTTTGCAACTCAGATTTCACTTCTTCCAGATAATAATGTGATCTTTGAAACATAAAGAACCGAAATATTATTTCTTTTATTTTTGTATTTGAATTATTTTCAATAAATTTATTTTCAATATACGATTTGCTACATAAAAATGGCTTTTAATTTCTACCACTTTTTTGACAACCTTTCTACCACTCTTTAGCTTCTGCGAAGTCCCAACACTGAGGTAGATTTTCCTTTGAATTTGACAGATGTTTGTTACTTTTTCATCGTTTTTAAATCTGTTACAAAATCATCGCGTCGAAGAAGTTATGGAATGCCATTTAAAAAACGAGACGACAGAGAAAACGAGAGACATCGAAAAAACGAGACGACATAGGTAATTGGGGTGATTTCTGTTGAATAAACAAGTTCAAGTACAAACAAAATCTAATACAGTAAGGTCATGTCATAAAATATTCCTAACAAATTAGGGGACATCCTGTATATTAGAGGAGTTCGGCCAAGAAATCGATCCGTGTGTTTTCTTCTTCAATCACACCTATCAGCAGGCGGTTTTGAGGTTCATAGCTCGTCTACCTTTTCCGCAAATCGTGTGCTAAACTTTATCGTTTAACGTTATCGTTTAACGTTCTGGGTCTTATGTCATTTGATGAAAATCATCATCCGAGGATTCTGGTGTCTAATTCATATCAGCTTAGTTTTACGTTGAAAGGACGTTGATCCGATGACGTGAATCAGTAGAAGGAGCCCTTGCTTTAAATATGCTAGAGCAGCTCCAAGTAGTTTGGTTTAACTGGAACTGGAAGCAGTACCGTTGGAATTAATCTAATTAACAAATAAAAAAGTATTTCTTTCAAAAGATACATAAATTATAATGTTAATGGGTTAAACCTTTCGTAGGATTAATGTTTGTATTTTTACGCATATCTCGAAAACGCTTTTGAAAAAATTTGTGTTCGATTTCAACTTCCTAGTCTAATTCTGCACAATAGGATCGAAATAGAAATTGTGAATTTTGAAATAGAAAACCTCTGTTTTGGATTTTTTGGGCAGTATTATTGCATGGTTTTTCATGAGCAATAATTATTTCACTGCCCAAAAAATTGATATATTCTAACAGTTTTCGAAATTTTGGAGAAACAAAGATCAAAATGTAATGCATGCAGTGAAGAGAATAAGTTTTCATATCTACAATTATTTTTATCTACTTATACGACAAAGTTAAAAACCCTTTCTCAATGATTATTTTTGTTCTGTTCTTACAGTTCCTCAATGGCAGCCCTGTTAACCGATATTAAATTACGATAGCGGAAACAGTACAAAAGAGAAAAAAACTTAGATAAAATTAAAAGCTGCTATCCCAGATATGCTCTTCTATGCGCACTTGAAAACGCGCAATGAGTCAATGAGTGTGATAGATAATAGCTCTAGCTTGCTGACTGGTTGGCTCTGAGTCTTTCAGCTTCGCTACCGACCGATGATCGTGTTTGTTTGCTGGAATTGTGATGGGGTTAAAACGCAAACGGTGAATCCACAGATATAGGAGGTTCCACATTTTTTGTTGTAGTTTTTTTTTTTGAAGAATCGTGTTCATCCAACAAAACTAAAGAAGACACCTGTCACAGAATTCATTCAGTGTTAAGGTAAATTTGTTTGGGTGCGGACACGGTCCCCCTTTGCCTTTTTGTTCTCCAATCTTTCCAAAATATTTTAAGAAAAAAAACTACCTAACAATACTTTTCTATTTGTTAATAAAAAAGTGCACTTAGTAAATATACACTTTTTCAATAAAAAAAGAATACCTACACCTTTTTGAATTTTTAATAATCTCGGAAAGTGCTTGATCTTGTGACTCAAATTAAGATAAAAAAAACAAACAATAAAAAACAAAAGAAAACGCAAAAGTAGGATTCTTGTACCAGGGCGTTTTGGTTTAAACAAAATTGTCGAAAACCGGATTTTTTAGTGAGTGGTTCTTGCTTAAATTGATTGTTGTAAGTTTTTTCTTTGGGGTTTTTGCTGGTCTTTTTTCATACATATATTTTGCTTTGCGTAAGCTTTGTTGTTGCTGTTCCACAAAATCAACGAAAAAAAAAACAAAATTGTGAGCCAGGAATTTAACACCTTAATACATATTATTTCATCAACGAAGAGAAGACAACGTAGTCAACTACTAGAAAACGTAGACCCGCGCAACATGTAAGCTTAGTTTCTTCTTATATACATATACATATATGAACATACCTACATAAATCTGTTTTTAAATTCTTAACCAAGACCAGACACTTAGTTTTGCTGTTTTTTCGCGAATACTAAACACCTTGATGTGGTCTTGAAGCTAGCTTTGTCAAGTAATCTAAGGTTATTAATTAGTTTGTTACATAAGACAGATTCCAACGTTTTCTCAAAATAAGGGTGGTTCTTATTGGCTTTAGGTACGTACCTAGGTACCTACTGAAATCTGAGATGACATTAATTTTTACAGTTTATTTTAAATATTTGAAGTGTAAAAAATTTTTAATAAACATCTTGATAAACAAAACGCTAGGACATTTTGGTTAGGTTAAGAAAAGAAGGAAAGTTTTTAATGACAGGGGGTGGTCACCTCCAAAAATTTAGGTTGACAGAGTAAGTATTCAGTTTTCTAAGGTTAAAAAATGATTTGTACTTGCACTGTAAAGCATGGTATATTGGTATTATTATCATGATCTTAGAGCCTAAAAGAATGTATAGATTTATTGTAAATTCCACAAAGAGCATTTTTACGTGATTGTTTGTGTTTTTTTTTTAATGAAAACTCTCAAAATCGACTCTAGAAATTTTGATTAAATTTCGTACCCGAAACTGTTCAAAGTGATTTGATAAAACTGAGTTTTAGGTTTTAGGCCAAACTTTTAAATTTGATAACTTAAAATTTCTTAAAAATGTTCATACTTAAAAAAACAAACCCAAAGCTTAGGTAGGGAGCAAAATCAGAAATTATAAAAATTTAGTTGAAGAAAATTAGAAAATTACTTATGTTTATTTGGCTAAGCATTTGATAGAACAGTCATGGCGAGTTCACAAGTGACCAGCAAATAACTTGGTTTTACAAAAATGTTGATTTTTTTTGATAACTTTTATAGAAATCAGTGGTTTTAGTTTGAATTACATGCTTCTATTATTTTTTTTAATTTTTAAATTTTGGTAAGTTAAGGCTTCTTCATTTTTTTCAAGGGAAATTCTGAGCCGTACCAACAATCAAATTAAGAGACGACTTTAATATTTGAGCTTATGAACTTAATATTTATGTGAACTCTAAATTATGAACCATTTATTGTACGGAGCCTAAAAAATAAAATGCAGCATATACGGTTAGATACATATATAGAGTCCAATAATGCTTCATTTTGCTCAAATATTAAAGTCGTCTCTTAATTTGATTGTTGGTAAGGCCCTCTATTTCGAGGCAAATTAAGTATTGAGAAATACCCTTATTATGATTTTTTCTCGGTATACTGGGGTTAACAGAAGTTGGGTTTAACAAATTCGTTTGTTGGAGACATGAACGCAAAAAAGTTGGAATTCCGGAAGTAAAATTTTTTCGTTATAGAGAAAAAAATTCGCTTTATGAAAATTCGTCAAATGGATATCAATACAAACTATAAAAGCTCGGTATATAGGTACAATATGGCAGGTTATGCCTTTGTAAAAAAAAAATGAGTCGAGATTTCTATCGGACTTGGCATTAACAAGGGAAAACGAACAAAGTGTGGTACAACTGATCTTGATCAATTTTTTTGCGATAAAGCTAGAAAAAATTTTAATAGTTTTTTTGTTTCTGCAAATTAAATGCCTTGTGAACGGGTGAACTATTGTTTATTGAAATTAATTCTTTATTTGCTTGAATTATTATTAAATACTTAAAATTGGCAAACCTATTTTTATTTTAATTTTAAAGAAATCTCGTTTTAAACAAAATTAATTTATTAGTAAAACTCCTATAACGATTTTTTAAATTTTGTTAAGTTTCAATAAAAATTTTTTCTTTACGTTTTGAAATGCAATATTTTCAAAATTTTTAGAAGATTCTCCTTGAAAAATTTCATTTAAATGCGTAATGCCGATAAATATATTATAGATCGTAAAAATTAACTGAAAGAAAAAAAAAATTATCAAAATTTTAGGAGCCATTTTCGAGACAAGTACGATTTTCGAAAACAATTTTTTGACATTTCTTGTAGATTGTATTAAAAAACTTTTAAATGTCAAGCTTCGAAAATATCGAGCATGGGGATTTCAAAATATAAAGTTTTGAAAAAATAAAAATGATTTTTTTTAAAATCCAAAAACAAAAATGGAAAACTTGAATACAATACACTATTCAAAGTGTTAAGGGGCTTTGGAATAAAATTTAAAATCCGTTGTACTGTTTTTGAGAAAATCAAAAACCGAAGAAATTGTTGTGAGGGAGGTACCATTTTTTTGTCAACCTTTATCGAGCGTTTACTAAATGAAATTTTTAATTCTTTTTCAAAAATCTGTGGAGAAAAATTGTATGGCAGATACCGTTATTTTTTTATCTTAAAAAGGAAGAAAAACGTGTGGGGGGAAATCAAAAAATATATCTACTTTGGTAGAAATTAAACGATCCGTTTAGGATGAAGTCGAACAGACAGACAGAATTGCGAGACCAACTTTTTAAGTCTGCCCACTTTCATCTATCATAAAGGAAAAGAGCTGAGTACAGTTTTTTGTTGCACCTTATGCATCTTTTTCCAGAAAAAAAAAATAAAATTTCTGAAGCGGATTTGTGAAAACAACGTTTTACAGAGTTTCGCTCAAATTTCGAAAAAGAATTTTTACTAAAAAGCAAATATACTACTTAGAAGATTTAATCTAACATATGGCCATTATAGAATATTTTCGAAACAAAATATCGGCTTTAAAATGTGTAAAACCCATAAATAGACTTAATTAGGAACTCAAATGAAATAAAATTAACAAAAATAACTATCGTCGAACAAAAAAGAGAATAAGATACATTCATCTAATTCTACCTTAAGCTTATCTGATTGTTCAACTTGAATTGTTTTTTTTTTATAATTAAAGCAAAAAATATCACACGTGTCTTGGCGTCAGAAATAATCAAGAATCTTTTGAATTTGTAGCAATTATTTTTTAATTTTTCATTAACAATGTGATTTTAATTTTGTGAATATAGTTTATGTTTGCACAACAGTTTTGACTCTACAAACTGTAGACTTTAATTTAGAAAATTGTTACTTTTTGTTTTGTTTTGAAACAATTGTTAGATCATCAGTTGATTTTTTTTTCTGATCAAAAATAGATGTAAATATGGCCAAATTCCTAAACACAAGATTTGCAAAGCAAATTAGATATAAAAATACAAAATACCCAAATGCAAATGAATTGCTCAACATAATTTTAAAATTTAAACAAGAAAATAGCCATCTTCTGCATCTTTGGGGCACTCTGCTTAACAAGAATTTTATGTTTTTATTTTGGAACTGTTTGGTTAAAGGATACAAATTCAACGAGGTATGTAAGTCGTTGTGGACAACCTTTCAGAAAGTCTTGTTGTCTGGGAGAAATGAGGGACTTACAACGAAAACTTAAAAATCCATACCAAATGCTTTGAAAGGTTTTAGGAATATCTGAAAGTTTTTACAATTGGATAATAGTTTGTAACTTCAAACTTTGGGCCCTTTTTATGTATTGGAGTTATAAAAGAGGTCTGAGGGATTTTTGCTTGAGATAGGGATAAATTAAAAATTTTTGAGAGGGCAGAGCATGCCGAGGATACCATCGAGGCTCGGAATAAACTCGTCAGTAAGTTGATTAAGGTTTATTCCGATAAGAAATGGGTCAATGGCATGATTAATAAAATAAGCCGAGGGATACAAAATACGGTTTTTCATGTGAAGATTCATTCGTGAACGAGAGAGATTTTCATTTAAAATTGGCAAACTCGAAGAAGGATTTTAGGGTCTTAAATATGACAATAAGTTTGAATTAAATAGCGATGATAGAGGGGGTTGTAAAGTTAAAGTGATGATAAGTAGCAAGATAATTAGAATATTCGATTGGGAGAATAAAGAAAAATTGCCCAAAACTTATTCTTCTTATTTCGCAACGATCGTTGTCTGTTTTACGTCGAGTCATTTATAGGTATAGTGAGGTTGTCAAAGTTGAAGGAAAGTCTATCCATATATTCATTAATTTGAGAAAATGTTGCTTTATGAAAATTCTGAGAAGATACATAGATCTGTGGGGAGAGAATTCTGTATATGAGAATCAGGATAAAAAGTAAGATGAAGAGGGGGATGATAGTTGTCCATGAGAGCAAGTTAAAGGGTAATTACGTTATACATATGTTAGCAGAGCTTAACTCTGGTTATTGGTATTGTAATTTATTCATATACATATCAATAGAAGGGTTGTAAGTCTAAAGGGTCTAAGTGCCAAAAAATCAAAAATCAATATTTTTATCAAAATACAATCTAAGTGCCAAGCCTTATAATATCAAAATGGATTCAAGTGCCTATTTCTTTTAAAATTGTACACACACACAAATAAAGTTGTGGCAGAGCCGAAGTGCCAAAGGGCTTTTTATTTTGTTTTTCTCGATTATCTCTAAATTATAAAAATGGCACTTAGACCCTTTAGACTTACAACCCTTCAATATACATAGGTAGTTACAATAACAATATAACCATTTTGTTCTTAATGTTTGTATATTGTTATTTGGAGGAAAAAGTAAGTTAGGTAGGCAAGAAATTCTACATTCGTGTTGTTCGGCTGAAGAAGAACATTTGTACTTAATGGTACGTCCGAGTTCTAGGGTCTAGTTTATTTTGAGTATATTATTTTAAGGGTAGGTTTTAGGCTAAAAAGGTTACGAATAGTTAGAGCCAAAATACATTTCGCTCAGCATATATAAATTTCCGTTGTAGTTCCACATTCGAAAGAAGCGATGTGAATATGAAAATGAGTATTAAAAACTGCTGTTGTCAGCAAAATAGTTGTTAGTATGTATATACAGACAAGAGATCATTTATAAAAAATGAGAAAAAAGTCGGAGATAAAACAGAGCTTTGGGGTAAATCAGCATTTATTTTTCGAACTTCAGAATTGAAATTATTAAAGAAAAAATGAATTAAACTGTCATAAAGATGATTAATTTACTTATACAAGGAAGAAGAGATTAATCAATTAAAGATTGTTATTTATAGATATATGTATTTGTAAGTTTTGGAATAATAACATTAACTAATTAATAGCTCTTTTTAAAATCACCTTTGGACTATCTAAGCTCAAGTGCAATTATGCGGTTAATGTGAAGTGAAGGAAACTCGGAGTTTAAAGAGGGACTGGTTGGACAAATGACATTTTCTATATATATTCGAAAATAAAAGCTTACGAATTAAGGCCTAATTTTATATCAGGCATTTTTTAATTTTGAATGCCTTAGTAGCACCCATTGGCATAATGGTTAGTGCGTTGGACTGTCATGCGGAAGGTCTCGAGTTCGATTCTCAGCCGCTGCAAGAAAGTTTTTTTTCATCGGTGTACTGCGTCTTGCGAGGAATTGACAAATTCTCCAAGAGTATCTCTTGTTATGGAAATTGCTGCTCATAAGGCGTTCGGAATCGGCAGAAAATTGTAGGTCCCCTCCGTTCCTGGCAACACGTACACAGGAATGGTTGAGAGTTGTAAGTCACTAGGTCCTGGTTCACTCCGAGCTGTTGCACCACCAAATTTATTTTTTTATTTTTCAGTTTTGAATGCCTAGATATTTGAGTTTTCTACTTTGGAGGAGTATGAAATGTCATCAGTCATCTTTCGCTACTGTTGTGGTAAAGTTTTGTTCAAGTATTTTCGTCAACTCTTTTAGTCATTTAAAAAATTGTGCAATGCGCTGCTTTTGTGGTCAAGTAATTGAGAGAAGTGATCCAAAAATTTTGTGTACTATGTACATATGTACATGTATGTAAATCATACATTCAACATAACATAACATAACTAATCTTAAGAAGAAAAAACTTTCCTATCGCTGCATGTCTTGTGATGCGATGAGACGTCACTTGCCAACACAAAAAAAGGCAATAGCTCTGTGACGGTTTACAACACCTTGCCAGTTAAATCTGCAACCGATAGAAGTACCCTTCACAAGTAGCACAAAATGGTATAATTTCGGTATCACATTTCTTAATTCATACTTTATTCCTTCTTTATTAGGTATGTCAATTTATGCCTACTTAATTCCATCTTAATATGATCTTTATAAGGTATTGTTTTAAAGAACTTAACTTGGTGTGTTTACTTCTACTTAAAGCATTCTTAAATACTTCTTAAATTCGCATTTCTTAAATCGGTTTTTTTTGTTACTTAATTCCTTCTTTAATCCTTCTAAAAACATAACTTTTTTGTTTTGGTCCTAAATCGGTATTTTTCAGATTCTTTAATACGTATTTAAGGCCGGTATTCACCGAGCGCTCATAACTTAAGAAGCTCATAAACGTATTCACCAAGCAATATTAGTGAAGATCTACGAGCGCTCTTAAAGGTTAGGAGTGGTCCCGACCACTCCTAACTTACGAGCGCTCTCTTCGAAAATTTGTTCGCTTGTGCGTGTGCCACGCACGCATTTGACTCGAATCCATGTGAGCAATGCCAAGTAGAAGAGTATCCATTTGCTGTCAAGACCAACATTACACAACATTTCACAGTTTGGGTATGCCTGAACAAGAGAGAGTGGCTCTCATTTTCGAACTTCGAAAAACACTTGCGAGTGGTTGGTGAATACCGCACAGAAATTGCAAGTTAAGAGCCTCGTAAAGTTAAGAGCCGTTTAGGAGCGCTCGGTGAATACGAACCTAAGTCTTCTGAAATAGTATGATTTATAACGCCGTTTTCGTACTTTTAGTTTTAGGTGGAAAGCAAAATGTGTTAACCGAATTTATTAAATCTTTAAAAAAAAAAGAGATTGTTTCATTATTGCAGACAAACAACAATTAAAATAGTATTTATGTAAAATGTGACTTTTTTGATGACATCCGTTTATGTAACTGACAAAATGTCCATACTTAATTAATACTTTATTCCTTCTTTATTGGGTAGGTGTGCCGATTTATGGCTACTTAATTCCGTCTTAATTTCGTCTTTTTTTAGGTATTGCTTTACAGAACTTAACATGGTGTGTTTACTTCTACTTAAAGCATTCTTAAATACTTCTTAAATTGGCATTTCTTAAATTGGTTGTTTTTGTTACTTAATTCCTTCTTTAATCCTTCTAAAAACTTTCCTTTATTTTTCCGATTCTTTAATACGTATTTAAGTCTTCTTAAAGAGTATAATATTAAAAACACGAGAGAGTTATTTGAGTAGCACTTTGAGACAAGATATTTTAAGTGTCACAGTGGCACAATAGGTAGAGCACAAGCACGGCAAGCGAGAGGACTCGGGTTCGAATCTCAGTGGAAGCACAGAGGTAAATTAAAAAAACTAACTTTTAAAATTCTTTCATTCCAGCAAAAATTCACATAAAGACTAGAATATAATAAACAATAATAAAAAAAAACAAACAGATAATAAAAAAAATTTATTTTTATTGTTTCTAATAATTTTTTTAAGACTCTTTAAGAAGGAGTTAAGAAGTATTTAAGAAGATGTAAGGAACTATTTAAGAAGGAGTAATGAAGTATTTAAGAAGAATGATATCCCGATTTAAGATCATTTTAAGACTCAATTTATCTTCTTATTTCCTTCTATCGGACCGCCCACTTGCGCCTTTTCTCTACTTAATAGGAATTTAAATCCGTCTTATAGAAGATGTCAGATACCGATTTAGAATGCTTAAAGACTTCGTTAAGTAATTCTGTGCTACTTGTGTTTCTTCAGACTATCACCATCCTTGTCCAATAACTATGAAACAGAGCACGAGTTAGATGGCACATTACATTGAAGAGTTTAAAATGGGATCCCAAGTTCGGTGACGGTTTGGTGACGTTTGATTTCAACCGCTTAGCGAGGTATGTAATGCGGCTCGATAGCTAGAATCTTAACTTGATCAAAGTGAATCCAGTGGTGTTCATCTGGATGGTCTAGTATTAGTATATGATTTTTCTCTTTGGTTTTTGCTTACAGCGCTTATATCCTTTATGTTCTTTTAATCGTGTAGCAATGCTCCTCTGATTCTGTCCTACATATGATGGCCCGCAGGTGCAGGGTACTGCATATACTCCTGGTGTCTGTAGCGGGAATTTTGTTTTTGGTGATTGGAGGTAGTTAACCACTTTTTTAGGTGGCAAAAATATGGAGTTTATACCATATCTTTTTAAGACTTTCCCTACTCTGTCAGTTACACCTTTCAAATATGGCAGGAAGGCTTTCTTATCTAAGACGCCATCTTCCATTTTCCTCGGCAAAGTTGGTTTCCTTCCTGCCATATTTGAAAGGTGTAACTGACACAGAGTAGATAAGAATAAAATGAATTAGGATAGTAATAACATTTTTGAACAAATTATAGCTAAGAGAAATGCAGTATATAAGCGTTGTTAACGATTTCTTGTTCAGCGATTCTTTATAGAAGATTGCGAAATACTATAGTTGTTGAAATACAAAAATTTTAAACGCGAATTCTATATCTCAACGGAGATATGTATATCTTGAGAAGTAACTTTATATCTAAAATCAGCCAGTAATGAAGAATCTGGCGTTAATAAGGTGAGAATATTATCGGCTCTCCCTCGGTCACAAATGATGATTATTGATATGGTTTCTAATAAAAGTAATGATATTTTGATAAGTTTTAGTTTTAGAAGAGTTGATGTAATGCAAGAGATAACTGAAACTTGGTCGAAAGGTATTGGAGTCGACAACATGTATTGGTTAGTAACAGATTTCGTCTATTTTTTAAGATGAGTCATATCTCTGATTGAGGAATATCTGAACGAATGAATTCAGTTGGTTTCTGCAAATTCCAAGCTATCAGAGTTCCTTAACACGATCAATCTTAGAGGTCATCTTCTTTTCAATGTTCAACAATGATTTCTCCTCGGTTATTAAAAATTGTGGAACTCATATGTAAACTGACGACCGATGTCCAAATTTATTTGAGCTACTGTATTGGAATGTTTGAAGATGAATCTGCTTGAATTAAAGAAGATCTGATACCCGTCTATTGTTATAAGTAATACTGTTCTTGACCCGACATATTTACCATGTGTTGAACTAGATGGAACAATTACCAAAAAATAGTGTAGTATTTATTTTTGCAGTATCTCAAAGAAATAAAGTGTCTGCGTTTAAATTTAGAAATTCTAAGCAACAATTTTTTGTGATTGAGGTTAGTGTTTGGATTTGGAACTCCATACCACCCGACTTGATAAGATTTAACAGCTACAAGACTTTTGGGTTTCTTTGAAAAATTTTTAATTTTAATTATTCTTAACTTTTCTTTTTTTTTAACAAATTAAATTTTATATTAGGGAATTCTCATTAACATTTTTATATCGTGTTTTTCAATAGGGACTTAGCAACTTTTTTTGAAATAAAACATAAACCATTTGAGATATTCCTAAAATTCCTAAAATTATTATACGAGGGCGGGTCAATAAGTCCGTGACTTTTTGAATTTCTGACCTCTTTACTGAAACAGCAACATTGCTCCTGTCAACAGGCATCTGTCAGTTGACTTCTGTCAAAATTTAAACTTGCTGCGTCAGTTAGTTTGTGTTTGACAGCCTATTTTGAGGACCTCGACAAATCATTTTTTTTTGGAAGGGATACAAAAATTGGAGAAGCGTTGGACAAAGTGTATAGAGCTCAAGGGAGACTACGTTGAAAAATAAAATTATTTTTTTATCAAAAAATCTGTTTTATTCCAAAAGTCACGGACTTATTGACCCGCCCTCGTACATTTCGATGGAAACGTTGGTTATCTCTCGTTCAACCTTGGCTCTGAGCTTCTCGACGCCAGCTTGTTGGCTTAGACCATTGAAGTAGTCCCGTAAACGAAGTCTAGAGGTAATCAATAAGTATTTTTCGGATTAGCCGCTTTATTTGAAATTTAATATGAGTGACCACGCTCAATGCAATTCGATGCGAAACGTTCGGGGTGAGTTCTAAATTGCATTCATATTAAATTTCAAATAACGCAGCTAATCCGAAAAATACTTCTTGATTATGTCACACAACCGCGAAAACCTTAAAAGTCTAGAGGGGTTAAATCACACGATCTATCCGACATGGCCAATACTCAATATAACACGATCATCGAATTGTGGCACCTTCTTGTTGAAGCCACATATAATTAATTTCTAGTCCCAGTAATCGGCCAAAGATAAATCGTTGCAACACGCGTCCGTAGAAACCCACATTCAATGGAAATTGACAGCCGTTTTCTTCAACGAAAAAAAAAGGCCCAATATCACCATCAGCATACACTTATTTTTTTTTTGAATGGAGTTGTTTTTTCACGAGGCACATGAGGGTTTTCACCTGGCCTATAACTCATATTCTGTTTTTTGACGAAGCTGTTTAGCGAAAAATGCGCTAACGTGAATAACAACCAATAATTTGTGTAAACGCAATTAAAGTTAAATTTCGATTATTTGTAAACTTTGTATATTTACTGAACGTTTTGACATTGAGAGTTAAGTGATTTGTTCACAATGTTCAAAGCGAATCTTCAAAGTTGTGAAGTCCCAATAGCAAAACAAATATTAAATGTTAAAAATTCTATGAAACTTAAGTCACAAGAATGTTCGACCCTGTCGTCAAGTTTTCTTTCTTCTAGTTTTTTTCTTAAGAAAATAGTTTCAATTTATTTCATTTTTAATATTCTTTTTTTTTCCTTAGATGGTTTTTGTAAAAAAAAAAAAAAAAACAAAACACTCGACATGGTCTTATTGATATAAATCTGTTACGAGTACTTAAAAAAAAATACTTCAACAAAGTGTAATATTGGTATTTTTTTATTGTAAAATACTGTATACTGCTCCTTATGGTAGAATGACATCTTTTTCTTATCAAATTCCTTCAGGTCAACTTGTTGATAAATAATAATCGGTTTGAACATACATAAAACTAGGCTTTTTTTCAAGGAAATTCGATATTTGTTCGAAAATAGATATTAATCACCCAGAATTTTTCTATATTAAATCTTTTAAGAAAAATCAAACCGGAAATATTATTTATTCAGCTATAATATAGAAAATGTATATTCTTTAAGACTGTGGGCTTGGCGATTAAAATATGGCTGTACAACTCAGAAATCTGTTTATTTTTGGCTTCAAGATAACCTTTGTTTTGCCATGTTTTGACATTTCGATTGCTATAATTTATCAGTTAAAATATCAGTCTTGAACAATTTTACTTTAAAAGTAAAATAAAAAGAAAACATTTTCAAGGCAAAAAACTGCAACGTTAATGTAGTGTTTCATAAGAATATTGAACTTGATTTTTTTTGCTTCAAAATTATATCAGTAGTGATTTTTTTTTTAGTTTAGTTTCAGATTAATACATGGTCTTTCATATACAAACAGAAAATGATAGACTTAGAAATTCAAAATAATAAATTAATTAATCTTATTTAATTCTCTTATCGCGCATGCAAATTTGCATTCAGATCATCGAAGATCACCACGCTCTTGTCAACAAATTGACAGTTTTGCACTTTTTTGTTTTTCAGTTTTCATTTTTAAATGCAATCAAGCAAAAAAATCAAGTATGAAGTGAAATGGATTTTTTATATAAAAATTTAAATTTACTTAACAACAAATTTTTGTATGAGATTCAGAATTAAAATTTATAGTATTTCAAAAGCAGACCTGAAAAGAAAATGTATCAATATTACCTTGCTTGCATTTGTTTGCTTTGGTTTTTTTTTTGTATTTACTTTGTCTGATAGCGCAATATTAAATTACACTCACAGGGAACGTAGAATATTAACTTTCACAGCTCATAAGAATTATGTGCCTCTACATATAATTTCTCGTGTTAGTCGTAAAGTATAGTATAAATATCTTGTTAACTGAGATTACAGACTATATTATCGCCTCCACCAAGTTGACTCAGCGTCAACGCTCTTTAATCAATATGTCGCTGATTACACGTGGAAAATTTTTGCTAAATGAGTTATTCTATTATTTTTATTTTCTATTTGTTTTTTTCACATTATAAAATCTAGTTTCAATCATCTATTTTCTATTATTTTGTGTTGGGAGATAAAGTTACATACTTTATTGTATTTAATGGGATCCGGACTCGTGAAGGTTTTCTGGCGTCTGGCTTAGAACAGTGCTACCATTTTCCTCACTCCACTATCCATTGCTCTTAGTCATCTAGAGCTCTAGCATCTGGGATGAATTGGTCTTTAAAAATGAGAGATTCGAAGACTCTCTTGGTCTCGGCATTTTTTCTTAGGACAGGTTCTTAGGTTCTTGAAGAAAATTGCATGATCTACCTTGATCCACCACCCAGGTGGAACTTATTTGTCATTGAATTGAAATGGGTTCTCTTCTTAGCTTATTTCTTGCTCCGCATAATGATAATAATGATCGTTTAGCAGCTGCTGGATAGGCTGGGTTTTCTTCGCTGTTTTCAAAAGCCTGTGTTCCAACACCCGAATTGCTTGGCTTTATAATTATAAAACTTCCTCGAAAAGTCATCTCCCAGAGCTGGGAAACTTCGTAGGCTATCTTATTTATGCATCTTCTTGCACTTTTTCCGGTATACCCGGATGTGTTACTGGTGGTCTAAGGTAGTTTCGGGTACGAAAACCATAGACGGAAAGATTTTTTCAAGCTCAGAGGGAATTAATGAAGTATTATATGAACGTTAAGACTGTTTTCTTTACGAAAATAGTTGTCAAACAGACTTTTGTTGGGTTTATTCTAACAAGTGTTGCTGCTAATTTTACATTTTATTTTTAAATATTGCATAGTAATTAATAAATAAAATTTTTGTGGTAAGTCTTTAAGCTTGTATTTTCGAACCGACTAAAAACAAAATAGAGCATTAAATACTTGAAGTGATTTGCTTACTTTTTGCGCCTTCATTTTAATGTTTCGAATAAAGATATTCTTTGTCAAATAGGGAATAGGGAAAGAAAATTAAAAAATATAATTATTTTACTTAAATATTTTCCAGTGGAAAAACGATTTCCTTCTATTTAAGTTACATAGGTGTAAGATTTATTTTTTGTTAACTTTTTTTTCGAAAATAAGTTGTTTTGTTTAGATACTTTTGTCAGTGTCACGAAAATGTATGGCGGCATTGTGCATTATTCATTTCCCAAAACAAAAAATCTATTATTTATATTACAAACACAGATATGTAGATAATTTGTATACCAATTGATGTACTTTGTCCAATTTCTGTATGTACATGCAATTGAGGAGTGTTTTTAACTCGACAATGACCTAATAATTACAAAACAAACATTGTGTTAACAATGAAGGTAAAACTAAAAAAAAAAATTTAAGTATGGATGGAGGTACAGTTGTGAATTTGTGATCATCATTTTTTTCTTGGAATTTAAAACCGCATACTATCATTAACATCATGGTTGACGTAATTCCAGTTTGTAGTATAGAAAAATCAACTTACAGCAATAATAATATAGTCATGCAATGAGAATGCGATTGTAATTAATATTTGCAAATACATCTGGGTTTGAGCAAGTAGCTATTGATTTTTGTTTCATTTTTTTTTTTGCTGAAAATCTCAAAAGATAATATGGATGAAGAAAAAGAATTGTTTAAAAGTGCCTTTTAAAATGCAAAATAAAACTATATTGTAAGAAAATTTTGGCACTCTCTGTTTAAGATCCCGTGATCCATTATACAGTTTTTTTTTTAAATATTTATTTATTTTTCAATAATTTCAGTGGTCAACTTAATTGAACTTCATTGAAGATTTTTCATTTACCTACTGAAGTCAAATTCGAGCTCATAATTGCTTAATTAGGTTGGGATTTTTGAAAAATAAAAACAAATGTTTTTTGTAAAAGGTTGAAAGTACTTAACGTCTTCTACAAATTCAGTTTAATGCTCTTATTACGATTTTATCAATACTATATTTGACATTTATCAACAAAATTGATGAAATGGTATTATAGTTATCAAACATCAAATTTGTCTTGATATATTTTTAATCTTACCTACCATTAGGTAACATCAATAATTGTGAAGAGTTGTATTGATAAACTTAGCATAAGGTCAATATGTGGATATCTTTCACATTTTCTATCAACCATAAACTTTCATTCGAGTGGTAAGAAATTCCTTTTAACATAAAATTTTTAAAAGTTGTATGAATGTCTTCGGTTGAATTATGATGAGGACGAACAAGCCAACATTCGAAGGTTATTACGAGATGCTTCAATCTCCAATGTATTAGGAGATATGTACGAACGCTGTTTAGTTTCACAGTGATATCGTCCCAGATTTTGGTTAACAGATATTTCCTTCGCTACTTCTGGATTTTCCTTCTGTAACACTACCAGCCTTTCAATTTGATTTCCGTTACTTACAACTCTATTTCCAAATTAGTATAATATTGTTGACTTTACAGTCCCTGGCCATATTATTAGACGCACTAAGCATTTTTTAGAAATTCAGGAATTTTACTGGGTTATATGCATATATTTTTGACTTTTAACCGACGACGACGAGTGAAGCTGGTTTAAGATATAATGAAACAGGACCAGTATAAGGAAGTCATATATAAAGAATGGTGACCCAGGTCATAATTCCGAAAGGTGAACCTTTTGGTTTTGTGCATCCCTGCCATAGAGCCCGGACTGTAAAAATGTATTTACAAGATGCTTATTTCTCCTTGTTGGCTTGACCGGGTAACAGCACTGACATGAACTCTATTGAAAATGTGTGGTAACTGATGACGAGGGAAGTTACTCAAGAGTTGATCACAATAAACAAGTAGCTCTTGGAAAAAATGATTCACGTGTGAAATAATAATCCAAAAATGAAGCAGTTCAGTCTTGAGTTGGCAGAATTCCGCGCAGAATTGAAGTTCTCATAGTGGCAGGAGGAGTGGCAGGAATTCTGTTATTTTCAACTTTTTTTCAAAATATGGTCTAATTTATAACAGTTATTATACAAAAAGGAAGAATTTACTGCAATGAAATATTCAAAACAATAATTGCTTTTGATTTTGCTTAATATCTACTAATTTCGAAATTCTGTCTGTCTGTTTGGCTGGGCCGATTTTCGTCAAACTTGGTAGATATCGTTTTTAAATTTTTCCCCCACACGTTTTTTTTCTTCTTTTTTTAAGACCAAAAATAACGGTACGTGCCATAATAATTTTTTTCGAAATTCTATAAATATTTTTTTTTTCAAAAACTGTTTTTTTAAGAAAAATTCAAAAAAATTCCAAAAAAATATTAGTTTTGGTACCCCCCCATGGCAACTTTTTTTTGTTCTTGATTTTCTCAAAAACGGAACAACCGATTCTGATCATTTTTTTTTATGCTAAGGCTCTCCAAAATTTTAAATATTATTGTGTATCTATTTAAATTTTGATTTTTTTTTTTGATTTAAGAAAAAATTAGTTTTTTTTTTTCAAAACTCAACATTTCGAAAACACCATACTCAATTTTTTTAAAACTTGATAAATTAAAGTTTTTTAATATAATAGACCTAAAAAATTATTTTACCTAAAAACAACGGTACCCACCATACAAATGTTAAAAAATGCTTTTCGAAAATCGTATTTTAAGAAACCACTACAACGACTTATAATTTTTGTTTTTCTCTAATAACATTCATTTTTGAAATTCTTAGTCTTTTACATAGGAGCAAGTTCGTGCGACCCAGTCGTGCATTTTATTTCTTAATGCTCACACTGTGTCTCTGGCTTATTAAGGGTATACAAAAAAAACTTTGAGTGTGCGCTAATTATAAAAAAAGGGGTGTAAGTCCTTGTAACATCTTGACTTTAAAGATAATATGGAATAACATGACAAACACATACACTTGAACAAGGCCATGAGTCAAACCCGTGACCACGACAAGTGAAATAATTTAAAAGGGAAAAATACATACAATTCAAAAGATTTGAACTGAATTTTGAACAATATATTCTTAAATATATTTCCAATATAATATGGACAGGACATGATAATTGTTGTCTGTCAAATTATGAGTTAAGTGTTAATTTTCTTCTGCATTTAAACATGCATTTTACAGTTTTTTATTATTATTTTTAATTTATTATTTTATAAATATATGAACATAAAATATTGATTTTGTAAATTTCCTTACATTCCAAAATGATTCTTTCTTTTTATAAAATAATGCTTTTTTGGAGAATTTAAAAATTATTTTTCCAACTTTCACCATTCAAAATATTGAAGGTTTCGAAGTCACTTTTGGAAAGAAATTTTCAAAATCGGACATCGATCGTGTAAAAAGTGTACAATGTTTTCGAATTCATTTTCAATATTGATATATCACAACCGTTGGAAAAAAAATCATTTTCCCCCTATGATTATTCTATGATTATGGTGGACCATTAGTAAGTACTCACTTTAAAAAAACATTAAAGGTTTTTTCGAAAAATTTTACCTATCTTTGTTAAATAACCTCAAAAATACCGAAAAAACTGTATTTTCTTCCATTTTAAACGAAAATACCTCGAAAACCTGACCTCATGAAGTAAATACCATATATACGAGTAGCATCATCTAAATAATAGCATTTTTAATTTTCAAACGGGTATAACTCGAAAACCTAGTGGAGTTATTCGGAGCTCGCCTTAAACATACCGAAAGTACAGTCTGGTTACTTTTACAAAAAAAAAAAAGAATAATATTATTAAAATAAATTGATTTTGTTTTTTTTTCAAAATTAAAAACAAGTGCTTTCTATTTTTTTTTGCAAAATTTTTTGTATTTCAAATTTCAATTAAATTTTTGTTGGCTTTATTCTCACTTAAATTAGTAAATATTTAAAATAATTCATAGAATATACTTAAATGGTAGTCGAAACTTATTTAGATGATGCCACCGTAATAATTTACTTTGTCCAAGTCTCTTAAGCTCCGTTTACACTAAATGCTGATCAACTTTACTGTCTTTACTGTCGATCAGCATAATGGACATTTCAAACTGCCCACATGGTCTTAGTAAGTATCAGTGTATACATGTCAATGTTGAGGTCTAGAGTGTCATTTGTGTTAAAAATAATTTGTAATACATTTTAGATTTCCCGGCCAAAATATTTGTATTCGTGTCTTGATCTCTTACATATTTAAGTGAGTAACTAAATATGCCTTAAGACCCTGCACTCAGGTTATACACTTTGCAGCATACATACATACATATATACAAAACTGTCAATTTCGTTCGATATCAAAGCTATTATGAATTTGTTTAACAAAATCCAATCGATAATTTTTCCATAAATTATGTTCTGTTGATAAAAAATTATTAAAAAAACCTTTCCCCTATACAAAAAAAAACATCTTTATCATGAACAGAAAAAAATAAACATTATGGAATATTTTTTATTTGTACTCGACTAATCAAAGCAATAATGGAGACAAAGGAGATTGAGGGATTTTTACGGGATTATTTCTGAATTGGCTTGCCTCTTTTACGATCCCATCACTATCAGTAAGACATCATGGAGTCAGAATAATTTAAATTTATGTCAACGCGCCCTGACACCACGATAAGAAGATTTGGTTCAAAGTTTTCTACCTCCTGGTTTGATTTCTTGAAGAAAAATTAAAGTCCATGTGTTGATCGCACGTTCTTGCTATTGTGGTTTTTAAATGTTATTTGATTTAACATTGAAGTGGTAAGTAAGTTAAGTAAATCAATAATAGGTACTGAAAAACATATCTATTTTTTTTTCTTTTGAAGAATTAAGTATGCACCACACCGTTAATTTGCATTTGCAGATCAGTTTCACACTGTTGTGTCGATATTAAACCCTATCGTAACGGTAAAATATTTTTACACAAGAAGCAAAAAGGGTACCAAGAGCATATCCTGTATCGAAATTGTGAATGGACTTATTGGTCCATGTGTAAGAATATTTTAACGTATGAAGATTTTATTGTCATCAATTCTTTAGTTTAAAAAATATTGAAATATAGAAAAATTCATTTAGTCGTTATTGAAAAATGCAACTATGGTTTCTGCATGTGTCTGTTAATTTGGTAATAATTTTAATTGAAATCACTAAAACACAGTTTTATTACAATTATACTTAAAGAATTGTAGGTAGGAGGTTTAATCAAAATCGATAAAACCATTTCCGATAGTTCATTTTGTCTCCGAGTTGTGTGATTAGATAAAAATAAAAATATACAAATAAAATACAAACAAATTTTTTGCGTCGCCAAATAATATAAAAAAGTTGTGAAAATTGTTTGTATTTTATTTGTATATTTTTATTTTTATTTCCGATAGAATTATAAATAATTTTTGAAAAACGTAATCTTTGATTTTCTTTTACTATTGGCGAAACATTTTTATAGAATATTGGAGTTCAATTTTAGTTGATCTGCTTAAAAGAAGTCACATGTTAAAAGCACTTAAAACCTCGAAACACTTATTCACTCGAAACCAATACTTGTCATATGGACAAAGTATAAAGTATTAAATGTATTTCTGAATTTATCTGTTATAAATTATGTTTACCAAAGGGTACATGTGTATGTTTATACACACTGTTCATGTTAATTTGTTTTTTTTTTATTTTTGCTGCATTTTCACATTGAAAAAAAAAATACAATATTTTGTTTTACTTTCAGACAGAAACTAAGTTAACTGACCAAAAAGAAAAGAAATAACCTCCACACAAAATGGAAAAACTTCAACAACCGGATTCGCCCAGTTCAAAGAGCAATAATTCCAATTGCAGCACAAAAAATAATATACCACCATCACCAAACACTAAGCCAAGTAACGGCCGTTGTTGCCATATTGTTAAGCGACCAGATTTCGATGGTTATGGATTTAATTTGCATTCGGAAAAAATCAAACCTGGTCAATATATTGGAAAAGTGGATCCAGATTCACCAGCGGAAGCTGCTGGCTTGCGAGAAGGTGATCAAATCATTGAAGTGAATGGTGTAAATATTGGAATTGAAACGCACAAACAAGTTGTTCAAAGAATTAAAGCGATTTCGAATGAGGTTCGTTTATTGTTGATTGATCCAAATACAGAAAGTGTTGCAACAAATACGACAACAAAATCAACTAACAACACCAATAATAATAACACCAATTCTACAAGCACAATTAAAACAACACCAAATTCCGCAACATCAACAATAGTACCAATGGTTGTTGAAGCAACTGTGGCCCACGAACATCAAAAAGATGAAGTTACCAGTATTAGTATGGTCAGCAGGAAATCTCAGTCAACTTACAGCAATGATCCAACAGTCGATGCCACTGATTTCAATGCAAGTGAAGAAACTGTCTATAATGGCCATCATGCTACAACAATAGCCAATGGAAAATCTTCTGAAATTGCAGCTTCAAAAGTTCCACTAGAGGTCGCACCACCACCATTAATAACAACAACGCCGCCTCCACCACCTTCTGAGCAGCAAATGATGGATTCATCAAACAACAAGTCATTAATGTCACAAGATCCCGATGCCCAATCTCAAAATAAACCTGGTCTTAATTTGAATTTGACAGCTGCCGAAATGAGGGCCAAACTGTTAGCTAAGAAAAAATTCGATCCGAAAAATGAGAGTGTTGATTTGAAAAAAAAATTCGACATAATTCAAAAACTTTAAACAAAAACAAATACATTCTTGAATACCTAGATAATAGATAATAGAACTTTTGAAGTTTAGCTCGTTTTTCACACCAAATCTAGTTACAAATAAATTCCGCATGCTTTTCCATCAATTTTTGTCTTCCATTTAAAAGATGAATTGAATGAAAGCAAGATTTGAACTTGATTTTCTTTGCAAATCTCCCCACAAAATCAATGTTATTATTTTTCAAAATATAATCTCGTAAAAAGATTAAATATTCACAAAAAAATGTAAGGTTATTTCGCACATCGCTTATAACTTTTGTGTTGCCAAAAAAAATATTGCAATTTTAAATATATAAAAAAAAAAACAATATTTTCTCGAAATTTATTCCAAGCAAATTTAAAAAAAAAATATAAGTTATGATGTTATTTCTTTTTTTAAGAAACGAAAGTTCGCAAGAAAAACTTGCAACAAGTTGCCATTTTTTTTAAATTAAATTTAAATTAAAAACAAAAATTAATTAAAAAAATCATTGTGTTCCATATTATTTTATTGCATGCATGTGCTCGTTATAATAGTTGCTTTTTGTTTGTTTTTATTTTTATTGAATGGCTCACCAATGATTACATATGACCTATATGAATAAATAATGCAGCTTTCAAACAAACAAACAAACAATGGCATTACAAAATCATAAACGAGAAAATATAAATTTGTAAAATATTATTGAAACTTACCAGTTATTGAAATTATAAAGTATGTATATTTTGAGCGAAAATCTAATTTCCTGGAATAAAATAAAAAAAAAAAATTAATAAACCAAAAACATTTATGAGGTAGTTTTTCATTTGTTACGTGCTGACATGTGTAAGTATTCATCATGTTTTTTTTTTCGGAACTTAAACAATAAGATTAAAAACGGATGGTTATCATCACCACTCATAAAGACATGAGCTAACTAAGCTTGGGAAATGGGTAGAGACCAGGTAGTTTTTATTGTTAACATGCACGTCAGCTAAGGTATTTATAATAGCAATGAATCGTATGGATTTCATTAGTATTTCAAAATATATACCCAAACGTTTTTATAGTGGGATCCATGTCAATAAAGGTGACTCCGGATAGTGAGGCATTTGATAAATTTGTTTTGAAAATTTTTTATTCAAAAAAGTTTGTTATGTACAACCTGTGTCAATGCTTTGTCGAAAAGTAAATTATTGTTGCCTGATGAAGAGTGTATTCATGCTCGAAACGTTGCCAATTTAGCCCGTCTTTTATTGACTGGAGCCCACTATTAAAACTTTTGGCTACATACAGTTGAGGTCACAAACAAATTCCAAAATTTTAAAATATAGGTAGAAACGTCTAAGCAACGACATCCACATGAAACATCAGGAAAAGCTGTCATGTCACAACAGACGTCCAAACGCAAAGCTCTACCCAGTTTTTTATAATCAGTCTTAAGCCAAAATTTTAGTTTTAATTTTATTTTAAATAAATGAAAATTGTATTCACAAGACCCATGACAAAAGGAACTCAAAATATTTACCTTTATTGCAAAAATTAACTATCAATAAATACTTGATATGTATCAATCAATTTTATTAAATGGTATTGTCACTGTCATTTTTGCCAAAGGATTGTTAAACCATTGTGAGTTCATATCAATCATCTAGCTGAAAGGAAGAACCAGTATTGTAAATATTAATTGTCATCAACTTTCTTGCCATTCTGTCTACTTTTATTTCATCCGTAAAAGGAAGTTTTGAAGTGTTTTGTGAGAATTAAGTTTCGTTGCTCCAAAAATATTACCCACTTACTTATGTTCATCTTTGAGCAAAACAGAAATTGAGTTTTAATTTTTGTCAGATGTCAAATTTTATCGATTCTCAATTCGTTGATAAGGCGGGTCATTATTAAAGGCTACAAATATTTTTAACCGATTCCTCATTTAATATTGGAAAATATGATTTATAGTTTTTACTATAACATCATCATCATCGGCTCGACAACCGGGTTCCGGTCCTGGCCTCTTTCAACAAGTCTCTCCACCTATCCCAGTACTAGCCGACACCATCCAGTTGCGCACCCCAAGGCTTCGGGCGTCCTGGTCTACGCCATCTCTCCAGCGCAAGCATGGTCTACCACGCTGTCGTCTACCATAGAATGTACCACAAAGAACTTTCCGAGCAGGTTCCTCTTCGCTCATGCGAGCTAGGTGCCCTGCCCACCGGAGTCTACCGAGCTTAATTTTTGTCACGATATCTGCTTCAAGGTAGATTGCGTACAGTTCATGATTGTACCGTCTACGGAATCGTCCTTCCTCACATACGGGGCCAACAATTCTCCTTAAGACTTTTCTCTCGAACGCAGCTAAGAGGTCGGAGTGCCTTTTGCTAAGCACCCAAGTCTCGGATCCATATGTGAGTACTGGCAGGACCATAGTCCTGTACAGCAGCAGTTTTGAAGTTATGGTGAGATTTCTGGATTTGAAGAGCTTTGACAGACTATAGTAGGCTCTGTTGGATTTGAGAAGCCGCCTGCGTATTTCTTCTTCTATATTGTTATCGACTGCTACTATTGACCCAAGGTATTTAAATGATTGCACCACTTCAAATTCGTGCTCCGCAACCTTGATTGTTTGACCAACTGTTCCTCTCGCATTCGACGCCACCATGTACTTTGTTTTACCTTCACTAATGTGCAGCCCCAGATTTTGTGCCGCCTGCTCGATCTGGATGAAGGAATCGTGTACAGCTTGTTCGGTTCTTCCGATGATGTCAATGTCGTCTGCGTAAGCCAGTAACTGGCTGGACCTGTTGACGATG
Source organism: Chrysotoxum bicinctum (assembly GCA_911387755.1). NCBI lineage: Eukaryota > Metazoa > Arthropoda > Insecta > Diptera > Syrphidae > Chrysotoxum > Chrysotoxum bicinctum. Next base: position 13,228,046 of record OU426991.1, on the reverse strand, counting down.
GTCCCTCTTGTTGCCGTGCCAGAGTCACGGATTGCTTTCTCCAACGCCAGGTTGAAGAGGAGGCAGACCAAACCGTCCCCTTGTCGGAGTCCATTAAAGATGTTGATTGGTCCGGATAGCAATCCGGCTATTTTTACTTGGCTTGTTACGTTGGTCATGGTCAACCTACATAGTCGTGTCAATTTATTTGGGATGCCGAATTCTCTCATAGCTTTGTAAAGTTCTACCCTGGCTATGCTATCATAGGCGGCCTTAAAGTCTATAAACAGATGGTATGTTGGGATGTTAAATTCTAGACATTTTTCCATCGCCTGCCTAAGGGTAAATATCTGATCAGTTGTTGATTTGCCTGGAATGAAACCACACTGATATTGTCCGATAACGGTTTTAGCGTATGGGGTTATCCGGTCTTGTAGGATAGAGGAGAGTATCTTATAGGCGGTACTCAACAACGTAATACCTCTATAATTGCTGCACGTTGTGACATCTCCCTTCTTATGTATGGGGCATATTAAACCTTTTCGCCAGTCTTCTGGCATTTCTTCCTACTCCCATACGTGTACTATAATATCATGAATTGCTTGACGTAAGGCTGGCCCGCCGTGATGGAATAATTCGGCTGGTATGCCATCGGCTCCCGGGGCTTTGTTCTGTTTAAGGCGGCCTATAGCCTTCTCAACCTCTTCTATGCTTGGTGGCGGCAACATAGGGTATTCTTCTTGAAGTAGTGGAGCCTCCACTTCTGCAGTGAGCTGACCATTTAGCAATTCATTAAAGTACACTTCCCATCGCTCCAGTATGCTTTCAGGATCAGTGATCAGATTTCCCGCTCCGTCCTTGTAGTATGTGCAGCGTGGTGTGTACTCCGTCATGTTTCGGACGGATTGGTAGAACTTCCGCGCCTGGTGCGGACCTCGCTCTCGGCTATTTTCTATTTCACAGATTAGGTTCTATAAGCTTATTCTTAAATAGATTAGAAACAAAATTTAATAAGCAAAGTATGTATGTTTTAACCAAATAAGCATCTTTATAGCATTTAAAATAAGAATGTTAGGAATTTTTTTTAAATAAAAACAGATAATATGTCATCTAAAAAATAATATCACGCCCAAAACTACTTAGGGGGTACATTGCTGTTAAGCTTCGAGGCCAAGAAATTCTATTTCGATAGTCGGTTTGGTTCGTTATCAAAAGTTTCATTATTTGATGATTTTACTTTAAGTTTATCTCTTTGTTTTAGGGGTCAACGCTTTTTAAGAGAATTGTTTTTCAAACTGACGATTTTTGCACAAAATTAAGCTTATTATTGACAGAAGAAATATTTGGGCAATCGAACTTCGAAAGAGTAATCATATAATGGAAAAAGGAGTAAAAATTGACTGAATTGAACTCTCTACTATATACCTATAACAGGCAAGATAATATTCGAGAATGAGAAAAGTCAATGATTAATGTTGTTAATGCCTTTAAACGTAGGGAGATGTATGTCGCGGTGGGGATAGACGAAATTTCTCAGGTTGGTAAGATTGCATAGTTATGGTTCTTTTTTTTAATGCTCGGGTATGTTTCATTTTCAACTTCGGTCAACTAAGAAGAGAGTGCTTAGTTGACTCCTTTTCACTTAACTTTTATTAAAAATCACTGGCGCAAAATGTTAGTTGAACATTTTAATCAAATATAGCATCCTACTTTCTCTACTCTTTTATTAAAGTTAAAATCATCACATAGCTGTTTTTTTTTTGTAGTATCGTGCTAACTTCATATGACTCTTTGACATTCCCAAACATCAAAACAGGTCTGATTACTTAATAGATAAGTTCAGAAGCTAAATATTAAAAAAAAAATAGCCTTAGCACGATGCTAGTTAGAAAGTGTTTGAAATTAAGAAAGAGTTAATAATCTATTTTAAAGTTAGCAAATTGTTAAGTAGTATCATACTAATATCTTAATACTAGGCTGTTTAAAATTTTGCGCCACTATCGTCAAATTTTAGTTGAATTAGTGCGATGTTAAAATTGTTTAAGTATGATACAAATTTTAATTGAGTTAAGCATCGTACTTTCTCAAACTTTTCATTAAATTTAAAATCATAAAATAGTTACTTTACTTTTTTTTATTAACGTGCTAACTTCACATGACTCTTGGATAATTATGTTTAGGTCTGTTTCCTTGATTTTTCGCACGAACTGTCATTGTTTTCGGTGTGTTCAGAAACAATTTATTATGAAAATTACTTAAGTACGATATTAGTTAGAAAATATTTAAAATTAAGAATTAGTTAGTAAGCTACTTTAAAGTTAGCAAATTGTTACGCCACCGGTGCAAAATTTTAAACAGCCTTTTAATAAGGTATTAGTATGACTGAAAAAGTATGATGCTAAACTTAAATAAAATTTGCAAAATTGTCGTTTGAACCAAGTATCATACTAAAACAGTGCAACTGTGTTTAAAAGCATCCATGCAAGGAAAGGAACCTAAAAGAGAAACAAATATTTGAAATCGCGTTCGTATTAAGGCAGTCTAACAAGATTTTGAAATTTTAGAGAGGCTACTTGTGTGATTTTAACAAGAATAGAATGACCTTATGTTTATCAAAAATTGTTTTTTGATATAAAAATTACGTTGACCAGCATCTATAAACAATGGTTTTTTAACTAACTTTTTTTTTTACTCGAAAACATCAGCAAATTAAAACTGGGCAGTTTCAACACCGATAAAACTATGGAAGAAATAGCACAAGCATTAAATTGTTCAAAACAGAAGATATTTACAGCTCTCCATTCAAGTCCAAAGCCAGAAACAAGAGGCAGAAAACGAAAGACCTCAACGCGGTTTGATAAGATATTGGTACGAGTGTGTAAAAAAAGCCTTTTTCTTCTTCTAATGACTTGAAAATTGAACTATAGAAGCAAGATTTCCTGGAAGGAGTCCCAGAAAAGTACCATGTTTGAGCAAGAAAAATATTCTGCAGAGGATGAATTTTGCAAATAAACACGCCCAACGAGCAAATTGGAACAACTTTTTATGGTCGGATAAAACAAAGATAAATTTATCTGGTTCCGATGGCAAAATGTATGTCAGACGACCTAAGAACGCAGAATTCGATCCAAGGTACACAAAAAAGACTGTTAAACATGGTGGAGGAAATATCATGATTTGGTGGTGCTTCTCAACATCTGGGGTTGGTCCAATTTTGTTTGGATAAAAGACAAAATGTGTGCTACTGACTACGTCCGAATCATAAATGAAGTTATGGCGTCATTTGCCGAAGAGAACATGCCAATTAAATGGGAATTCATGCAAGATAACGACCCCAAGCGCTCCTCAAAATTGGCTAAGGAATACTTAAAAAAAAAATTGAATGTTATGGAGGGGCCATCGCAGTCCCCGGATCTTAATCCCATAGAACACCGGTGGGGTATACTTAAGAGGAAAATTGGAGACTTCAGAGCCAAGAATAAGGAAGATCTGTGGTCTATAATACAAAATGTATGGTATTCTATACCTTCCGAGACATGCGCTAAGTTGGTTCATTCCATGGGGCGTAGATTTCAAGCCGTCATTAAAAATAAAGGTGCAAAGACCAAGTACTAAACGAATATGAACCAATTTAACTGTTAAGTAACTCTTTACCAAAAAGAAAAACACAATTATAATATTGTTTCTATTATTTTTTCCACGGTAAAATGGCTGTTAATTATAATTTTAATTTTTCTCATTACTACTTTTTTTTTATTAATAAATTAAATATTGTGTATATTCTAAACTTTATGGAGACTTATTTTATGTATTTTTAATTTTCAATTTCTTTCCAATAAACTTTTTGTTTAAAAAAACGGGACAGAAGAAGCTTGTTTCTATTATTTTTTCCATCACTGTATTTTCATGTCTCAAATAAATACTATATGAAAATAATGACATTACGATAACAGGGAAGATCAAAAAAGTGAGTCTCGCCTCGCAATCCTGTCTATCTGTCTGTTCGACTCCACCTAAACGGCTCGGCGGATTTTCTTGAAACTTTGTAGATAGCATTTTTAAATTTTTATTCCCAAAGGTTTTTTATTACCTTTTTAAGACCTGCTATACAATTAATTACTTAAGAAATTTTTGAAAATATATTTTTCTCAAAAACTATTCCAGATTTAAAAAAAATCAAAAAAATTCATTTAATAAAAGCCAACTAACATTGAACCATTTTTTGTTTTCGATTTTCTCAAAAACGGTACAACTGATTTCGGCCATTTTTGTATGCTTAAGCTGAAAAGTATTAATTATTTAAATTTTCTTTTTTATCGGATTAAAAAAAAATAATGTCAATATTTCGAAAACAACCACATAGTAAATTTTTTTCAAACGTGATAGTTTATTTGTATTCTATCTAAAAATAACGGTACCCACCATATAAATGTTAAAACATGGTTTTCGAAAACCGTATATTACTCGAAAACGGCACCTAGAATTTTGATAGATTTTTTTTCTAAAACTTAATTTAACGATTTATATATAGACCATGTACGTGCGATCCAGTAGTGCATCTTATTTCTATTGAAAGCGGTGGATTATTCGATTAATAAGAATTTAAAAATATGATTTCGTGGAAGATATTGTTAAGAAAAACTTCTGACGTTCTGTCAATTAAAGACAGTATGTGGAATGCTCTACATAGCTCTATTTTTCCTTCCCCCGTGTAATAATGCTCAGAAATTCAAAACTAATGTGCATAGGTACTTCTTTCTGCGACAATCATCCTAAGGTTGGTAAGGTGAGTGCTCAAACTTAAATTCTAATTACAATAATAATACAACTTTTTTGTAATGGTTTTGTGACAGCTATCAACTTTCAAGAAAATCATGTAAAAACCTTAAGTTTCAAGATTGAAAAAAGGCTCCAGCGTTTTGAAACCACAGATGGAATCGGGGAAACACACTTAGATTAAGATCTCAAGTTAGACTGTCTTACGAAACAAAAACTTGCAATTTATTGCTATAGTAGATACCTACAAAAACAAGTAAAGTAAAAATTCAATTCAAATTCAGAAAAGTCGCTCACAAACTAAAGGGAACATTCAAAAAGCAACTCTGTTTTTTTTTTTCATTTTTTTTATAATTTCCCCACACTCAAGGGATTATGACTACCCTTATGGCGTAACATAGAGCGAGCGTTTAGGTAAAGTGAACAGAATTTCAAAATGGAGATGTCGATGCACATATTGGTATTGAAAGCTTGTGCATCACAATGACGGGTAAAAATCGAGAAAGGGCAAAGTATTCCACATTCTAGTAGAACGGCTAAAAAAAGAACCTCTATATTTGACAGTACGTCCTAAGTTAGGCTCATTCCCAGCTAGATATTGTTGATAAAAAAAGCGATAAAACAGTGAAAGACATAGGACGTTACGACGGTGTTCAAGTTTTAGGGCTCTATTCTGAATTCTATCCAGCAGGTTCAAATGAGTAATGGGCCACCAGCTCACATATGAGAGTTATACTCAAGTTTTGGGGGGATGTATGCCTCATAGATCTTCCATTTAAATTAATATGCAAAATACATTTGTTGCAACCTCTTATGCACATTTTAGTAATAAATTAATATTGTGGCTAGAAGTTCTTCTTAAAAATAAAGACATTCGTTTTTTAACCTCAGGTTCACAAATTTTTTAAAATATATTATTAATATTTTTAGCAACTCCCCAATTTAGTTCATCTAACTCCTCAATTTATTAGGTACCTAAAAATAAAATACCAAAAGAAATCAAATGCATTCAGAGTGATATATTATATAATGTGAACAAAACAAGGGGTCACAAATGTACTGCTACATCAAGGCAATCATAAACTCAACACCAGAGTACTCGTATTTGATAAGGAAAAAGAATGAAGTATATACAAAGGCCACATCTGGTCGCACGTACTTGATTTTATGACTTGTGATCTGGTGAACTATTTGGGGGATTTAAATAAGATTATTCGTATAAAAATAAAGACACAACTAGGTCGCACGCACTTGATGTTTTATCTCTCGGAATATTGAAGTAAATTTCCCCCCTAAACCATGACTACTTTCGTGAACATTTTCAATAACCCCATTGAACATAATACAACTAATAGTAATTTTACAGCTAACTCAGCAATACAGCTTCCATGAAACTCACTGTCCGTGTCCATTCCTACAGCAGTGTTCCCAATAACGCGTGACAAAGAATTCTTGAAAAATAAACAAACACTGTTTGTGAAATTGCTGTTTTCAAGAATTTTTTCTTTTTAATAAATTTCTGTTTTATTCAAAACGATAAAAAAAAACGAATTAATTTAGACGCACTCGGCTATTTTCTCAATCTGAGCGGTCTTTTTTTTACCGAGGTCATCGAGCGTTCTCCGATCGAGTTCTGAGCTAAAAAAAAAATTAAAGTTGAGTGCTTAGAGCGCTCTCAGCTAAAAAAGTAACATAGTTCTTTTTTTGACAGCTCAGTCCCCACTCGGGGCTTATAAGTAAAAACACCTAAAGGCGGTATAAGCACAAATAATATATTATTAAATATTAAGAAACAAATATCAATTTTTTAAAATATCTAATATCTAAGTATCTACTTGGTAAATATGTGCCATCTTAATAATCCAAAAGAAAAATCATTTTCGTATCATAAATATTAATTTATAAAATATTGAAAAATAGCCCCCTTAGCCAAGTAAAAAATAAATAATAATCCCGTAGCTTCAAAATTCATCTTTAATCGTTTGATCAATTCATCGATTTATTTTTTATTACAAAACCAAAACATCGCTATCGATTCCCTTCTTACTTACTTTTCAAAAAAGAAACAAAAAAACAATTATCTTGATGCAGCATGCAGCAACAATGTGTATTCAACATGATGCTCCTCCTAAAACACTTGATTTGATTATATTAAAAAAAAAAAAACAACAACAAAATTGTAGTGTCATATCTTTGAGTCTCAGCAGTAGGTATGCCTTCGAACTCTATATAAGCCTCTGTTCTGGTGGCAATCCAATGACTTACTTTCCAATTACCGCTTCTCGTGGCATGACCAACGGATCAGACATCGGCCAATTGTTATTGTTTTTTGGTTTTTAATTTTTTTTGTTGTTAATTTTCTCAAATCCCCCTGTGAAAATACTGTTAAAAATACAAAGTAAAGTGTTTATTTTTTATATAAACTTTGTATGCAAAATTCTGAATTAAAATATTTGTGAGGATACAAAAAAAAGAACACAAAAAAAATGAAGGATTTTTTGTTATTTTCTAGAATAAGGATGCGGTCGCGGGAAACCAATTCTCGGATAGTTCTCTTTAGTGGAATAGTTCTTTGTTTAATTTCTCTTAATGGATTAAATGGAGGTGAGTTTTTAAATTTAGTGTGTATGAAAACATAAAAATATTTATAAGCCGGCATCCTGTATGTTAACGTTTTTATATAGACTTTGAATTTGATGTTGGTAAGGTATGGTTTAATTTTTTTGTAAATTTTACTGAACAAAAAGTATCGTAAGCCTTATTCTCGTAAAAACGTAGAGTATTTTAATTAAATTATTTGCTATTAAAAATAATATCATAAATTTTCACATGAAAAGTTCAATTTTACCAACATTAACAGTTTTTTTTTATATTATTAAGTATTCTATTAAAAAGAGTAATTCCACAACAAGATGAGATATTTGTATGTAATAAAAAAGAAAAATATTAAAAAATTGCTGATATTCTCTTAAATAAAATCATTTAGTTTTTGCGTTTACTATTTTACTTAATTATTATTTATATGGAAAAAAATCATTTACGTTTTTGACAACAGACTTTTGTCAAAAAACGACAAAAACTAAGACCAATGTACCCAATTTTAAGCAACAATAAAAAAAAATATAAAATAAATTAACTAAACAAATGAACAACATTACATCCGGCATATGCATAATTTCGTCGATCTGTTTGTGTTTTTTTTTTTTTTTATTATTATTTTGCTTCATAAAACTCACCCTCGCTTACTATAGAGTAAGTACTCCTAATTGTATCTTTTATCGTGTAGAAGTTCTCATAATATATACAAGAACATAGCTCTCAGCATTAACAAACCAATAAATAGGAATGAAAATTACACGCACTGCAATTTGACATCGCAACAGATTTAACATAAAATACACGCATGTATCGTACGTACTTGCTTTTATGTTCAAGAAGCTTGGAATTTCAAAAATTGTAAAATATGAAAGTAATACGAGAAAAATATTCCAAAGGATTAATGGACTTCTAATTTTTTCTGCAAAATTAAAAAAAAAAAATATCTTTTTTTCGAAATTTTGTATTTGAGTACATAAAACATTTTGAACGAAATCGGGGCAGCCATTAGTGAGAAAGTGGAAAAAAAACTTTTTGGAGATAAATAAGATTTTTACTAACGGACAGGAAGCATCAATATTTTTGGAACTACAAAATTTAGTTTTCCATCGAGGCAATTACCTAAGACCCTTAAGTCCCAAGTTTGAATAAAATCGCTTCATGGGCTTAGGCTGAAGACAGAAGTACAGACAGTGAGATTTTTTTCCAAAAACTAGTAAATATAGTTATCTTTTCTATGTTTGAGATATGACATTCCGTTAAATTTAATCAAAAACTAACCATTAAGGTTCCGTCTAAAAATGGTTGCCATTGTAAGTAGAATCTTGAAAAATATGAACTGAACATCTTTATTTTTAAGTGTTCATCATTTTAGGCATCAAGTTTTGGTGCAGAATTTTTAATTATATAGTTAATAGAGAAAAATTGATTTTTCCACGTATTTCAATTAATGATGATGCCTGAATAATGCTCATATTTCAATATTTGTCTTGTGTTATATAAACACACTATTATGTGAGTTACCAAGGGACACAATTCTTATCTACTTTACATACATATATTAGTTGTTGTTGCCTTATATTTTTTTTTAAATAAATCTTGCTTCAACATCTATCTCATGATAGTGGTAAGCAAATAAAATTTCTCACCATTTAGCGAGACTATCAAATGACTTTTATTAGGGGTCAGCAAAAGTTCTTAGGAGATACGGCTGGCGGTGACGAGTCACAGTAATTGTAAAGAAAAATAACATTCAACTTGGACTTGAATATTTGTTGTTGTTGTTGTTGTTGCTCTTCAAGACGGAACTCTTGAAGTTTCTTGAAAATCTTAGCGTCTTCTTTATGGATTAAATTAGTTGATGAGAAAGTTCATCTTCTGTTATCAGTATAGTGTCATTTTCTGGACTAGGATTGAAATTTGGTTGATGGAATATGTTAAGATTAATGTGACAAGATCATCAAACTAAATCTTCGAACACCTTATTAAAGCTCATTTTTTGAAGAAGTAATGACATTGGTTTAGGCATTCAAAATTCGGAACTTATCATTATTTCCTTTTCTTAATTTTATTTGTTTTTAAATAGCAAATATAATATTTTTGAATGAAAATTTAAAAAAAAATTAAATACAATAGAGTGCGAAAATAATTACATGTGTTTAACAACAATTTTATATAAATAATAACTACAATACAAATATTTATTTTTTGTCTTTTTTCTTTTAATTAAAATAGAAGAGAATCTGACAGTAATCCGACTTTTAGTTTAGTCAAAACAAAAAAGTTATTGAACCCAACTTGAATAGTTTTAGTAAAATAAAAAAAAATGCATTTTTTTAATATTCCGGCTTTTAGTTGAATAAATTTTTTTTACTTTAGTAATCAATAATTTAAACTATATTTGTATGAGTAAGTCTAGGACCGCACTTGCGATTTCAATCGCACGATTTTTTAGTCGCAAAAATATAACACATGAATTTGAATGAGAATGAACGCACTTGCTACCAACAAATCATGACGATTTAAAAGTCGCAATTTGTTTCATTTTTCTTGCTATGCGATTATCGTAAATTTAAATGAAACACATGTACTCAGATGGATATGCCCACACTTGCGATTTAAATTACTACGTATTAAAAATCATGCACGCACTTGCGATTTTTAATCCACGACTTTTTAGTCGCAAAAAGGAAGACACATGGCCTTAAATGTAAATGCACGCACATGCGACTTAAAAATAATCGTAGCGATAAAAATGAAACAAGTTCTATTTTTTCAAGCGATTTTTCTGTCGCTACTTATTTGTAGCAAATGCGTGCACTCACATAAGAAGTAGTGTGCTACTTGTTTCATTTTTATAATCGCTATGATTTTTAGGTCGCATGTGCGTGCATTCACATTTAACGCCATATGTCTTATTCCTTGCGGCTAAGAAATCGTGGATTAAAAATCGCAAGTGCGTGCATGCCCATTTCTCTTTGCGACTACGATTTTTAAGTCGTAGTAATTTAAATCGCAAGTGTGAGCATATTCATTTGAGTACATGTGTTTCATTTAGGCTAGGACCGCACTTGCGATTTTTCGTCGAGGCGATTAAAAAGTCGTAGTCGCTACAAATTATTGCCATGCACGCACTTGCGTTTTTTTTTCTGCGCGATTATTTAATCGCAAAAAATAAAACACACTACAAACAAATGGCGACTTTTAAATCGTCATGATTTGTTGGTAGCAAGTGCGTTCATTCTTATTTAAACTCATGTGTTCTATTTTTGCGACTAAAATATCGAGCGATTGAAATCGCATGTGCGTTCCTAGCCTAAGTTTGTATCTTTCTCTTTACTGGCGATATATGTAGGTACTAAAGGGCAGGTTTTGTATTTAAAAGAAAATCGAACTCCAGATTTTGATCAAATTTGACATTGCAATGATAGAGAGCACGAAAAAATTGTGTCCCGCAATTCCGTCTGTCTTTATTTATTTCAAAATTTGTCTCTAATTACATCCATGTTTTTATATGTATTAATAAGCACTTAGGAATAAAACCAAAGTACGAGTACTTGTACAAACTCGTAAGAGGAAGAACGTGCCTTTTATTTTGTATATGTACGTTTAAGAATCAAATTGAGGCTCATTAGAATTTTTAACTCTCTTATGGACTTAAACATTGTTTTTTTTTTATTTATTAATTAATGTTTATAAATGTTTAGTCAAAAAAAAATCAAAGAGCTTTTACTTTAGCTAAAACAAAAATTATCGATTTAGTATGTCAATGAGTTGTTGAATAAAGAACTGCATATTGTGAAGTACAGATTCCTTTTTTAGCCGTACTACGCGAATGTGGAATTCCTTACAACGCTCTGTCTTTCCCAGTTATTGCAATGTTCCAGAATTCAAAACCAATGTACACCGACACCTCCCTTCTAACCCCTCCCTTTTTTACTAATGCTCACACTGTGTCTCTGACATATTAAGGGTATGCAAAAAACCTTTGAGTGTGTGCCATTTAGCTTTAATATGAGAAATACTCAAACTATATGTCCTTATACACCTATACTTCATCCAACAAAAATATGCAGTACACGTCTTATGGGAGAGCTTTTTTAAAATCAGTAGCGTTCTATATTTTTGCACCATACTAAATTGAAAGAACTCCTCCATAAAAAAGAGTTTGTGCGCCCATAAATTTTCGATTGCATCTGACGCATGCCCGACGTCCTATTGACTGCACATCTGAGTGTGCACTGAATTGCTGTGGTCTATGGCTGTTGGTGCTATTCAATTTCAACCCCCATTAAATATTGATGTGCGTTCAGAGTTACCCTTGTTCATTTCGTAACTTGTTCAGTTTTTTTTTTCCTTGGGTTTCTGTTGAGGTGCTTTTGATTTTAGAGCTTTAAAAAAAGGGTTCATTTAAAATCAACACTACGATAACCCTGTGAGAGCTTTAATGAAGGACAGATTTATGCAATTCACTGTAGCCAGAATGCGAGGCAAACGTCCTATCTCTCCCACACTGCATATTTTTATTGGACAGAGTATATATAGTTAAATTCTTTTACAACTTAAAAGATTACACCTTCTTGAGTCTAGTTTCTTCCATAGCCAGTATATATGTTACGAGACTTGAACACCACTATTTTCGATTTTTTTGGCATTTGCTTATTGTCTCACAAATCCCAGTTATCTTTAAGCTTATTGATCTGAATCTGAAGAGTTAATACATATGTGTCTTATAGCTACGGCATGAAGATGGACTTATAGGTAAGATCGGTGAACGGAAAAGCTCCTTACTAACATACTAACGATAGGTTAGTGCCATCGTCATGGTGCAGTGAAAGTCACAATCTAAACAATTTTCTAAGAGTCCATTAAGAAGATGGAAGTACTATTCATAAGTTCTATCCTTGAGCCTTACTTCGAACGTACTGTCAAATACAGAGGTCCTTTTTTAGCCGCACTACCATCGTGATATACAAGCTCTTAAGACCAATATGTATCTTAATTAGTAGCACTGTGTTACACCTTGAGATTGCAATACCAGGATGTGTTTTCCCGGAATTTCGGGATTTGAATCTTGGGATTTTAAAAGTATTTTATAAAAAAAGTGGTTCAGATAATATTTTCGTCAATTTTTTTTACAAATATTTTTAATAGAATATACTCGTATTCTAATGTGTTGTATTTATTACTTATAATTCTTGTTGACAATTTTAAGAATTATATATCAAGCAAAAACTTTTAATTAGTTCAGTCAGTATTAATTTAGTATTTAAAAAATAAATAATCCTGAGATTGGAACACTATGATCCCGGTGTTTTTGGGATACAAATTGAACCGGTAGAATTCTATCAAATTCAGCTCAGTACACGTAGAAGATTAGAAAATTTGATTAGAAAAATTACTGGCAGCAACTTAACTTTTTTTAATTAAACTTAAGTGATACTACTTAATGTTAAAATTTAAATGTCAAGAAAAATAAACACCACTTAATATCTCAAGCAAGATACAGCATTTGGAATTTTGCAAGGCTTAGTATTTTAAGAAACAAAAAATATTAAAAATTTACTGAAAAAAAATTATATTAAAAACTAAACTAGTTCTTATTAAAATATATTAAATATTTTTCATTTAAAAAATAATTAAACAATTTATTTATTTATTTATTTTTTTTTTTGCAGAAAAATGCAAGACAGGGTGTCCAAAATGTAAGTATCCTTTCACCCAGGAATTTTGATAGTAAACTATATAAAAACTAACTCTTTCTTAATTTTAAACATTTTTTAACTAATATCGTGCTAAGGCTATTTTTTTAAATAAATTACTTCTGAACACACCCATAGTAATGACAGTTCATGCAAAAAATGTTTTGATGTTTGTAAATGCCAAAAAGTCATACGAAGTTAGCACGATACTAAAAAATAAAATAGGTATTCGATGATTTTAACTTTAATAAAACTTAATTTCATACTAAAGCTTTAACATCGAACTAATTCAACTAAAATTTTACGCCAATAACCCTAAATATAATGGCGAATTACAGAATCTCAATTGGCAACTATGTGTATTTAAAAGCACTACTTGTTTACTATTTTTGTCTACATTTTGTAGTATTTTTTTTTGTTTCACATAAGAAAACTGGCGAGTTCAACTGACATTTTTAAATGATGGCAGTTTCTTAATTATAACATCCAGAACAGTGCTGGATCGACCCTAGTGACAATATTGTCAGATTTATGTGTCAGCATTTAAATATTTTCTTTAAATAAATTTAAAATTATTAAAAAAAATTGAAATCAGATTCTAGAGAAGGAATGTAAGCAAACCTTTCTTTTTTATAAAAAAAAAAATTTCAGCTGATTCTGGCCTTCTGAAGTATGCACCAGGTAACGTTTACGAATATAGTATTGAGAGTTTGATGACTGTTGGCATCGATGCCAATGATGCCGAAGAAACTGCTCTTAAATTATCCGGCGAAGCTAAGCTATATGCCGAAGGCAATTGCGGGTATACCTTACAAATGGAAAGGTTTTCTGTGAGTGCTGTAAAGGAATCCATAGAGAAACAAATAACTCAGAATCTAAATAAGCCGATCAAATTCACCATGGTCAGTGGGGAATTGCAACCAGAGATTTGTGCCGAAAGTAGCGATAGTGCTGCTTCTTTGAATATTAAACGTGGTATTATTTCACTATTGCAAGCTGCTGAAAAAGCTCATGAAACCGACGTTTTCGGAGTGTGCCCGACTTTGACTTCAGTTTCTAAGACTGAATCAGGTGAAATTATAACCAAAGTGCGTAATTTGAATGCATGCAGCTATCGTGAACAAATCTCGAATGGTTTAATCAATGGTGTAGTTAATAACAAAGCTGGCATCAAATCAACTGCTTTATTGAAGTCTGATTATTCGAAAGAACTGAAACTTAACAAAGGAATTGCTGAAAATGTTGAATTAATTGAAGAGTACAAATTTGCACAGATGTCAAATGGAGCTGGTATTGCTAAAGCTAAAGTGAAGACAACACTACGATTGGGAAATGTTGGTCGGGCTAATGCTCCTCCATGCAACGGAGTGCTGACTTCTATTGTTTTTGAACAACCTACTGCTCCGGTGGCGAAGAATATTGCAATTTTGAAGAAAGTTTTTATCAATACTGTGAATTTGGTCAATGACCATGTTCAAGGAGATGCTGCCCAACATTTTACTGAATTGATTCGTTTGATGCGTTCGTCTGATGTTGATACTCTTATTGAGCTTTCAGTGGTACCGCATGTGAACAAAGAACTAGCGCGAAAGGTCTACTTGGATGCTCTTTTCCGTGTGGGAACTTCAAATGCTGTTAAAGCAATTGTTCGACAAATATCGAAGTTTTCAGAGGTCGAAAAAAAATTAGCCTTTTTGTCGCTAAACTTAGTTCAATCCGTTGAAAAGGATGCTCTAAATCAAGCAGCTGTAAGTATTTTCGTCATCGTCATTTTAAGTTTTTTAATTTAAATCTGTTTCTACTTCCAGACTCTTTTGACTCCAAACTCTCCAAAAGAAGCCTTTTTAGCTATTGGAAACCTCGTCAACAAATACTGCAAACAAGGAACATGTGATCAAAGTGAAGTGAATGTGGTATCAAAGAAATTTACCGACAGTCTTAAGCACTGCAAAGCAAACACAAAGAAAGATGAAGACCGATATGTGAATATCTTAAAGGGTATTCGTAATACTCACAAAATTGCTGATGCTTCAACCCAGGTTTTAGCCGAATGCGCTTCAGTTGACCGATCAGCTCGCCTGCGTGTTGCTGCCATTCAAGCATTTACTGCTTCTCCTTGTGATGCTGGTCTCCAATCAATGGCGCTTAGTATTTTGAAGGATCGTAATGAAGATTCCGAAATTCGTATTGAAGCTTACTTAGCGGCTATTGCTTGTCCAAATGCCCAACTATCCAATGAAATTGCTGAAATTGTCAACAGTGAGCCAGTTTATCAAGTCGGTGGATTCATTGCATCTAGCCTCAAAGCAATTCGAGATTCAACTGATCCATCTCGTGAAGCAAGTAGAAATTTGCTTGGAAATATCCGTGTAACGAAAAAATTCCCAATCGATTCCAACCGTTACTCATTCAACAGCGAAATTTCATATGCCATTGACTCCTTGGGACTTGGCGCTAGTGCTGATTATAACTTGATATACTCCCAAAAAGGCTTCTTGCCGCGTTCAGCTCGCCTTAATTTAACGTCGCAAATTTTTGGAACCAACTTCAATGTCCTCGAGGTAAATGCTCGTCAAGAGAATCTCGAAGAGTTGTGGGGACATTACTTCGGACCAAAGGGCGCTTTGACAACTGATGGACGAAACATTCTAAGTAACCTGGTAAACAAATCACGTCCAAAGCGTTCGATTGTCGATGATACTGAAAAGCTATCCCAGAAATACAAGACCTACGGAAGCAAACCAAATAAGGACATAAATTTGGACCTGGCTATTCGTCTTTTTGGATCTGAAATGTTCTTCCTTAGTTTGGCTGATGACCTCCCACAGACTGTTGAAGAAATATTGAGTAAATTCTCTCAGTTCTATGACAATGTTAAGAATGGCTTGAAAAATTTTGAACACGAGTACGCTTGTCATTCGCTCTTCCTTGATACAGAATTCGTTTACCCAACAGGTATGGGTATTCCATTGGAAATCTCTGCCCAGGGAACTTCAGCCTCGAAAATAAGCATCGCTACTGAGATGGATATAGATGCAATTATGGCAAACCCAGGACAAAGCAAATACCGTTTGAAATTTATACCAAGTGTGGACGTTAATATCAACGGACAGTTCCGATTCAATGCTTTAGTGTTAACAGCAGGTTTGCGAACATCAAGCAGTTTGCATTCCGCTTTTGGCGAAGAGGAAACTTTCGAATTTAAGAACGGTGGTCATGAATTTAACCTCGATATTGTTTTCCCACGTGAAAGCCTCGATTTGATTGAGCTGAAACACAATGTGGACTTTATTATTGCTGAACAAGATAAGGAAACCAAAGTTGTACCATTGAAGCCAAAGAAGAAGAAGAACGCTCCACAAGAAATTTGTTTCGATCAATTGAATTACATTGGTATGACTGTGTGCTTCACATCAGTAGATTCTAGTGATGCAACAGATCTTTCTCTTACTCAACCAAGGCATATTGCCCTTAGGTTACAAACTGAAAAGAAGATCAACCTTGTTGGGTCATATGAAAAGAACCCCGGCGCATACCTTTGGAAACTGAAATACTCTACTCCTGGATCTAAAGTTCCCCATAATACTGAATTGAATCTTGAAGCAAACGGAAATTCACCTAAGTCATTCATTCGTGCTTCACTTGAACACCCTGAAGTTCGTTTGAGTGCTGAAGTTGGACTTCTCAACAATGATAAGGAAATTTTGCTATATGGTCAATATGATGTAAATGGTGCTAAAACGGAACAAAAAGTGGGGCTCACTAAGAACGGAAACGAATACCGTCCTCTGATTGAAGTCACAACAAGCAACGGTGTTAGCAATGAAATCAACGGAATTCGGGCAAATGGTCGGATTATTAAAGAGCAAAACGGCAACAATGTGCGTTATACTTTCGATAACTTCCAAATAATCAACAAAGACAACACTCGTATCGTAATCAACGGCTGGTCTGATATGAATCCCTTCAAGAGTGAGCTAAAAATCCGCAATGGCAATGAAGAGTACGACATAAAATCTCACTTCTCGCTAGAAAATGGATATTCCACTGGATTGTTTATTCAAGATAAGAACTCTCCCTATAGCAATGGAGCCAGCATTGATTTACAACTTTCTCCTAATTCATTGAGTGATACTCTTGTTGTGGCAATTGCTGATTACAAGTTTGAAGTGCAAAACGAATTCGATTACACTCGCAAGGAGAACAAAGAAATCGAGGATATTAAATTCAAGAATTTGCTTAAACTCAAACAAGGCGGTTCGCTTATTCTCCAGGGAACACTCAACGGCGAAGTTCGACCAAAACTTTTACAGTTCAAGATTGAAGCCGCCAGAGATTCAAAGAAGGCTTCACTTGACTACATGCACGCTGTAGACCAACGCGCTCCTGGGGATTACAGTCTGGACGTAAGTGCCAAACTAAACCAACACTTTGTTGATCTTAAATCCAACGCTGACATTAGGGGGGCGCACTATGTAACCGACAATAGCTTGATCACCAGCTGGGGAACTAAGTTAACAGCTAAGGGAGAAATTGGCCAACGGATGACATCTCAAGACGCATATATTGATCTTCAAGGAACTTACATTCTCACTCAAAAAGACAAGCAAGGCAACTGGTTGCTAAAGTTAATTGGTACTGCTGATAAGACAAACTGTGATTTCAAACTTTACCGTGATAAAGCTGAATTGATTGTATTCAGTGGTGAAAAGACACACCCCCAGGATAAAATCTCCAACGGAAAAATTAATCTGCAAATTTCAGATCAACTTGTCGCTAAGGCTGATTTCAAAATCAACAAGGGTGGCAAAGGTGATTTAACTGGCGTGGTGAATTTAAAAAAGGCTCAGAGAAAAATCAACATCGACTCGAAATTCAACATTGCCGCACCTAAATACGATATCGAAACAACTATTGGCTATGATACTGATAAGAAAATCTATATCAAAACCGAAAATGTTATGGACAAGATGAAGACATCAACAAAAACTTTGCTAGATATCAACGGTGATAAGTATTCTATTGAAGGAAATGCTGCCAAGTCAACAAATGGAGATATGGATGGAAAGTTAAGTCTCACCATGCCCAATGGTCGCCAATTCGATGGTCAAATCTCCCATAAAATTGTAACAGCGAAAAATGGTATTGCTCATGGATCGATGAGTGCTTCGATTGGTGATAAATTGCCGAACAATGAACGTCGTTCGATTGAGTTAAATGGGAACCTCGAGAAGTTAAACACTAAAACACAGGAGTATGTTGCAACCCATAATCTCGTATACACAAATTTTGCCGGAAAGAAACTCGATGTGGTACAGAAAATCAAACATTTGCCCAAGGGTAATTTAAAAACGATTGATTATAGCTTGGAGCTTGGAGGTGAGCTACTTTCGACGCCAATTGATTTTGCCCTAATTGTCGATGAGTATGGTCCCAAACACGCAATCTTCCGTATTTCTGGTAAATATGGTGATCAACTTAATGCCAATTTAAATGGAAACTTTGATCTTGGTGATCGTGCTAAGCCGGCCTCTTACGAATTGCAAGTTAATGTTGCAGCTCCACAAACTAACTTGAAGTCCTACAGTTTAGCCACTAGTGGCAAATATCTTCGTCCTGAAACCGAAAACGGTGTTTGTTCCGTTGAACTTCGTTTCGATCAGCACGCCGGCGATAAATCAATGAAACTCAACACCTTCGTTAAGGGAAACAGCAATCATGGCAGCTATAGCCTCGATCTCACAAGTAGTAATTTAGAAGCCCCAGTTAAACTAGATGGAAGCTTTAGCAGTGAATCTCAGGGAAAGAAAACTGGAAAAGCTAAGTATAACTTCAGTTATGCCTACGGCGGAAAATCCCTTAAGACTGGCTTAGATGTAAATTATGTCGAACCCAACTCAGCAACTCTGCACTATATCCTGGACTCAACATTGGGTTCTTCTCAAAATAATCTGGATCTAATAGTTCGCCTATCAAATGTCGATGACAACGTTCAAGTGAACAGTGATTTACAACTCAATGGACAGAAGTACAGTTTGGAAAGTGAGGTTTTTACAAACGAGCACAAAAAGGGAGCTACAGTGAAAGCTATTTTACCCCAAAAGACCACGACAGTCAGTGCAGTAATGGAAAAACTTGGCGAGCGTAAGAGAAAACTTAATGTTAATATCGATAATCTTGGTGATTTGGACTACACACATACCTCTGAAATCAATTTGAATGCTGTTGACGATTTCTATATAACTTCTCATACAAATTCAAGAAAATTGAAACTCGATAATTATGATATGGATATCCGAGCTCAAGCTAACTCAGGTGGAAAAGGTGTAGAGATCAATTTCAAAAATGCAAAGGGTGTTATTATATCTGGATCTGCAACCTATATAGTCAAGCATGAAAAGACCAAGACCATTGTGGAAGGACAAGGACAAGTACAGTATTACCAAAAGACTAACAATGCCAATTTCAAGATAATCCATCAATTATATGATATCGCAACTGACAAAGAAGTCGGCAGCTCATTAACTTTCAATGGTACCTTCGGCCCTAAGAATGCAGTATCGACTTTGAAGATGACCAACAAGAACTTCCACGTTAAATTATCGGTGTGCGAGGAGAAGAAGCAGTGCACCAATGTTGAAGTTAGGTCAATTATTACAGCCGATCCGAATGACTTTACTTCTGCCCAACACGATTTAATGGTGTTGATTGATCTGCGCGAATTGGGCTACCCTCATGAATTCGAATTACAATCGAAAAGCAGCCGAAAGGGTCTCAAGTTCAATCATGAAATCGAAAGCAATATCATCTCGAATAGCAATATTAAATACCAACTGGTGGCCAGTATAACGCCGGCATTAAACAAAATTCAAGTTAAACTGCCAAGTCGTGAGATCCTCATTGAGACCGAACAAGTTTTGCCTGAGAATGTCTTTGGACACTATCAAAGTTCAGCTACTTTCTACTTCGATCGGTTGAACAAACCAAATGATGTTACTAAGCTTATTGCCAGTGCTGATATCGGTGGTGTGGAAAAAGTTGCCATCAATGCTAAGGGAGCAATACGCTTTGAAAATCCCAACATCAGAGCTCTATCAGTATCTGGTCTGCTCGATGCAAACTATGAGCACCGCACACTTAATAGTGAAGTTGTTTTTGATATTTTCAAAACAGCCGATGAAAAGATTATTGCGAGCAGCATTGTAAAGGACACAAACCCCGACAAGGCACACGGATTCAATATTACAACAGAAAATCTCATCAAGAGCTCAGGTCTTGGGTTCCAGTATGAAGCAAGTGGTCATTCAGCGTTATCCATGGATCGAATGGAATTCAGCTCGGGATACAATGTACAGAGTGGTATTGCAGACATTAAATCCAGTGGTTTGATTTTTGGAAGTAAGGATCGTCTTGAGCTCATCCTAACTGGCATGAATGAACAATTGGTAAATTTGTTAGCCGAATTCAATGCGAACAAGCATTCTACGAAAGTCAACGCTAATTTCCATCTGCTCTCTTTGAAACCCTTGAACTTGGCCGCTGAGTTAGATCCAAGCACCGCCAAGGTGTCCCTGAAGCGAGGTGGATTAATCGATGCATCAGCTGAAATTAAATTAGGAAAGGAGGCCAAGTTTATTGTAAGCAATAGCAATAAGAAACTTCTAACTGGACGTGTGGCTCTAGACTCTGCTCACTTTTTGGCTTCATCTTTTGAAAGCAACGAAGAGGACGTTAAGGCATTTTTGGTAAGATAATATAGTTTTCTTGTATATATTTTTTCAATTATTATTTTATTTATTTATAGAAATCCGTTAAAGAAGTAGTTGATGAAGATACTAAAGCCGCCAAAGAACAATTGGAGAAACGATTCCAAAAGATACGCGAAACAATCGATCGCCAAACAGAATTAATGAAGAATAGTGTTCCCGATTTTAGTTCGCTGCAAGCAAGCTTAGAAGAGAATCTCGATGCCATAATGAAGGATCTCGAAAATGATCCTGCTATTAAAGAGTTTATCGAAAACTATCATAAATACTACGACACAGTAAAAAAATTGTACAAAGATATGTCGAAGACTATTGTGGAAGCTTATAAACAAATTCATAGCTCGGTCAAGGATTTACTGATGAAAATCCAAACCTTGGTAAAGGATACTATTTTGCCTATTTGGGAGGAATTTTCCAAGAAATTAACTACCCTATTGGGTAATTTGCAAGTGGAAACTGTCAAACTTATCACCAGCCAAATTGAACAAGCACTCAAGAGTTTGAAATTGATTGAGGCAGATTTGAGAGCCTTAGCCAAACCACTCTATGAAACTCTTAAGCCGATCGCTGAAAGTTTACAAGAACTCGCGCAAGCTATGTCTAAGGATTTGGAAGAAGTTATCAAGGATCTTAAGGAATACTGGAGCAAACTACCAACATTCGAAGCTCTTCGCGATGCGATTAAGAAAAAATTAACTGAACTGAAGACTGTCGATGAAATTCTCAGTTTCTTACGAAACATTATTGAACAATTGAATAGTTTCTCAGCCAGTAACGAATCCACTGAATTGGCAAAGAAACTTTACGATTACATTGAAGCCAAATTGCGTGGTACTCAAGTAAATGATATCAAATCTCTTGAAGAAATACTAAATGCAATTTTCAACGTTTTGAATTCCGTTTGGAAACGCTGGACAGATATGAAAGCACCAACAAATATATTCTTAGTCCCAATTCCAGTTTCATTGGACTTACTTAGTAATCTTCCCACATGGATCTCGTTCCGTTTCAGTTTGCTCAACTATTTGATGAACGAAAAACTCGATTTAGTTGTCGACTGGGCTGATTTATTAGCGGAACCATTTGATATGTGGTCACCTTTCGATTTGGTTGGTCATATTGCAGATGGAAAGAATGTATTCACTTTTGATGGACGTCAATTTGCTTTCCAAGGTTCATGCAAATATGTGATTGCTCAGGATGCGGACAATAATGACTTTAGCGTTGTTGGACAATTCAAGGATGGAAAACTAAAATCAATGACGTTGATCGATTCCAAGAATTTCATTGAGATCTCTGACAATGGTGGACTCAAACTTAATGGCAAGCCAGCTGAATACCCAGTACATGTACCGAATGCTCATGCTTGGAAACGATTCTACACCATCAAAATGAGAAATGAAAATGGCGTCGAAGTTACTTGCACTTCCGACCTGAAGATCTGTCATGTATCAATCGATGGCTTCTACACCAGCAAGATGCGCGGATTGTTAGGAAATGGAAACGCTGAACCCTACGATGATTTCATTAATGTTGAGGGTAAAATCGCACCAAATCGTGCCGAATTTATCCAGGAATTCGGATTGGGCAATTGCCCAGCAGTATCGGCTGCAGAAGTGCCTAACCTAGAACACGATCCGGTTTGCTCAGAACTTTTCTCCTTTGACTCTACTCTCGTCTTATCCTATTTGTTCATGGATCACAAACCGTTCCGCCAAGCTTGTGATGAAGCTGTACTAGCTAGTCCCGGAAATAAGGAAGAGGCAGCTTGCAATATTGCTATGACATATGCCTCGGCCGTTAGCATGGATGATATTCCAGTCAAGTTGCCTAAGCGATGCTTAAAATGTAGCGGTGTAACTGGCCAAACTGAAATTAATGATGAATTCACAACTAAAATCCCAGCAACGAAAGCCGATATTGTCTTTGTTGTCGATATGGGTTCGAGCAAAAATATTATTGAAAATTTAGTCACCCCTGCCATATCAGAAATTCGTAATCAGTTGAAAACACGTGGCATGACTGACGCACAAGTTACTGTAATTGCTTTCAGTGATGATCAATTATATCCAGCCTTGCTGACCAGCAATGGAGGAAAACTCAATTACAATGGCAAACTAAATTCTGTCACACTTAATGGACCAACTAAACCCGAACCTCTGGATGTTGGAATCGCAGTTGTAAATGATGTTTTGAAATTGCTTGATAAACTCCAAAATGCAATGCAAAAACAACCTGATGAAGCAGCATTCAATCTTGCTCTGGATTACCCATTCCGTGCGGGAGCTGCTCGGGCAATTGTTGCTGTACGAAGTGACCAACTTGATTACTCCAATACCGTAAGTTCATTTTCATTATAACAGCGGGCGGCAGGTTTAAACAATCGTTTTCTATTTTAGTTCAAGATATTTAGGTCCCATTTGGTGGCTACCTTGAGAGGATTTGAAGGATCATCTCTGCATTTGATTGCACCAGTTAAGGATTTAGCTGTTGAGGGTGTTCCATCTGAAAAACTAGTTGGTAAGAACCCCACCAATTAATGTTAAACAACATTTGATAAACACTTATTTTTGTAATTAACTAGGATTCAATTCACGCATCGTTGCCACCACAGATGGTAAAGATGCAAAAAAACGTCAAAAGCTCAAATTCAAGAATGATATGGGAGTTGATTTTGTTCTGCAGAACAACGGTTGGGTATTTGCTGCCCAGAACTTTGATGCAATCACTTCTGAAGATCAAAAGAAGGCTTACCTGAATCAAGTAACAACTTCTATTGCGGATACACTTTTCAAAACTGAAATTGTCAGCGAATGCAAGTGCACGAGAGTATGGGGTTTACATGCTGAACACAAATGTAAAATTGTATCATCAAACTTTGTGCCCAACAAACGACCAAAAGGAGCGTAATTGTAGTTAAGACAGTAAGACCTGTTGCTGATTGATTAAAGTAAAATTTTATGTACAGACAAACAAAATAAATATTCTCTATTGATATATGTATACTAATATATTAACAATATTATTGTTTTTTCTAATTCGTGACTTACGACTTTTGAAAACAAAAAAAAAAAAATATCATAAGATTCCAGAAATAGGCAATTTTGTGTAACTCTTTTAGATATTTCGATTGAGTGAATGATATTAAAGTATTTGGCAACAATCAATATACACATAACACCTGTTATGTACGATGCGCATAGCTATGTATTGAGACAGATTAAAAGGCGTTTTTCTTTTTTAACTTTGAGCAGAGCTTGAGCATGTCAAATACTCTGAACAGAGTTTGATCAGAGGTCTCCGATTTATTTTTGAAACAACCTGAAGCACTGAACTGTCAAAGTCGTCGATTTCCATTTTTATTTGTTTGTCTGTTTTTTTTTCGACGTCTGTCTCTTTCATATGCATTGAGTGCAGCCAAATCTAATGCATGTATGTTGTCGGAATAGAGTTTTTTGGAATCGTATTCTCCAGTAAGTAACCTAAAAAACGTTGCAACAATAAGGCTCATTGAGTTTCTGATGACCTCGGCATATACTCAGGGCCCTTATTATGAATTACGAAACGAACGGCAGAAAAAACGAAACTCGAAGAAACGAAAGTCATGGCGAAGAGCGATTACAAGATACGAAAATAGAAAGCAAAAAAAGTTGCCAGGCAAAAACGAAAAATGATAATTTTTAGCATTACTTGTAGGCCTAGAAGGTTAGAAATAACTTATTTGTATGTTTTTCACAATTTTATTTATTATTTACTTACATTTTTTTGCTCACTTAACAAAACAAAAACCAACCAAACAAAAATAAAAAAATAAATGACACTTGACAACTACCGCCAAAACGAAAGCTGAACGAGAGCTAAAGGCACTCGTAAATAAAAATACGAGTATCGTCATTTTTACGATTCTCGTTTTTCTTAATCGCAATTTGACGATTAAGTGCTACTGCAATCGTTTTTCCTAATCGCAATTTAACGAATACGCCTTATTTTGAACGAGTATCGTTTTTCATAATAACCCCCCAGCTTCTGTGGTCAACACCAACCGCCGGTTGTCTTTTGGTGCTTCAGGGTAACCGCCAGCTTAAATATGTATCCTGTTCCTGTAGGACCACCTTTCGTCTATACCGGAAGACCAGTCTACATCGCCATAGACCAGCAAATCTGTGTTCCTATTTTACGTGAACACCAGCTTTCTTTAAGGGGTACCGGGTATCGAAGTATTCATTTAATGGCACTCCAATTGGTCTTACCCGGATTCTTAAACTGCTTACAGAAAAGGCTAAGTCAGGACGAGTCACTTGAGCGGCAAACACAATGCTTTCTCTGGCTGTTTCATAAGCCACTTTTCTCATATCTTCACTTTCATCTTCATTCTTTGGACACAACACGAGTTGAAACAGGATTAGAATCAACCATTTCAAGGCGTTGAAGTTTTTCTTTTATATATTGCTTCTAGTCAATAGAAACAGTACTTTGTGGATTAGTCTAAATGTTGTGTGTATAATTTGATTTTAATAAATTAAAATAAAGAAAATTTAAAATAAAGAGATTTTTATTTATTTACAATTAAACGTTTTTCACAACATAAATTTTGTTTTTTACTTTTTAAACTTTTTTACAGCAACGCGTTTCGGATTATATATCCATCTTCAGGCAAGCAACACTAAAGTCAACCAAAAAAGCCCAACATCGATATATAATCAGGGTCTATATCGGTTTCGAAACGCGAGATGTTCTTAATGGTTCTGTGATTTCAATTTCCAAATCATTTGGTGGAACAAAGTCGTCATTTTCAGGTTGAATTGTAGCTCAGAGTAATTATGTTTATTCATATATCTCGGATTCGGAAGAGCTGGATCTGGACTTCGTTTACTGCCAGTTACGTAAACAACACATTTTGGTTTCCTATGGACTTTCCAATAAGCAATGTTCCAATCCCTTCGTCTTTGATTGTTAGGTCGGTTATGGGTAGTTGTGATTATTTTAGTCTCGAAGCCCTCCATCGACTCGCTGTCCTCCAACTTAGTTGTGATTAAGATTCTCAACAACCCAACTTTTCTCGCCAAGCCCGAATCATCGAACGCATTCTTCAAATTGTCCCAGACTACTTCGGCAATAGCTGCGTTTTGAACGTGGACGAAGTTGATGAGATCTATCATTAAGATCAACTTGGATTTCGCCTTCGTGCACAATTTTGTGTCCTCAGATGTGCCTTCCACACACGGCAATAATTCTTTATACTCCAAAAGATTTGGTACGGCGAATTTCCAAGAATCATAGTTCTCCCTGCCATTGAGCTTTTCGAAAGAAAAACGTGGTTAGGAACGGTCATTTTCTTAACTAAGGACAAAATACAAATGAAGAACTCTAATCAAAGATTTATCTTTCGGTTCGCTACTTTCCCTTAAAATTGCGAATCAGAGCCCATACATAACCTATTGCAAAATAAAGTGAAAAAACAGAGCACAAGAAATGAAACAACCGAACTTGTAGATAACAAAGGAAACAGTATTTAATAAATTGAAAATAAGCGTTACATAAATACATTTACTTTTTGATTCTCATGTTAGTTCGGTTGGTAATCAATAAAAGACTTTTGTGGAAAATCGATCATCGAAGATTTAAGATATCTAAGGTTGCTGCCATTAGGTGTGTTTTCACAAGTGGTTCCACTTTTATAGAATCGAACGTTAGACGAAAAGTGCCATGAGCAGTTCAATTTTCAGTTCTCTTGTTCCAAATATTAGACTTTATAACTTTCTACTTACCTATATTTTGAGAATATATTTACACCAATTTTTCAATAAAATACTTAAAAAATTTTGTTTACATTAAAACAATGTGAACATTATTTGAGAAGAGGGATACATATCAGAAATCAAATTCATTTTGACTTTACCACCCCTGCAGAGCAGTTTTGTGTTTTGTGGAACCTTCTTAATAATGGTTCGCCAGAATTTAAAATATTTGTCCTCGACTTTAAGATGTTATTTGTTAAGATCCAACTGCATTAGTACTCGAAAATCTGAAAACTTTATTTGATTAAATTAGCATCGTTTTGTTGAACATTTACACACTAGCCCTAGTACCACATGTATCCTTATGTTATGCTATGTAAAATCCGATCAGAAGAACTCAAGTTCTAACCAATGCGCCGTTTTATGTTTTGATATTCATTAATCGAAATGTTAATTTAAAAAAAATATTCATAAAGCAAATTATTTACGTGGTCTTTATATTTTTTTAATTAGAATTCAAAGAAAATAATAATAAGATCAAAACAAAAACTATATATCTTTTTTAGATAAATTTAACTTTTCTTATATTCTATCCGCTCGACTTTGACTTCGTCTCCAATCAATTGGTACACATATGTGACAACAGTTGTACTTTGTATGTCCATGAGAAGAAATGACGGAATGACAGATCTTTAAATAGACAAAAAAATCAGGAAAAAAAATAGAGGAACATTTTATTTAACGAAATAGATGGGAAAAGAAAACACCAATAGGGTCAGAATTATTCGCGATTCAAGAGAGATAACAATTTCTTTTCAATTTAAAAGAATAGGATTATTAGAGTAGTTTAGGAAATGAAAATTTACAATGCCACCTGAAGATGAAAGTTGTTTTTTATGAAATGTTATATGAGAATCTTTGAATATGTTTTGTGTGTTCTGATATTTTGTTCAAATAAATGAAGAAATGAAACATACATTCTTGTTTTGTGTTAGTCTACTAAAATCTTTGCTTGAGAATCGTTTTAAAAATACAAAATTTAAATGCACTTACGTGTCTAATGGATTGAATGCTCCAGTTGCCGAACCTGGATTGATATAAAACTTATTGCCATGCTCGTAAGCTTCAAATTTATGAGTGTGTCCCGAGATGAGAATATCAACATCTAGTTGACGCTGAATCAGTGCCAAAGCTTCAGGATCCCCTCTTGGAACAACCTGTTTATATGTTTTTAGATATTTACTTAATTTTTGTTTATAAAAAAGTAGTTGGAAATCTCTTTGTTAAGATTTTTACCTGGTGACCGTGTGATAGGCCAATACGAAATTGCCCTACAGTGACTATTTTCTGTTCTGGATAGTTGAGATTCTACAAACACAGTAACATAAATTCCAGAAAATAATAGAAAGCTATAATCAGTACCTCATCGAAATCACCACGAACAATATGAACATCATTGGCCAAAGTCTTTAGATAATCAAATGATTCTTTGGTGCACAAATTACCGGTACATAAAATATGATGGATTCGTCCAGGTACAAGGAGTTTCTTAAATTTCGGTGGCAGACTACTGCATCGATGTGGTATATGCAAATCACCAAGAACTAAAACCAACTATACCAAGATATTATCTATTTAGTTAATGTTATATGGATTAAAAATGAGTGTGAATTAAAGCTTACCATTTTTGTTTAATATTTGTTTAAATTTTTGTGTGGGGCGTTCAGAATTTGTTTTAAAAATAAATGCGATAAGAAAAATTCTGAATGACAAATGCAAATGAAGAATGATAAAAAAATTGCAACAAACGAGATATGTCAAACCTTAGATCTGTTTGATAGCTTAACTTGACAACTGACGTATGAACTCGACCAGAAAAGTCAATGGCCGCGTTCGTATGGTGGTCCTATAGGGTATCTAATACTGCGTTTTCACAAAAAGATAATCCGAGATTTAAGCTAGGCGCGCACTTGCAACTGTGATCGAAATCAAATAGTTTAATCACCACTTGATAGAGCACCACGCACTGGCAACCAGAGTAAATATATTATTAGTATATATATAAGATAATCCGAGATTTGAAGCAAGAGATTTATGTGGTGTTTTCACTGCAGTCAAAGATTAAAAAGAAAATTAACTTTGACAGCATTTATCAAAATGCTAATCATAGAGGAAATATATTACCTAGAGTCACGACTTCGGGGGTTTGCTCTCTTTAACCCTACAAGCTGAGTTGAGAGGAAAAAACCCACAGTCCAAAGATGTGTTGGTTGCCCCATGCATTTTAAATGGGAACAAACACAGCTTTGTTCAAATTTTGTGGGTTTTTGCTCAATGCGCAAAAAAGTTGAATAAGTGCGTTTGAATATTCAAAAAAGGAATCCGTTAAATTCAAAAATTTTGAAATACAAATATTTTTTTATTAATTTTGCTTTTTATATCTGTTAATCAATAAAAACTATATTAAATATTAATTTTAATGCTTCTTGGATACAAATTTCTTAATATTTATGTATATTTCTGTTAAAAACTAAGAAATTCCAAGTAAAAGTAGAAGCGCACCTTAGAAATTCAATGCGTATACCGCCCAACATTGACCACGGAATATAGAAATTTGAGCCAAAAGGTGAATATTTTGACAAGTAAACAAATCGATAAAAAAAAACAAATGTCATAAAAAAACAAAAGTGCGGGTCGCTGCTTCTAATTAGTAAACAAGTTTTTCACCGATTTTAGCGTAATTTTCTCAACTAATTCAAATAAATTGTCCATAAAAATGGACATCAAAGTTTCCCCCGTCGATACCCGATAAAATTTCGTGTGCAAATCATAAATTGATCGCGTAAATTTCGATTGCAAAATACCGGTGGTGTTTTTTCCCCGCACAAGTTTTTCGCTACATATTTTTTTTTTTATTGTGTGTGCAAAATTTCACAAGTAGTGTCAATGGAAGTATTGAAATTTTGGTTAAAAACCATAAAGGAAGTGTGAAAAAGTATAATTGAACGTTAGTTCATATAATTATACATCGTTTGGGATATAGTTTTGTTAATAAAACTCATTGTGCGGGCGATTTTTTCACTTTACAGTAAAATCAATTCGGTGCGATGTATGTGACGGGGTAATCGCCGTCTGCCATAATGCCATAAAATTTCTTCTCTTTTCTGGGGCCGTAAAATTTCCACAATAAGTTTTAATAAATTTCTGAAATAAAAACTCTTCCAAACATCAAAAATACCTCAATTCCACAATGTTCTAAGAAGCTGATAATTTTGCGGACATATTATGTGGTGGCCTTTCCTATTATCTTCTAATTACTTTACCAATTCTCATAATTTGTTCCTCGAATCCTGTCTTGGCATCCAGTGAATTTACCGTCCAGCGAATTTTAAAATTTGA
Source organism: Chrysotoxum bicinctum (assembly GCA_911387755.1). NCBI lineage: Eukaryota > Metazoa > Arthropoda > Insecta > Diptera > Syrphidae > Chrysotoxum > Chrysotoxum bicinctum. The sequence goes on along the minus strand of OU426991.1, from coordinate 13,198,091 downwards.
CGTTAATGGTGTCCCCTATGGTTGTCGAGCATCTGCATTAACATTGGAAGCAAAATCTTTGTATTCATGGGGAACGTCAAGGCATTGTGTGGTGACAAAGTTTCAAGACATGACAATAGATCAATTGAGAGAAATTCGTCAAAAAGCAGGCGGCCTGGTTATCCTATTGCCAAACAACATTGCATCACTATCAGCTGAGGACAAAGAGCATTTAATTCTACTTGAGCAAGCAATGTTGGCTCAGGTTTCATCAATACCTGTATACTTCTCTACTTACAACGAAGATCTAGACCAGGTTATATCCGATATAACAATATCCAGCGACGCAACGAAAGCTGCCCAGCAAGCAAGCCCTATCAGAACTTCTCAACATGATATCAGCCAATGGCTATCAAATAGTTGTAACAGGTGCCAGTCATGCAGTAAACAAACAAAGCAAAATTCCAATTATTCAAGGAGAGCTTGCGCCAACCAAGAATATAAAATCCGGTGAAATAGAAGTGAATACAAAGTTGCCATTCATTATAATAACATCGCATCTAAACACATTTGGACTTTATAATGACTACCCACTTAACGCTGATACCGCCGTGTTGTTAACACTTGCCGATTTATTTAGTAAGCTTCATAACACTGTTAATACTGCTCCCAAATTTCGTTTAATGTTCTTACTTTCGGAATCGGGAGCATTATTAAATTTTCAAGGAGTCAAAAAATTGCTTGATGAAAATGTTCAATTACAGAATAGTAGTACACTATTTACGATAGTAATTGCAATCCACAGATTTTCGATAAAGCTTCACTCAAAAAGGGAGCCTATGGAGCTGTCATGGACGATGATGCAGGAGATAAGTTCTGCGAAGAATATAAATATATCGATTCGATTTTACAACGACGAACGCAGGTCATTACAATGGAATCTGAAAAAGGTTCAACATTTTCGAAGGCTTCATTTGCCGCTTCAGGCAACAGATCTGATATTAAAGTCGATGATCCAGATTTCTGGACAAAATGGGCAAAGAGAGCAGATATTGATCCCGATGCATGCGAGCGAGATGAAGAAGAGAATTTAGTTCTATCAGAGCCTAGAAGAAGGACCCAAATTAAAAGATATCGGCACGAAGATGTAATGGATATGTCAGAGGATTCATCTGCAGAGAATAGTGATGAAGATAGCGTTGGTGAGGGTTCGAATTGAAAAAAATTCAATAGAAAGATCAATTCTATTTGTTTTTTTTTTTTTTAGGACTTCGAAGCAGAAGAAGGAAAGAAAAACTAGAACGAAGAAGTCGTGGCAATGGTAATGAAGACTACATACCAAGAGATCGTGATACATTAGCCGCAATGGGCTTCTAAGAAATACAATATGGAAACTGTGCAAAATCTGAATGTTTCAAAGTGGAAAAAGGACTTTTATCTTATGGGTAAGTTTGTTTATTGTCTTTCATTTTGTGCTTTCAATTTAATGGGTAAATTCTGTAATTTAATATGTTGACTTTTTCTGTTTGGACACAATTACACAAGCTTTGAATACAGAAAGTTGTGCCATGTATATGCATGTCTCGAAACCACCAAAAGAAAGAACCGCAATGAACAACTTCTACAAACTACTTAAATCTGTTGGACAACAGCACAACAATATAACATAATACAATATACATAAGAAAATCAATTTAGCCGATGTGCATGGGAAAATGAGCGTTTCAGTATGAAAAGATTACCAGCTTTCACTCTATCCAGTCTAAAATCGCCAAAAGAACCTTCCGAACGACCACATTTAAAGACGATCAAAACAAAATCCTCTCAAGTACCCAAAGAAATACCAAAGTAATAGCTGAAACACTTGCTCGTTATATCTACAATGTAGAAGAGGGCGAAATATAAAATCCTTACAACATAATAACGACCTTAAGAATGCTTTTGAAAAGTATTTTAAAAACGTCAAAATCGTTTACGACAAACCAGATGTGCGGGAACCCGACTTTTTGCTCTACGAGGGACAAGAGGCAAATCTATTTGTTTACCGAGTTAAACCAGCCGTATTTGCCCTCTTTCTGACGATTTTAATTGCTGCGTACTTGACTCTAGTTTACTTTTTTATTCAGAATTTCCCAACGCTCTACACACTCATATGTAAAATGACGAAAAACATTGCACCATCAACATAAAAAAAAAATTAAAAAATTAAATTTGGTGGTGCAACAGCTCGAAGTGAACCATGACCTAGTGACTTACAACTCTCAACCATTCCTGTGTGCTTGTTACCAGAAACGAAGGGGACCTACAATTTTCTGCCGATTCCGAACGGCTAAGGAGCCGCACTTTCCATTTCAAGAGATACTCTTGGAGGATTTGTCAATTCCTCGCAAGAGGCAGTACACCCCTGAAAAAAACTTTCTTGCAGCGGCTGAGAATCGAACTCGAGACCTTCCGCATGACAGTCCAACGCACTAACCATTATGCCAAGGGGTACTACATCAAAAGTAAAGTTAAATTAAGTTCCGGAGTGCATAAGTAATTTTTACTTGCGACTTATAGGTACTATAAGGCAAGTTATGCATTCGTAAAAAAAATCGAACTCAGATTTTGATCAAAGTTGACATTACGATGATAGCGAAGACTAAAAAAGTGGGTCTGGCAATTCTGTCGGTTCGACTACAGCCCAAACGGCTCGGCCGATTTTCTTTAAAGTTGGTAGATAGGGGTTCTGATTTTTCCCCCCCACATGTTTTTTTCTTTTTTTTAAGACCAAAAATAACGGTACCTGCCATACGAATTTTTTTCGAAATTTTATAAATATTATTTTTCTCAAAAACTGTTGGACAGATTGAAAAAATAAAAACACAAAAAAATTTCATTTACCTAGTTAAAGCTAGGTAATGGTTGAAAAAAATTTTCCGAAAAATGGTTATTGAGGGTAACCCCCATGGAACCATTTTTTTTGTTTTTGATTTTCTCAAAAACGGTAACACCGATTTTAATCATTTTTTTTACGGAGCCTTTTCAAAAATTTAAATAGAATTGTGTATTCAAATTTTCAAAAAAATTTCATTTTACCTTAAAATAAAGGTACCCACCATACAAATGTTAAAAAATTAAGAAAATGGTTTTCAAAAATCTTATTTTTCTCGAAAACGGCACCTAGAATTTTGATAACATTTTTTTTCTTTCAATTAATTTTTATGATCTTTAATTTATTAAAAAAACTTTTGAAATTAAGATATTACAGCTTGTACCTACCATAGAACCATTTTTTCGAATTTTGAATTTCTCATTATCGTTATTGTCGGATTTTAATAAAAATTTTTTTATAGAGAAGCTTTTAAAAAGTCTAAAACACATTATAGGAGCAAGTTCGTGCGACCCAGTCGTGCATTTTATTTATAAATAAGTTAAAACAAAAAACAAAGAATCCAATATCAGAAAATTTGTAGGCTAGTTTATTTAAAATCTAGGAGCTCTGTTAGACTCTAGATGAATTGTATTTTTTGAAGTAATGGTGTCATAAAAGTAAATGAAAAATGGTACAATTACAAGCGGCGACGCAGATTGTCATTTTTAAATACTTTATCAATTTAATTGATAATAATTTAATGTCGATTTCCTTTACACATGAGAAATCAATTTCTGTGTGAAGATTTCGATCTCTCGACGGATTTCACGTTCCTTTACACCAAAAAAATCGATTTTTTTCTGACAGAGATCAAATCCCTCGAATCCGTATTTGAAGAGGGATTTACATGTATACGAAATACGCACACCAAAAGAAAAAATTTGACAAGAGATCAAAATCCCTAGTGAGTAAAGGAAATCGACATAAGAAGAAATGCTTTGAAAAATTATTTAGAATTAATAATACTCGCTCATTTAGAACTTTGAAGCCCATTTTAGGTTCGCTCCTTTTGTTTTTTTGCTTTGCTTAATGTTTGAAAATAATACTTGCAATTTCTTAGTTCAACTATGCATTTAAATTGAATAGTTTTAATTAAAAAAATAAATAAGTGTTCGTATTCAGAGATTTAGAATGCAGCACAAAATTTTGTTTTCCTTTTAAGAACAAACAAATACAAAAACGATAACCTCGGCTGCAGGTCTGCCGCAACACCATCAGCAGCAGCAGCACCAACAACAGCAGCAGCAGAACTTTCAAACAGTAGGTGCCACCCAAACTTTGGTAATCGAAAATCACAACCCGATGGTATTCTCATCCAAGGACCACTTCAAACTAGTGGTCCGCAGTTGGTATAACACATTGCGTCCTTTACTTCCGCCAAAAGAGCCGCATGGGGCGGTCAGGCACTTCCACAAACTGCTGGCGCCATGCCCACAGTAGCTGAAGACGATGATGGTAAGTTCGAATGTCACTGTTCTTGCCAATTGGCATCTAAATTTAAAAATCTCTGTTTACCCAATATAGGAGTAAATCTATTGGATCAGACGACGAAGAAGAAGCCGAAGCCACCTACTCTGCCAAGAAATCAAAGAAACCCGCCGTCATTGCCAAATCGTCCGTCCTGCTCGACGTAAAGCCTTAGGATGACGAGATCGACATGAAAGAAATGGAAAAGTGTGTCCGCACCATCGAGATGGTCGGTCTGTTATGGGGTGCCTTCAAACTCGTTCCAGTCGGCTATGGCATAAACAAGTTGCAAATCATGTGCGTCATCGAGGATGACAAGGTTTCAATTGATTTGTTGCAAGAAAAGATGCAAGAGTTCGAGGACTTTGTCCAATCTGTTGATATCGCAGCTTTCAACAAGATCTAAGCACAAAAATCGGCCAACATCATCGAATTAGATCTTGAATCAACTTAATTGTTAGTCCTTGAACTTAGAGTTTAATTCAGTTGAAAAAAAAGAAGCAAAAAATGCCTTGATTAAAAAAAATACAATTTTATACTCAAGAATGTTTTGTTTACTTTTTTAATTTTCTTCCTTTTTAAATTGGCCTTCCAACTTGATAGTTTAACAAAATTTCGTTTAACTAGATGTCCGCCGGAATATAACCTAAAATTCCAGCCAAGTTAGTGCTGAAGTTTTGATACAATAACTCGGTTAAACCTGTGAGTGGAATTGATGTGGGGATTATGGAAATATGCTCTAGGAATCATTGGATTGGTTTCAAAATAGGATCAATCATTGGTATATAAACCAAGCTGTCATTTCTGAACTAGTTGCTTCATGTTTATGATTGAAACGGTTTCGAGTGTTGATTTTAGTCCTCTAAGTGGTTCTGAAAACCAATTTTAATTTTAACAAAAACGTCGAAAAATTTGCATATGAGGACCGTTTTAACAATTTCAATATGAATATGAAAATGTTGAAACGTGCCTCATACGAACATTTTTCGAAGTTTTTGTTATAATTAAAATTGGTTGTCAGAACCACTTAGAAGACGTAAATCAACACTCAAGCCCGTTCAAATCATCCTAATGTAGCAAGTCGTTTGGAAATGACAGGATGGTTTATCTAACATTTTCAAGAAAATTACATGATTTTTCATGAAATTCTTGAAAATGGTAGATAAACTAAGTCGTCAATTCCAAACTACTTGTTTCACTTGCATGATTCAAACGGTTTCGAGTGTTGATTTAAGTCCTCTAGGTGGTTCTAAGAACAATTTTTAAATCAGACAAGAAATTCGAAAAAAATTCATACAAAAGTCGTTTTAAAATTTTCATATTAGTATTGAAATTGTGAAAACGTTTCTCATATGAAAATTTTTCGAAGTTTTTGTTAAAATTGAAATTTGTTTTCAGAACCAATCAGAAGACTTTAATCAAGACTCGGAACCGTTTTAATCATCCAAGTGAAGCAAGTAGTTTGGAAATGAGAACATGGTTTATATAACATTTTCGAGAATTTTATGAAAAATCATATGAAATTCTCCAAAATGATCGATAAACCAAGCTGTCAATTCTAAACTAATTGCTTCATTTGGATGATTGAAACGGTTCCGAGTATTGTTTTTAATTTTCTAGGTGATTTCAAAAACTAATTTTAATTTAAACAAAAACTTCGAAAAATTTTCATATCGGGAACGTTTTAACAAGTTCAATATGAATACGCAAATGTTGAAACGTCTCTGGCATGAACTTTTTTCGATATTCTTATCAGATTTAAAAACGGTTTTCACAATCACCTAGAGGACTTAAATCCACACTCGGAACCGTTTCAATCATCCAAATGAAGCAACTAGTTTAGAAATGACAACATCATTTATCGACCACTTTCAAGAAAATCACATGATTTTTCATGAAATTCTTGAAAATGGTAGATAGACCAAGGTGTCATTTCTGAAGTAGTTGCTTCATTTGGATAATTCAAACGGTTTTGAGTGTTGATTTGAGTTCCCAAAATGGTTCTGAAAACCATTTTCAAATCTGACAAAAATTTCGAAAAAAATTCATGCCAGAGACGTTTCAACATTTGCGTATTCATATTGAAATTGCTAAAACGTTCCCGATATGAAAATTTTTCGAAGTTTTTGTTTAAATTAAAATTAGTTCTTGGAATCACCTAGAGGATTAAAAACAACACCGAAGACCGTTTAAATCATACGAATCGAGCAAGTAGTTTGGAAATGACGGGATGGTTTATCTACCATTTTCAAGAATTTCATGAAAAATTATATGATTTTCTTGGAAGTGATCGATACATTATGTTGTCATTTCTAAACTAGTTGCTTCATTTGGAATATTGAAACGGTTTCGAGTGTTGTTTTAAGTCCTCTAAGTAGAACTGAAAACCAACTTTAATTTTATCAAAAACTTCTAAAAATTTGCATATGGGTATCGTTTCAAGAATTTCAATATGAATATGAAAATGTTGAAACGTCTCTGGCATGACATTTTTTCGATATTCTGGTTAGATTTTAAAATGGGTTTCAGAATCCCCTAGAGGATTAAAAACAACACTAAAGACCGTTTAAATCGTTGGAAACGAGCAAGTCGTTTAGGAATGACAGGATGATTTATCCACTATTTTGAAGAATATAATGAAAAATCATATGATTTTCTTAGAAGTGATCGATAAACCACGGTGTCATTTCTAAACTACTTGCTCGATTCCAAAGATTTAAACGGTCTTTAGTGTTGTTTTTAATCCTCTAGGTGATTCTGAAACCCATTTTAAAATCTAACCAGAACATCGAAAAAATGTCATGCTAGAGACGTTTCAACATTTTCATATTCATATTGATATTCTTGAAACGATACCCATATGCAAATTTTTAGAAGTTTTTGATAAAATTAAATTTCGTTTTCAGAATCACTTAGAGGATTAAAATCAACACCTAAAACCGTTTCAATCATCAAAATGAAGCAACTAGTTCAGAAATGGCATTATGGTTATCTACCATTTCAAAAATTTCATGAAAAATCATGATATTTTCGAAAGTGATCGATGAACTATGTATGTTGTCCTTTCCTATTATATAATAATTTTCACTCTGAGACAAATATTTTTTTTTTTTTTTTTTTTTTTTTTTTTTTTTTTTGCGTAGGAAGGTGAGAAATCTTCAGGAAGACACTATAAGCCCGATGCTTATAGTAGTGTCAGATTTTTACTGACTAAAAAACACCTCCCTTATCTTCTATAGAGATACTACAACTAAGTCGAGCTTAACAAGTAGTTTTGGCAGCAGTTTCGTTCGCATTTTGTCAGGAAGCTCCCCAACGGGAGGACCTGAAAGTTCCACAAGATTCGAGTGGAGAAATTAATTTTGTTGCGCTAGATCAAGAGGTCTTGTTCGGTGCAATCGCCGAAAAACGTTCGTCTCGCTAAGCGATTGTCGGATTTCGTTGTTTCTATGATCTCTAAGTCGTGATCTTAGTTCTGTGGCAAATTTTTTAATTTCGTTTTCTACACTTTCTATATTTAAGTCTCTATGTAAGTTGCTATTTCTTACATACCATGGAGCATTAACTATTGTCTTAAGTACTTTGTTTTGGTATGTTTGTAAAATTTGTATATTTCTTTCGTTGGTACAACCCCAAAGTTGTATACCGTACGTCCAAACTGGTTTCAGTACTTGCTTATAAATAAGCAGCTTGTTATACACGCTTAGATTGGAATATCTTCCAATAAGCCATGTCAATTCGCGGAGTTTATTTTCGAGTTCATCGCGTTTCTTTTTAACATGAGCCTTCCATTTAAGTTTCGCGTCTAGAGTCATACCTAGATACTTTGCTTCATTTGTATATGGAATTTGCATGGAATTAATATAGATGGGTAAGGTGTTTACGTTTTTATACGTAAAATTTATGTGCGTGGATTTCGCTTCGTTAAGTTCAATTCGCCATTTCCTTGTCCAATCTGAAATGCTATTTAATGCCATTTGAAGCTTAGAGGTCGCCGTTTCTATTGAATCTGATATTGCGAGTACGGCTGTATCATCTGCAAAAGTGGCTAAAGTTGTACCTTCTGTTTGGGGTATATCGCGAGTATAGAGAACAAATAGAATCGGTCCAAGGACGCTACCCTGGGGCACGCCAGCGTTAATTTCCTTAAACTCAGAATACTCCGTTCCTTGCTTAACTCGAAAGATTCTATTTTCTAGGTACGATTCAAGAAGGTTATATATTTGCTCTGGAAAGACTTTTAATTTATATCTAAGCCCGTCATGCCAGACTTTGTCGAAAGCTTGGGAAACATCAAGAAATGCAGTTGAGCAAATCTTCTTTTCTTCAAATGCTTTTTCAATTTCACAAGTTATCCGAAAAACCTGATCGATTGTCGAGTGTTTTTTCCGGAAACCGAATTGGTGTTCGGGAATTAAACGTTTATCTGCAATGAATGGTAACAGTCGTTTAAGAAGCAATTTTTCAAATATTTTAGATGTTGTAGGCAAGAGAGAAATTGGTCTGTACGATTTTTTCTCATTCGGTGGCTTACCCGGTTTGGGGATCATTATAACTTCGGCGACTTTCCACTGCGAAGGTACGTACGCAAGTCTTAAAGCAGCATTAATGAGCTGTAAAAGCTTAACCATTGCTTTTTTAGGCAACTCTTTGAGGACACGACTGTTAATAAGGTCGTAACCAGGAGCTTTATTATTTTTCTGCCGTTTTATTTCCTGGACAAGTTCAGTCAAAGTGATGTTTCTTATAGATAAACTGTCCGGCCTTGGTTGAAACTCTCCTTCATTTGTCGGAAACTCTTGACCATCGAATGGTTTGAACGTTTCCTCGAGGTACTCAGCAAATAAATCCGCCTTTTCCTGATCAGTTTTTGCCCATTCAGAATTATTTTTTCGAATCGGTGCCGACATTTTTTGAGGCTTTTTAATACCTTTTAACGTCTTCCAAAGAGAATAATTCGTTTTTTTGTCTGCTGTGAGGCTTTCAAGATAGGAAGAATTCTTTCTGTTTTTAAAATCTCGTAACAAGTTTTTGATTTTGTTTGTTAAAAAGTTGACTACACATTTATGCTGAGGAGCACGTGAGTGCTGCCATGTTTTTCGAGCTTTTCGTTTTTCGCGAATCAATTCTTTTATATCTGCTGGAATTTTTTCTTCGTATTGCCTTGACTTTTTACTACAGACCGGTGTATTATCCCAAGCTGCTTTTTGGATAATATTTATAAATTTGTCGGTTTCATCTTCTAACTCAAACGGAGTTTGCAGGGAGACGTTCAGTATAATACTCTTTTCGCAATCTTCTTTGAATTTGTCCCAATTTGTGTTATTATTTGTTAAAGACAGGGGCTTTTCTTTTTCGATTACGTTACTGCTTATTGTTAGGATTACGGCCGAGTGATCCGTAGAAAAATCGACGTTATCATCTACTTTCACATATTTTCTGTTAATTCCTCTTGCAATGAAAAAGTCGACAAGGTCGGGAGTTTTTGCTGAATCGGTTGGCCAATACGTTGGTTTTCCTGAAGAGAAAAATTCGACGTTACATTCAGTACCCGCTTTGTAGAGTTGTCTACCCTTCGTCGAGATGCATCGTGATCCCCAAAATGTATGTTTTGAATTGAAGTCGCCGCCAATAATAAATGTTGGACCTAATGCATTGAAGAGTTCTTTAAACTCCTGTTTGTCTATCTTGGACCGAGGAGGACAGTAAATAGACGCAATGTTAAAAAGAACGTGTCTAACTTTTAAAATAATGGAAGTTACTTGCATTGCATCGAGCTCGATATTCATCTCAAACGAATGATTGATATTTTCTCTGATAAATACGGAAGAACCACCTCTTGCTCTTTCGGATGGATGACATGCGTGGTAAGCCGAATAACCTTTGATACTTAAATTCGAGTCTTTTTTCAAATGAGTTTCAGAGATCAAACAAATATCTATTTTTTCATTAAGAAGAACTGTTTCTAGTTCTTCAATTTTTGGAGTAAGTCCGTTCGCGTTCCATGTTATTATTTTGAGTTTTTCTGACGACTGATCCATGTTTACAATAAATAAAATATTTGATTCGGAATTGAAATACAAAATATTTTATTTGAATTTATATTTTTCACTTTTTAACATGTAAAGCATATACTGAAAATATAACCATTCACTGATCAGAATATCATTAACCTTCTTCTTAAATATACTTCTCCAGAATTGAGATGTCGTAAGCAATCCAGTGCACCGATTTGATTAAATCGAAAAGACTCGCGTCACTTTTATGGGCGCCCGGTGGAACTGATTATAAGTTGACATTGATTTATGTTCTAGAACACCTAAAAACTAATATTCACAATTTGAGTTGTATCTTTGCCTTCGTATTCTTGCAACTAAAAGAAGAAATTCCATTTAGATTAATGTTAATATTGTTTTAATAATTTACGTTTTATAAAACTGCATTATTGTCTTCTAATAACTGTGTTATTTTCTTCATTGAAATGTGTCAAATAATCAGTGTAGCACATTACATATTCCAGACTTCCGCCGAAACGCTTAAGACTTAATTCAGAGATCCTAAATATAATATCCTTATCCTTTGATAAGCAGGACATGAGGGCAGCAGCCACTGCGAACGTCCTCGCAGGCTTTTTTGAAGACAGCTCTTGCCCGACGACAGAATTTCATGTACCTAAGTATAAATATAATTAATTTTTATTGTGAATATTTGCAATCAATGTCTACTTACAAGAATAGGACCTATGTGAGAATTTTGTTGTACATCTGATGAACCTTTGTATTTCATTCGACCTTCTTCAAAATCGACGTAGACAAAGTACAATAGAGCGTTCTTGTTTAAAACTCCACTTATGGAGGGATCCAATATGTTGGTGCACTCATTTCCAAATATACATATGTATATCCTATTTGTTATTAGGTTTTTTCTTTTAACATTAAAGTAATATTATAATTACAGTGACAAATTATGAGTCACATTGAATACGAAATATTTGTGTTTTAGGCCGGTATTCACCGAGCGCTCATAACTTAAGAAGCTCCTAAACCTATTCACCAAGCAATATTAGTGAAGATCTACGAGCGCTCTCAAAACTTAGGAGTGGTCCCGACCACTCCTAACTTACGAGCGCTCTCTTCGAAAGTTTGTTCGCTTGTGCGTGTGCAACGCACGCATTTGACTCGAATCCATGTGAGCAATGCCAAGTAGAAGAGTATCCATTTGCTGTCAAGACCACTATTACACAACATTTCACAGTTTGGGTATGCCTGAACAAGAGAGAGTGGCTCTCATTTTCGAACTTCGAAAAACACTTGCGAGTGGTTGGTGAATACCCCACAGAAATTTCAAGTTAAGAGCCTCGTAAAGTTAATAGCCGTTTAGGAGCGCTCGGTGAATACGAGCCTTAATAAATTTATGAGAACTGTCATTTTGATATTAAAAAAAAAACCAAACGTCAAAAATTTGAGCTACTGACTTCATTTTGTATTTTAATCCACCATTCACACGTATTCACGGATAGGGAATTTAAGAGAGTTTTCTCTTACTCACCTCAAAAAAAATTTGAGGGTGTTTCAGGCAAGAGGGGTACCGGTCGTGACTCTAGGTAATATATTTCCTCTATGATGCTAATGGTGTTTCAATATTTCTAATAAAGTGGAAGCGAGAGAAAGAAAGTTTCATTTGTGCCAAACGATGAAAAATCATCGAGATGGCTTAGCTCAATATGGATATTAGGTCAGTTTGATCCAATGAAGATTTAACAAGATTTATTTCAAATCTACTAGATTTACGAATTAGATTCGTATGGTAAATCTTCGGGATTTAAGGAAGATTTATGGTGAATCGACTTAAATCCAGGATTATCTCTTGGTGAAAACGTAGTATTATAAAATGGAAACGAGAGAATGAGCGTTTTATTTGTGCCAAACTATGAAAAGTCATCGAGATAATTAAGCACGATATGGATATTAGGTCAGTTCGAACAATAGAACAATTGATTCAATGAAGATTTAACTAGATTTATTTCTAATCTACTAGATTTACGAAAAAAAAATTTATAGTAAATCTACAAGATTTAAAGAAGATTTATGGTAAGTCCACTTAAATCCAGGATTATCTCCTGGTGAAAACGTATTATAAGATACTTTAGTATCCGATACGTTGAAGAAAATTTCTTTCTTGCTTGTTATTGGCATCTTTTAATTAACAGAATCACTTTTTAAGTTAAAGTATCGAATGATATACGTTCTTGGTAAACAGTTTTTATGAGTTGATTTTGACGTTTGCCAACATCTGAATATTTCCCAGATTGTGCAAGTATTTTTTAGGAGGTGTTCATGAAAACATTTTGCGGAAAGTTGTATCTTTCTGCAAAGCGGAAAATTATCTCGTTGCATAAATACCCTAAGGCTAGGCGCGCTTATTCAATTTTTAGTTGCACAACTGTTTGGTTGCTCATAGAAAACAGATGAACTATTTGGTTGAATGTCCGCGCAGGTGCATATAATTATATGTTACACAAAATAGCAAACTCATTTTATGTTGGTCGAACCAAGCAGTTGCGCAACTAAAAATTAAATGTGCGCGCCTCTAGCCTTATTGAAACTTGAATCTGTTTAGTTTTAAGAAGCATTTCGACAATGTATATCTGACTTTATTCGGCCCACCCTGTACAAGGATCCTTCAACGTTTTATCAGTTATAATCCCGGTTTATGACGAACAATTGGTATGAAATAACAAAACAAATTGCTTTATCAATCGTGTGAATAAAAGTGAATTTACATGTTTCTGCATCTGCAAAATGCAGAAAAGTAGAGAGAGGCAGATGTATGTTAAACCCGAAAGTGTGAGAAAATACACAGGTGGTAACTCTTTTTTACTTCCTATAAGCTGCTATAACATGTTGGCCTGTTAATACGAAACTATGCAATGAAAATTTAACTTACCTCCATTTTCTTCCATTTTGATTCAATGTTTTTTTCATATCATGCGTCCGTCAACAAAAATTATAGAAAAATGTGAAAATATCGCAAATTTACAAAATGTAGACGAAGATGTTCGTCTTTACTATAATCTTGACTTCTGCATTTCTCGAATTCCCTATAAAGCAGAAATGGAGTCCTTCTGCATTTTGCTCTTTTTCTCTTTGTCTAACAAATATGAATTCTGTATTTGGCATCCCTTTGTTTTTTGCAGAAATCAAATGCAGATACATGTAAGTCCAGCATAAGGCGTTTTTTATGTCATTTTCCATTGGTCGTCCAGAAGCGTCTGGAAGCGTCCAGAAGTCTCCTCAAACCGTTCCATTGGGAAAAAAATACTCTTCTGAGAAGAGAATTTCGCTTCTCGATTTCAAGTCAGAAACCACTCAGGAAGCACTAATACTCATACCCAAATGTCAAAAGCAACTATCGCAGATTTTCACCAACACGACTATTAACTACATACAAAGGCAAAATTTCAAATTTGAGTAGAAGAAGTTAGCACTGTTCCATTGGATTTCAGAATGAGTGGATCCTTGAGTGGAACCAATGGAAAACGACATTAGTTAAATATTTTTAAACCATTACTACGTTTATATGAGGTATTGAAGCGAGCTTGAAGCTCGCTTTGACCCTTTGTAAACGGGTATTGAGTTGAAATGAGCTTCGTTCGACTCGATCTCACTCGCGCAGCGGTGTCGCTCAACACCATTTCAACTCAACTCCAAATCGAGCTCTCAACTCAAATGACGAAAAACCTGGGTCGAAAATCCGACCCTAATCCAACTCGATCTTTCGATACTGCATATAAACGTATTACATATAAATAAAAGATGTAAATTCAAATTGTAATGTTATTTTATTCGTTTTTTTTCATCGAAGGATATTTTGAAATTGAAACTTAACTTAATATCAAAAAAATATTTCTGATGTGTACATTTTTTTCCTTAGAGCTATGCATGTGTAAGTGCCAACATATTGACTGAAGAAGGAAGACTAAAAGCCTGTTAAACAAATATAATTTACATTTATATTTTTGGAAAACAAATGTATGTAAGATTTAGAAAAAAAGCCGCCAACACTGTTTTTGTAATGTAAACTTATTTACTTTTTTCAGTGTAAATAGTTTTGATTTGTTAATTAAGAAGATCGGTATAAAGAGAGAGAGAGATTGAAAATTGATATTAAATATTTAGTTTGTTTTTAGTTCCCGATGAGCATTTACTGAAATATACAAAATTATTTAACTTATATCAAAAACAGAAAACTACATATAATAATAAATTATTGTATTGAAAGGAATACTAAATCCTTTTACTTCTTATTTTTTAAGTTTTTTAAATTTTGAGTGCGGACGTTGCTTATTTAAGGACCGACACTTATCAATATTTACGAATCAGTAGTAAACACATTAACTGAGAAAGAAGCAAACGTTTCACCCTTCTTGCCAATTGCCTTGGCTTGATATTGTCCAACATCGGTGGCTGTGCACTTTACGATTTCCAAAGAGTATTTATTTCCATCCTTAATAAACTTAAATCTCGAACTTGCTTCGTCGATTTGTTTGCCATCCTTAAACCAAGTCAATTGAAGTGGACTTTCTTGGGTTTCACATTCAAACGTACACGATTCGGTTTCTTGAACTGTCACAGAAGATGGGAATTTTGTGAAAGTTGGTTGTTTTGGTTCTTCGCCTGGTACGAGAACATTGATTGTGCAAGTGCTGAAACTTTCACCAGCATCGTTAAATGCCTCACAAGTGTAGGTGCCTGCATCTTCAGGGAAAATCTCAGCAATTTGTAATTTATAGATATTTGCTTCATTGGTATATTGAAAGTCCTTAGAGGGTTTAATTTCTTTGTTGTTGTGCAGCCAAACAACATCGAAATGTTCGGCACCAATGATACGACACGCAAGAGTTACAGCATCGCCATCATTGACAAAACGAGATTCAAGGTGGCTGGCAATTTTAGGTGGCTTATCACCACTAGCCGTACGTTTAGCTGAATTCTTTTCCATAGCTGCTTAGAAAAATTAGAATCATTTATGGCTTTAAAGAAAAACATTTAAAAAAATACTAACGTTTAACGGTCAGTTTGCACTTGGTATCCACTGATCCAATTGAATTTGTTGCTGTACAAGTAAATACGCCTTCATCTTCCGGGAAGATTTCATTGATTGTTAAAGTAGCAACACCATTTTTATATTTCAAATCCATAATTTCGGACGATGAAATTGCTTTTCCGTTTTTGGACCAAGTAATCTGAGGTTCCGGATCACCAACAACTGTGCATGTTAGTAACAATTGTTCGCCATCTTTGATCGTTAGGTCCTTGAGTGGTTTTGAAAACTGTGGTTTGCACATTAATGAATCATCAGGGGGTACTGTTAAAAACAAAATGAATAAGGATTTACTTTTAATTTAATTTTTGCTTAGTTCTTACGTATCAGCTCTTTGGTTGCACTTCGTGATCTTGATGGTGAGCCTGGTGCATTCAAACCATACTTTTTCTTTTTTGTACTTGTTGAATCTGAAGAAGTGTTTGTTGATGAGAAGGAACTCGAATTGTTATGGACAGTCTGAAAAAAATTCATCAAGAAAAAGTTATATTTTTGTTTGTCTAATTTTTCACAATATTTGTATTATTATTTAGAAAGGGGTTTACAATGTGGAACTTTAACAGGTGTCTGCGGCCATATTGTTAAAGCTACATTTCTGTCAAATTGGATATTATTTATTAATGTCGTTTTCCATTGGTTTCACTCAAGAATCCGACCATTATAGGCGTTTTTCTTTTTTAGTTCAGAACAGAACCTGAGTTGTCAAAAAATAAATTGTGTTTCTTTTTTAGTTCAGAGTGTTCAGAGTTTCGAAAATGTGTTTCTTTTTTCGCTCTGAGCATGTTCTGAGCGTGTTCAGAGTGCGCTCTATGAGCTCAGAATAAAATAACTGAGCAGACAGAGTAAAATGCTTAACACAAGCATTTGACAGATGGAAATTAAAAAAAAATGGCGACAGCTACATAAGTGTACAGGTCTGTTTCAAAATATACTCAGAGTGCTCAGAGCACGCTTGGTTCAGAGAATGTTCGGAACATGCTCGACATGCTCGGACTCTGTTCAGAGCTCTATACTGAACTAAAAAAGAAAAACGCCTTATGAAATCCAATGGAACGGTTCTAACTACTTCTACTAAAGTTTGAAAATTTGTCTTTGTATTAGTAAATCTTCGTGTTGGTAAAAATCTGCGACAGTTTGTTTATTATTTTTATATTTATATGTATACTTTGGATTAAGTAATTAATTTCCGAACGAACTTAATTGTAGCAAACACAAACGAAACAAAATAAAACAGGAATGCTGCTGCCGGGTTTTACTTCTGACATTTAACTATGTGTATTAGTGATCCTTGAGTGGATTCTGATTTGAAATCGAGAAGTAAAATTCTCTTCCTCATAATCATCAGCAAAATTGTTGAATTTGGCACGATCACAATCCACCCAATTATGTAGGTGTGGATTTTAGGCTAACACCGCAGCGTTAACCCATCATAATCAATTGGGCAAATTTAAACAGGTATGGAAACTGATGTATTGGATGTGCGCCACCCAGGAAGCCGTGACGGACATTGAATGTCTCATATAACTTACATAAGTGCATACATTAGGCTTCTACAAAATATTTTTGTTAATGATATCACAGAGCTTACGAAGTAGAAAACTGAACTATCACAGTAGCCCGCTGAATGTGTTTCTATTTTTATTCAGAGCATTCTCAGAGTGGTTATAATAAAGTGACCATTTTGATCCTATTTTAAATCCTATGATAGTTAGTTAAAAATGTGTTTCATAAAAAAAAAAAAAAGAAAAAAAAAACGATATATCCTTACCTTGCTAGATGATGATAGTGAATTGTGGGAAGTCGAGGAATAATTTGAAGTACTTGTGCTTGTATTGAAATTAGATGTCACCTGACGAACCGTCACAATCGGTGGTGGAGCTGGCTTAATAGGTTGTTCAATGTATTTTCGGTCTGTAGATATACAAATATTAGAAATTAGATTCATGCTCATATTAGAAAAAAATATCAGTTGGAAGGATTTTTATATGACAGTTCGTAGTTTTAGTTTTTATGGTTGTTTGTTGTTTCATTTTCTAAATTATTATCTAAAAATCTGCACAAATCAACAAAAAAACTGCGATATCTACGAGTTGACATATAATATCTCTATATTATAATGATTTTTTTTCATAAATTTTTTAATGCAAATTAAATCCATCACTCAATTAGTAACAAAAAAAACAAAGAAATTAGAAAAATCTATTTTTGTATTTAAAAAAAATTGAATCATGCGTAGTTTTTATTTTCTATTTTTTTTCTATTATGACTTCTGATGTAAATGAGTTTAATTTTAAAGAATTAAATCATGCAGTTTACTTTTCCAACCCAGGGTATATCGTTTGGATGCAACTAATATTTAAATTGATTTTATAGCCCTCATTTTGAATAGCGAATCGAACTTTTGATTTAAGTAGAATGATTTAGCGAATTTCTTTTAATACGGTGTTATCATTAGAAAGGTTCTATATTGGCTTCAAAAATCAGTGCTGTCATAGTTGATTGCATGTTTAACATCAAACAATGGAAAATTTTATTTAGCATTGTAAAATTGTATTCTTTTATATTGTTTTGTGTTAATCGATTGTGATTTTTTTAATTAAAGAACAATGTTATTTTAAGCAATGTTACTTTATTTTTTAAAGAAACTAAAGCTTATTATGAAAACCAATAAAGTGGTTATCCATTGACAAAATAAATCAATTTATTTTTGATATAAATATGTCAAAATGCCAATTTTATTAATTTTTGCATTCCATTGGAAACAAAATGGATTTATTTTTCAATTTAAAATCTGTTTTGCAAATCTGAATTTTTCGGGAGATTTACCTCTACCGAAGAAAATTATTTCTAATAACAAATATTTGCGTATTTAATTATCGAAATAAGTAATACCTTAAAATATATTAATACTTGTACGTTGCATGTTTTTGCTTAAGATTTGCTTGTATTACAACCAAACTTATAATAAAAACTTGTTAAATTGCAGCAAAAAAAAAAATGAAAACAAACCTTATATCAGTCTTTTCCTTCGCGTTAAGGAAGATCAAGAGAATTGGAAATTGATCCCCATAATCTTTATATTTTTGTTGACACAAACGCATATGCATTAAGCTAATCAGGATTCTTTTCTGTTCGATCTTGAAATATTTAATTAATACTTTCGTTTTCTAAAATAACTCACAATATACTTGGAACCAGCTATACATTTTTCGTTTATCATCCATTACTTCCAAAATAAAAAGTAACAATTTATAGAATAGTACTCGTACTTTAATTTTCAATTCTCTAGAGTTATCACTTAATAATTTGATTCGATTGGATTTCATACTTTAAGTATTTAGACTAGAGTACATTCGCAATTTATAATTCTGCGATAGTCAATTTCGCTTAGGTTTTGACATTTGGAGAATATTTAATTTAAGCGAATCCCTATTCAATATACGAATCTATCGAATTCGGAAAGTTTTAAGTTCGATTCGATATTCATAAGGCAGACCTATTATTCACGTACATATGTATGTGTAATAATGTCTTCGAAAACAAAGTTAAAAAAAATCTTAAGAATCTTTCAGCGTGGTATATTGCTAAACTTACACATATTTCAACTACCTAATATCTATTAATTAAATATTTTTTTGGTATTAAAATGAAAACATGAAAAATGGTCAATCATGTACATAAGCAGATCATAATAATATGGTCAATCAAAAGGTTTTCCAAAATAGGGTTTTCCGAACTTTGACATATGATTGTGTTGAAGCTAAGTCTGTTTTGCCAAACCAAATGCAAATGATTAAATTGTTTTATGAGAGTGAGTAATATTTCGAAAGCTTCTGTCAGAAATTCATATTAAGCGACGAGGCCCATTTCTGGGTGAATGGGTTCGTCAACAAGCAAAATTGTCGGATTGGGGACGACCACAATCCACATGAGATCTTCCAAATTGCAATGCATCCAGAGAAAGTTACTGTTTTGTGTGGATTTAGAGCTGGCATCGGTCCACATTTCTTTGAGAATGACGTTCGCTAGGCCATCACCATCAACAACGAGTGCTATCATCATGATAACCAATTTTTTTTGGCTTAAATTGGATAATATAGACACCGACGGCATGTGGTTTGAACAGGAAAGCCCATGCCACAATGGCCATTATGCACGAACAATTTTCGAACATGGTTTTCTCACGCGGAGGCGATGTGAATTGGTCACATGGATCGTGCGGTTTGAACCTGTAAGATTTCGTCTTGTAGGGGTTTTTTAAAGTCCTAGATCTATGTCAATAGAACAAACCAACACTACCCTGAATGCTAACATAATCAATGCCATTTGGGAAATTTGAACATTTCGGATGCGCGCCACCAAGTGAAGCTGCGGCGGAGATGTGAATTCGAATATTCCATACGTAATGGCCTTCTTAATAAATAAAGTATCTCACTCAAAGTTTGTTTTGTTCAAATTTAAAACTTAATGAAAAACCATTTACAACGCAAAATAGTATAGATACTAACTCTCAATATCGTTGAAGTTAAGTCTAGTTAACAAGCTATGAAAATCTATATTCTTGAATGTAAATAAAACTTATCAGTAGTTAAGGCCTAGGCCACTCTTACTTATAACATAACTATAATAGCGATCTCCCGAAAATTATGATCAAATAGTTTCGGAATGAAGTGGGTTCACAGTATTTGAGCTTTAGAGTGCTCCATCAATAAAATCAATAATATTACTGCGCGTGTGAATAATAAAAAAATCAATAAGATAATCGATAATATTTGAAGCCCCTTTTTATAGAATGTAGTTTATAATAACATTTGAATCATAATTATGTTCTTTTGATCATTTTATTAATTTTTATAACTTCAATATGTATTTTGTATTTTTTTTAGCAAGAATTAACGAGATTTAGCCTAAGATATTTTACAATATCTGTTTGAAATAAGTTCAAAATAGAAAATATGAATTTCGAACACAGAAACAGTTCAAAATAATGTTTAGCAAAACAATTATTATTAACTATACTAAATAAATTAGCAAACACATTCCAAAATCAATAGTTAAACAAATTCAAGGGATATAGAGTTATGTCTAAAAATATATCTTTAATACACATATTTTTTATATATTTTTTTAATTTGGGATTAAAACGAAAACACAGGTTTGTAGCAGGTGATTAATATTTGTTGTTTAATGTTTTACCTCCTGAATATAGGAAATTGTGAGCAAGTTCTGCCTGCTCGGGCGTTACCCATTCTCCTAAAAAAATTTTATTAGGATATTTGTATCGTTGTTTTGTTTATTTTTTTTTTAATAAGGCATTTTTATATGTATTTTGTAAAAAAAAATTAGGATTTTGCTCGATTGCCTTATATAAAATGCCGATTTTAGTTCTGTTTATTTGGTTCACTCGGATTTTGTACATTTTTTTTAATCCTCGAGTTTAATTTATTTCAGATTTCAAAATGGCCAAATATAGAAACTGTTGTTTAATGTGAATTTTATTGGACCCAGAGGGTGAGCCTCACGAAAGAAGAATATTGACTGTAATCTCAAAAATCAAGTTAAATAAGTTTTATTCCTAAACGAACGAATTTCATAATGTTGACAACAATTTAATACTTTGAAACCAGGCTATCACTGTGATTTTTCGAACGTTTTTATTTTTCAGGTTGAAGCCCTGATAATTTAATTCAAAAATATACTCGTATAAACAAAAATTTTAAAAATACTTTACTAACAAATATAGAGAAGAAACGGGATAAATTATATTATATCAGATTCGAATGCATCGAACCATCGAAAATATAGTCTGGTTTTAAAGGCAAAATATTGTTTAAATATTGAGAACTAGGTATATTTTATTTTAATAATAAGTTAGCGTTTTGTATGAACTTGAAATCTTTTAGAAATAATTTTAAATTAAAAAATAATTTGCAACAATAAATATAAACTAAAATAAGAAGTCTTTCGTATAATGCATCGAGTAAAATCATCAATATTCCTTATTATTTTTCAAAAATACTTTGATAATTTTAAACATCAATTTGAACAATTTTTCATTTCTTTCAGGTAAGCGTTAGCATGAATTCAGCTAGAAAAAGGTAATGAAATAGAAGAAAATTAAAAGCTGATAGCAGTTTACTATGTGTACTGTAAGTAGTATTGACTGCAGCTGTTGTTTTGATTTTTGATAAAGTGTTTAATGTTTGCTCGGCTTTTGCTGTTTTTTTTTTGTATGTATATATGATCTGCGCAGTTAGCTTTTTTCAGCGGCGAATTCTGCTTCATTTTCATTTACCGTGGATTTTTTAAAGTTTAAATTAAGAAGGATCTTAGTAGTAATAGAAAAATACATACAAAGCTCACATGAAAAAGTATTGCCAAATCAATGTTTTTTATTTGTTTTGTTTATTTGATGGCGTTCTTTTTAATTTAAATAAATAAATTAATTAAAAATGAAATTGGCAAATTTAGCTACAAAATTTAATTTAAAAAGAACAGTTCCCACTTTATTTTGATATTATTGGTATAAGTTATGGTAGCTCTCTCGATTTTTGACCAATACTATCAAAATTAAAATTTGTAATACTTACCCTCTACAATAACCACACATTCTGTTTCATCCGTGCCATGACAATTGGTAGCAATGCAGGAGTATTTTCCTGAATCGGATGGTTTGCAATCGACAATTTCCATTGTGACAACACCATCTGAATGTGTCATTGAGTATTCGTATTTGCTAAGCTCACGTCGGTCCTTGTACCATTTGACGGTTGGTACTGGCTTTCCACTCAAACAGCACAGCAACTTGCATGTATCGCGAGCTTGCATTACACGCGGGCGTAATAGGAATGTAAAACTGGGTGCCGACTCTGATTCTTCCTGCCAGAAAGTGTATGGGAGTGGTTCGCGTCTGCGAACTGGTGTCGATTCGTGTCGGTAAACTGGTGGTTGTTTCGGTAATGGTTGAACATTGAGGAATACGACCTCTTCACGGGAACCATAATGGTTTTCAGCCCGAACGATGTATTCACCACGATCTTCAAGTTTAACTCGATTTATGATGAAGTAATAGTCGTCACCAGCATATCGTTTCATGTATTTGACGCTCTGTCTTAGTTCTTGGTGATTGTGCGACCAAGTTAGGGTTGGCGTAGCAACGGCAATGCAACGGCAATAGAACTTAACGCTTTGTCCTTCGTAGCAGAATTGAGATGATGGACGAATAACAAATCTTGGGGCAGCTTGTCTTCTATCAATTGACGTCTCATGGATTTTATATTTTTCCATAAGAAGCTTACGCAACGAAGAATATTCAGAAAGTCTACCAATAGGTAGAAGGTATTTGTTGAAGTCCTCGTACTTCTTTCGTAGTTTGTCACGGAAAGCGAGATATTTCTCGCGAGCGATCTTTTGTGTACGATCACTATGATCACCGGTTAGCCATGGATGCAATAAGCATTCATGAGCTGTCATTCTTTTCTCTTTGTTAGCAACGAGAAGTGAACGAATGAACTCTTTGCCTTCTTCGGAAATGTGTCGGAAAGCTTCTTCGTCGAAGTCCCAATCGCATGCTTTCACGTTTTTCAGAGTTGATATATCGTTTTCACCGGCGAATGGTGAAAGTCCACTCAAACTGTCGGACGAAAAGGATAATCAGGTGATATGAAAATGAAAGAAAAAAAATATTTTGAATGATTTTTTGATGGTCTCAGCGCAAAATATCAAATTAATAGATATTAATTGTCTTTCCCAACCTTAAAAAATTTAAAGTTTTAAGCACGGCAAAAATTTAGCCCTTATAAAGTGTCAAAAATCCATCTAAGGATGTTAATATTACTTAGGCAATTAGGGCCCCGAAAAAGTTTGAAAATTTGAAATTTATTGAGCACTGTTTTTTTTTAAGAAGATAAAAAGCAAGTGATTTCTATGATATATGTATTAGCAAAACTTTTATTCAGAATGCTAAAGCTTATGTCGTTTTCGTTTAGATGTTCAGATGTTCACAGTGTGGAACAGTCAGAAAATCCAATCGAAAACAGTATTAGAATTTAATACTTACAGGACATAGGATAGTACACCAAGAGCCCACATGTCTGTATAAAAGCCAACTGGTTCACGATTAACTATTTCCGGAGCAGCAAATTCAGCTGTTCCAGTAGTTATTTTTACAACTTCATTCGGATCTAGTCTTGTGGCCAATCCAAAGTCAATCAATTTGACATTTGTGCTCCTTCTTGTTTGACACATAATATTTTCAGGTTTGATATCCAAATGGATGATGTTCTTTTCGTGCATATGCTTGACCCCTTCACATATTTGGCGCATATAGTTTATTACCTCAGACTCTGACATAGTGTAGCCTTCATCTGTGATACGTTCGAAAAGCTCGCCACCAGATAAGCTATAAATATATTTTTTTTAATTTTCAAAATCTGTTGAATGTACATAAGGATTTTTTTTTCAAATACTTACAATTCGAAAATAAGAACCATTTCATCGTCATCTTCAAATGCATCGTGCAAATTTATTAGTTTTTGATGATGCAATTGATTCATAATATCGATTTCACGACGAATCAAGTCCTTTTCAATTTCATGGGATACAGGAATGAATTTAGCTGCGAAAATGTTACCAGTACTTCTTTCACGACAACGATGAACAACACCAAAAGCACCGGTTCCGATTTCTTCCAAAATGTCATAACGATCATAAACACTGTCATGGGAGATCTCAACTGGTTGTGGTATATATTTGGAATAAATGTCAAAGACATAAGAATCATAGTCCTTGATAGGCCCATCAGCCTTACCACGAACCTTTTTACCATTTTCATCAATTTCCCATTTCTTTTCTTGCTTTTTCTTTTTGCCTGTATCTTTGGTTGTAATCAATGTACTAACTTCTGATGGATCAGAGCGACCATATACATTTTCCGCGTAAATCCTAAAGTCATATTGATGTCCTGGTGCTAAACCTGTGACAGCTATCGACGTAAAGCGTGTATTTCCAACACGAATCCATGATGACATAGGATGCTCACGTTTCTCAACCAAGTAATTTGTGATGTTCGAGCCTCCGTCCCATACTGGAGTTTTCCAGCTCAACGACAGTGAATCGGTACCAATATTTTCGACCATTGGGAACCTTGGCGGATCAGGACGATCACTGATTTGTATCTTAATGATAGCTGTGTCTGAACCAAGTTCATTTTCGGCTGTGATTCTGTATGGTCCTGAGTCAAGTTTTGAACCATCGCGAATTGTTAAAATAGCATGACGCTCTTTAACCTCTACATGGTAGTGACCACCAGATTCGATAGTTTCGCCTTCACGAATCCAGTTGATACGTGGTTTTGGATATCCAGTGAACGGAATCTTAATAACGACATTCTCGCCTTTATCAAAGTAGGCGGTGTCGCGGAACCTCGGTGGAATATTCAATTTTGGAGCAGCTATAAAAAACATATTTAATAGAAAAAAAAACTCTTATACGTAAAGTACAGTTTACTTACTCATAATAACAAGTGAAGCCCTAGTTGATTTCGCTCCGGCCTTATTGACAGCTCTGCAAACATATTCGTCAGCGTCTTCGCCGAAAACATCGTTGATTGTCAGGAAGTAAGTTTCTCCCTCAGCGTACATATGATACCTTGCACCATTTGAAATTTCACGTGCCCCTTTGTACCAAGTAATAACTGGCTTCGGAACACCAGTAATTGTGCATGAGAATTGTGCATTGTGATTTTGAATGCAATTGGCATCACGTAATGGTTTGACAATAAGTGGTGGTGTCGCAGCCTTAGGATCGACAATCTTGACTGACGTCGATGCAGTTGATTCCTTTGAGAGACCAGCTTCATTTTGAGCGAATACTCTGAATTCGTATTGTCGGCCCTCGATAAGATTTGGACAATTAATTTGTGTGGTTGGACAGATAGTGATATTAACACGCTGCCACGCAGAGCTACTAGCTTCACGTTTATCGATCCAGTAACCTTGAATATGAGCACCTCCATCCGATTCAGGTTTGTCCCATTCCAAATGGACGAATTCTTCACCAATTTCTGTGACTTTTGGAATTCCTGGTGGTGAAGGTGGATCGAATGGAGCCTTTGCTTTGATCGGATTCAAGCCTTCCAATGGGACACCAAGTCCGTTTTCATTGACTGCCATCACGCGGAAAATGTATTCTTGATTTTCGGTAAGACCTTGCACAACGTACGAAAGTTCCTTGCATAAACTCGAAACGGTTATCCAGTGTGATGAGCTTGTGTCCTTGCGTTCAACGACGTAATGCGTTACTCGTAAGCCACCATCATATGCTGGTGGTCGCCAGGCTAAAGTGCATGAATGTTTGTTTATATGCGAAACTCCCATTGGACCAACTGGCGGTCCAGGCAAACCTGTGATTCGAACATCAAAGTTTCCAACAGCAACGCCACTCTCGTTTTTGAATTCAATGCCATAAGCCCCACCATCTTCTTTGTTAACGTCTCGAATGCAAATCGCTACAAAATCATCGAATGCCGTGTACTTAAAGTTAGATGTTTCCTTAAGAGTTTCGTTGTTCTTAGTGATTGTTATTTGCATAGGTTGATCACCTGTGTAATACACCTTGATCTTTGCGTTATCATTCTCTGGCAAGTAAAGTTCATTGGGAATTCTGGTAATGACTGGGGGTGATCCAATCTTAAGATGGCTAGTTGTATGCACGAATCCAAGTGAGTTGATGGCTTCGCATGTAAAATCACCTTCATCAGTTGATTGTACTTCTGTAATGTGCAGCCTGAATACACCTTCCTTTGAATCGGATGTAAACCTACCACCCATTTGAATTTCTTTTCCATTTCGTAACCACCTGGCAGTTGGTTCTGGTTTTCCAGTGGCTTGACATTGCAGCATAAAGTATTTTCCGAATGGCGCGACACGATCCTGCAAACGAGTAATCCATTCGGGCTTTTCTCCACCCAAAACCTCACATACCTTGATTGGCATGGTACATGAGCTGGGTTCCGAACGTCCGGCAGCGTTAACGGCAAATATTCTGAATTCATAATCACCCATCTCAATCAGATTAATAACTGTGTATTCGGTATCCAAAACATTGTAGTCATTGCACTTGACCCAAATCGCACCTCCTATATCACGGCGCTCAATGATGTAACCAGTAATTCGGGAACCTCCGTCACTTTCGGGCTTAGCCCATTTAAGGTCAACATAGTTTTTGCCAACCTTGAGAACTTGAGGAGTTCCTGGTGGTGATGGAACATTGAATTTGCCTTTCAGCCTGAATTTCATCGATGGAGCCGATGGCTTACTAAAACCGGCAGCATTCTTTGCCTTTACACGAAATTCGTATTCGTGTCCATTAACAAGATTGTATAACTGGTATTTTGTGTCTTTGATAAGGAACTCATATGTATTCCAAGACGTGTCATTTGCAACATCTCTATATTCAATTTGGTAACCTTGAATACGAGAACCACCATCTGATGATGGACGATCCCAAATTAAAGTCACATTTCCAGAATCCCAATCAATGACCTTTGGCTGACCTGGAGCATCAGGTACAGTAAATTGATATTTAGCCAGCACGGGTTCTTCTGAATCAAGTGGCTCACTAAGTCCATATCGGTTTTCAGCTCGCACTCTGAAGTAGTATTTCTTGTTTGGTTCTAATCCCATAACGTCGTAGTGTGTATTTCGTACGAAACTACTAACTTTGATCCAAATTCCGTTGTTATCCATTTTTTCAACGACATAGTTCGTAATTGGTGAACCTCCATCATCCAATGGAGTTTTCCATGAAAGTGTGCAACTATCAGGTGTTATATCTGATGCCAAAAGTGGTCCTTGAGGTGCACCAGGTCTATCAACAACTGTTACATGACATGCAGCTGTATCGAAGCCTTCGGAATTTGTTAACGTAATTTGATACGAACCGGTTTCTGATCGCTTTGCACTCTTGTTGTGGTAAACGCTATTATAATCTGTCGTCTCGAATTTAATGCGATCATCTTGGAGAACCTCTTTGTTATTGATCATCCATGATGGTTTTGGCCTTGGATTGCCATTAAATGGTACTGTTATGCGGAATTCTTCTCCAGCACATACAATGATGTCGCGAATCTTTAAGTCCGATGTTATCCTTGGTGCAGATGGTGGTGAACGGCATATAATTCCATCCGAAGATGAACTAAATGGTCCTTGTCCAGCTGCGTTGACGGCTGATACGCGGAACTCGTACTCATGGCCCTCGATAAGATTAGGAATTTTGCATGTGAGTTCTGGGCAGTGTGCTTGTATACCTTTGGTCCATTTGTCTTCCGAAAGCAAACGCTTTTCAATAACATATCCAGTAATAGGTGATCCACCATCGTGACGTGGTTTAGCCCAGGTGATGGTAATTGAATCTTCGGTTGAGTCAATAGCTCTTGGAATTCCTGGGGCTCCAGGCACGTCAAATGGATGCCTGGCTCGGATTGGTTGTTCTGTCTCAGCTGGCTCGGATTGCCCGTATTTGTTTTCAGCTATCACACGGAATTCATAATCCTTTCCGATAGTAAGATTACGAACTCTCACAAATGGTACCGTACAATAACTGCTGACCTTTGACCAAGTGTGACTTCCACGTTCTCGTTTTTCTACAATGTAATTACTTATTGGCGATCCACCATCATCCTTTGGTGGATTCCAGTAGAGCGTCAAAGCATCACCAGCAAATTCATCCGCACGTAAGTGTGTTGGAGGCTTAGGACGGTCAAGTACTTTAACATTTATCGTTGCAGTATCAAAACCGGAAGGATTTTTCAATTGCAAACGGTATTGACCAGAGTCACTGCGTTTTGAATTTTTAACTACAAAGCTTGCAGCATCATCTGTCAAATTTTGGAACATGCGTTGATCGTCATCCAGAAGTAAGTCGTTAGCATGCCATGTGGCAGTAGGCTTAGGGAAGCCCACATATGGTACGTGAATACTGAAATCTTCTCCCGCACGAACAATAATATCCCGAACTCCACCTAAGTCCATACATGGCTTGTTGGGCTGTTCGCCAATAACAATTGGATTTGAAGGTTTGGACGGATCAGATCGGCCTACTTCATTATCAGCAATGACACGGAATGCATATTCTTGCCCCTCTTGTAAGTCTGGAACTGTATATAATAGGTTGTGTATTGGTAGCTCGTTTATTGGTACCCAGTCCTTTGAACCCTTTGGTTTCATTTCGAGATAGTACCCTTTGATTTTGGATTTACCATCATTTCGTGGGGGCCTCCATGAAAGAGTTGCACTATTTCTTGTGATCCGGTCGGCCTTTGGTGGTTCTGGAGCATCGGGTCTATAGCGTTGTAGCTGCGCCGTCATTGGCTCTGAAGGCTTAGATGGCTTTCCTAGTCCAGCTTCATTGACAGCTGTTATACGGAATTCATACCTTGAGCCTTCGCGTAAGTCTTGAACCGTGTAACTGGTATTTGGTGTTGGGTAGTTATTGCACTTGATCCATTCACCTCCACGCTCACGACGCTCAACAATATATCCTGTTATTGGTTTGCCGCCGCAGTACTCTGGTGGATGCCATTCTAGCGAAGCTGAAGAGGGGCTATATGCTACTACTTCAGGTTGGCTTGGTGCATCTGGCGGGTCAAACGGTGATTTAGCTACAACCGGCTTGCCTTCCAATGGTTCAGAGACACCGTAAATGTTTTCAGCACTGACACGAAATACGTATTTCTTGCCTTCTGTTAATCCCTTTACAGTGAACGCAGTTCTTGGGCAGAAACCAGGCACTGGGCGCCAAGCATCTACTCCAAACTCTGAAACTTCCACAACGTACCCAGTTATATCGCCACCACCATCGTCTTTTGGTGGATTCCATGAAAGCGAAATGTGATCCTGGGATACCTCAGTGTATGTCAATGGGCCTTCTGGTGGATCAGGCTTGTCGACGACAATAACCTGAATATCAGCGGTGTCCTTTCCAAAGGCGTTGGATGCAGCAACATTATATGTGCCAGCATCTCCGCGTACGGAATCTTCAATGCGAAAGACTGTTTCTTCTGGATTTGTCTGGAATGAGACCTTAATACTCTCAGACAATTTAATACCTGACTTTGCCCATTCGACGGTTGGTGTGGGAGCTCCTTGAATAGGAATATGAATACAAACAGGTTCTCCAGCGTGAACTTTGACTTTACGTCCGATTAAGCCATCCAAAAACAGTCGTGGTTTCTCACGTATTGGCTTAGCAGATAGAACTGATGATGGTTCTGATGGTCGTCCATTTCCGGCAGCATTGACGGCTGAAACACGGTATTCATATTGATGGCCGTCAGTAACACGATCATCTGTGTAATTATTATTCGGAACTGGCTCGGCGTTAATTTTGATCCACCTTCCAGTCGCCTTATCACGGCGTTCAATATCATAACCGGTGATTGATGATCCACCATTGCTGATTGGTGGCTTCCATTTGATTGAAATATGATCTTTGTCGCTGTCTGTCAATTCTGGTTTTCCAGGTTGACCAGGAGTGCTATATTGGTTCTTTGCAATAACCGGCTCCTCCGAAGTAAGAGGCTCAGAACGTCCCTGTAGATTCTCTGCCATAACACGGAACTCATATTGAGTACCTTCTAACAAACGTGGAACAACGGCATGATTGTATTTAGCATTGACATACGTTACAGCTGGTACCCATCCACCACCGTGCGTCAAATCACGTTTCTCAATCACATATGCTGATATTTCCGAACCGCCATTGTCCTTTGGTGGTTTCCAAGAAATTGTCACTGAATTTGCGGTTATTTCTTCGTATTCCATTGGTCCAGTTGGTGGACCTGGACGGTCAAGAATTATTAACTGGAACGAGCCCTCATCTATACCGGAATCGTTTCTCAGCAGAAGATGGTAGGTCCCTGAATCTTCACGTTTGCAATTAACAGTGTGAATAATTGTGTGATGGCCAATCGCTGTAAGAGTTGTTCGTTCGTTGGTGGCGACAGGTATGGTATTGCGATCCCAAATAACTTCAGGTGCTGGTTCTCCAATGAAATCAATATCAATGTGGAATATTAGGCCGGCCTTGATGCGTATATCGTGCAGTGGTGTTATAATCTTAGGTGCAAGGAATCGGGCCTTAGCCGTAACCATATCTGATGGTTCTGATGGCTCAGATTGGCCCGCAGGATTGCAAGCAATAATACGAAACTCGTATTCTTGGCCTTCCGTTAGTTCTGGCACAGTTGCAGCTGTCTTGTTTGGTGGAACATGCACAACATTCACCCAATATGGAGTTCCTTTCTCTTTCTTTTGAATGATGTATTCGGTAAGTGGTGCACCACCATCAGATTTGGGTTCCGCCCATCGTAAATCAACATGATCTCGATCCCAATCTGTAATATCTGGTTTTCCAGGTGCATCTGGTTCGTCAAAGTCGTTCTTAGCGATAATACTATTAGCAGCTTCAAGTGGTTCAGATTCTCCAATTGCATTGACAGCTTTCACTCGGAAAAGGTATTCTTTTTTATGGAATAGGCGAGTTACATCATGTACTAGATGTGTACTCATGCCAGCATCAGACCATGTTCCACGAGACATATCCATCTTTTCGATGACATAGTGAAGAATTGGGGAGCCTCCATCATCTTCTGGATGTTGCCAAGTCAGATGACAACCATCCTTCGTTATTTTCGTAATATCTAGTGGTCCAATCGGTGGGCTTGGACGATCCAAAACGGTAGCGTGAGCAGAAGCAGTGAACTCTCCATGTTCATTCTTGAGTTTGAGAGTGTATCGACCAGCATCAGCACGTGTCGAAAATGGTATTTCAAAAGTTAATTCATTTTGGAATAATGACATATCCACACGAGTACTTTGTTCAATCGGTTTGCCATTGACTTCCCAAGTGTATGTTGGACGCGGCGATGCTTCAATTGGAAGCACCCATCCTAACCGTTTTCCAGCATGAACAGTGATGTCTTCTAAAAGCTTCTTATCGAAGTACGGTGCAATAAATCGTGGTTTTGTAACGACGGTTGAAGAAGCATCAGATGGCTCACCTGGTCCTCCTTTATTTACCGCAATTACTCGGAACTCATAAGGTTCGTTCTCCAACAAATCGGGTACGGTAGCCTTTGTTTGTTTACCAGGTACTTCAATTGCCTTCTCCCATGGTCCAAATTTGGAACGCTTTTCAATAATGTAACCAGTAATAGGCGAACCTCCATCTTTTTTCGGCGCCGCCCATTCCAAATCGACATGATCCTTATCCCAATCGGTTGCCTGAGGCTGCCCGGGCTTGTCAGGTCGAGTAAATGGATCCTTAACAGTGATAGATTGAGCTGTAGCAAGCGGTAGTGATTCTCCCTGTTTGTTGACTGCTCTAACTCGGAAGTTGTAATCATGATTTTCTATTAAATTGTCAGCACGAATGCAAGTATCGGCGCAATCTCCAACCGGCACCCAACGCAATGTTTCAGTATCCATTTTTTCAACAACATAATGCGTAATTTCTGAACCACCATCATCTTTGGGTGGTCGCCAGCGTAGGGTGATTGAGCTCTTAGTGACTTCTTCTGGTCTCAATGGACCTTCTGGTGGTGATGGAATATCTAAGACTGTAACATTTACAGTTGCCTTATCACTGCCATTAACATTGCGAGCAAGAAGAGTATATGTACCCGTATCGGAACGCTTGGCATCAATAACCCGCAATTTAGTACGATAATCCTCATTGACAATCTTGACACGATCAGTGTTTAGCACCATATTGTCTTTATGTGACCATTCTTTAGTTGGTGGAGGTTCACCAATAACAGGTACATCGAAGTCGAAGGTTTGACCAGCTCGTACTTTGATATCGATCATGAATTGACGGTCAATCTTTGGTGCCAGGTTCTTTGGTCTGGCAATATGAGGCTGAGTAGCATCACTTGGTGCGCCTGGACCAGCCTTGTTGACTGCTTTAACACGGAATTCATACTTCACACCCTCCACTAAATCGGGAACTTTTCCCGTTGTAACATCTCCATCAACATCAGCACACTTCTCCCAATCGGAGCTATATTTATCTCTTTTCTCAATAATGTAGCCAGTTATGGGTGAACCACCATCTTGTTCTGGCCGTGTCCATTGTAATTCGACAAAATCTTTGTCATAATCTTTTAAAATTGGAGTTCCCGGTTTTGAAGGTTCGTCGTATGGATTTTTAGCTTCTGTTCCATGTGGTGTTGTTAATGGATCTGAAATACCTTGACGATTACGGGCTCTAACACGGAACTTGTACTTATGTCCTGGTGTCAATCCCTCAACATTGAACTTCGTTGTTGGACCGTCGGTTTCGCCAGCTGGAACCCAGCGTCCTGTAATTTCATCTAGTTTTTCAATTACATAACTCTCAATTGGTTGACCGCCATCATCATCAGGTGGAGACCATTTAAGTGTGCATCCATCGGCATGCACATCTTCAACTTTCAGAGGACCATTCGGTGGAGCTGGTTTATCGAGAACAATAACTTTCACATCAGCTGTATCAGTTCCGTTGATGTTCTCAGCTGTTAAAGTGTAAGTTCCCGAATCAGAGCGGCTTGCATTGCGTACAACTAGTTTTGTATTGTAATCAACGTGTTGTACTTTGATATGATCGCTTGGATAAACTTCTCGTTTGTTAAGCAGCCATTTTGTTTTCGGTGCAGGCTCTCCAGAAACCTTAATGTCATAAGTAAAGTTTTGACCAGCCTTGATACGGACTTCAAGGAGATTAGTTCGGTCAATGAGTGGTGCCTTGTTTCTAGGCTTAGCTATAATCGATGGAGTTGCGGTACTAGGCTCACCAGGGCCAGCTTTGTTTACTGCAATAACACGGAATTCATAGGCTTGACCTTCGATTAGGTCTGGAACTGTTGCCTTGCTTTGATCAGCGGGCACTTCGACGGCCTTCTCCCATTGTCCATACTTGTCTTTCTTTTCAATGATGTATCCCGTAATTGGAGATCCGCCATCAGTCAATGGTGCGGTCCATGCCAAATCTACGTGATCCTTGTCCCAATCGGTTGCTCGTACATTTTCCGGCTTACCAGGTTCGTCAAATGGATTCTTCGCAATAATTGTCTCATCGGCCTCTAGTGGTGTGGATTCTCCTTCGGCATTCACAGCTACTACGCGGAATTTATATTCACCACCAGGCGTCAGTCCAGTGACATCTGCTTGGGGTTCGGTGGCACGACAAACAGGCACCCAACAACCTGTCTCTGGGTCCATTTTGTCAATTTGGAAGTATTCAATGGGGGTACCTCCGTCGTCCTTTGGCCGTTTCCATTTCAAGTGGCAGCCTTCTTTGTGTATGTCAGAGATTTGAAGAGGTCCCAATGGTGGTGTTGGCTTATCGGTAACCACAACATTAAGCGTTACCGTGTCTTTGCCCGAGCTGTTTGTCGCTGTTACAGTATATTCACCAGAGTCCGATCGACTAGCTGGTCTTATAACTAACTTTGTATAATAATCAGGGCTATCGATTGTCACATTCTTGCCGGATTGCAATGGGCAGTTGGAGAATCTCCACTCAACCTTCGGTGCTGGTTCACCAATAATATTTGCATCGAATTTGAGTGGTGTTCCAGCTGATATTGTCACATCACGTAGATTGCGACGATCGATTTTCGGTGCCAAATAGCGTGGCTTGGCGGTGAAGGTCTTACCTGGTTCAGAAGGTTCTGATTGCCCAGCTTTATTAAGTGCTATGACTCTAAACTGATATTCATTGCCTTCAATCAAGCCATGGACTGTAGCAACGGGTGTTGAACTATCTGTTTCACAAGCCTTCTCCCACATCGGACTATACTTGTCTTTCTTTTCAATAATGTATCCGGTAATTGGGGAGCCTCCATCACTTGCAGGTTCAGCCCACGCAAGCTCAACATGATTGGCAGACCAATCCGCTGGCTCTGGTGCTCCAGGCTTCGAAGCAATTGCTATTCGAAAAATGTTTAATTATAAATTGCAATGTTTAGAGGCATCATTATTTTATAAACTTACTAAAAGGATCTTTGGCAACAATTGTTCCAAAAGTCTCCAATGGTTCTGATTCTCCCTCCTTATTGAGAGCCTTAACGCGGAATTTATATTCATGACCTGGTGTTAGGCCCTCAACATTGAATTCAGGACCATCTGATTTACCAACTGGTAACCAGATACCTGTATCGGGATCGAACTTCTCAATCAAATAGCCATCAATGGGTTCACCACCATCATCCTTTGGTTTTTTCCACTTAAGTTTGCATCCCTCCTTATGAATGTCAGATACTTCAAGTGGTCCTTCTGGTTTACCGGGCTTGCCTATAGGGTTGAAACTTAAATTGTTTGCCTTCCTTAAATAGAAATTCGATTTGTATGCTTACATATGATATTGATCTCAAATTCTACGGTATCTTGACCATATTTGTTGTGTGCAACGATTTTGTAAGAACCAGTATCTTTGCGCTTAGGGCTGTCATTGAAAAACTTTGTATTGTATGGTATGTTCTCGATTCGTCGGTGTGATGACACCGGTATTGATTTGCCATTGTGGGACCAAACTACATCTGGTGGAGGTTCACCAATAATCTTAATGTCCAAGAATATTGGCTCACCTTCCTTGACATTATATGTGTGGATATTTCTGCGATCGATCTTAGGAGCCACTGTGAGAAAAACAGAAGCTATAGTATAAAATCGTTTACTGCGAAAAATTATTAAAAACTTACATTTTCTTGGTTTAGTTATGACAGACTTACTGGCATCACTTGGTTCACCAGGGCCAGCAGCATTTATACCACGAACTCTAAATTCATACTCGGTATTTTCGTCTAGGCTTGGTACAGTAGCCTTGCATTCACCACCGGGTGGTGGAGCTGCTACTTCAAGTGCCTTGATCCATTTTCCAGTACCCTTTTCACACTTCTCTATGGCATATGCAGTTATTGGTGATCCACCATCATTAAGTGGTGGATTCCATTTAAGATCCACATGATCCTTATCCCAGTCGGTGGCTTCTGGAGTTCCAGGCTTACCAGGTTCATCTACAATGGAATTGGTTATAGTTTCAAGTTAAAGCAATATAGAAAAAGTAATATTACCAAATGGATTCTTGGCAACAATTGCCTTTTCAGTTTCAAGTGGTTCAGATTCACCCTCTGTGTTTACAGCTAGTACGCGGAATTTGTATTCCTGATCTGGAATTAAGTTATTGAGTTCAGCATACGGTTCCTTGAAACGTCCAGTTGGTAGCCATCTTCCGGTTTCTGTATCCATTTTCTCAACAATATAATAGTCGATTGGAACACCACCATCATCCAATGGGGGATTCCATTTCAATTTGCAGCCTTCTTTATGAATGTCACTTACACGAAGTGGACCCTCAGGTTTGCCTGGTTTATCCAAAACTGTGATTTCAATAGTAGCCTCATCATGGCCGGAGTCATTTTCGGCCTTTAATGTGTATTTGCCAGAGTGAGCACGTTTAGCAATTGGAATGCTAAGCTTAGTTCGATATGGTTCCAAATCAACATTGATCGAGTCATCGTCTTCAATGCGGGCTTTGTTATGATACCATACCTTATGTGGTGGTGGTTCACCGGAGACCTTAACATCCAAGCGCACATGTTGACCAGCCTTGATTGTGATATCTCTAAGGTTGGAGCGATCAATCTTTGGTGCAGCAAAACGGTCCTTAGCAAGCAATGTATCAGATGGATCGGATGGTTTACTTTGGCCGCCTTTGTTCACTGCTTTCACACGGAATTGATACTTCTGTCCTTCTATCAAATCATTGACGCGTGCCTCGCATTTTGGTGTATTCGTTTCGAGGATCTTTTGCCATTTGTTTGTAAGATTGTCCTTCTTTTCAATTATATAACCAGTAATTGGAGCACCATTATCGTCAGATGGGGCTCTCCATTTTAGGTCAGCATGATTGCGAGACCAATCCTTGAGTTCTGGTTTCCCTGGTTTATCGGCTGCCTGGTACGGATTCTTAGCTGTTGTTGGTGAATCGGTTACAAGCGGCTCAGATTCGCCCTCCGCATTTACAGCCTTTACACGGAACATGTATTCTTTGCCATCAGCTAAACCCGTAACGTCAGCTTCAGGTACCTTGCTGACACAAACAGGAACCCAGCGTCCAGTTTCTGTATCCATTCTTTCAATGACATAATGATCGACGGGCTCTCCACCATCGTCTTCTGGTTTATCCCATGACAAATGTACACTTTCGGCAGTAACGTCTTGAACTTTGAGGGGTCCCTTAGGTGTTGAGGGCTTGCAAAGAACTTCTAGTTCTAAATCAACAGTATCAACGCCAGAATCATTTTTGGCAGTGACGGTATAAATTCCCTTATCAGAACGTCTTACCTTTGAAATTATAAACGTGGTCTTATAGTCTTCATTTTCAATCTTAAGTCGGTCAACCGATTTAAGAGGTGCGTCTTTATAAGTCCATGTTATTACCGGAGCTGGCTCTCCTTTAACATTTGCATCAATGTGCAACAATTGTCCACTGCGCAATGTTTTTTTCTGCAAGTTTTTGCGATCAATGCGTGGTGCAAGGAATCGAGGTTTAGCAACAACTGATTTTGAAACGTCACTGGGATCACTTGGTCCTGCTTTGTTTACCGCAACAATACGGAATTCATATTCATGTCCTTCATCCACATTAGTAACAGTACCAGAGGTATGATCTCCTGGAACTGTTGCTGCATCAACCCATGCACGTCCCGATTTGTCTCGCATTTGTATAATATACTTGAGAATTGGGGCACCACCATCGCTTTTTGGTGGAGCCCAACTCAAATCTACAAAGTCCTTATCCCAATTTGTTGGTTCTGGCCTTCCTGGTTT
The DNA here is from genome assembly GCA_911387755.1 of Chrysotoxum bicinctum. Classification (NCBI taxonomy): domain Eukaryota; kingdom Metazoa; phylum Arthropoda; class Insecta; order Diptera; family Syrphidae; genus Chrysotoxum; species Chrysotoxum bicinctum. The sequence continues at coordinate 13,160,756 of OU426991.1, read as the reverse complement.
GTCGGGTTCATCGAATGGATTCTTAGCAATGATTGGTTTATCGGTTTCCAAGTCTTCTGACTCGCCCTCCTTATTAACTGCACGTACGCGGAATTTATAAGATTTACCCTCCTGAAGGCCAATAATTTTGGCTTCAGGCTCTGAACTTTTTCCACATGGCAACCACTGTCCGGTGTGTGGGTCAAGTTTTTCAATTTCATAATAATCAATTGGTGCTCCACCATCATCTTCTGGTTTTTTCCACTTAAGTTTACAACCGTGTTTTGTAATGTCATTCACCTCAAGTGGTCCCTGGGGTTTGCCTGGTTTACCCAGAACTGTAACATCAAGCTCAGCAATATCTTCACCAACTTCGTTTTTGGCTTTAATCGTGTATTTACCACTTTGAATACGTTTGGCACGCATAACAAAGAATTTCGTATTATAATCTACACTATCAACACGTAGGTTATCGTCAGTGACAAGAGGTTCATCCTTGAAGAACCAATCCACCTTAGGTGCTGGCTCACCCTTTATATTGATGTCAAGGCTAATTGAAAGGCCAGTCTTAACAATAACTGCTTTAAGGTTAGTTCGGTCAATGTGAGGTTTCACTATTTAAAGAATAAAGTGTATAATATATAAGGCTAAATTCTTAAGGAGCGATTAAAAGGATACTTACAGAATCTAGGCTTAGCGGTATGCCAGTTAGTTTGCTCTGAAGGTTCCGAAGGTCCTGCCTTATTCACAGCACGAACTCGGAATTTGTATTGCTGACCCTCTTCAAGTTTATTTACGGTTCCCTTACAAATTGGTCCATCAGTCTCAGCAACCTTGACAAACTGGCCAGAGTCTTTATCCATTGCTTCAATGATATAACCTGTAACTGGAGCACCACCATCTCGAATCGGTGGTTCCCACTTCAATTTTACATGATGTTCATCCCAATCTTCTAATTCCGGCAAACCAGGTGCTGCAGCTACATCGTATGGATTCTTAGCAACAATAGCTGATTCGGTTTCCAAAGGATCGGATTCACCTTCTTCGTTAATAGCCTTTATACGGAACTGATAGGCATGATTAGGTTCAAGACCCTTAATTTCTTGTTCGGTTTTCTCAGGGTCAACATGTCCACAAGGCACCCAACGACCGGTCGTAGCATCCATTTTCTCAATGATATACCCAGTGAGTGGAACACCACCATCGTCTTTGGGTTTTTTCCATTTTAATTTACAACCTTCCTTGTGGATATCGCTAACCTCGAGTGGACCTTCAGGCTTGGCCGGTTTGTCAAGGACTAAGATTTCAACAGTTGCTTCATCAACACCATTGATATTTTCAGCACGTAGTGTATAAACTCCACTCTCTTTGCGAGATGAATCCAAAAGTGTAAGTTTTGTGTTGTAGTCTTCGTTTTCGATGCGAATATTTCCGGTAGCAAGGACTTCTTTTTCCATGAAAGACCAGGTAAGTGTTGGTGGTGGTTCACCACGCACGTCAACATCCAATTTGACAATTTGCCCAGCACGAACCTTGATGTTCTTCATTTTTTCACGATTGATTGTTGGTTTCACTGTGATTTTAGAATACAAAAAAAAAAAAAAAACGAGGGACACGGGGAAGGAAAAGGGTATGGTGGTTTTGGACACAAATATTAAAAAAAATATTCTTAAAAATATTTCAAAGTAAAGCTTGGCGTATTTTAAAGCTTTGCAAAAACGAATTTGATCAGCAGCAGATGAACGGTAAAGGTTTTAAGAATATCAGCAAAATAAAGGTTTTCTATAGTTAAAAGTGCGAAACTAGTGATTCATTGCTATTTTGAAAAGTTTAATAGTTTTGGAACTGTGGGAGTAAAATAACCCCACACTATCGAAAGCAAATAGTTGAATAAAAGAAGCAACAACTCGTATAAATTTTCGCTTACAATTTCTGGGTTTGGCAAGGTGTGGTTCAGTTGCGTCACTTGGTTCACCAGGTCCAGCCTTGTTAATTGCACGAATACGGAATTGATAAACGTTACCTTCTTTTAATCCATCAACTGTAGCAGATGGCTCCGGTCCCTAATTACAAAATAAAATAGGCTCCTGGTTATGTATCTCAAATAAAAGTTAATTAAAACATATAAGCTTACATCAGTGGTGAGGACCTCATCCCAATGTGGCGAAAATTTGTCTTTCTTTTCAATTATATATCCTGTGATTGGAGCGCCACCGTTATTCTTTGGTGGTTCCCATTTCAATTTAACCATGTTTTCATTATAATCCTCAATGACTGGTGTACTTGGCTTACCAGCTGGATCGTATGGATTCTTAGCCACAATACTTTGCTCAGTTTCCAATGGTTCCGATTCTCCCTCATCGTTTATAGCTTTCACACGGAACTGGTACTCGTGGCCTTCTTGTAATCCCTTAACATCTATTTCAGTATCATTACCAGATGTCCGACCAACTGGCACCCACCGGCCTTGAGCCTTATCGAATTTCTCCACCTGATAGGCGGTAATCGGCTTGCCACCATCATCTTCAGGTTTGTCCCATTTAAGCTTGCATCCGTCTTTCGTTATATCCTTAACCTTGAGTGGTCCCTTTGGTTTGCCAGGGGCTGCCAATATATTAACTTCGACTTCGGCTTCGTCTTCACCATGCTCGTTTACGGCCTTGATCTTATAAAGGCCAGTATTTTTCCGAACAGAATCAATTATGGCTATCTTGGTATTGTAATCAACATTCTTAATCTCAACATTGCCTTCGCTTGAAAGCTCTTTGTTATTTTGATACCATGTGATTTTTGGTGGAGGCTCTCCTCGAACATTTACGTCATATTTGATGGGCTTTCCAGCGCGAACAATAAATGGTTTTAAATTGGTACGATCAATTCTTGGTTTCACTTGAATAATAAAATATGTATAATAATTAAAATTTATAAAATTATATCTTTAAAAAAATAATCTCTTACGTGCTTTATATTTCACAATCTGCATTTTGCTCGCGTCTGATGGAGGAGATGGTCCAGCTTTGTTGACGGCCACTATACGGAATTGGTATTCTCCGTACTCCTTTAAATCATCAACCTTTGCTTCTGTCACGCTGCCAGGCACATCTCCAGCCTTTTCCCACTCTGTCTTGTTCTTTTCCTTCTTTTCAATTATGTATTTTTCAATTGGAGCGCCACCATCATTATTCGGTGGGTTCCACTTAAGCTGAACGCTATGGTTGTCATAGTCAACAACTTCAGGCGTACCGGGTTTGTTTGGCTCGTCAAATGGATCCTTAGCAACAACGCCGACAATTGTTGTCAGTGGCTCAGATTCCCCTTCGGCATTAATAGCTGTAACACGGAATTGGTATTCAGATCCAGGATTCAAGCCTGTCACATCAAATTCTGGTGGATCCTTGTCGCCAGGCAAACGTCCTACACGCACCCACTTTCCAGTGGCCGTATCCATTTTTTCTATTTGATATTCCTGAATTGGGACACCACCATCATCTTCTGGCTTTTTCCATGCCAACTTGCAGCCCTTGGCATGAACGTCTGTAACCGAAAGTGGTCCTTTCGGTGAGCTTGGCTTACCCAAAACTATCAATTCAACAGTTTCGGTATCAGTGCCATTACGGTTGGTGGCTTGGAGTGTATATTTGCCACTATCTTTGCGAACACAGTTTGTAATCACAAAATCAGTGTGATAGTCGACATTTTCAATCTTAATGCGGTCAGTATTAGTTAATGGAATATCATCACGCCAACTCCATTTAAGAGTTGGTACTGGTTCACCAATAACATCAACTGACCATTTGTGAGTGCGCCCAGTCTTGATTGTGACCTTCTTGAATGTGGAACGATCAATTTGAGGTTTAACTATTTTGTTTTGTTTTATTTTTTTTGCAGAGAGAGAGAAGAGAGATATTTTTTTTTTATTTTCAATTAGAATTTTTTCGTTTATGAAAAGAAAAAAATATGGAGCATGAAGCTTGTATTTTTAGAGCAAAGCATAAAACATAAGTGTGTCTGAAATCTAAAATCGAATCACAACAATTATTTACAACCGCAAATAAGGGCCAGTGTGATTAGGCCAAATGCTGCCTTTAAAAAAGCAGTCAGCAACCTTTCATCTGCTTAAGTCAGACATTGACTATATCCTTAAAAAAAATTATAATATTAAAAAAGCATTATTAATTTGTTAATTGCAAAACTTTAAACGCACAAACGTTTGTCTTAACAAAGATTATTTTATAGGTATGTTTCAACAAAATTGATCAAAACAAATGTGTCAAAAATGTCAAGAATGATCTCAAACTTACGATTTTTATGTTTGCACAAATGATTATCGGTGGGTTCAGATGGCTCCGATTTACCGGCCTTATTAACAGCCCTTACTCTGAATTGATAGACCATTCGTTCTTTTAATCCCTCAACCTTTGCAACACATTCGGGTGTTTCAGTTTTGGCAACTTCAGTCCAATCGGGTGAGAATTTATCTTTCATCTCGATTAGATAGTGTGTTATTGGACGTCCACCATCGCTTGGTGGTCGTTTCCATTTAAGTGTTACCGATTGATTATCATAATCATCGATTTCTGGCTTGCCGGGGCGGCTGGGTTCGTCATAGGGATTCTTGGCCAAAATACTGTCAGATGTTTCAAGTGGTTCGGATTCTCCTTCCTTGTTAATTGCTTTTACGCGGAACTTATACTTTTTGTTTGGTGACAGTCCCTTGAAATTAAATGATGTCTCATCGGGACCAACTTCGCCGGCAGGTATCCAACGACCGGTATCTTCGTCCATACGCTCTAGAGCATAACCGGTTATTGGACAGCCACCGTCGTCTTCTGGCTTGTGCCATTTCAATTTAATGTGATCCGAGCGGACTTCTTCGGGTTCGAGAGGACCACCAGGTGCTAATGGACGATCAAGTACAATGACATCGGCAGCCGACTCTATAGTTCCTGAACTATTCGTCAGGACAATCTTGTATTTGCCGGTATCTTTTCGAATGGCTTTTCGTATCGTTATTGCAGAATTACGTTCGTATTGATCAACGGTTATGCGCTGACCATCGATTTGAATTGGTTCGTCTCCCTTAACCCATTTGGCTTCGGGTTCTGGTTCACCATCGTATTTAATGTCAAACCTGATTGTTTGTCCCTTTTTGACTGTGACATTTTTCAATTGATCACCGACAAGGAAGGGCTTTACAAAACGGCACTTAGCAATGATGGTTTTTGTCGTGTCGCTTGGTTCGCCGGGACCAGCCTTATTAACAGCACGGACTCGGAATTCGTATTGTTGGCCTTCCTTGAGGCCATCGACTGTTCCAGCCAAACAATCAGCAGGCACTTCTTTACCCGTTACCCAATCGTTACTGAATTTTTCTTTGTATTCAAGCAGATATCCAGTTATTGGTGCACCTCCATCTGAATCTGGAGGTAACCATGTCAGATCGGCATGATCCTTATCCCAATCAACAACATCAGCATTCTTGGGTTTGCCAGGTTCATCCCATGGGTCCTTAGCCAGAATGGTGTTTTTGAAGGTAGCTGGCTCACTTGAACCTATTTTGTTCACAGCACGAATACGGAATCTGTACTGCTTTTTGGGGATGAGATCTTCTATCTTTTTCTTCAGTGGTTCATCCGGTAGAACATCAGCGACATTTTCCCATTGCTGTTTTTTGCTCAAATCTTGCCGTTCGATTATGTATTTTATTAAATCAGCACCACCCATGTCTTCTGGCGGTTTGAATGAAACAACGCAAGATGTTTGAAAGACTTCTGATACATCAACATCACGTGGTGGTGTTGGAACATCTTGCATGATTATATTGACATTCTTAACATCTTCACCTTGGCCGTTGGATAATTTGATTTGGTATGGACCCGATTGGTCGCGAGTTGGTTTTTTGATCTTGAATACAACCTTATCGTCTTGAACGGAAACTTCAACATCTTTTACTGGTAATTGCTTGTCATCCTTAAAGAGCTTAGCCTCAACTGGTGTTTGTTTAGTACCGGCAACTTTGTAATGATATTAAAAATATAGTATATTGTTGGTCCTTTGCAATTAAATCATTTTCAATTTAATAAATTTGTCAAACTTACTCTTGTATGGTACTTCAATGACCAATGGTTGATTAATAGGCCCAGCAAATTCCTCGGGACATTCAATACCAGGCTTACTTTCTCCTTTGCTTACAGACAGTTTACACGACGATGACAACTGACCAGATTCACAAGTAATCTCACCCTCGTCAGTCAAGTCTAAAGCATTGAAAATCAACTGATGCTTGCCACCTCCCAAGTTCTTAATCTCAATTCGATCACTGGGCACAATTGGTTCACCATTGAACTTCCAGTCAGCTGGAGCAGTGGAATCTTGCAGTTCGATGTCGAGGACAAGTTTTTCACGCTCAACTGCAGAAGTATCCTTAAGTTTCTTGTTGAAACGATTCTCATCTAAATGTGTATTTATGTAAATAACTATTAAAGATATATAATTTCATTTTCAATCTTACATTTGATAATAATTTCAGCTTCGGTCTTATCGGCATTTGTTGTACACTTAAATAATCCAGCATCGCTCACCTTGCAGTCCTTAATGATAAGCTTTCGCTTTCGGCCGTCCTTAACAATTTGCATACGTTTGTCACCGGGTTTGATTTCTTCATCACCCCTAAACCACTGAACATCACCAGTCGCATCATCAATTTCACAAGCTAATGTTACTGTATCTTTTTCAATGCATTGTAATGACTTAAGAACTTTAACGAATTTATACGGATACTCAGTTATTTTAACTGTTGTATCAGTTTTATCCGGTTGACGATCAAGGCGACACGAATATTTTCCAGCGTCTTCCATCACACTTTCTTTAATAATAAGTTTCAAATTTCCATTGACATCTTTCGAAATTAAATAACGAGCATCATTGCCTTCGATTTTTTCATTATCCTTAAACCACGATACATTTGCCATTGAACTACTAACAGCACATTCCAATACTGTTTCGTGTTTTGTAAAACCTTCAATTTTCTTTTTCAGTGGTTTTGTGAAAGTGTAGCTAGGATCGGCCTCTTCTACATTGAGGAATGCAGTAGATGAGATGCCGCCGATTTCAATAGTGTATTTGCCGCTATCCTCGACTTTAGGATTCATTATGATCAGCTGGTAACTATCATTTTCTTGCTTGAATTTGCATTTGCTTCCAGTGAAGAGCTCCTATATATAAACATGTAAGTTTTAATATTTTGTTCTAAATAAAACACTTTCTTTCAAAAACATTTTGACAGAAGTCCAGTTTTTTCTTGAAATATATCTACATATATCAACATGAAACAGGAGTTAATCCCGACTTGTTTATGGCTTCTGTCTGTTTCTAACTTGTGGTTTGTTTATTTTTCAAATAAATGAAAAGAATGAAGAACAAAAATAAAATTAAATTTGGTAGTGCAACAGCTCGAAGAGAGCCTGGACCTGGTGACTTACAACTCTCAACCACTCTTGAGTGTGTTACCAGGAATGGAGGGGACCTACAATTTTCTGCTGGTTGCGAAAGACTAATAAGAAGCACTTTTCATTGCAAGAGATAAGTACTCTTGTGTCATTTTTCATTGGACGTCAGTAAGCGTCCAGAAATCTTCTGAGACTATTCCTTTGGTCTTTTGGACACAAAAATACTCTTTTGACGATTCTGAGAAGAGAATTTCGCTTTTCGATTTCAAGCCAGAATCCACTCAAGAAGCACTAGTACACATACAAAAGTTTGACTTTTTTTTTCGTTTGTGTTTGCTATAATTTAGTTCGTTCGGAAATAAGTAATTTACTTAATCCAAAATATACAAATAAATGTACTGCAAATAATAAATGACTGCCGCATATTTAGAATTGGACTTGAAGTTAAGTAAATCTTTAAAATAAACAAATTCAACGACTGTCAAAATGCTTTTTCTTTATAATTAAAAATAAACAATTTTTGTTTTTTAACCAACCAATTCGGATTATTTTTCTATACTTACATCCTTTCGGAAAAACCATTTGGGCTTGCAATTTGGCTTACTAAATCTGCCTTCAAAAACAATCTTCTTGTCCTTGCCTTCTTTGGCAAATTGATCAATCAATGGACTCAAGAACGATTCTTGTTTCTAAAGATTTTATTTTGAATTTTCGGTTGACGTAGATATTGACGAAGACGACGATGATGATAACACACGTAGAACGTAGAACGTAGAACGATTGTTGTTATAGAAAGCGTTGTCAAAAATGGGAAAAGAAATTGTTTGGATTTGGTTTTGAATGTTTTTGAAAAAAGGTTCTTGGGCGCTTAATGTTTTTTTTTTTAATATTAATATTTTTTAATTGATTGTTAACATTTTGTTTGTAAAACATATCCTTGTTTTGAAATTTAATTCAGTTTCAAAGCAATGATTGTTATTACTTGCTAGAGAGACTAGAGGCTAGAGAGAGGCATATTATTATGATATTAATACAAAGTTAATTAATTTATTTTATAATTTTTTTTTAAAGTTAATAAAAATAATAATTTGTTTATTAATGAAATAATAAAAAATAAGAATATAAATAAATAAAAGCTGGCAGCACAAGCTCCTCGTTGATATAGCGAAGCATTTGTTTAGTTTGAATATTTAATATTATTATTTTGTTTAAATAAAGTAAAAGCTGAAAATGAAATTATTATTATGTTTATTTTAAAAAAGAACAAAATCAATTACCAAGAACATACGCATATAAAAGTATATAATAACTGAAAATATATACATTTAGACTTAGAAATAAAATTTTAAACATACAAAAGCCACGAACACAAAGTGCAATTAGAAATATTGGAATATTTGAAAATATGTATAGAGAAACAAGGGAAAACAGAAAGAGAAGAAGTAGAAAAAGTTTTGTTTTCTTTGAAATTTATTAAAGAGTAGAAAAGAGAAGAGGTTCATGAAATATTTTAATTTTTATTTTTGTATTTAGAGATTTTAATTGATTGATGGACTATGCTAAATAAATAGTGCTGAATTGCAGTATTCGGAAATCTTATATCTTTTTCTGTTTAAAATGTTTTAGTTTATAGCTAAGAAGTGATTCGAGTTCGTTTGATTCAAATCGGGCTTAAGTTTAATCTAAGTTTGAGCTGGGAACAAAACAATTTCAGTTGATTCCAGAAACTGGCGATGATGGTGGTTTTCATTTAATGTAGTAGTGTTAAGCTTTTTTTTATTCTGACAAATGGCACATGTCCAGTTATCAAATATTTTCGGCAGAATAAAAGTATTTTTGAGAATACATTTATTGACAATTTGATAGTCGAAGTGAATCTTGTATCGTTTTTGATTGCAATGTAAAAATCTGCTCTCAAAACCGAGAATTGAACTTTTGATTTAAACATTCTTGAAAATTCTCAAAAAAGACTCACTCACAGCTATCAGAATAATACGGAACTGAAAAATTGTGGAATAGGTCACTAAAAAAATTAAATTTAATAAATTTCTGATTTTGTTAAATATTACAATTTTCTTTTTCAATAAAAATCGTCGTTATTTAATGCGTCAGTAAACTCCATATTACGAGAGTTCTACGATAAGAAGAAAGATATTATATTCAAAATGTTGAATTATTGACATTTTCCTTAAAAAAAAAAACAAGAGTTAACAAAAATAAAATGGAACAGATTTCCACTAAAAGTGAAGCAGATTCCCATTAAAATATTTTCTGCATCACCGTAATTATTTTAAAAAGTTGAAAACATTCAAATATAATTATATCAATTCGCTATTTGAAGAGTTCATAAGTCCCCGTGTACACGAAGAAGTCAAAATAAGATACAGATACAAACAGAAAAGTAGAGAGGGAGTGAGAGAAATAGATGAAAAGAGAATAAAATTACAGAGTAGATATAAATTAAAGAAGGGAAAAAGTATAGATTCTTTTTATTAATGATTAATACACTGTTTTGGTCTTTTTATTCAAGAGGAAAAATTGATTTTTGGTTTTAAGCACGTCTACTTTTGAAGAAGAATTGTCGAACCTCCTCTCGACGAAACGGATGCAGTGTCGGCCAATCTGGTATCAGTTCGGCTAAAGATGGTCTACGTGATGATGGCGGCTAATATTTCAATATTTTTTTTTTTTTTGATTTTGAATTTTGTATGTTTAATGTGGAATGTGTAGTATACAGTATTTTGATTTGGAAAAAAGATCATAAAACTCATGTTATTTTTGTGACTAGCAATGAATTGTTTTGTTTTAACTTATAACCTACTTGGAATACAAAAATACTCATATATGGGATAGACAAAAATACAGGTTTTTTGAGCCTCTTTATCGAATTTCAGTTCAAAACTTTATTTTCTTACTCTGTGTTTTTTTTTCAAGGTACGAGTACGTATTTTTAATTGATGTTAGTACAGTTACCCTTAGCACCTAAAGCCTTGTTTGGACTTCCCGTGCGAAGAGTAAAATACTTCGTAGAAATTCATCAGTTCATCGAAATTCGGGCATAAAATCATAAAATGCACGACTAGACCAGGCGAACTTAGTATTGAGCTTAGAATCTATAAATTTGCTTAAATTTGCAGAAAAACTGTCGAGTAATTAGAAATCAGACCAAAAACATAAATGTTAAAAAAAGAGCCAAGTTCTTCTATACAAAAATCTTTGTGTAACAAGTCAGCCCTGAAAAGTACTGAGATCTAAAAGTACGCCAAGTTCTAACTTCATGAAGGTTTAATACCGAATATTTAAAGTAGAATAATATTGAAACAGCAACAAATGTAATAGAGAAATTTAATTATTTAATGATTACTGTTTAATTATTTTAAGTTTAATAAAACAAATTGGTATTGGTCTTTATTTCTATTTTCAAACATAAGAATAATAGCTTAAATAGAGAATTACGGAGGAATATAAGGAAATCGAAAAAAAGATGCCATTTTTCTTCTGTACATAATTAAATCTCTTATTTAAAAACAAATATTCGAAATTTAGCAACAATTCTAAATTTAATTCACATATTATGACGATTCAAACTGACCGACAATATACTCGTAACAAATGGCAAATTGACAAGATTTTATATGCGGATCGGTTCCGAATAGAACGATTGCGTTCACGTGAACAGAAAACTAGTACACAATAGGTGCGTTTTATTATCTACGGATCTACATATTATGTGGATCCGGATCTGGATTAATTTTTAACATGTATAACAAAAACAATTTGGGACTTTGTTCTCTATTTGGATCTATTTCAAAGATCCAAAAATTAGTTCTTTTTCTGGCAAGTAGATCGCTTTATATGGTAAGGTAGTGTAAACTACGGTATAAAGAAAAAAGACAAGGAACATTTGAAAATCAACAAACATAAGCAAAAGGGAGATGAGCATACAACACAACTCTCACTATTTTCAAGGGTTAATCTAAATGGATCGTTGGTAATAATAAAACGCGGCTAATATTATCGACATTTCTGACGGACGTTAATCAAATTCACTTCAGATGAATATGAATATGATGAGTGAAATGTCAAGAAAATTCCCCTTGATGAACTGATTATCTCTTTGTTTTTTTTTTATTTTAAAACGTATTTCTTTTTGATAAGGGTAACTTTTTAATATTTTTATCATAAATGACATCTTTAAAATAAAGAAATTGTACAGCTGAAAAAAATACAAAAAAACTTTTTAGTTTTTTTTTAATTAAAAACAACATCTAAAATTTTAACATTTAGTCATCCAAAAGGGATTCCGAGGCGTCAAATGCTTATGGCACTGTACTATTGTGTGTATAGATAAAAACTATTTTTTTATGTTAAAAATAAATTTTTCGATATATGAGGTTCGGTTTGGAATAAAAAAAAATAAATATTTATTATCAAAAAACAGATTCAATTCAATTTTAAATAATCAAATCAAAATTCAAAAACCAACACTTTTTGTTTTGTTTTATTTTCTCTTTCAAAAATGTTCCTTAAAAAAATATTAGTAAAATTCGAAAACGGTTTCAGTAGAGATCATAATGTGTTCTTTGTCTAATTTTTATTTTTTTTTTTTGTAAATACCTCACTAGTTCAAGCGGTAAAGATAGGAAAAAATCATCCGTTGTATAAAAAAAGTTATTTACAATAATTTAATTTTTTTATTTCATCAAACTGGTTATTTGGTTATTATATTAAAAAAAATATAGATAATCAAATAATTAAAATGCAAATGATTACTTTGGCCCAAGAAAATCAATGCTTTATGTTTAGGTCGATATTTGTTAACAAAAAATAGCAAAAAACAAATTAACAAAAACTTAAAAACCCATCAACATAACTTATAGCGCTTAGATGTATTTAAAAAACATGCGCTATATACAAACACCTTTGGTGTTATATTTAATTAAAAAAAAAATATTTATAAAGAAAATAAATAAAAACAAATTGAATTAAAAATAAAATAAAAATAAAATTTAAAAAAAAAATAATTGTTTCAACGTATAAAGTAGTATATATAGGGAAATGTAATTGTTTTGAATGATTTTTTTTGTCAGTATTATATGTTGTTGTGGGGAAAAAAGGATGGTGAAAGGATATATTGTTTTTTTGCGCCGAACGTACCTTTTCGACTTTTTTAAGGGCTGGCAACGGTTTTTCCGTTTCCTTTAAATCACCCCAATCGGGGTCTTTTTCATCTTTGTCCCATTTTTGATAACGACGTTTTTTCAACATTGCTCGGAAATCCATACCACTTGAATCCGAAACATACAATTGCATCTCTGCCGAATCCTCACCGTGTATGTTCGATACAACAATTTTATATTTACCCTCATCGTTGGGCTTACATTTACGCATGCATAAGGTTATTGAATTCGTTTGACCATCGGTGAGGAATTTAAAACGGCCACCTTCCATAATTTCAGAGACACCTTTGTAAAATTTGAAGGTAGGCGCTGGTGCGCCCTCAACATTAACCGTCATGTAAGCAGTTGAGTCTGTTGAATGTAAATTTTTTTTAATTTTTTTTTTTTTTTGAAATTAATATTCAAATTGAAGCCAAATAAGTAAAGCTGCTGTCTTTGTTTTAATTAAAATAGAAGAAGAAATATAGTTGTTTTGCTAAGAAAATATAAAAGCAGCCTCAGCAATATCAAATAAATAATAAGGTTTTCTTCTATGTTAGTAAAAAAAACATTTTTTTTATAAAATTTAACAAAAAAAATCGTTGTCACATATTTACAACTCGTGTTGTGGGTCATGAAGTAATATAAAATATATATATAAAATAGCAATAATCTTGGATGAGCAATATTTACAAAAAAAATTCGTCCCGAATGACAATAATATTTTATTTTTAATAATAGAAAATGAACTGAAAAAAGAATCGGTGAGTTCATAAATGATTCACCAAGCATCCAAGCGCCTGAAAAGGCTTAGCAAAATAATGGAAAAAAAAAGAATCATCCCGAACCATCAATTTGGATATAGAAATACAAAACTCCACGTTGGACCAAGTGCATAGAATTACGAATTTTGAAGAAAAGGCACTTTAAGAAAAACAAACAAGTATGTTCAGTTCTATTCTGAGATGTTGCTCAAGCTTTTGACAATGTTTGGCACTCGGGATTTAAATGAAAATTCTATATGGACCTTCCCAGGCAGTACTACGAAAAACTGAAATCCTAAGTTATGGAATCTTTAGATTAAGGTAATACCAAATTTACGCATAACTAGGGAAAATATAAGCCCGTGTACCACAAGGAAGTGTCCTAAGACCAATCCTGTATATATTTTATACAAGGGATATTCCAGTGGACATCAATGCTAACTTTATTGTAGTTTAAGTTTTTTATACTCTTCAATCCGATTTTTTTGATGCATGAAGTTCTTTTTTTCGGTCGATAGATATATTTTTTGTAATTTATTTGTTGAACATGTTGCGATATCTCAGTCCAGTTATTTATTTTATTTAAAAGTAAATAACATTCTACTTCAAGATACTAAATGCGTTATATGGGTGGATTCTTCTGCGGTATTGTTGCCTCAGAAAACGTTTGACATAAGGGCGCTTGAACACACCCACCACCCGAGTGGTACCGAGGACCCAAAAAGAGAATTAAAATTCTGAGAACCCGAAGCGGTCCTCTCAAGGTTCTGTTGCCCAAGAAAACTGTTGATATAAGTGCTCGTCTTTTGAATTTATGATTTTAAATTTTTGTAAGCGCTGCTATAAATCTCGAAAATGAAATACGAAAATAAATGTCGGCAATGAATTATACAATGCATTGTGATTTGATTGACATCACCGAAACAAAATATCAATAACAAAAAATAGTTTGCTTCTTCAGTATATTTAAAAAATAAAAATAAGTATTGAGTTAGAAAAATCAATAATTTAAAATGACCGCTTGAATTAAAAAAAAAAAGTAAAACGTAAAAAACATCTTTAGAAAAGCATAGTGAAGGCGATTAGCAGAACACAGAAGTTCTGTAGTACTAGGGCAAAACTCGATATGTAAATTTTGTTCATGAAATAATTTTTAATATTTATGGATCTTAGGGATTGTTGTTTTTTTTTATTCTTTTTCTATTATTCGTGAACTTTTACGAATATGAGGAAAATTTACAAACTCATATTATAATGTTAGGAATATCTTCGAAAAGATATTTGCAAAGTTCTAAGCTCTTCACATGTGTACATACATACATTCGGGGGCCAAAATGAAAAATTGATTTTTTGTTGAAAATGCGATATGGTTTTGCCTTAGTACCCACAGATTTTTAAGTGTGAACATATCTTAATTATTTCTGCAAGTTTTGTTTGCATTATTGCTCATTGGTGGGGTAGTTTTACCTTCAACAGCTGAATAAGATTCTTGAACGTCAACGATCGTTGGAGGGCCACCATCGCCAACTGGATGCAATGGTGTCGATGGTTTATTAATAAGTTCTTCGAGATCCTGAATACTTGGTCGTCTAACATCGACCGATGGTCTTCTCCTCTGTTGTTGTTTTTATTTATTTATGTGTTACATTTGATAAATGGGTTGTTTCATTTATCGAAAGTGTGCACAATCGCAAACATCATTTGTGCATAAAAAATCATTATATCATTATCATTTTACACGACCATGTATGCAATTCACGACACGTATAAAATATTGTATCGCAACGGACGAAAAAAAGAAAAAAATAAAGAGAGAGAGACAAAAAATTATTAAAATTAATTTGTCTTTATCAAATTAATAGTTGCTGTGTACCTTAAATACATAAAAAAAAACTTAGTTAAATTAACAACATTTGAAGCAGCATCACAACATTTTTAACATAAACCAAATTACAAGACAAAATTACATTTTTTTAAAAAGACATTATACTAAACATTTAGCAAAAAAAATTCAAAATAATATCAAAATATGTGTATATACACTCAGAGAAATAACTGAGCAATGAAAACAGACGACAGTAGATTTGTATTTACTATATACAAATAAATGAAATAGAATAAAATTGAAAGCTTTGCTGGCAGAGTGGCAGATAGAGAAGAACACAAGGCACTTGTAATAGGAGCTATAAAAGGAAAATTTATATTTATAGATAATGAAAATAATGAATATTAAATGTTAAAGAAGAGATATTTTTAAAAATAAAGAAAGTAGGTATAAGTAAATAAAAATGAATTTAATAAATGAAGCTATCATACAAGATTTATATTACGATAAAGAAATAAAAAATGAAAATGATTTTGTAGAAATATATTTCACCTATAATAGAAATAATGCACTTGTCGGGCTGAAATTTTTACTTTATTGATAACTATTTTGATAAAATGTCTATTAAAAAAATATTACACTTGAATAAACATGAAAGATTAAGTAATGAATATTACTTTGTTCGTTACCTTAAAATATTTGGTTGTCATTTTTTAAATTAACATTTTGTTTTATTATATATCATTCTAAATTACTTAAATTAGATGTAGCTTTTAGGAATTTTAGGTGAGTTGCTCTTTTTTCTAAAGGTTTAATTGCTATAAGTAGACTAAAGAAAGAACTTTTCGTAGGCACATAGGTCTATATTTAATATTTAAATAGAATTTATATTTCTAGTCTTTCAACTATTTTTAAAAGATTTTATTTTTTTTTTTAATTTAAAGATTTATCGTAAATTTTTTTTTCTTAAACTTTAATAGACGCCTAATTCGCATATACTTTTCCCATGTTCAAGCCTCTTGGAATTACAAACATGCTAGGTTTCTAATTGGGACTTTACAACTTTGAACTTTTACTATGAACGCACGCTTAAGCCAATGAAGAAATTTTCAATGGAAAAAATTGATGTAAGATGAACGGAATTTAACAAAAATACGTATTGACAAGGCCCTCACAAGACGAAACGCAAATTTTTGTGGACTTAAAGACCAAAAAAAAAAGCGATTGGAATAATTTCTATTATTTGCTCAGGAATGAAAAAGTTTACAAATAATTAAAATTTATAACCAAAATTCAGAGTCGATGATAGCTTTACTTTACTTTTTACAAATTCTTTCAAATTCAGTTGCGTGAAGTGGAGTATAAACACATCCGAAAAGTCGCACTTATACTAAAAACCAACAAATTTTGATCTAAAGCCCATTCAGAAACATATTATTAATCAATGAATTATAGGCCTTTTGTGCACCCAGTCAGTATCGTACAAAGTTGACAGCAAGGTTTCGTGTAAGAAAATTGATGACTATGTGAATAAGTCAAATTTGATATTGTTATGCGATTTTGTTATACAAGTATTATTTGTTTTTTGAAACATTTATCAACTTGGTCAAAAAATGCAATTGGATCGTGAACATTTTCGTGCAATATTTGCTATGCTTTTCGACGTGGATTAAACCAACAACAGTGAGCCGATGAATTTACTGCACCATTCTGCCTAAGCCCGTTGGATCGTAAACGAAAAAATGAAATGACAAAAAGTTATAGAAAATTATTCTGTTTTTTTTTTTGGCCTTTGTGTTTCGAACTAAAATTAATCCCACTACTTGAAACCTACTTGTATGTAAATTCAAAGAAATATTTTTACACCTTTTCGCTAATTTTCTTATTTGATTATATTTTTTTGAAGGATTTTTATTTGGATAACGATTAGCTTTTACTTTATCATTAATAGCTCGACCGATTTCGATTCAAATTTCGAAGTTGTTTGAACATAAGAGCAAGTTTGATGTTTTTGTTCTGAATTTAAATACTGACTAATATGAATTTAGAATGATAGATAACATACCAATAAAAAAATTATTTTTTTGAACTTAAAATTTTTGATACAAAAATATATTACGAGTAATTTCAGGATAACGAATTTTACTTGATTAAATTGTTTATTCAAAAAATAAGAAATAGATTATAATTACGAAATTTGAATACTAAAGCATTAGATGAGAACATTTAAAGAGATAACATGCAACAAATAAAGCGCTTAAGAATTTGTATAAAGTTTTAGTTTTTCCATACATAATAATTAGAAAGATAGAAATGCTATATTCGTTTGTATTATTGTTTATTATATCAGATGGAACCTCAAGATATAATTAAGTTGTCATTTAAACTCTTTTTGACATTTTTTTAAATTTGTTTTTGTTTATTTACTGATAAATCAAATTCATTCAATTCTTTTCATCGCATGAAATTAATTCCAATCAAATTCTGATTAATAAAAGTTTTATAAAATTAAATTAATTATAGGATTAAAAACAAGCTTTCAGTTTTGTTTTTTTATTTTTTTTTATTTAAAACAACACGTCTATATTTTCAAGAAAGAAAAATGTGGTATTACAAAGACACAATACATTTATGTTTGTGATTTTTGTTTCGATTGCCAAATCTTGGGAAGATTGTAACTTGAGTTGTCCATAACAAATTGTGTATATTGTTTTTAAACGATAAGTTTTAATTAATAAATAAAATAGAAAACTGAAACGAAAGAACTTGATGAATAAAAAAGTTAGAACACAATCTGTTTCAGGGGTTAGAACTTTGTCAAAAAGTAAGACGTTTTTTCAACGATCTGCTTCAACTAAGAGAATGTTGGAACAGAAAATGTGAGTTTGAAAGTTTACCCAATAAAAAATGTATTCATAAATCTTCTTATAAAACTATATAGTTATGTGGTAATAAGAAATAGTTGCCATTTTAATGTCAAAGAGATAGCAAAAAAACATCTAATGCTATTATGAAATTGAAATTTGGGCATTAGAGAGAAGAATTCGTTCATTGAAACAAAACAAAAAAAAAACAAAAATCTTTTCATATAAAAAAATTGATAGATTCTGTGATAAGTATGAATTTTGTTCTCAGTGAATGAGGTATTTTTGGATTCTTACAACAACACTAAAATATACACAATCCTAACTCCATTATGGTATAGTTGATGCTTCTAAAAAAAATGTTCTCCTTTACCTTTTTCACACATATACATATATGATTAATTTACACTGGTTCTTACATTTTAAATGCAATGATCAAAACTCTCAAATTCAAACTAAAAATACTTGATTATTTACAAAAAAATATAACATAACATAACATTTTATACATAGAATACATAAATATATTTATAAAAAAATGAAAAAAAAAACTTTTTGTCTAAAAATATATCAATTTTCTATAAAATTAGAGAAATCAAAAATAGAAAATAAATACTGAATGCAATTTGACCTTTTCGCCCTTAATAACAGGGTGGTTTGTTTCTATCGCTGAAACACTAATGAAATAACAAAAAAAAAATAATTGCGAAATTTACATTTTTTGAAAAAGCTAGTCTACAAAAATATTAGATACTGGTTGTTTTTTTTTAATTTTCATTTTAAATCTATGAAATTCTATTTTAAAAGAAATTATAAATGAGAGAAGAGACCTGTTTGGTATCACCCATTTCTCCAGGACGTGTTGTCTTTTTCTATAATAATTTGAAAAATAAACTTGTATATATATATATTTAAAAAAAAATATAACATATATTTTATTTATTTATTTATTTTTTTTAATAAAAGTATATATACAAATGTTTAAGAAAATTATTTGAAAATTGCATATGTAATAAGTGTGTCGGTATAAATGAAGTGTGTGTGAATTGGTTTTTGTATATTTTTTGTATTCTTGTATAAAACTTATCAGATATCCCTTTGTTTCCATTTTTAGATGTGACGTATAACTCTATTTTTCTTTCTTTCTTAAATATTAAATAATTATAATAGTTAATTATATTTCAATAAATTTTAAATAAAAAGCACGCAAAATAATATTATTTTTTATCGTTAATTGTTTCGTTAATAGTTTTCTATCAAAAATGATAATAATAATAAAGGGTGTATTATTTGCTTGTTATATTATTAATTATTTCGTTCTTTTTTTGTGCTTTGGCTCAGTAAAATTAATTGATTAAGATAAAAAATGTACAACACATTTTTCGATAAAGTTTTATTTAATTTGTGTTTTTTTTTTTTTTTTTTTTGTGGCAGGATGCCTCACCTGATTTTCTCCTGCAACCTCTCCAGGTCTCAACAACTGTAAATTTGATTGGAAATTATCTTAAATTGTTCTTTAAAACATTTATATTTTTATTGTTGTAAGTGTTTCTTATTTTTCTTTTTTATATTATTGTTTCTTATTTTGTGAAATTGTTCGGTTTTATTTATTTAATCTTGAATAAGTTTTGATATAATTTGTGGTCATTAATAAAAATTGTATTAAAATTATGTATGTGATTTTTTTTTTAAATTTAATGTTATAAAAACATAATTTCAATAAAATTGATAAGATAAATGACAAACATTAAATCAACACAATTGTATTCTATGGTTCTTTGGAAAACAAAAAAAAACGAGTTTTTTTTTTTTAAATTAAAAAATCGTCATTTGTCCGATATTTTTTTTTGAGATCTAAAGGTTTCTTAATTTATTTTTCTTTACAAAAAAATTGGAATAAAAACCAAAACTTATTCAAAAATTGACCTTTTTACATTTACTTTATACTGTGTGGTAATAACAATGAAGGTTTAGTTTGGGTGTGTTAGAATGTGTTGACTTAAATTGTTGAAATAAATAATAAATTGGAGTGTATTGTGTGTGTAATTGGAATAAGAATTTTGCATCATATTATGTTTTTATTTTTTAATTTGTCTGGTATAGCCCGGAAAAATTATGTCTTGACTTCGAATAAAATTCCGACCAAATTGGATTTTCGTAAAGACGTATTTAATCTTAATTTTGTATACCTAATATGTATCCTCACGTTGAATATTAATAAATAAATAATAAACTATCCATAAATTGTAGCCAAATATCTTCGAGGGAACTATCACGACGAGACGAACAAATGGATAGTTCGAGTTATTTATTTATATTTTGTTTCTCTAATTAGCTTATTATGAATAAGACCAACTGGTGATACGACAAAAAAGTATGCATGATACACGCTGATTTTTTCTCAAAACTGATTTAACAGTGGAATTAACGATATTCTTAAAGAATTGAAAATTTTCAAAAAATTTGCAATTCATCTGCTCAAAAACGCATGACTAAGTCAAGAATACTCTTCTGGGATATATTTAATACATCCAAATAAAAATCTCTACTAAAAGTTAATTGTTTTTTTTTTTTTTTAAGTTTGTACCTTTTTTATCTAATTTTCCTTATTTTTTATAAACAGAAAAAATGATTTTACATTTATATTTCAAATATTTTATAATTACGTAATTAAGTTTTAAAAATGAGGCCGACCGATCTGATTTTTGTTTTGTTGCAAAACTTTAAAATACTTTTTTTCTTTTAAATTTCTATTTTATTTTTTTTTTCTACGCAAGCGGCTAGTTAAAAAAAAATATATGTGTACAAAAGTTTTTCTACCTAAATAAAATTAAAATCGAAGTTATTTCCTTTTATGTTTTGAATAGCCAAGAAGATAACAAAACTTATTTTTTATAGAATTTTGAGCATGTTAATTTGGCAATAGTGTTTGGCAACAAAACTCTGATACTTTAAGAAATTAATCTTAAAAATAAATATGTATCAGTTTTGTACAGGAAAAAATGTTTTGCATTAAAAAGAAACAAAACAAATATCAATTTTGCAGAGGGAGACATATAGAGTGAGCGAGAGCGTGACATAGATAAATTTAATGTTTTTAAATATTTAAAAAAAATTAATTAGTGAAATTCAAAAATTTAATAAAAAAGAATGTACACAAGAAAATACATAACATGAACCTTAGGACGACATCAATTATTTGTTTATTTTTTTTTTTTTTAATTTGATTTGATTTCTGGCACTGTTATTTTTGGCATAATTGCTGCTCGTTAATTAATTTTTTTTTACAAGAACAACAAAATTATGATTTAAACGGTGAGTTAATTTAAAAAAAAGCAAATTATTATTTCTTTTCCCCAAATATTTTTTTTTGAAATAATCATATAAGGCTGCAGACAGTTTTAAATTGAAATTTTTTTTTTGTAATTGAACTCCCATTCTATTAAATATTGATTTTGGGACATCTATGTAAATAGGCCTGGCGGTTTTATTATTGTAAGCTTAACGTTAGCATTAACGTATTGTAATAAATAAATAAAGGAAGATGAGTAAACAAAATGTGAGGACTCCATCTGAATAATTGTGATGTGCTCTGAAAAGCTTATATCCGCTCTGTTTTCTCAAATAATGATACACATAAAATATTCCATTAAAATCTGTTATGCCGATAATGAGAAACTCAAAAAAAAAAAATGTCTATGGTAGGTACAGTCATTGATATTTTAATGAAAAGAAAAAAATCAAAAAAAATTATTTTGAAAATTTGAATAAAGAAAAATTCACAAATTTTTGGGAATCATAAAAAAATTATCAAAATCGGTTGTACCATTTTTGAGAAAATCAAAAACAAAAAATGGTTCTAGGGGTTGTACTATAAATAACCATTTTTCAGAAACATGTTTTCAAGCATTACTTAGCTTTAACTAATTGAAATTTTGTGATTTTTCTTAAATCTGTATAATAGCTCTTATTTAAAAAAAAAAAACTTTTTTTTTTTATTTTTGTGGAATATTTAAACAGTAATTTCTGATCAGAGAGGAAAAAAGTGACACAAGATGTTCAGCTTCAAATTCTGAACTCATCGACTTAGTTTTCAAAAATTAGAGCTGGCAAAAAAAACTTGATTTTAAACCAAAATTTCAGAATAATGGATTTATCGTTTAATAAAAGCCTTACTTATATGATAGTGTATATGTTGCCGGCATATTTTAATAATTTGTATTATATTTTAAGTAATGTATTTTTTAGAAAACTTCCCGGGAGATAAATGAACCCCCGCCCCCACTCTCGAGGATTTTAAGGCATTTCTGTATATTGTTATATTCTACCTTTAAAACTTGTATGTATACTAGCACAGTTTCTCGAAATATTCAAAATATTAAACTGCAAGCTTTGTACATATCAATTGATTAAATGCGGTTCTCACATTTTACATACTCAACTCCATCCAGCTCATGTCATAGGACGAAGGGTAACACCTTTTCTATTTATAATTATTTTGGCTACTTTATATATAATAGAACTAGAATTATATGATTTAGGAAATCAATTTAGGCGTTTTTGACACTTTATTTTCTAGCAAGGAATTGCATGTCTTCATTATTACTGATTCCTGAGCAAAAGTATAGGATACGAGCACACACCTTGGAAGAAATATGCAATTAAGTTCTTATTTCCCGAAAGAAACCATTAAGTGTTTTTTTTTTCACATGAAAGTGTTTTGCAACCGAATTATAGATGTAACAACTTTCAAATTAATTTTAGTTTTGAAACGGAAATAAAGTAATCGGATAAAAATCCTTTATTTTTTTATAATGGGTACTTGAAGTACTTGAACACGATTAGTTGTTTTGAGAATTCATTGTAAATAATACAAAAGATGTAATAATTATAATTATTTTACTTGCGAAACTCATTTATATGGCAAGATTATTTTTTTTAAATTGATCTTTTCATTGAACTTTTTTAACAAAGGGATCAGTTTGATTAAATTTATTTTATTTTTGTTTTGGAAAAAAGGATATGAATTTGACGTTAAATTTGATGTTATATTATTATATAAATAACTATTTATGAAAAAAATAATTTAAAAAACTTCACTCACATCGATTGATATCTACGACAGATTAAAAAAAAAAAAAAATACTGAAAACCGATTCAATTTGATCTATTTAAAATGCTTTTTCTCAATTAATTGTATAACTTTTAAATTTTGATTCAACTATCAAATAAATTATAATGTATTGTTAAATAAATTTTTAAAAAGACAACGGCGACGACAACAAGACTTCATTCGTTTCCGAGGTATATACTCGTATCTAGTAATGCTGCACTTCTACGTAACTGAATTTACAGAAACATAATTTGTCACCTGCGATCAACACAAAAAAGAACCAATGTACTTTTATATTTAATACACAAGTTTAATTCGATTTTTTTTTTTTTCATTTTTCATATTTTTTTTCGTTTTTATAAATTAGCTAAAATAATTAGGTATATATTTATTATTATGATCAAGATCATGATGTTGATGGTGTACTTAATGCAATTTTGCACTTTTCTTGAAGCTGATTTTTTTTTTTTTTAAATAAATTATTTTAAAATATGGTTTTGTTATTTCAATGTATTGGCGTGTGTGTATAAAGTGTAAGATTTTTTTGTTGTCTTGTTAGTTGGTAGATCAAAAATAAAATATAAGAACCTATCTTTTATTTTATTCTCAAGGGCATGAGCTTTTCTTATATACATAACTAGTTTAATGTATATTTAAGGACGAAAGCTGTGCAAGAATTTTCTATGAATTAATTCTAAATAAGAAAAAATAGCTTGACCCTTGTCTTTATAAAATTAAAAGTTGTGGGTAAAGATGTGAGTAGAAATTTTTATATTTCCGGTGATGGATGGTATCATCACATTAGGGTATGCTGAATTTACCCATTTAACATTTAAAATAAGCATTAATGCCTATATAAAGAATAAGATCTATATAAATAAGTATTTTAAAGGGTGGAAAACAAGTCTTGAAGTTTTTGAGACTTAAATTTTGTAAATTAAAACATAATTTTTAATATATTATATATTGCCAATTCCTGGAATGTCGAACTTCATGTAAATGTAAGGATGAGGTGAAAACTATTCAATTTATCGCTGGAAACTTGTTTAATTTCTATTATTCAAGCTAAATTCGCGCAACATATTCTCCCCTTATAATTAAAGTATTAGTTTTGCTGCAAGCGAGTAAAATGTATTATACCAATTAGCCCAACGACGTTTGAATTTGTAAATCACATAAGTTTTAAATTAATTTCCTTGCAGCAAAACCACAGCTAAAAAAAAAGCCTATACATATAAACATAATCTAAATATTAAATTTAAAAACATAAATAAGAGGAAAAGAAATAATGAAATGCTCAGTTTTTAAGTGAAATATAATGAATGTATAAAAAGAATAAAGTGCTGATGAAAATGTTTAATTTTGTACATAAATATCATGACTTAAAGTTGAAATATTCTAAATATATATTTACAGAGAAAAAAAGCGAATTTTGTTTGAGTGTGTTGATTTTTTGATTAATAGTTCAACCCTTTCTTACCCTTTTGTCCTCGAGAACTTCACCCGGCCGTAATTTACGTTTAAACTGTTTTCATTTTTTTATAATTTTGACATTTTACAGTTGATTGTAATTTTTTTAACAGTCAATATTTTGTTTTTGGACCCCAAAATTGTGTTTATTTAAATATTCACCATAATGCATGTTTGTTTAATTGTTTTTTTAAATTAAAGCAGGGTAGAGGGGTAGATTTGGGTTTTCGATTTTTAAATTCACACATTTTGTTATTAATTTTTTTGTTGGTGTTTTTTTTTTTGTTGTGTATTGGTGGTGGTATTATTTATTATTGATGATAAAGTTGGTGGTTGGTTTAGACATTATTATGGTTGTGATCAGTTTTCATGTCATTTTTTTGTTTGAATATTTTTTCATTATCAGATATATTTTTAAATATTTGTTAATTTTGTTTGTGTTTAATTCGTGTTCCAATTATTGTGGTATTGTGTGTTTTAATTTGTTTTATTTTGTGTACGTGTGGAGAAATTTGATATCAATTTTTAGCATTAAAAGAAAAAGAAAAAAATATATTTTTATAGAAAATTGTAAAAATAGAAATGATATTTAATATAATAATATTTTAATTATAATAATATTAAATAGTTATAAATTGTAAATATTAAAAAATATTTAATTTAAAGAAAAAATCCTAGTAATTAAGAAAATATTCAACTTTATATATGCCGGTATGACCTTTAAAATTTCTTAAATATATTTAAAAGAAATAAAGACAATATTTTTATTGTTCTGAAATCCCTTGTTGCAAAAAATGTATTTATAAAAAAACATATTAAATTCTTTACACACCTCGTCATTGATGATCAAACTTGGTCGACGACCCATTTCTTCCGGTGGTGGAATCAAAGAACCTCGACGACTTGGTGGTCCAGGTACCAAAGAAGGTCGTTTCTCACGAATAACTTCAATTTTAGGTGGCTCACCAGGACCCGGTGGAGCCTTGATTTGTGGAACTCTTGGTTTTTCATCCTAATTTAAAGAAAGAAAAAACTTTTTTATTGTATTTTATTAAAGTTTAAGCAAATACAGTGTGAAATTGTTGGTGTCAGTGTAAGCAGTGTTTAATGCTGTTAAGTTTTGTTTATATTGATTAATTAAATTAAATTATGTATGTGTAGTTGTTTATTCTTTTTTTTTTCAAATGTTGGGATATAATTCTGTTTTTTTTTTTTTTTTTTATCCAACCAGGATTGTACTTTTTTTAAATAATTTCTTATTTAAATTTAGAATTTTAAGGAAAACAAACGTGTAGATAAAAAGATGTAGATTAAACTCTAGCTACAAAAGCTTTCAACTCGCTTTGAAATTTTAGATACGTTTTGTCGCAGCAACATTTCTTCCCTTTTCGCTAGGACCTTAAAATCCAGGTTGAATTAAAAAGATATGTAGTTAAAATTATCAGGTTGCATTAAAATCTCTTTTTTAATTTAATACGAATTGTATTTATATTTAATAAATTCATCTATAAGGGCTTTTCTTAATTCATTCGTTAAATACGCCAACTTGTTCAGATATTTCAATTTTATCGTTCCTACTTATATTTTTCCTATAAACATAAGTACATTTTATTTTAATGACAAAGGGAGATTTTTTTGTTTTGTAACACACAATTGATTTATATTTTTTTCCACTTAAATAGTTTATATCTCACCATTTTTCTTTATTTTTAGAGAACCAACAATAATTTTAAATATTTTATTAATCTAATTAACATTATTAAAAATGTTTTATTTAAAAAAAGAAAAAAACAATCTTGGTTTTTTGTTCTAGTATTTTTTTTTTAAATTAAAAAATAATTGAGATAACTTAAAGATGAAACCGACAACATATCAAAGTACAATGGTTGCAATTTTATTAATTCTTCAAAATATGCAACGAGAGTCTTGAGATATAGGTATTTTTTTCATTTCAAAATACAATTTTTTTTTATATAAATATAGATACTTGTGTCGTTTGTCTTCGGTATTCAAT
This sequence comes from Chrysotoxum bicinctum, assembly GCA_911387755.1. NCBI lineage: Eukaryota > Metazoa > Arthropoda > Insecta > Diptera > Syrphidae > Chrysotoxum > Chrysotoxum bicinctum. The sequence continues at coordinate 13,134,120 of OU426991.1, read as the reverse complement.
TTAGACAAGATTGGTGTCGATAGCACATTTATATTATTATGCAGAAAGAGAAAGGCATATATTTATAATGTAATTATAAAAATAATTTTATTATAGGGACTTATGTATCTATATAAATTATATACATACATATATATACTTTTAAAGATATTTTTGAGGACACACAATTGGCTAGTTGAAATTAAACTATCTGCACATGACATAGTATATTCTGTTAGAAATATTTGTTGGTAGTACTTTTGTCTAGAATGTGAAATTATTTGTGAACGATTTTTAACTACCAATTTCGAAATCCGAATTCGGATATTCGAATATTCAATACATTCATTATTTAATAAATTATATCACTTGTGCATAATTTAGATCAAAATGTAATTTTTTCTATTCTGAAAATATTTATCTTAGAAGATTTTTTGAGTTCGTGAATTTGTTTCGTTTGTGTTGTTTTTATCGACTCGTCGCGTCGCCTTACGACTTAATGTAACTTCCCAATCTCAACGACACTAATACCTTTTTTCGAATAATTTAAGCAGTCTATATCTTAATATCGATAATTCAAATAGAAAAAGTTAGTATTTCGTTAGTACAAGATAATCATAATAGTCTCAAAAGAAAGAAAATTATTAGCATCCCTTTCAAATAAAATCAATCAACGCAGTTAAAAAGAGGCATAGTTGAGAGCTGCGCGAATCCAGAAAATGCTTCAGATTTCTTGAATAGAGAATCTTTTTTCTCTCTTCTTACCTTCTCTGGGGATTCAGCATTTTCTTGAATCACTGGTACTGTTGGAATTGGCTTTGCTGTTTTTTCAATCTTAGGCTTTTCAAATGCTTCTAATTCTGGCTTCACATAATCGTCTTTTATCGTTGGTATTGAATCGAATTTTGGCATATCAGATATCTTGGCAAAGTTAGCTTTTTTATCGAATTTTTCCATTGTAGCAGACTCCTTTTTTATTTAATTTGTTTTTTGTGGAAAATAAATTTATTTGATAAAGTAACATTATATACATATGTATGTTTATATACGATACGAATGATTGCATAGAACTTGTTGTTGATAGATATAGAAATGACATAAAGATGTTTAAACATATTTTTTTTATTCTTAAAAAATTTATTATATTTTATTATAAATATAATTTCTGTCAGTTGTGTGAATTTAGGTTCGAATTTTTGTTTTGTATAAGCATCATTTTTGTTCTAGATTTCTTGAAATAAAGATGGGACAAGCTACATAGCGTGAATATAAACTCTTAATAAAATTCCCGGCCGCCTAAATTCACGCAACTAAATATTTATTTTACATAAAAGAAGAAAGGTTAACATTTAAGAAATTTCGATATATGTTTTTTAAAATTTGAAAATTATTACTCAACATATACATATAGGTAGATGCCAGCATGTCTAAAGCGAAAGACAACAAATATATGACAGATATACGAGTAAGAAGGCATATTTTTAGGCTAAGGTATTTATATGCAGCTGTAGCAGAAATAAATCCACAAATACATACAATCATTTGAATGCACTCCCTTAAACAGCCATTACACGATCAATCGATTAAAATTGTTCATAATCCCGTCGTTAATTTGACAAGTAGTTGAATTAATCATTTGACCGTGTAAGGGAACTCCTTTAGTGAGAACAATGTCAAGTAAATATGCGATATATTTAGAAAGCAGTAATGTAATTTTGAATATAGAGGTATATTTTTTATAAAAATAGAAGAACAGAAGAATTGAAATTGAAGACATGTAGAGTAAAGTAGAAGTGACTTCAGAGAGAGGCAGGGAATTATTTGTATTTGTGCGGCGCACGTTACCTTAAGTATATGTTTAGCTTGTTGAGCTTTCGCCATTTTGGCATCCTTTGTAACAGGTTTTAGAACGACCGATAGGAAATTCTCATTTTTTACTGCTTGTACATTTAAATACGAAGATCTTCGTCGTGGTGTTAATCTTGGGACACCGTCTAATGGTACCTCGGTTTCAGCATTCGGTTTCGGTTTTGGTTTCTTAATCAATATTATACAATTTTTTTTTAAATATTTTTGAACAAAAGAAAAACGAAAAACAACACATTCGGAATTTTTCATAAACAAAAACAACATTTAAACAAAAAAATCTATTTTTTTTTCATATCAAGGTATTTTTAAAAAATTGTGAACGTTTTTAGCTTTAGTTCATTAGTTTTAAAACACCTTGATAAACTGTTTGAGAGCAAAACATCCTAATATTTGTGTACATTTATATATAACATTTGGTTTGTGTGTGATGTAGATACAATAAAGAATGATCGATCAAAAAAAAAACACTTACCTCTGGGACAATAATAACTGGCTTAAGATCCGCCTTATCTTCTTCAGGAGCTTCACCTGGAAGCTTTCCTTTACCAATTGAAAGTCGTTTTGGCTGTTCTGTAGGTTGTGGCTTAACTTCTTCTTTCTACAAAAGTTACACATAACATAAAGAGGAACAGGGGTAAACAAATAAACAATACATCTTATGCAAAATTAATAACTTAAATACATTTTGAAAACTACAAACTTTAGTGTATAATACATTTCTTAAAAAAACACACAATTTACCTTAGGCAAGCCATTTTTAATGGCAACTTGCTCGGGTTCTTTTTTAATTTCAGCATTTTGTGGTTTTTCCATTTTTGTTGGAACTCCCAAATCCCGACTAAAATCGGATTTTTCAAAATCAGATTTTTCATATTTTTCCAAAACCGGTCGTTCGTAGTCTGGAATTTCTGGCAATTCTTCGTATTTTTTTGCTTTTGGTTTAGCTTTTGCTTTAGGTTTGGGTTCTGGTTTTGGTTCTTCTTTTACTTCTTTGGGAGTTGATGTTTTGCGGAGTTTTGGAAGTTCTTCCAATGGTTGGATTTGTTCAACCTTCTGCTCGTTTTTTTTGTTGCATATTTATTTATTTTTATATATAAAAATTTTGTGAATTGTGTATTAAAACAAAATTTGTGAATGGCGGTGGGGAAGAAAAACCAAATAAATTTGTGTTTACTATTTAAATTTCAACAAACAAAAAACTTGTATTTACATTAAGAAAGTGAGATTGACTTAACTGCGAAAATGCTTGCAAAGTATGTGTATAGAAAGAACAAAAAGTTAAAAAAAATATATATTTAATTTGGTAATTGATATTCTAAATGGAAAAGTTGGTGAACATTTTCAGAACTTTAAAATACAATGTACTACAAAGTTGCAAAACGCTCCCTTGCTCGGTTGCCTCTTTTCTAAAGTGTTACAAGGACGGGAACATTTTAGCTATTGTCATTTGCCATATATTTTAATGTCCACTTTTTTGTGTGTTCTGCATATTATTTTGAACCTTTTGTTCTTTTCCTCAACATTAATTTTAAAGTTTTGCATTTATAAAGAAAGCCACAGTTTGTTAGCGCCATTAAGCTCAGAAGAAAGAATTTGTTTACTGGAGTTTTTTTTTTCAGAAAAGAAAGAATATAGTGCGTTTTTTTCAGAAAATGTTGGTATAGACCAAAAAGAATAAGAAGAAAAAGAATTGACTCAATAGACACGAATTCCGCTACGAATCTTACCTTTGGCTGTCGTCTAACAATTGGTTTCAATTCTGGGAGTTCTTCTTTTATTTCAACAGGTTTCTTATTGGGTTCTATTTTTTTACTTTCGTTTGCCTTTTTTTTTTAAGGACGAATTCAAATTCAGTTATTTGGATGTGAGGATAAGTGTTTGTTTGGTAAATGTGCAGGGATTTTTTTTTTATAAAAACAAAATTTAATGATTAAATAGGAAATGGTGTAATGGATGAAATTTAAATCGTTAAATACCTCGAGTGCCTTCTTTTCTATTATCGATGCACGTCTGGATTCTGTTTTAGACTCCTCGACCTAATTGTTGATATTTATTTGACATTGCCTTGATTTATGTATATGTTTTTTAAACAAGATATTTACCTGTATTGAAGAACGTCTTGAAACCTTGCCGTCTTCAATGGTAACTTCTTTTTGTTGTACAATTGACCGCCGGCGGACTTCTGTTTTGGATTCTTCTTTGATGGAAATGGATTCCTGTTTAGTTTTGAACATAAAAATTACAAACATTAAGCACAAAGACAGAGGAACAAATCAGTATTATCCACATACACTTAACATTAACAACATTTTTTTTTATCACAAACCCATGAACTTGCTGTTGGCTACAAAGTTGACTAAGCTTATACTAATAAACCTACAGATTTGCCAGTTAATTTTTATGAATTTTCAAGTATAACACAAAAATTGAATGTTTTGATCTTGAAAATTCCTCTTTTTGTTTAAAGAAAAGTTGTCTATAGATGCGAAAGGATATGTGATGTGTAAAGTGCAGTGTAAGGCCATGTGCCATTTGATTTCAATATTGATTCCTAGATTAAATTTTGACATTTTAACGTAAAATTAGTCTTGGAATCAAATTAAACGCAATGGACATACGGCCTATTTATATATTGTAATTCTTACCTCGTCAGATGATTCATCTTGAGAAGCAAAACTAAGTGATTTCTGTTTTGTGTCGGTGATCTTAGGTTTAATTTTTGTTTTATCTTTATCCTCTGAGTCCTATAATAAAAATATTGTGTTCGTGTTTGTGTTGTTTTTGATGTATAGGTGGATATTTTCTTTTTTTTTATAAAATTAAATTAAAATTCGTCACACATACCCTTCGTTCCACTTTCTTGAGTCCAATTTGATCCTTCTGTCCTTTCTATAGAAAGATAAAAAATTATATAAGCAAGGAATGGAAAATATTAAATTTGAATAAAAAAGCATAATTAAAAAAATAAAGCAAAGAGACAAAAAAAAAACAAAATTAAATAAAAAACGAAAAGAATGACTTAATAATTTTGGCAAAAATATGATAATTGTATGTATACCTCTTCAGGTGTGTCAACGGTGTCTTTTTTAATTCCATTGGGCTTGTCCTAATACAATTCGATTAAAATAAAAAAATATTGAATGGAAGTGTAAAGAATTTAAAAGAAATATTTTTTCTTGAAGGCGAAGCAGTGGTATTATTTTTTTAAATCAAATCCGTACCACTATCACAGAATTCTTTTGTAACCACATTTTTGGCAACTAACACCGGGGAACTTTCATGGAATCGAACAAAAATATAATAAATAGTGAATACAAAATTATTTTTACAAAAAATTATTCTGTGATAGCATTTGTTGGGTTAGAGTTAAATATAAAGAGAGCAGTTTTTTTTATTGAAACATAGATAAAGCTGAATGTTATTTTTATCGGTTTAGATATCTCGAAGCCAAGCCTTCAACCATTAGAAAATAAGGAATTCTCATTTATTCTATTGTTTAAAACTTTGCAGACTAGCTTTGAAAAGCTTAGTGTGCTTTCATTTTTAATTTAAAAAAAAATAATTTTCTTAATACATGTATACATATCATGTACACGAATTTATTCAAGCCAAGCTTGGAACTGTTTGGAAATCAGTTGTTCTTTCTTCTCGGTTCACTTTAACATTTTGCAAAAAAGTTGAATGTGATTCGGTTTCATAATTAAACGTACAAGAAAGTACCTTTTTATTTATTTTTTTTTCTGGACAAGAGCCATTTGAAAACAATTGTACTGGAATTAGAAGTTTCAACTCTATCAAATAACACATATTGAGTAAAACAACAAAAACTGGCTGCCAATAACCTAACAACCCTGTTTTCTTTAATCAAATATGAGTTGCAATGAATGTGTTGGTAAAATTTAGAACAGCGGAAAGCAAATACAAAAAGGACCTTAATTCAAAAAATAAACTTTGTATGGCTTTGATGAGAAGCTTTTCCTCGCAACTTGTTCGTTGCTTCTGCTACTGTTTTGTGTTAAAATTTAGTTGACTGAGTTGCAATATATCAACTAAGAAATATTATATATGTATATATACTTTTTATAACTGACCTGGTCTTGAGCTTGAACAAAATATTTAAATATTGTTTCTTTGAAACGAAAATTGCTTCTATAACTTTGTAGTGTCGTAGTGTTCAATCTATTAGATGTGACTTTCAGTTATGAGTGAATAACAAAATGATTGTGTGTTCTGTGACTGATATTTTTGACATAGAAAAGAAGAAAAATATTGAAAAAAGAACACATAAAAATATTTAAATATTATATACAAGCAATATATTCTAAGGAAAAAGGAGAAGTATACCAGACATTTTTCCAGAATTTTGCTCCAGCCAAATAAAACTATTAGTACACAATAAATCAACAATCAATGTTATACATATAAATAATATTTTAACAATGGAAATAAATTGCGTATTTATAGCATTTTTCTCATAGCATTGCTTTTTAGTTTTATATTTTCTTGGATAAATTTAGCTTGTACTCAAAAGCATTATCTCGTGTAGTTGCAGAATATTTTAATATGTGTTTGAAGACATAATTTACCTTTTCAACAACTTCAATTTTCTTTTCTTCAGGTTTTTTGCTATCGATATCTTTCTTTTTCTTAAGATCTTCGTCTTTCTTTTTTGTTTCTTCAACAATCTTTTTCTTCTTTTCTTCTTCAAGTTTCTTTTCTTCTTCGATGGCTTTCTTTTTCTTATCTTCATCGGTTTTCTTTTTTTCTTCGATCTTCTTTTTCTCTTCGGTTTTTTTCTTTTCTTCTTCTAGCTTCTTTTTCTTGTCTTCTTCTATTTTCTCTTCTTCTTTGATTTTTTTCTTTTCTTCTTCCACCTTCTTCTTTTTCTTTTCTTCTTCTACTTTAATTTTCTGTTCTTCTGCTTTCTTTTTCTTTTCTTCTTCAATGTTTAATTGTTCTTGGACCTTTTTCTTTTCTTCTTCCACCTTCTTCTTTTCTTCCTCTGCCTTCTTCTTTTCTGCTTCTTCTTCATCCTGTGTTGTTATTATTTTTTGTTGTGATTTTTATTAATAACAAGGGTTAAAAGGGTTAAAGGAACATAAAAATGAGTTATTTATAATAAACACAGATTTAAAACCAAAGGATAAAGGAAACTACTAACTGTAACAGTAAAGATATATTTAAAAAAGTTATACGAAATATGAAAAAAGTTTTTATAAAAAAATTTGTTATAAAACTGTAGGTATTTGTTTACTATTTTTTTTTTTGAATTTTGCGAGTTAAGAAATTCTAAAAAAAATCACGTCTAGAAAAAAATTTAAATCAATAAATAGCTAAAAATTAAATAAAAAAGATTTATTTTATCGCGTATATATCACCTCGTCATTCTGTTTCTTATTTGTGGGCTTAAGCCTAACATCAAATATTGTTTTAGTTTCTTTCTGTTCAATCAGCTTCATTTCCTTTTTCTTTACTTCTAGTTTTTCATTTTTTTCTTGTTTCTCTTCTTCTTTTTTCAACTCTACCTTTCGTTTATCTTCCGCTTCCTTGGCTTGTTTTTTCTTTTCCTCTTCTTCCTGTTTCTTCTTTTTAGCGTCCATTTTTTCTACAACTATCTTACACGATGATTCATCTTTGCCAATTTCGTTGCTTATCATACACTTAAATGTGGCAGTGTGTTCCGATTTTGCAGAACTAAATGTCAAACGAGCTGTCGTTCCGTCGAATGTCGTTGTTATTTCTTTGGTTTCTTTGACAATCATTGTGTCCTTATACCAAGTGACTTTGCAATTGCGATCAGTTGTTTTAATTGCAACAAGCAATTCGAAAGTTTTCCCTTCGTAAACCTTTTGATCGACCAGCTTTCGGGTAATTTCGGGTTTGACTGCTTTGCGTTCTTCTTCAGGAATGTCAACCAAATTGACAATCTGTGAAACGGCTTCACCTTTTTCATTTTTAGCAATCAATTTGTACGCGCCCTTATCAGTCTCTTGTACTTCGTTAATTTCCAATTTAACTGCAAATTCACCTTCTTTGGTTTTTTCACATTGATAGACATGGCGTTCGCTCTGGTGAACTTCATTTGTTTCCTTGAACCAAGTACATTTTGGTTCGAATTTAGATGCAACTGTACACTCAATAACCACAGTTCGTTTTTTAATAATTTTAATAATTTTTGGTTTGTCTTTGATAACGGGAACAACTTAAGGAAAAAAATGGACATCAGAATTGCTAAATCAACTCTCGGTAGAAAAAATGACCAAGACTATACGATGCACGAGTATATTCAAAAAATGTCCATTCTTTCTTTCGTTACTTCACTCCTTTTTTATTTCTCCACCATCATTATCACATTCTCAAAACGATCAAAACATCACTTTGAAAATTGCATAACACGTTACTTTGATCTCATTCAATTACTAAATCACACTATTAACTAAATCTGTCAAAATGACATTTCTCTATCCAAAAAATGAATCGTGTAATCTTGGTCAATATTTTTTAAGTGACAGCTAACAAGAGTCTTTAAATCTGTGAACTGTCACATTATGTTATTTCTTTTAGCTTTGTACTTACTTTCAATATTGAGTGTTAAATTGGCGTTTAACTCGCCCAAATTATTTTTGATGTTACATTTGTACAATCCAGAGTCTTCAAGTTGTGGATCGATAAGTTCAAGTTTAATATAATATTCACCACCTCGTGTTTCCATTGACATTTTTAATCTATTTGTATCTTTTATGGTTATATTATTACGGAACCAAATAATATCTGGTTTTGGATCGGCCTTAACTTTGCATTCCATAATGACTAATTTGCCATTATTTTCTGATATAATTCGAGGCTTTTCAATGAAGGTTGGAGGATCACCTTCCGGTTCGGCTTCAGCTTCAATATTTAAGTTTAGATTTGCGTTCGATTCTCCAAATTCGTTTTGAACATTACATCTATAGGTACCACCATCCGCTGCACCTGGGTCCTGTTTTTGAATAAAATATTCATTACAGAAATCCATTGACATGAAAGGAAGAACTTATTTTCGAAAAGTTTAATTTTAACGTTGGTTCAAAAAACCGATTAAAATCAAAATAAAATACACGACTGGGTCCTACTTTTGTTTTAGATGATTAGAATTAAAAAAAAGAGGTTATGAGACAAACTTTATTTTTTTAAGATGCTAAAACAGATCTTTTAGTAGTTCGGAATTAAAAATATATACATATATATTTTGTATGGTGTGTACCATTATTTTTAAATACAATTTAAATGTTTTCTTAAAAAAAAAATCCGAGCATGTGGTTTTCGAAATATAGAGTTTTGAAAAAAAAAAGAATTTAAAATCTTGAGTTCGTTTTTTTTAAAGAATGCATACGAGTAACTTGCCATATAGAACCTATAAATTGACCAGCGTAGAAATATAACTTTTGGAAAATGTATATAGCTCATAGCTCAGAAAAAAATAATCATTAACTTACTTTAATTTCTAATGTGAGTTCGTACAAGTCCTCGGAAACTAAAGTCGATTTTATTTTAATTTTCTTGGTTTCTTTAACGACATCTTGACCTCTGTACCAAGTAACGTTGGGTTCTGGTTTCGCTTTGCACTTACATTTCATCGTTATAAGTGTACCAGAGTCGTTTGGTATAATACGTGGTTTTTCGGTAAATGAGGGTGCAAATCCATTTGCGTCGCTTGTACCTACACACACACATTTTATTTGTTACTTAATAGATAACATAATTTTTTTTAGATATATACTTTTATTATTATTTAAAAAAAATGAAGATACGCAAACAATTTCATTAGTTTCAAAAAACAAAGTATTATTGCTGTAACATAAAAAGCAAAAAATGTCTGAGCAATTTTTTTTTTAGAATAAATGCTTGAGCATGAAATGCGCGATAAAAATGTGTTTTACTGCCAGTATTTTGATGAAAAATCCTTAAACGTTCTAAGGAGGAGTATTATGTATATCTAAATGTCGAGCGAGGTACATACAAATTAATTCAAACAATGAACACTCAATTTTTGTTAAATCGTACGAAAAACGAGATATTTTTGTATGAATCCTATCCACTAATGAATTATTTGTTGGTCTTCTTTTGTAAAATAAAATTAATAAATAAAATATTTTTGCCATACATCAGTTGTTTTTTTTTTTTAAATAAAACATAATATAACATAAAAATTATATTTAATTTAATTAATTTTAAAATTTGTGTTTATAGTAGATACCTTGGAAATTCAGCGCGATATTTGCGTTACTTTCTCCATACATATTGAATGCATTACATCGATAATTACCACCATCATCTCGGGTTGGATTTTTTATCTCTAATGTTAGAATGTAAATATCTTTCGCAGTTGCTTTACGAGACATTTTAGTTCTAGTTGAATCGTTGATTTGCTTATCGCCTCTATACCATGTGATGTCTGGCACCGGATGTGCCTCTAATATACATTCCATAATAAGAATGTCGTCTTCTTGTCGGATTGTCGGTTTCTTTGGAAAACGTGGAGATTTTCCATCGGGAATTCTATTGCAATTTTGTTTATATTTTATTTATTTTTAATTCATTATAATTGTATTTACTATATAATCAAACAAGTGGTATGTACGCAGGTTTATTGTTCTTTATGATCTCAATCAGAACAAAGCATTAATGTTTCAAAAGTGGAACATTAATATCTCTTTTCTCAAACTGCATTCAGAAAAGAAAAACTGTGAAAATTCTCTAAATTTATACAAAATTATGCTTCTTTTAGACTTTTCTTCCGGAGAAGGATTTTCAACATCATACAAAATGAGATAACAAATGATGCCGAAGGAGATATGTATTCCCAATTTGACCTGAAGCTCTAAAAAAGCAACTGCAATGCAAAGAAGACGATTTCAGCTTTTTAGCTTTTTACACCGATATCAGGATATCAAAAAAAAAATCGTTCGAAGTAATAAGGAAGGGTTTTTAAAGAAGATGCCACTGAACATTTGTTTTGAATATCAGAATAGGACAGGCTAGAAGAAGAAACTTCATTTATGACAGAGCTTTCGAAGTTTGGCTCAAAAGAATACTGGTATTCATTCATGAAGCGCGAGTGTTACGGTTGAACATTTTTGGTATTGCCCAAGTAAGCAATAACACTTAGCAGCGATTTTTAGGACCAGACGACGAATATATTGTTCTTCAACAGAAAGCTGAAAGCTGTTGCTTTTCGGTTTCTTTAATGTTAGTGTCAGTCATGAATAGCTACAATGGGATGACCTTCGTTTTAATGACAGGAGAGTTTTTTGAAGTATTAAATTCTACGCAGTGCTGTCGAGATCAATCACTGTCGTTGAAATTACACATCGGATGGGCAAGAACGTGAATCTAAACATTTTAATAGAGAAAGAAGGAGCAAAAGAATGGAGCTCTGAAGCACGTCAGCATTAATTTTATAAATATACCAAAAGCATCATGTCAAACTCTATCAAATGCATTTGAAATGTCATGCGTGGACATTGCTATACTTCAATGCACTTTTGCGGTTTTCAACACTACTCGGAACAATCCCAGTAAGACTTTAAATTTCAGCAATTAAGGGTTATAAAAAACGGGTAATTTTCGGTATTTTCAAAGTATATTTAAAAAAAAAAAAATAACGAAATTATTAAGTACATCCATTTGTTAATCATCGACTATAAAAAGCGCGGTGACTGTCTAATGACGTAGAAATATTGCTCGCATAACTTAATCTAGCTGTGAGTGCAACAGGAGACAAACGGGGGCTTATTTTTGCGAAAACGATGGAAGGTATGACAGAAATCCTTATGGAAGCTGCATTTTATGTTCCAGGTAGATTTTATTTGGTCCCAATTTTTATGTGAATGAGATTTTGTCAGTTGGCATATAAAGTCGTAGAGAGTGGTCAATACGTGACTTTTTTTCTTGTAAATCATGTGCTAAGCTCCCATAATACAATGATCTGACCCCACCCGATTGTTTTTAAGCAGGAACTTGAAGGAAAAGGTATCGACAGACCAATAATAACTTCGATGTTTAAGGACAAAAAAACGAAATTGCTGAAATAACAACCGAAATCTGCGAAATTAATGTACAAAATATGCTTTAAAGAAATAGCCTTTGCGCCACGGCCAGCAAAATATGAATTACAAAATTGTTTTTCATTTCAAAGTTAAAAAAAAAAACGTCAACCTTAAACATAAAATGCACCCTGTAGAATTTTGTATCTTAATTTTTGCTCAGTAAAGTTCGGTATAGAAGAAGTTCAGAGCATACTCCATACGCTCGAACTGTTCTATACCAGTTCTACCCTAAACGAAAAACCGACTAATGCATGCTTTGCTATCTAACTGAGTGTGTTCTGATTTTAACAGAATACAATCTCTAAACATCTAATAGGTTTTCTTTCATCACCAAGAGTTTGAAGTAACTGTACGGCCCTTTTTTTGACCGTAAAGAGATTTAAAATATGTGATTTTCATGGTTTACAGTTCACACTTTTGAAATTTGTATGCTAGTTGCTTATTGGCAAACAATACGCCCATACAAAATGTCCACTTGTTTTTTTTAGCATCACAGTTATTGTATTGTTATAATTCTGCTTACTTTTTTGAACCACCTTCGAAATTTAAATTTATCGTTGCAACACCTTCGCCATATTTGTTTCTGGCTTTTGTTTGGTATTCTCCTTGATCACCAGAAACCACATTTGTTATTTCTAATTTTGCCATGTGGTATAATTTTTGATCCTCTTCCAGTGATATTTTGTAACGGCCTCCTTCTTTTAATTCTTCTTTTCGGTGATACCTTTTAGTTTTTTTAATAATTTTTAATTTACATTTTTATCGAAGAATTTAAAATTTAAATATAGTTCGTTTAGAAAAAAAACATTAGTATGTATGTACCAAGAAACAGTTGGTTTGGGTTCGCCTACACATCTGCATTCAAATGTAATATTTCCGCCGTCTTCGCTTTGTCTTATAATTGGCCGTTCTGTGAATGTTGGTTTAATTCCATCATCTGGAACTGGAGCCTCATCGCCTACAGAGAGGGGTGTTACAAAATGGTCGAATTTTTGATTTTTGTTTTTCGATTTATTTGTTCACTTTTTTTCGAATTTTTTTTTTAAAAACTAAATTGATAAAAATAATATTTATATTTTATATAAAAAAACCATTCAGTCTTTCAACGTCATTAAGTGTTGTTTTTTTTATTTCTTACGTCAGGTACGTGTACGTATAGACTCTGAATATATGTAGATAGTGTTAATGTTTTTTTAAAGTAAGATGTGCAGCGTAATAGATTATCGAAATTGTTTCAATAAAAAATCAAAATATTTTACGAAACGGTTTAATTTAAATGATTTTAATTGGAGGTTCAGGGATTCAGTTATTTTGCATGACATTGGACAAGTATCAAAGATTAGTTTTTATTCACCTAACTCATTTTACAAAAAATAATATTCCTTATTTGTCGAATGTTTATATTTGACTAACAACTTTTATGATTCTTAATCGGCAGGATGTTTTTTGATGTACTATTTTAAATCACTCAAAACGCGAAAATCAACAAAGAAATGTTAAAATGCCAAAAATTATACATGTTTTGGCTAATTTTGATGTTCGTCTATTAAATGCAATCGTAATAGAAGTGTCCCATTCCGAAAGATTAAAAATGTCAAATCACCAAATTTAAAAGGTGGATTTTGGTTTCCCATAATTCACTACAAATTGCCGAACATTATCAGGTGCGGTAAAAAAGAAACTACAACCTGGAGTACAGGAAGCACCGACCCGATTTCTCGATTTCTCCCCGTGGACCCGCAAACAGCTCTAAAGAAACTCCCACGCATTTTGGTCAACCAATCCGGACCGTATGCAATCAATATCACGCGATACCTATTCTGCGCAATTATTTTTCCTTTTTTCATTAGATAATAGACTGTTAGTGATAAGTACTTAAGTATCTGCGAAATTGGTTAAAAGCGAAAAGTTGACGAAATCAAAATGTGACATTTGAAATGATGACATTTTTCTTTGCTTATACATTCTAAGGCGTCTTATATTGAGGTGAGGAGCATCAAAAATTGAATTCTGGGTAAATGTAAATAAATTGAACATTTTAAAATTATACGTAGGAACAACAAACATTGTTTTGGAAATGTGAAATATTTCAACGTTTTTAATGGCCAATTTGTATTATTTATTTGATAAGATCTATGAAGATTAAACAACTACCACCATGCTAAATGATGAATGACATTGACAAGTTGGTATTTCCCAGTATCTAAAGGTGAAAGAACACGATTAGAAAAGAAATAAAGTTACAAATGCTTGCACTAAGTAGTACTGATAGGTTTAAAAATAATGGATGAAATCTATTCAGTTATGACATGCATAGGTTTATATGATCGAATTCCAATCATGAAGCTAATGGTGCCAGCACAATATATTTATTAACAAGAACGTTGTAATATGATTGAATTAAACGCCACTTACACTTGTCGATATTTGTATAGTGAAAATAGTGGAGGAATTTTACCATTCACATGATTTATTAATTTAAGTTAAGAAAATGGAAGACATTATGGCAATGTGGTATTAGCCGTTGATTACACGTGAGCGTAAAATTTCAGTTTTTATTTTATGCTGGTAGATTTTAAATAATTGACACAAAAGCTAAGTGTACACGATTGGTAGATCTTACAATATTGTCAGATCTGTCAGTGAAGAACAGAAAAACGGCTTCACAGACAAAAGAAATCAGCCTGGGAGAAGAACCTAATCTGTGAAATAGAAAACAGCCGAGAGCGAGGTCCGCACCAGGCGCGGAAGTTCTACCAATCCGTCCGAAACATGACGCAGTACACACCACGCTGCACATACTGCAAGGACGGAGAGGGAAATCTGATCACCGATCCTGAAAGCATACTGGAGCGATGGGAAGTGTACTTCAATGAATTGCTAAATGGTCAGCTCACTGCAGAAGTGGAGGCTCCACTACTTCAAGAAGAATACCCTATGTTGCCGCCACCAAGCATAGAAGAGGTTGAGAAGGCTATAGGCCGGCTTAAACAGAACAAATCCCCGGGAGCCGATGGCATACCAGCCGAATTATTTCATCACGGCGGGCCAGCCTTACGTCAAGCAATTCATGATATTATAGTGCACGTATGGGAGCAGGAAGAAATGCCAGAAGACTGGCGAAAAGGCATAATATGCCCCATACATAAGAAGGGAGATGTAACAACGTGCAGCAATTATAGAGGTATCACGTTGTTGAGTACCGCCTATAAGATACTCTCCTCTATCCTACAAGACCGGATAACCCCATACGCTAAAACCGTCATCGGACAATATCAGTGTGGTTTCATTCCAGGCAAATCAACAACTGATCAGATCTTTACCCTTAGGCAGGCGATGGAAAAATGTCTAGAATTTAACATCCCAACATACCATCTGTTTATAGACTTTAAGGCCGCCTATGATAGCATAGCCAGGGTAGAACTTTACAAAGCCATGAGAGAATTCGGCATCCCAAATAAATTGACACGACTATGTAGGTTGACCATGACTAACGTAACAAGCCAAGTAAAAATAGCCGGATTGCTATCCAGACCAATCAAAATCTTTAATGGACTCCGACAAGGGGACGGTTTGGCCTGCCTCCTCTTCAACCTGGCGATGGAGAAAGCAATCCGTGACTCTGGCACGGCAACAAGAGGGACCATCGTCAACAGGTCCAGCCAGTTACTAGCTTACGCAGACGACATTGACATCATCGGAAGAACCGAACAAGCTGTACACGATTCCTTCATCCAGATCGAGCAGGCGGCACAAAATCTGGGGCTGCACATTAGTGAAGGTAAAACAAAGTACATGGTGGCGTCGAATGCGAGAGGAACAGTTGGTCAAACAATCAAGGTAGCGGAGCACGAATTTGAAGTGGTGCAATCCTTTAAATACCTTGGGTCAATAGTAGCAGCCGATAACAATATAGAAGAAGAAATACGCGGGCGGCTTCTCAAATCCAACAGAGCCTACTATAGTCTGTCCAAGGTTTTGCAAATCCAGAAATCTCACCATAACTTCAAAACTGCTGCTGTACAGGACCATGATCCTGCCAGTACTCACATATGGATCCGAGACTTGGGTGCTTAGCAAAAGGCCTCTTTAGCTGCGTTCGAGAGAAAAGTCTTAAGGAGAATTGTTGGCCCCGTATGTGAGGAAGGACGATTCCGTAGACGGTACAATCATGAACTGTACGCAATCTACCTTGAAGCAGATATCGTGACAAAAATTAAGCTCGGTAGACTCCGGTGGGCAGGGCACCTAGCTCGCATGAGCGAAGAGGAACCTGCTCGGAAAGTTCTTTGTGGTACATTCTATGGTAGACGACAGCGTGGTAGACCATGCTTGCGCTGGAGAGATGGCGTAGACCAGGACGCCCGAAGCCTTGGGGTGCGCAACTGGATGGCGTCGGCTAGAGACCGGGATAGGTGGAGAGACTTGTTGAAAGAGGCCAGGACCGGAACCCGGTTGTCGAGCCGATGATGATGATGATGTCAGTGAAAAACATGCTTACAATGTCTTACAACCGTGTAGTCTTCCAATTAATTGTCAGAAAATGTATCTGACAATTAATTGTAAGACGGAAAATTGTAAGGTTTTTGATAATCGTATGCACACACAATTTATTGTCAGGCCTGTCAATTTTTATCGTTGTCTGACGTTTCTGACAATGAAGAAATTGTAAGATGTTCGTTTTTTTAGCATCATACAATTTTTTCATTGTCAGACAACTTGCAGCCAAGGTTCAATTGAAGCAGTTTGCATAACCAACAAAAACTGACAATTAATTGTGTGTGTACACGGTTGGTAGAAAATCTACCAATCTCTTACAATTAATTGGTTGGTATTAAGCCGGCTATCTGAAATAAATTGTCAGCCAACTTCTGATAATAAATTGTAAGAGATTGGTAGATTTTCTACCAACCGTGTACACACACAACTTAATTGTCAGCTCATTGATAGATAATTGTCAGACATTGTCAGGTCTTACAATATTGTAAGATCTACCAATCGTGTACACTTAGCTAAAGACGCATCAACTGAACTTGTAAATTTTTGTACGAGTATGATACACAGATAAACCATTCGTGTTGAATTACACGACGCAATTATTACTGCCGTATTTAAATCGTATTTTGTGAGTACAAAATTGCCAAAACATCGGCGATTTGTAAGTGGTGTAGAAAAAACATAATACATTTGTGACATTTTGTTTATAGTGTAAATTCGGCACAAAAATAATTATTTATCATATTACTTAAATGCTTGGCCATGTGTCATTTACGAAAACAATTTAAATTTACTAATTTTTGAAAGCAAAATGATTTAATAGAATTAAACTGCTAATGATGAGTAGTTAACACCGCGTACTTACTTAAAACCCTAAGGTTAGTTTTGAAAATTTCACTTGTAATAATTTTTATCATCAAAAATGTTCATTATTTTTCTTTATTTTTTTTAACTTTTTATTATTATAGCAAATATTTTCTGAACATATGAAATAAATATATAAGTTTTAAAGACTGGCAGAAATTCCTTTTTTATATATAAAGATATGTATATGTAGAAAATAGCTTGTAAATATGTCAACACAAATATCGTAAGCAAATAAATATAAAAAGTAGTGTTTTTTTGTATACAGATTTGAACAAAATCGGCGGAGTTGTAATGTTGTTGTTGCTGTGAAAATGATTGATTGTTTTTTAATTATGTGAATTAATAATTTAGCAAAATTAAATTTAAATAGGTAAAAGCTTCTTGCATAAGCTCCAGTAAAATGAAAAGTTCTTATTTGAAAAAGATATTTCAACCATTAAAATGTGTTTAGTGACAAACTCACTACAGGGTTCTTAAAATCATTAGTTGGTATCCAACAGATTTTTTTTTTAACGGGACAAAAACAAAACAACATATTCGTTATAACTAATAAATCAGTTTTTCTTATACATAAAAATCTAATAAGAAATGTCTACATAATTCATCAAAAATAAATATTAATTAGCAGATAATATTTATATATATAAAGAAATGGCGCCAGCATTATAATTTGTATGTTCATGAATTTTGCATTCTTTATTCATTTACAAAAGGCAATATTATTATTTAGTGTTCGGTTTAATTTTTTAATAAATTCTCTAGTTAAAATCCATAAAAAGCAAAAATCTGACAGCGACGGTTTTTTTTATTTCTTGTTTTTTTTTATCAGATTTATTTTAAATGATTTTATTTTAATTAGAGATGAATTGATTTATACAAAATATTATTTTTTATAATTTTTGATATTTTATTGATTGAAGTTGATGTTGAATGAGTAAATAAAATTGATGTTGTTTTTAGTAGAGTTTTAGTTAGTTTATCAAATGTTCTGTGAGTAAAATTAAAAATGTTTTTTTTCTGTTTTTGTTATAAAAATATGCGTTTTATTTTTGTTTACATAACCACCAACATTATTGAGTTTCTAAAATGTTTGAGTTGTATCTGCAAAATTTAATAAACTCAACCTATACTTTTGTACAGTTTAGACAACTTAAACTGCAGGTGGTTATTGTTTGTTTTATTCTAAAATAAATTTTAAACTAACATCAACACATAGAAAAAATTAAAACTTCTTAAGAAATTATTTATATAAATTCCGTCGAATGCATAAAATAAAATATTTGTACTTACTGTCAAAGTTTAAGCTAATTGTTGCATTACTTTCACCAAGTTCGTTCTTAGCATTGACTTTGTATTTTCCAGCATCTTCAACAGTGACATTTTTAATTTCAAGTGATGCAAAATAAGATTGCCCATCTTTGTCTACAGTTAGCTGGAAAAAAATAAGTTAATTTTTTATTTATGGTCCGAACAACCTGTTTTATTAGAAATTGTTATCAGTTTACACTTGGATTTGCAACGGGAATTTTTTTTAATTGAAACACCTACATATGAGTACGAGTATTCATAAATTTAAAGGGATATTTACATGGGAGCAACCGACAACTAAACGAACATTCGTCCACTTTCACATTTCGTTCACAAATCATTTTGAAGACCAATCACCAAGAAAACAAGAATGTTAGTCGCTTGTTTTGGAATAACCTTTTAAATTCTTTTAACTTCTTTGAGTTTGACAATTTATTTTTCATTGAAACAACTTTATTTGAGAACGAAATGAGAGAATTGATTCTTCGCTTTAAGAGAAGCTGTAGCATGATATTGTATATTATGTTTTCATGATTTGTTAAGTGAATATTCAGGAAAATTACCCTTTCTTAGAATATTCTTAAGAAACACTTTTTAAAGTATTGAAACTAAGCTTAAAAATATCTTTACAATTTGTTTAATATTTAGGAGTGGTTTTCTTTTCGATACAATATTAATTTGCGATTTCATTTTACTAATAATTTCAATAACAGTATCTTTGAATTTTGTAATTATTGCCTAACTCATTTTGGGCTTAATTCAATATTTTGAAAATACTTAAAAAAAAAAAAAAAAAAAATGATTTAAGAAAACATCGACAACTATTTCGGATCAAGGCTTTAATGTGTTCTAGGACAGTAATCGGTATAAGGTATTAGTACTTTTGCATTCATACGAAAACAAATGAAACTTACTTTATGCCTTGATGATTCTTTAACAGCAGTTCCATTATGGAACCATGAGATTGTTGGTTTTGGATCTGCATTTACACGGCATTCGAAAAGCAGGCGTTTACCATCATCCTCTTGTCGGATGGCTGGTTTTTTCGTGAATGTCGGTGCGAAACCGTCGATTTGTCTATGAATGTAAATACACCATATTTAAATTTACATACAGTTTTTCTTTTAAATTGAAATAATTTACAAGATAAAGATTTAAATGCAAGTTAGTTTGCAGGCGTGTATACAAAATATATTAAAGTTGTTTTTTTTTCATTAAGATTTTGTTAATTTAATTTTACATAAAATAATAAATTATTTGTATTTTTTTAATAAAAAAAAAAAAGATTAAAATGATTTAATAGTGAGTATTTTAATTTTAATTTGTAATATTCAAAATTTGCAATTATTAATATCGATTTGAAAAACTTTGTAAATTAGTTTTATTTAAAAATAAAGTTAAGTGTTTACTAAAAAAAATGCATTTTTACTTATAGCATAAAGTGAAACTCACCGTTCAACAAATTGTCCCTCTATTTTGTTTTTAAGTTAAAAAATATAAGCGGAGAAGTATAATTAAGCATATTTAAAATAAAAAAAGGAAAAATGAACAAAATTAACAACGAATTTGATTAAAGTTGATTTATTTTATTTAATTTAAAGCAAAAAATAAGAGCGTTTATTAAGAAAGGATTCCAGGCAGTAAGTAAAGCAATAAGCCGCTTATGAAAAGCTAATTTGTTTCATTGATAAAACGCTCTCACCTTTCCTTAGGTTCGTCAGCCGCTGTTTATTTTTGTTTTCATTTGTTTGTTTATATAAAAAAAGTTTGTTTTTTAACATTTTTCAAATACAAAATAAAATTAATGAAATAAAAAAATAAAATTATATACTTACGGCTAAAATTCAAATTGATCGATGCTGACACTTCACCTAGTTTATTTTTGGCTTTAACCTTATAGAGGCCAGCATCAGTTTCAACAACATCGTCGAGATCTAATACTACAGTGAATTTATTATCACCAATTGATTGGATTTTAAATTTTGTTCTAGCATCTTCTATCAGCAGTGTTTCACTGCGATACCACTCAATGTCGGGTTTTGGCGATGACAGTAATTGACATTCGAATATAAGACGATTGCCATCATCTTCTTGTCGAAGCTGGGGCTTCTTAACAAAGCTGGGAGCAAAATCTTCAGCCACCCCCATGCTGATTAAAATGGAATTTAATTAAAATTTATGGTGACATATAAAGGAAGTTTTATTTTTTTGCAGTCCTTTGCTTTTTTGTGGGATTTTATTTTCTTATTTTTCTTATTCCGTTTGTGGTTTATTTAAAAAAAAATACGATATATTAACCAAACAAATTTAAAAATGTCCTTTTTCTCTCTCGCTTTTCTTTAATAAAATAGGTTACGATGTTCTCATTGAATTGTCCTGTAAACATAAAATGAAAAATATTTAAAATTCAAAACTTGGTATATTCTTAATAATTAAATTTCAATCATTGCCGCACGATTTTTCAAAAAAAAACATTAAAAATGTATCTGTTAATATGCAATATTGTTTATATTTTGTTGAAATGTTTTAACACACTGCACCCGAATTCCGTCTCGCACACTCTTCGAGAGTTCTTTAAATCTAATTTTTTTAATTAATTTCGAAGAATCTTTGCTATTTTATTTGATTTCTGCTTTAGATGTGTAGCTTTTTCCGAATAGGTTTGTATCTTATACTAGGTATGACCGCCTTATTCGCTTTTGGATCAAATATAATAGATCCCAAAATAGAATCGCATTTATTTGTAATTGAAATTCTAAACTCTTTTTTCAAATAGAGAATATTAAACAAAATGTATTTGTGAGATACACTTGCAGATGCAGATGTATAAGTGAGTGAGAGAAGTACGAGTAAGAGCTGTTCTCGTTAGGATTTTTCACATTTTTGTTTAAAATTTGTATGGTTCCTCTCAAAATTTATAATTTTTTTTGAGATGCGGACAGGTAACTTTTATAATTGATGCGTAATCCGGCAAGCAATAAGTTTGTGACGTATTTGACCGATAATTTATCGTCAGAATAGTTACCTCTGAAATTTTTTAAACACGGTTTATTTATTTATCATTCCACAATAAGTTCTGACAAATTCATGAATTATAGGGTGATGGACTCCTTAATGAATTTTTATTGATTTCATAGCAACCTACAATTTGTTAGTTCCAAAGTAGAAGTCAGAACAATTGTTCTTTAAAAGAATAAACATCCTATTTAAATGCAATCATTTACAGTCCTATTAATAATGTAAATTATTCGCTAATTCACGTGTTAGCTGGTACACGGAAAGAAATTTTTTTTTTCAATCTTCATTACTGGAAGCGCAGGAGTTATTAATCAAATCTTAACGTACGAGTATGTATGTTAAATCGCTAACCGTTCATTAAACGCTTTTAAAGATTTGTTAAAAGAATTACAGGTTATTAGATAGAATCCTCACTCGCCGTTGTTCTTTTTGTAATAATAGGGGGCGAAGAAAGGAATGCAAAATTTTATATCATGGATACATATTTTTACCAATCGCTCTATGAAATTGCATTCAATTTGATATCAAAACAAATCTCTGCTGAATATTATTTCGGTCATAATACACAACTATTATAAAACTTGACAAATGTCACTGGACTATAAAATGTTAACTTTAAACTATCATCGATCGAATCAATTGGCTTATCAAATTTTGTCATTGAAATTCAATTTTCTGTACATTCTTAGGATTTTCTCAGAATTGTCTACGAATTTGTTTCTGAAAATAACTTAGAACATAGAACAGGGTATATTCGTACCCCACAGTAATAGCGCATCTTTTGCTTTTCATTTTATTTACCTCGTGCTAATACACCCTATTGGAAACTTATTTTGCTTGATGTAAAGGATAGCTGTTAAAGTGTTTATTTCTCCTAAAATTCCTCGCAGGAAGTCAAATAGATAAATATATATAGGTATAATTAGTGTTATTGACACCTCAAATAAACTTTTCAAAAAAAAATTGTCAGTACTCAACTTTTGGAGAAGCTCCAGTGGCGCCATTGAATTAAAGACTAAACCACTAGCTCAACGCTTCAGGGGCGAGGCAGAATCATCTCAAAATATGCCCATCCAAACAAAGCTAACATTCCCAACCGAAAGTAAATAGTTTGAGCATTTGCAGTCAAAATGGTTTCGGATTATTTTGCTTTTGAAAACATATTTATGAAGTGTTGAGAATTTATGTGACGTTGGTGGAAACTATGGAAACCCTGTGAGAGCATTAAAAAGAGGCAGATTCTTGCAAGCTAATGGAACCATCTAAGTGCAAAACGTTCTATATTCCCTGTTCCCATTCTAGCTGCTTCTTCGAAATAGGCAGTATTCTTGAAAACAACAACAGTTTTCACTAAACAACACAGAGTAGATCTCCAGAAAATTAAAAAATAATGATGTAACTTTATAATTTATATATTTTTTGATATTTCCTATAACTATTTTATCTATCAATATTTCAATAACAAATGTTTCTGAAATGCTAACAGATGTTAATGATTTAACCTGTCGCTAGATTTATCCTAAGGTGATTTTTGAACTTTTCCTATTTTTACTAAAAAAAATAAATACATTCAAAATAAAATTATATCGACTTTAATCTTTTTGATATCTGGAATGATTATATAGTATTTACATTTTCATAATTCAAATTGATCAAAATAATGGGCCCTAATTTAATGGTGAATTTATGTATCTCTCTTCTTCTTTTTATCATGATAGTTTTTATTCTTATTTGTAAAAATTTATTGAATTTAAGAAGTTGGTAACTGAATTGCTATTATTTCTCAATTTTCTTATTAACATCAAACTCAATTCAACTTGTTTATATTCAATATCAAAAAACTCAGAAACCATAAAAAAGGTTGAATGTTCCTATATACTCAAGGTTGTTTTTTAATCAAAATGAATTTGATATATAATATTCATATTGGTATGTTAAACAGTCTAATATTAAGAAATAAACTTGATATTATCTAATAATTTTCTAAATAATAATGTTTACTTCTTCTAAAATATAAACACTTTTTAGCTAGTATTTTGAAAGCTGAACACGCCTAAGTCAGTGACAGTTCATGCAAGAAACTATAGGCAAACACACCCTTTTAACGTTTAAAAATGTCAAAGTGTCATTTAGAGTAAGTGGAATAAGAAAAAATAAGTTAGACTTCCTATGATTTTGAGTTATTTTATTTTGAATGATGCTAAGATCGATTAAAATTACCGAAGTCAGTTTTTTAGCTTAGTACAAATATAAATAATTATATGGCTCAACAGCTAGTGGACAACCAGATCCTAGTCGTCACTTCCTGTGTGCATTATGCCGTCAGAAATGGAGGGACTTCCTCGAAAAATGCCGTACGTCCGAAAAAATCCGCCGCAGCGTTTGAGAATGGAACTCTAACCTCAATCTTTTTAATCAAGCATCTTACTAAAATTGTTTTAACATTGTATCTACTAAATCGACACAAATTTGCGCATTGTTTTCAGGTTAGGAGTAAATCGGGATTTTTCGATCACTTCCTTCTTTAAGCGCATAAGACGTTATTTCCTTACGATTCGCCGTATTTTCGACTTTTTCAGGGATAATTGTAATAAGAGCTAACGTGACTTTAAATATTTATATTTATTTTGTTAAAAAAAAATTTCAATGCAATTACTATTTGCAAAACTGAAATAAAATAGGCTTAACATCTAATGGGGCAACATCAAAATCAAATTTCTTGATCTTTCACTTAAACTAAGTGATAAATCTCCAATTCTAAGCCTTTTTATAGCCTTGAATAATAAGAGCAAAATCGTACGAGTAAGTTGTGCATTTTGTTTTTATATTTATTCTAAATGAAGTATGTATGCACAAGTATAGATAATCTTCATTTAGCCGCACTGCAAGAATGTCGAATGAATGCTTTGAATGGCTCTATTTCCCCTCTCCCTGTTTTGATATTCAGACCTTCAAAACCAATTTTCCTTATGTTCGCAATGGCCCTTAGTAATAGACATTCATAGAATCGGTTTTAAAGTCACTTTTTGTTAGATGTAGAAAAGTTGCTTTTAAAATTTCGTAGTAACAGATCAAATTTAACAACAGTCTTATTTATACCAATAATTGTGACTCATTTTCATAATTTCGTTATTGTGAACTGATACACAAACAGATTTCTATTAACCAGATTCGTAAAGTTCTATTGTGATTCTATCATTTTAAATTTAACTTAGTTACAGGAAAGCCGCTTTTAAGTATTTATACTTGAAATTTGTTTTATTTCTACGAATGTTTGGTTAAAATCGAACTTAGGCTAGATTCGGATCTATTACTCAGGGCCAATGTGTTTAATCTATAACTTTATGTTTGTTGGATGGGAATCCCTAATCTAGAAAAATCTCAAAATAACTGGAAAGATACTTCAAGGTTTTGTTTTATTATTTTGTTTTTCTATTTTGATTTCTCAAACTAAATATATCGCGATTATTTTGTAGAATTTTCTTATTCTAACTTTCAAAAATTGATTTAACTGAATTTTTCAAAAGCAATCACAGATATTATTCCTCCGATAGCTGTACGAATGTGAAATTCTCTAACTGGCCCATTTTTATTATTTTATTCAGAAATTCAAAACCAATATTAATCGGTGTTTTAATTTAATTGCAATTTTATTTTTCTAAAGTTTTTATCCCCTGAGGAGTTTAAATTTAACCATATAAAAGGACTAAACTTCGTTAAATCCATTGACAAAAGGTTTGATGAAACATAGTTTCAAATCATAAACATAATGAAATGTAAATTACCACTTATCTCCGTATTTATGCACTTTGCAATTTGCAGAAATAAATTAATTTGTGTAAGAGAGAAATCTTAGAACTTAGATATTTTAATATGTTCGAGAATATCGATTCTCTAATTAATTTGTTTCACTAATGTTATTCCTATGTTGTTGACCACTCCTTTAAAAAAAATAACTATTTATTAGTTCCGCTTATGACAAAATAAAACAATTTTAATTTTGTGTTTTGCCCAGAAGTTTTTTGCTTTTAGTTTTAGTTTCTAATTCAACTAAATTAAATATTTAAATAATGGTATAGACAAAAGTTATCTATCTAAAACTTACTTATATTCAATAAATTTTAAAACTTCATAAAAAATTGGCTTCAGATGAAAAGCTTTTAAATTTTCAATATATATACAAATTTTATTGAGTGTTCAGTTTGTTTGTCAGTTGAAATGGATACTAGAATATAGGTACCACCCACTCAACTTATTGTGTTACATTATGTATTGAGCACAAAATCAACAACAAAAAGCATAACACTTTGGGAGCCAAGGTAAATTCTGTTTCTCTCAGACAGACAAATTTTATTAAAGAAGAAGGTATTTTGCTCTTAGCAAATTCTCCTCCTCCCACTTTCAAATTAATCATCATCTCTGGTGCAGATGAGATACAGATACTTTGAGGACTCTCAGTTAAATCAACTAAATTTAACCTAATCTATTTTTGCATAGTTTTCCTCTTTTTGTTCTTTTATCTTTTTCGTTTTCTCTTTTTCTTGATGAAATGACTTCAGCTTGTCGTTTATTTTTATGGAAACGGAAATTTGATAATTTGTTTTTTTTTTTCTTTTTTTTTTTGGAAAAGTGGAATATTTAAAATTAAAAAAAAAATTATATATTTTTAGAAAGCGGGCTGGTATGTCTCTTATATTCTTAAGGTCGTTCAAATCACATAACTACTACAACCTAGATGATATATCATGTGGGAGCGAATTATTGGCGCTGCATTTTTAATTCTAAGTAAAAATGTTAACAAAAGTTCTTAAGTTTAATTTTAAGTAAGAAAAAAATAATAAATATATGATTAATAAAATATAATCCAACTAGGCTCTGGAAAGCTCTTCTGAAATTGTTGATTGTTGAGTTGAGTTGATTATTTAATAGCGATTGAATTTTGTTTTTTATTATTTACACTTTTTTCATTTGTTTCACAATATATATCGAAATATATCGAAGTCACAATAATTTTTTAAGGATTGGTCAGTACACAAAGTTGAGTGGGTATAGCCTTCTCATTCACTGAGAATCTAAGATTTTATTATTCCCGGTTGGAGTAATAAAAAAATCTATTTTTAATTTTATTTTATTTTTTTTTGCACACGCACTATTTTTTGTATTTTTTTTTCATACAGATTTTTTAATAAGTATTATTAATGCAAGGAACACATTAAAATACTAATTTTCCTGTAGATATTATTTGTTTTGTTTTGTTTTTTTTTTTGTAATGAAATTAACTATTTTGAAAAACCCGCGGCGATTGAAAAATTTAACTTCTTATAATATGATAGTAAATAAAATAAAAATTATAAAATAATAAATATTGTTGGTTATGTATCTCAGTTAAATATCGATGTGGGATAATATTATAAAAAATAATTACTTTGTATAACAAAAAAATTTGAAACTCAAATATTAATCTGTTTTCTTGCTTTTTTGTTTTTGCTTTTTTTTAATTTCCGAAAAAACCGACGACCGATACGACTCGATGGTCGATGGATATGTGCTGATGATTCGTTATTAAAGTTTAAACTAAACGAACATTTTTTGTCGGAATTAGCTTCAAGAACAAAATTCTCTGAAATTTGTGTGTTGATTCTTTTTTTTTTTTTTCAAAAATTGACTGTCGAATTTTTCGCTCTCGCGCTCGTGTATTTTATTAATAAAACACAGCGTGTCGAATAGAAAAAAACACTCTCGGAGAATTGCAATTGTAAAAACAGTTTTCTATCTTTAGTTCTAACTAAAAATACACAATTTGTTGCTTATAGACAAATTATACTCTTAAACACACATTAGTAGGATCTTTTAATTTTTTTGAAGATTAGAGATTTTCTGTGCCGTTGCGGTTCCACAATATTTTATAAAGAATAAAACAGACTTCTTTCCTACTCAACTTAGTAAATTGCATTTTAAGCATTTCTTCTACAATTTAGATATAATATTAAAATTTGTCAAATATTAAATTTGTAGGAAATCGAGCTTTGACATAAAAACATAGCAAAACTTTAATTGAATATTCATATGTTTTTCTTTTCCTTGTGAGTGTTTTTGTTACTGATGTTTTTTAAAGGTTTCGTATGTAAGTCTTTCATTTTGTGTTAAAAAAACGCATAGGCCTTTTTAGTTCTCAGTTTAAACCACTCAGAGCTTCGAATTCGTGTTTCTTTTTTTCGTTAAAACATGCACAGAGCATGTTCAAAGCGAACCTTACTAGCTAGGAAGATAATTTCAACATACTGACATAAGACAGAATAAGAGGAAAAAGATTATATATATTTTAATACTGTTACATAAATAAATCAGAAGGGTTGGAACAACTGTCAAAATAAAAACAAAATATGCTGACCCAATAGAAATGACAGACGAGACTGATCTATATGAATCCAATCTAATATTAATAAAAACCTAATACCTACAAGGTGTCCGCTAATTCTTAAAGGATACTGTGGAAAATGATTCTTGGGTATATTTAAAGACAAAATTATTCTACTGTGAGTTTCTATCGAGGATTTAAGAAAAGGCTTACTCTGGTCAACCTTGACCTATGGTAACGAAAACTGCGAATTTTACTTTATTTTTAGAGGAAATGCTGGTTTTTGTAACTGTATGTAAATAAAGTTGATATCTTCAGAAAAAAGTTAAATTTTTAAGCAAGTCCTTAGTCCTTAGTCCATTGTAGTAAAAGTTGGGAGGCGCGCAGCACAGTGAGGCCATTTGTATGGGAGAGTGGAAAAAAATCAATAAAAACCGAATCACTTAACCGATTTGAATGAAATTTTCGGGAATGAAAATTATTTCGGAAAGAAGGCACCACAAATAATGTCCACCCACTGCCACGCCCACTAACAAAAAACATCGTCAAAATTGATAAAAATCCAGGTTTTGTTCCAAGGAAAGGTTTTTTTAAGGAAGTTGGTCATTAAAATTTTCCACACTCACTTTTTGGGCGTTTTTATTCTTTTTTTTTTTACTTCATTGTAACAGGTATCTATGTACTTGTTTTGTAAGGAGGCAGTCTTTTTAAGTGCGAAAGAAATGACAACAAAATATTTCCACCCACTGACACACCCACACAAAAGCTTATCTAAATTCTATAGATGGTAAATTTAATTTGGAATAATTAGGCAACTATATACAAGGAAAATCAAATAAAATGCTTGATGCAAGGAATCATTACATTTTTATCGGTTCAGACGTTCAGTGCTTATAAGTGATACATAATGGAAAGAAGCGATGTTATTCTTATTTTCGGAGGAAAATTGTGAAAATTCGGTTATTCATGTTTGTTATAGAAACAGTGTGTGTATCCAAAGAAGTAACTTTTTATGTTACCATCAACAAATTTACTGAAAATCAATGTTTTCAATTCATTTCCACGCTTAAAAGAATCGGTTGTTCAAAATGCTTGATTAAATGCATTTAAAAGAAACAAATACTAGTAAAAAAAAAACGGCGGAAAAGGCACAGAAAAAAACTTCAAACTTTGTGTTGTTCCAGATACATTCACACAATTCACGATATTTAATTATTACCGAACTGGAACTCATGGTTACTGAATGTTATATGCGCCTGACCTCGAAATAAATACAATTTGCAGGTCACGTTGTATATTTTTTTCGTAACAATTGGATAATGCTCTTTCACTCTTTATTAACACCTCCATATGGGATCTTTTTACAAAGTGTTTAAAATGAAATATTAAAATTAACGGCTTTTAATTCAAAGCTGAGCTGTAAATTTACCAACGCATCGTCAACGCATCAAATAATGCGCAAACCTCAAACACAGCAAAACCAACGCACAAAATGTTTAAGATATTTTTCTTAATTTTGAAAAAGAGGTTTTTTAAAGAATGAGTACATTGCGGAATTGTACCAAATGTATATAAAAGGTGTTAAATTTATACAGACTACAACTTTCCATTACTGCGGACTGAGGCTTATATTGGGTTACCGTAATTTTTTTTGCGAATTTGAATTTGACCTCTGTATTGTATTATTAGGCATCTATAAAAAAAAACAATCACATTTTTAGTTCACACCGAATAGACCAAATACTTGTAGACAAATATCGTAATACTAGGTTTTCACCAAAGGTAAATCCGGGTTTTAAGTGGATTTACCATAAATCTCCATTAAATCTCGTAGATTTACCATACAAATATAAATCACCTCAAATGCAGATTTAAAATAAATCTCCTTGAAATCTTCTTGCAATCAGAAGATTTACAAAACAAACAAACCTTATTTTGTAGAACGCACCTATGTAAACCCACTTTCTTCTTTACTATCCAATTGCATTTTTTTTCTCTTGTCCAAATTGAGAATTGAATGACAAGACAGAGTGAAAACGTCAAATAAATCTCAGTTTCTTTGGTGAAAACACTTCAAGATTTATTTTAAATCTCTAGCGGATTTACTCTTGGTGAAAACGTAGTAGATATTAATCTCTATTCAACCGCATCATCTTAAGAAGGATTAATTACTGAAATATCCCCGAAAGCAAATCCAAACTAGAAAGAACTCCTCAAGGTGAGGCAGGCTGAACTATTACTTGGGAGCTATAAAGAAGTTAATTTATGAAATGAATTTATCAGCTTTAGTTGGAACAAACGAAGAATATTAACAAGTCTTTTCACCGTCCACTGTAATCTAAGAACACATGTTAGTTATTCTTTATTCTGGGTCTATAAAACAATTACAGATTCCGCAATACTCCTGACGAAACGTCGGTCAACATACTAATTATATACAGTTATGCATCAATAGTAGTCCAAATAATCAAATTTCCTACAAAATAAAGTTGGAGGAGGAGTTATAGGGTAAACAACTCATATAGTAGCTTTAGATGGGGACATAATAGATCCTTAGGTAACTGTGCAGTCAAATTCATATTCATTCATTCATAAATACTGAAACATAAAACTAGTGAGACAGTTTTTCGAAGCTCTCGAAAACGGTAGAACACATTTAGATCAAATTCCTTGTTCGGAAGCTTCTAAAAAAATTTTAATATATTGAGCAATTAAACTTTGACTTTGCCAAAATTAGATAAGTGTGGAAAATCTCTAAATCAGTTTTTGTTTTTCTCAATTTTTTCATTTTAATATTTCAATATTTTGTTTTCCGAAATGTTATATTTAAAAATTAGTTGACAAACAAATTAACTAGGAAAGGTTATACAATAATCTTTTAAATAAAAAATAAACAATACAAAAATTAGATAAAACACAAATCAGCTGGTCGCCCTTCTCGCAATATTATAAAATATGCGATCAAAGAAGAACTTTTGTTTAGACTATTTTTTTTACGGCAAGATTCGTTTTTTTTTTCTGAACATAAGAATCCGAGAGATATTATTTTATGGATTATATGCAAACAGAATTTTCCAAAAATCAAAAAGTAAATATAAACAAAGTAAACCAAATAGACAGAGAATTCTCTCGAGAAAAAAATTTATAGATGAATTCTAAAAATATATACATTTATTTTTAAATTCGAAATTGCCTCAAATATTCCTTCCCTTTCAATATGATATAGATTCATATAGATATTTTTAAATTGCAGTAGACATTTTTGTGCATTTAGATTTTCTTGATTATGCTTTCCACCAAAAAAAAATCTATTAATCGAACACAAATGAAAGGATTTAAATAATTTGAATGGAACAGATTTAGTGGTTTATAATAGTATTCCAATAGTTTCTATTGAACGTCAAAAATCAAAATTCAAAAAGTTTACACAGCCCAAAAACTGATTGTTAATTCAACTGGTACTCATTGTAAGATTATTAAATACAGAAAACATAATGTATCAAATATTTTATGGAAGTTAAAATATTATGTGCTCAAATCGGCCAACAAAAACTGACATGTACGTATTCTTTATACTTATTATTCCGTTCGACTAAAAAGACAGTTTGGATATGTTACGTACCACCCCGTATGAGAAATAAACAAGATTATTGAGAACAATGGAAATATCAAAACGAAGGCGCAACATTTTTAAGACCATAGTTAAGGTATTAACAATTTTCTTATTTTAACACACCTAAAAAATTACAATTGTGCAAATACGAGTAACTATTAGACATAACTTTTCTGAACCTTGAAAATGTCAAAGTTAGCATAATGATAAACATTTTAAATAGTCATTCTATGATTTTGGCGCCTTACATTATATTTCTTAGGTTCTTAGTTACTAATTTAACTTAATTTAAAAAATACAATAATTTTTTTGCCATTACCAACTCGTATGTGCTTTTTTCGAATGAAGTTGAGTTTTTTAGTTTTCTCTTTAAAAATGGCTGCTTTATTTCTGTTCCAAAAGGAGGTGCTGCCACCAATATGTGAATTAACGAAATTTTCGGCGCTGGCAGCTTTGACTCACTATGGCAAGACGTTTGTAGGAACCAGCTTTCCAATTTTCCCAAAGTGGTCAATATATAGCAGGGCAAGTTTCGCGGTGGGTCTTTTGTAAGTCCCTGTTGGTGTTTTGATAGCTGCGCTTCCAATGCTATCATCTTTGCAGGCAAAGATTTTGAGAGCGATTCATTTGGCAATGACTGCGACATCTCCTACTTGAAGCTGTTTCGTCAATGAATACCATTTGGTTTACATCGCTAAATTGGGAAGGTATTCCCGGACCGATTGATAATAAACGATTCGCAAATTGATTTGATTTTTGCAGAGCTATAGTTCTCCAGAAATCTTGTTCACATTTGAAGATCCTATCGGAAAATGGTTGGCCGTCAAAGCCTCATCGTTTTCATTGCCTAAGTAAACGTATGTAAGGGGTCTAGCATTTATAACTTTCTCT